>CM035139.1:143972972-145291306 GCA_020205605.1 Panax ginseng
GATCCCTTACGACTGGCATCCTTGCCGATATGAGTGCATATATACATTGATGAGCATCATGCCACCATGTAGTTAGCCTTGGATCTGCTAGCTCGTGTAGATACCATTGGGTAGGAGCTTGCAGCATTACCTCCTTCTTCAGAGAGGGATGATATGTTAGATTTGATAGTCCGCATACACACAGATTCGTAGATAGCTTTGTATTTTCCTACACAGACTAGCTTAGCCATTTTGTCATGTGCAGCGTATATTTATATATCAAACAATATTATATATGGCAGAGAAATATATTTTGATTTACTTCCCTTTCAGTTGTGCCTTGATACTTGCTTGATATTTACCTGTTTCTTCAGGGCTTGTGATCTTGATGCATTCTGAACTCATCCTTGATATGTGGACATTGAGCCATCACAGGATCTTTCAGAACGGATCATTGATCTGTATGTATCCCTACCATCTTTGGTGTCTTGGGACTGGTTTCTGTTACTTCATGAATTCTTCCAAAACTGCTCCAATTGACTCCAAATGATTCCAAATCTTCGTTAAATGCCGCAACAACCATCCTACACATAAAAAACACAAAACAAGAAAAAATGAACATAAACACAAGAAAATAGCAACAAATAAGTATGAAATGGACAACAATTCGTGGATATGAAATTCACTTATCAAAATCCCCCAAACTTAAACCGTGCTAGTCCTCGAGCACAAAACAACTACATATTATGCAATGCAATACAATGAGATGAAATGAATAGGATCTAATCTATATGCTTCCAAATCTAACAGTATCACAAAATTAAAATTATTTTAACGGCCTCAGAGAAAACAAGCAAACGCTACAATACCAATCACCAAAACCAATCTATAATTCCGTATTAATTCTCAAATCTTAAACCATCATCACTGGTATAGTGTGCGTATGTGTTCAACATCCATGATAACTGTTACGGACTCAAATTCAATACATAATTAATTTCTTAGAAGGAATTGTAGACACTTAAATTTTTCTGCACAACTGTTTCTAACATTACAGGAGGGCAGAATCGTCTTTCGGAGATAACCCTGGAAGACAGTTCACATCCATTCTGGATACTACCAGAATTTCAATCTCAACCCCGGACCACACACCGGGAGTATCAGTCTCAACCCCGGAACACACACCGGGAACATCATTTCCAACCTCGGAGATAACCCCGAGTTTCATCCTTGGCGATAACCCCAAGGAATGCTATTGCAGTTCCGGCGATAACCCTGGAAATGCTTGTTTCAAATATATGCGATCAACTTCAATCAAACCTCCTGCTGAGGCACTCAAACCGCAGATATCGGAGCTAACACCGGGTAGACAGGTATCCATAAGATGACATTTCGGCATTCAATACTTGCAGCAGTCCAATCTCAGATATAACCTTGAGCAACGTCTTCTTTCAACTCAAATCGGCGATAACATCGATGAGGAGTCAGAACGTCATCTTGCTACCTCAACATCTGCACATCGTCTCGACACTTCAATACATACATACATACAAATATGTCCTTCATGAACCAGGATATCCAATCCCGAGTGACTATTACGCGTGACAGCACACCAGATAGAATTTGAAGCTTGAAGATCATGGGCATGGTCCCCTCTTCCTGACTTCGTACAACCTCTATTCCATGTCATTGCATAACTCTCGACACAAGTTATCCAAAGAAGGTCACATATACCTCGTTCGGATGCTCGGATTGAAGTTCTGCATGTTCGAGCGGACATTACAGTGCACGAGTGCACGTACTTCGAGACGACGAGACCTGCGGAACACCAAGTAACTTGGGCAGCTGCAGGTGCATCTGCGAAAGCCGTAGGTACACCTACGGCTAGCAGTCTATAAATATAGAGCTTGGGGTTAGCCATTTGAAAAAAAAAGGCGAGGAAGCCCTGTCTAATTTGATTTCTACACACCCCATATTGAGTGTTTGCTCTTTGTAAACACCTGTTAGTCCACATACAGTTATAAATTTACCAGCGGGAGCTGAGTATTCATCCATATAGAGTCATAGAATTCTCCCTTTGCAGCCCACTGTAAGCCTTCTTACACTCTATAAAGCCTTTCTATTTACATTTGCACACACTATTCTACACATTGAGAGTCGTGTTGTGTGTGTATGCCCGGACTTCGGTCCATGGTTTTCATTTATATCTGTATATATATATACTATATATATATATATATATATTTTTATATGGACTAATATTATCGAGTTATGCCTCGATTGAGACTAGACTTCGGTCTAGAGCGTTTATTGGCCTTTATATATATATATTTATATATATAAACTGTTGTCAGACTCTGTCTGATGAGCCTAGACTTTAGTCTGGAGCGTTTAATTGGTTTTATATATATATATATATATATATATATGAATTGTGGTCAGACTCTATCTGATGAGCCTGGATTTTATATTCGGTGCGTTTACTTGCTTTTATATATATATATACATATATATAATTGTTGTTTTACATATCAAATAAGCCTAGATTTCATATCCTATATTTACTACTTATATATATATATATATATATATATATATTTACATTTTGTCCTCGCTCGAGTTCACTTCGTGGCAGTTGATAGCTTTTACAGCTTTATTTACATTCAAGTCCCGCATGGAGTTTACTTCGTGGCGGTTGATGGCATTTATGGCTTTATTTACATTTTTGATCCCCCATGGAGTTGCTTCGTGGTGGTTGATCATTCACACACACACACATATATATATATATATATATATATATATATATATATATATATATATATTTACCGCTTATATATATAACTGCTATCGCTTTTCATACAAATTGCGATATTATGTTAGCCTAGGAATCATGTGATCACAGATTCATCCATTCGAATCTAGATTCGATTCCCGTGATGGACTTCTTTAAATGTAAGCGAAATGTACATTATTTATAGTGTACGAATTTCCTTGGATGGTCATTATGCCCATAAGGAGTTCTAAGATCAGCAGATATAATTTTTTCGTAGATGCTTCGCATCTCAAAAATAAAAGCAAACAAGCCAAAAATTTAATAAAATGGAAGTATCAAAGGCCTCAATTACTATTGAGCACAGGGTTTGAAAAACCTATTTTTACAAAACTTCATTGCTATATCTTGGTTAAAACTGAATTTTTCTATAAATTCAAACCTTGTGTATATAGGTGCGAACGAGCCCTCGCACTACTTTCAAATAATTGCACATTGATCCACACACATACACACACACACATTCATATAACAGTTTCTTTGAGAAGTGGCGATCACCGTGGCAACACGAATGTCGGGGGATGCCTAACACCTTCCCTCCGTATTTCCAAGCCCCCGAACCCATAATGAATCTCAGTTTCACAGACTCGTATAACACCGATGAGGAGTCAGAACGTCATCTTGCTACCTCAATATCTGCGCGTCGTCTCGATACTTCAATACATATATACATATAACTATGTCCTTCAATAACCAGGATATCCAATCCCGAGTTACTATTATGCGTGACAGCACACCGGATAAAATTTGAAGCTTGAAGATCATGGGCATGGTCCTCTCTTCCTGACTTCGTACAACCTCTATTCCATGTCATTGCGTAACTCACGACACAAGCAGTCCAAAGAAGGTCACATATACCTCGTTCGGATGCTCAGATTGAAGTTATGCAAGTTCGAGCAGATATTACAGTGCACAAGTGCACGTATTTCGAGATGACGGGACCCGCAGAACCTCGGGCAACTCGGGCAGCAGCAGGTGCATCTGCGGTAGCCGCAGGTACCCCTGCGGCTAGCAGTCTATAAATATGGAGCTTGGGGTCAACCATTTAAAAAAAAGGCGAGGAAGCCATGTCCAATTTGCTTTCTACACACCCCATATTGAGTGTTTGCTCTTTTTAAACACATGTTAGCCCACATATAGTTATAAATTTACCAGCGGGAGCTGAGTATTCATCCATATAGAGTCATAGAAGTCTGCCTTGGCAGCCCACTGTAAGCCTTCTTACACTCTATAAAGCCTTTCTATTTACATTTGCACACACTATTCTACACATTGAGAGTCTTGTTATGTGTGTATGTCCGGACTTTAATCCGTGGTTTTTATTTCTGTCTATATATGTATACTATATATATGTATATATTTTTATATGGACTAACATTATCGAGTTATGCCTCGATTGAGCCTAGACTTCGGTCTGGAGCGTTTATTGGCTTATATATATATATATATATATATATATATATATATATATATATATATATTGTTGTCGAACTACATCATGAGCCTACACTTTGGTCCAGAGTGTTTAATTTCTTTTATATATATATATATATATATATATATATATATATATATATCTATATATATATATATATATATATATATATATATATATATATATATATGAATTGTGGTGGAGACTTTGTCGATGATCCTGAATTTTATATTCTATTGCATTTACTTGCTTATATATATATATATATATATATATATATATATATAATTGTTGTCGGACATATCTGATGAGCTTGGATTTCATATCCGGAGTATTTACTGCTTATATATATATATATATATATATATCTATCATCCTGCCTGGAGTTCACTTCGTGGCAGTTGATAGCTTTTACAGCTTTGTTTTCATTCGAGTCCTGCCTAGAGTTTACTTCGTGGCAGTTGATGGCATTTATTGTTTTATTTACATTTTTGATCCCCCATGGAGTTGCTTCGTGATGGCTGATCACACACACACACACACACACACACACACACACACACACACACATATATATATATATTTTACCACTTTTATATATATATATATATATATAACTGTTTACTGTTTTCAATACAAATTGCAGTATCATGTGAGCCTAGGAATCATGTGATCATAGATTCAGTCCACTGAATCTAGATTCGGTTCCCGTGATGGACTTCTTCAGCTGTAAGCAGCTTGTACATTATTTACAGTGTACGAATTTCCTTGGATGGCTGTCATGCCCATAAGGAGTTCGACACTGCTGTATATTATTTTCTCGTAGATGCTTCGCATCTCGAAAATAAAAGCAAACAAGCCGAACATTTAATAAAATGGAAGTATCAAAGGCCTCAATTACTATTGAGCACAGGGTTTGAAAAACCTATTTTTACAAAACTTCATTGCTATATCTTGGTTAAAATTGAATTTTTCTATAAATTCAAACCATGTGTATATAGGTGCGAACGAGGCCTCGCACTACTTTCAAATAAGTGCACATTGATCCACACACACACACACATTCATATAATAGTTTCTTTGAGAAGTGGCGGTTACCGTGGAAACACGGATGTCGGGGGGTGCCTAGCACCTTCCCTCCGTATAACCAAGCCCCCGAACCCATATTGAATCTCAGTTTCACAGACCCGTTTAGCAGTGTCACATCACTGGGTCAATGTGCAAACCTTTTCAGTTGCGTTGGTACAACCAGTTAAAAACACCAACTGGCGACTCTTAAAGTCCAATCGTCGACATTACATATGTCGGACCTTTTTCACTTGTTTTTTCAAACAAATCTCACATTAACATGAGAACACCAAAGAACAAGTAACGAAAAAGGACAAATAAAAATCTCGACGTTGACAGGAATCACACAGTGCAAACTCAAAATTGTCAAGAATAAGCTCATTCCAACTAAAAGTAAGAAATACGAAACTCAAGGGTTCATGTAGGGTACTTATACTTCATTTATCTATATTTTTTTTTTCTCTTTTCACACGGGGCATTTTTGCTCTTTTCTCGTTTTATTGGTTTTTTTTCTTTTTTTTTAAGATATACATACATGACTGTGCACTGTCTCATCCCATTAGGCTGATAGTGCTACCCCTTAGCGAGCTTTCGACCAACGACTCCCAGACCATAAAAGACCTTAGGGCGCTAGGTGTAAAGACAATCCCCTCGGGCGTACTTGCTCAAGTAACAAAGGCCCCGAATTAAGACTAGTCACGATATATATACTCTTTTTTTCAAAGCTTATATACCCCACATATAATCCCCCAAACTTAGGTTCTTTCCTAATTTTTGCCTTTACCGCCTATCCTTGTCGTTTTCTCATTTACTCTGGCATTATCCTTTAGAAACTATTTATGTATCAATTTGAACTGACTAGTCAACAAAGATGTTATTAATCGTGCTAACCTTTTTATACCAGTTTCAAACGAGCGCAAGATTTGATTCATAACAAAAATTGCATCACAGTTCTAGTAATCAATGTTGTACTAGTTAACTTATTCTTAATCTCCTCATTGGCCCACAAATAACATGAACTACAACACTTCTGGACATATGCAAACACAATATTTAACTCATATTTTTTTTTTACATAACAAAATTAAAAACAATGCAATAACAAAAATAACCTAAGCTACTATGTATGCACCTAACCTATATGCAACATCATAAATCCTAATTACCATGCAAAACTGAAATAAAAATGACAAATTTAAACCTAAGTACTATATATGCATGCAAACATGAATTTAAATCCCCCAAACTTAATTAATACAATGTCCTCATTGGAGGAATAATCATAATTAAGTACGTGAAGACTTCCCTGCTATTTCTTAAGTCTGAGGAGGTGGTTGTTGATCTTCTTCTTTTGAATCACTTAGTGGGAACCTCGGCATTGGCATGGGCTGCTGATATGGAAATTGTGCAGCTGGATTGAAGCTCTGAAGGGTTGTGTTGAGTGAGGCAAAAGACGCGTTTATAGCATCAAACATGTGGTCTTGCCTCAATGCGAGTCGCCGCATCGCCTGACGTGCTGCCTTATTATGCTCATTCATTTGACGTTAAAAATCAAGGAACTGAGGGCTGGATATTGCCTCGGTCTGCGGTACTTGCTCGGCTCCTTGATCGCCCATAGTCTCATCCTCATCCTCTGACGTCTCTGCACCATCAACTTCATCCTCCGAAGCCGATGGAAAAATAAAGCCCAGTCCACGAGGATGTGAATCGCCTCCCGCCCATACAGAATACCGCGCTAGCATTCTGGAGTCTAGCAACGCAAGCGGCATTTGTTTGGACTCATCGTTGGACCATCTCACCCCTGCTTGACGACATAATCCACATATGAGTGATGGGTGTAGCAAGCCTCCCAAAAAATTTCCACGTAAACACCGACAGATGGAGAAATAAATAATGGCCCTGACATCGATGATGAAGTCTTGCACAATTGCGTATAGCAGTAATACCTTCTCGTTGGTCACGTCTGAGGTGTGTTAGGATGGATACAGTTTAGCACATAGGAATGCGTACCAGATTTTTCCATACCAACTGAGGTCCTTGCTATGGAACATTGTTCCTCCCTTCCGACCTTTGATCCATGTTGTTCCCGGCTTAGTCATCTCCATGAGTACTGCCTCATAGTTCGGATCAAAATCTTGTAATTGAGTATATTGGCATTAACGAGGTACCCGCAGGTGATAATAGGTATTTATTGCATCGACACTGAACAGAACCTAGCGACCCCGCACATACACGTTGAATGGAGCTTTGTCTTCAACATTGGCATAAAATTCCTTGACAATGTTGACCACAGCGGGTTCCGGCTCTTCTTTGAATTTTGTCCACCCCTTCTGATAGATTTGAGGCATCATCTTCCCATCATTGGGATCTAGTGCCAACCCCCGCTCTGGTGTAATGGCTTTGGTGAGCATGTACTCATACCAGTCGGCGGCTACGACACTCACAAATTTTTGGTGATCAAAAGTCCGGGTTGGTTGTGCGGCCCTTGAACTCTCTCCCCTTTGGCGTTTCGATGTTGGTTGCGAAGCCATTTGCTCTCAAATGCGTGTATCACCGTAGGTTTCCCCCAAACTTATCAATTTAACCTTCACTTGCTCTCAAGTATTCTCTATGAATGCCCAATTTAATTGGTGTGAGAAATATGGTAGGAGATGTGGTAATATATAGAGGTGGTATGATGAGTTCTATTGGTGGATTGAAGAGGTGGGGAGAAGTAATGGAGTGTGGGAGATAGTGGTTGTAGTGGGTGGTTGTTGGAGTTATGATGGAGAGGGAATAAGATTAATGGATGAAGTAGTGGGGAGTTTATTGAATTGAGGAACAAACAAGGATAACTGTCGACTTTGTCTGTTGAGCTTTAGGACCCCCACCCCGACGGGGGGTAATAGGTTTAGGAGTCCCATTTCACGTGGCATGTATTCTTATTATCAAGTAGGGACCCCCCTTGCCGTGGGGTACAAATCTAAAATAGCATACTGACCAATATGGCTCATTAAAAACACAGGGAGACCTCGCCTTGGCGGGGGTTGCAGTTCATTTTGGGCCCACCCCGACGGGCATACCTTCTGCTCAATTTCTCTATTTCTCAACTTTTGCATCATGCTAAGCCACTCAATGATCCTTTCCTCCTCTTGCAAGACATTAAACATAACATTAGTTGATTAGTGATAACATAGTGTATTGTGGAGAGATTAACAAGACTTTTATTATC
Organism: Panax ginseng; assembly: GCA_020205605.1. Taxonomy (NCBI): domain Eukaryota; kingdom Viridiplantae; phylum Streptophyta; class Magnoliopsida; order Apiales; family Araliaceae; genus Panax; species Panax ginseng. The sequence goes on from CM035139.1 coordinate 143,981,499, forward strand.
TATTAACTTAATAAAAACTATATGCTACAATTATGCATGAAAATAAGAGAAATGAACGAAAGATTGGGTTGCCTCCCAATTAGCGCTTGATTTTAAGTCATTCAGCCTGACTACTTCCTGTTCATGGTGTGTCAGCCAATGTGATAGGAATGACATCGGTGTTGGCCTCGCCAGCCCAATAGTGCTTTAAACGTTGACCATTGACTTTGAACGTTTCTAATAGATTGCGACTGTAGAGTTCAACGGCGCCATGAGAGAATACCCGCTTTATAGTGAATGGTCCCGACCATCTCGACTTGAGCTTTCCTAGGAACAATCGCAGCCGTGAGTTGAACAAAAGGACTGATTGACCCAGCTCGAATGTTCGATGCATAATTTTCTGGTCGTGCCATCTTTTTACCTTTTCTTTGTATAACTTGGAGTTCTCATAGGCGTGAAGGCGAAATTCATCAAGCTCATTTAGTTGAAGTATTCTCTTTTCCCCTACAGCTGCTTGATCAAAATTGATTTTTTGAACCACCCAATAAGCCTTATGTTGTAGCTCGACTGGTAGGTGACAAGCTTTTTCGTATAGTAGTTGGTATGGTGACATCCCGAGTGGTGTCTTATACGCAGTCTGGTATGCCCATAATGCATCGTCCAACCGGAGCTACCAATCCTTATGACTCTGATTCACCACTTTCTCCAATATTTTCTTGACTTCCCTGTTTGACACCTTAGCCTGCCCACATGTTTGGGGTGATAAGATGTCGCTACCTTATGGTTGACCTCATACCTTGCCAAAAGAGTTATGAATGACTTGTTGCAAAAATGACTACCTTCATCATTGATAATTGCTCTTGGCGTGCCAAACCTCGTGAAAATGTTCTTTTGTAGGAGTTTGAGGACCACCTTGGCATCGTTTGATTGTAGTGTTGCAGCTTCAACCCACTTCGATACGTAATCCACTGCGAGTAGAATATACTGATTGTTCAGAGATGACGGGAATGGCCCCATGAAATCGATGCCCCATACATCAAAAATTTCAACTTCGAGAATTGTTTGTAGAGGCATCTCATTCCTTTTCGAAATGTTGCCCACCCTTTGACACCTATCACATGTTTTGACAAAATGGTGGGCGTCCTTGAATAGTGTAGGCCAATTGAACCCGGCTTGCAGCACCTTTGCTGCTATCCTCTCACTACCATAATGACCGCCATACGCAGATGAATGACACTCATGTAAAATGTTCTTCACTTCATTGTAGGGAACGCACCTTCTAATCATTGTGTCGGCGCATTGTTTGAACAAATACGGTTCGTCCCATATGTACCATTTTATGTAATGAAGAAACTTCTTTTTCTGTTGTCTTGTGAGATCAGGTGGAAGAATGTTGCTCACAAGATAATTCACATAATCCGCATACCAAGGAAATTCTACAGAAATCCCAAACAATTGCTCATTCGGGAATGATTCGTTAATTTCACACCTGTCTTCTTTCGATTTTCATTGGTTTTCCATCCTAGACAAGTGATCGGCTACTTGATTCTTCGTTCCTTTCTATCCTTTATTTCTAAGTCAAACTCTTGAAGTAGGAGAATCCATCAGATAAGGCGTGGCTTAGCATCTTTTTTTGCTATTAGGTACCGAATAGCCGAATGGTCTGTGTAGACTATCACCTTAGTCCTGATCAAGTATGCCCAGAATTTATCGAACGCATACACTACTGCAAGAAATTCCTTTTTCGTGGTTGTATAGTTCATTTGAGTCTCCGTGAGAGTTTTGCTTACATAGTATATGGCATGAAACACCTAGTCTCGGCATTGACCCAAAACAGCCCTAACCGCATAGTCGCTTGCATCACACATTAGCTCGAATGACATATTCCAATCTAGTACGACGATCACGGGGGCTGTAGTAAACTTATTTTTCAACAAATCAAAGGCTTCCTTACATTTTTCGTCAAAACTAAAAAACAGAATCCTTTTCTAACAGACTGCATAAAGGCTTTGCAATTTTTGAGAAGTCCTTTATAAATCTCCTGTAGAACCCAGCGTGTCCTAGAAAAATTCTAATACCCTTAACTGAGCTCGATGGAGGCAATTTCTCGATTGTTTCTATCTTCGCTTTGTCGACTTCCAATCCTTGAGCCGATACCTTGTGGCCCAAAATTATGCCCTCCTCAACCATGAAGTGGCATTTTTCCCAATTAAGCACGAGATTCGTATCCTTGCATCGCTGTAACACCATTACCAAATTTCTTAGGCAAGTATCGAAGTTGTCCCCATAGACAAAAAAGTCATCCATGAAGACTTAAACATTTTTCTCCACCATGTCTGAGAAAATGGCCAGCATACACCGTTGAAAGGTCGCAGGTGCATTACATAACCTGAATTACATCCTCCTAAACGCAAATGTGCCATACGAAAGAACACGCCAAGAACGCGAAGAACGTTGTTGATGGACAAATTTAAAACCATCGAGGATAATTATTGTTGATGGACAAGTTTAAAACCATCCAACACTCAAAATTTTCGAACACACACATTGGAAGGATCATTTCCAACCTCGGAAGATAACCATTCGAGTTTCAACCCCGAACACACCATCATTTCCAACCCCTAACACACACCGCGATAACACCCTCGCAATAAATGATGTTGCGATTCCGGCGATAACCCCAAAATGCTTGTTTCAAATGCATGCGATCGACTTCAATCGGACCTCCCAAGGGCACTCATACCTCAGACCTGGAGCTAACACCAGGCAGACAGGCATTCTCACAGATGACATTGCGGCATTCAAACAAGTAATTGAATCTCAGATGTAACCTTGAGCAACGTCTGCTTTCAACTCAAATCGGCGATAACCCCGGTGAGGAGTCACATGTCATCTTGCTACCTCAACACTTGTGCATCATCTCAACACTTCAGACATAAATACATACAACAATGTCCTACAAGAACCAAGGAGTTCCAATCTCGAGTGACTATTACGCGTGGCAGTACACCGGATTGAATTTGAAGCTTGAAGACCATGGGCATGGTCCCCTCTTCCTAACTTCGTACAACCTCTAATCCATATCATTGTGTAACTCTCGACACAAGCAGCTCGAAGAAGGTCGTATATACCTCGTCCGGATTCTCAGATTGAAGTTCTGCAAGTTTGAGCTGACATTACGATTGCAGTGCACGTGCTTGAACATGATGGGACCCACGAACACGAGGCACCTCGGGCGACCATGAGTGCATCTGCATGCTACCACTGGCCTGCGGCTCCCCCCTCTACAAATAGAGGGCTTGGGGTAGCCATTTTGAAAAAAAGAAAAGGCGAGGAAGCCTGTCCAATTTGCTCTGTACACACCCTATATTGAGTGTTTCCTCATTTTAAACACACTGTTAGCCCACATCTGATTATATATTTACTGGTGAGGAGATGAGTGTTTATCCATTTAGAGTCATAGAAGCTGCATTGGCGATTACTGTAAGCCTTCTTATACTCTATAAAGCCTTTCTCTTCATATTTGTACACACTATTCTACACATTGAGAGTCGTGTTGTGTGCGTATGCATGCAGACTTGATCCATGGTGGTTTTCATTTACATATATATATATATATATATATATATATATATATTTTATATGGACTAACATTATCGAGAGTTATGCCTCGATTGAGCCTAGACTTATATATATATATATATATATATATATATATATATATATATATATATATATATTATTGTTGTTGTGACATATCGATGAGCTGGATTTTTACATCCGGCGTTTATTGCTTTTATATATATATTATATATATATATATATATTGTTGTCGGAACATATCAGATGAGCTTTGGATTTTACATCCGATGCGTTTTCTTTATATATATATATATATATATATATATATATATATATATTCATTTTGTCGGTCTTGAGTTTACTTTGTGGCCTTTTACGACTTTTATTTACATTTAAATCCCACTTTGAGTTTACTTAAGTGGCGGTTGATAACATTTACTTCTTTATTTACATTTTGATCCCCATGGAGTTTACTTACGTGGCGGTTGATAGCATTCTTGCTTTATTTACATTTTGATCCCCATGGAGTTGCTTACGTGGTGGTGATCATCATGTATATATATATATATATATATATATATATATATATATATATATATATATATATATATATATACTACTACTACTTTTCCATACAAAACTATAGTATCATGTGAGCCTAGGAATCATGTGATCACAGATTGATCTCTTGAATCTAGATTGATTCCCGTGATGGACTTTTTTTTTCAATTTATAAGCGACTTGTACATTATTTACGATTGTCTGAATTTCCTTGGATGGTTGTCATCATGCCCATGAGGAGTTTGGCATTGATGTATATATTTTCTCAAAGATACCTCGCATCTCGAAAATAAAAGCAAACAAGCAGAACATAATAATAATAAAATGGAAGTATGAAAAGGTCTCAATTTCTATTGAGCACAGGGTTTGAAAAACCTCTTTTTATAAAACTTCATTGCTATATCTTGGTTAAAACTGAATTTTTCTATAAATTCAAACCTTGTGTATATAGGTGCGAACGAGGCCTCGCACTACTTTCAAATAATTGCACATTGATCCACACACACACACATTCATATAATAGTTTCTTTGAGAAGTGGCGGTCACCGTGGTAACACGGATGTCGGGGGGTGCCTAACACCTTCCCTCAGCATAATCAAGCCCCCGAACCCAAATGAATCTCGGTTTCACAGACTCGTTTAGCAGTGTTACATCACTGGGTCAATGTGCAAACCTTTTCGGTTGCGTTAGTGCAACCAGTTAAAAACACCAACTGGCGACTCTTAAAGTCAAATCGTCGACATTACACATGTCGGACCTTTTTCACTTGTTTTTTCAAACAAATCTCACATTAACATGAGAACACCAAAGAACAAGTAACGAAAAGGACACTAAAAATCCAGGCGTCGACGGTGGCGACTCTGCTTTGGGGACTCCGATGAGGGCTTAAGCCGCTATTACAAGCTTTTCAAAATTGTTATATGCTTGTGTGTGAATGTTGCATTTACATTTATGATGAATGTATGCGAATGCATTTTACTTATTTTGCTTGCTAAATATCTATCTGTGATATTAGTGCTTCCGCACATGTCATCATTTTGCATAAACGGTGAGACACGTTGTATGTGAATGTATGTTGTGTGGTCCCTCCACCGAGAGGCTATCCTGTCGGTGTTTGATTCTTTGGACTCGTGGGAAGACTAATTCCAACGAGGCTCGGAAAGGCACCACCAGTTTTGCTCTCGATTGAAAGACCGGATTAACTTCCGTCAAGTAGATTGCGATGATCTGGGAACCTTCATGCCAAAAAGCGCGAGAGTAACCTAAAGATAGGTCGACCTCGATAAACCAAATGCGGAGGAAAGTCTCTTCATGCTTTCCATTTTCAATTACTTGTAAAAGCATTTACTTGTAATTTTATTCCATGATCATCTATATGTAATGGAAAATATGAAGAATACACATGCATACATGACATGTTATCAATTAACAACCATTTTTTGCGGGACCATATTCCTAAAATGGGCACATCATGATAACATTTACATTATCCCTAAGACTAAACTATATAAGTCTTTTGTAGGGAAGCAATTGGGCTGTTACACTCAAAATCCAAAAAGGCCACGAGCCTCTGACCAATCATGTCTTCTTCTTGACCGATCTAATCTTTTTTCCCAAGAAGAATTTGACGGATTGAGTAAACAAATTATAGATTTGGTTGTTACTGCTTTGAAAAGAATTGCATCAATCGCTCGAGGTGCGAAGATGCCTACACATCTGAGAATCCTCTTCACAAGGAGGGAGTTCAAGGTTTGGAAAAAAATTCCAAAACCTCGATTGGATACAACCAACAAAGACCACGAAAACACCCATCTCAAAGGAGATCTGAACACGGGTGACATCGGGAAGAAGGTCCTCCAATGGAGGAAACTATCCGTGTTCTCAAAGGGATTGGAACACATGGAAGTGTTTCATACGCTGACCTTTGCATATTTCATGGGGTTCATTTTCTAGAGAAATTCAAAACCCCTGATTTTGAAAAATATGATGGATTAGGGGATCCTTATACACATTTGAAAGTGTTCATTGGAGAACTTGGATCTTATGCGGAAAAATGAGAAGCTTAGAATGCAATTTGTTCCAAAAGAGTCATTTGGAAGCTTAGTTCATGGTATACAGTTTAGACAACTCAAAGATCCATAGTTGGGAAGAGCTAGCTCAGCCTTCCTCTCACTCAATACAGTTTTCAATCTCAGATGGCTCCTGATCGGTACCAAATTAGCAATGTCAAGAAAGCGATCTAATGAGTCATTTAGAGTATGCTCAAAGGTGGAGTGCCTTCTTTGCTCAAGTTATTCCTTCCATGACCGAATCAAAAATGGTCATGACTTTCATAGATATCTGAGAAAGCTCCTTTCTATGAAAGAGTTTTAGCGATGTCGGCAAACCATTCTCTGAAATGATTAAACACGGAGAAATGGTTGAGATGGGATTGAAGTCTGGTAAGATTCAAGACCTAGCTGCTCTTAAAGCCGTTGCTGAGCACATCTAATCCGGATCTTATGGAAACAACCCCCGGAGGGTCCATAAAAAGAAAGAGGAGGATGTTTCCTTGATACTACAAGGACAAAAGGCAGTCAGAACATGCCTATATGAGGAGGAGAAACTACTCCCTTTTCCAAGAGCACAATCTTGAAACCCTCCATTGCCTAAAAGTGGAAGTAAAAGCGTCCTCGAGCGTTCACACACCCTTAGGGGACTTCGCTCGAGAATATTCTTGCTCTTGACTACTCGAGAAGAAAATTACACGTCTTCTTCCACCAAACCAACCCTAATGGGAGGGGTTTTAATGCTACTCGAAAGTGTGCTTATCATCTTAGAGCACTGGACATGATACTCAAGAATGTTGGGCCTTGAAACACAAGATCCAAGATTTAATAGATAACAGTGAGATCGTGGTCACCAAACCAGATCAACGCCATGTGCAAGATAACACTCTTCCTCAACACAAAGAAGAAGATGTTAACATGATAAGTTGGAGCACTGGATAGAGTTCTAGTTTCAACAGGGAATTATCCCTGACCATCAAAGACGGTGTTGACAAATGGGATTATGCAAAGTTCAAGTTTACTATGGAACGAAAGATGAAAGCTCTTTGCAAACAAATTGAGCAATTGGCAGAACTGGTGACCCACCATCATCAAGTCACATGCCAATTAATCAAACAGGAGCATGCCTATCTCCTTCCTTTTGTTATGAATACTCCACCATCACCTTGAAAGCGAAGCTATGGAGGATAAGGTTGCAAAGAGAGCAAATGCTAAAAAGCCCATCGAGATTTTTTGCCAATCGAGAGGAGTTTACCTATTTGGGCCAATCTATGGAGAAATATTTCAAATGTTGATCAATGAAGGAAGAATTACATCCCTTCTACCTCCAATCAATCCCGTGCGGGGACGATTTAACGCCAATGGAGTGTGTCAATATCATTCCTATTCTCGCGGTCACAACCTGAGAACGATGTTGGGCACTCCACCATCTCATTCAAAATCTTATTGATAGCGGTGTCTTGCAAATGGCGAAGCGATGATGACCTTTGCAACTTGAGGGTGGGAGTGCATGTCCTACCAAATGGAAGGATCGATGGCGATTATATCCGCGAGGATTATGAAAGCTGTCAAAGCATTTCCCATACAAGCAATTCAACTCAAAGGAGTGATAATCCTTTGAAAGTGGTAGCACACGAGCCAATTTCTTTACCTTTCGAGACCCACAATATCCTGTTGTCGACTTACACACAAAGTTCCATGGAATTATGGAAAAATTTGAAGGATCCACGTCTCATACTATCTTTCTACGATGTTGAGGAAAATCCACTTGTATCTTCCTCGGAGAGGTGATAAAGCCTATTCTCAAAGCAAAGGGAAGATTCCCATGGAGAAGATTGAAAAATTCCTCCGCACTATGGGCCATAATGAAGCCAAGGTGGTTCTAAGCTTAAGAAAGCTCCACATCGATATCAATCTTTGGACTTGGTTTTCTCTTAGAGATCATTGGAAGATTTTATTGAAGGTTTTGGAAGAAGCCTACTTACAAAATCGGTGGATGTGGAAAAATTTCAACATATGGTTGATCACATTTTCAACAACAATGTGATATCCTTCATTTGATGATGACATACCTCCCAAAGGACCAGGTCATTATGAAGCCATTGCATATTACAGTTTTGTCTTTCGGGTATATATGTAGTTGGAGTTTTGATAGATGGAGGTTTGTCTCACGAATATACGTCCTTATGCCACCTTGGTGAAGATGAATGTCAATCTCAAAGCGGATCCAAAGCGACCATACGGTTATCAAAGCTTTTGATGGATCCCGACGAAATTCCGTCAGAAAGATTGAGCTGCCAATTGAGATTGGTCCAAATACATTCAATGTATCCTTCCGTCCTCGGGATAGATTAGGGATACAACTTTGCTATTGGGGAGACCATGGATACACATGGTTGGAGTTGTTCCCTCCACACTACATCAACAACTCAAATAAATTATCAACAACAGTCTAGTCACTATTAACGATGAGGTAGGAATGTCACGAACAAGGAGATCTCGCGAATCATCGCCTTCACTCGAAAGTTGGTGGCGATTTTCATACCTTGGAAGTGGGTAACACTCAATACCATCCTATTGGAGCACCACTTCACGTACCTAATATTTCTGCCGAGGTTATATCGGCCACTCAAGAAATGATGTCATTGGGTCATCAGCCTGGACAAGGCCTTGGTAAAAATCAGCAAGGTATTAAGCACCTATTCAAGTGTCATCAAAATTGGAATAGTAGGACTAGGCTATCTTTGCCGATTCAATCATAGGAATCCTCATAAGCATAAGCAAGTTCCTCAAGCTTCCACCACCACGGTGATTTCTTCCATCACGCATAGCATGAGGTGTCTGATCTCGATAAAGGTGCGGCCCATGTTATGGCTATCTTTGTTTCCCAAAACAAGTACCATTCAAAGCAAAAGAGGTGCTTATTCACGATCCGAAAGTGGAAGAAAAGAGCGAAGCGTAAACATGACATCGCTTTGATGATGTCGAGACATCTGTGTCATTGTTCATGATGAACATACAAACAGATATACCCAGACGATGATTGCCCGGATGTCATGGTTATCATTTGGGAGAAGGAGGACAATGACAACCCCTCCATCATTGCGGTCCATCGAGGACTTTGCCCTCGACAATTGGGCGGCACTCCATGCATTGGTCGACGAGGGTAAAAGCAGGCGAAAAATCCCTACGCCTTGTAGATATAACTTTAATTGCTTGCTTTTACTCTATCGATATTAGCGATTTATTTTATCGATACATGCTAACACTTTGTATGATTAAACAATTTCATATATTAAGTGAAAGCAACTTTTGATTTCAGAACTCTAAATTTAGATGTGCATGTACTTTAGCGATGAGGTGCCTTCTCTCACAAGGGCTATAACTTTGATGCAAAGTTGGACTCGGACTTGATGGACATACAAGGGACATTGAGACACCTCGAGAGATTAAGGAATGGGTCACGATAAGCTAAACCCAACCTTGACCAAACCACTTCTTTCAATCTTGGAACCTTAGAAAACCCTAAGCTAATCCAGTTGGTTCGGACCTCACCCCCCAACCAGCGGAATGACATGGTTGCACTATTAACCCAATTCCGGATGTGTTTGCATGGTCTCATAAAGACATGGTGGGTTTGTCCACTGACATTGTTCTTCATCGCCTTCCCATTAAAGAAAGATTCAAGCCAGTTAGGCAAAAGCTCAGGCGATTGAAACCTGAGTAGAGTTTAAAAGTCAAAGAAGAAATTATGAAACAATTTTAAGTTGGCATTATCATGGTGTCTACATATCCAAAGTGGATATCCAACATTGTTCCCGTGCCTAAACTGGGAGGAAAGGTGCGAGTTTGCGTGGATTACCGAGATCTGAACAAAGCTTGCCTTAAAGATAGCTTTCTCGTGTCCTTTATCCACATTCTTATTGACAATACTGTTCAATATGTCATGTACTCCTTTGTGGATTGCTTCGCAGGATACAATCAGATTATGGTCGTTGAGGAAGATTGTGAGAAAACTGCTTTCATCACTCCTTAGGGAACCTTTTACTATAGATGGTTGTCATTCAGCCTCATCAATGCCGGGGAAACCTACCAGCGAGCTATGATGGCTCTTTTCCATGATTTAATGCATAAAGAGATAGAGATCTACGTGGATGACATCATTATCAAATCCGAAGGGAGGAAGACCACTTAGACCATCTCGAAAGTTATTCAATAGTTGCGTAAAGTACAACTTGAAGTTGAATCCACCAAGTCGCCTTTGGTGTCAAATCGAAGCAAGTTGCTAGGTTTCTAATCGACCATAAAGGGATTAAACTGGATCTACCAAAATCCGAGGCCATCAAAAATGCCCATTCCTCGAGATAGAGAAGGAAATACGGGGATTTTTGGGAAGAATCAACTTCATTAGTAGGTTCATTTCTCAACTCAAAGCAACCTGTGAGCCCATCTTCAAGCTGTTAAGGAAGAACTCCTCCATGAAATGGAATGATGAGTGTCAGAAAGCCTTTTTTACCATTAAAGAGCAGTTGGTTAACGCTCTTATTTTGGTACCACCCAGGGATGATGTTCCCATGTTCATGTACCTGTCCATTAATGACAATGCCATGGGTTGTATCTTTGGGGCAAAAAAGATGATATAGAGGCGAAGAGCGAGCTATCTATTACCTCGAAAAAAGATTGACATCGGTGAACACAAGTATACTCGATTGAGAAGACTTGTTGTGCTTTAGCATGGGCTTTTATGAGGTTACAACATTACCTCCATGGTCACATAACCCATCACATATCCCGCGTGGATCCTCTCAAGTATGTGTTGATGGCCCATATTTAAATTATCGGTATCCGGATGGCGATTGATCCTGCAATCAATTTGACATCGTCTACGTGATGCAAAAGTTTATCAAAGGTCAAGGAATTGCGGATCAACTGGTGCCCGCACTGCGAAGGGATTATAAACCCTTAGAAACATACTTCCCGATGAAGGGGTAATGACGATTCAACAACACCATCGATGAAATGCATGCCACACATGGAAAATGTATTTTGATGGGTATTAACACGAAGGCTCTGGGCGGCGAGTTCTAATATCCGGTACGGGGGAGAAGTATTCCATCACCGTCAAATTGCAGTTTGTCAGCACCAACAACATAGCTGAGTATGAAGGCTGTATCGTGGGGCTAAAACTTGCCCGTTCAATGGGCATCAGGCGGTTAACTGTCTTTGGGGATTCCGAATTGGTAATCAAATAATCCACAGGAATTTATCAAACCAAAGAATTACATTTGCTGCCTTACCATCGATAAGTTTTACAGATGGCTTTGGAGTTCGAAAAAATCTCCTTTCTACACATTCCTCGTAATAGAAATGATTTTACGGATGCACTAGCTACGTTGGCCTCCTTGATTCACATTCCTGATAAGGAAAACATGCCAAGCATCACAGTTACTCTGCAAAAGGCCCCAGCTTATGGGAACTATGTTGGAGAAGTATCGGATGAGCTACCTCCAATCCAAAACCTTTGGTATCAACATATCAAGGAGTATCTGCGAGATGGATCTACACCCGCTGAGGTGAGCCTAACTGAGAAGAAGCGGATCTGTCGACTTGCTATGAAATTCTACTTGAGTGGAGATGTACTCTACAAAAGAGATGATGGATTAGGTCTCCTTAGATGTCTGGACAAAGACCAAGCTCAGAGGCTCATGGATGAGATCCATGGTGGACTATGTGGCCCACACATGAGCGGCCCCTTACTTGTCAAGAAAATTATCAGAACAGGGCATTATTGGCTTACATTCAGAGCTGACTGTGATGATCACGTCAAGAGATTCAATCAATGCCAAATTCATGGGAATGCTATCCACGCCCCTCTAAGGGAACTCCACAATATGAGTTCGCCATGGCCCTTCTCAATGTGGGGAATGGACGTAATCGGGCCCATCGAGCCCAAAGCCAGTAATGGACATCGATTCATATTCACCATGATCGACTACTTCACTAAATGGGTAGAAGCAGCCTCCTTCCCTAGGGTTACCAAAGAAGTAATCATTGCTTTCATCAGAAACAATGTAGTCTATCGACATAGACAACCAGAGGTCATTGTGTCAGACAATGCTAAGAACCACAACAATAAGATGATGGAGGAGTTATGTAGTAAATTCCACATCAAACACCTTAACTCCGTCATGTACCGTCCAAATATGAATGGTGTTGTTGAAGCGGCTAATAAAAATATCAAGAAGATCATGCAGAAAATGTCCTCCAATCACAAAGGATGGCCTGACCTCTTACCTCGACTTTTATTAGCCTCTGAAACTTCAATGCGTACTTCCACCGGGTAACCCCTACTCATTAGCCTATGGGATGGAAGTAGTGCTCCCCATAGAGCTGGAAATGGAATCCCTCAGAGTGTTGATGGATGCTCAGTTGGATGAAGACCAATGGGTACAAGACAGGTATCACCAATTGTCTCTAATAGACGAAAGGCGAACCGCAGCTATCTTCCATGGTAAGTTATATCAGCAAAGGATTGTACGATCCTACAACAGAAAAGCTCGACTACGGTAGTTCAAACAACATGACTTGGTTTTGAAGAAGATCATTGACAACCAAGATCAATCTAAGGGAAAATTCATTCCTAACAGGGAAGGCCCGTTTGTTGTCAAGGAGGTATTGACATGAGGCGCTCTCAGACTACAGGAAATGGATAGCGATGAATTTCCACAGCTAATCAACTTGGACTCCGTGAAACGGTACTATATCTGAAGTTACCATCAAATAAACATCCTGGTATTAATCACTCAATCACCAGTCATTCCGGTTTTGAACCCTCTCTTTTTACAAACTCTTCTGCCCCTCAAGGAAACATACATTTCAAACCAGTAGCCTGGTTTAACTTCATTTCAAACCTTTTCATACAATTTTGGTTTATCACGAAGGCGGATTAAACTTTTCTACACTTGTAGTTTATCCTGAAAGACAGATTAAACTTTTCACACTGCAGTTTATCCACGAAGGCGGATTAAACTTTTCTACGCTTGCAGTTTGTCCTGAAGACGGGATTAAACTTTTTCCACACCTGCAGTTTATCCCCATTATGGGATCAAACTTTCTTCTCCCCGCAATATAGCCTGCACATGGGATTCACACTTCTCTTTGGCTACGATTCGTCCTGAGGGACGAACTACGTCGACCTGATCTCCCTGATACCTGGGAGTACGTAGGCAACCATATTCTATATGGCTTGGTTGCAATAAACAAAAAACAACAAAAACATTTCTTCCCTTCCTCTACAAAAAACAAAAACAACAAAAATACTTCTACACCCATCTGCCTTTCACATTCAGCGTTGAACCTCTTACACCAGGTTCGAACTACGCAGACTTGATCTCCTCTTCAATAAGAGTACGTAGGCAACCATTTATGGTTCAGTCTAACCCCTACCAGAACAAAAATGCTTGTCACACGGTACTGGGATTATCAATCTACCACATTTCATCGGCTTCAAACCAAGGGGATGGAATTACCCAACCTCTCCTCACAAATAGGAGATTCGGTGACCATCTAAGCTGCAGTTGTGCCTCAAAGAGCAACACCAATCCATAAGAGATAGAATTAACTAGGCTTCTCACAAATAGAAGTACTGGCAACCATCTGTGGTGCGGTCAATCTCAGAGAGGAAAAGCCACACTCATCTCCACATTTCCATAGAAATACCAGTCCCAAGACACCAAAGATGGTAGGGATACATACAGTTCAATGATCCATTCTGAGAGATCTTGTGATGGCTCAATGTCCACATATCAAGGATAAGTTCAGAATGCATCGAGATCACAAGGCCCTGAAGAAAAAGGCAAATATCAAGCAAGTATCAAGGCGTGCCTGAAAGGGAAGTAAATCAAAATATATTTCTATGCCATATATACTACTGTTTGATATATACATCTGTGTTGTACATGACAAAATGGCTAAGCTAGTCTGTGCAGGAAAATACAAAGCTATCTTCGGATCTGTGTATATGCGGACTATCAAATCTAACATAGCATCCCTCTTTGAAGACGGAGGTAAAGCTGCAAGCTCCTGCCCAATGACATCTACACGAGCTAGCAGATCAGAAGTTAACTGCATGGTGGTGTGATACTCATCTATGTATGCACTCATATCGGCAAGGATGTCAGTCTTAAGGGATCTCATTGAGGTACTGTCTGCAATGGCCACATCCCTAGCAGATAGAGCGGCATCCCGCTCCACAATCAATGCATCCCTGGCTGATCTAGCCTCATCCCTCTCTAATAGAGCGGCGTCTCTCCCATCAAGAGCTGTCAACATCGCGGCCCTAGCCTGATCTCTATCATAGGTTATCAGATGTAAGCTCTGCTCCAAATGTTGTGCTGAATACTGAGTAACAGTGGCACTCGAGGTGGAAGAATCCATCACAAATACTGGCAGCCCAGCAGTCAAGTCCCCATCGATGGGAATGTCAGCCTCCTCTATAGGCTCCTCATCGTCGGAATCAATATCCTGCACTGCGGATACTACCATAGTCGATGCAGTCTATGTCTCATCTATGCTGAATACTCTGCAGAATAACCCGGATGACTGACAGAAAAATCAGATAGCTCTAATTGATACCAACAGGCATACAACCTGGATCTGTCCGCTGATGATAAGTGGGAAAAAGTGAAGCGCTGAATCACCGCCCCCTCATATGAGTGGAAATCCTAAAACTGGTCAAACTGACACATCACGGCCAGTGGGTGGTAGGTAATCATCCCTCTCAAACCAGCTAGAGGTAGATAATCCATGCCTGAAGCATGAATAATGAAGCTGTAGGGTGAGCTAAGCCCTGTACACGGCAATATAGCAAATGGATCTCCAATCCCAGTTAGGAAAGCTGACCAAGATGCAGCATCTGTACACTCCGTAGGCTGAAAGGAGTACGACATGGATATATCATTGGTGAAACAATATCCATGCCGTCTGAATGTGCCAATCAGTCTCAAGTGTGACATAAACCACATGTACAGCATAACCGAGCTGCCTATGAACACTCCTGCTGGATAAGTGTAGCAATATGTGGCCGACCTCAGAGTCTCTGCCATAATTATCGGTAGGATGGTGTGACCCTCCCGGAGAGCTCTCACTGCCATAATAACACTGATGTCCAACTAATCCATGTACAGTTGGTGTAGACGTATGACAATACGCACAACAGTAGTACATCCACTCTGGCCAAACACCACAGATCCTCAGGTGTGGTGAAATCCCCGGAATGCCGTGCGTAACTATCCTCAGAGCCAAATCTGTAAAACAGAAAATGCTGGGATATCACATGGCCGGATGTAATCTCGTCCTAGAATACTCTATGCCTCCAGCCGGTGAGGGTCATGAACTGTCTACTCATGTCTCTGATCGCCTTGTGCACGCAAGGTCTGTCCAACGGCAGCATCGTCAACCGTGCATACCCTTCCAAAGTAGGAGTCAACTCTCGGGTCCCCAATTAGAAGACCTGTCTCTCTGATACCCAATGCTCTAGCATACCATCTATGAACCCTGTTGGAAACTAAAACATCAACAAGGTCATAGTGTGCTGCATCAAATCATCTACGGTCACCCTGTCTAGTGGTGACATACTATCATACCATGAGCGCATACTAGATGCCACCAAAAATGGTGGGGTATGATCAATACGGCTAACTGTCGAAGAAGACATCTGTACGGACCGTGTCATAAGACCATCCAGGGGTCAATATTGAATATCTCTGGATATACATACATATGCATAACATAATAACATGCATGATACAATAGATGGCAATATGATATAGGGAATGGAAAACTGTACATACATTCCTAAGTATATCATCATCTAAAACATCTATATACAGCTAAAATACAGGGAAATGGGGTGAAGCTACCCAACATCTCAACAGAGGCCTATCAAAAGATATAGCGAGAATGGGGTGAAGCTACCCATCAACTAACAGAGGCCTATCAAAAGAGATAATGAGAAATATACATCAGAAGAAGTCAATGGTATCGATGTCTACATCGTCAATCCTGTCCACCTGATGTAACTCCTCCTGAGTCATTGGATCTCTATCTATAGGGATGTCAGGTCTATACAAGGGAGGATCTGCACCGAAAAAACCATATGGGTCACATAAGGGGCCAGCGCCAGAGCTGGAAGGATCAAAAGTGT
Organism: Panax ginseng; assembly: GCA_020205605.1. NCBI lineage: Eukaryota > Viridiplantae > Streptophyta > Magnoliopsida > Apiales > Araliaceae > Panax > Panax ginseng. Next base: position 143,997,873 of record CM035139.1, read on the forward strand.
TTGCTTCTGAAGGATCTCTGCCCAAGTGTCGGATAAAGAAATGTGCCCAGTCCAACTGCAGGGTCAAACTGTCAATCTATGTCACATGAGTCGGATCTCTGACACAGGCTAGACAATCCGTCATCATCACAGATCCTGGAACCATATCCCCCATAAACTGTGTGGCGCGGGTCTGAGCTCTAATGGTACAAGGGAACCACCAATGCTGGAACATCTCCTGAGTGCAGGGGCCCTCTGACAATGTATAACCGTCAATCCCCAACAATGGGATGTCAATGACGGGTGACTGCGAAACAGGCCAATAACACCTAGCAGGAGGCAAGATCGGCATGCGAATCTCTCCTGTAGTGCTCTTGATAGCATGCTCTCCTAAATAGAGCTCCCAGCCTCCATCTGTGAAGAGAGGAATCCTACGGGTGGACATAACGTACTCAACTCCAGTCGGGTACCCATCCTCAAATCCAACACTCAAGTGTTCCCCAGAATAGGGAACCTATGTGATGACTTCCGCCGTCAACAACTCCAGCTGTAGGCGGCAATGAGTGAAACCCTCAACTACAGAGACCTCCGCCAGTATGGAATGATGCCATCTCCGTTCTCGTGGATAGGTGTCTAAACCAAACAAGATCACAGGACGCAAACATGGAAGCCTCTCATAGGCCCAAAACTACCAACACAAAGGCAAACATCTGCTGTCAGTCAACGCTCTTAACCTGTACATGGGAAAAGATAAGAGAAATACTCACAAGCAGAAATGGGTAGAATCCTAACCAAGCCTCCGTCAAGTCCTATAATTGCATGCGCATTCCCCTAAGGAAGTAGGCAAAGGTGTAGGAACCCCAATCATAATCTCCTATACGATCCACGTGTCGAGTGGCACTGATTAAAGTGAAGGACACCATAGAAGAGTTATCTGCTATGAAGCAGCCCCTAATGATCATCAAGAACAATCACCGAAGAATGTGATCCCTGACTCTCACATCATTGGGTATAGGCTCACTCAACAGCCCACTCATAGCATCTACGCTCAAAGGACCTGTACGAACAGTCCTGCCCTTGAGCGCCTCCACCTAACTCCCAACAAGGATCTGGACGGCGGTGGGGTAATATCTCTGGCATAAGGCAATCGGATCCCTCCAAACTCCATACCTGTGATAAATCGCTAATCCATCGGTGTCATCATCACCTCATAGTCCAGCAAATGGAGTGACTGAGTCTGGTGAAACCACCGCTCAGACAATGCCCTGAGGTAACCCCAGGGGTAGCGACGGGGAAGAATGGAAAAGAACGTCCTGAATCCCCAGCCATGTACAATCTCTCTATAGTCATCATGCAAGGCCTGATACATAAAGTGGATGTTGAACCAATTCCCTCGAGGCTGTGTAAAGTTGGGAACCTACATCAAATGCAGATCAACATCAGAATCCTTTACTCCTCATTAATAGGAAATAAGGAAGATTAAGATCTAACTTCATACCTCGTTTACGTGCAGGTATACTTAAGGATGCCGACTCAAGTCACCCAGAAGATCTGGGTTCGCCACTTGAATACCTGGCAACTCCCTACGGGGAACACGTGCAGCAGGAGCAGGAACCTCAATCGGTATATCCTCCTCCTCGTCCTCGACATCTGGCACTTCAACCCGGATAGGACAAATCACCGCCTCCACCAAACAACAAGGCTGTCTAACAGAACGGGGTCAAGGTACTTCAAAAGCCCTCCTCCGTACACTAGAAGTGGTTCTGTGGGAACTACTCGGCTGATCCGGATCCATAATATCTAGACAACAAGTCTCTAAATCACCTCAGAAAGGGTGCGGTAAATTCTTACCTGGAGCTTTTCAAAATGCATTTTATGATTACATGTAGGCATGCATTATTTTAACATACATCTATAGTAGAGTTAAAAATGCATGACTACCCAATGCCTACATTTTGGAAAATTTGTCATAGCCCCTTTGTAAATGGGACTATCCATATGCACATAGGCATGACTAGGTGGCCATTCAGTAGCACACCTACCAACAATCATATACATCCTAAATGCATTTAATACATTGCAGTAAAAAAATCCGTAAGTGTAGTTTAATTACCAGGGTTATTTTACTTTTCTACTTTACTCATTTGTCCTCAAATAGGATAAGAAACGACAGTAAAAGGTACCACTTTGACTGCTTCAAAAGTCAAATTTTTTCACATCATGATGTTCAGCATGGTTTAATACTAACATTTACTATGTTGAATATTTTTTATCATATCATATCAGCATGCATATTCACTACTATGTGTCTAAATGCATTTCATGTGATAAGTCATTTTCCAACGGATAGAAATTGGAACTCAGCAGGACAGTGAAGAACACTTGTACGGAAGCAGAACATGCAGAAAGTTGCCCGAACTCAACAGGTCTGAAGAAGAGCTCTCAGATTTCCTTCGTCGCGCAGCTTAAAAATGACTTATGAAAGCAACCCGTAGGCTTTATATAGCCACAGTTTGCCACAGGTCCACCTGCGGCTACTGTAAATTTACCTGTGGCACCCCTTTATGGGTCCCCCACCTCCAACTCATTCCAGTTAGAGTTGCAAAGGAGGTCTCGCAAGCTAAAAAGGCCAAATCAAGAATAAAAATGCTACGCGATTGAGCGTAATAGCCTGGAATCCTGGTTTTCATAGGCCGCAATCTGGCCCCATCTCTCTCATTGGTATTCGTTTGTGTAAAAGGTATACTATACCGATGGCCTCAGCTTTTATATATCATGCTCGGCAATACCTCACAAAGGTCCGATGCCGTCAGTGCAGGGTCACAACCCTAGAAGTATCCCCGGCGGGGGTTACAACGCCGAAGTTATGAAATAATAAACTATCCCCAGCAGGGGTTACAACGCCGAAGCTACGAAATAATGTAGTATCCCCGGTGGGGGTTACAACGCCAAAGTTATAAATCATCCATGTATCCTCGGCGGGGGTTACAATGCAATTCAGCCATTGATACACACATCAATGAAGGTCAAGCAACCTTGACATTATATCAGCCGATGGCAAGTAAACCCATCAAAGCAACCTTCCTCAGCAAGGGTCACAACACGATGCAACCATTGATACATACATCAATGAAGGTCAAACAGCCTTGACAATGCACCCAGCAGGGATCTATCCGGTGATACACACATCAACGAAGGTCAGGCAACCCTGACAAGTGCATACTTTTGGCAGTAACTCCGACAGGATGATAGGATATGTTATACACATCCTCAAAAAGACAAAGCTTTATCCCCACAGATCTCTTGTACATAAGAGGCACCTCTATGGAGAATGAAGTCTGTGTCTAGGATTCATAACATTGGTGATAGCCCCAACGTCAACATACTTGAAGACTTGGATCGCATGTCCAAGACATCAGTGATTGTCATCCCAGTAGGATTAGACGACAATCATTCAAATCATGCATCATACATTTGCATCATGTTGCTGCACATAGCATCATATTTATCTTGTTTCATTTCAAGTGTCTAGGATTCTTTATCATATCCATGCCTTGCATTGCATGAATATGATAAAGAGGGGCATCTATAGACACTCGAAATTTTTTGCACACCTGTTACTAACATTGCAGGAGGGCAGATTCGTCTTTCAGACATAACCCTGGAAGACAGCTCACATCCAATCCAGTTACTACCGGAAGTTCAGCCTCAACCCCGGAACACACACCAAGAACATCATTTCCAACCCTGGAACACACACCAGAAGGATCATTTCCAACCTCGGAGATAACCCCAAGTTTCGTCCTTGGCGATAACACTAAGGAATGCTGTTGCAGTTCCGACGATAACCCAAGAAATGCTTGTTTCGAATGCATGCGATCAGCTTCAATCAGACCTCCTGTTGAAGCACTCATACCTCAGACTTGGAGTTAACACCAGGCAGACAGGCATTCTCACAAATGACATTGCGGCATTTAAACAAGCAGTCCAATCTCAAATGTAACCCTGAGCAACGTCTACTTTTAGCTCAAATCGGCGATAACCCTGGTGAGGAGTCACATGTCATCTTGCTACCTCAACACTTGTGCGTCGTCTCAACGCTTTAGACATACATACATACAACAATGTCCTACAAGAACCAAGGAGTTCCAATCTCGAGTGACTATTATGCGTGGCAGTACACCGAATATAATTTGAAGCTTGAAGACCATGGGCATGGTCCCCTCTTCTTGACTTCGTACAACCTCTAATCCATGTCATTGCGTAACTCTCGACACAAGCAGCCCGAAGAAGGTTGTATATACCTCGTTCGGATGCTCGAATTGAAGTTTTGCAAGTTCGAGCAGACATTACAGTGCACGAGTGCATGTACTTCGAGGTAACGAGACTCGCAGAACCCAGGGCACCCCGGGCTGCCGCAGGTGCATCTGCGGCTACCGCAGGTATACCTGCGGCTCCACCCTTTATAAATAGAGGGCTTGGGGTAGCCATTTTGAAAAAAAGAAAAGGCAAGGAAGCCCTGTACACACCCTATATTGAGTGTTTCCTCATTTTAAACACCTGTTAGACCACATACAGTTATATATTTACCGGCGGGAGCTGAGTGTTTATCCATTTAGAATCATAGAAGCCTACATTGGCAGCCCACTGTAAGCCTTCTTATACTCTATAAAGCCTTTCTCTTCATATTTGCACACACTATTCTACACATTGAGAGTCGTGTTGTGTGTGTATGCCCGGACTTCGGTCTATGGTTTTCATTTATGTCTGTATATATATACTTATATATGTATATATGTTTATATGGACTAACATTATCAAGTTATTCCACGATTGAGCCTAGACTTATGTCTGGAGCGTTTACTCGCTTTTATATATATATACTTATATATATAATGGTTGTCAGACATATCTGATGAGCCTGGATTTTACATCCGGAGTGTTTATTGCCTTTATATATATATTTGTATATATATATATATATATAATTGTTGTCGGACATATCCGATGAGCCTGGATTTTACATCCGGTGCGTTTACTGCTTATATATATATATATATATATATATATATATTTACATTTCTGTCAGGCCTGGAGTTTACTTCGTGGCCTTTTACAGCTTTATTTACATTTCATCCCGCCTGGAGTTTACTTCGTGGCGGTTGATCGCTTTTACTGCTTTATTTACATTCAAGTCCCGCCTAGAGTTTACTTCGTGGCGGTTGATAGCATTTACTGCTTTATTTACATTTCTGATCCCCCATGGAGTTGTTTCATGGTGGCTGATCATGCACTTATATATATTTATAGCTTTTATATATATATATATATATATATATATATATATATATATATATATATATATATCGCCATCGCTTTCCATACAAATCTGCAGATCATGTGATCCTAGGAATCATGTGATCACAGATTCGATCTTCAATCTAGATTCGATTCCGTGATGGACTTTTTCAATTTATAAGTGGCGGCTTGTACATTATTTACAGTGTACGAATTTCCTTGGATGGCTGTCATGCCCATAAGGAGTTTGGCACTGCTGTATATTATTTTCTCGAAGATGCCTCGCATCTCAAAAATAAAAGCAAACAAGCCGAACATAATAATAATAAAATGGAAGTATGAAAAGGTCTCAATTCCTATTGAGCACAGGGTTTGAAAAGCCTCTTTTTATAAAACTTCATTGCTATATCTTGGTTAAAACTGAGTTTTTCTATAAATTCAAACCTTGTGTATATAGGTACGAACGAGGCCTCGCACTACTTTCAAATAATTGCATATTGATCCACACACACACACACATAAATTTATATAATAGTTTCTTTGAGAAGTGGCGGTCACCGTGGTAACACGAATGTCGGGGGGTGCCTAACACCTTCCCTCCGCATAATCAAGCCCCCGAACCCAAATGAATCTCGGTTTCACAGACCCGTCTATCAGTGTTACATCACTGGGTCAATGTGCAAACCTTTTCAGTTGCATTGGTGCAACCAGTTAAAAACACCAACTGGAGACTCTTAAAGTCAAATCGTCGACATTACACATGTCGGACCTTTTTCACTTGTTTTTTCAAATAAATCTCACATTAACATGGGAACATTAAAGAACAAGTAACGAAAAGGGACACCTAAAAATCCCGACGTCGACACATTGCGAATAAGTTAGTTGCTTCTTTATTGGTTAGGAACGTTAGAAACGTTCATGAAGAATGGATTAAAACTTAGCTATAACAAAGTTATGGCGAAAATTCGTAAAAGATGAACGAGAATTATAAAGTTAGTAAATGAACCCGAATGTGTAGGGTTTCATAAAAATGTAAGAGAATATAGAAAACGTGAGTCATGGACTCAAGAACGAACGAGTTTCGAGTTCGGATGACCGAATTACGGACGTACCAACGAAGAACGTTAAAAACATAAAATGAACGAAGAGCGAAGATTAAGCCAATTGAATGGCATGTTAACGGATTCAGAACAAAGTTCTGTCCGAGGGTAATCAAAGTATGTAAGATAATGAAGAGAATGGTTTTGGAACAACCTCGTTCGAGTTATAACGAATAAGTTATGGAATCGGGAAGTAAGCGTCTTAAGCAATTTCTAAGACTTAGAACAATTTTCTAGGTTTTGTGCTTTCGGCCATGCTGATTTCAATCAAGCCTTTGGGAGGCGGCTGCGGTCGAGGCCAGAGCCATCGACTATCACTTGAGTGGCGCAAATGCGCGAAAAAAGAGAGAAGGGAGTGGCACCATGGCGCCATCCTTAGCGATTTGACATCTGCAGAGTGGTATTGCAGTATGAAGAGGAAGAATCACGGCCTTGCGCAGCCGGTGCAGAAGTCGATGCCAGATGATGAGCTTTTAAATTCTCAATTACTGGGGGATGTGCAAGAAAGAAATATGAACATGTAGTTTAATTAATGTAACACTTAATCAAGTGTATTAAACCTTTAATGAAGGTTGAACGAAAATATTAAACGAGATTAAAAGACAAAGAATGTGAACGCAGGTTACAAAACTGATATTCGGGGACCATAGTCGCTATAAGTGAACGTAAGGGATTGTTATAATGGTGATTCCTTAGACATTGAGTAACAAGGGTAATGTATAACATTTCGATGTTATGACGTGGTAATGAGAGATAAATGTAAAGCGTATAGACGCTGTGAACGCAACGTTGTTGCGATGAACGATCGGTCTTAGCATACAACAAACCATATGGCTTTGACATTAAGAAAGAATATTGAACATGGGGTTTAGGTGATGAGTAATGAATGAAAGCGATTAAAACCTTAGATAAAAGTTGAATGAGAGAGGAAGGGATGAACAACGTAAACGTTGAATACGTAAACGATCCTCGTGAATCGTATTCACGTAGAGCAAATGTTCTAGGTGTACATTGGTTGTATAACTTAGACGTTGGCGAAAGTAGTAAGTAAGATATGAATTATCAAGAAAGCCGTAGTGAACGGTAATAAGATTAATGAAAGCTAAATGTGAGTCGGAGGAGAATGTTAGAATGAAATATAAGTGTTGAACCCTTGAACCAACGTAAAGGTTAAGTGTACGCAAATATTAAACGGGTAGAACCTACACCCCGTGTATGGTTTGACCATAGGATAATGAAGACCAATGATTAAACCTGTGAACAGTGAAGAAGCGGAATTAAAGACAAGTATGTATAACGTAAAAGTAGTCGAGTTAATGTCTATAACTTGGATGACTTTCCGAGTCGAATGAACCAGACGTTGTAAGATAAGAAGAAGGTAATGTAAAATGCGTAGAATGAATATTGAATGATTTTTCTAAGTATACAAAAGACTGTATAACTTGGACGATAAAGAATAAATCCTGAGGTATGACATTAATTTGTCAAAAAGCCATAAGGAATAAGAAATTGATTTAACGAACATTATAGTTTAATAGTTTGGATAAGTTAAGATTAATTTATGTTGTAGGGCAATTGTAACCTTTGATGGTTGACATATAGGAGCTGGGCTAAACAATTCCTTCAAAGAGCGAAGGTATATACAAAACTGGCAACCAATCTAACTCACTATTATGGGCAGTGTCGATGAGACGGGAACTTATTTGTTAGTTGTTTGTGGGAAACCACTCAGAGTACCATATGGACTACTAGCAGAGACACGATGTGTGTTGAGTCCTACGAGAGTTATAAGAAGAAGATAAGAATGTAAATCATCAAAGATGATGAACGTATTAAGTAAGACATCTCTGTATGTCATGAAGCCGTTAACCGATAAAGGAAGTTGGTCGTGTAAAATTAGATTGTAAGAACGCGGACCCTAAGAAGTAAAGTTAAGTAAACCAATGCGTAAAGTATATGACTAATTGGTGTATATGTTATTTCCTTATGTGCTACATAGGAATTGGAATAAGCAGTTCACCGTAAACTATAAGTTGTAGCTGTGTGTAAGGCAAGTTTCCTAACTTCATTCATATTTTAAATGAATGCTAGTTTCTAAACCTTCTCAGATGTTGAACTTGAGAAGTTATGTTTATGTGCAAATGTGTGATATTTGTACAAGGTGGTAGAATGTGTAAGGCCTTGTGCCACAACTTCAACACTTTGGTGTTTCTGTGAGATGAACTGTTCTGTGATTGAACTGGTCAATATGAGCATGTTCTGTTTATACATGAACTATTATTGTTAAGTCTGTGCTAAAGGTTCTAGCTAGACAGGATGTGTATGAAAGAGAGTAGAGAATGAAAGTCTTTAAAAGTGAATGTAAATAATGTTTTAAAATGATAGGAATCGAGATTATTCCTATTATTCAAGATGTTTCATAACCTTTGTTCGGTTATTAAAGTCTTAAAAGAATGTTTAAATTCTTGAAGTTGTTTGTTCAATTGTTGTGACTTGCTGGGCAATTGAATGCTCACACTTGCTTTAAATAAAAACATTTTCAGCGAACGATGTTAGAAGAACTTAAGGATCCCATAAAGATCAAGCGGATCGGTATCCAGAAGAAGTGCCATTCATTATGTGAATGAGTGTGAAGATCAAGCGAAGACTTGTAATATAGAATGATATAATTAAACTATAGAATAGTTTAATGAACGGTTATGTATCCTTGGTGGCAGATAAAAGTCACTCTTGTAAGAGATAAAGAATAATGTAATTATCATTATTTGTAATGGAAGAGGTTATAAGGTTTAGAACCTGGGATTTGAGGATGTATGTTGTTATATTTAGCTATGTAATGATGTATGTTTGGAAGAAGATGGGATCATGACGTACGAAATCCGGATGTAAAAATAAACCGGATTTCGGGGTGTTACAGGTGACGGAATCCTTATAAGGGGGAAAGAATGTGATAACCCAAATTTTTGGGTAATATTAAAATAAGAATTAAATAAATAAAATTCTTATTAAATAATATGTTGTATGATATTATATTGCATAAGTGGGTATGAACTATGCAATATGTGATGCTTATGCTTAATACATATATTGGTATTATATATTTATTTTATGTAAATAAATTGTAGGGGCAATTTATTAAAGGAAATGAGATGGGATTTAAAATAATCTATAATATTAAATTATTTTACTGTGGCGAATTTGTAACGACCCCAAAAAAAATCATACAATTTAATTCTCGACTTCGGTCGTTAATAATACATTCAACCTCTAATTTTACATCATTAAACGATAATACAACCATTGAAATTTAAGGAATAATTAAAATTTTCTATTACAAACTATCCTCATTCCCAAAACCTCCAATCTTTACATATAAATATCTCAGAATCGTTTTAATACTATAATAGTTTACATCGCAAAACGATATTACAATTCAACATTAATACATTATTCGGAACCTTAAACATGGTTCAAATAATAATAACGCAACCAAAGTATATAAATCTTCAAGTATCACATCTGATTCATGTCATTCAAGTAACACATAACTTTACCTTGAATCTTGAACCTGCAAAAGTGGTTATTTGCAAGGTTGAGCTCGAAACTGACCAAAGAAAATCTAACGAGTTTTCATGCATCACATAGCACATAATAACATGCTCAACATATAACATACATGCTACAGTTCATATAACAGGTATAAAGATTGAGTCCTTACTCAATCAACATGTTTTAATCAATCAATATAGTCATAAATTGACTTTAACATTTCATACTTTCAACATATATATATAACACATCATGCTCTTTGCAATAAAGATTTAAAATAGTTAATCATCAAGTTCACATAGCAATAGGAACTGAAAGACTTACCTGATTCGTAGTTTATGAACTACAACTTAACTGCTTAACGCTTATCTGCACTTCGTGTATTCCTACACAGTTATATAATCATGGATTCACATCCATTAGTCATATATTTCATACGCTCTTAATATAAAAACAAATATTGTTTCCTAACTTGGTTTCATTTTTACTTAAACTTAGGATAACCATGAGACTATTTCATTCTATTATCATATTTATCTAAACAATCTTGTGTCATATCTTGTAGTCCTTAAAGACAATATATAACCATAACTTAAAACCATACAGTTAACAAACTTCTCTTGGTCACTCTGCAGAACGGCGCGACCGCACTGCATTTAAGCTTGGGAATGGCGCAGCTGCGTTACCCCCAGCCAAAACCAGACTTGAGCTTTTCATTGCTCAGTTTAGTCCTAACCTACTATGCATTCTGATAAATACTATAAACATACATCAAGTAGGTTCTGATATTTCTTCAAGTTCACCTTTCAAATCATTTAGTTTTGAGTTACATAGTTCTATGTTGAATTATTTACATCAACAAGGCTTAACAACTTCTTTTAACGAAGGTTCAAGGTTTATAAGCTTTTAAACCTTATATTGGTACTAACAACCTTTAATACGCATGTTCATATGTATCTATCTCATTTATATAGACATAGCATAGTTCATACTTTTAAAACGTGATTAAATAACTTATGTCATGCTTGACTAGTTGAGTGCACATATCATTCATATTCGAAGGCATAAATAACTTTATTATGCTTGCTTATAAGGTCATAATGCAAGTAACAATGCTCATCAAAGTTAGTTTCTAAAACTTTTAAATTTCTCTTTGAAAACACATATTATCCAAGATATACAAGTTATCTTATACGAGGTAACTTAAGATCACATTTTATGCTCGCATGACTCCACCATATGCTCTCTACAAAGTCAGAACTCAAGTAACTTAAAGTTCGTCAAGTTTTGTTTTCGAAATCTTCAAGTTTCTTTTTAAAACACATACTAAGTCATGCTTAAGCATCCCATTATAAGTAAATTAATCTTAGCCATATGACATGTCTATTATCATGCATATTCATGTTTTATTACTTAGAATAACATAATCCATCGTCCGGAGCATTATACTTGCGTATGTGCTCGTTCGACGCCCTCCGATCGCCTCCTATTATGTAACAGTCACAAAGATGATTGTTTTGACCCTTTCTAATGACCTCAAATTGAAACACTTAAAGAACAAAAGTTGTAGGTCTATTTGTCCTCGTTACGGATCATCTTGAATCACCTCAATCAGAGTTCGTATGAAAAAGTTATGATCATTTTACCAAACAAGGTCAAAGTAGTCACATTCAGCACACATGGGGCGCGGTCGCGCCCCTTTTCCTCACAAATACCATGCGCTCGTGCCATTTCCCATTTCAGATCTTTTTCACAAGACGGGCAAATACAGCAGCATGATGAGGCTTCACACAGAACACAGTTTTGGTCATAACTTTCTCATTTTAAGTCTGAATTAGTTGGTTTTATATTCATTGGACTCGTTAAACTCTTAGCTACTCATCTAGAGAATAATTATAACACTTCAAACATATTAACAAATCATTTTAAGGGTTTCAATTCAGTGTTCATTTTATATTTTTATGTTTTAAACATATTTAGCAAATTCATTCACTACGAATTCGTTTCTCAACCAAATTGGTCCGTTCAACTTTCGTTGATTTCGTTTCTTCACATACTAACATAATCCAACATCAATTCGCAAATTATAACAAGTATTGACCATAAAATTTTGTACTTTTTAAGCCATATTCTATAACATAAACACTGTTATTAGAAATCTTCTACTAACCACTTTTCCATGAATTTGATTACTCAATACAATTTCTATATAACAATTATCAGATTACACATGTGCATAATCAACACCCCAAACCTAGGGTTAGATTATTACCTTCTTCATCTTTCTATGCCTTGACAAATAATGAAGAATTGTTTGGTCATTCTTCTTCTTCATTTCTCAACTTTCTCTGAACTCTTCTCTATTTCTCTCCCTCTCTCTACCTTAGCAAATAAAATTGAGCACCACTTTAACGTGGTTTAGTCAGTTATCAAAACAAATATACTCAGGAGTTACAAATACAAAAGGTCACAAAGGCTTGTTTGGCTAGCTCCAAATAACTTCATTTCTAATTTATTTTTATAATTTTCTTATTATATAGTACCCCATCGTCACACTTTATTTAATTTAATTACTTAATATAATTCCAATTTTATTTAACAAATCGTTAGCCCTCTAATTTAATTATTTACTTAAATTAGGACATAACCAACACATTAGCGTGATAAAATACGCACAAATTATAAAATTATTTATCATCAATTTATTTAATATCACCATACTTAAATAAATTATTCCATAATAATTTTCATTGAATATTTATTTTAATTTCCATAAATATAACCACTAAAATATTTATTTTATTCGATAAATATTTTAACTATTTATGAGATTCACAAACATATTACATTAACATATTACACTCATATGTAATATATCACTTCCTTATTTATTAAAACAAATATGCTTACATTATTTAACTATTTTAATTTAAGTGAATTACTCACATTATTTATGAGATTTAATTCATAACAATTTCATCGTCAATCAAAGCATGAAAAAATTAAATTATATTACATCATAATATAATTCCCAACTCTATTTAAATTAACCAATATTTATTTAGTTAATTCATTTTTCCACCATATTCCTTTATATAACTAATTCTCTTCATTTCCTTTAATAGTTTAACCAACTATTAAATCTCATATATATATATATATATATATATATATATATATATATATATATATATATATATATTCCCTCATAATAAAAATTTTAATTATTAAATTTTTATTTTAATAACTTACGAAAATTCGGGTTGTCACATCCTTCCCTCCTTATAAGGATTCCATCCTCGGAATCAACGAAACCTCCCTTACTCAGTTTTCACCAAATCTCATTTCAAAATTTATCGTTGAATATTTTCAACACATCACCTTAATATATGTTTTATTTATTACCACTACCACCATTCTTCATAACAAATTCTTGTAAGTTTTATTTCATAACCTTTACTTAGACTCGATTATATTTGAGTATTACATATTCTTTGACCCGTTCATTTTCTTCTCTAAGGATCGTTATCATATACTCAACTCATAAACACTCGGGATATTACAGAATTGGTGGCGTTAAATATATACTTAATGTATAACCACCTTTTTATTGAAGAAATCATGTATTAAATTATTGGATGTAATGTATGTATGTTTTTAATGTAGTAAGTATATTATTATATTTATTACAGTTAAATTATTGAAAATAATTTATAGAAGGGAAAAGAAAGTAATTAGTATACGAGAATTATTGTATACTTTAAATAAATGATATTAAAATAAATTCTAGAGTTAAATTATTTTAATAAAGAAAAGATATTATTTTAATTATAATATCTTATTTACCTAATAAATTTCCATCTATAAGGTAAATATATTAAGTTATACTTACTATATGTAAATAAATTGATATAAACAATTTACAAGGTGAAAGAATAAATTTATTATTTATTGTCTATATGTGATGGGAGTACATGTGCATTATAAAGAATATTTGCAAATTAATATATATATATATATATATATATATATATATATATATATATATATATATATATATATATATGCAGAGAAAATAAAATTGTTGGGAACAATTTGCGTAATAAGATAAAAAGAGAGCCAGGTTAAGCATATAATATTTATATATACTTTACCCAAGAATATTAGAATAAATTCTTATATAAAATTAATTTAATAAAGAAAAATATTATATTTATCGTAATATCTTAAGAAAGTAAATAAATTCTTAATTAAATTTATGATAATGAGGTAAGGATATTATATTATAATATCTTGGGTATGTAAATAATTGTATTTACATAAAAATTATATATAGCATATTTATTTTACAATTATAAAATAAATATGTAATTTGAGTATGTTATGTTATATTTCATACAATTTATATATCAAAGATGAGTTATGTAAATTATATGATTCCAAGAGGGTAAAATAAATTAAGGATATTTATGTAGTAACTTATTTGATTAAATTAAGTTACTAAGATTGGGTAACTAAATAACTTAATAAAGTATGGAAGTGAATTATGAAAGTTAAGGGAGAATTGTGCGAGTTAAGAAAACTTTAGGGTTAAAAACCTAATATTTAAAAACTTAAGAAAATATCTTAAGAAATATGCTAAAGAATAAAGAATATTCTGAGAATATGCTAAGAATATGCCAGGGGGTGATTTGCAAGCTTTTAAAGACGAGGGGGAAGACTAGAGAAGACTTAAGTTGGGTGACCAACTTATAAGAAATTGAAAGTAGCTTTTATATAAGCAAAATCAAAATTTACCTATATTCATTTTTAGCCAAATTGGCTAAATTTAGAGAGAAGAAAAAAATTGAATATGGAAATTAAGCTAGATTTGGTAAGTTGTTGTAAAAGCATGAGGTGTTTAATGGTGAGGCAATAACAGGGACACTAATTAAAAACATAAGTATGTGATGTTATTAAGAATAAACCAAAGAAGAGCTGAAGCTCTACTCCTTCTCCATTCCCTGCCTTTCACTTCGTTCCAAAGAAAAAGAAGAAGAAAGAAACAGTCCCTGGCCATTCTCCTGCTCTCTTCAATCCGACCAATTCAATTTAGTCCATTCCCACTCATTCCAAAAGAGAGAAAAGAAAGGAAACAAGCTCTCTCATTTTGTCAATTACAAAATTAATTCTAAGCGGGCAAGAAGAAATGGGAACTAACTTGTGAATTGAAGAAGAATTAGAGCAAAGATTTGGCAAAGGAAGAATTGAACAACAAGCTTGGATAAGAATTAAAACAAGAAATCAAGTAAGTCTTGTATTTCTTAATTAAAGTCCACAATGTTCGGTTTTGCTATGTTAACTATAATCAGTTATGAAATTGTTTGTGGAAATGGGAACATATATGGTGTGTGGAGTAATAAGGTAGAAGAATTGAGAAATTCTTGGCATAATCATCTTCAAATGGTTATGAGTTCTGTTTCAAAAAAATATGCACACCTAATGTTTGACAAAAGTCCTATATGGACTGTTTTTCTTAAAAACTAAGAATTTGGGAAAAGCCAAAGTTAAGATTACATGTATGAACATTTTAAACGATTAGTTAAAAGAATTGAATGAATCAAAATAGGAAGAAAGGCGATTTTAAGCCAAAATGAAAACTCCAAACATTAGTGTGTCAAGCCATTTTTGAGTGCTATGTTGGACAGTTTTTGGGACTGAGCTTGAGGACCATTTGTGCTTTTGATTTATGTCTAAAAGCTTAATTTGATGATTGTATGTTATAGTCCTCTAAGTTCTGAAGATTTCCTAACTTGAATGAACCAAAACGGAGTTAAAACGAATCTGTGGTGAAGATTTTAGTAAACCATGTCTAGAAATGAAAACTGAATGAACAGTGACTATAGTGTCAAATTCTGGAATAGCTATGTTGCCTGAAAAATTCTGAGTTTCTGGGTAGTTGTAGTGCACTGAGTTAGGAAGCCATAGGCTTTGGAATGACCTCATTCCGACCTCGGATGAGGGAGTTATGGTGATTGGAAGGAAATGTGTTGAAATTGACAAACTGGAAGTCAGCAGCGGGACGTGCTATTCGGGACACTGTTTCAATCAGTTAATGTTTCCAGAAAATTTTGGGCTTTTGGTATATTATATTACACTGAATAAGCTTTCCATAGACTCCAGAATGGACTAATTCTGACTTCGGAGCCAAGAGTTATGACCATTCAAAGTAGTCGCGTCAAAACTGTCTAACCAACTCGGGTCAGTCCCTTTACACGGAATTTCTGGAATTCTGTGTTTAGAATTAGGAAAAGGTTAAAGAATAAAAGTTGTAGTCCCGGAAGTTAGCTTCGTGTGTACTCAAGAATCGCTCAAAAATGTTTTGAAATAAAAAAATTACGACTGTTTTAGCAAAAGAGGGTAAAGCTGGGAAAAAGGGGAAAACTATTACGCGTGGACATTTTTGGGGCCTGTTTTAGGCTGCCTATGAGGTTAGAATGGATGGGTTATATTTTTTAAAAATAGCCTACCATGGTACCTATAACATATCCATAATTGGGAATTTTTCGAGCTACAAACAAGAAGTTAAAATGCATAAAGTATGCTTCAAACAATCGAAGTAGCAATGAGGGGCATTGCCCAACATCGAAGGCCAATACCCGTTGCAGTAAATCTTCTTATTTAAATACATCACTTTGGCATGCTTTTCACGTGTTATTTTGGTCGATCTTAGTCGCTTGTTTTCATGGTTATAAAATTTCTATAAATACTTTGATATACCGACTAAAACATATCCAAAACTCGCAGCAAGTTGATTAGAGGTTTAAGAAATAAAAATTAGCAAAGCCATGGGCTGCCCAGCCCAGGTTGCCAACGCCGAGCCTGGAAGCCTTGGGGCTACTCAACTTGTCGTGTTCCCACAACATGTTTGGTTGGTTTTAGAGCTATTTGGCACATAATGAAACACCGGTATAGTAGTATAAATATAGTATAAAGACTATATATAGCGCAAACTTATTCGTGCGCAAGAAAAGCGATAAAAGTATTATGTAAACATGAAATTACATATATGTGATCAACCTAAATTGAGAAATGAAATATAAAAGGGTTATGTATTAAAACAAAATACGCTAACCCATTTAAACTATATTAAGCATCGAAATTTGAAAGCGAAAGGTTTTAGAAATTCGAAACGAAGACTATGAACACAGAATCACATAATGACATATGTATGAAAATAAAATACATGTTGAAGCACGACTTTTATATATTCACGAGAATAAATATTAAGCGAAACTACTAACAAAGCAAGACATTCGCGTACATGGTGATATCATGGTTTAGCACATGGACTATTGCGAAAACATAAAAAATTTTCAAAAACTAAAGAATAATGATATGAGCTATGTTTACACGATGAAAACCATCCATAACCAAATAGTCTCAAGTTTACAGATGGAGACAAGAAATATTCTTAAAATGGATTATAGATGGTTTATGCTCTCAAACGTAAAGTATTTATATACGAAAACCATGAGAGAACTTTTTTGTGCATAAAAAGGTTTATAACAGACAAAAGTTTCTAAAGAAACGTGTAATGGTTTTAAGGCAAGAATAAAAAGATTATACTTAATGTATAATAAAAATTAGTTTACGTTAAGTATGTGAAACTAATGTGTGTATGAATATATACTCAATTTGTGTAGGATCATCACCGAGCAGATAACTTATAACATTAAACAGCACTCAAGGAAAGTTTCTCAGTTTATTTATGTGGACTTATAATTGCTATAGATAAATGTTAACATGATTTATGTTTATAAGTATGTATTACCTATGAACTGCATTATTTGCTTTGTGAATGATGAATGTCAAATTATGACTAATTCTTGAATTGATGCGGGGAACTCAATATATATGTGCAATGAATGACATGTACAAGACATGTGTAATATATGCTATGGTATGTATGTTGCTACCAGCATGACATAAATGTGATAATGCATTTGTAATATGCTTGAACACCAAGAATATAAATGCATGAACTAAATGTGAAACCTATGTGCTACATGATGCATGATAGATTGATAGACTTGTTGGGCCGTCGTGCTCAATCTTGCTTAATTTGCAGGTTAAAGCTATGATGCGATCTATCGTGTTTAGGAGCGCATGAAAAGAAGACTAGTGATTTAATTGAGATTATGTTGAATCATTTGATGGTATTTTCACGTGTAAATCACAGATGTGTATAGTTTTGAATTATTTGATAGAAGAAGATTATTTGTTCTAAAAAGGGGGTATGCTTGAAAGAATGAATTGTATACTTATACTCAGGCTAAATAAATCATATGATAAATATGATTCTAGTATAAAGAATTATTGTAAAGGTTGCGATTCATGGAATTAATTAATGGAAAGAAAGAAAAAGAAAAATTTTATTCCGCATTTTAGCTATTTTAACATTAAATAATGTTTTAAATCTAGAACAGGATAATATTAACGCACAAGATCGGGAAGGAAAATAGTCCCGATTTTGGGGGCGTTACAGTAGAGATAATTATGGAACTACCCGGACAATAATACTTGACTGCATTATTTTATTGCGTATATTTAATGTACATGGACTATATGATGTGAGTATATAGATAACCCAAAATTCTCCTAATATAGTGACACTTGGACATTTAAAACTATTTTTGGATAACCAAGTAACTAAATGGAACGGAGCCAAGTTTGTTGCTGAGATTTCATTTTTGTCCCAAAATGAGTGGCACAAGTACAATGAACAATAGCTTAAGCTAGAATACGTATTCTCCAAAAGGCTAAAGCCTATTTCTTCTTCTTCCAAGTTTCCTAGCTAATGATCATGGGGGGAGTGGTGCTCATGATGCAAATCACCAACCATCTAACAACTCCTTATTAGCTTTCATGCAATTCTTCCATCCTTTAGTTTGATTTATTGGATAATGGCTTGGCATGGTCAATGAATTTCTTATAAAGTGAACACTTCCCTTCATTCTCTGCGTTGCTTAAGTTGTCTGAGAATTTCTAAGTAAGAGTTGAAAGCATACAAGTAATCTAAGAGCATTGCGAGTCCAATTAGTAACAAGTTCATTCATTTTGCAGAGGTATAATCTCATTCCTTGCTTTCCATTTTCAGTTCTGTTAAACAGAGTTAGCATATATGGAAATTCAAATTCTTGATTATGAAGAATTGGATGTTAATAAGGGTGGGTAATGTTTATATAGTTGTTATATGGCCTTATGAGCATGTTTAAACTGATACATGAGTGTTTAGAATCAATTTCGTGGGTAAATTCTGTGTTTGGGCTAAATAGATTCTTGAAGCGGACGATTCTGGCTCGAACTGTGCATGGCGCATTGATTGCTACCAGATATTAACCGAGGCTAACGCAATGCAGCTACCGATTCTTTGAATTCAGTTTTAAGTTCTGTTTTTGCAATCTGCCAAGCGTTAATCACTCATTACATCATATACTAGCATGCAAGCATGTGTAAGGGGTATATATAGCTATATGAACCTAATGTGAGCATGTTAGACTAGCTTAGCATGATTAAAGAAAGTGTGTAGCTTAAAATGGATTTAGGAACTTAGGACGAACTTGATATGTATGTATGCCATGTATGTTCTGACTTTGCGAACATGTCAACATAACTTGACCACCTATGCTTAGAGTTTTGAAGTTGTCTTATGTGTGTTAGATTGCATAGTTCAAGCCTAAAATGGTTTTAAAAGCAAACTTGAACATATTTTCAAAATCTAGTTGCATCACATGAATATCTAGATGCTAATGAGATAAGATGCCATGTTATGTCTATAATATCTATAGGTATGATTTATATGTATGGAATTTGATGATTTCAAAATAAACATGAGTTTAAAGCATGATTTCAAGCTTTAAACAATAATAGCTATGAACAAGCAATATGAATGCTACAAGTATATGCATTAACAGAATTTGAAATCTTTATGTGGGTATATAGCCAAGTAACGAGTCATGGTAACCGCTTGATAATTTTTTGCCTGAATGCCATGTAAGACGTAAGTTCAAACTTATACAAATGAACTCAAGAACGGTTATGTGAGTATATGAACACCTCTAACATGTAGATATGGTAGAGTATTAGTACATAGATGTGCAAGGTTTGGGCGAGAAAGCAGAAAAGCAACTCTGACTCTGTCTGCGGCGAAACAAATGGCAGAACAAGATTGTCCCCCAGGCTCCGACGGTAGCATTGCTTGCCACCTGAACCTTGAGTTCTGCATTTTATTTTTGAACTGATGTTTGAAGCATGCCTATAGGATTACTTTAACTTATTTTGCATGACTAATATGATATGTAATGTGTTAAGAAGCATGCTATGTGATAAAGACAAATGTTAATCATAACTTCCAAATGTTAAGTCCAAAGAATGTCTTCAAGAAATTAAGCAATCAAGACGTCGTTGTATTTGTGATGACTTATAAACTGATTTTGTACCATATGTGCATACTTGAATCGTGTCAAGCTTAAAGACTGTGTTAGCTAATGAATATCTTGATCATATAATACGCTATAAATAGGATTCGAAAGTGTTGAGTTATTAACGTGGATAAACTACGCTTAAGGCAAGTATCCAAACCTTACATTACATTGTGCAAAGTATTCTAAATCTTGCCTTACTTTATTCGACGAATATCATAAGCTTATCTCTTTGAATAAAAGTTATACTACTTTCTCGTTCGCATGAGCTAGTATGTTTAAACCATTGTGAAAGTTATTATTCATGTTGAACTTGGTATTATTCTTGAATATTGTGAAAGAGTCGATGCCATTTGATTCGACTAGACTATATGCATGTTTATAAAAGTTGTCCAAACCAATTGATTGGTGCGGAAATCTTGAAAACTGAGTTGGACAACCCTTTTGGTAAGGGGAGTATATGTCGTTGGAAACCCCAACACATGATTGAATATTATGGTGGTGTTATGCAAAACATAAAGTATTGTAGACTGATCATCTATAGTACTTGATATTTTTGGGTAATTAGTTTAATACTGGTAACTCTAGTGGAAGTTCAATAGTCCTTAGTGACTACTCAGTATAAATTTTTTATTCAGTTGGATACATTGATAGTCGTTGAATTCATATATCTCTGTTGATTTATATTGAATTATCGTTCTTATTACAAGAATTATTGATATTCATTACTCATGATATTATTCTGAAACTCTGAACTATCTTAGAGATGATACTTTGATATTTCAAACTCGTGTTATGAAACTCTTTACCCTTGTTGTATATTACTTGCTGGGCAATTTGTGCTCATCCTTGCTTATTTAAAACCTTTCAGTTAAAGAGTAATAGGGAGGTGTTTCTGGATCAGACAAGGGCAAGGGCAAGGGCAAGGCTACCGACTAGCTTGTCCCTTTTATGATTAAGATTATTATGTTGTATTAAGATTATTTTCAGACTATGTTTAAGCTTAGTAGGATTATGTAATAAGTCTTTAGTTGATATTATTATGTAATCTATTAAGTACTGTAGGTTGCGAGACTTGGGGGAATAATTATAATAAATCATTGTATATTATTCTAAATTAGATTTTTCATTGTGAATGTGTTATTTTAGTTATTATGGTAATGCCATGAGAATGTGATGAATCGAATTCGAGTGACCAAGTGGAGGTCTGAATTTGGGGGCGTCACACCACCAATAGTTAACTTACAGCTATTAGCGCCCTTATTCCCGTTCGTCCCTTTCTTTGGGCAGTTCTTCGCTATGTGGTCAGTTGATCCACATATGAAGCATCCATGGTTCTTCTTCGGACTTGGACAGTTAGGCAAAATGTGCCCCTCCTATCCACAGTTGTAACATACTGCCTTCCCCTTGAGACAGACTCTTAAGTGAGTCTTCCCACAGTTCTTGCACGCCTCCATCCTCTTCTTAAGATCTTCTGGCTTCACTCCGTTATTCCCAGAGTTAAATCCCTTGCTCTTTTAACATTTGCCACTCCCGCTGGCTCCCTCAATCTTCACTCCCCCATCTACCTTACCCCTATTTTTCTTTTCCCCGTGGTACTGGCTTAAAGCCTCATTCCTACCCTAGGTAATTATTGCCTTTTCTAGAATGGTCCTAAAAAAGTTACTTTGGAACACAGATATTCTGCTATAGAGTCAGGGTTTCAAGCCTTGCTCGAACCTTCTAGCCTTCCTCACCTCCGTGTCACTTGGTGTGGAGCAAACCTCGCCAGTTCATTGAACTTTATAGCGTATTGGGGAACAGTCATCTCCCCTTGTTTCAACTCTAGAAACCGCATCTCCATCATTCCCTGCAAACTTGTGGGAAAGTAGTTCTCGAAGAAAATCTACTTGAACCGCGTCCACGTAAGGTTCTCTATACCAGCCCTAGCCTGGTTTGCCTTCCACCAAAAGTTGGCCTCTCCCTTCATCATGTAGGTAGAAAAAGCAACCTTTTTCCCCTCATCGACATTTGCAATAACAAATGCCTTTTCTATTTCTTTTACCCAAGTTTGGGCTTCTATTGGGTATGTAGTTCCTTTGAACTCTGGCGGACCGACACTCTTAAAATCCTTAAAAGTAGTAGCTCGTACTACTGTAGGATTTACGGGTATATTAGCCCCATTTCTATTAAAAGATGTCGTTAACAAGTTAACGAACTCTTGCATCGGGTTAACCGGACCTCCTTTCGGTTGATTAACATTAGCATCTTGATTTCTTTGTCTTCTTCTTGGTGGCATCTTTTTGTTAAAGTAAATAACATTTCATTATTATTCGCTTCTTGTTAGTTAGTTATTATTCATTATTAAACAATAACTCATACTCATTGCACAATATGTTCCATAAAAGAAAACTTATATTGATTTGCTTCTTGTAGTATAATACTACATCATTCATCATTACACAGCCTTAGCTGATTACATTACTATCCCACAATTGCTTTCCAAAAATTGGGATTTACAAAAGACTACCCTTTGTTATACAAAAGAGGGTTTTACGTCACTACAAAGATATAACATATTTACATATCTATTCTACTCTAACTACTAGCTAGATTACATCTGCCTTAAGGCATTCTCAAAATATGTGTTGGCAAGACCGGCTATAACATCTCGGCTGATAGTATGCCGAGTTTGCGCTGCTTCTATCGGATACCCAGCTACTTGCTTCTGAAAATCCGCATGAGAACTCCTATGTATATAGGACATCCGGCTAACCTTATGCTTCTTGGTCTTTAGCTCCTTCCTGAGCTCAAAGACCTCGTGTTTAAGCTCATGGACTTTGTCCTTGGCTAACACCTTCTTATCATGTTCCTCCTCCCACATGGACTCCATACTTTTCTTATCCTCTAAGATAGCATGGAGCTCCTCTTTCAGTTCCCTTACATCCTGACAATATTGGATGTTTTTATCCAATACTGTCATAAACAGTGCTTTCATTGACTCCCCCGAAGTCATCTCTTCTTCAGGTGCTATGGTGTTAAATGACACCACCTCCACCTCCTCTTCAGACATGCCATCAAACATAGACATAAGGTCTAGGTTTTTCGAGTCTCTAGACTCAACAATCACCACTTCAGGCTCTTCTGCTATAGGGTTCGGTGGGATCATAACTTGATTCACCGACTCCTCACTTACTACATGTATATCCCTATACATTTTGTTTTCTCCTGACATCTACAGCAAAACAATTTAGTTTGATTAGTACACGTCAGTAGAATAATAAAAATACATATCACATATAATGTATTTTTAGGTTTAATTTCATCATTTACTTCTTTGACTTTTCTTAAGGTTATGACTTAAGGTTCTGTTTCCCCCACCCCCTTAAGTTTATAACCTACTACTTTGATACCAAACTGTGACGCCCCCAAATCCAGGTATCTTCCAACCCGACATATGGTGCTACACGGTTCTATAGTTCACACATACATTCAATTCAAAAGCCTCAAAAGTTCCAAAACAATATTACCATTCCCCAGGTTCTTTATAACCATTACATGTGTTCTTGTTATAATATCAAATAATAACAACATTCAACCTATATTATTACAAAGGTAATCTAAGGTTCGCCTTAGCCTTCCCTTTATCTTTACCGGATCCTTCGGTCCGTTCGGTCTTAGCTGCATTCATATGGTTCAAACAAGAGTGAGCATAACTAGCTCAGCAAGTATGACAGTTCCATTTAAACAATATGCTTGAAACATACAAATTGTATATCTTCAATAACTAAACAATAGTTATGAAGTATTATTGATAATTCAAAATAGCACTTCTATTTTCTTAAAACGTTTTACAATGAATAACATTCGGTAAAACATTAATTACGGTCCAAGACCTTGAGCATTTCATACTTTCTTTGAAAAGGACAACCCGACACCAAGTCCGTAAGTCTGACATATCTTACGAGCACGTCTAGGTGATCAGCCTATAGTACTCTATGTTTTACAACACTACTTTCTTTAAATGTATGTACGTTTTAGTTTTGGCAACCTCACGTGCCTGTCGTTTGATGACAAAACATTTGTTTAGCATACTCAGTCTTCTTTTGAAAACCATACCAAAATAGTTTGGTAAAACTTGACAACATTGATAATAGTTTGATAGATTATAAGAAATCCAAAACATCTTAAGTCTAGCCGAAGGAATTGGATTTGAATTCATCATACATCAATTCATGTGTAAGATACATGAATCACAAAGCTTGTCCAGAATGAACATACACAAGGGTTAGAACACTTGCCTTTAGCGTCTTCTACAGTTATTATACTTTCCCTTTGAGTCTTTATGGATTCTACAATACATGATGACATAACATACCACATTAGGTCATATATAATCAAGTATGTTTACTACTATATCTTACCCTTATTCTCAATTTTATCACGCCTTAGAATGTTTTACATTGGTTACGTTCTACCGCATTACATTGTGTTTAGGTTCATGTTCAAGTAATCTCTTCAACCTTTTGTTATAATCCTTGAGGTTATAATCCTCATTATGGATGTTACTTCAAGTTAATTAAGGAAATTTAATTTACAATTAATCAACTTACTTTCTTTCTTTACTTATAAGCTTTATTTACTATCTTCATTCTAGTGTTGGCATGCTGTATTTCAAATTTCCTTCTTCTTCGTTCCATGTTGTGGCCATGAGTTAGCGATGGTGAGACCCGGCCTTGGCGTTGTAGCGCCACTCTCAATGTTATTGGCCACGCTGCAGTGCTAATCTTCAGTAGGTTCTTGGCATTCTTGGCGTTGCGGCGCCACCATTTATGCATTGGCTGGCACTGCGGCGCCAACTCTGTGCACCAGATTGTGTTGACAGTTTTCTTACATAACGAATTTCCCGGACTCATAATTTGTTCATTTTATGTCCAAATTAGCTCGTTTAAAAGCCAATAGCTCACAAATCACATGAACTACGTGTTCATATAAGAATTTTACATTTTTGAATCCGTTAACACGGAATTCATCATTTAAGTCCATTTTAACAAAAACGATAAACGTTCGTTAACGTTCATAGCTCGTTTCTTCGTTCTAAGTCAGAATTTGACAATTTTTGATTCCGCAACTCTAAAATGCAAACATAGACTATTCTCCATCGAAAACCAATGTTTCAGAGTTCAATGCTAACTTTTGACTTCCATTCCGAGAATTTCACGATTTCGACGATTATCGTCTAATCTCGTAAATCCCGCCATAACTTCGTTATTTAAGATTTTTACACCGTTCCAAATGGATTCATTCCATCATTCTAATATCCTAACCAAATATATTTCATTAAATCATTTATATGACAGATTCTTACATGTTTTTCATTAGTTCATAACTTAAATAAGTATGAATTACTTGTACATGACTTATTAAGGTTTAGGAACATTGATTAGCCATTCTTATCACATCTTATCATACATGCTCCACTAATCAACACTTCTCTATCAAACTATTATGAAAGAGATGGAAGAGTAATGGTGTGACACCCCTGAGTTTGGTGTTCACGATCCACAATATAATACCATCTAACTACCCATTTTAATATAAATAGGAGTACATAACTCATTAACATAGATTGTTAATACATAAGTCCCGTGTCTACTAACCTTAACATTACAGTATATACCCCTTTAGATATACAAAAAAGGGTTTACAATACAATACAACATAATAATAATATTGTTCATCATAACTAATTCATAACTATTCCTTTTCCTTTGTTCTTCTTCGCAAAGACCTACGTAACTTCGTCCCTAGCTGAAAAGTTTTATTTATAGCAAGGGTGAGCAACAAGTTTGCTCATGAAGTTAAGAGATACAATAAAGATATAGAAATAAGTATCAAACCTTCTCACATTCTACTTAACAATAATTCGATAATGAAAGAGTACAACGCTTTCAAGGTTTTCTACGATATTCAAATGAATAATCAAGAATTAATTCTACGAAAATAGCAAAAGTGGAATGTTTTCCAGATTTATATTGAGGCGATCCATTTGGATCTTGAACTTCTCTTCTCGAGTAACTATCAAAGTTAAACTTTGATATACCCAGTGTATCGAGATAACCATAAAGATTAAATCATACCCTCTGCAAGTATATAAAGTGATCGACTTTAGTATACCTATATTATGCATAACAACTTAATCGCACAAGACAAAATCAATACTCGAATAGATAAAATATTCCCTTTATATAAAAGGTTCTTCTCAGTCTTACAATCAAGATTTTGATTTTACAACAAAATACTGTGATTTCAAATTCTATTTACTTCTCGATCTAGCCGAAATAATTGGCATCGACCTGTCAATAATAATTTAATTCTCTTCTCGAACCTATCAAGTTCTAATAAATGTTAAATCAAACCGTAATAATTTGCTAAGACATTTCTCAACATAATTCGACAATAAAATGTGAATTATCTCATCTTCATCGATTCTAGCTTACGGATATGTATATCCAACAACAGTTATTCTATGAATGTATATATTTCGAATCAGTAATTCATTTTGAATTATTAAACATGCACTAACTGCGAATAATCAACAATAAATCCCTGGACATGGTATAATTAGCAATAATTAACCAGTATAATAATTGAATGAATATAACTCAAGGTTGAGTTAGGGAACTTGTCTTTTTCGCTGATTACAGCTACACAATAAACTTATCTGCGTTCGTAAGACCTATAACCAATAATATCGGTCTCACAATTAGCACCATAATTTAACACATAACACTGTAATTTAAAGTCAAACTTCACTTAGGCACATTACCACATAGCCACATCAGTATTTATAACCCAGATAAACACTTATCAAGTCTAACTATTTTGGTCTGGTTGGACTTCGGTCCATTCTTGGAGTTCTGGTCACCCTATCCGACAATTAACATAATTATTGTCAATTAAACTAGATTTCTAAGCTTCAATATTATTTTAGATAAGTCAAATATCATTTATAATATTTTTCAGAAGCTTTTAATAATTTATAAACAATTATTATAATTTATAATAATTTTTCAAACATCGGAATCACTTTTAAATGATTTAATTATCAAATAATCTTATCACAATTAATATTTAATAATATCAAAATACTAATAACATACTTGTCAAAATATTAAAGTTATTTTAATAACTTACAATATTTTTAAATCATCAATATTCTACTTAAATGATTTTTAAAGTAATTAAAATCATTTTTAAATCATCACCATTAATAATCAAATATTAATGAAATTATCATTAAAATATTAAAAGTCATTAATTATAACTTAAAATATTTTTAAATAATTTTAAATCAATCAAAATTATTTTAATTTATTTATTTAATATAATAATTAAATATATCTTATATCATTAATATTAAATTATTAATGAAAATTCTCTAAAATATTAAAAGCTACATTTTATAACTCAAATATTTTTAAATATATTATTCTTTTTAAAATGATTTTTCATAATATTAAATTATTTTTTCTAATTTATTTAATATACTAATTAAATAAATTAAATATCATTAATATTCAAATAATTATAAATATTAATGAAAAATGTCTCAAATAGTCATAAATTATTTTTCACAATTTAAAATAATTTTTAAAACCATTTTTGGTAATTTTTAGAATTTATTTCTATTTTTAATCATTTTTCGAAAATATCAGAAATTAGAAAATAATAAAACTGTCGCTAAAGACCTTTAGCGACACTTGACTGTTGTCTTAGGTGTTCTTGGCTCAAGAACACTGACAAAGTCAGTGTTCAAGGTCCCCTGTTTGACCGTGAATAATTCTTTAAATAATAGGATTCTGGGTTAACTTTAACCTCAGTCATGTAGTACTCATGTAGCACTACAACATACAATAAATACTTTGATCAAACAACAAACATACGAGGAGATCTGTGCAATCAAACTCGTTGTCAGAACATTTCTGGGTTTCCAGAAACCCAGATAGTTCGACTAGTCACATTCAAGGCCGATTTAATCCAAGTTCCAAACATGTTTTATGTGATCTAAATGTTCAAACTTATTGTCCATACGTCAAGGAACAATATTAAAGCAACAAAGCTGACCAACAACAAATTAATCACTATTTATTTAGCGGTCAAACTAAGTCAGAAACAATGTTCATAAACTTTCTGGAAATTCCAGAAAAGTGCAGTCATGGCCGAATGGCCTACTTTGACCAACTATTACACTCATCCTGTTCATTATTAACATGATCTAAAGCCATAATCATAAAATACATATGTCAGGCTATATATTGGTTTACAAAAACAACATCAAATATCTTAAATCGTGACAGATCCGAGCTGTAACCAAATTGTCAGACATTGCTTTTTTAAATTACGGTCATTTTCATTTTCATCGATCAACGCGTAATTGATGGGTTTTGACCTTAAATAACTTCGAATCCAGACATCTAATGGCTATACTACCACTTGAAAATTAAAGACAACCTAACAAGCTACCAATAAAAATATTAAAACAACAATTATCACCAACATAGACAGATCTAGGACCACTGACATATCTTGTCAGACCACAAAAATTTCTCAAGAACAGATTTTGAAAACTTGCATTTTTACCCACTTTGATGTTATGGATCCATGATGGATCAACATAGATCATCCAAAAACACCATAAAACACAAATATAAACACTTAAACACAATTATTTTCTTAGCATACAAGATCTAGGTTGAGTTTGGGTTTTACCTTCTCTTGTCCAATCCTTGATCCTTGATCTCCTTAAATGATTTTGGTGATCTAAGAGGTTAAAGAGTGACTGAATCACTTAACAAATTCGGAGCTTTGGATGAGAGAGAGAGTTGGGTGATGCTAGATAGCCAATAAGCTTAATATGTGAACTTTCTCTCTCCTAGATCTCTTATATTATAGATGCAATGAATCCAAGTGTGCAAGTTGGCAAGATATGGATAAGATTTGGGCTGATTTGTAGCACATGGGATAATCTTAAGTGATGACTCACTAGATCTTGCAAATCTTCTAACTAAATATCTAAGTAAAGGGGTACTTTGGACTTTGTACATAAAATTTTAATGGCATACATGGAATTTACCAAACCCTTAGGGTTTAACCCTAAGGTTCTAACCCTAATATTTTATAACTTTAGCTTCTAGGATTTTCTAAATTAGGATCTTTAAAATAGAAAATTAAGATTTTCAAAAATATAATTAGTGTTCCCTAATTACATTAAAGGTAACTACTCACATTAAAGTATATTAATCACTTTAGAGCTTACTAATTAGGATTAGGGTTTCCTAATTAGGGTTTAGGATTCCCGAATTAAAAATTAGGGTCTCCTGGCTTTCGATTAGGGTTCCTAACTACGCATTAGGGTTTCAAATCTTGAGATTAGAGTTTCCAATCCCTTATTAGGGTTTACCAATATTGTACCCTACCCGACTAATCATTGATCAACATTCTATACAATACAAACACGTACTCATCAGTATAATTATTTCAATTATATTTTCAATCGAATCCATATCCGGACTTAGGGATAGGGTTCCTATTCTCCATTAAGCACAACTCTACTCTAATTTCTCAATCAATACACAAATTGACTACTTCTCGATACTCGTATCACAGATACACAGTACGATATTAATAGTCAATGTTAATATTTAATATAAAAAAAAATTATTCGTGAAATTTGGATTATTCAAAATCCCGGGTTATCACATCCACCCCTCCTTAAAAGGATTCTGTCCACGGAATCACCGCTTTCTTATTCTCTACAATCTTTTAAAGTTGTATCATCAATTTATGTTTAAGAACACAATATTAATTTGTGTTTCAAATTCTAACCTGTGACTTGAATCTATAAAAGAAAATAATTCACAGCAATAACTAACCAAGATTACTGCCGTAATTAAATTTCTAAACGAAATCGTTACCTGCCACCTCTTGAGTAGTCACTACATCTTGCGTCGTCATGTTGAAATTACGGGCCGTTGGTCTTCCTAGTTGTGCAGGTCCTCGAATCGCCAAGGTTCCACCACCGGGTCCGTTGTTGACACTTTCCTTCTTCGCATTCCTTTTCGGACAGTTCCGTACTATATGATCGGTTGATCCACAGGCAAAACAACCTTGAATTTTCTTCGGACTGGGACAATTGGGTGACATGTTCCCCTCTTGCCCGCAGTTGTAACAGACTCCTTTCTTCTTTAAACAGACTCCAGAATGGTTCTTTCCGCAGGTCGCGCATGGTTCCCTTCCTTTCCTATTCTCTTTAGTCTTACTACTCGATTGGGTATTCTTACTCCACTTCCTCTTATTTTGATTACTACCACCACTGCTTCCACCATCATTGGTCTTTTTCTTCTTCTCCTAATGAAATCGAGATGCAGCCTCACTTCCTCCTTCAGTAAATAACGCTTTCTCCAACAAAGCCGTGAACGTGTTGATCTGCAATACCGCTACCTTATTGAATATCCTCGAGTTCAGTCCGTTCTCATATCTCCTCTCTTTTCTTGCTTCTGTGTCCACCTGATGAGGTAAAAATCTTGCGAATTCGTTGAATTTGGCAGCATACTCTGATACCGACATGTTCTCCTGCTTAAGTTCCAAGAACTTAACTTCTATCCGAGCTTGCATACTCGGTGAGAAGTAATTCTCAAAGAACAACTCCTTAAATCTTGTCCACGCTACCACCGCTGTACTAGCTCTTGCCTGATTAGTCTCCCACCAGTAGTTAACTTCTCCCTTCATTAAGTATGTTGCAAAAGCCGTCTTTTGCTCTTCTGCCATTCGCGCAATAACGAACGCTTTCTCCATCTCCTTTACCCAAGTTTGGGCTTTAATCGGATCTGTGGTTCCCTTGAATTCAGGAGGTCCTACCGCCTTAAAGTCCTTGAAGTTTGCCAATCTGTCAGCTGGCTGATTCCTCGCTCTTCCTCTTACAGAAGAAGCTCTATTCTCCATAGCTTCGGCTATCATATTTGCAAAGTTTTGCATTAGGTCAGTTTGACCTCCTTCGTTTATTCACCAATCGCTTTTCTCGTTGGTTTCGATTCTGTCGTCTAGGTGGCATGATCTGATAAAAATCTTATATAAATTTTCTTTTTCTAAACAAATTCTTAGCACAATAAGAATTCAACACATAGTTCTCATGTAATCTCATATTTATTCAAATAACACATAGTACATATAGTACTTAACACATATTACTATCCCTTTTTAAAATAATTCTAGGATTAACATACTCAACTTTACATTACATAGAAGTCGCAATTCTCCAACTTTACACAAAAAGTTGCCATTTACCAAATTCACATATCTAATCCCCGTTCATCAAACTTACCACACTTAGGAGTTCAGTAACTTGCCAAAATTATATGAGTGTATGAACTTATCCTAGTCAGACCTTTGGCGTCCATTCGCTGAGGGGTTCAAAATATTTCATATAATCATGAGTCATGAGCTTACCATAAGTATGAGTTTTAAGAACACACAACTTAATCTTAATCTTATATTCATATAGAAAATAAAGATTTCATTCGTTCAAACATATATACTTACATATGCTTAAACATCATTCTCGATATTATAACACTAACTATCATAAGCTTCTACCAAAAGATACTATTACATATATCTAAGTTGTCTACCGACCACTCCCTTCACCAGTCTTCTTCTTGTTGGGACACTTGTTAAATCTGTGACCCGTTCTTCCACATGAGAAACACTTCCTCATATTCAGCTTAGGACAATGCAAAGAAATATGTCCTTCCCCGCCATAAATTGAAGCGAGACGTTCTTCCACATCATACATTCTCCCACATGAGTCTTCCCACACTTGCTACAGGCTTGCCTCTTCTTCGAGTTTGAATTTTCAGAGTTGTTGTTGTTGTCCATCTTTCTCTTCTTCTTGTCTTTCTTGCTGGTTCCTTCAGATGATCCACCACCTTCAGTCTTCATCCTCTCCACCTGCGCCTTCAACTCATTCCGTTCTTAAGTCATTTCGCGTAACGCCCGCTCTGTCTTCCACAACTCCTCCAAGAGAAATACCTTACTCCAGAGTTCCTGGACTTCTACAGTTAGCTGATCTTGTTCTCCAACTTTGATCTTATTCTTCAACTCCACCTTAGCTTCTTCAGACTCTGCCTCGTCATCACCACTTAGATACATCTCGGGATAATCATCATGATCACTCCCGAGATTGATCATTGGTTAATCTTTCTCCACTTCTTCCACTGACTCACACTGCGCTGGCACCTCGGCTACTGGCATTGGTGCGACAGCCGCTGGCATCTCCGTACTCATCTTATCTTCTCTCGACATCCTACAATTAGTTTAATCAACTTGATTAGTACTTTACCTGTACACACTCCTCAAACTATGTGTCTACTTATCTCACTATCGATACGCTTCAGCAATCCCTCACTTAGTACTCTTAATGAGTATTCTCTATCTCGCTCAGGGTTATAATCCTAGGGTTTTTCCCACCCCACCAAAGGTTTATAACCTACAGCTTTGATACCAACCTATGACACCCCCAAATTCGGGTTACCTGACCCCCAAGTTTGGTGTTCACGATCCATAATATAATACCATCTAACTACCCATTTTAATATAAATAGAAATACATAACTCATTAACATTGATTGTTAATACATAAGTCCCGTGTCTACTAACCTTAACATTACGTATATACCCCTTTAGATATACAAAAGGGTTTACAATACAATACAACATAATAATAATATTGTTCATCATAACTAATTCATAACTATTCCTTTTCCTTTGTTCTTCTTCGCAAGACCTTCCTCAGAATCTTCGTCCCTAGTGAAAAAGTTTTATTTATAGCAAAGGTGAGCAACAAGTTTGCTCCAAGTTAAGAGATACAATAAAGATATAGAAATCAATATCAAACCTTCTCACATTCTACGCAAATAATAATTCGATAATGAAAGAGTACAACGCTTTCAAGGTTTTCTATGATATTCAAATGAATAATCAAGAATTAATTCTACTGAAATAGCAAAGTGGAAAGTTTTCCGATTTATCTTTGAAGCGGTCCATTTGGATCTTGAACTTCTCTTCTCGAGTAACTATCAAAGTTAAACTTTGATATACCCAGTGTATCGAGATAACCATAAATATTAAATCATACCCTCTGCAAGTATATATAAAGTGATCACTTTAGTATACCCTATATTATGCATAATATTTAATCGCTACAAGAAAGGTCTAATACTCGAATCGATAAAATATTCCTTTATATAAAAGGTTGTTCTTCTCGGTCTTAGAATCAAGATTTTGATTTTACAACGAAATACTTGTGATTTCAAATTCTATTTACTTCTCGATCTAGCCAAAAATAATTGGCATCGACACATCAATAATAATTTAATTCTCTTCTCGAACATATCAAGTTCTAACAAATGTTCGCTCAACGAATAATTGGCTAAGATATTTCTCAACATAATTCGATAATAAATGTAAATTATCTCATCTTTATCAATTCTAGCTTTTACGGATATGTATATCCAACAATGTATATTCTACTTAATGTATATATTCCGAATCTGTAATTCATTTTGAATTATTAAACATGCACTAACTGCGAATAATCAACAATAAATCCCTGGACATGGTATAATTAGCAATAATTAACCAGTATAATAATTGAATGAATATAACTCAAGGTTGAGTTAGGAAACTTGCCTCTTCCGCTGATTACAGCTACACAATAAACTTATCTGCGTTCGTAAGACCTATAACCAATAATATCGGTCTCACAATTAGCACCATAATTTAACACATAACACTGTAATTTACAGTCAAACTTCTCTTAGGCACATTACCACATAGCCACATTAGTGTTTATAACCTAGATAAACACTTATCAAGTCTAACTATTTCGGTTTGGTTGGACTTCGGTCCATTCTTGGAGTTCTGGTAACCCTATCCGACAATTAACACAATTATTGTCAATTAAACTCAGTTTCTAAGCTTCAATATTATTTTAGATAAGTCAAATATCATTTATAATATTTTTCGGAAGCTTTTAATAATTTATAAACAATTATTATAATTTATAATAATTTTTCAAACATCGGAATCACTTTTAAATGATTTAATTATTAAATAATTGTAAGACCCCAACTTTTTATAAATAAAATCGAATTTCCTCTAATTATTATTCTTGATTAATAAGGTGGTAATTTGATATAATGCTTTGGTTATGGGTGAAATGTGCAAAGTTTACAAAATAAGCAAGTGGTTATAAAATATTCATTATTGTCGGAGAATATTCGTTTGGTCGTGGAATATTCTTTTGTCGGGAATCTCCGTCTGACCTGCCTTGATCATTTGTGGGCCCATAACTTGAAAAAGCAGATGGATGAAAGAAACGACAAAGATTGAGTTTTATAAATAACGGCGCAAAATTATTACCGATTAACACCGTTGGATTACACGGTGGTTAAAATACTGATGTCTGCTTTGTTGCACAAATGTAGCACACCGGTATTGCACGATTATTTTGAATTATTGATCCTTACGTAAAAGGCACTACTCAATAATTGTTACATGAGTTCTTTATTCAATATTATATTGATTCAATAATTGTCATGCGTTGATATTTTATATTCTTTGTTGTTTCAATAATTGTCATTACACGATATTTTTCATTATCAAATCAATAATTCATATTATTTGAATAATATTATCGAGATAACATTATTGGCAATGTCTAGAAAGTTACATCTAAGGAGAGGTTTGGTCACCTAATTGCGCGCTAGTAAGGAGAAATCCTTATTGGAAAGCCCCATCTTTCTTGGGAACGGCCTGGTTGTCATAATTGTGATTCTGTAATATTATTTGTGATTAATTAATTATTGATTTATATGATAATGAAATATTTATTTGATATAAATGATGGATTTATTTATTTTTGTGGATATAGATGGAGAAAATTTTTAATGTAACAATTGTTGAAAAGTTAATATTTTATCTTTTTCGATAAAATAATTTATTTAAATATATTATTTTAATAATATATTGATGGTGATATTTTTACAATAAATTCATGGTTTATAAATAAATGATGTGGAAGAGAGAAGATAGAATTGGAATTATTTAATTGTAAATATTTTAATATATATATATATATATATATATATATATGTACGTATGTGTGTGTGTGTGTGTGTGGAAGAAGTGGTGGGGGTAAGAGAAGAAAGTGGGGGAAGAGAGAGAGTTAGTGGAGAATTATGGGAAAGGAAGAAAGAGAAAGGGAAGAGAAGGAAATTAGAAAAATTATCCGTTTGTGGATTTCGGATATTTTCGGTTTGGAATTTGGAAAAACTTTCTTCTGCAAAGTTGTAGAGAATTGAATTTCCTATAAAAAGTTGCAAGTTTCGAATTTTTCTGATAACCGGGCTATTTTCTATGAATTGTTGAAGTTTCGGAAAAATAAAAATTATTTTATTAAATTTATGGGGGACCCACTTTTTGGTTGGAAAAATTTCACATGAAATTTCTTGATCATTTTTCATGAATGGCATGCCTGACTTTTGAAAATAGTGGGTGGCGTAGGAAATCAAAAGAAATAATATTAATTTATTATTTTAGTCTCCTTTGGCGTTCTAGCATTTTCCTATAAATAGAGGGCTAAGTTAGAATTGAAAATCACACCAGAAATAAAGTTTTCTCTCTTTCTCTATCTATATTATCGAGCGTATTCTTGTGAGTATACTTTGAGTGTTGCTATATCTATGGTGCGAGTTTACATCGACCTTATCTCCGAAATTCAATCGAGTAATGCGGTTATTTTGAGGTAAGGGATGTTGTTTCTTCTTAAATGATATTATCTTCTTCAATATCATTATCTTAAATATTGTTACGAACTTTTTATCAATTTGGAACTTTTTCATGCTCTGATTTACTATTCATGAGTTACTATTCACGAGTTACTATTCATGAGTTACTATTCACGAAGTTACTATTCACGAGTACTATTCACGGCGTGAAGATGTTTTTTTGAAATTTCTATCTTTTTGTGTGGGGTTTATATTCACGTATCTGGCTTTATTCACGATATCTGACCTTATTCACAAATACTGGTACTATTCACCCAAAAAATGAAATTTTCTCTTTTCTTCCGGATGTTTTTTATGGTTACTATCTTTGATTGTATCTATGTTTTGATCTTTATTTGTGAATTCTACTTCACACTTGGTTATTATGGAGTATTATTGAATTTGGATAAACCAAATACGAATCCCTAATATTTGTCCTTCATCTTCTTTGATTCGTTCTCTAAAATGTTTTCATCATCCTCGGTCCTTAATGGTGATACTTGATGAATATCTTTGGTCTGTAGTGCAAAGATGAAATGATTAAATGGATGAATCTCTTTGGCCCGTAGTGCAAAGATGAACAGGTGTTGAGATGAACATGACCAACTGGTGATACAAATGAATATCTTTGGCCTGTAGTGCAAAGATGATTAAAGATTTATATTGTTTGTTTTACAGGGATGAAATATTGATGATGGACTTTTAAATCTTAGAAGACAGTAGAATTCATTCTCTATGTGACTCTTCTAATGGATTGCTGTTTCTGCTGCATTTGTTGATCTAAAACTTGTTGTCTATTATATTTTATCAGATTTTTCCTTGTTGAAGACTAATGATAATTTGTTGTATATTATCTTAGTCATAATGTTCCTTACTGGGCTAGTTGAGCTCACCCTTTTCCTTGTTGTTCCATTTTTCTTCTCGGGAGGCGAGAATGTAAGAAAGTACTAGTCGGGGTATAGAATGAAGGTTCTAGAGAGAGTTGTTTAGTAGTCCTCACCATTTTTGTAAAATAATGTATCAATAATTATGATGGGGATTTATTTGCGTGTGGATATTGTCTAGACGGCAATATCTGTATTTAAACTCATAGTTTATATGTTGTAATAATAAAGTTGTAGTTATTTCTGTACCATGTATTTGGCGACTCAAAATGGGTTGGGTGGAATGGACCTATTTTGGGGGCGTCACAGTTGGTATCAGAGCTTAGGGATATGGTCTCTGGCAGAGATCGGGGAATAGAACTAGGAGGGGAGAGATGAGTAAACCCTTTGCTAGTGTGTCCTACCTAAGCTTATTTGTTGGTCAGGTCATAATATAGGGATATTATGTGACATGTTAATTTGTTTAATTAACCCTTGTTTTATGTGATGATTTGAGAATGTCGAATGAGAATATTAACAATTGGAGTAAATGAGACCGTGGAGATGCCTGTGATTTTACTAACGAGGAGAACATGCAACAGTGGCAATGTTCCTCCCGTGAACAACACCACCGAAAGATGATGATGAGCGAGGGATGTTTAGAAGCTTTTTGCGCTTCATGCAAAAATCGATTTAGGAGACTTCGTGTACAAAATATGGGTGGAAATGATGGCAATGCACTATCATCACATGCGCAAGCGATTCAAGGAGTTGGGACCACTAGATTTCCATGAAAAGCCGGATCCGATCAAGGCAGAAACGTGGGTCAAGCAAATTACCAAGATATTTGATGTCTTGGGATGCACGGAGGAATAGAAGGTTCCATTCGCCACCTTTATGTTTCGTGGTGAAGCAGATTCTTTGGGAATCATGAAGCGTACCAACCAGATGCACTCAACATGTCTTGGGAAAGATTTTAGAAACTTTTCAATGACAAGTACTTTCCCGAAAGTATTCGTCATATGAAAGAGGTAAAGTTTATTAGACTGGAGCAGAACAACATGACGGTGTCCCAGTATGAAGCGAAGTTTACGGAGTTGTCCAGGTTTGCACCTCATTTGGTGGAGAATGAGGAACGCATGACGCGGATGTTTCTGAGAGGTCTAAAACTCGAGATTCGTCAATACCTTATATCTCATAAATTTTCTTTATATTCAGATGTTGTAAACAGAGCGCAGTTGTTAGAGCGAGATAGTGAGTATACTCAACCGAGGGACCACAACCAGGGTCATATCGGTGACAGCAGTCATCAGAGCGATGATAACCAGCGAGGAGGAAAGAATACGGACAAAGGCGGTAACCACTCAGGTGGTAATCGTGGACATGATAATAGGAGAGGTGAGTCAAGTGGAAATTTCAGAAAGAGGAGATTCAATAACGATGGGAAGACATCAGCACCAGCACCAACAACAAATTCTAGGGGAGGAGAACGACCGCCAGTTAGATGTTACAAATGCGGGAAGAAGGGACATATCAGCCCAAACTGTCCACAACAATCCAAGGTATGTTACAACTGTGGAAAGGAAGGCCACATCGCTCGAGATTGTACTATAAGCGAAAACCAAGTTCGCGAGGAGTGGTGATTCCAAGGGTCATCCCGATAAGTCAAAATCAACGGTTCTCGGAGAGCGTTTGTGTCGTGGATCGCCAAAACGTGAGGAACCCAAACGAGGTGATCACGGGTAAGCTAATCATAAATTCTTCGAAGTTTATACCTTACTAGATCCGGTTTCTACCCATTCTTTTATCTCTCCCTTGTGCTCAACGTTTAAACTTGACTCGAGAAATTAGATTTTGATTTATCTGTTGAAACTCCGTTGGGTGAAACCTTCGTTACATCTACAGTTTATAAATCTTGCATGATCCAAGTTGGCACTATCACATTACCTGTTGATCTTATCTCTTTAAAGATACTTTCTTTTGATGTGATTTTAGGAATTGATTGGTTAACCACTCATCATGCCAAAATTGATTGTTTTCGTAAGGTTGTTAGTTTTCATATTCCTAACCAACCTGTCATATGAATTCAAACCACTAAACCACAAAGCTATTTGTTTATTGAAAAACTAATGTCAAGCTTTCTTAGCCATGTTATGGACTTGAAC
Source organism: Panax ginseng (assembly GCA_020205605.1). Classification (NCBI taxonomy): domain Eukaryota; kingdom Viridiplantae; phylum Streptophyta; class Magnoliopsida; order Apiales; family Araliaceae; genus Panax; species Panax ginseng. The sequence continues at coordinate 144,037,156 of CM035139.1, forward strand.
AATAATACCAGAAAAGTGCAATCATGGTCGAATGGCCTACTTTGACCAACTGTTACACTCATCATGTTCATTATTAACATGATCTAAAGCCATAATCATAAAATACATATGTCAGGCTATATATTGGTTTACAAAAACAACATCAAATAACTTAAATCTTGACAGATCCGAGCTGTAAAAAAATTGTCAGACGCTGCTTTTTAAATTCTGGGTTGCCCAGATTTTCATGTGGTCAACGTCGGTCAATGGGTTTTGAACTTAAATAACTTCGAATCCAGACATCTAATGGTTATACTACCACTTGCAAATTAAAGACAACCTAACAAGCTACCAATAAAAATATTAAAACAACAATTATCACCAACATAAACAAATATAGGACCACTGACATATCTTGTCAGACCACAAAAATTTCTCAAGAACATATTTTGAAAACTTGAATTTTTACCCACTTTGATGTTATAGATCCATGATGGATCAACATAGATCATCCAAAAACACCATATAACACAAATATAAACACTTAAACACAATTATTTTCTTAGCATACAAGATCTAGGTTGAGTTTGGGTTTTACCTTCTCTTGTCCAATCCTTGATCCTTGATCTCCTTAAATGATTTTGGTGATCTAAGAGGTTAAAGAGTGACTAAATCACTTAACAAATTCGGAGCTTTGGATGAGAGAGAGAGTTGGGTGATGCTAGATAGCCAATAAGCTTAATATGTGAACTTTCTCTCTCCCAGATCTCTTATATTATAGATGCAATGAATCCAAGTGTGCAAGTTGGCAAGATATGGATAAGATTTGGGCTAATTTGTAGCACATGGGATAATCTTAAGTGATGACTCACTAGATCTTGCAAATCTTCTAACTAAATATCTAAGTAAAGGGGTACTTTGGACTTTGTACATAAAATTTTAATGGCATACATGGAATTTATCAAACCCTTAGGGTTTAACCCTAAGGTTCTAACCCTAATGTTTTATAACTTTAGCTTCTAGGATTTTCTAAATTAGGATCTTTAAAATAGAAAATTAAGATTTTCAAAATATAATTAGTGTTCCCTAATTACATTAAAGGTAACTACTCACATTAAAGTATATTAATCACTTTAGAGCTTACTAATTAGGATTAGGGTTTTCTAATTAGGGTTTAGGATTCCCGAATTAAAAATTAGGGTCTCCTGGCTTTCGATTAGGGTTCCTAACTACGCATTAGGGTTTCAAATCTTGAGATTAGAGTTTCCAATCCATTATTAGGGTTTACCAATATTGTACCCTACCCGACTAATCATTGATCAACATTCTATACAGTACAAACATGTACTCATCAGTATAATTATTTCAATTATATTTTCAATTGAATCCATATCCGGACTTAGGGATAGGGTTCCTATTCTCCGTTAAGCACAACTCTACTCTAATTTCTCAGTCAATACACAAATTGACTACTTCTCGATACTCGTATCACAGATACACAGTACGATATTAACAGTTAATGTTAATATTTAATATAAAAAAAAAATTATTCGTGAAATTTGGATTATTCAAAATCCCGGATTATCACATCCACCCCTCCTTAAAAGGATTCTGTCCACGGAATCACCGCTTTCTTATTCTCTACAATCTTTTAAAGTTGTATCATCAATTTATTTTTAAGAACACAATATTAATTTGTGTTTCAAATTCTAACCTGTGACTTGAATCTATAAAAGAAAACAATTCACAGCAATAACTAACCAAGATTACACGCGTAATTAAATTTCTAAACGAAATCGTTACCTGCCACCTCCTGAGTAGTCACTACATCTTGCGTCGTCATGTTGAAAGTACGGGTCGTTGGTCTTCCTAGTTGTACAGGTCCTCGAATTGCCAAGGTTCCACCACCGGGTCCGTTGTTGACACTTTCCTTCTCCGCATTCCTTTTCGGATAGTTCCGTACTATATGATCAGTTGATCCACAGGCAAAACAACCTTGAATTTTCTTCGGACTGGGACAATTGGGTGACATGTGCCCCTCTTGCCCGCAGTTGTAACAGACTCCTTTCTTCTTTAAACAGACTCCAGAATGGTTCTTTCCGCAGGTCGCGCATGGTTCCCTTCCTTTCCTATTCTCTTTAGTCTTACTACCCGATTGGGTATTATTACTCCACTTCCTCTTATTCTGATTACTACCACCACTGCTTCCACCATCATTGGTCTTTTTCTTCTTCTCCTGATGAAATCGAGATGCAGCCTCACTTCCTCCTTCAGTAATTAACGCTTTCTCTAACAAAGTCGCAAACGTGTTGATCTGCAATACCGCTACCTTATTTAATATCCTCGACTTCAGTCCATTCTCAAATCTCCTCTCTTTTCTTGCTTCTATGTCCACCTAATGAGGTGCAAATCTTGCGAATTCGTTGAATTTGGCAGCATACTCCGATACCGACATGTTCTCCTGCTTAAGTTCCAAGAACTTAACTTCCATTCGAGCTTGCATACTCGGTGAGAAGTAATTCTCAAAGAATAACTCCTTAAATCTTGTCCACGCTACCACCGCTGTACTAGCTCTTGCTTGATTAGTCTCCCACCAGTAGTTAACTTCTCCATTCATTAAGTATGTTGCAAAAGTCGTCTTTTGCTCTTCTGCCATTCGCGCAATGACGAACGCTTTCTCCATCTCCTTTACCCAAGTTTGGGCTTTAATCGGATCTGTGGTTCCCTTGAATTCAGGAGGTCCTACCGCCTTAAAGTCCTTGAAGTTTGCCAATCTGTCAGCTGGCTGATTCCTCGCTCTTCCTCTTACAGAAGAAGCTCTATTCTCCATAGCTTCGGCTATCATATTTGCAAAGTTTTGCATTAGGTCAGTTTGACCTCCTTCGTTATTCACCGACTGCTCTTCTCGTTGGTTTCGATTCTGTCGTCTAGGTGGCATGATCTGATAAAAATCTTATATAAATTTTCTTTTTCTAAACAAATTCTTAGCACAATAAGAATTCAACACATAGTTCTCATGTAATCTCATATTTATTCAAATAACACATAGTACATATAGTACTTAACACATATTACTATCGCTTTTTAAAATAATTCTAGGATTAACATACTCAACTTTACATAGGAAGCTGCAATTCTCCAACTTTACACAAAAAGTTGCCATTTACCAAATTCACATATCTAATCCCCGTTCATCAAACTTACCACACTTAGGAGTTCAGTAACTTGCCACAATTATATGAGTGTATGAACTTATCCTAGTCAGACCTTTGGCGTCCATTCGCTGAGGGGTTCAAAATATTTCATATAATCATGAGTCATGAGCTTACCATAAGTATGAGTTTTAAGAACACACAACTTAATCTTAATCTTATATTCATATAGAAAATAAAGATTTCATTCGTTCAAACATATATACTTACATATGCTTAAACATCATTCTCGATATTATAACACTTACTATCATAAGCTTCTACCAAAAGATACTATTACATATATCTAAGTTGTCTCACCGACCACTCCCTTCACTAGATCTTCTTCTTGTTGGGACACTTGTTAAATCATGACCTGTTCTTCCACATGAAAACACTTCCTCATATTCACTTAGGAGGACAATGCAAAGAAATATGTCCTTCCCACTTCACATTGAAGCGACGTTCTTCCACATCATACATTCTCCCACACGAGTCTTCCCACACTTGCTACAGAGCTTGCCTCTTCTTGAGTTTGAATTTTCGAGAGTTGTTGTTGTTGTCCATCTTTCTCTTCTTCTTGTCTTTCTTCTTTGGTTCCTTCAGATGATCCACCACCTTCGCCTTTCATCCTCTCCACTGCGCCTTCAACTCATTCCGTTCTTAAGTCATTTCGGCATGCTTGCCCGCTCATCTTTCCACAACTCCTCCAAGAGAAATACCTTACTCCGAGTTCTGGACTTCTACAGATTAATGATCTTGTTCTCCAACTTTGATCTTATTCTTCAACTCCACCTTAGCTTCTTCTTCGACTCGCCTCCTCATCACCACTTAGATACATCTTGGGATAATCATCATGATCACTCCCGAGATTGATCATTGGTTCATCTTTCTCCACTTCTTCCATCGACTACGCCTTTACTGGCACCCTCACTCTTGGCATCAGCAGTGCGACACTCTTCGCATCTCCGTACTCATCTTATCTTCTCTCGACATCCTACAATTAGTTTAAACAACTTGATTAGTACTTTATCTGTATACACTCCTCAGACTATGTGTCTACTTATCTCACTATCGATACGCTTCAGCAATCCCTCACTTTGTACTCTAAATGAGTATTCTCTATCTCACTCAGGGTTATAATCCTAGGGTTTTTCCTACCCCACCTAAGGTTTATAACCTACAGCTTTGATACCAACCTGTGACACCCCCAAATTTGGGTTACCTGACCCCCAAGTTTGGTGTTCACGATCCATAATATAATACCATCTAACAACCCATTTTAATATAAATAAGAATACATAACTCATTAACATTGATTGTTAATACATAAGTCCCAGGTCTACTAACCTTAACATTACAGACATTGTGACGCCCCCAAAATAGGTCCATTCCATCCAACCCATTCTGAGTCGCCAAATACATGGTACAGAAATAACTACAACTTTATTATTACAACATATAAACTGTGAGTTTAAATACAGATATTGCCATCTAGACAATATCCACACGCAAATAAATCCCCATCATAATTATTGATACATTATTTTACAACAATGGTGAGGACTACTAAACAACTCTCCCTAGAACTTTCATTCCATACCCCGACTCGTGCACTTTCGCTTATATTCTCGCCTCACGAGAAGAAAAATGGAACAAAAAGGAAAAGGGTGAGCTCGACTAGCCCAGTAAAGAATATTATGACTAAGATAATATACAACAAATTATCGTTAGTCTTCAACAGGGAAAAATATAATAGAATACAATAGACAACAAGTTTTAAATCAATATTCGCAGCGGAAATAATAATTCATTAGAAGAGTTAAGTAGAGAATGCAAACTACTATCTTCTATGTATGAATTTTAAAGTTCATCTTCTATTTTTATCCCTGTAACATCAATCAATATATATCTGGGATCAAATATTCATCCTTGCACTACAGGCCAAGGACATCCACCAGTTGGTCATGTTCATCTAAACACCTGTTCATCTTTGCACTACGGGCCAAAGATATTCATCAGAAATCATTCATCTTTGCACTACGGGCCAAAGATATTCATCAGAAATCATTCATCTTTGCACTACAAAGCCAAAGATATTTCATCATAAATCATTCATCTTTTTGCACTCACAGCCAAAATATTCCATAATATCATCATTTAAGACCGAGGATGATGAAAAATATTTTTAAAGAAACGAATCCAAAGGAAACAAAATGACAAGGATTAAGGATTAAGGATTCGTACTTTGTTTTATCCACATCCAAAAATACCTCAAAAATAATCATAGTGGTGTAAAATTCAAGAATGATCAAAACATGGATACAATCAAAGCTAGTATCCATAATAGATATTTTGGACAAAAAGAAGAAATTTGGTTTTGGATGAATAGTGTTATATCGTGAATAGTGCCGTATATACGTGAATAGTAACTCACACACCAAAAGATAGAAATTTCACAAAAAACATCTTCACGCTTAAATGAATAGTACTCGTGAATAGTAACTTCGTGAATAGTAACTCATGAATAGTAACTCATGAATAGTAACCCCGACATGAAAAAGTTCCAAATTTGATAAAAGTTCCAACCAATATTTCAAAGATAATGATATTGAAGAAATAATATCATTTGAGAAGAAAATAACATCCCTTACCTCGAAAAGACAAGATTTCTAGTTGAAACACCTGGATATAGGCTATGACTTGAACTTTCACCGTATAGCAATACTCAAAGTATACTCAAAATACTCACAAGAATACGCTCGATAATATAGAGAGAAAAACTTGATTTACGGTGTGATTTTCAATTCTAACCTAAGCACCTATTTATAGAAATTGCTTAGAACACCAAAGCGTAAAATTTAATATAATATTAATATATATATTAAGTTTTCTCATAACCTTGAATCTGATTTCCAGCCAACTAACACATGTAAAATGAGGCTCACACATCAAAAAAAACGTTTTTCTATTATAAAATAATTAAAACTTCTAAAATCAATTATTTGAAGCTTGAACTTCAATAATTCACAATAAATAGCCTTTTGCCAGAAAATTCAAATCTCGCGAGTTTTTATAGGAAATTCAATTCTCTACAACTTTACGAAGAAAGTGTTTCCAAATTCCAAATGAAATTGACCGAAATCCACAAATGGGCGATTTTACAAAGCTATAATCAAATTTCAATCGATAAATGGGGTCCACCGACATGTTTAACATGTTTTAAACATTTATTACAACAAAAATACTCCTCCTCCACATATACTCATATATCCCACATTCATCGTAAAAAATATCATCGTTAATATATTATTAAAATAATATATTTAAATGAATTATTTTATCGTAAAAAGATAAAATATTAATTTTCAACAATTATCACATTAAAATTTTCTCCATCTATATCCTCATAAAATCAATATTTTCCTCATCGTATGAATCAATAATTAATTATTCACAAATAATATTACGTAATCACAATATTGACAACCGTAGTTCCTGAAAGAGGGGCTTTCCAATAAGAATTTCTCCTCTTCGCGCGCCGATTAGGTGACCAAACCTCTCCTTAGATGTAACTTTCTAGACATTGCCAATAATGTTATCTAATAATATTATTCGGATAATATGAATTATTGTTCTGATAATGAAAAATACTTGTGTAATGACAATTATTGAAACAACGGTAATATAAAATATCAATGCAAAGAATTATTGAATCAATAAAATAAAATACTAAACAATAATTATTGTAACCATTATTGAGTAGTGCCTTCTTACGTAAGAATCAATAATTGGTGCAATACTGCAGTATCTTCTTGTCTAATAACGCGACATCGTGTGTTTTAACCACCGGTATTCCAACGATTAATAATCTGGTAACAACTACTGTGAGTTATTTTTAAACAACTTATTTTTGTCGCTTTCTTCCTCCAATCGCTTTTAGTTATGGGGACCACACATGGTCGCTGACTGGTCATATTTAATATTCTCAACAAGATCTAATATTCCACGACCAAACGAATATTCTCCGACAATAATGAATATTATATCACCACTTGCTTATTTAAAATATTTATGCATTTTACCCATAACTAACCACATTAATCAAATCCACCCTTACTATTTCAAAATAATAAATAAAGGAAATTCCTTTTATTTAAAAAAATTTCTGGTCTTACAACCTCCCTCCTTATGAAATTTCGTCCTCGAAATTGACGTCGCATCTGGTGTTTTCAAAAGATGAAAATACCTCGCTTTCATTTTCATTTCCAACTCCCGTGTTATTTCCTCAATAAAGCATGGTTTCTCCACAAAACTTTAACTTGTGGTATAACCTCTAGACATAGGACATGTTCTTTCCTATCCGGATCTTGACAGTACCTCCTCGTGACGTTAAGTCTTCTGGCTATCTCGTCCGGTTTCTAACTCAATGACGTGGTTCGAATTCGTCCACATATTTACGTAACATCGATACGTGAAAAACGTTATGAACATGCGTCATACTTGGCGGTAAAACGAGTCTATAGGCCACAGTTCCTATTCGATCGAGAATTTCAAATGGATTAATAAATCGAAGGTTTGAGCTTTCCTCACCTCACCGATTCTCGCTTTTGAAATAACAACTTCTTGCACCTCCTTCTTCAAATTCATCAGCTCCGGTGTGTAGCTTGAACAATTTTAACTTTATCGATTAAAGTCGATTATACTCAGATATCATCATCATGTGGGTACCTAGAGTTTTCATCTCCATCTCTATTATTTGTAAATTATACGAAATGAGTCTTTGACAATATCGTATTTTCGTGCTTGTATACGATCTTCTACTCAACACGTCGGCTACCACGTTAAGCTTTTCCAGATGGCATGGTCGAACATGTCTTTGAAATGAGTCTCCTCTTGAGTTCTTCGAAGCTCTTCCCACATTCCTTGCTCCATTCGAATTTTGTATCTCTACGAGTCAGCTGCATTAATGGAATAGCGATTCGAGAATATCCTTCAACGAATCTCCGATAATAACCAATTAAGCCTAGAAAGCTACGTATTTCGATTACTAACTTAGGTTGCTCTCAACCGTGACTCATATCCCAATCTTGGATAAGCGTCACAATGGCACCTATCAGTTTACTACCGTACGAATATGTCGTCCCCTACAGAGAGTCTGGCTTCGGTGCATTCCATAAAGGAAATCACCAGATAGAGGCTAGGGTACCAACTTCTATAGTTAAATTTTTAACTCCACGAAGTTCAATAGAGCCATTCGATCGAGATTTTAAAAATGGGTTTTGTCTGGGGTTCTAAGTCGATACAAAAGTTAATATCGAGCTTTGGGAGTAAGCCAAGAAATTCTTCAGGAAATACGTCAGGAAAAATCAATAACAACAGGAATATTATTCAAATCTGACATGTCTTTATTCAAATCCATAACATGGACTAAGAAAACTTGACATCCGTAATAAACGAATGACTACAATGGTTTGATTGCTTGAATTGAATAACAGTTGCTTAGGAATATGAAAACTAACAACCTTACGAAAAGTAATCAATTTCAACATGATGAGTAGTTAACCTTAAAATCACATCAAAAGCAAATATCTCTATAGAAATAAGGTTAACGGTGTAATGTGATAGTGCCAACTGAATCAAACAAGATTTTTAAACAACGGATGTAATGAAAGTTTCTCTAACTGAGTCTCCATAAATAGGTCAAAGTCTAATTTCTCCGTAGTCAAGTTCAAACGTTGAGCGCAAGCAAGAGAGATAAAAGAATGGGTAGAACCCAGATTCTAGTAAGGTATAAACTTCGCAAGAATTTATAATTAACTAACCCGTGATAACTTCGTTCGGGTTCCTCGCATTTTGACCGATCACGACAAACGCTCTTCCAAGAACCGTTGACTTTGACTTTTCTGGGACATCCTTTTGAGTCACCATTCCCGTTGGACTGGGTTTCGATACCGTACAATCTCGAGCGATATGTCCCTTTCCACAATTATAGCATACCTTAAACTGTTGTGGGCAGTTTGGGCTGATATGTCCCTCTTTCCCGCATTTATAACATGCGACCGGTGGTCTTTTTCTCCTCCTTGGAACCGGTTACTCTTTGGTGCGGGCGCCTTCACATGGTCGTTGTTGAATCTTCTCTTTTTAAAATCTCCTTCCGACTCGCTTCTTCTATTTTCATGGCCACGATTACCACTAGAGTGGTTACCGCCTTTGTCCGTATTCTTCTTTCTCCGCTGGTTATCGTTATTCTGATGACTGCTATCTTCGGTATGATCCTGGTTATGGTCCCTCGGTTGAACGTACTCGTTATCTCGCTCTAACAACTGAGTCCTGTTGACAACATCTGAATAGAGAGAAAATTTATGAGAAATGAGATACTGACGTATGCCGGGTTTCAAACCTCTCAGAAACATCCGCGTCATACGTTCCTCATTCTCTACCAAATGAGGTGCAAACCTGGATAACTTCGCAAACTTCGCCTCGTACTGGGACACCGTCATGTTATTTTGTTCCAGTCTAATAAACTCCACTTCCTTCATATGACGAATACTTTTAGGAAAGTACTTGTCATTGAACTGTTTCTGAAACGTCTCCCATGACATCTTGAGTGCGGTTTGGATGGAGTGCGCTTGAGATTCCCACCGATGTCTCGCCTCGTTCTGAACATAAAAGTAGCGAATGGAACTTTCTGTTCCTCCGTGCATCCCAAGATATCGAATATCTTGGTAATTTGTTTGACCCACATCTCCGCCTTAATAGGATCCGGCTTTCCCCAGAATTTTGGTGGTCCCAACTCTTTGAACTGCTTGGCTGTGACCACCCGTGAATTGTTATCATTTCCTCCTGTATTTTGAACACGAGTCTCCCTCGTCTAATTTTGCATGAACTGCAAAAAGCTTCTAAACATCCCCTTGTTCATCATCTGCTCAGTGGTGTTGTTCACAGGAGGTACATTGCCAGCCTGTTGCACGTTCTCCTCGTTGGTAAGTACATGCATCTCCACGGTCTCATTTACTCCACTGTTAATATTCTCAGTCGACATTCTCAAATCATCGTAAAACAAGGGTTAATTAATGAAATCAATATATCACATAATATCCTATATACTAACCAACAAACAAATAAGCTTAGGTAGGACACACTAGCGAAGGATTTACTCGTCTCTCCTTCCTAGTTCTATTCCCCCGATCTCCGCCGAAAATTATATCCCTAAGCTCGATACCAACCGTGGCGCCCCAAAATAGGTCCATTCCATCCAACCCATTCTGAATTCGCCAAATACATGGTACGAAATAACTACAACTTTATTATTACAACATATAAACTGTGAGTTTAAATACGAGATATTGCCATCTAGACAATATCCACACGCAAAATAAATCCCCATCATAATTATTGATACATTATTTTACAACAATGGTGAGGACTACTAAACAACTCTCCTAGAACTTTCATTCCATACCCCAGGCTGCATACTCGCTATATTCTCGCCTCCACGAGAAGAAAAATGGAACAAAAGGAAAAGGGTGAGCTCGACTAGCCCAAGAAAAGAATAGTATGACTAAGATAATATACAACAAATTATCGTTAGTCTTCAACGAGGAAAAATATAATAGAATACAATAGACAACAAGTTTTAAATCAATATTATGAATAAAATAATAATTCATTAGAAGAGTTAAGTAGAGAATGCAAACTACTATCTTCTATGTATGAATTTTAAAGTTCATCTTCTATTTTTATCCTGTAACATCAATCAATATATATACGGGATCAAATATTCATCCTTGCACTGTGGCGAGGACATCCACTAGTTAGTCATGTTCATCTAAACACTGCTCATCTTTTGCACTACGGGCCAAAGATATTCATCGAAATCATTCATCTTTGCACTACTGGGCAAAGATATTCATCATAAATCATTCATCTTTGCACTACGAGCCAAAGATATTCATCATAAATCATTCATCTTTTGCTACAGGCCAAAGATATTCCATAATATCATCATTTAAGACTGAGGATGATGAAAAATATTTTTAAAGAAACGAATCCAGTGAAACAAAATGACAAGGATTAAGGATTAAGGATTACGTACTTTGTTTTATCCACATCCAAAATACCTCAAAAATAATCATAGTGGTGTAAAATTCAAGAATGATCAAAACATGGATACAATCAAAGCTAGTATCCATAATAGATATTTTGGACAAAAAGAAGAAATTTGGTTTTTGGATGAATAGTGCCAGATATCGTGAATAGTGCCGTATCGTGAATATAACTCAAACACCCAAAGATATAAATTTCACAAAAAACATCTTCACGCTTATGTGAATAGTACTTTCGTGAATAATAACTTCGTGAATAGTAACTCATGAATAGTAACTCATGAATAGTAACTCATGAATAGTAACCCCAGACATGAAAAAGTTCCAAATTTGATAAAAGTTCCAACCAATATTTCAAAGATAATGATATTGAAGAAATAATATCATTTGAGAAGAAAATAACATCCCTTACCTCGAAAGACAAGTACTTAGTTAGTTGAAACAGGATATAGGCTATGACTTGAACTTTCACCGTATAGCAATACTCAAAGTATACTCAAAATACTCACAAGAATACGCTCGATAATATAGAGAGAAAACTTGATTTCGGTGTGATTTTCAATTCTAACCTAAGCCTATTTATAGAAATTGCTTAGAACACCAAAGCGTAAAATTTAATATAATATTAATATATATATTAAGTTTTCTACGCAACCTTGAATCTGATTTCCAGCCAACTAACACATGTAAAATGAGGCTCACACATCAAAAAAAACGTTTTCTATTATAAAATAATTAAAACTTCTAAAAATCAATTATTTGAAGCTTGAACTTCAATAATTCACAATAAATAGCCTTTTTGCCAGAAAATTCAAATCTCGCGAGTTTTTATAGGAAATTCAATTCTCTACAACTTTACAGAAGAAAGTTTTTCCAAATTCCAAACAGAAATTGACCGAAATCCACAAATGGGCGATTTTACAGGCTATAATCAAATTTCAGTCAATAAATGGGGTCCACAGACATGTTTAACATGTTTTAAACATTTATTACAACAAAAATACTCCTCCTCCACATATACTCATATATCCCACATTCATCGTAAAAATATCATCGTTAATATATTATTAAAATAATATATTTAAATGAATTATTTTATCAGAAAAAGATAAAATATTAATTTTCAACAATTATCACATTAAAAATTTTCTCCATCTATATCCTCATAAAATCAATATTTTCCTCATCGTATGAATCAATAATTAATTATTCACAAATAATATTACGTAATCACAATATTGACAACGGTGTAGTTCCTGGAAAGAGGGCTTTCCAATAAGAATTTCTCCTTCTTGGTAGCGCAATTAGGTGACCAAACCTCTCCTTAATGTAACTTTCTAGACATTGCCAATAATGTTATCTAATAATATTATTCGGATAATATGAATTATTGTTCCGATAATGAAAAAAACGTGTAATGACAATTATTGAAACAACAAAGAAATATAAAATATCAATGCGAAGAATTATTGAATCAATAAAATAAAATACCGAGCAAGAATTATCGTAACCATTATTGAGTAGTGCCTTCTTACGTAAGAATCAATAATTGGTGCAATACTGCAGTATCTTCTTGTGCAATAACGCCGTATTCGTGTGTTTTAACCACCGGGTATTCCAACGATTAATAAAATCCAGTAACAACTTCTGCCTGTTATTTTTAAACAACTTATTTTTGTCGTTTTCTTCCTCCAATCGCTTTCCGTTATGGGGACCACACATGGTCGCTACTCGCGAATATTCTCGACAAGCATTTGAATATTCCACGACCAAACGAATATTCTCAAACAAATAATGAATATTATATCACCACTTGCTTATTTAAAATATTTAGCATTTTACCCATAACTAACCACATTAATCAAATCCACCCTTACTATTTCAAAATAATAAATAAAGGAAATTACTTTTTATTTAAAAAAAATTTCGGGGTCTTACAGACATACCCCTTTAGATATACTAAAAGGGTTTACAATACAATACAACATAATAATAATATTGTTCATCATAACTAATTCATAACTATTCCTTTTCCTTTGTTCTTCTTCGCAGCACCTTCTGCAACTTCGTCCCTAGCTGAAAAGTTTTATTTATAGCAAAGGTGAGCAACAAGTTTGCTCTACAAGTTAAGAGATACAATAAAGATATAGAAATCAATATCAAACCTTCTCACATTCTACGCAACAATAATTCGATAATGAAAGAGTACAACGCTTTCAAGGTTTTCTACGATATTCAAATGAATAATCAAGAATTAATTCTACGAAATAGCAAAGTGAAATGTTTTCCAGATTTATGCTGAGCGATCCATTTGGATCTTGAACTTCTCTTCTCGAGTAACTATCAAAGTTAAACTTTGATATACCCAGGTGTATCAGATAACCATAAAGATTAAATCATACCCCTCTGCAAGTATATAAAGTGATCAGCTTTAGTATACCCTATATTATGCATAATATTTAATCAAGCATATAAAGTAGAATACTAAATCGATAAAATATTCCCTTTATATAAAAGGTTGTTCTTCTCAGTCTTAGAATCAAGATTTTGATTTTACAACTAAATACTGTGATTTCAAATTCTATTTACTTCTCGATCTAGCCGAAATAATTGGCATCGACCTGTCAATAATAATTTAATTCTCTTCTCGAACCTATCAAGTTCTAACAAATATTCGTCTAACCAGAATAATTGGCTAAGATATTTCTCAATATAATTCGATAATAAACAGAAATTATATGTACTGTCAATTCTAGCTTCTACGGATATGTATATCCAACAACAGTTATTCTACGAATGTATATATTCCGAATCTGTAATTCATTTTGAATTATTAAACATGCACTAACTGCGAATAATCAACAATAAATCCCTGGACATAGTATAATTAGCAATAATTAACCACTATAATAATTGAATGAATATAACTTAAGGTTGAGTTAGGAAACTTGCCTCTTCCGCTGATTACAGCTACACAATAAACTTATCTGCGTTCGTAAGACCTATAACCAATAATATCGGTCTCACAATTAGCACCATAATTTAACACATAACACTGTAATTTACAGTCAAACTTCTCTTAGGCACATTTCCACATAGCCACATTAGTGTTTATAACCTAGATAAACATTTATCAAGTCTAACTATTTCGGTCTGGTTGGACTTCGGTCCATTCTTGGAGTTCTGGTCACCCTATCCGACAATTAACACAATTATTGTCAATTAAACTCAGTTTCTAAGCTTCAATATTATTTTAGATAAGTCAAATATCATTTATAATATTTTTCAGAAGCTTTTAATAATTTATAAACAATTATTATAATTTATAATAATTTTTCAAACATCGAAATCACTTTTAAATGATTTAATTATTAAATAATCTTATCACTATTAATATTTAATAATATCACAATACTAATAACATACTTGTCAAAATATTAAAGTTATTTTTAATAACATACAATATTTTTAATCATCAATATTCTAATTAAATGATTTTTAAAGTAATTAAAATTATTTTAAATCATCACCGTTAATAATCAAATATTAATGAAATTATCATTTAAAATATTAAAAGTCATTAATTATAACTTAAAATATTTTTAAATCATTTTCTTATTTTTAAATGATTTTAAATCAATCAAAACCATTTTTAATTCATTTATTTAATATAATAATTAAATATATCTTATATCATTAATATTAAATTATTAATGAAAATTCTCTAAAATATTAAAAGTTACATTTTATAACTCAAAATATTTTTAAATACATTATTCTTATTTAAAATGATTTTCATAATATTAAATCATTTTTCTCTAATTTATTTAATATACTAATTAAATAAATTAAATATCATTAATATTCAAATAATTATAAATATTAATGAAAAATGTCTCAAATAGTCAAAAATTATTTTTCACAATTTAAAATAATTTTTAAAACCATTTTTGGTAATTTTTAGAATTTATTTCTATTTTTAATCATTTTTCGGAAATATCAAAAATTAGAAAATAACAAAACCGTCGCTAAAGACCTTTAGCGACACTTGATTGTTGTCTTAGGTGTTCTTGGCTCAAGAACACTGACAAAGTCAGTGTTCAAGATCCCCTGTTTGACCGTGAATAATTCTTTGATTAATAGGATTCTAGGTTAACTTAAACCTCAGTTGTGTAGTACTCATGTAGCACTACAACATACAATAAATACTTTGATCAAACAATAAACATACGAGGAGATATGTGCAATCGAACTCGTTGTCAGAACATTTCTGGGTTTCCAGAAACCCAAATAGTTCGACCAGTCACTTTCAAGGCCGATTTGATCCAAGTTGCAAACATGTTTTATGTGATCTAAATGTCCATACGTTAAGGAACAATATTAAAGCAACAAAGCTTAACAACAACAAATTAATCACTATTTATTTTGCGGTCAAACTAAGTCATAAACAATGTTCATAAACTTTCTGGAAATTCCAGAAAAGTGCAGTCATGGCCGAATGGCCTACTTTGACCAACTGTTACACTCATCATGTTCATTATTAACATGATCTAAAGCCATAATCATAAAATACATATGTCAGGCTATATATTGGTTTACAAAAACAACATCAAACAACTTAAATCCTGACAGATCCGAGCTGTAAAAAAATTGTCAGACGCTGCTTTTTAAATTCTAGGTTGCACAGATTTTCATGTGATCAACGTCGGTCAATGGGTTTTGACCTTAAATAACTTCGAATCCATACATCTAATGGCTATACTACCACTTGCAGATTAAAGACAACCTAACAAGCTACCAATAAAAATATTAAAACAACAATTATCACCAACATAGACAGATCTAGGACCACTGACATATCTTGTCAGCAACAAAAATTTCTCAAGAACAGATTTTGAAAACTTGCATTTTTACCCACTTTGATGTTATGGATCCATGATGGATCAACATAGATCATCCAAAAACACCATATAACACAAATATAAACACTTAAACACAATTATTTTCTTAGCATACAAGATCTAGGTTGAGTTTGGGTTTTACCTTCTCTTGTCCAATCCTTGATCCTTGATCTCCTTAAATGATTTTGGTGATCTAAGAGGTTAAAGAGTGACTGAATCACTTAACAAATTCGGAGCTTTGGATGAGAGAGAGAGTTGGGTGATGCTAGATAGCCAATAAGCTTAATATGTGAACTTTCTCTCTCCTAGATCTCTTATATTATAGATGCAATGAATCCAAGTGTGCAAGTTGGCAAGATATGGATAAGATTTGGGCTGATTTCTAGCACATGGGATAATCTTAAGTGATGACTCACTAGATCTTGCAAATCTTCTAACTTATCTAAGTAAAGGGGTACTTTGGACTTTGTACATGAAATTTTAATGGCATACATGGAATTTACCAAACCCTTAGGGTTTAACCCTAAGGTTCTAACCCTAATGTTTTACAACTTTAGCTTCTAGGATTTTCTAAATTAGGATCTTTAAAATAGAAAATTAAGATTTTCAAAAATATAATTAGTGTTCCCTAATTACATTAAAGGTAACTAATCACATTAAAGTATACTAATCACTTTAGAGCTTACTAATTAGGATTAGGGTTTTCTAATTAGGGTTTAGGATTCCCGAATTAAAAATTAGGGTCTCCCAGCTTTCGATTAGGGTTCCTAACTACGCATTAGGGTTTCAAATCTTGAGATTAGAGTTTCCAATCCCTTATTAGGGTTTACCAAAATTGTACCCTACCCGACCAATCATTGATCAACATTCTATACAGTACAAACACGTACTCATCAGTATAATTATTTCAATTATATTTTCAATCGAATCCATATCCGGACTTAGGGATAGGATTCCTATTCTCCGTTAAGCACAACTCTACTCTAATTTCTCAGTCAATACACAAATTGACTACTTCTCGATACTCGTATCACAGATACATAGTACGATATTAACAATCAATGTCAATATTTAATATAAAAAAAATTATTCGTGAAATTTGGATTATTCAAAATCCCGGGTTATCACAAATGGTCTAGGATTGTTACCCTTGATGATCAAACTTTGTTCTTCTTCTTCCTTCTTGGATTATCAAAGACTAGATTTTCTTACTTTTTCTCTCTAATGAATAAGCTCTAAGTTGTTGGTGAAATAATGAATAAACTAATAATCTAGCAAGTCCCTTATTTATAGGAAAAGTAAGGTGAGGGCATAATGGACATTAAGCAATCCCACCTCCACAACTCCACCTCCTTACTATTCATCTCTTGGTCACCAATTAAAACCACTTTACTTGGTCACCAAGATGGTGCCATGTGATCATAGGGCCCACATGGGTTGCCCCATGGGTCATTCTTACCCACTGGTTCGATCCACGGATCCCATTTTTAATTTGGGCTTTTAGGTTTTAATAACCTTAACTTAACCTTTGGGCTTCCAATAATAAACATTGGGTTTAACCTTAATTCACTTGGGCTTGTACTACTTCCTACCAAATCCTACAAGTCCAATACAATTGCTTAATACTTATAACGTATTATTTACTTATTATTCTCGTATGCTACCCCGTATACTCATCCATTATACACGACATACCATCATTCATACATACTCATATAATACCTCGTATCATACTCGTATTCATTTCCTCGTACAATACTTACGCATCATACGATCATCATTTATTTATTAACGCTTTACTTTCCCTAATGTTCTCGAATTTAGTCCGCATTTGAAAAATTGCATTTGCCATACATGAATGATTATTACATAATCCATCTTACCTTGATATTCTATCGTTACGTATTTCTCGGAAGTTCAAAAATAATTCCCGAGCAGAAATCAGTGAATAGTGTTTTTCGAAAAATTTCTCGGAAACCTTTTATTTTCATCTTGGAAATTCAAACACTTTAATTCTACCACGTAGTCAAAATTGTAACGCCGCGGAAAAAAATTGGATTTTTGAATTAAATTTTATTTGATTATGTGGATTAAATGAATTTAATTAATTAATTATGGGAGTAAGTTATTTGAAGGTCGTTCTATGACCTAGACATATCAGAACATCGTAGTATTTTGGCTACGTGGTAGAATTAAAGTGTTTGAATTTCCAAGACAAAAATAAAAGTTTATCGAGAAATTTTCCGAAAAATACTATTCACGCATTTCTGCTCGGGAATTATTTTTGAATTTCCAAAAAATACGTAATGATAGAATATCGAGGTAAAATAGAATATCCAATAATATTTCAGTTATGGTAAACACAGTTTTTTGCCTGCGGACTTAAAACCTAACGGTTAAGGAAAGTGAGTTTCGAGAAGGAATTTAAATGCGTATAATGAATTAAAGTGATGATCGTATAATATGTAGGTATGGTACGAAGTAATGAATACGAGTATGATACGAAGTATTATACGAGTATGCATGAATGATGGTATAATGTACATGAATAAGTATACGAGTTAGAATACAAGATTAATACGTAAATTATACGTTATGAGACTTTAAGCTAAATATATTGGACTTGTAGGATTTGTTAGGACTTATACAAGCCCAAGTATAGGAATGGTTAAGCCCAAGGGTGGAAATGGTTAAGTCCAATGTTTGTTTAATTACAAGCCCAATGTATAAGATAAGTTAATTAAGCTAATTGAATGTAAAGCCCAAGATATGATCCAATGGGTAAAGCTTGATCCATGGGGCAACCTATGGGTGAATTGGTGACCAAGAATTAAGTGTGTTGAGCAAGTAGACTTAAGGGTTAAGCAAAGGATAAGTTAAGTAACTTAAAGGCTAAGTAAAGTGCTTATGTGTGATGAGCAAGCAAAGTGCTTATATGTGATGACCAAGTAACTTAATGGCTAAGTGTTGTGATGGCCAAGTAATTAATTTGATGAGCAAGTAAAGGATAAGTTATGTGCTAAGCAAGTATACTTAAGAGCTAAGTAAGTGTGGTGGCCATGTTAACTTAATGCCTAGGAAATGAATAGTAAGGAGGTGATTAAGGAGGTGGGTTGGATTTGTAACACCCCCTTTTCGAAATAGAAAGAGAGGTTACCAAAACATAACAAACTGATGAATTTAATAGCAAGGCTCAAAGCCATAAAAGAATAGTCTTAATAACTGATAAATACCACAAGTCAACCATAATAAATCTCAAACTGTCTCAAACCACAATCTAAAATAATTATTACAATTCCAAGTAAACCGGCCGCGATCTAAATGTAATATCTCTAAATCATTGGAATGAATGGATCTCTCATCACACTTGCCCTTGATCCCCCTGATTACCTGCCGGAAGAAAAACACAGCATGAGCCAAATGCCCAGTGCGGATATAGAATACAAATAATGAACCGAAATAACTAACTCAATTAAATGAAATGAAACGAATGAACTTAAATGAAACGAACAAAAATAACACAACAAAATAATAGGCAGAATCAAAAGGCTGGGTACTATTTCATACCGAGCTCAGAACAAAACAGAAATATACCTTGCCACATAGGCAAGTCAAATAATGTCACACAGGCAAGTCACACACATTGGACCGCGAATCCAATGCATGTAAAATCGGAAGATGTGTTTGGCACAAACATCACCAATCCATGAAATGAATGCGAATCAGAAAAACTAGGGTCGACCCATACGCCTCCCACAACAAAACACCAAATGGCCAACTCCCACCGGAGCACAAAACGGAGACGCAGTGGACTGATCACACCGCCACGGAAGGTGTCATGCCTCGGTGCCAAGAGGACATGCCTGTGGTACCCCCATAGGTGGTTATAGCTCAGGTATACCCTACGGTATATTCTAACAAAAATACCATGTCACAACACATGCGACACAATATCAACACAAAGGGGTTCTAACGTGTACATGCTAAACTGAAATGAATCATCAACTCAAAGTCTCCAAAAATATTAACATGTACTTTCTACGAGAATCAAAATAACTACAAAAGGTGATACACTAGATCAAGAGTACAAACACGAGTTCTAAGTATCAATACCAAGACGGAACTATCAAAATAAATTTAGACATGTTGTACTAGTCTAAAGAGTACAAATATGAGTTCCAACTATAAACACCAAAACGAACTATCAAAATAAATTGACAAAGAATAATTATGAGATGCAATACTAAATTTCGAAACGAATAACGAAACGAACAAATTAAAAACAAAAGAGTCTCGCTGAAAAAGTACGGAATCCGTACCTGAATTAAGCAATGTAATACCCAAAGTATATTCCAAAAACTCGTTAAATTTCATTTGCCCGAACTAATTACATAAAATAATAATAAAAAAAAATATAAGTACAATTACCGAAAGTTTATTCTCGTGATTATAGTTTATTCTCCTGATTCTTAATTATAAGATTAGTTATTCATGGTGACAAGAACAAACATACTGGCTTGGTTTAATTTTGCCGATAACATTATAATTTTTTTTCTTCACAAAACAATACTTTATAATTATAATAACATTAGCAACATTAACTAATAACTTGATATCTATATACACGTATATATATAATAATATTTAATAATACACCAATTTCCATGCACTCCTGATCTATATATATATATATATATATATATATATAAATCATTTATTTCAATCAATATATGTATTCTTCCATGTTTTATGTTTTTCTGTCAAAATCAACATTAGCAACATCATGACTATCAAAATCGGAATCCAACTCTTATGTTTTCCTTATCGCAAACAACTCTTTTCATTATTACTGATTTGAACAATAGCAATGAACTAAAAGAAATAGTTTGCCTGAAAATAATCAGCAACCGAAATATAAGTTATTCTCCTGTACGGCTCTCTTTCGTTCTCTCCCCTCAAATAATTTTTATCAGACGTATACAAGGAAGATTAGGTTTTAGTATTTATTAAGTTCAAAACACATTTTATTAATTAATATAATATAATTATTAACTCTCCATATTTTAATAGAATTTTAAAATTACACAATTATAAATTAGACCCACTTATTTTAAACCTCAAATTTTGCCAATTTAATTTCCATCATTTATTAATATTTATTAGCCTATATAAATTAAATAACTAGTTTGACCCAAATAAATGACTAAGTCCAATTAATATGTTTTAAAATAAAATAATAATTTATTTATTATTTTTTTAATATTTAATTTTTTTTTCGGGTATTACATCACCTACCCCTTAAAAAGAATTCAGTCCCTGGAATTAAAAGAATAGAACGTACCTAATTATCAAAAAGATGTAGATATTCCGCTCGAATAGACTCCTCCATCTCCCAAGTGGCTTCTCGCTCCGAATGGTTCCTCCACAGAACCTTAACAAACGGAATAGTCTTCCTCCTCATAATCCTTTCTTGACGATCCAAAATCGCCTCAGCTTGCTCCTCACAAGTAAGATCCTCCCGAATCTTATCGAACGAATATTGCACCACATGCAACGGATGATAATGATAACTCCTCAACACCGACACATGGAACACATTGTGCACATGAGCTAACTGTGGAGGCAAAGCTAATCGATATGCAACCTCACCAACCCTCTCCAGAATCTCAAATGGTCCAATATATCGCGGACTAAGCTTCCCTTTCAAACTGAATCGCCGAATGCCCTTCCAAGGAGAAACTTTTAGAAACACATACTCACCAGGTTCAAACTCTAAAGTCCTCCTATGCTTATCAGCATAACACTTCTGTCGTGATCGAGCCGACTTCAATTTCAACTTAGCCACTACTTTCTCCGTAGTGATTTGGACTAACTCAGGCCCTTCTATGGCCCTTTCACCAACCTCATCCCAACAAGTCAGTGCCCGACACTTTCTGCCATACAATGCCTCAAACGGAGCCATTCCAATACTTGCATGCCAACTGTTGTTATAAAAAAACTCAACTAGGCTCAAGTAATCATCCCAATTACCTGACCAATCAAGTGCACAAGACCTCAACATGTCCTCCAACGTCTGAATAGTCCATTCGGATTTTCCATCAGTTTGCGGATGAAAAGAAGTACTGAAGTTAAGCCGAGTGCCCTAAGCTCGTTGAAACCCTTTCCAGAACCGTGAAGTGAACCGTGGGTCCCGATCTGAAACAATAGACACCAGAGTACCATGAAGTCTAACAATCTCCTGCTGAAAGATATGTACCAACCTATCCATTGAGTAATCCTCATGGATAGCCAAAAAGTGTGCTGATTTGGTCAACCGGTCCACCACTACCCATATGGAATCATTCTTCCTGAAAGTCTTCGGCAAACCAGTCAGAAAGTCCATCGTGATATCCTCCCACTTCCACCTGGAATGTCTAACTGTTGCAACAACCCACTAGCTCGTTGATGTTCTATCTTCACTTGTTGACAAGTGAGGCACTTCCCAACATATTCAGCCATGTCTCGTTTCATCCCATTCCACCAAAAATTCTTCTTCAAATCCCTATACATCTTCGTAGAACCTGGATGAATAGAAAATGGCGAACTATGAGCCTCAGCCAACACCGTCTTCCGAATGATTGGATCTGACGGTACACACAACCGCTCACCCAACCAAATCACACCATGGTCATCAACACGAAACTCGGGCTGCTTGCCCTCCTCTAGATTCTGCATCATACTCCACAACTCCCCATCTTCTTTTTGAGCTTCTTTGACCCGCAAGATAAGAGACGGCTCCACTCTCATACCCGCCAAATGCCCATCTGAACCTCGTACATACAACTCTAACTTGAGCCGCTCCATATCCAAAATAAGTTTGAGGTTGTGTAATAAGGTATTTCTACACTCCTCGAACTCTTCCTATTAAGAGCATCTGCAACCACATTTGCCTTCCCCGGGTGATACTGAATTATAGCATCATAGTCTTTTAGATGCTCCAACCAACGCCTCTGCCTCATATTGAGCTCCTTCTGAGTGAAAATGTATTTAAGAATTTTGTGATCGGTGAAGATATCACAAGTCTCTCCATATAAATAATGCCTCCAAATCTTTAAGGAAAATATCACTGCTGCCAACTCCAAATCATGTGTGGGGTAGTTTACCTCATAAGGTTTAAGCTGCCTAGAAGCATAAGCAATCACCTTACCGTGTTGCATCAAAACACACCCTAAACCCTTCTTAGAAGCATCACTATAAATCTGGTAACCTCCAGTCCCCGACGGCAATGCAAGTATAGGAGTTGTTACAAGTCGTTTCTTCAATTCCTCGAAACTCTTCTCACGCTCCTCATTCCACACAAATTTCGTGCCCTTTCTCATTAACTGAGTCAATGGTAAGGCAAGCAAGGAAAACCCTTCCACAAACCGCCTATAATACCCCTGCCAAACCCAAGAAACTCCTAATCTCTGTCACTGTAGTAGGTCTTGGCCATTTAGTGATAGTCTCAACCTTCGCAAGATCCACCATAATGCCTTCAGCATAAACAACATGTCCCAAAAATGCGACCTGCTCCAACCAAAACTCACATTTAGAAAATTTAGCATACAGTTTCTCTTTCTGCAAAATCCTCAACACTGTGCGAAGATGCTCCTCATGCTCTTCCTTAGACTTGGAGTAAAGCAAAATGTCATCAATAAATACAATAACAAATTGGTCTAAATACTCCCTAAACACCCGATTCATCAAATCCATAAACACCGCCGGAGCGTTAGTCAACCCGAATGGCATCACCAGAAACTCTTAATGCCCATATCGAGTGCAAAAAGCTGTCTTAGGGATATCTGCATCCCTCACCCTCAACTGATGATAGCCCGACCTCAAATCTATCTTCTAAAAATACTTTGCCCCTTGAAGTTGGTTAAACAAGTCCTCAATCCTCGGCAATGGATACCGATTCCTGATGGTGATCTTGTTCAACTCTCTATAGTCTATACACAGCCTCATAGACCCATCCTTCTTCTTTATAAACAAGACTGGAGCACCCCACGGTGAAACACTCGGCCGAATCACGCCACGATCTAACAATTCCTGCAACTGTTCCTTCAACTCCTGTAGCTCCAACGGTGCCATTCGATATGGCGCCTTAGAGATAGGCTCCGCACCAGGAACAAGCTTAATAGAAAACTCCACTTCCCGCTGCGGTGGCAACCCTGACAACTCCTCAAGAAACACATCGAAAAAATCATGAACAATTGGAACATCCTCAATACGGGACTCACTCTTAGTGGTATCCTTCACAAATACCAAATACCCCTCACAACCCTTTGCTACCAACTTCCCAGCCTTCAAAGTTGAAATCAACTTCAACACCCTACTCGGCTATGAACCCTGAAACACGAACTCCGGAGACTTAACATCTCCAAATATAACCTTCTTCGCTTGACAATCAATAGTGGCCTGGTGCTTATCCAACCAGTCCATCCTAAGAATGACATCAAAATCATGCATACTCATCGGAAGAAGATTAGCCCTACAAATCTTATCCCCAAAACTGATCGCACACCCTCGATACAAATCAGAAATAACAACAGAAGTACCCATCGGGGTAGCAATAGACATAACAGAATCTAATAACTGAGATGGCACACCCAAGTGCCTAACAAAAGACTGAGAAACAATGGAATGAGTAGAACCCATATCAAACAAAATAGAAGCCTCGCGATTGCCAACTAAAAGAGTACTAGAAACAGTACCTAGCGCACCTGCCGCCTGGTTATACGTCAAAGCAAACACTCGACGACCCTGACGCTGACCTCCATTTCCACCATTATCACCACCTCCACCATTTCCATGTGGCCCGGTACAATCTCTAGCCATATGACCCATCTTTCCATATAAGAAGCATGCACCGGTGAGTCTGTGGCACTGCCTCCCCAGATGATTAGCCCCACAAGTAGCATAAGGAGCTATCAGAATGAGATTTGGGTTAACCCCACCAGCTGGTCCCGGATAACGACCCTGATTTTTCCCCTGCTGACGATTATACCCCTGTTGATGATTTTGTCCATACCAAGGTAGCTGAAGATGACGATTCTGCCCTTGCTGAGACATTTGCTGATAACCCCTGTTCTGATTCTAGCCACGCCACTGCCCCTGCTGGCCACCACGATTCATGTTCCACTAACCACCCTGATTCTTCCGTCTTTAACTTAGAAGTTTGACCTGCTTTGGTCATCTCTTTCCCTCTTTTGACTCCCTTCTGGTTTAGAAGACCGAAAGTCCTGCCTCTCCATCTCAATATTCTTGGTAGCATTGGCCCATCACGACACATCTCGCAAACTTAGGCGTTAATGAGATCTTGCATAGATACCGATAATGGATCCTATACTTGAATTTCTCTGCCTGTTCTGCTGCAGTCCCTTCTGAGGTTCCCACAAAGCCTGTCAACCTAGTGAACCTCGTCATGAAGTCCGTGATGGACTCATCATCTTTCTGCCGAATAGACAGATACTCTCTGGCATAGGCCTCTTTATCAGCAGCTAGAAAATACTGCTGATAAAAGACCTCACATAACTCAGCCCAACCAAGTGTTTCAACATAACCATCACCCTTTGTTACTTTCACCGCCTTCCACCACCTCTGTGCATCCCCTTCCAGCTTGTAAGCAGCAAGTAACACTTTCTGATTATCCGAACACCCCAACACATCAAAAATCTTTTCCAGGCGGGCAATCCAATTCTCTGCATCAATTGGAGTTGGAGCTGAACTGAATGCTTGTGGTTTCTGCTTCTGGAACCTCTCCAACCATACATACATCGCAACCCCCTGCTGATCATGACCATCTACATTCCCTTCCACTTTATTTGCATGCGGATCATTATTTCCCGGGTTCTCTTGCTCAGAATTTACGGTGGCGGTACATTCTTTGCATTGCTGTCTGACTGTGCCACCAACCAACTGAGGTAACGCCTGATTCACCAAGGTAGCCAACTGAGCATTAATCTGATCATTAGGTTGCTCATTGGGCTGACCCTCACCTCTTCCCCTATTGTTACCTCACCTCCCAGCAACTCTAGCGGATCTACGAGCCATCTAAGAAATAGATCACGAACATAAACAAAAACAGATTAGAGACAAATTCGAATATAGCGGATATGATAGCTGAACAGAAAGTCAAATAGAGGAAAAACCTAACCCAGAAGTCTACCCATAACTCACAGGTCAAACCTAAATAGGTTTTCTACAGGAAAGAACCTAAGCTCGGATACCAACTCTGTAACACCCCCTTTCCGAAATAGAAAGAGAGGTTACCAAAACATAACAAAACTGATGAATTTAATAGCAAGGCTCAAAGCCACAAAAGAATAGTCTTAAAAATTGATAAATACCATAAGTCAACCATAATAAATCTCAAACTGTCTCAAACCACAATCTAAAATAATTATTACAATTACAAGTAAACTGACACATCAAGACTAAACAGAATATCTCTAAATCATTGGAATGAATGGAGCTCTCATCACACTTGCCTTTGATCCCCCTGATTACCTGCCGGAAGAAAAACACAACATGAGCCAAATGCCCAGTACGGATATAGAATACAAATAATGAACCGAAATAACTAACTCAATTAAATGAAATGAAATGAACGAACTGAAACAAAACGAACAAAACTAACACAACGAAATAATAGGCTGAATCAAATGGTTGGGAGTTATGTCATACCGAGCTCAGAACAAAACAGAAATATACCTTGCAACACAGGCAAGTCAAATAATGTCACACAGACAAGTCACACACATTGGACCGCGAATCCAATGCATGTAAAATCGGAAGGTGTGTTTGGCACAAACATCACCAAGCCGCAGAACAGAACAGAACAGAAAACTAGGGTCGACCCATACGCCTCCCACAACAAAACACCAAATGGCCAACTCCCACCGGAGCACAAAACGAAGACGCAGTGGACTGATCACACCGCCACGGAAGGTGTCATGCCTCGGTGCCAAGAGGACATGCCTGTGGTACCCCCACAGGTGGTTATAGCTCAGGTATACCCTACGGTATATTCTAACAAAAATACCATGTCACAACACATGCGACACAATATCAACACAAAGGGGTTCTAACGTGTACATGCTAAACTGAAATGAATCATCAACTCAAAGTCTCCAAAAATATTAACATGTACTTTCTACGAGAATCAAAATAACTACAAAAGGTGATACACTAGATCAAGAGTACAAACACGAGTTCTAAGTATTAATACCAAGACTTAACTATCAAAATAAATTTAGACATGTTGTACTAGTCTAAAGAGTACAAATATGAGTTCCAACTATGAACACCAAAACGAACTATCAAAATAAATTGACAAAGAATAATTATGAGATGCAATACTAAATTTCGAAATGAATAACGAAACGAACAAATTAAAAACAAAAGAGTCTCGCTAAAAAAGTACGGAATCCGTACCTGAATTAAGCAATGTAATACCCAAAGTATATTCCAAAAAATCGTTAAATTTCCTTTGCCCGAACTAATTACATAAAATAATAAAAAAAAATGTAAGTACAATTACCGAAAGTTTATTCTCGTGATTATAGTTTATTCTCCTGATTCTTAATTATAAGATTAGTTATTCATGGTGACAAGAACAAACATACTGACTTGGTTTAATTTTTCCGATAACATTATAATTTTTTTTTCTTCAAAAGCAAGATTTTTTATAATTATAATAACATTAGCAACACTAACTAATAACTTGATATCCATATACACGTATATATATATAATAATATTTAATAATACACCAATTTCCATGCACTTACGATCTATATATATATATATATATATATATATATATATATATATATATATATATATATATATATATAATTTATTTCAATCAATATGTATGTATTCTTCCATGTTTTATGTTTTCCTGTCAAAATCAACATTAGCAACATCATGACTATCAAAATCGGAATCCAACTCTTATGTTTTCCTTATCGCAAGCAACTCTTTTCATTATTACTGATTTGAACAATAGCAATGAACTAAAAGAAATAGTTTACTTGAAAATAATCAGCAACCGAAATATAAGTTATTCTCATATGCGGCTCTCTTTCGTTCTCTCCCCTCAAACAATTTGTATCAGACGTATACAAGGAAGATTAGGTTTTAGTATTTATTAAGTTGAAAAAACATTTTATTAATTAATATAATATAATTATTAACTCTCCAAATTTTAATAGAATTTTAAAATTACACAATTATAAATTAGACCCACTTATTTTAAAGCTCAAATTTTACCAATTTAATTTCCATCATTTATTAATATTTATTAGCCTATATAAATTAAATAACTAGTTTGACCCAAATAAATGACCAAGTCCAATTAATCCGTTTTAAAACAAAATAATAATTATTTTTTATTTTTTTCAATATTTAATAATTTTTTTTTTTCGGGTATTACAGGATTAATGACCATTATGCCCTAACTTTAGAAATCCTATAAATTGCAAGCTTAGATTTCATTTTGTTGGTTGTTCATTTCATCCAATAAGTTGAGAGCTTATTTGTTAGAGATAATAAGCTAGAAAAGCTAGAAAGCTAGTCTTTCATTTTTCAAGAAGCAAGAAGGAGATCAAAGATTAACCAAGTGATATTAAAGGGTAAGCAATCCTAAACCATGATTCTCTTTCTCTTCCATTGCTAGAGAAGTGAGTAGTGGTAGAACTAGTATGTTAAGGAATGATAAGAATGGGAAATCAAAGGGCTTAAGTCTTAATAAGCCGTGAATAAGCACTTTATTTATAAATAAGTTATGAAACAAGGAAGAACTTGTAGGAACTTGTCTTATGTTGTAATAATAAGGTTGTATGATAATAAGAAGCAAGGGTGATGGTTAGAAAACATAAATGATTATAAGTCATGAAAAATGAAAGTGTATGTATTTTATACTTTAATAAAGTTATAAGATCACAAAGAACGAGCAAGAACTTATCATATATATAAGTTAATGAAATTAATAGGTTAAGATGTTAATATGATGGATAGAATCCATTTGAAACGAAGGACAAATCATAAGTAATGAAGTTATGGCGGAATTCACGAGTTTAGACGATAATCGTCGAATTCGTAAAATTCTCGGAATGGAGGTCAAATTTTGATATTGAGCTTGGAAACATTAGTTTTTAATGGAGACAAGTCTCATTTGGCATTATAGAGTTGCGGACTCGAAAATGACCGAATTCTAACTTAAAACGAAGAAACGAGCGTTGAACGTTAACGAACATTTATCGTTTTCGTTAAAATGAACTAATAGGTGAATTTTTAATTAACGAAGTCAAATAGATAAAATTCTTGCATGAACACGTAGAGTATGTAATTTGTAAACCGTAGGCCATTGAACGAGCCAATTTGGACTTATAACAAAGAAATTATGAGGCCGGGAATCTCACCTAAGAAATTAAGCATCAAATTTTTACGTATCGATATGCAGCATACAGTACCGAGATAGAGTTCTTTAAGCATGCCGCAGCGAAAGGGACTTCTTCAAAGAAAGTCATACCATGACGCCACTCCATCAGAGCATTAGTCTCGCGCCATAAGCCTTGAGACCGAATGTTGGTCTTGAAAGTGCGCCGCCATGATTTCACTAAGTACAAAGGGTTGTCGTAGCAGCAAAGGCTCGTAAGGGGATTTTGTTGACCAAGTTGATTATAAACCCAATGGTTTGCAGAACAAGTATGGGACGTGTAATTACTTAATGAACATGATAAGACCTTTCCTAAATCACTTTTATAGTGATGGCTTTAGGAATGTAATGTTGTTTAATGAATAGTTAAACAACGAACGTAAAGTATAAGAACGTGAACATGAACGGTATACAATAAGTGTATTTAACCAATGACGATCAAGTCTCGGATAATAACGTAGGAGCAGTAGTAAGCCGTAAAGAAGAATAATTAACTCGAAACGAGTTGTATTAATGAAGTAAATCCACTTAAGACATAGAAGAGAAAGAAGTTGGTAAGAACGATGTAAAATATAATGGTAAGCCGGAACCAATAATAACAAATCTAATACATGATTAGATTGAGAAGAAGGGTAATATTCATTAGGAACCTTGTATATTCATTCATGACCTAATGTGGTATGTTATGTGGTTGTGTTGTAGAGACCATAAAGACTCAAAGGAAAAGTAATTTTACTGTAGCAGACGCTGAAGGCAAGTTTTTCTTATCGCTTGTCTAACCTTTGTGTTAGCCAGGTTTTCACTGAATCATGTTATGAGATACATGAATTATTTTATGAAAATGTCGATGCCAGTTTTAACTCGGCTAGCCTAATCTTGAAGATTGATTGATTTATTTATAAGTCTTTCAATATAGAATTGATATCGCTATCCTGCGCCAATTATTTGGTACGGATTCAAGGTAAGCCTGATTATGAATAAACAAATGTATTTTTCATCGATTATTCGATGGGCACACGAGGTTGTCAAAACTTAAACGTACATATATTTAACAGGATGTAGTGTTGATCAACATAGAGTTCTATGGGCTGATCACCCAGAAGTGCTCGTAAGATATGCCGGACTTACGGACTTAGTGTCGGGTTGTCCTTTTCAAAGAAATTATGAAATGCTCATGGTCTTGGACCAGAATTAATGTTTTACTGAATATTGTCATTGTAAAACGTTTTGAAGGAAAATAAATGCTATTTTGAATTATTGATAGTACTTCGTAACTACTATCCGGTTATTGAAAATATACGATTCCTATGTT
Organism: Panax ginseng; assembly: GCA_020205605.1. Lineage (NCBI taxonomy): Eukaryota > Viridiplantae > Streptophyta > Magnoliopsida > Apiales > Araliaceae > Panax > Panax ginseng. The sequence goes on from CM035139.1 coordinate 144,068,109, forward strand.
TCAAGCATGTTGTTTGAAAGAAATTGTTGTACTTACTGAGCTTGTTATGCTCACTCTTGCTTGAACCATATGAATGCAGCTAAAACTGAACAAACCGATGGATCCGACAATGATAAAGGCAAGATGAAGATGAATGATTAGTTTACCTTGTAATAAACTACTAAGTTATATATATTATAGTATGATGAACAAAGAATGTAATGGTTTTAGAACCTGGGAACGGGATGTAATATTATTAATGTAATAAGAATGTCATTGATACACATATTTTGATGTCGTTTCAATAGAATAAATGTACAGTTATGAGTACCGTGTAGCACCATCTGTCGGATTGGAAGATGTGACAACCTGAATTTTTATAAGTTATTAAAATAAGAATTTAATAATTAAAATTCTTATTATGAGATGTTTTGAGTTTGAGTATGTATATATACGTGCTATATATGTTGAAGTATAGATCTGGTGTGAAGAGAAATATATATTCATATATTGGGAAAGTGAGGTTCAATAGTTAAGTTAACTATTAAAGGAATTAAATGAATTTTATAATTAATTTAAAATATTTATTGAATTAAATAAATATTTTCATTAATTAATTTATTGAGATAAATAAATAGTTGATAAAATTGTGGTGCAATAATTTAGTTAAGTGTGTATGTTAACTAGATTAATGAATGGTAATTTTATTGTTTGAAGATTTAATTTAATAAAATAATTAAATTAAATAAATTCCTTAATATTTAAGGAAATAAAATTAATTTAATTTAATAATTAAATTAGATATATAATAATTTATTAAGCATAAGTATGATTATAATGAAAATTATAATTATAATGGTAATTGTAAGATATTAAAATTAATTAAGTGTGTGAAATGAAACTATATAGTATAAAATAAACTAGAAACCTAACCTAAGTGTAGCCAAACAAGGCCTTATGGCCTTTGGCTTATTTTTAACCGACGCAGACTATTGGTCTTTTTAGTCGACGACGTACGTTTATATCACGTTTCTCCTAATAAGCTAAGAACAGAGAGAAAGGGAGAAACACGAGAGAACTTTTAGAGGGAATCAAAGGAAGAATTTCTAAACTTTGTTAACATCATCTTGCTAGTAGGAGATTCAAGGTATAATCCATTCTTAAAAAACGAGGACGAATAGACCTATAACCTTTGTTCTTTAAGTGTTTCAATTTGAGATCGTTGAGAAATATGTTATCTTTGTAAGTGGTGTATATTCATGAAAGGATGCATGATATTATAAGTATAACATATAATATTTATTCTTGGTGTAATATGAAATGCATGATATTATACATAACATATAAGATTTCCTTCCTCATAATAGAAAGCATTAGCATGACTTAGTATGTGTTTTGAAAAGAAACTTAGACGTTTTAAAAATATTATTCATAAGCATTGTATTGTCTAAACTTCTGAACTTGTAGGATGACATACTAGTAACTTTTGGGTCTTTAAACATGGCTTATATGTGTAAACATGATAGGACTTTTATGCCTCTAGGCATGATGGGTACGTGCACACTATTTGCTAGACATACTATGAACTATACATATCTTAAAGTAATATTTCAAGTCATAAACCATGCTAGTCATACGATTACATGTAAGCATGTATATTGAAAGTTGTTTAACCTTGTGGGTGGTCATATAGTTAGGCCCTTGTTGTATGAACTTACTTAGCCATGGAATAAATGGAAATGAAGCTATAAAGTGTAAAACAACTTAAGGTAAATACAAGAAGCACCAAACTTGGGCTAAGACCTCATAACATTGGGTAAGATATATGTTAACAGTTATGCATGCTAAGAACCAAGATGAAACTAGAAAATACTCAACTCTGGTTTGGCCATGGGGACAATGTAGCAATTTGCCTTGAGTCCCTAACTTAACTGTATGCAGATTTATACCTGCAAGCGATGATGCCTGATTATTTTAACTTTGATCTGAACCTTATAGCATATGTGTAATGAATGTCTAAAGCTATAATACTTGATATAGATGATGTTTAAGCATGAGATCATGTAATGGTTATATAAAACACAGAGTTATTAAATTTTATTAAAGTTTGTAAAATGTAAGAACGATGTAGATCGCGTATCTATGAACTTTAAATATGTGTCGAACACATAGCGAGTCAAGTGTGTGAATGATATATATGAATGTTGATGTCACGTATGAGTGGTTAAGGTATACCTATACATATCTAGTTATTCTAAGAGTATGATGAGAAATTGAAAGGTAGGTTTTACAAACCTAGTTAGGAAATAATGTAATGTTACTGTTATATTAAGAATGTATGGAATATATGACTAATGGATGTGAGTCCATGATTATATAACTGTGTAGGATTACACGAAGTGCAGATAAGCGTTAAGCGAGTTAAGTCGTAGTTCATAAACTACTGAATCAAGCAAGTCTTTCGGTTCTATTTGCTATGTGAATTTGATTGTTTTAAATCTTTATTTCAAAGAGCATGATGTGTTATATATATGTTGAATGTATGAAATGTTAAAGTCAACTTATGACTACGTTGATTGGGTAAAGCATCTTTGATTGAGTAAGGAACTCAATCTTTATACTTGTTATATGAACTATAACATGTATGTTATGTTAGTCCAATGTTTATGAGATATATGTTGAGCATGTTATTATGTGTTATGTGATGCATGAAAACTATTAGATTTTGCTGGGTTGTCGAGCTCAACCTTGCAAATAACCATTTTTGCGAGTTAAGGATTGAAGTAACACTATGTGCTACTTGAATGACGTGAATCGTAAAAAATAATACACGAAGATTAATATTTTAGCTAAAGTTGTTATTTCTTTATACCATGATTAAAATTCATGAGATGTATTAAATGATTTATGATGTATAGTTTTATGTTGAGTTGTAAAGTTAATGTTAGAGTTATCTGGTATGTAAAGGTTATCGGATTGAAATGTAAAGTTTTATATAATAACAGTGATAAAGTGAATCATAAAATAAGATTGGTTTAAAGACATGTAGATGATAAAGGTTTTGATTCAGGGAATTAAAGTAAGAAGACATAAAAGTTTTAATTATTCCGCATTTTATAAAGTTTAACATCGAATAATGATGTAAAATTAGAAGTTAAACGTATTATTAACGACCGAAGTTAATAATTAAATTGTATAAATTTTGGGGTCGTTAGAGTTGGTATTAGAGCCGTAGGTTATAAACCTTAGGTAAGAGTACCCTAGGCTATAACCTTAGAGAATAAAGGAGAAGATGATAAAGAAGTTAAGAATAAAAAGTTATATTTAAGTATGGTACAATTGTACTCTTTAATAGTTGATGTGTGGTATCTGGGCTAAACGATTCCTTCATAGAGCGGAGGTATATATGAACTAGCAACTCGGAACCTAGTTTGTTGGTTGTTTATGGGAAACCACTCAGCGTACCATATTGAAACTGTTAGAGACTCGATGTATACCAAGTATAGAAAATGGATATGTATGATGAAAAGGAAAAGAAAAAGGATCGTAAAACAAAACGATCATGAGTTAAGAAAAGAATTTTAAGGGAGATGATTATATAATAAGATCACGACGTGATCAGTTTAAGTTATAAAAGAAAGATGGTCTGTAATGTTTGAATAATTATAGCTTGATGCTATGAAGATGATGTACTATGAAATAGTACGAGATAAACTCATGAGGAGTTATAGATAATGTGATACGATGAATTCGTATCGAGCAAAGAGAAAGTTAAGAGTAAGATAGAGTTAGGTGGGATTTCAATTGAGGACTCATGTGATGGCTGAGTTGTACAAAACTTTGTATGGGCGAGGGTTTGTGCTTGCATTTAGTTTATCACATTGATAATCATTGGAATGTTGGTGTCGCGCTATCAATGTATATGTGGCGAAAAGGTTATTCTTTTCTCATGTGTATGTTTGATAGTTAGAAACTATTAAGATTAGTCAGATATTATTAGGATTACGTGCGGTCCTTAAAACTAATGCATATGGTATGTTCGTGACTCATAATAATATGGTATATATGGAACCCCTCAACGAATGGACACCTATGGTCTGACTAGGATAAGTTCTTAAACTCAAATTATTGTGGCAAGTTACTGAACTTCCAATGTGTAGTAAGTTTGATGAACTATACTGGGGGTATAAGAAGATTGAAGTTGATGGAGAAAATTAGATATTCTAAATCTACTAGCTATGCTAGACTTTCGAAATTTATTGACTTTGTGCTGATGTTTGCACTTCTATTTTCTTGAAAAATATTGGATCAAATGATGAAACCAATGAGTTTTAAAAACAATACCGTTATTCATATGTCTATGCTAATTGCTTTGGCTAGACAAAAATGATTTGAAATATATCAAATTGTATTTTATATCATCAATGCATCATGGAACCTGGTGCAGAGATAATAATAATAAAAAAACGATGGAGTCATCAATGCAGTATTACTTAGTGTTGGATGTGATCTAAGGATCGTCAGCCCACTATAGTATGATGTAGTATGATAAAATCACCAAATGACAGAATCCTCAAACGGACTGTAAATACAGTGCGGTATCATGACGTCATAAAAATATTTTTGAGATTTCTTTAAGATATGAGAATATATATATATATATATATATATGTATATGTATATTTCGATTGATGTCCGGATTGTTGTAGTAGTCTATGCTATTTGGTTCAGCTAGACGAATATTGAAAGATGCTCATGAAATTCAAGCGTTTCTTGAGAAGTTATGCCAAACCAAATTGTTTTGGTGCGGATTCAGATGTTTAAAAGCTGAGGTGAACAACCCTGTAAAAGGGGACATGTTATCAGAGACAATGGTTTTGAAAGTAACGCATATAGTCGTTACGATGTTAAGATGTAATACGTTGTACGACGTAGGGTGCGATAAGTGATCACCAGAGTACTTGCGAGAGAGTGTTTTCGATTGTGATTGCTAAACATTCTCATTAAAGATGGTTTATGGTGGTGATGCAATTTATTAAACCTGGAGAAGAGTTCAAGGTCCATATAGTCTTATAGTCATTAAAGGTTCAAGTCGAGATACTTGATAACCTAGGGATGTAGTTCAAGGTCTTATGACCCTCAAAGATGATTTGGAATCTTTTAAAATTCTCGAGTTATTCATATTACTTCCCAATTATTGAGCAATTGTGGAAGATTCTTATTATTCTAAAAGGTGAAAGTGGAAAGGATGAGAAAATTATTCAAAACATAATAATTTCAGGAAAAAAATGAAATTCGTAATGAAGAGAAATGTGAAACTCTTAGAAGAGGAAGAGGTGAGGAATATGATGATCTTAGAAAGATCCTTAGAGAAAGAATTTGGTTGTAGAACCCAATGAATGAATAAAGTATTAATGTAAAATCTATTTTGATAGATTGAATGAATGAAGATTAATAAATAGAATTTTGAGGACGAAAATTCTTAGAAGAATGAAATGAATGTAATATCCCGAGTGTTTATGATAACGATCCTTAGAAAAGGAAATGAATGGGTTAAAGAATATATAATACTCAAATATAATTGAGTCTAAGTAAAGGTTATGAAATAAAACCTACAAGAATTTATTATCAAGAATGGTGGGAGTAGGAAATATAAAACCTATATTAAGGTAATGTGTTGAAGTTATTCAACGAAGAGATTTGATGAAAGGTAGGGTATCGGTGATTCCTTGACTAAGGTATAAGGGGGAAAGATGTGACAACCTGAATTTTTATAAGTTATTAAAATAAGAATTTAATAATTATAAGGAGGATGAAAGATGTGACAACCTCAATTTTTATAAGTTATTAAAATAAGAATTTAATAATTAAAATTCTTATTATGAGATGTTTTGAGTTTGAGTATGTATATATATGTGCTATATATATTTGAAGTATATGATCTGGTGTGAAGAGAAAATATATATTCATATATTGGGAAAGTGAGGTTCAATAGTTAAGTTAACTATTGAAGGAATTAAATAAATTTTGTAATTAATTTAAAATATTTATTGAATTAAATAAATATTTTAATTAATTTATTTATTGAGATAAATAAATAGTTGATAAAATTGTGGTGCAATAATTTAGTTAAGTGTGTATGTTAACTAAATTAATGAATGGTAATTTTATTTTTTGAAGATTTAATTTAATAAAATAATTAAATTAAATAAATTCCTTAATATTTAAGGAAATAAAATTAATTTAATTTAATAATTAAATTAGATATATAATAATTTATTAAGCATAAGTATGATTATAATGAAAATTATAATTATAATGGTAATTGTAAGATATTAAAATTAATTAAGTGTGTGACAAATGAAACTATATAGTATAAAAATAAACTAGAAACCTAACCTAAGTGTAGCCAAACAAGGTCTTGTGGCCTTTGGCTTATTTTAACTGACGCGGACTATTGGTCTTTTTAGCTGACGTACGTGGGTTATATCATGTATTCTCCTAATAAGCTAAGAATAGAGAAAGGGAGAAACACAGAGAACTTTTAGAGGGAATCAAAGGAAGAATTTCTAAACTTTGTTAACATCATCTTACTAGTAGGAGATTCAAGATATAATCCATTCTTAAATTTTTAAGTTTTAGTTTTGTAATCTTATTCTCTATAATTGTTTTTTTTGTTGGGTTAGTGTTTGAGGTGTTGATTATGTACATGTATAATCTGATAATTGTTATATAGAAGTTGTATTGAGTAATCAAATTCATGGAAAAGTGGTTTGTAGAAGAAAATTAAGATAACAGTGTTTTGTTTATGAAAATGGCTAAGTAAGTCCAAAATTTGATGTTCAATCCTTGCTAGAATCTGTTAATTGGTTATATATTGTGTTAGTATATCAAGAAACGAAAACAACGGAAGTTAAATGAACCAATTTGGTTGAGAATTGAATTCGCTAAATTGTCAAAACATGAACAATTAGTATGAACATGAGTTGTAAATTCATATTTGGGTTAGTTAATGTTTATGTTAGTTGATGGGTATTTGGTATGTTGTAGTTTTATGAGTTTCAAACCTATAGAATCGAAAATGAACTAAATTGGATGAGTATAACTCATGTTATGATCATCGGAAGGGGTTAGGTCTCAAAAATCGCAAAGAACAGAGCTCGAGGGGTCAGATCGCTTCCTGCATAAATCGCACTTTTCCCAAGGTCAATTGGGGCACAATAACGCACCGAACATCGCATCTTCGGTGGACCTGCTTCGACTCTTGTAGTAAATTAAGCATAACATTTTCATACGAACTCCGATTGAGGTGATTCAAGATGATCCGAAACGAGGACGAATAGACCTATAACCTTTGTTCTTTAAGTGTTTCAATTTGAGATCGTTAAGAAGAGTCAAAATAGTTATCTTTGTGACTGTTACATATTCAGAGGCGATCGGAGGATGTCGAACGAGCACATACGCAAGTATAGTGCTCCCGACGATAGAATATGTTATTCTAAGTGGTGTAACATGAAAATGCATGATATTATACATGACATATAAGATTTACTTGCTCATAATAGAAAGAATTAGCATAACTTAGTATGTGTTTTGAAAAGAAACTTAGACGTTTTAAAAATATTATTCATGAGCATTGTATTATCTAAACTTCTGAACTTGTAGGATGACATACTAGTAACTTTTGGTTCTTTAAACATGGCTTATATGTGTAAACATGATAGGACTTTTATGCCTCTAGGCATGATGGGTACGTGCACACTATTAGCTAGACATACTATGAACTATATACGTCTTAAAGTAAGATTTCAAGTCATAAACCATGCTAGTCATAATACGATTACATGTAAGCATGTATATTGAAAGTTGTTTAACCTCGTGGTGGTCATATATAGTTAGGCCCTTGTTGTATGAACTTACTTAGCCGTGAAATAAATGGCAATAAAGCTATAAAGTGTAAAACAACTTAAGGTAAATACAAGAAGCACCAAACTTGGGCTAAGACCTCATAACATGTGGGTAAGATATGTGTTATGATTATGCATGCTAAGAACCAAGATGAAACTAGAAAATACTACTCAACTCGGTCATGGCAGGATGCAGTGTACAATGTTGCCATCAGTCCCTAAGCTTAACTGTATGCAATATGCCAATGGGCAGCGATGATGCTGATTATTTTAACTTTGATCTGAACCTTATAGCATATGTGTAATGAATGTCTAAAGCTATAATACTTGATATAGATGATGTTTAAGCATGAGATCATGTAATGGTTATATAAAACACAAAGTTGTTAAATTTTATTAAAGTTTGTAAAATGTAAGAACGATGTAGATCGCGTATCTATGAACTTTAAATATGTGTCGAACACACATATGAGTCAAGTGTGTGAATGATATATATGAATGTTGATGTCACGTATGAGTGGTTAAGGTATACCTATACATATCTAGCTATTCTAAGAGTATGATGAGAAATTGAAAGGCAGGTTTTACAAACCTAGTTAGGAAACAATGTAACGTTACTGTTATATTAAGAATGTATGGAATATATGACTAATGGATGTGAGTCCATGATTATATAACTGTGTGGGATTACACGAAGTGCAGATAAGCGTTAAGCAGTTAAGTCGTAGTTCATAAACTACGAATCAAGCAAGTCTTTCAGTTCCTATTTGCTCTGTGAATTTGATTGTTTTAAATCTTTATTGCAAAGAGCATGGTGTGTTATATATATGTTGAATGTATGAAATGTTAAAGTCAACTTATGACTACGTTGATTGGGTAAAGCATGCTGATTGATTAAGAAACTCAATCTTTATACTTGTTATATGAACTATAACATGTATGTTATGTTAGTCCAATGTTTATGAGATATATGTTGAGCATGTTATTATGTGTTACGTGATGCATGAAAACTGTTAGATTTTGCTGGGCTGTCGAGCTCAACCTTGCAAATAACCATTTTTGCAGGTTAAGGATTGAAGGTAACACTATGTGCTACTTGAATGACGTGGATCAAAAATAATACACGAAGATTAATATTTTAGCTAAAGTTGTTATTTCTTTATACCATGATTAAAATTCATGAGATGTATTAAATGATTTATGATGTATAGTTTTATGTTGAGTTGTAAAGTTAATGTTAGAGTTATCTGATATGTAAAGGTTATCGGATTGAAATGTAAAGTTTTATATAATAACAGTGATAAAGTGAATCATAAAATAAGATTGGTTCAAAGACATGTAGATGATAAAGGTTTTGATTCGGGAATTAAAGTAAGAAGACATAAAAGTTTTAATTATTCCGCATTTTATAAAGTTTTATAAAGTTTAACATCGAATAATAATGTAAAATTAGAAGTTAGAATTTGGGGCGTCACATTATTAAGACATTCAGACAAGGTTAATAATTAAATTGTATAATATAATTTCTCACTAACGACATGTATATCCTTATACATTATGTTATATCCCCGACATCTATAACAAAACAATTTAGTTTGATTAGTAAACATCATTAGAATAATAAAAACACATATCACATATAATGCATTTTTAAGGTTAACTTCATCTTTTACTTCTTTAACTCTTCTTAAGGTTACGACTTAAGGTTCTTTTCCCCCCCTTAAGTTTTATAACCTATTGCTTTGATACCAACCTGTGACGCAAGAGTGAGCATAGCTAGCTCAGCAAGTATGACAATTTCATTTAAACAACAGGCTTGAATCATATGAATCGTATATCTTCTATAACTGAAGCAATAGTTATGAAGTACTATCGATAATTCAAAATAGCACTTCACTTTTCTTTAAAACATTTCACAATGAACCACGTTCATTAAACATCAATTTTGGTCCAAGACCTTGAGCATTTCAATCTTTCTTTCAAAAGGATAACCCAGCACCAAGTCCGTAAGTCCGATATATCTTACGAGCACGTCTAGATGATCAGCCTATAGTACTCTATGTTGTATAATACTTCTTCTTTAAACGTATTTACGTTTAAGTTTTGGCAACCTCACGTGCCTGTCGTTTGACGACAAAACGTTTATTTATTCATACTCAGTCTTTCTTTGAAATCCATACCAAAACAGTTTGGTAAAAGATAGTAACATTGATAACATTTCGATAGATTATAAGAAATCCACTAAATACATTAAGTCTAGCCAAAGGAATTTGGCTTTGACTTCATTATACATCACCTCATACATAAGATACATTAATCACAAAGCTTTTCCAGAATGAACATAGACAAAGGTTAGAACACTTGCCTTCAGCGTCTTCTACAGATTAAATACTTTTTGTTTGAGTCCTTAAGGATTCTACAATGCATAATCACATAACATACTACATTAGGTCATAATCAATCATATATGGTTGCTAATGTATCTTACCCTTCTTTTCAATCTAATCATTCACTTAGATTGTTTAACATTGGTTACGGTTTATCTTATTGCTTTACGTTTGCTTTCAAGTAATCTTTTGTCAACCTTTAGTTGAAATTCTTAAGGTTATAATCCTCATTAAGGATGTTATTTCAAGTTAGTTAAGTAAATAATTTACCATCAATCAAGTTACAATTATTCTACATTCATAAGACTTCTTTACTGTCTCCTTCCTAGTGTTGGCGTTGCAGCGCCAACTTCCTATGTAAAAGTCCGTGGCTTTGTGGCGTGACTTCACAAAGATATGCACACCAAACTTGGCCATGCAAGACCACTCTTAATCTTGGTGGTCGCACCGCTACCACCACTTCCCAGTATGTGATGGTTCTACTGGCATCATGGCTGCCGGCTATATTTCTTCTCTGGCGCTGACTGTGACCGTACTGAGCTTCAGATAATTTTTATAGTTTTCCTCTTCTGTGAAATTTTCGGGCTCATAACTTGTTCATTTTAAGTCTGAATTAACTCGTTCAAAAGTTGTTAGCTCACATATCACATGCTTTACACTTTCATTCAAGAATTTTACATTTTCAAATCCGTTAACAAGGAATTCACCATTTAAGTTCTTTATTACGAAAACGATAAACGTTCGTGAACGTTCATAGCTCGTTTCTTTGTTCTAAGTCAGAATTTGACCATTTTTGAGTCTGCAACTCTAAAATGCAAACTTAGACTATTCTCCATTGAAAACCAATGTTTTCGAGTTTAATAGTAACTTTTGACTTCCATTCCGAGAATTTAACGATTTTGATGATTATCGGCTAATCTCGTAAATTTTGTCATAACTTCGTTACTTGAGATTTTTACACCGTTCCAAATGGATTCATTCCATTAACATAACATATATTATCTAATCCTACAAATGATGGTTTTAAACTTGTGCATCAATAACAAAATTATAATTCTTCAATGTTCTTCATTAGTTCATAACTTTTAGAATTATGATTCCATTTACACATGGTTTATTAAGGTTTACTTCCATTAATAAACATCCTTATATACCTTATGAATCATGCACCACCAATACTCACTTCTCTATCAAAACTATGATGAAGAGATTGAGATTAATGGTTAAAGGTTTATTAACTTTGAAGTTCTTAGCTTGGTTCTTCTTCTTTTCTTCTTGATATAGTAAGTCTAGCTCTTACTTTTCTCTCTCAATATATAAACTCTAAGTTTGTTGGTGAATTTTGAACAAGCAACAAATGACTAACAAAGCTCTTCTATTTATAGGAATTACCAAGTTAGGGCAATAAGGTAACTTAGGCCATTCCACCTCCTTTCATAACCTCCTTACTATTCCTATCTTGGTCACCAAGTAAAACCACTTTACTTGGTCACCAAGATGGCTGGCCATGTGATCCATGGGGCCCACATGGGTTGCCCCATGGGTTTTTCTTATCTGGTAACCCATTAGTTCGATCCACGGATCTAGTTCTTGGTTTGGGCTTAGGTTTTAATAACTTTGGCTTAACATTTGAGCTTGCATTACATATCATTGGGCCTTAACAAGTTTGAACTTTGGCTTGCCCAATTCCTACACAAATCCTACAAGTCCATTATAATTGGCTTAAAGCTTATAACGTATAGTCTACGTATTCTTCTCGTATACTAGTTCGTATATTCATTCATCATATACGACATACCATCTTTCATACATACTTGTATAATACCTTGTATCATACTCGTATTCATTACCTCATATAATACTTGTGTATCATACAATCATCGTTTATTCAATTTTCACTTTCTCTAACATTCTCGAACTTAATACGCAGGCGAAAAACTGCGTTTGTCATTGTAACGACCGAGAAATTCGGATCTTATTATAAAATGATTTTATTAAACTAAATAATATAAAATTATATTCTATATGTTATCAATATGGTTGTCATTCTATAACCTATTGATATTGGAATGTCGTAGTATTTGAGCTACGTGAAGGAATTAAAGTGTTTGAATTTCTAAGACGAAAATAAAAGTTTTCCGAGAAATTTTCTGAAAAACACTATTCATCGGTATTTGCTCGGGATTTATTTTTGAAGTTCCGAGAAATACATAATGATAGAATATTAAGGAAAGACGGATTATATAATAATAATCTAGTTATGGAAAACGTAATATTTTGCTTGCGGACTTAAGTTATAAACATTAAGTAAAGCGAAGTAGGAATGAGTAAAGTAATAATTGTATGATACTTTAGTATTGTGAAAAGGAATGAAAACAAGTATAATATGATGTATTATACGAGTTGTATGAAAGATGAATTATCGTATATAAATTCTATATGAATTGGAGTATGAGAATAAATGCATAAACTATATGTATATGTATTATGTAATATTAATGGACTTGTAAAGAATTGGTTAGGGTTTTGTACAAGCCCAAGTCAATTAAGGTTAAGGCCCAACTATTGAATTAATAAACATGTGAGTGTTTGTTAAAGCAAAGCCCAAGGATTTATTTAATCCAAGCCCAAGCTAGAATCCATGAGTTGACAAACCCATGGGGTAAACCATATTAATGTGATTAATGTGTGGTTATCAAGATATATGAGTGGTGACCAAGTTATTTAATGACCAAGTTAAATGAGTAATGATCAAGCAAATGATAAGTTTTGTGTTAGCCAAGCAATGAATAGTAAGGAGGTGGCTTAGTGTTAAGACTAATCTACCCTAAACTTGCAAGTCCTATAAATAGAGAAGCCTTGCTAGCCATTCAACACTTGTTCAAACAAGTTAGCTATTTCAAAGTGCTTAATTGGTAGAGAGTTTAAGTTACAAATAAGTTAACTTCCATAAGTCAAGAAGAAGAAGAAGCTACTTATCAAGTACTTCAAAAGTAAGATCCCTTCTTCAATTATCTTCTATCTCTATCATGATAGGTTGATAAGAAAAGCTTGGATTACGGAACATGAATGTTAAGAAGTAAGATGAATGAGTAAGCAATGAACTTAAGCCATATAAGTTGGTAATAAGTCATTTAAGCTAGCATAAGTTATAAACTTATGTGAAAGTATTATGAACTTGTAATGAGTTTAGTAATATAAGTAATATGAAAGTAAAAGAACTTGTATGATCATATGTATCAAGTATACATAAGTAAAGTAGTATGTTTAGAACATATATGTATGATGATTAAGAAACTTTAATTATCATAAGTCATGAATGATGAGATCATAATTAGTTTATGATTTATCAAGTTATAAGCTTATGAAGAAATAAGTCAAAATCCAACCATGAGTATAAGTTGTTGGAATAAGTAGGTTAATATGTTCCCATGACGAATGGAATTCATTTGTAATGTTGAACAAGTCATAAGAATGAAGATTTGCCGAAAATCGCACGATTAGACGATAATCGTCGAATTCGTGAAATTCCCAAATTAGAAGTCAAATTTTGAGTTTGAACTCGAAAATGTTATTTTCCATTGGAGATAAGTCATGTTCATCATTTAAGAGTTGCGTACTCGAAAATGAGCGAATTCCGACTTAGAACGAAGAAACGAGCGTTGAACGTTCACGAACGTTTATCGTTTACGTTAAAAATGACCCAATAGGTGAACTTTTAGCAAACGAAGTCAAATAGATAAAATTCTGGCATAAACGCGTAGATTACGTAATTTGTGAACCGTAGGCTTTTGAACGAGCCAATTCGGACTTATAACGAAGGAGTTATGCGTTCGGGAAGTTCGCAAAATTTCAAAGACTGAATTTTTTCTGGTGCACAGAGTTGGCTCCGCGGCGCCAACCCTAGACCAAATTAGTCATGCTGCAGTCAGCCGAAAGCGGTCTGAGCATCTCTTGAAACTTCATGCAGCCATGCAATGACCCATTAAGTAAGGACTCATGCATGGCCTAAATGCAGGACTCCATCTCGTTAACTTCATGTACAGCCGTATGAAGCTGCGATTATCAAAATGCTCAGCATACTACCAGATCTTTGATGGAAGATAGTGAAGAATAGACATAAATGCAAAGCAAGAAAATGTAATTAGTTTGAAGTAAACCTACCTTAAGGAACTTGAAGTAACATTATTAAAACATTGTTAGACCTTAAGAGTAATGTGTAAAGGTTGTTAATAACTTATCCATTTATGAATGCAAATAAAATGATAAAGCCAGAATAGGTAATAACGAAATCTAATACACAATTAGATTGAGATGAAGGGTAAGATATAGTCATATACATACTTGATTATATGTGACCTAATGTAAGGCATTATGTGATCATGTATTGTAGAGACTTGAAAGACTTGAACGTAAAGTAATTACACAGTAGTAGACGCTAAAGGCAAGTATTCTAACTCTTGTCTCAGTTCAATCTGAACAAGTTTTTGAAGTTCATTTATCCTTACGCATGAATGGAAGTATGTTGAAGTTAAAGCCAACTCCTTTGGCTAGACTTGATATATTGAATGGATTATGAATAATATGTTCATCGGTTACCAAATGTTGTTATCTTTTGTCAACTACTTGATATGGTTTTCAAAAGAAGACTGAAATGTTAAACAAATGTTTTGTCGGTAAACGACAGGCACGTGAGGTTGCCAAATGATTAAACGTACATACGTTTAATGGATGTAGTATTGATCAACATAGAGTACAATAGGCTGATCACCTAGAAGTGCTTGTAAGTAATACCAGGCTTACGGACTTAGTTCCGGGTTGTCCTTTTCAAAGAAAGAATGAATACTCGAGGTCTTTGGTATTTGAGTGAATATTTTACTTGAATATTATTCATTGTGAAACATTTTGAAAGAAAGATGAAGTGTTATTTTGAATTATCAATAGTACTTCATAACTATTGTTCAGTTATCAAAGATATACGATTCATATGTATCAAGCATGTTTTTATTGAAATTGTTATACTTGTTGAGCTAGTTATGCTCACTCTTGCTTGAACCATATGAATGCAGCTAAGACTGAACGTCCCGAAGGATCGAATAAAGATAAAGGAAAGGCTAAGGCGGATTATTAAGTCATCTTGTAATAAATATAGGTCTATTGTGGTAATGTATTTGATATTATGACAAAGATCCTTTGTAATGGGTATAGAACCTGGGAAATGTAAATAATACTTTGAATTTATAGAAGTTATGTTCGTTCTTTGAGGCTTTTCAATTGAATGAATGTATGAATGGTAAAATCTTAGTGATGCACCATCTACGCCGGGTTGGAAGATACCCAGTTGGGGGCGCTTCTGAGTTTAGTATCGAGCCTAGGTTATAAAACTTAAGGGGATTAGAACCTTAAGTCATAACCTTAATAAAGAAGTAAAAGATGAAAGATAACCTTATAAAAATGCATTATATTATGTTATGTGTTTTTATTATTTTACTAACGTGTACTAATCAAACTATATTATTTTATTGTAGATGTCAGGAGAAAATGATATGTATAGAAATATACATGTAGTGAGAAAGGATTCAGTTAATCGGGTAGAGATACTACCCAATCCCGTAGCGATTGAGCCAGAGGTGGTAGTAATAGAGTCTGGAGACTCGGACAATTTAGACTATATGTCTATGTTCGATGGCATGCTAGAGGAGGAGGTGGACGTGATGTCCTTTGACCAGGTTCCACCTACAGAAGAATTGACTACTGAAGAGTCAATCAAGGCACTGTTTATGTCAGTATTGGATAGAAATATCCATTACTGTCAAGAGGTTAAGGAGTTGAAAGAAGAACTCCAAGCTGTCCGGGAGGATAAGACTAGCATGGAAGGAATGTGGGAAGAGGAGCACAATGATAGAATTCTAGCTAAGGACAAGGTCCGAGAGCTGAAATGTGAAGTCTTTGAGCTCAAGCAGGAGCTAAAGACTAAACAGCAGAAGTTGGAGAGGATGTCCTATATACATAGGAGTTCTCACGTGGATTTCCATGACAGTGTAGTTTGGGTATCCGGTGAAAGCGGAGACAGACCACATACTTGCTCGGTGAGATGTTATTGATAGTCTGGCCAGCAAAGATTTTGAGAATGCCCTACGGCAGATGTAATCTAGCAATAGCTAGAGTAAAATAGATATGTAAATATTATGTATCTAGTAGTGACGTAAAACCCTCTTTTGTATATCAAGGGTAGTCTTTTGTAAATCCCAATTTTTGGAAAGCAATTGTGGGATGGTAATGTAATCAGCTAAGGCTGAGTAATGTAAACAATGTAGTGTTATACTACAAGTTATGAATCAATATAAGTCTTTGTATGGAACATATTGAGTAATGAGTATGAGTTATTGTTTTATCACAAATAATAACTAACCAACAAGAAGAAAGTAATAAGGATATGTTGTTTTCTTAACAGCAAAATGCCGCCAAGAAGGAGATAACGAAATCAAGACACTAATGTTAACCAACCGGAGGGTGGTCCGGTTAATCCAATGCAAGAGTTCGTTAATCTTTTAACGGCTGCATTTAATAGAACGGGGACTAATGTACCCGTAATTCCTGGAGTAGTACGAGCTACTACTTTTAAGGATTTTAAAAGTGTAGGTCCGCTAGTGTAATAACCCGAGATTTCCTAAATAAAATAAATAAGAAAATTTGCGTATAATTTTTTTTTATTGACGAGAATAAGTGAACGATAAATATGAATATATTTATTTAAAAATTAGAAATAATTTTGGAATTATTAATTACTACAAATTATATTTTATGGTAATTAATTTCTGTAAGCAGAAATATTTTTATTAATTATTTTCCATGATAACATGATTGGAAATAATATATGAAGTGATAATTAGAATTATATAATAAATATTTTATTATATGATTTGTTCAGAATATTTAAGTTAATTATTTTAACTTGATTATTGATGTTGTGTAAGAAAGAGAAGTCAGATATGAGATCCAAACCCTGAATTGGGATTGTGATCAAGAGATGAGAATAATAATATTATATTATTGTTATAATGATTTTACAGTACAATAATTATGTACTGTGTATGTGCGGACAGATAATATTAATGATATTTAGTTTATTTAATAATTATTATTAAATAAATAGTTTAAAATGGTTTTATTTATTTAAAAATCATTTAAAGAGGATATTAAGGATTTAAAAATATTTTAAGTTATAATTAATGACTTTTAATATTTGGATGAATAGTACATTAATATTTATATATTAATGGTGATTATTTAAAATGATTTTAATTGTTTTAAAAATCATTTAAGGGTAATATAAATGTTTTAAAAATAGTTTGAGTTATTATAAATAACTTTTATATTTTGGCAATGGTTTCATTAATAGTTTAATATAAATTAATTATTAATGATAATGGAATTGTTTAATGTTTAAGTCATTTAATTATGATTAGATGTTTGAAAGTTATATCCTGGTCAAACTAATGACTTGAGAAGCAGATTATGAAGTCCAAGATTTGATGAAGAGCACCCATAGTAACATTTATGTCACTATAGGCCTATTAGTAATGATTTGAATTATTTTAAATTTTTTAATTTACGGAAAATTGAAAATAATTAAAATGTCCGATATTCTGAGATATGTTAAGGTATAGAATAAGAGTATTAGACTCAAGATTTACAGATAAAAGTCAGCCGGAACGAACGCAGCAAACATTTATGGATTATAATAGAAAGAAAAGGCTACTTGTAAGAGCATGGATGAGATATTTAAAAATGTATAGAATATGAACTAAAAGTATGATCACTGCGATTATGTGATGGCGTGATTAGACTATGTCTTGATCGTAATTAGAAAGATCTTATGTGTTATGATATATTGTTCTAATCAAACGAATGATCCGCTTATTGATAGGTTGTGATAAAGAGATAAAACCTAAGTTGAGATTTGTAATCAACCGTCGTAAGTATCCTACCTTTGCATTTTCTTTATCAATGGACATGAGTAAGAAGTTTGAAATTCTTTTCTATTCTGTGCATTATTATGCGCTTTGATTATCAACATGTTAGCTCGGATATATATTTCATTTCATTGATTTCTAAATGTTTATACAAGTGTCCCCACTTGGATAATCATGGCATTTATTCACATGTTGATACACTTTTTCAATTACCCGTATACATATATGTTGAATTACATATTATTGTTGAGCAAGATTAAAAACCTTCGGGTTTGGAACCAGGCATATATGAACATCCCTATATGGGAAGATTTTTGCGCCCAAGGCGAGACAGAGAGTGAGCGATGAATTTACGTTCAAGTTATGTAGTATTGATCAATCAGGTACAATGAAATTTGATCACCCTCCGTGTAGTAAGTTAGTTATGCTTTGGCTTATGGATGAATTTCTGCTAAACCTTTTGAAAATGAAAAACCATGTTCATAGTATGTTTCTTAAACCCTATTCATGGGTGGAGCCTCATTTCAAGAATTTGAAAAAGAGTTGTTATGTGAATTTTTTATCAGTACAGATTACTTCACAACCTTTGCTTCGTTGTTGAAGTGTTATGTAAAGAGAATACTTATATTCTTTCAGCTTATATATATAATTGCTATTACTTGCTGGGCACTCAAATGCTCATCCTTGCTTAAATTAAATGTTTTCAGTTACGTATGAGCAACCTGAAGGCTCAGGCACGAACAAGGGAAAAGAAAAGCTGTTCAAATGAGATTTAGTATGAGTTAATGGTTATAGTTAGTTAGACAATGGAATCTATTGTCAGGTATTGTAAGGAATGTATTTGAAGGTCACGTACCTGGGGAAGTAAACTTTGATGTATGTAAATTAAGTTCGAATGTATTATTATTTAGTATTATTCAGCTTAAAGAAATGGTATCGTGGAGAACCGAGTTCGGGTTTCAAGTATCCGGATTTGGGGTCGCCACAGCTGGAGTTCAAAGGAACTACGGACCCTATAGAAGTCCAGACTTGGGTAAAAGAAATCGAGAAAGCATTTGTTATAGCAAATGTTGAGGAGGGTCAAAAGGTTGCCTTTGCAACCTATTTGATGAAAGGAGAGGCCAACTTCGGTGGGAGGCAAACCCAAAGTTAGGTAGATATAGGAAACCTAACGTGGGAGAGGTTCAAGGAGATTTTCTTTGAGAACTATTTTCCCACGAGTATGCAGGGGAGAATGGAAATGAGGTTTCTTGAATTGAAACAAGGGGATATGACAGTTCCCCAGTATACTTCCAAGTTTAATGAACCGGAACGATTTGCTCCACATCAAGTGGACACTGAAGTAAGAAAGGCTAGGAGATTCAAGCAGGGCTTGAAACCCTGGCTCTATAGCCGGATCTCGGTATTTCAAAGTACTTCCTTTGGAACCATTTTAGAGAAGGCAATAATTGCTGAAGGTGGGAATGAGGCTCTCAGCCAGTACCACAAGGATAAGAAAAACAAAGGGAAAGTTGATGGGGGAATCAAGACCGAAGGAGCCAGCGGTAGTGGTGAAGGTTAAAAGAGAAAGGGCTTTAACTCTGGGAATATCGGAGTAAAACAAGGGGATTCCAAGAGAAGAATGGAGGCCTGTAGAATTTGCGGGAAGACTCACTTAGGAGTCTGTCTCAAAGGAAAGGCCATAAGTTATAACTATGGACAGGAAGGGCACATTTCGCCTAACTGTCCAAATCCGAAAAAAAACCACGGATGTTTTGTATGTGGATCAACTGACCACATAGCAAAGAACTGTCCAAAGAAGGGGACAGATGGAAATAAGGGAACTAATAGTGGTAAGTTGGCTATTAGTGGTCTAGTTCAGCCGGGTAGACCAATGGCCCGCACTTTTAATATGACGATCCAAGATGCGGTGGCATCAGGGGATGTAGTTGCAAGTATTATCCCAATCAATAACATAAATGCTTACGTGCTATTTGATTCGGGTGCTACTTGTTCGTTTATAGCATGTGATTTTGCTAGACGATTAGAATTATTTCCCGAAAAGTTACCTATACCTTTGAACATTAAGGTAGCGAACGAAGAGATAATTTCTGTTGAAGATATTCATAGGAGTTGTTGCGTAGATATATGTGGTTGTAAGTTATCGGTAGATTTAATACCGATAAAGTTAAGAGAATTCGACGTAATTCTCAAAATGGATTGGTTGATTAACCATGGTGCAATTATAGATTGCCAAAAGAAATGTGTGAGCATCAGGACATTGAAACAACCTCCTGTAATATTTTACGGTAATAAATCGCCGAGGCGTTCGTGTTGTCTTATGATGACACAAACTAGGAAACTATTAAGGAAGGGGTGTGTAGGTTATCCGTACATGCCGTGTTGATACCCCAAATGAGTGGGAGCAACCATGGAACAAATACCTATAGTAAACAAATTCATGGATGTGTTTCCAAGTGAGTTCTGGGTTCTCACTGGATTGGATAGGAGATCGAATTTGTAATAGACATTGTGCCAGGAGCGGCACCAGTCTCAAGGGCACCATACCGTATGGCGCCTGTGAAAATGAAGGAGTTAATGGTTCAGTTACAGGAACTATTGGATAGAAAGTACATTCAGCCAAGTGTTTCCCCGTGGGGGGCACCGGTGCTGTTTGTCAAAAAGAAAGATGGATCGTTAAGGCTTTGTATTGACTATCGAGAGTTGAACAAGCTAACGATAAAGAATAAATATCCATTGCCCAGGATCGATGATCTTTTTGATCAGTTGAAAGGGGCAAAGTATTTTTCTAAAATAGATTTGCGGACGGGGTATCACCAATTGAAGGTTAGGAAGAGGATGTACCAAAGATTTTATTCGGGACTCGTTATGGTCATTACGAGTTTCTGGTGATGTCATTTGGGTTGACGAATGCACCAGCTGCATTTATGGATATGATGAACAGAGTGTTCAAACCATATTTGGACAAGTTCATCATTGTGTTTATCGATGATATTCTAGTCTATTCTAAGACGCTAGAAGATCACGCTGAACATTTAAGATTAGTGTTGGAAACACTAAGGAAGGAGAAGTTATATGCGAAATTCACCAAGTGTGAATTTTGGCTAAAAAAAAAACAGCTTTTTAGGTCATGTCATTGACCAAGAAGGATTTCGATGGATCCAAAGAAAGGTGGAAGCGATGATGAATCTGAACAACCAAAAACACCGACTGAGGTGCGGAGTTTCCTAGGGTTAGCGGGATATTTTCGAAGATTTATCCAAGATTTTTCGAAGATAGCTACCCCGTTGACTAACTTGACAAGGAAGGCGGTTAAATACGTATGGACAGACAAATGTGAAGACAGTTTTCAAGAACTGAAGAAAAGATTAAGTGAAGCGCCTGTTTTGTCATTGCCAGATGACACAGGAAATTTCGTAGTATATAGTGATGCTTCGCATAGAGGACTTGGTTGCGTGCTCATGTAGCATGGCAAAGTCATTGCATATGCATCACGACAGTTGAAGGATTATGAGAAAGTTTATCCTACTCATGATCTGGAACTGGCCGCGGTAGTATTTGCCCTAAAGATATGGAGACATTATCTTTATGGGGAGAAATGTGAGATATATCTTTAATTACATAAGAGTCTAAAGTATATCTTCACTCGAAAAAGAATTGAATATGAGATGAGAGAAGATGGCTAGAGTTGATAAAGGATTACGATTGTGAAATCTGTATCATCCTCGGAAAGCTTGATGTAGTTGCTTAAGCGCCTTAAGTAGGAAGGGTCGGGAAAGGTTGTCTATGTTAACGACTCAAAATGGGTTAATAACAGAGATGACTAGGATGGAAATAGAAGTAAAGCTGCCAAGTGATTCGAGGCAGATACTTTTTATGACGGAGATGCAATCTACCATCGTAGAGAGAGTCAAGGAGGTACAACTCAAGACTGACGAGTGTAACCAAATGAAGAAGCGGTTCTCCGAGGAAGAAGATGCTAAGTATAGTCTTGATAATGAGGGATTATTAAGATTTGAAGGAAGAATTTGGGTTCCGAATGAGATAGAATTAAAGGAGCAAGTGTTATAAGAAGCTCATAGTTCGAGGTACTCGATACATCCTGGTAGCACTAAGATGTATCAAGACCTTCGATGGAGTTTTTGGTGGCCAAACATGAAGAGAGAAATAGCAGAGTATGTGAGTAGGTGCTTGACTTGTCAAAAAGTTAAGGCCGAACATCAACGACCCAGTGGCTTGTTACAGTCATTGGAGATTCCAGAATGGAAGTGGGAGCATATCTCGATGGATTTCGTGGTGGGACTTCCAATAACGGCAAAAGGGTACAATTCGATTTGGGTAATAGTCGACCGATTGACGAAATCGGCTCACTTCTTACCAATTAGGGTCAAGTATAACTTAGACCAGTTAGCTAAACTCTATATCAAGGAAATTATTTCTAGACATGGAGTACCAGTATCGATTGTGTCAGATCATGATCCATGATTCACATCAAATTTCTGGAGAAGTTTGCAAGAACAGCTGAGAACACAGTTGAAGTTAAGCACAACTTATCATCCACAAACAGATGGGCAGAGCGAGAGGACAATTCAGACGTTAGAAGACATGTTGAGGTCTTGCGTCATGGATTTCAAGGGTAGTTGGGATGATCACCTACCACTTGTAGAGTTTGCATATAACAACAAGCATATCATGCAAGCATAGGTATGTCGCCTTATGAAGCTCTTGCTGACGGAAGAAGGTGCGAAACACCATTGTGTTGGGACGAGGTGGGAGAAGCAGGATGCTAGGACCGTAATTGGTGCAAAGAGATAAGCGGATGTGGTTAAGTTAATTCGATGCGTCTTGTTTCACCAAGACGTAAAAAAAAGTATATGCGACTCACATGATTAAAATCGAGAGTTTGAAGTAGGTTCAGATGTGTGTTTCTAAAAGTATCTCCCACGAAAAGGAAAGATACGCTTTGAAAGAAATGGAAGTTAAGTCCAAGGTTTATAGGACCTTTTGAAGTATTAAAACGGGTAGGAGAGGTAAGCGTATATGATAACATTACCTCCGGACCTAGAAAGAATACATAACGTGTTTCACGTGATTCAGATTACGTCCATATAAGCGGTATAAGCACGTAATTGAGTATGAGCCGATTCATATCGAGAAGGATTTATCATATTAAGAATACGCATGGATTCAAATCATTGATAGAAAAGAGCAAGTTCTGAGGAATAAAGTAATACCGTCGGTGAAGGTATTATGGAAGAACCACGATGCTGAAGAAGCAACGTGGGAATTAGAAGAACAGATGAAGAAAAATTTTCCTCATCTATGTGATTAAGTAAGACGAGATTCTGGGGACAGAATCTTTATAAGGGGGGAAGAATGTAACGACCGAGAAATTCGGATCTTATTATAAAATGATTTTATTAAATTAAATAATAATAAAATTATATTCTATATGTTATCAAGATGGTTGTCATTCTATAACCTACTGATATTGGAATGTCGTAGTATTTGAGCTACGTGAAGGAATTAAATTGTTTGAATTTCTAAGACGAAAATGAAAGTTTTCTGAGAAATTTTCCGAAAAACACTATTCATCAGTATTTGATCGGGATTTATTTTTGAAGTTCCGAGAAATACGTAATGATAGAATATTAAGGTAAGATGGATTATATAATAATAATCTAGTTATGGAAAACGTAATATTTCGCTTGCGGACTTAAGTTATAAACGTTAAGTAAAGCGAAGTAGGAATGAGTAAAAGTAATAATTGTATGATACTTTGGTATTGTGCAAAGGAATGAATACAAGTATAATACGATGTATTATACGAGTTGTATGAAGGATGAATTATCGTATATAAATTCTATATGAATTGGAGTACGAGAATAAATGCATAAACTATATGTATATGTATTATGTAATATTAATGGACTTGTAAAGAATTGGTTAGGATTTTGTATGCTTCAAGTCAATTAAGGTTAAGGCCTAACTATTGAATTAATAAACATGTGAGTGTTTGTTAAAAGCAAAGCCCAAGGATTTATTTAATCCAAGCCTGTTAGAATCCATGGGTTGACAAACCCATGGGGCAAAACCATATTAATGTGATTAATGTGTGGTTATCAAGATATATGAGTGGTGACCAAGTTATGTAATGACCAAGTTAAATGAGTAATGATAAAGCAAAAGATAAGTTTTGTGTTAGCCAAGCAATGAATAGTAAGGAGGTGGCTTAGTGTTAAGACTAATCTACCCTAAACTTGCAAGTTCTATAAATAGAGAAGCCTTGCTAGCCATTTAACACTTGTTCAAACAAGTTAGCTATTTCAAAGTACTTAATTGGTAGAGAGTTTAAGTTACAAATAAGTTAACTTCCATAAGTCAAGAAGAAGAAGAAGCTACTTATCAAGAACTTCAAAAGTAAGATCCCTTCTTCAATTATCTTCTATCTCTACCATGATAGGTTGATAAGAAAAGCTTGGATTAAGGAACATGAATGTTAAGAAGTAAGATGAATGAGTAAGCAATGAACTTAAGCCATATAAGTTGGTAATAAGTCATTTAAGCTAGCATAAGTTATAAACTTATGTGAAAGTATTATGAACATATAATGAGTTTAGTAATATAAGTAATATGAAAGTAAAAGAACTTGTATGATCATATGTATCAAGTATACATAAGTAAAGTAGTATGTTGAGAACATATATGTATGATGATTAAGAAACTTTAATTATCATAAGTCATGAATGATGAGATCATAAGTAGTTTATGATTTATCAAGTTATAAGCTTATGAAGAAATAAGTCAAAATCCAACCATGAGTATAAGTTGTTGGAATAAGTAGGTTAATATGTTCCCATGACGAATGGAATTCATTTGTAATGTTGAACAAGTCATAAGAATGAAGATTTGCCGGAAATCGCACGATTAGACAATAATCGTCGAATTCGTGAAATTCCCAAATTAGAAGTCAAATTTTGAGTTTGAACTCGGAAATGTTATTTTCCATTGGAGATAAGTCATGTTCGTCATTTAAGAGTTGCGGACTCAAAAATGAGCGAATTCCGACTTAGAACGAAGAAACGAGCGTTGAACTTTCACGAACGTTTATCGTTTACGTTAAAAATGAATCAATAGGTGAATTTTTAGCAAACGAAGTCGAATAGATAAAATTCTGGCATAAACGCGTAGATTACGTAATTTGTGAACCGTAGGCTTTTGAACGAGCCAATTCGGACTTATAACGAAGGAGTTATGCTTTCGGGAAGTTCGCAAAATTTCAAAGACTGAATTTTTTTCTGGTGCACAGAGTTGGCTCATGGCATGACCCTAGACCAAATTAGTCACGCCAAAAGACCGAAAGCGATGTCAATCCGATATTGGAAAGTCACACCACAGCACGACCCATTAAGTAAGGACTCATGGCATGAAGACCAAGTCCGGACTCCCATAATGTTAACTCATATAATAGTACATGAGTCAGAAGTTATAGCGGTAAATATGCCACTCTTTGATGGAAGATAGTGAAGAATAGACATGAATGCAAAACAAGAAAATGTAATTAGTTTGAAGTAAACCTACCTTAAGGAACTTGAAGTAACATTATTAAAACATTGTTAGACCTTAAGAGTAATGTGTAAAGGTTGTTAATAACTTATCCATTTATGAATGCAAATAGAATGATAAAGCCAAAATAGGTAATAACGAAATCTAATACACAATTAGATTTAGATGAAGGGTAAGATATAGTCAGATACATACTTAATTATATGTGACCTAATGTAAGGCATTATGTGATCATGTATTGTAGAGACTTGAAAGACTTGAACGTAAAGTAATTACGATGGCAGACGCTTAAAAAGCAAGTATTCTAACTCTTGTCTCAGATTCAATCAACAACAGTTTTTGAAGTTCATGTATCCTTACGCATGAATGGAAGTATGTTGAAGTTAAAGCCAATTCCTTTGGCTAGACTTGATATATTGAATGGATTATTAATAATCTATTCATCTGTTATCAAATGTTGTTATCTTTTGTCAACTACTTGATATGGTTTTCAAAATAAAGACTGAAATGTTAAACAAATGTTTTGTCGGTAAACGACAGGCACGTGAGGTTGCCAAATGATTAAACGTACATACGTTTAATGGATGTAGTGTTAATCAACATAGAGTACAATAGGCTGATCACCTAGAAGTGCTCGTAAGTAATACCGGGCTTATGGACTTAGTTCCGGGTTGTCCTTTTCAAAGAAAGAATGAATACTCGAGGTCTTTGACCAGAGTGAATGTTTTACTGAATATTATTCATTGTGAAACATTTTGAAAGAAAGATGAAGTGCTATTTTGAATTATCAATAGTACTTCATAACTATTGTTCAATTATCGAAGATATACGATTCATATGTATCAAGCATGTTGTTATTGAAATTGTTATACTTGCTGAGCTAGTTATGCTCACTCTTGCTTGAACCATATGAATGCAGCTAAGACTGAACGTCCCGAAGGATCGAATAAAGATAAAGGAAAGGCTAAGGCAGATTATTAAGCTGTCTTGTAATAGTATAGGTCTATTGTGGTAATGTATTTGATATTATGACAAAGAACCTTTGTAATTGGTATAGAACCTGGGAAATGTAAATAATACTTTGAATTTATAGAAGTTATGTTTGTTCTTTGAAGCTTTTCAATTTAATGAATGTATGAATGGTAGTAGCGTGATGCACCATCTGTCGGGTTGGAAGATACCCGGATTTGGGGTCGCTACAGTCATACTTGAATTATTATTACATAATCCATCCTTCCTTATTATTCTATCGTTACGTATTTCTCGGAAGTTCAAAAGTAATTCCCGAGCAAATATTGATGAATAGTGTTTTTCAAAAAATTTCTCGAAAAGCTTTTATTTTCGTCTTGGAAATTTAAACACTTTAATTCCTTCACATAGCCAAAATACTACGATATTATAACATTCTTAGGTTATAGAATAACATTCATCTTGCTTACTCATTATAATATAATTTTATTCATTATTTAATCAAATAAAATTATTTTACAAATAATCCGATTTTCTCGGTCATTACATCTACTCCGTTGGGTAATGATATACACCATCAATCAATATCTCCATGGTCGTGCGCAAAGCATAGCCCATCTTGTTCATCTTTCTCCTCTTTCATCTCACCTCATCTTCCAGGTCTCCTGCCCTATCATTAGTTTCTTCCCACTTCTCCTCGAAGTGGATCCTTTCTGTCGACGTCGGGATTTTTGAGTGTCCCTTTTCGTTACTTGTTCTTTGGTGTTCTCATGTTAATGTGAGATTTGTTTGAAAAAACAAGTGAAAAAGGTCCGACATGTATAATGTCAACGATTTGACTTTAATAGTCGCTAGTTGGTGTATTTAACTGGTTGCACCAACACAACCGAAAAAGGTTTGCACATTGACCTAGTGATTTGACACTGCTAAACGGGTCTATGAAACCAAGATTCATTTTGGGTCCGGGGGCTTGATTATGAGGAGGGAAGGTGTTAGGCACCCCCCGACATCCGTGTTACCACGGTGACCGCCACTTTTTAAAGAAACTGTTATATGAATGTGTGTGTGTGTGTGTATGGATCAATGTGCAATTATTTGGAAGTAGTGTTGTACCTCGTTCGCACCTATATACATGGGTTTGAATTTATAGAAAAATTCAGTTTTAAACAAGATATAGCAATGAAGTTTTATAAAAAGAGGTTTTTCAAACCATGTGCTCAATAGTAATTGAGGCCTTTGATACTTCTATTTTATTATTAAATGTTTGGCTTGTTTGCTTTTATTTTTGAGATGTGAGACATTCTCAAGAAAATAATATATACAGCAGAAGGCCAAACTCTCACTGCACATGATAAACCATCCAAGGAAATTCAGACACTGAAAAGTAATGTACAAGCTGCTCACAGCTGAAAAATATCCATCATGGGAACCGAATCTAGATTTAGTAGACTGAATCTGTGATCACATGATTCCTAGGCTCACATGATACTGCAGTTTGTACGGAAAGCAAAGAATGCGCTTATATATATAAAAGTCAGAAATATATATATACAGACTTGATCAACCACCACGAAGAAACTCCATGGGGGATCGAAATGTAAATATATAAAAGCGATAAATATATATATGGACATAATCAACCACCACGAAGTAAACTCTGTGTGGGACGAAATGTAAATAAAGTCATAAAAGCAATCAACCGCCACGAAGTAAACTCCAGCATGACGAAATGTAAATAAAGTCATAAAAGCGATCAATCGCCACGTAAGTAAACTCCAAGCGAGACGAAATGTAAATAAAAGTCAGTAAAAGGCCATGGAGGAAACTCCGTGCCTAATAAATGTAAATATATATATATATATATATATATATAAAGCAATAAACGACCGGATGTGAATCCGGGCTCATCGGATATGTCCGACAAAAATTATATATATAAGTATATATATATATATATATATATATATATATATATAAAAGCTAGTAAATGCACCAGATGTAAAATCCGGGCTCATCGATATATATCGACAACAATTATATATAAAAGTATATATATATATATATATACAAAAAGCGTATAAACGCCCAGATCAAGTCTAAGCTCAATCGAGGCATAACTCGATAAAGTTAGTCCATATATGAAATATATACATATATAAGTATATTTATACAAATGTAATGAAAACCACTTGATGAAAGTCCGCAAACGCTACACAACAAGACTCTCAATGTGTATAACAAAGGTGTGCTAATATGAGAAGAAGACTTTATAAAATGTGAGACAGCTTACAGTGGGCTGCCAAAGTAGACTTCTATGACTTTATATGGATAAACACTCAGCTCCCGTCGGATAAAAAGATAGCTATATGTGAGCTAACAGATGTTTATAGAAGAGGAAACACTTAATGGGGTGTATACAGAGTAAAATGGACAGGGCTTCCTCGCCTTTTTCTCTCCTTCTCTCTCTCAAATGGCTGACCCCAAGGCTCATATTTATAGACTGATGGCTGCAGGTACACCTGCGGCAGTCGCGATTGTACCTGCGACTAGTTGTGGTGCATCCGGGCCTCGCGGGTCCTATCGTCTCAAAGTATGTGCACGCGTCCACTGTAATGTCCTCTCGAACTTGCAAAACTTCAATCCGAGCATCCAAACAAGGTATATCTGACCTTCTTCGGACCGCTTGTGTCGAGAGTGACGCAATGACATGGATTAGAGGTTGTACGAAGTCAAGAAGAGGGGTCCATGCCCATGGTCTTCAAACTTCAAATTCTATCCAAAGTACTGTCATGCGTAATAGTCACTCGGGATTGTTACTCCTCGGTTCTTGTGGGACATCGTTGGATGTATGTATGTATGTATGAAGTGTTGAGACGACGCGCAAATGTTGAAGTGGCAAGATGACATTTGACTCTTCATTGGGGTTATCGCCGGTTTGAGCTGAAAGTAGACGTTGCTCAAGGTTACATCTGAGATTGGACTACTTGTTTGTATGCCGCGATATCATCTTGTGAGAGAAAACGTTGAGGCGGTAAGATGACATTTGACTCTTCACCGGGTCATCACGGCTTGAGCCGAAAGTAGTACGCTTCTCGTGGTTATATCTCGAGAGTGGATCGCTTGTTTGTATGCCTCACTCGCTATCTCGTGGGTGTGCCTGCCCGCCTGCTTATTAGCTCTGGGTCTGAGGTATGAGTGCCTCGGTAGGAGGTTTTTGCTTGAAGCTGATCTCATGTATTTGAAACAAGCATTTCCGGAGTTATCACGAATCGCAATGGCATCCTCGGGGCTATCACCAAGATGGATTCGCTACTCCCAGTTATTATTTCGGGACCGAAACCGAAGCGTCATGGTGTTATTGCCAGTCTTTTGATCTGCGTACCTCGGGGTTATCTCTGATATTGGAAATGACATTCCCGGTGTGTGTTCCGGGTTTGAGATGAAATTCCCGGTTTGTGTTCTGGGTTAGAACTAAACTTCCAGTAGTATCCGGAATGGATTTAAGCTGTCTTCCAGGGTTATCTCCGAAAGATGAATCTGCCCTCCTGCAATGTTAGTAACAGGCATGCAAAAGATTTTGAGTGTCTACAGATGCCCCTCTTTATCATATTCATGCAATGCAAGGCATGGATAGGATAAAGAATCCTAGACACTTGAAATGCAAGCAAGATAAACATGATGTTATATGCAGCAACATGATGCAAATGTATGTAGCATGATTGCCAGGTAATCCTGTAGGGATGACAATCAGTGATGTCTTGGACATGCGATCCAAGTCTTCAAGGATGTTGACGTTGTGGCTATCACCAAAGTCTTGAATCCTAGACATTGGCTTATATTCTATAGAGGTACCTCTTGTGTGTAAGAGATCTGTGGGGATAAAGCTTTGTCTATTTGAGGATGTGTATAACATATTCCCTCATTCTGTCGGAGTTACTGCCAACAGTTTTATTGATGTCAAGGTTGCCCGACCTTCGTCGATGTGTGTATCACCGGATAAATCCCTGCTGGGTGCATTGTCAAGGTTTCTTGACCTTCATTGATGTATGTGTCAATGGTCGCATTGCGTTGTAACCCCGTGGATGATTTGCTTCGATGGGTTTACTTGCCATCGGCTGACATGACATCAAGGTTGCTTGACCTTCATTGATGTGTGTATCAATGGTTGCATTAACGTTAGTAATTCCCCAATCGGGATACGTGGATGTACGTTGTGACCCCCGCCGGGGATACTTGGATGCTTGAAAGATGTGCGTTGTTACCCCCGTCGGGGATATTTCATCAGTTGATAACTTCGGCGTTGTAACCCCAGCCGGGGAGGTTTGATATTTCGTGGTTTTGCGTTGTAACCCCCGCTGGGGATGTTTAGGGTTGTCACCCTGCAAATGATGGCATCGGACCTTTGTGGGGTATTGTCGAGCATGATCTATGAAAGCTGAGCTCATTGGTATAGTATACCCTGCATTCAGGCGAATACCATTGAGACGACGGGAGTTTAACTCTGACCGACAAGAAACCAGGATTTTCGGTTATTCCGCTCAATCGCGTAGCACTTTTATTCCTGATTTGGCCTTTTCAGCTTGTGAGACCTCCTTTGCAACTCTAACTGGAGCAAGTCAGAGGTGTGGGACCCATGTATAAGTGCCACAGTACACTTCTATAGAGCCGCAGTGAGCTCATGGCCAACCGCGTTTATGTATAAAGGCGAATGGTTGCTTTCATAAGTCATTTTTAAGTTGCGCAGCGAAGGAAATCTTAGAGCTCTTCTTCGAGATCTGGCGATTTCGGCAACTATCTCGCATATTCTCCCCTTACTGCATAAGCGTTCTTCACTGTCCTAGTAACGTATGCATGTATTTTTTTTCCAATTTCTATCCGTTGAAAAATGACTTATCACATAAAATGCATTTAGACACATAGTAGTGAATATGCATGCTGATATGACTTGATAAAAAATATTCAACATAGAAAATGTTAGTATTAAACCATGCTGAACATAATGATGTGAAAAAAAAGTTGGCTTTTGAAACAGTCAAATTGGCACCTTTTACTATCATTTCTTATCCTATCTGAGGACAAATGAGTAAAGGTAGAAAAGCAAAATTATCCTGGTAATTAGACTACACTTACGGATTTTTTACTGTGATGTAATTAATGCATGTAGGATGTATATGACTATGTATAGGTGTTCTACTGAATGGCCACCTAGTCATGCCTATGTGCATGTGGATAGTCCCATTTACAAAGGGGGCAATGGCAAAATTTTCCCAAAATGTAGGTATTGGGTAGTCATGCATTTTTAACTCTACTATGGATGTATGTTAAAACAATGCATTTTGAAAAGCTCTAGGTAAGAATTTACCACACCCTTTCAGAGGTGATTTGTAGACTTGTTGTCCAGATATTATGGATCCGGATCAGCCGAGCAGTTCCCGCAGGACCACTTCTAGTGTACGGAGGAGAGCTTCTGAAGAGCCTCAACGCCGTTCTGTCAGACAGCCTCGTCGTTTAGTGGAGGCGGTGATACGTCCTATTCGGGTTGAAGTGTCGAATGTTGAGGATGAGGAGGAGGATGTACCGATCGAGGTTCCTGCTCTTGCTGTACGTGTTCCCCATAGGGAATTGCCAGGTATTCAAGTGGCGAACCCAGATCTTCTGGGTGACTTGAGTAGGCATCCTTCAGTATACCTGCACGCAAACGAGGTATGAAGTTAGATCTTTAATCTTCCTTATTTCCTATTAATGAGGAGTCAAGGATCTTGATGTTGATCTGCATTTGATGTAGGTTCCCGGCTTCACACGACCTCGAGGAATCGGTTTAGCATCCACTCTCATATCGAGGCTTTGCATGATGACTCTGAGCGATCGTCCATTCTGCGGGGATTTGGGATGTTCTTCTCCATTCTACCCGTTCTTTGTCCCTCGGGTTACCTCGGGCATTATCTCGCGGTGGTTTTCACCGCACTCGATCCTCCATTTATCGGATCGTGAGGTGATGATAACGCCGATGGATTGGCGGTTTATCACAGGTATGGAGTTTGGAGGGGCGTCGGTGCCTTGCACGATGGATATCACCCCTACTGTCGTCAGATCCTTGTTGGGAGTTCCGGCGGAAGCTCTCAAGGGCAGGACTGTTCTTACGGGTCCTTTGAGCGTAGATGCTATGAGCGGGCTGTTGAGTGAGGCCATACCCAATGATGTGAGAGTCAGGGATCGCATTCTTCGGTGATTGTTCCTGATGATCATTTGGGGTTGCTTCATAGCAGATAATTCCTCTACGGTGTCCTTCGCTTTGATTAGCGCCACTCGACACGTGAACCGTATAGGAGAGTATGATTGGGGTTCCTACACCTTTGCCTATTTTCTCAGGGGAATGCGCATGCGATCGCAGGGCTTGACCGAGGCGTGGTTAGGATTCTACCCGTTTCTGCTGGTGAGTGTTTCTCTTGTCTTTTCCCGTGTATAGGTTAAGAGTGTTGACTGACAGCAGATGTTGCCTTTGTGTTGGGAGTTTTGGGCCTATGAAAGGGTTCCATGTTTGCGTCCTGTGAGTGTGTTAGGTTTAGACACCTATCCATGAGGACGAAGATGGAATCATTCCATACTGGCGGAGGTCCCTGTTCCTGAGGGTTTTACACATTGTCGCCTACAGCTGGAGTTGTTGACAG
The DNA here is from genome assembly GCA_020205605.1 of Panax ginseng. Classification (NCBI taxonomy): domain Eukaryota; kingdom Viridiplantae; phylum Streptophyta; class Magnoliopsida; order Apiales; family Araliaceae; genus Panax; species Panax ginseng. Next base: position 144,101,561 of record CM035139.1, read on the forward strand.
CCGATGTCATCATATGGGTTCCCTACTCTAGAGAGCATTTGGGAGTTGGATTTGAGGATGGGTACCCGACTGGAGTCGAGTACGTCATTTCCACCCGCAGGATTCCTCTCTTTACAGATGGAGGATGGGAGCTCTATTTAGGAGAGCGTGCTATCAGGAGCACTACAGGAGAGATACGTATGCCGATCTTGCCTCCTGCCAGGCGTTATTGGCCTATTTCGCAGTCACCCGTCATTGACATTCCATTGTTGGGGATTAATGGTTTTACATTGTCAGAGGGCCCCTGGTCTCAGGAGATATTCCAGCATTGGTGGATCCCTCGTACTATTGGAGCTTAGACCCTCGTCACACAGTTCATGGGGGATATGGTTCCAGGATCCATGATGATGACGGATTGGCTAGCCTATGTTAGAGATCCGACTCATGTGACACAGATTGACCCGGCAGTTGGACCAGACACATCTTTTCATTCAGCATTTGGGTAGAGATCCTTCAGAAGTAGATACTTTTGATCCTTCCAGCTCTGGCGCTGGCCCCTCAGGTGACCCATATGGCTTTGCCGGTGCAGATCCTCCCTTATATCAGCCTGACATCCCTGTAGATAGAGATCCAGTGACTCAGGGGGAGTTACATCAGGTGGACAGTATCGATGATGTAGACATCGACACCATTGTCCTTTTCTGATGTATTTCTTGTTATCTCTTTTGATAGGCCTTTGTTAGCTGTTGGGTAACTTCGCCCCATTCTCGCTATATCTTTTCATAGGCCTCTGTTGGATGTTGGGTAGCTTCTCCCCATTTCCCTGTATTTTAGCTGTACAGAGATGTATTAGATGATGATATACTTAGGAATGTATGTACAGTTTTCCATTCCCTATATCATATTTCCATCTATTGTATCATGTTAGCCGTATTGATCATACCCCACCATTTTTGGTGGTATCTGGTATGCGCTCATGGTATGAAAGTATATCACCATTAGACATGGTGATCATAGATGATTTACTACAGCATATTATGACCATGTTGATGTTTCAGGTTCCCATAGGATTTGTAGAGGGTATGCTAGAGCATTGGGCACCTTGGGATGACAATGTATTCCATTCAGACCCATGAGTTGACTCTACTTTGTAGGAGTATGCACGGCTGATTGATGCCGCCAATCGGGCGCACTCTTGCGTGCATATGGCTATTAGAGACATGAGCAGACAGTTCATGACCCTCACCGGATTGAGGCGTAGAGTGGTCCAGGACGAGATTACATCCGGCCATGTGATATCCCAACATTTTCTGTTTGACAGATTTGGCTCTGAGGATAGTTATGCACGGCATTCCGAGGATTTCACCACACCGGAGGATCATTGGCGTTCATCTAGAGTGGATGTACTGCTTGTGTACGTATTGTCATACGTCTTCATGCCACGGTACATTGATGAGCTGGATATCGACGTCATTATGGCAGTGAGAGCTCTCAGGGAGGGTCATACCATTGTACCGATGATCATTGCAGAGACTATGAGGTCAGCTACATACTGCTGCACTTATCCGGTAGGAGTGTTCACAGGTAGCTCGGTCATGCTGTATGTGTGGTTTATGTCACACTTGAGACCGATTGGTACATTTAGACGGCAGGGGTTTTGTTTCACCCATGATATAGCCATGTCGTACTCTTTCGACTGCTTGAGTGTCTGAGATGTTGCATCGTGGTCAGCTTTTCTGGCAGGGATTAGAGACCTGTTTGCTATATTGTCGTGTTCAAGGCTTAGCTCACCCTACAGCTTCATTACTCATGCTCCGGGCATGGATTATTTCCCTCTAGCTAGATTGAGGGGCATGATTACTTATCACCAACTGGCCGTGATGTGTCAGTTTGACCAATTTCAGGATTTTCATCCTTATGAGGGGCGAGTGAGTCGGTAACATTTCACATCGTTTATCAACAAAGGATGATCCGGGTTGTATGCTGTTGGGATCGGCCGAGTAGTGGCCGAAGTTTTCTGTCGATCATCCCAAGTTGTTCTCGCAGAGTATTCCACATGGATGGAGACAGAGATGCGTCATTGCGGTAGTATCCACAGTGCAGGAGACTGATTCCGATGATGAGGAGCCTATAGAGGAGGCTGACATTCCCATCGATGACTTGATCATTGGTCACCAAGATTTGTGATGGATTCTCCCACCCCGAAAAGCCATCACATTACTCGAAGATTCAAAGACAACATTTGGAGCAAAGCTTACATCTGATGACCTATGACAGAGGTCAGGCTAGGGTCGCGATGTTGACAGCTCTTGATGGGAGAGACGCCGCTCTGTTAGAGAGGGACGAGGCTAGATCAGCCAGGGATGCATTGATTGCGGAGCGGGATGCCACCTTATCTGCTAGGGATATGGCCATTGCAGATAGTACTTCAGTTAGATCCCAGATGACTGTCAGTCTTGCCGACATGAGTGCTTACATTGATGAGCATTATGCCACCATGCAGTTAGCCTCTGATCTGCTAGCTCGTGTAGATACCCTTAAGCGTGGAGCTTGCGGTGCTACTACCTCCGTCTTCAGAGAGGGATGCTATATTAGATCTGATAGTCCGCATACACACAGATCTGTAGATAGCTTTGTATTTTCCTGCATAGACTAGCTTAGCCATTTTGTCATGTACAACACATATGTATATATCAAATAATATTATGTATGGCAGGGAAATATATTTTGATTCACTTCCCTTTTAGTTATGCCTTGATACTTGCTTGATATTTGCCTGTTTCTTCAGGGCCTTGTGATCTTGATGCATTATGAACTTATCCTTGATAGATGGACATTGAGACGTCGCAAGATCTCTCAGAATGGATCATTGATTTCTGTATATCCCTACCATCTTTGGTGTCTTGGGACTGGTATCTGTATGGAAAAGTGGAGAGGAGGGTGGTTTCTTCCTCTCTGAGATTGACCGCACCACAGATGGTCGCCAGTACTTCTATTTGTGAGAAGCCTAGTTAATTCCATGACTCAATTGAGTGTGGATATTGTCTAGATGATAATATTTGTATTAAAACTCACAGCATATGTTTTGTCGTATTTTACACAACTGTTGTATAATTAAGTTGTATTTGAATTTTGTACCATGTATTTGGCGACTCAAGATAGGTGATGTATACCTATTTTGGGGGCATCACAGATACAGCCTTCATACTCAGCTGTGTTGTTGGTGCTGACAAACTACAATTTGACTTACGACGGATATCGCTCCCCCTGCATGGGATATTAGAACTGCTCCAGCTCCAGAGCCTTCTGCGTTAACAGCTCCATCAAAATACATTTTCCACATACGGCATATATCGTACTGATGTTACAGCTGAACTGTCATTACCCCCTGATCGGGGAAGTATGTTTCCAAGGGTTTGTAGTCCCCTGCAGGTGCGGCGACCAGTTGATCCGCAATTCCTTGACCTTGACAGACTTTTGCGTCACATAAACGATATCAAATTACTGTGGGATCAACTGACATCTGGACAGTCCACAATTCAGTATGGGCTTATTGAACACATACTTGAGAGGATCCACACGGGATATGAGATGGGTTGTATGACCATTGAGGTAATGTTGTAACCTCATGGAAGCCCATGCTAAAGCACAACAAGTCTTCTCAATCAGAGTGTACTTGTGTTCATTGATGCTGAATCTTTTGCTGAGGTAATAGATAGCTCGTTCTTGGCCTCTATCATCTTTTTACCCTCAAAGATACCCGTATGCATTGTCATTTATGGACGGTACATGAATAGGGAACATCATCCCTAGGAGGTACCAAAATAGGAGCATTAATCGATTGCTCTTTAATGGTAAGGAAGGCTTTACGGCACTCATCGCTCCATTTTATGGAGGAGTTCTTCCTTAATGACTTGAAGATATAGCTCACAAAGGTTCTTTGTTAGTTGAAATGAACACGATAATGAAATTGATTATTCCCAAAAATCCCTATATTTCCTTCTCATGCGAGGAATGGGCATTTCCTTGATGGCTCGGATTTTGGTAGGATCCAGATTCAATCCTTTGTGGTGATTAGAAAACCTAGCAACTTGCGACTTAACACCAAAGGCGCGCTTCATTGGATTCAACTTCAAGTTGTACTTACGTGACTGTTGAAAAGTTTTCCGAGATGGTCTAAGTGGTCATCCTCCTTCCGAGATTTGATGATGATGTCATCCACGTAGATCTCTATCTCTTTGTGCTTTAAATCGTGGGAAAAGAGCCATCATAGCTCATTGATAGGTTGCCCCGCATTGATGAGGCCGAATGACAACCGTCTCAGTAGCAAAAGTTCCCCAGCGCGATGAAAGCGGTTTTCTCACGATCTTCCTCAGTGACGATAATTTGATGGTACCCCACAAAGCAATCAGCAAAGGAGTACATGCCGTATCGAGTAGTATTGTCAATAAGAATGTGGATAAATGGCATGAGAAAGCTATCTTTAAGGAAAACTTTGTTCAAATCCCAATAATCCATGCAGACTCGCACCTTTCCTCCTGGTTTAGGCACGAGAACAATGTTGGATATCCACTCCGGATATGTAAACACCATGATGATGCCGGCTTGAAATTGTCTCACAATTTCTTCTTTAACCTTTAAACTCCACTCAAGTTTCAATCGCCTGAGCTTTTGCCTAACTAGCTTGAATCCTTCTTTGATGGGAAGGCGATGAAGAACAATGTCAGTGGACAAACCCACCATATCTTCATGAGACCATGCAAACATATCCTGGAATTGGGTTAATAGTGCAACCATGTCATTCCGCTGATTTGTGGTAAGGTCTGAACCAATCTGGATTAGCTTAAGGTTGTCTAAGGTTCCACGATTGAAAGAAGTGGTTTGATCAAGATTGGGTTTGGGTTTGTCTGCGACCCATTCCATAATCTCCTGAGGTGTCTCAATGTCCTCTTGGATGTCCATCAAGTCTAAGTCCAACTTTGCATCAAAGTTACAGCCCTTGTGGAGAGAAGGCACCTCATCAGCAAGTACAAGCACATCTAAATTTAGAGTCCTGAAACAGAATATGCTTTCACTTAATATATGCAACTGTTCGATCATACAAAAGTGTTAGCGTGTACTTGATAAAATAACTACTAGTACTGTAAAGATAAGCAAGCAATTAAAGTTATCTACAGGGCAGAGGGATTTTTCTGCCCACTTTAGCCTCGTCGACCAATGCATAAAGTGCTGCTCCAATTGTCGAGGGCAAAGTCCAATTAAAGTTGATGGACTGCAGTGATGGAAGGATCGTCATTGTCCTCCTTCTCCCAAATGATAACCATGACATCTGGGCAATCATCGTCTGGGGTGTATCTGTTTGTATTTTCATTATGAACAATGACGCGTATGCCTGCCATCATCAAGGCAATGTCATATTTACGTTTCCGTTCCTTTTCTTCCACTTCGGGATCAGGAATCAGCACCTCAATCGCTTTGATTGGTACTGGTTTAGGAAACAACATGGCCATAACATGAGCTGGAACCTTTACTGGAGACTGTATCAACTCATGAGGCAAAGGTATAGAAAATCGCCGTGCGGCGGAAGCTTGAGGAACCTGCTTGTGCTTATGAGGATTCATGTGGCTGGAACTGGCAGAGTAGCCTAGTTCGGCTATTCCAATTTAGCTGAACACTTAGATAGGGTGTTTAATACCCTACTTAATTGAATGTATTTGGACCAATCTCAATTAGCAACTTAATCTTTCCGACGGCATTTCATCGGGATCCATCAAAAGCTCTGATAACCGTATGGCTACTTTGGATCCGCTTGAGATTGACATTAATCTTCACCAAGGTGGCATAAGGACAGATATTTAGAGATGAGCCTCCATCTATCAAAACTCCAGCTAGCATGTACCCGGAAGATAAAACTGCAATGTGCAATGGCTTGGAATGATCGGTCCCTTCGGGCAGTATGTCGTCATCAGTGAAGGATATCACATTGTTGTTGAAAATGTGATCAACCAAATGTTGAAAATTTTCCACATCCACTAATTTTGGCAAGTAGGCTTCTTCCAAAACCTTTAGTAAGATCTTTCGATGATCCTCGGAAGAGAAAACCATGTCCAGTATTGATATCTGGTGTAGAGCTTTTCGCAAGCTTAAAACCACTTTGGCTTCATTGTGGCCCATAGTGCAGAGGAATTTTTCAATCTTCTCCATGGGAATCTTCCCCTTTGCTTCGCAAGTAGGTTTCATAACCCGTTGAGGAAGATACAATGGATTTTCCTTCGACACTATAGCAGTAGTATGAGACATGGATCCTTCAGCTTCTCCATAATTCCATGGAACTTTGTGTAAGCTGACAACAGGATATTGTGGTCTAAAATGTAAAGAAATTGGCTCTGGTGCGGCCACTTTCAAAGGATTGTCAGCTCCTTTGAGTTGAATTGGTTGTATAGGAAATACTTTGGCAGTCTCATCATCCACTTCGGATATAACTGCTACTGATCCCTTCCATTTGGTAGGACATGCATTCCCACCCTTAAGTTGCAATAGTGTAATCATCTGCTATTTGTAGGACACCGCTATCAATAAGATTCTGAATGAGATGGCGGAGTGCCCAGCATTCGTCTGTACTATGACCGCGAGAATGTGAATGATATTGACACACTTTATCAGAATTGAAACGTCCTGAGAGGAGATTAATTGGAGGGAGAAGGAAACTAATTCTTCCTTTGTTGATCAACATCTGCAGTATCTCCTCCATAGATTGGCCAAGATAGGTAAATTCCCTTTGATTGGCAAAATCCCGATGGGCTTTAGCATTGGCTCTCTTTGCAACCTTATCCTCCATAGCTTCGCTTTCTGAAGGTGGTGAGGAGGCATTCATAACAAAAGGAAGGAGATAGGCATGCTCCTGCCTGATTAATTGGCGTGTGACTTGATGATGGTGGGTCACCGATTCGCCATTGCTTTCAATTTGTTTGCAAAGAGCTTTCATCTTTCGTTCCATTGTAAATTGGAACTTTGCATAATCCCATCTGTCAACACCGTCTTTGATGGTTTGGGATGACTTCGCCATTAGAATTGGAACCACATCCAAAGGCTCTCTAATCGATCATGTTGACCTCTTCTTTTTTATGTTGAGGAAGAGGGTTGTCTTCCACGTGAGGTTGATCTGGTTTTGTGACCACGAACTCACTGTTGTCTATTAAATCTTGGATCTTATGTTTCAAGGCCCAACAATCTTAAGTATCATGTCCAGGTGCTCCGGCATGATAAGCACACTTCCGAGTAGCATTAAAACCCCTCCCATTAGGGTTGGCTGGTGGAAAAAGATGTGTAATTTTCTTCTGAGCAGTCAGAAGAGCAAGAATATTCTCGAGCGAGTCCCCTAAGGGTGTGAATGTGCGAGGACAATTTGCATCTCCACCTTTAGATAATGGAGGATTTGAAGATTGTGATTGAAAAGGGGAGTAGTTTCTCCTCTACATAGGCATGCTTTGATTACCTTTTTGACCTTGTAGTATCAAGGTAACATCCTTCTCTTTCTTTTTATGGACCCTTCGGGGGTTGTTTCCATAAGATCCGGACTGGATGTGCTCAAAGAATGACTTTAAGAGCTGCTTAGGTCTTGAATTTTATCGGACTTCAATCCCATTTCACCATTTCTCCGTGCTTAATCGTTTGAGAGAATGGTTTGCCAATACCGAATAAGACTCTTTCATAGAAAGGAGCTTCACATACATCTATGAATGTCACGACCATTTCTAATTCCGTCATGGAAGGAATAACTTGAAAGCAACAAAAGCGCCTCCACCTTTGAGCATACTCTCTACGAAAGACTCGTTAGATCGTTTCTTGACCTTGGTGATTTGATACCTGGTCGGAGCCATCTGAGATTGAAAATGTATTGAGTGAGGAAGGCGTGATCCAAATCTTCCCACTATGGATCTTTGAGTTATCTAATCTGGTATACCATGAACAGAAGCCCGATCGGACTTTTCTCAAACAAATTTGCATTCGAGCTTTTCATTTTTCGCATAAGATCCGAAGTTCTCAATGAACACCTTTAAATGTGTATAAGGATCCCTAATCCGTCGTATTTCTCAAAATCGGGGGTCTTGAATTTCTCTCGGATAATGAACACCGGAAATATGCAAAGGTCTGCGTATATGAAACAATCGCCATGTGTTCCAATCCTTTGAGAACACAAATAGTTTCCTCCATTTGAAGGACCTTCTTCCTGATATCACCGATGTCTGGATCTCCTTTGAGATGGGTGTTTTTAAGGTCTTTGTTGGTCGTATCCAACTGAGGTTCTAGAATTGTCTTTTCCAAACCTTGAACTCCTCCTTGTGTAGAGGATTCTGTATGTGTAGGTATCTTCGTACTCTGAGTGGACTGGTGCAATTCTTTCAGTAGAACAGCCAAGTCTGTAATTTGTTTACTCAATCCGTTAAATTCTTCTCGGGAAACAGCATTAGACTGGTCAGAAGAAGACATGAGTGGCTGTAGGCATGTGGCCTTTTTGGATTTTGAGCGGGTAACAGGCCCAATTGCTTCCCTACAAAAGACTTAAGTAGTTTAGTCTTAGGGTAATGTAAATGTTATCATAACATGTCCATTTTAGGAATTTTTGTCATGCAAAATTGGTTGTTAATTGATAACATGCATGCATGCACAGATATTCTTCATATTTTCCATTACATATGGATGAACATGGAATAAAATTACAAGTAAATGCTTTTACAAGTAATTGAAAATGGAAAGTATGAAGAGACTTTCCTCCGCGTTTGGTTTATCAGAGGTTGACCTATCTTAGGGTTACTCTCGCGGCTTTTTGGCATGAAGGTTCCCAGATCATCGAAATTTACTTGACAGGAAGTTAATCCGGTCTTTCAACTGGAGCGAATCTGGGTGGTGCCTTTCCTGAGCCTCGCTAGAATTATTCTTCCTGCGAGTCCAGTAATCAAACACCGACAGGATAGCCTCCTGATGGAGGAACCACACAACATACATTCACATACAATGTGTCTCACCGTTTATGAAAACGATGACATGTGCGAAGCACTAATATCGCAGATAGATATAGTATAGTGCAGTAAGTAAATATGCATTCATACACATTCATCAAAAATGTAAATGCAACATTCACACACAAGCATATAACAGTTTTAAAAAGCTTGTAATAGCGGCTTAAGCCCTCTTACTGGAGTCCCCAGCAGAGTCGCCACCTGTCGACGTCGGGATTTTTGAGTGTCCCTTTTCGTTACTTGTTCTTTGGTGTTCTCATGTTAATGTGAGATTTGTTTGAAAAAACAAGTGAAAAATATCCGACATGTATAATGTCGATGATTTGACTTTAAGAGTCGCCAGTTGGTGTATTTGACTGGTTGCACCAACGCAACCAAAAAAGGTTTGAACATTAACCCAGTGATTTAACACTGCTAAATGGGTCTGTGAAACCGAGATTCATTTTGGGTCCGGGGGCTTGATTATGCGGAGGGAAGGTGTTAGGCACCCCTCGACATCCGTGTTACCACGGTGACCGCCACTTTTTAAAGAAACTGTTATATGAATGTGTGTCTGTGTGTGTGTGTGGATCAATGTGCAATTATTTAGAAGTAGTGATGTACCTCATTCACACCTATATACATAGGGTTTGAATTTATAGAAAAATTCAGTTTTAAACAAGATATAGCAATGATGTTTTATAAAAAGAGGTTTTTCAAACCCTGTGCTCAATAGTAATTGAGGCCTTTGATACTTCCATTTTATTATTAAAAGTTCGGCTTGTTTGATTTTATTTTCAAGATGTGAGGCATTCTCGAGAAAATAATATACAGCAGTGCCAAACTCCTCACGGGCATGACAACCATCCAAGGAAATTCAGACACAGAAAAGTAATGTACAAGCTGCTCACAGCTGAAAAATGTCCATCATGGGAACCGAATCTAGATTCATGAGATCAATCTATGATCACATAATCTTTGCAATTTGTATGGAAAGCGATGGCGATTATATATATAAAAGTCAGAAATATATATATACAGAGACTGATTAACCACCACGAAGCAACTCCATGGGGGATCGAAAATGTAAATATATAAAAATGATAAATATATATATATATGGACATAATCAACCACCACGAAGTAAACTCCAAGTGGGACGAAATGTAAATAAAGTTGTAAAAGCAATCAACTGCCACGAAGTAAACTCCAGGCAGGACAAAATGTAAATAAAGCTGTAAAAGCGATCAACTGCCACGAAGTAAACTCCAGGCAGGACGAAATGTAAATAAAGCTGTAAAAGGCCACGGAGGAAACTCCAGGCCTAACAAAAACGTAAATATATATATATATATATATATATATATATATATATATATATATATATATGTATGTATGTATAGATATATATATATATATAAGCAGTAAACGCACTGGATGTGAATCCAGGCTCATCGGATATGTCCGACAATAATTATATATATAAGTATATATATATAAGCGAGTAAATGCACCGGATGTAAAATCCAGGCTCATCAGATATGTCTGACAACAATTATATATATAAGTATATATATATATATATACAAAAGCAGATAAACGCTCCAGACCGAAGTCTAGGCTCAATCGAGGCATAACTCGATAATGTTAGTCCATATATGAAATATATACATATATAAGTATATATATACAGACAAAGCAATGAAAACCACGGACCGAAGTCCGGGAAAACGCACACAACACGACTCTCAATGTGTATAATAGTGTGTGCTAATATGAGAAGAAGACTTTATAAAATGTGAGAAGGCTTACAGTGGGCTGCCAAAGTAGACTTCTATGACTTTATATGGGTAAACACTCAGCTCCCGCTAGATAAAAAGATAGCTATATGTGAGCTAACAGATGTTTATAGAAGAGGAAACACTCAATGAGGTGTATACAGAGTAAAATGGACAGGGCTTCCTCGCCTTTTTCCCTCCTTCTCTCTCTCAAATGGCTGACCCCAAGGCTCATATTTATAGATTGATGGTCGCAGGTACACCTATGGCAGCCGCGATTGTACCTGCGGCTGGGCGTGGTGCATCCGGGCCTCACGGGTCTCGTCGTCTCGAAGTACGTGCACTCGTGCACTGTAATGTTCGCTCAAACTTGCAGAACTTCAATCCGAGCATCCGAACGAGGTATATCTAACCTTCTCCGGACTGTTTGTGTAGAGTTACGCAATGACATGAATTAGAGGTTGTACGAAGTCAAGAAGAGGGGTCCATGCCCATGGTCTTCAAGCTTCAAATTCTATCCAAAGTACTGTCATGCGTAATAGTCACTCGAGATTGTTACTCCTAGGTTCTTATGGGACATCGTTGGATGTATGTATGTATGAAGTGTTGAGACGACGCGCAAGTGTTGAAGGGGCAAGATGACGTTTGACTCTTTGTCGGGGTTATCGCCGGTTTGAGCTGAAAGTAGACGTTGCTCAGGTTCATCTGAGATTGGACTACTTGTTTGTGTGTTGTGATATCATCTTGTGAGAGAAAACGTTGAGGTGGTAAGATGACGTTTTGACTCTTCACCGGTCATCACGCGGTTTGAGCCGAAAAGCGAGCGTTGTTGCTTTCGTGGTTATATCGAGAGTGGATCGCTTGTTTGTATGCCTCACCGCTCATCTGTGGGTATGTCATGCTCGCCCGCTTGTTAGCTCCGGTCCGAGGTATGAGTGCCTCGGCAGGTCTCGAGCTTGAAGTCGATCGCATGTATTTGAAACAAGCATTTCGGAGTTATCGCCGGGCTCGCAATGGCATCCTCGGGGCTATCACCAAGGATGGAGTCGCTACTCCCAAAGTTGTTTCGGATTGGGCCGAAAGCGTCGTGGTGTTATCGCCGAGACATAACTGTCCTCTCTGGTGTTGTTGTCGGTCTTTTGATCTGCGTACCTCGGGGTTATCTCCGAGATTAGAAATGACATTCTCGGTGTGTGTTCCAGGTTTGAGATGAAATTCTTGGTTTATGTTCCGGGTTGGAACTGAACTTCCGGTAGTATCTGGAATGGATGTAAGCTGTCTTCCAGGGTTATCTCCGAAAGACGAATCTGCCCTCCTGCAATGTTAGTAACAGGCATGCAGAAAATTTCAACTGTCTACACTTTCCATCACCTCCATCTCCAACTGTGCCCGGAGAACCTCCTTCTCAGCTCTCTCACTAAGCTCCCTCTGCTTAGACTCCTCTAGCTTACCTGCGAATTCCACATTCCTAGCTATCGAATGGTGAAAAAGAGTTCCCATTTGTACTCTCACTCCTTGTGATACACAAGTTCTACTTCCAACTCCTGCATCTTCAGTTACCTCTCATGAGCCTCAGCCTCTAACTCCTCGACTCTACATCCTAACTCAAAAATCTGCTCCTCATACTCCCCCAGCATCTGATCCTCAAATGTAGTCTCATCGGGATCTTCTGCAGGCTCATCCTCCATGGGTTCCTCCTCTGGATCCGACTCTACGGGAAATGGCTCCATCTCCTCCTCCTCATTATCATCATCGATAGGAGCCATTACCGAAATGGGCTCAGCTATCAATGGTGCCTCATACACCACGTGTATGTTACGTGGCTCCTCTTCTATCACTCTTCTCTCGGTGCCAGAAGTCAGCCACGGCCTTAAATTAAGCCAAATTGTTCACGCCGCAGCACCATGTACAGGACCCGAAAGATCTCGAAAGTGAAAGTAAGCAGTGCACGCCCCATCGAGTAAGGACTCACACTACAAAGACCAAGTCCGGACACCTTCATCATTAACTCCCGCCAGCAGCCATGAGATGTGAGACACACGATCAGCAGCAGCATACCCTTGATGAAAGATGGTGAAGAATAGACATGAATGTAAAGCAAGAGAATTTGATTAGTTTAAAGTAAACCTACCTTAAGGAACTTGAAGTAACATTGTTAAACCTTAAGAGTAATGTGTAAAGGTTGGTAATAACCTATTCAACTATGAATGCAAGTAGAATGATAAACCAGAATTGATGGTAATCAAATCTAATACATAATTAGATTAAGATGAAGGGTAAGATATAGTCATATATATACTTGATTATATATGACCTAATGTAAGGCATTATATGATCATGTGTTGTAGAGACTTGAAAGATTCAATCATAAAGTAAATATACCATAGCAGACTCTAAAGGCAAGTATTCTAACTCTTGTTTCAGTTCAATCTGAACAAGTTTTTGAAGTTCATGTATCCTTACGCATGAATTGAAGTATGTTGAAGTTAAAGCCAATTCCTTTGGCTATACTTGATATATTGAATGGATTATTAATAATCTGTTCATCTATTATCAAATGTTGTTATCTTTTGTCAACTACTTGATATTGTTTTCAAAAGAAGACTGAAATGTTAAACAAATGTTTTGTCGATAAACGACAAGCACATGAGGTTGCCAAATGATTAAACGTACATACGTTTAATGGATGTAGTGTTGATCAACGTAGAGTACAATAGGCTGATCACCTAGAAGTGCTCGTAAGTAATATCGACTTACTGATTTGAGTTCCGGTTGTCCTTTTAAAGAAAGAATGAATACTCGAGGTCTTTGACCGGAGTGAATGTTTTACTAAATATTGTGATTATTGTAAAACATTTTGAAAGAAAGATGAAGTGCTATTTTGAATCATCAATAGTACTTCATAACTATTGTTCAGTTATCGAAGATATACGATTCATATGTTTCAAGCATGATGTTATTGAAATTGTTATACTTGTTTGAGCTAGTTATGCTCACTCTTGCTTGAACCATATGAATGCAGTTTTAAGACCCGAACGTTCAAGGATCGAATAAAGATAAAGGAAAGGCTAAAGCGATTATTAAGTCGTCTTTGTAATAAATATAGGTCTATTGTTGTAATATATTTGATATTATGACAAAGAACCTTTGTAATGGGTATAGAACACGGAAATGTAAATAATACTTTGAATTTATAGAAGTTATGTTCGTTCTTTGAGGCTTTTCAATTGAATGAATGTATGAATGGTAGTATCTTAGTGATGCACCATCTCGCCGGGTTGGAAGATACCCGAATTTGGGGCGTTCTGCTTAAGCTTAGGGGATGGCAAGCAGAAAAATGCTACCGCCCTCTAACTGACTGAGAGTTGAGCTTTGCATTTCTGCTTTACATCCCATTCGTTAGCACACTAAGATAATTACACTTATCATGCATACATGATAGAGGGCTTTACATACACGTATGACCATCCTAAGCTCACCTTTACATATTTGGGTCTTAGTTTAGGATTTCCAAGGAGTTTAGGCCCAATAGGGTCATGGAACCACAAGGCCAACTAGGTTAACCATATGTACATGCGATAAGGTCATATAAACTGTAATATACATGCTCTCAAGTGTTCACATTATTTATTCATAGCTAGCATTGTTTATCACTTTAAAACATGCTTAAACTCATGCATGGTTAATCTTCATTTTGTCTAACACATAAGAATAATGTTTAGAGACACAATGAACATAAACATGCCATCTTAAATCTTCAGAACTTAACTTACCCACACAAATGAAATTTAGTTTGAAGAATATCCTAGTTGCTTTTGAAATCATTTTAAACTTTGAATAATGCAATCAAACACATACACAACATCTTTACATCTCTTTTCATGTATAGTTAAGTCATGTTTGCATACTCACAAGGTCAGAACATACTCCATGTGGTATTCCTGGATCTTAGTCTTAACATGTCAAGTTTTCTTTGAAATAGTCATTTAACTCAAATCCTAAACAAGTTGGTCATGAACAAAGGAACTATAAATCACCACTCATGCTCATTTATGCTCAGAACTTAATCATATATGTATACTATCATGCTCAGAATTTTCAGAGTACAAGTTCCATCAAAACTCATTTTCGAAACTTTAAGTTTTTGTTATAGAACTCCTACTAAACCATGTTGGACAATTCATATCCCATAAGAATGTTTTATACCACATGTTATACTTCTTTTCATGCATGTATAGGTCATAATACTAGGTTAGAAGCAACACAAGATTACGTAAGCTAGAATCTAGTTTTGGGGATCATGATCAAGGCTTCACCCTAAAGACAAAATGGGCGTAGTTAAGCCTCTTCCCGACCGTAACCGTAAAGGTGATCTGTTATGCAAAGTATCAACCCAACTTCGATTTCTTCAGTTTAAACATGCTTAAGTTCATTATTAGAGGTTCCATACATGTATACACACCTTTTTTATAGCTTAATATGCTTAGTTCCTTCTCTCTGCACTATCTAAACTCCTCCTCAATTACCAACAACTAACACTCTCCAACTTAGAATTTGGCAAACAATTTACAGTAACAGAAAATGAAGAATGGAGCTGCCCTTTTATAGAAGAATTGTTATCTAGTTAATGGCTTTGCTCAAAGGTTAGAATTTAGGAGGTAGAAGAAGAAAATAATGGACAAGAAGAAGTTGGCCAACCACCATCTTCATAGCCATCATCACAGCAACTTCTAGCAAGCTTGAATTCACGCAACTGAGATTATAGACTACTGTTTGGGTCACTTAATATAGGACACGTGTTTTAAATCTTAGCAACTTACTTATATAATGCTTAGTTTGGTTTCTTTGATTTCCAAAATATAATTTTAATTTGTTAATGCTACTACACTATGAAAAATTAGGGATTTAATATATATCCATATCATATAATCTATGTACATTGGGTTCACATAATTTAATATTTACTGTAGATAAAATAACGCAGTTAGGTATTATTGACCGGGGATTTCCCATAGATATTATTATTGCACATATATCAATATTATATCACTGTCCAATATTAAATGTTTATTTTAAACATTTAATCCCTTTCTGACTTTCTGGAATACACATTTAATTAATTAATTATGTATTAAAAGGTCACATATGATTTTATTGTGCTATTGGTTACCTCATACCATTCAAATGTACTCTTATCATATGATTTTAATGATGTCACATATTACAATAATGTTCTATTTATCAGCCACTTCAATAACTAACTTTTCAAATTAAGCCACTAGCCGCATTTTACGCACATTCATCTTTGTATCAAGATAGTCATGGAAATCCTCAGCAAAGTCAAATGGTTTAGTTCTATGCCAGCTCCGACCTCTATCACAATATTAGTTTCACATGACATGAATTAACTTCCATATTGGTAATATTACTAGTTAAAGAGTTTATTCATTTCATACGTGGAATTATACAGTTACACATAATTAATTCTTTCCCTTATTAAACAGTTTCTCTTTTAATTCACTTAGTAAGTTTCCTTGGCCTTCATTATGCCACACTAGGCAAATTTTCATAAGCTTTATATCAAGCTCTTCACCAATCTCACCACATAAATTTACTGTCGTAGCGTTCAACAGTTAACTTAATTGAATATAATTTCTATAAACCACACCATAATAATATTTATTTATACTCAAGTAAATATTCAACTTTCATTAATTTATTCATCAATAATATTTGGAAATTCTCGGGTATTACACACGTTATTTATAAAGATGGCACTTTAGTGGATCCAGCGAAGGTGGAAGCAGTTAATAATTTGAAACAACAAAAAACACCAACCGAAGTACGGAGTTTCCTAGGGTTAACGGGATACTATCGAAGGTTCATCCAGGACTTTTCTAAAATAGCTACTCTGTTGACAAATTTGACTAGGAAGTCTGTGAAGTATGTGTGGGCGGAGAAGTGTGAGAACAATTTTTAGGAACTAAAGAGGAGGTTAAGTGAAACACATGTATTATCTTTACCAGATGATATGGGGAATTTTGTAGTTTATAGCGATGCTTCGCATAGAGGACTAGGTTGCGTGATCATGCAGCATGGCAAGGTCATTGCGTATGCGTCACGTCAGTTAAAGGATTATGAGAAGGTTTATCCGACTCATGACCTAGAATTAGCAGCAGTAGTTTTTGCATTAAAGATATGGAGACACTATCTATATGGGGAGAAGTGTGAGATATACACGGACCATAAAAGTCTGAAATATATCTTCATGCAGAAGGAGTTGAATATGAGGCAGAGAATGTGGTTAGAATTGATAAAAGATTACGATTGCAATATCTTATATCATCCAGGGAAGGCAAATGTTATGATCGATGCATTAAGTAGGAAGGGTCGGGAAAAGCTATCAATGTTAACTACTCGGAATGAGTTAGTAACAGAGATGGCAAGGATGGAGCTAGAAGTTAGATTGTCAAGTGAATCAGTAGGGAAGTTATTTACAATAGACACTCGACCAAAAATTGTGGAACGAGTTGTGGAAGTACAAGTGAGAGATGAGGAATGCGAATGAATGAAGAGAATTGAGGATGGAGAGAAGACTAAGTATAGTCTTGATAAGGATGGGTTGCTACGTTTTTAAGGAAGAAATTGGGTTCCATGTGATACGAAATTAAAAAAATAGATAATGGGAGAGGCCCATAGTTTAAGGTACTCGATACATCCAGGTAGCATCAAGATGTATCATGACCTTCGACAGAACTTTTGGTGGTCGAACATGAAGAGAGGAATAGCAAAATATGTTAGTAGTTGTTTAACTTGTCAGAAAGTTAAGGCCGAACACCAACGACCGAGTGGATTATTGCAATAATTAGAGATTCCAGAATGAAAGTGGGAGCATATCACGATCGACTTTATGGTGGGACTTCCAATGACGAAGAAGGAATACGACACTATTTGGGTAATAGTGGATCGTTTGACGAAGTCGGCTCACTTTTTGCTGATAGGAATTGGATATAATTTAGAACAATTAGTTAACCTTTATCTCAAAGAAATTATTTCAAGACATGGGGTACCAGTTTTGATTGTGTCAGATCGTAATCCACGATTCACATCGAATTTTTGGAGGAGTTTGCAAAAGCAAATGGGAACGCAGTTGAGGTTGAGTATAGCATATCATCGTCAGACTGATGGATAAAGTGAATGAAAAATTCAAACGATAGAAGATATGTTAAGATCTTGCGTTATGGATTTCAAGGGGAGTTGGGACAAACATCTACCTTTGGTGGAGTTCGCTTACAACAATAGTTACCGCGCTAGTATAGGCATGCCGCCTTATGAAGCGATATATGGAAGGAAATGCAGGACGCCACTGTGCTGGGATTAAGTAGCTGAACGTCGGATGTTGGGACCTGAAATGGTACAACAAACGGCAGTCATGGTGAAGTTAATACGTATTCGACTAGTAGCAACTCAAGATAGACAGAAGAAGTACGTGGATCCTCACTGTGAGAAGAGGGAGTTTAAAGTCGGTTCGTATATATTTTTGAAGGTGTCGCCTTAGAAAAGAAAGATACGCTTTAGGAAGAAAGGGAAATTAAGTCCAAGGTTTATAGGACCTTTTGAAATTTTAAGGAGAGTAAGAAATGTAGCTTACAAAGTAGCTTTACCTCTAGAGATAGAATGTATACATAATGTGTTTCACGTTTCAGTATTGTGTCCTTTATAAATCGGACTATAAGCACTTAATAGAATATGAATCTATTCAGGTAGAAAAAAAACGTAACGCATGAAGAACTTCCAATTCAGATTGTTGATAGGAAGGAATAAGTCATAAGGAATAAAATAATACCTTTGGTGAAGGTAATTTGAAGGAACTACAATGTCGAAGAAGCAACGTGGGAACTCAAGAGTAAAAATGAAGGAAAATATTCCCCATTTGTTTACTTAATTGTATTGAGATTCTGGAGATAGAATCCTTATAAAGGGGGGGAGAATGTAACACCCGAGAAAAATTAGATTATTATGTGCATTAAATTTTATTTGATTATTTGAATTAAATGAATTTAATTGTTTATTAAAGTGAGTAAGATGTTTAAAGGTCGTTCACTGACCTAGAATGTTCGAGTGTGGTTAGGATTCTGGCTATGTGCTAGGATTAAATGATTTGAATTTCAAAGACGAAAATAAAAGTTTTTCGAGAAATTTTCTTAAAAACACTATTCATCCATTTTTGCTCGGGAATAAATTTTTAATTTTCGAGAAATGCGTAATGATAGAATTCTAAGACGAAATGGAATATCTAATAATATTTCAGTTATAGCAAACGAAGTTTTCACCTGCAAACTTAAAACCCTAAGGGTTAGGAAAAGTGAAATTCAAGAACTAAATGATTATGTATAATAAGAATTGTTATTATACGTGAGGAATATGAGTATAATACTAGTTATTACACAAGTATAGTATAAAGATTATTATGACGTATAATACAAATATCGTACGAGGTATATACGATGAGAATACGATTAGTTCTTAATAAACTTTAGTTATTGGACCTAGACTTTGTCAAGCCCAATTGGATGATGAATTATATCAAGGCCCATTTTAAAATTAAATCAAGCCCAAAGATAGGCCCGATATGAATTAATTCTAAGCCAAATCAAGAAACGAACCTGTGGGTCGAACCGATGGATCACCAGATGGGTAAAACCCATAGGGAAACTCATGTGGGTCCCCAAAGGGGAATGTGGGGCAGCTACTTGGTGGCCAAGATAGGCGAGAAGCTTTCCTTGCAAGCTTTGAATAATAAGGTGGTGGCCCTTTTGACCAAAATTCCTTCCATTTGATTTTCTATATATAGAAGCCTATGTTGGTTCATTTGTTGTTTTTACCAACATTGAGCACTATATTGAGAGAGAGAAGAGCAATAGCAAGTAATCAAGAGGAATTAAAGCAAAGTAATCAAGCTTAAGTTAAGAACGCGAAGAACACTAAGGTAAAAATGCGTAAACCCTAACATTAGATTCTTTTCTCTTTATTTTTCATAGAGAAATATGACTTGGTGGAGCATGTCGCTTCCAGAGTAATAAGGATGGCTATTAGTGAATTAAAAAATTAATAAGCCATATATATACGAGAATTATAATCGACTAATTAAGCTTTAATCGAAGAAAATCATTAAAACATTGAATTGGTTGTTGATGGACAAATTGAAAACAATCGGGTATAAGTTAGATGCAAATTCCTTGGTTAAGATATAGATAATTGAACAATGGATTGATCCCATTTGATTTGGTGTAAAAATCTTGAGTAACGAAGTTATGGCAAAATTTACGAGATTAGACGATAATCGTCGAAATCGTAGAATTCCCAGAGTGGTAGTCAAAAGTCGTCGTTTAACTCGAAAACCTTAGTTTTCAATGGCGTGTCGTAAAACATTGTATTTAAGAGTCGTGGACTCAAGAATGGTCGAATTCTGACTTAAAACGAAGAAACAAGCTGTGAACGTTCAAGAACGTTTAACGAACGCGTAGTAAAAAATTTAAACAGTAAATTTATTGTTAACGGATTTAGAAATTTATTATGTCTAAATGAAAATGAATTATATAACATATGTGAGATAACGGCTTTTGAATGAGCCAATTTCAACTAATAACGATCGAGTTATGAGCTCAGAGGAGCAAAAGGTTCCATTCGCCACCTTTATGTTGCATGAAGAGGCGGATTAATGTGACGTACTATCCACCTTTAGGTATCAATGTGACGTACTATCCAAGTCTTGGATGAGGGTCACAGTTTTGAATGATATTTCTATCGTTAATAAATTTCCTGACGTATTCATGAAGACTTCCTAGCCTATCCCTAGAACGTGAAATCGAATTTTGTCATAATCGACCCCAAAAGACAAAACCCCATTTCTAAAACCCTTAAATATTTCTTCAACTAAAACGAACGTAAGATGTGCCAAAGACGTTGACTCGAGCTGTTGAAGATTACGATCGTACCATTCAATACCATCGTGGAAAAGGGAACGTGGTAGCTGACGCGTTGAGTAGAAGATCGTATGCGTTTACGAGTGCGAATATACGAACCCACGTGAAGATAACGAATATACGATTAGAATCGACTTTAATCGATAAAGTTAAAGTCGCTCAAGCTACATACTCAGAGCTGATGAATGTGAAGAAGAAGGTTCAAGAAGGCGTTATCTTAACCCTTGATTTAATTGGCCCATTTGAAATCCTCGATCAAGTAGGAACTGTGGCTTATAGACTCATTTTACCGCCAAGTATGTCACATGTTCATAACGTTTTTTTCACGTATCGATGTTACGTAAATATGTGGACGACCCGAACCACATTATTGATTTAGAACCGGACGAGATAGCGGATAATTTAACGTATGAAGATGTACTTATTAAAATCCTGGAATATATTCTACGCTTAAAGGTTATACCTCAAGAGTTAGAATCTGACAAAGTGTCCTCATCTGTTCGGCATACCAAGTACGTACATAAATTTTGAGGGCAAAATTTTATAAGGAGGGGAGATTGTAAAATCCCAAATTTTACTAATAAAGATTTAAATTTCTCGAATTTTTTTATTTTTTTTGAATATTATGGTGTGGATTTAATATAATGTTATAGTTGTGGGTAATATTTATAAATTTTGCAAAGTATGCAAGTTGTTGTATTATATTCGATTAGTCGGGGAATATTCGTTTTAGCAGAGAATATTCGTACAACGGCGCAATCATTGGTGGACCCCACAACGGAATTGTTGTCGGATTGAGAAAACGACAAAAATGTTTTTATGAAAATAACGGCGGAAATTTACCGTTAATACTGTTGAACTACTTTCATTAGTAAAGAAATACGATGTACTGGCATTAGTTGCATAGTAGCAAGACACCAGTATTGATTATTGATGCTTACGTGAAAAACACTCGCTTTTGTTCAATTATTGCTACGATGAGTTCTTGCGACAAGTATCTCACGTTATTTGATTCAATTATTGTCGATTGTTATATTATATATATAAGTTTTGTTTTATTAGTATTATTAGTGTAATAAAATGTAAAAGCTTTTATATAAAAAATGTAATACTTTTATAAAGTTATTCATTTTATTAGGCAATAATTAGAATATATTATATTCTATTATGCATAGTGTTTTGTATAGTAAAATCTTTTTATATAAAAATGTAATACTTTTATAAAGTTATCTGCTTTATTAGACAATAATTAGAATATATTATATTTTATTATGCATAGTGTTGCATAGTGCACTGCGTAGTGTTTTTTCAGATAGTAAAATCTTTTTATATAAAAATGTAATACTTTTATAAAGTTATTCATTTTATTAGATTATAAATAGAATATATTATATTTTATTTAAAAGATTTTGCTTTAAATCTGGCAAATCATCCGCTTAAAAGTAAATCAATCTGGACCGTTCATGAATTAGTTACTATGCAAATCCATTCTTCTATAAATAAAGCTCATTCCTTCATTATTTTTACTGAATTCAATTGAAACTCTAGAGAGAAAACTATAGATAGAATTCTTCTTCTATAATCTTGAGCGTATTTCTTTAGAGTTTAAGAAAGTTTTGAAAGCGTAGTCTGAGTTTTCTTCAAGTATATCCTCGCCTCTACCGTCTAAAGTACTCTTCTTTATAAGGTAAGGGTATTATTTTTTCATATTCATGAAGAGAACTTCATTATTCCATTCTTTATTATTCTGTTGGAATAACTTTTGATATCGTGGTCTACCTTATACTTGGTGATTTACATTGTTATTCCATTCGTTATTATTCATTGGAACATCCTCATGCATGCGTTTTACACCGACACTGTTCTCGCCTTTATTATTCTCGTTGGAATATCATATACATGCATTATACGCCGGACTGGTTCCGCTTTTATTATTCTCGCTGAATATCTTATCTGTATGCTTTTACTGTGGGACTGATTCCGTTATTTATTATTACGTTGAATAACTCGTCTATGCAAAATCTTGCATGCATGGTGATTTCATTGTTATTCCATTCTTTATTATTCATTTGAATATCCTATCGGTGCGTATTACGCTTTGACCGGTTCCGTTATTTATTATTCTGTTGGAATAACTCATTGCATGCAAGTCTGCACATGCCGGTGATTTCTTTTGTTATTCCATTCTTTATTATACTCAAATAAGTTAAAGTTTTGACTTCTATACTCCATGAAATTAGTTGAATATATTTGATATTTGCGCTTCATCCAGTATCTTTTCATGGAAATATTCTTCTGAGTATTCTTGAATTTTACTCTACAAAGAAGTATCATGTTGACAATTTGGACGTTATTAGTTCCTGGATAAATTAATTCTTGAACTTGCTTTCTTGAATTCTTATATCATTGTCATCATCCTCATGTTTATATTTTATTGAAAGTCATCTGTGGCCTGTAGTGCATAGATGGACTCAAATTGATTATGACCAGGGATTATTCGGTATAATCATGACCGTAATGTTACAAATGATGTGGTAAAAGTCCTCATTGGCCCGAAGTGCATTGATGGACAGTTGTTGGCATGATCATAACCATTGATGAATACACAAATATCCATGGCCCGTAGTGCATGGATAATTTGTGGTCGTGACCTAATGAATATCATTGTCAGTAGTCTTGTGGATGATGTAGATTATTTATTGTCGAGTCTCGGTGATAAAAAGTGATGAAAACTTTTTAAATCATAAAAGATAGTAGATTTTATTCTCTACTTGACTCTTTTAATGGATTGCTTGTTTATTTACTTGCAGCTTAAACTTGATGTCTATTGTATTTTATCAGTTTAACATTGTTGAAGACTAATGATAATTTATTCTGCATTATCTTAGTCATAATATTTCTTACTGGGCTAGTTGAGCTCACCCTTTCCTTCGTTGTTCTCTTCAGGAAATGAGAATATAGCTGGGACGAGTCGGGGAACGGATTGATAGTCCAGATGATAGCATTAGTAGTCCTCATTATTCTGATTAAATAGTGTGACAATAAATGTAATGCGGACTCCTTTGAGTTTGTATACTGTCTAGATGACAATATACGTATTAAAACTCTTAGTTTATGTTTTGTCGTATTTTACACGACAATTGTATTATTAAGTTGTATTTGAATTTTAGACCATGTATTTGGCGACTCAAGATGGGTGATGAATACCTATTTTTGGGGGCGTCACAAGGTTGGTATCAAAGCTTAGGGATATAATCCCTGGCTGAGATGTGAGACAATAACTAGGAGGGGAGAGACGGGGAATTCCTTCGCTAGTATGACCTACCTAAGATTATTTGTTATTTAATTGGTCGGTCAGAGTATAGGGATAATATGTGATATGTTATTTAACACTTGTTTTATTGTAGTATTTGAAAATGGCATTCGAAAATGTTGAGAATAGCAATGGAGCACAGGAGACCGTTGAGTCTCCACAGATCAATAATCAGGATAATGTGCAACAGGAAAGCGATAATCTTCCTGTAAACAACAACACTGATCAAATGATGAACGATGGAACGTTTAGGAGCTTTTTAGAATACATGCAACACCAACACCAAACGAGAGAGACTCCTGTTCATAATGCAGGTGGAATCAATGGCAACCCACGGTCAGTCACCGCTAAGCAATTCAAGGAGCTGGGACCACCGGAGTTTTTGGGAAAGCCAGAACCACTTAAGGCGGAGACGTGGTTAAAGCAGATCACCAAGATATTTGATGTCTTAGGATGCTCCGAGGAGCAAAAGGTTCCATTCGCCACCTTTATGTTGCGTGTAGAGGTAGATTACTTGGTGGAATCAGAAAAAGCATCACCGACTGACCTTTTCAAGATGTCTTGGGAGAAGTTCCAAGAGCTGTTCAATGACAAGTACTTTCCTGAAAGTATTCATCACATAAAGGAGGTGGAGTTTATCAAGTTGGAGCAAAACAACATGACCGTGTCGCAGTACGAAGCCAAGTTTGCCGAGTTGTCCCGATTTGCTTCTCATTTGGTTGATAATAAGGAGAGAATGACGTGAATATTTCTAAGAGGTTTGAAACCTGAGATACGTCAATATCTTATCTCTCATAAACTATGTTTGTATTCAGATGTTGTTAATAGGACTCAGTTATTGGAGCGCGATAATGAGTCAACCCAACCAAAAGAGAGAGCAACGAAAAATGATAATACTGGTGATAACAAATCATCAAAGCGGTGACAATAAGCATGGAGGAATCAACATGCCGTAAATGGTAACCACTTCGATGGTAATCATGGCCAAAATAATAAGAATGGACATTTCAAAAGAGAAGGTTCAACACCGACGTGAAGACGCTTCAAGGCACCAAAGACCGTTTGAAAGGAAGAAGAACGACCACCGGTCGTATGTTTCAAATGCAGACAGGAGGGACACATCCGTCCAAACTGTACGCAGCAATCTAAAGCGTGTTTTAATTGCGGAAGAAAAGGTCACCTAGCTCGATTTTGTCATATGGTGAAGTCAAGTCCAGCTGGGATAGTGATGCCAAAGGATGTCCCAGACAAGCCAAAACCGGTAGTTTAAGAGAGAGCATTTTTTTTTCGTGACGAGGAACCTGAATAAAATTATCACGAGTAAGTTAATCATAAACGCTTACGAAGTCTATACCTTATTCAATACCGGTTCTACCTATTCTTTTATCTCTCTTGCTTGCGTTCAAATCGACACTTTCACGTTACCTGTCGATCTTATCTCTTTGAAAATACTTGCCCTTGATGTGATTTTTAGGAATCGATTGATTAATTACTCATCATGCCAAAATTGATTATTTTCGTAAGGTTGTTAGCTTTCATATTCCTAACCAACCTGTTATGTGAATTCAAGTAACCAAACCACTAAAGTCAATCATTGCCATATCAAGCCATAAGTAAAGAGCCCGATCCTTTCGTTGTTGACTTCCTTGTGTGGAATGCACCGAAGCCAGACTTTCTGTAGGCGACATCCTGAATGAAGATGGCAAGTTGATAGGTATCAATGTGACGTACTATCCAAGTCTTAGATGAGGGTCACAGTTTTGAATGATATTTCTATCGTTAATAAATTTCCGACGATTCATGAAGACTTCCTAGCCTATCCTAGAGCGTGAAATCAAATTTTGTCTTCGACCCCAAAGACAAAACCCCATTTCTAAAACCCTTAAATATTTCTTCAACTAAAACGAACGTAACATGCGCCAAAGACGTTGACTCGAGCTGTTGAATATTACGATCGTACCATTCAATACCATCGTAGAAAAGCGAACGTGGTAGCTGACGCGTTGAGTAGAAGATCGTATGCGTTTATGAGTGCAAATATACGAACCCACGTGAAGATAACGAATATACGATTAGAATCGACTTTAATCGATAAAGTTAAAGCCGCTCAAGCTACATACTTAGAGCTGATGAATGTGAAGAAAAAGGTTCAAGAAGGCGTAGTGCAAGTTTTCTTCGAGTATATCCTCGCCCTACCGTCTGAGTACTCTTCTTTATAAGGTAAGGGGTATTATTTTTTTCATATTCATGAAGAGAACTTCTGTTATTCCATTCTTTATTATTCCGTTAGAATAACTCCGTTGTACGCCATTTACCCTATACTTGGTGATTTCATTGTTATTCCATTCGTTATTATACCGTTGGAATATCCTCGTCAGACGCTTTTACGCCGGGACCGGTTCCGCTTTTTATTATCCTCCGTTGGAATATCATGTCTCACATGCGTTATCTGGCCGGACCGGTTCCGCTCTTTATTATTATTCTGCTGGAATATCATGTACATGCATTTTACGCCGGACTGATTCCGTTATTTATTATTCTGTTGGAATAACATGTCTACATGCCAAGCACCGTATGCATGGTGATTTCGTTGTTATTCCATTCTTTATTATTCTCGTTGAATATCCTATCGGTCGTATTCACTTTGACCGTTTCCGTTATTTATTATTCTCATTGAATAACTTTTATCATGCAAGTCTGCGCATGCCCGGTGATTTCTTTTGTTATTCCATTCTTTATTATACTCAACCGGTTAAAGTTTTGACTTCTATACTCCATGAAATTAGTTGAATATCTTTGATATTCAAGGCTTCATCCAAAGATATATCGACAATTTGGACGTTATTAGTTCTAGATAAATTAATTCTTGAACTTGTTTTCTTGAATTCTTATATCATTGTCATCATCCTCATGTTTATATTTTATCAAAGTCTTACATGGCCTATATAGTGCATAGATGGACTTGGTATGATTATGACCAGAATTATTCGGTATAATCATGACCGTAATGTTACAAATGATGTGGTAAAAGTCCTCATTGGCCCGAAGTGCATTGATGGACAGTTGTTGGCATGATCATGACCATTAATGAATACATAAATATCCTTGATCCGTAGTGTATGGATAATTTGTGGTCGTGACCCTAATGAATATCATTGGCCGTAGTGCAGGGATGATGTGGATTATTTATTAAGCTGAGTCTCAGCGATAAAAGTGATGAAAACTTTTAAATCATAAAAGATAGTAGATTTTATTCTCTACTGACTCTTTTAATGGATTGCTTGTTTCACCGCAGTTAAACTTGATGTCTATTGTATTTTATCAGTTTAAAATTGTTGAAGACTAATGATAATTTATTCTGCATTATCTTAGTCATAATATTTCTTACTGGCTAGTTGAGCTCACCCTTTCCTTCACCGTTGTTCTCTTCGTGAAATGAGAATATAAATTTGGGACGAGTCGTGAACTAGATTGATAGTCCAGATGATAACATTAGTAGTCCTCACTATTCTGATTAAATAGTGTGACAATAAATGTCATGAGGACTCCTTTGAGTTTGTATACTGTCTAGATGACAATATACGTATTAAAACTCTTAGTTTATGTTTTGTCGTATTTTACACGACAGTTGTATTATTAAGTTGTATTTGAATTTTGTACCATGTATTTGGCGACTCAAGATGGGTGATGAATACCTATTTTTGGGGGCGTCACAAGGTTGGCAAAACTTAAACGTAGATACGTTTAACGGGTGAGTGTTGATCAACATAGAGTACTATAGGCTGATCACCTAGAAGTGCTCATAAGATATATTAGACTTACGGACTTAGTGTCGGGTTGACCTTTTCATGAATGAAAATCAAAGAGAATGTTCATGATCTTTTGACCTGCTCAGAATTCCTAAGTTACTGTATGTACTCTGGAATTATTTTATGAGAATGAAAAATGTTATTTCAATGTTTCATAGTACTTCATAACTATTAGTTCAGTTAATGAAGATTAATCATATGATTCTTGATGTTGTGGTTATATTATATATTGCTAGACTTGTTGACCTAGTTATGCTCACTTCTTGCTTGAATTATATGATTGCAGCTAAGACCGAGCGAACCGAGGGTTCCGGTAAGGATAGTGGCAAAGCCAAGATGGATAAATAGATTATCTTGTAATAGACTAGTATATTTGTATGAACTTATACTATGACAATGAAGAATGTATTGGTTAACAGAACCTGGGAAAGAATTATTATTATTGTAATAAGAATGTAGTAGATACACTCATTTTTATGTTGTTTTAGTTGAAATGAATGTGTACTTCGTAGTACTGTGTACCACCATATCTGTGGGTTGAAAGTACCCGAATTTGGGGGCATCACATAAGTTATTTTAAATTTTAACTTATAAGTCATTTTAAAATAAGTAGAAATTTAAACAAGTGGTAAAACTATTTTGTTCTTATTTTAGTAATATTTATAATTTATTTTATCTTATAATTCATTTTAACTAAACACTTTTATAACACATTTTAACTTAATTAATAATTATAAATTAAAATAATGTATAATATTTTTATTTATAAGTCACAACTTAAAAATATTATAAATTATTTTAAATTTTAACTTATAAGTGTACTAGTAATTGCCCGTGTCTGAAGGCACAACGTAATGAAAAATTAGATTAAAATTTTAAAAATACTACTACATCACCTAGAGACTCTTTGCAATCTAAAAATACTTACAATCAGACATAACAGTTATCATAATTCACCATACCACCACAATAATTAATACGTACTCAATCATCAACACATATCCAACCACCAAAACATCAAGCTAGTCGCTACTAATTTCAAGAAATTTCGGCAGAGTTTCCTTTAAAAATACATATTCAGAAAAATCTAAACATTTTTATAAAACTTACAATCATCAATACATATATAAACCACGAAACAACCATCATTCCATACCCAAAATCATCATAACCATGTATAATTAGTTAACTTTACAAAAGACAGAACACAAAAAATACACAGATGCAAAAAATAGAGAAACAACTTCGTATTCTTTACATCTTACGCCAAGTATCGTTCAATGTATACATGAAAATATTTTAAATATAAAAATTATAGCAACATGTGAGTCAAAATAAAATAATTGTAAATCCGAAACTTAAGCCCTTTACTTTTTTCTTTAGTTTGATTCAAATCTTAACATAAGACCCCTTTTCACACACATTTGTATGTAGTGGGGGGGGGATGATTTAGATTGATATAATTAGGAATCTAGAGAGATTGTAACAAATTATCAATTTATTTAGGAAAAGATATGGATGAATGTAAACTTACAATCAAATAAGATTTTCTTAGTACCATTTCAACAAATGGATCATTTACTTAATGATTTAAATCAAAAATCTGTATTAATATTAACTTAGAATATTTTTAATTCCCCAATATCCTCCTTAAATAATTTTTAAAATAATTAAAATCATTTTTAAATCATCACCATTAATATTTAAATATTAATAAATTTCTCATCAAAATATTAAAATTCATTAATTATAACTTAAAATATTTTTAAATTACTTTTCTCATTTAAAATGATTTTTAAATCAATAAAACCATTTTCCCATCATTTATTTAATTTAATAATTATATAAATCTAATATCATTAATATTAAATTATTAATAAAAATTCTCCAAAAGTATTAAAAGTTACATTTTATAACTCAAAATATTTTCTAACACTTTATTCTCATTTAAAATGATTTTATAATATTAAAATTATTTTTCTCTAATTTATTTAATATACTAATTAAATAAATTAAATACCATTAATTTTCAAATAATTATAAATATTAATGAAAAATATTCTAATTTTTCAAAATTATTTTTCATAACTGAAAATAATTTTTAAAATCATTTTTGTAATTTTTAGAAATTATTTTCTATTTTTAATCATTTCCAGAAATTCAGAAAATAAAAATAATTAAACCCGTCGCTGTAGCCTTTAGCGACGCTTTCTGTCGCTGTTGGTGTTCTTGAGCTCAAGAACACTGACAGTTGATGAGTGAGTTTTATACACATGAATTGGATACATTTGGGCTTAATTTATTATTGTTCTCAAGTCTTTTAGGATGTTTTTATGTGTTTGTGTCTATTCATGCATGTTTTATATTGTTTTGTAGGAATTGGGACAAAAGTTACATGGATCGACGTTTGGGGTGGCTAGATTCGCGTTTTCACTTGCCATTTACAAAGCAAGATCCTTGAGCCAATTTGACTATAGCTTCTGACCTTATTTCAAAAACTCAAAGAATGAAAGTTGTAGATCTACTTTTCCTTTTCCTAACATCTTGAATCATCAAAATCGGAGTTCTGGACGAAGAAGTTATGGCCATTTTCCCAAAGGACGTCGAGCGAAAAATGTTAGAAAAAGGGGATGGGCACGGGCTATTTTTTGGTTATATGGACGTACAAGCGCAAGGAGCAAAGCGATGTATGGCGTCGAAGCCAGTATTTGGGCGGCTGGGGAAGAGGTTGGTTGGGCCTGGACGCGTTTTGGCCGAATTTTGACACCTTTTAGACTCCAAATTGAATTAGGTTTGTTCCTAAGCTCAAAATTAGATTTGTAATCTATAAATACATGATGTAAGACATAAAATAGGAGGAGATTACATAGCTTAGCCTAGATTAAACACTCCTTTAGATTAGAACATAACCCTAGTTCTTATTAGTTTTGGAGATTGAAGCAAGATTATATTCTCTTCTCTTCTCTTACTTTTATCTTTTAATGTCTATTCAATTGTGGATTCTTGGTTTTAATTCATTAATTATGAACTAACTCTTTTATTAAGATTCCAATTGAACTTTTTATGATTATGAATTGATTATTTGATTTATTCTAATTATTTATGTTGAAGTGAATTGTTCATCTTGCTTTGAGCTTATTGATTAATCATCGATCAAGAATTACCTTGTTACTCTGAAGGAATTGAAAAGGAATTCTAGGGTTAGAAGCTGAGCATGGTGACATGTGACTTAGTTATTTGCACTAATCGGTAATAAGTAGGTTTGTGAATAGAATGAGAATATCTATTTGTCGCATGTAACACATAAGGAATTGAGTTTGTAACGAGTTTAATTCAATTGTTTTACATAGAGATATAGCAAAATTAATCTGGGTTAAATAGAAGGCAATTGATCGCTCGAGAGAGGGCTTTTGGCACTTGAGAATTCCTCATTAACAATTGATAGACATAATAATTGGGATAATTGGATAATTGGTTTATAGTTCATAATTGGGGATATTGGAGTCTTAGCCTTTATTTATTTGAATTTATTTATAAAGTAACCTAGTTTTAATTGATTAATTTAGTTTTATTAATTAGAAAAATCACGATTTAAGATTGTTTAAATAAAATTAGTTTGGTTAAGAATTAGTACTTGGTGATTTTTATTAAATAATTCCTCGTCATGAAACGATACTCTACTTTCACTTTATTACTTGTTGATCGTAGTATATCTTGCACGTATTCATTGATTATCGCTGAAATCAACCAACAAGTTTTTGGCACCGTTGCCGGGGAATTAATTTAATAATTATTTACCAATATTAATTTCAATCAAATTAGTCTTAATTTAAACATTTTTATTTTTATTTTATTTTTCATTCTCTTCTATATTTCTCTCTTTTTAGGTACCATGGATGACTTTGCGTGTCAATGGCCATACACGAACGTGACTTCAACCAAGGGGAATGGAGATTGACGGACTCGGGACACTTTTCGCAATGTCAAAGACAAATTAAAGAACTTTCGAGGAAGTTGGACGTTATCGCATCCCAACAGAGTCGAAGAATGGCAGTTATGTGTGACTATTGTGCTGGCAATCACCCGAGTAATCAATGCACCATCAATCTTGGGCCGGTACAGTATGGTGGTAACTACCTCAATCAGTATGCATATGATAATTATGAACAAGTTTGGGAGTATCACCCGGATTTTTCATGGAGTAACAATCAAGATCAATTTTATGCTCCAAGTCCAACATACCCACCGGATTTCTCGTGTCCACCTCCACTACAACAAGAAGAACATTCAAATTGGGAGGAAGCCTTGGAAAAAGTTATTAAAGCTTCTGAAAAGAAACACGAGGAACATGAAAAAAAACTTAATCAAATGGAGCTGAGTATACAAAGTCAAAATGCATCGATCAAGAATATGGAAAATCAATTGGAACAGATAGCACATGCGTTGAACAATCGTCTTCAATACACTTGGCTCTATGACATGGATAACGAGACTGATGATGAGCCCGATGGTGAGCCCGAGCCAAATCTACAACTAGATGAGCCACGAGATGAAAAAGAGGAGACAAGTGGGGATAATGACAACAAGGTCGGTGAAGAACTAATTGTGAGAACCAATGATGATGAGCCAATGTTATTTATGCCTCAAGTGCCTTCTCCCCCACAGTTCAAGAGTCCTATTAGATTTACAAAACCTTGTCCGATTGGTAGTCATGTATAAATTTAAATACTCTCTGCGATGTAAAAGCAAGTACACCTTGAAACCATGGTGCGATGAGTCGGAGAAGATAGAAGAAGAAATTGTTGTGTCGATGAGCCTCGATGCCGAATATATTCGCAGAACCTGATGGAAACCACCTAGATCTTTGGGCGTTCTTTAATGTGATCTTATCTAAACAAAGCATGCTAGGTGACTTTAATACAATGATAGCTATCGTAAATGGGAACCTACCAAAAGCTATATTATTTTCGATGGATGGAGGGTTCTCAACTTTCAAGAGGAATTGGATAGCGTTGACCAGAACAAAGTCAGTTTGAAAGACCGTAAAACAAGCGCTTATTAGAGGCAAACCCAAGTTTAATTTTTATTTTTAATTTTATTAAGTTTTATATTAGTAGTTTGGAATTTGCATTTATTTAGGATTTAATAAAATTGCTTCTATCATGGTTTCTGAGTTATTCAAGTCAAATACAAGAGTGGTGCCCAATTTTTTCTATGTGCTTAGCCTATTCTCCAAACTTAGCGGACAAGGAGGAAGATTGCTATATTTTCAGGGAAGTCCTTTGCTTTAATTTTTTCTATTGTAGCCATTGAGGATAATGTCTAGTTTAAGTTTGGGGGCATTTTAGTGTCATATTGCATATAGTTAGTTATTTACATTGTAGTTCGTTATGTTTTCGAGTTATTTACATTTAGTTTTTGCATTCGGTTTTTTGTTTAAAAAAATAATTTAAAAATCGCAAAAAATAGTAGTTAGTTCTTTTGTGTTTGTTGCGTTTAGTTTATATTTGCATGATTCCAACCGTTAGATAGTAAAAAGTCTATTTTGGCCAATGATGAGGCTGGAATTAAGTAGATATAGTATTGAATATTAAGGCTTTGATGTGATTTCTTGTTATGAATTGAATCTTTTCTGTTTGAAATCGGTATAATCAAGGTTAAGACGTTAATAATGACTATGTTAATCCATTAAGTTTAAATTGATACATAATGGATTTTTAAGGATAATACTAGTTTGAAGGAATGAAAAGACATGAATAAAGTGAGATGGCTAAATTTAGATAAAAACTTAAGTTTGGGGGAAATTTTGGGATATATAAGCTTCGCTAAAAAAAAACAAAACAAAAAAAAAAAAAAAAAAAAAAAAAAAAAATTACTGGTAGTAGTTTTGTTTTGGGGCTTTGTTACTTGAGTAAAATCACGCTCAAGGTCTTATATGGTCAGGGAGTCGTTGGTCGAAAGCTTCATTAAGGGTGACACTATTAGCCTAATGGAATGAGACATTGCGCATGTCGTGGTTAAAAAAAATAAAAAAAACAACAATAAAAGCGGAAAAGAGCAAAAAAAGCCGTAATGAAAAGTAAAGCATAAGTATCCGGATTGGACTCTTGAACTTGGTGGATGTTTGAATTTTGTTGGATTTAGCTTGTTAAATGAATTTTGTGAGTTTGCAATTTGTATGATGCCTTGAAGATATCTATTATGTCTTAAATTTGATTTTATATCGCTTAGCATTGTTGTGGAGCACATACGCACTATATCAGTGATAACCGTCTAAGATTTGATGATTGATTGAGAAATTACTGATTTGTTTTAATATGATGTATTATCATGTTTACTTGATTTCTCTAAGGCCAGTTGAATAGACTTGTTTCTGTCATTACTGTTGGATTCGTAGGCATATAGATTAGTTTCATTACATTGCATTGCATAACATTTTTGTGTTTTTGCTTGAGGACAAGCAAAGTTTTAAGTTTGAGGGTATTTGATGAGTGAGTTTTATACACATGAATTGGATACATTTGGGCTTAATTTATTATTGTTCTCAAGTCTTTTAGGATGTTTTTATGTGTTTGTGTCTATTCATGCATGTTTTATATTATTTTGTAGGAATTGGGACAAAAGTTACATGGATCGACGTTTGGGGTGGCTAGATTCGCGTTTTCGACACCATTTACACAATGATCGATTCGAGCCAATTTGACTATAGCTCCGGACCTTATTTCGAAAAACTCAAAGAATGAAAGTTGTAGATCTACGTTTTCTCTTTCCGAAACATCTTGAATCATCAAAATCGGAGTTTGTACGAAGAAGTTATGGCCATTTTTCCAAAGAACGTCGGAGCAGAAAATGTTGAAAATCGGGGACAAAGACCTTAGGCGCTATTTTTTTTTACCTATGGGCACGGGGCCAAGGTAGCAGCGAGCGATGTGTGAGCATCAAGCCCAGTGCTGGGACGCTGGGGGAAGAGGTTGGTTGGTCCTGGACGCGTTTTGGGCGAATTTTGAAACCTTTTAGACTCCAAATTGGATTGGGTTTGTTCCTAAGCTCAAAATTAGACTTGTAATCTATAAATACATGATGTAAAACATAAAATAGGAGGAGATTACATAACTTAGCCTAGATTAAACACTCTTTTAGATTAGAACATAACCCTAGTTCTTATTAGTTTTGGAGATTGAAGCAACTTGGAGACCATTGAAGATTCAAAGCAGGAGCGAAAGAGGAGTCTCAAGGCTACTGACAATAGATTATATTCTCTTCTCTTCTCTTACTTTTATCTTTTAATGTCTATTCAATTGTGGATTCTTGGTTTTAATTTATTAATTATGAACTAACTCTTTTATTAAGATTCCAATTGAACTTTTTATGATTATGAATTGATTATTTGATTTATTCTAATTATTTATGTTGAAGTGAATTGTTCATCTTGCTTTGAGCTTATTGATTAATTATCTGATCAGTAATTACCTTGTTACTCTAGAAGGAATTGAGAAAGGAATTCTAGGGTTAGAACTGGGCATGGTGACATGTGACTTATTTATTTGCACACTGAATAAGTAGGTTTGTGAATAGAAAAGTTAGTCCACTGGGCCTAGTAATTGTATTATCCTTGTTAAGTACTTGCAATATTGGGTCGGGTCAGTGGACTGACCCATCAGACATTTAAATATCTCCATCCTTGACCAGTAATGATGAAAAAAGATTGTTGTTGACTGATATCTCTGCCATGCATTAATGTAGATAGAATTATAGTCGATTTACCGTAGAAGATTGTAGAAAAGGTGACAGATCTACATATGCAAATGATCGAGATCATCAAGAATGAGGTCTTTGTATCTCGACGGTGATGAGGGGGTGGCACGATGGCAAAGATCTCGAGAGTATATCATAGCAATGAGGTCTTCCAAGTACAGGTAACTGATAATTTTATCTCTCAATACACTAGATGTTTTATTCTCTATTGTTAACCATGTGATCGCCTGTACTGACTCTTACGCCTGAGCTATCCCCCGACAGTCGAAACCGTCAAGCGTTTAATGTTGATCGTGTTTATTTGTGTTTATTGTGCAGAATCAAGCCGTCTTACGTGATTAAGACGTGACAGAAGATCTGTGCATAAAATTTCTTTTACAAAAATTTATACATCACATTGTTCCACAATTCTATCTACCTCTCCCTCCTCACAATTTCTCACCAATCAAAACAACATACATTATCCAAAAAGAACAATTTTCAGGAAGATATGCTCAGACTAACCTTCTCAGAAAGAAAGCTTCTTAAATTATTTGAGCTCCACTTCATAGGTAAATTCACCAAACACTTCTGAAGTCCCAAATCCGAATTAGAACCCTCGGCAATGGTTTCCGTCAATAGCTTCTTCCCCCTCTCCAAAGTCGGGTACCACGTCTTATCGGGCCTCTGTCGGAGCTTTTATTCACCGTGGGCGTTCCGCCGGTCTGCCGAAAATACGAACAGAGGCGGGTGTTTCTCTTTCTCTCTGGCGGGTTTTGTTTCGGACTCGGGTTCTGTTCGCTTTCGCTTTTCGCTAGCTTCAATTTCAATCTCTTCTGTTGGTTGAGTGACGGTGGAGGACTAATGAATGCTGTTGTTTGGAGGTTGTGGTAGTATTGACTGATCGGAGGAGGAGGAATCGTGGTCGTCCATTGGGGTTGTAGGGTTTAGGATTTCAGTTGCTGAAAGAGAGGAAGACATTAGGGTAGGGGTAGGTTGGGTTAGTGACTTTCTCAATCAACCCGACCAAGATTTAGGGTTTCAGTTGCTGAAGGAGAGGAAGACATTGGGGTAGGATTTTCTCAATCAACCCGCCCACCACCACCATGTTCCTTCTCTTTCTTTCTCGGTCAATAGAGCGGTAAGGAGAGCAGTGAAGAGGAGAGAGATGAAATTTAAGATTTTTTTGGGCTAGATTTTTTTGCGTGAGATAGAATGTGAGTTTTTAAATTAAATTAAAATAAATTTGAACTTTGTACGGTGAAAAAAGATTTAAAATGTTTTATTATATAGACTTTAAAACAAGTTATTGCGGAACAGGAGAGCGCATAAGATGCACACGAATCCATCCGATCATTTCCCAAATTCAAAACAAAATGGTGACTCTTTTCAAAACCCGCCTCACTCTCCTGTCTTACAAATTTCAAAATTTAAACCTAAATGTCCTTCTCTCTAAATATATATACTATATATATGTAATACGTAATATATAACTCTATATATCAGTCAATCTTCTCTCTCTATACATCAATGGCGCAAGTTAGCCAACTGCCATGCGACGGTGACGGCATATGTATGCTATGCAAGAACAAGCCGTCGGACGAGGAGAAACTCACCTGCAACACCTGCGTAACGCCGTGGCACATGCCCTGTCTTGCCGTGCGACCCGAAACCCTATCCTCCACTCTGCAGTGGGACTGTCCCGACTGTACAACACTACCCTCCGCCGGAGCTCCGACTAATTGTGCCGGCGGAGAGAACCGCGAGCTCCTTGCTGCGATCCGTGCGATCGAAGCCGATTCGTCGCTGACGGAGCGACAGAAGGCGAAGAAGCGACAGGAACTATTGAGCGGACGAGAGGCGTCGCCGGATCACGGGAAGGGGAAAGGAAAGGAGAGAGAAAGTAAAAATGAAGTTATGGATATTATTGATGAGTCCGTCAAGTGTTCATTTTGCATTCAGTTGCCTGAGAGACCTGTGACGGTAATGCTATGGCCTTTATATTAATTATTGTTTGGGATTGATTTTGAGTTCTGCCTAAGAGTTCATTTTTTTGGTACATTTGGATGCTGTTTATTATGGTTGATCAGGCATTCTTTGTTTATTTGACATGATTAATGCAATTTCTAGAATGTCCAAGTTCTCTTTTTGATAAAAGGTATGCAGGTTTGTATGAAGCAGTGAATATCTTATTTTCCAAGTTCTCTTTTTGATAAAAGGTATGCAGGTTTGTATGAAGCAGTGAATATCTTATTTTCCAATTTCTCTTTTTGATAAAAGGTATGCAGGTTTGTATGAAGCAGTGAATATCTTATTTTCGGTAAACTAATTTGCTAACTTTGTTGGTTATGGGTTTGCTAAAATAACTGTATCAGGTGTTTTCATTTGTTTTGTTTTTGGCTAAATTATTGAAAGTAAACCAAAGCTTTGATGTCTAGCTGTGTTGTGATTTCTTCTTTTATATCTACTTGGGTTGCTTCTGGGAGCATGTATTCATGCTTTGGAATTGAATTTGGAGCAGAACTTTTCTTAGTTTTGAATTCGAATTTCAATTGAGATGTGAGGGCATGGATTTGTTATCCTGGACAGAGGGTTACTGCACTTTATAACTGAATGTTGTTTTCATGCTTCTGGTGATTTGTTTTCTCATAGGGTAGGTTTAGATCTCAGCTAAATTATTGTTTTACTTGTCTTCTTAGTGATGATTTTGCTTTTGTGCCCATTTTTCTGAACGTTGTGCTTTTCCACCAGTGTAACTCTTCCTTTTAAACTTGTATGACTGTCTGGGTAGTAGGGAAAGGGATTGTCAGTGGCATGTATTATGATGATTAAATTTTTTTGAAAATTTTATTTCCTTTCTGATTATTGTTTAAGAAGTAAAACTAGAACTCTCATATGCTGTTTTGATGTTTGAAGGACTTGCAGTACCAACTGCTGAAATTTTAAGGTGTGTTCCTGCTATCAGCAGAAGCTCATTAGTACATTTTTGAACACAATGGGCTGGCTAGAACTGTAGTCCAGTTTTTCTGCTAATGGATTTGACAATCTATGACTTATCTTTCTTGTTACCTCATGCAACTAGAATATGTTGAATATCTACTAAAAAAAATTCATGGAATATAACTCTAGAATGCTGTAGTTTTCTGATCTCCCATCACTCACCTCATTGCTTCTGTTAATCGTGAACTTGGTATGTACAATTTCAACTGTTGTGAGGTTGAAACTGGAAGAACTAATTTAGATGTCTTCAATTGATGGTGAATTTCATGTTTAAGACACCTTGCGGCCACAATTTTTGCTTGAAATGCTTCCAAAAGTGGATCGGGCAAGGGAAGAGTACTTGTGCAAAGTGTCGGCGCAGTATCCCCCCTAAAATGGCAAGTCAGCCGCGCATCAACTCTGCGCTTGTAGTTGCCATCCGAATGGCCAGGATGTCAAAGTCAATTGCTACCGAAGGGCCACTGAAAGTTTATCATTTTGTGCATAACCAATACCGGCCTGATAAAGCATATACTACAGAACGGGCCAAGAAAAATGGAATGGCCAATGCTGCTAGTGGACGGATTTTTGTCACTACTCCATCTGACCATTTTGGACCTATCCTTGCCGAGAATGATCCAGAAAGGATCAAGGGTGTTTTGGTAGGAGAGTCCTGGGATCTTCGCATGGAGTGCAGGCAATGGGGTATTCACTATCCGCCTAGTTTCGGGATTGCTGGACAATCCAATTATGGCGCTCAGTCAGTGGTGATTTCTGGTGGTTATGAGGATGATGAGGATCATGGCGAATGGTTCCTCTATACTGGAAGGTTTGTCTAGACCTTTAATTGAACTGCAGTTATTATCTCTAATCTCAATTTTGGAGATCACTTCATTGAATGCAGCAAGTTTATATTTTATTGAACTACATATGGTTACTGTAGTAGATTGGCATTATGTAATCTACAATTTTATGTTTGATTATATACAAC
Source organism: Panax ginseng (assembly GCA_020205605.1). Classification (NCBI taxonomy): domain Eukaryota; kingdom Viridiplantae; phylum Streptophyta; class Magnoliopsida; order Apiales; family Araliaceae; genus Panax; species Panax ginseng. The sequence goes on from CM035139.1 coordinate 144,141,129, forward strand.
AAACATGTCAACATAATTTCATTATTTTGATCAGCGTTTATTGGAAATCATATGGAGTAGTTCTAATCATGTTGCTAATCTTGCTTAATGTTGTCTAGTAAATCCATCAATGCTACGGTATATGATCGATGTACACTGTTTCTGAATATCAACATCTTACATGTACAAGAGGACCGTATGGTTATTGTCCATGCTGCACCTGTTTATGATGGTGTATAGTGACAGTAGGGAATTCTTTCCCACATCTTTTTCCTCTAGCAGAGAACCTTAAATAGCTCTAAATGTGATTATTGTTTTTAGATAAAACTACCATGATTATTTGACGCCTAATGTTTTTGTTGTTTCTTCTTTTTATTTTAGGATTTCTAATATTCTTCTGTTCTTTATGAATGTGTGTGGCAGTGGCGGTAGAGATCTTAGTGGGAACAAAAGGACCAACAAGGATCAGTCATTTGACCAAACTTTTAAGGAATACAATGAGGCTTTACGATTTAGCTGCAAAAAGGGCTATCCTGTTCGAGTAGTTAGGTAAATATATTTTTGCAGGATATCTGAACTTATTTGTTTACATCTCGAATGTTTGAATTATTTATTTCTTCTTTGTATGTCAATGAATCAAAATCATGTCCATTGAGATTAATTAAAACCAGTTCAAACTTCTCTTAGTATGTAAAAAATGCCGTTCAGTAGTGAATATTGGCTCTAGTTTGAAAAAGAAGAATTTAGCTGATGATCATTAGAAAGTACTCATGATCTTTCAGCATGTACTCATTGAGATATTCTATTCTTAATGTGAATTAATCATCAGATGGCACCTACTATCAGCTCAATTCAACAGAGTATGAATAGTTGGGGTATGCTGCAATGAATATGACAAAACTAATGCTTATCCAAGTATAGCTGACATCTTTTACTTATTAACCTATTGAACTTTTAAAAATTCAATTACCCAATTAAAGTTATTAAAATTTTGAAATTGTCTCATTCTGTTTAAATTCAGGAAGTTTATTTTTTCCTATGTGGCTTTGTAAAAAATGAAAGGAAATAAAAACTTAAAATACATGGAAAAAAGACAGAAATTGCATGTTTGTAGGAGGCAACTGCTGAGACCTGAATCTCTAAACTCAATAGAATCTCGAACTAGATTAATGTAACAACTAAGGATATGGTGAAGTGGTATGAAATCTATCTATAGGTTACTTACTGATTTATGCTAGGGTTTCCAAATGGAATCTCAAATTTGGGGTCTTGAAAACACTTGTCGTCATTACATTGGTTAACATCTATGTGCATTACATAGGACTTGCCATGATGATGAGTAACCAATGTAATGAGACCCTAAATATGAAAATAAGAAAACTACCTCAGAATACTCAAATTTCATATCCAAAGCGAGTTTGCAAGAATTAGCTCTAGTTTTAGCAAAAACATCACTATCTTGGGACCCCAAGCATTACTTTTCATTTAAAGGTAATTTAATAGAAAGCATTGCATGCTATAAAATCCTTCATGAAGTTTGAGCTGGTAACTTAGTGAATGGTGTATAGCAACCAGCTCAAATTTCTTTAAGGATTTGGTAGCGTGTATGTGTGCGTACACAAAAACACGTGTTATATATATATGCTAAAAAATCCTTCATGAAGTAGACTTGGTATATTGTTCTATGAGGTGAATTTGAATTTTGGAAAGTGCAAGGCTGTTATTGGCTTTTTATTGTCTAGTGTTAGTTATCTGGGTCATAGATTGAGTAATACAACGTTTCACATTGAGAGGTCAAATTTTCTTTTTAAACATTACAAAATGAGTCTACTTTCAAAATCAATCTAAAAGTCTCAATAGATATAAATTTTCTTTTCATATTTGTTCTTTATTATGTTTATGAGAGAGGTTTATAGATTCCTACTGAATCCATTCTATCCTAAATTTGTATTTTGATGGCAGATCCCATAAAGAGAAGCGATCTAGCTATGCCCCTGAGAAGGGGTTGCGATATGATGGAATCTACAGGATTGAAAAATGCTGGCGAAAAGTGGGAAAACAGGTAACTATTGACATTGATGTGTTTTGAAAGAAGCCAATTAGTTTTTTCTCTTGCCTCTAAATATCTAATAACAGTGTTTTGCTGTGTTAGGGCTTTAAGGTTTGTAGATACTTATTTATAAGATGTGACAATGACCCTGCACCGTGGACAAGGTTTGTGCTAGTTATGCTTGTGAGTTTCTTCAACAAAGAAATATTTTTTCAATGCTTTGCACCAAATTTAAATGCAGCGATGAGCATGGTGACCGGCCTAGACCCCTGCCAACAATATCAGAGCTTAAACGGGCAATTGACATTTTTGAGAGGACAGAGAGTCCATCCTGGGATTACGACGTGAGTAGAGAAACATAAAATTCCCCATTTCCTGAAGTGTTAATTCTCTGCTTTGAAATATTTTGTGCTGATTCTGTTAAGTAAACCATAACCTAGTGTTGAATATTCTTAAATATTTAGTTATGCCTATACTTGGATTTTAGGAAGATGATTGTTGGAAGTGGAAAAGACCACCACCCCCTAGCCGAAAACGAGTTACGACAGGCAATCCTGAAGAGAGACAAGAAGTGAGGAGAGCAATAAGAAAAGCAGAATACGTGTCTGTAAAAGATAAACTTCTAAAAGGTTTTGTTCCCTAGCTTGCTATGTTTTCTTGTCATCATTTTTGGACTGGGGAAGTAAGGTCATTGACATGCTAGACGGGACTAAGTATAAATTCTTGTGTAATCTATTTGTGCATCTTGTTTTATGTAGTTTGTTGCTATACCTCAATTTTGCAAGTACTGGTTCATTATTCAGTTTTTATGCACTAGGTATTTATTAAATCTAGCTCCATCATTGGGGTTTCTAGAGTAATTAGAATTTTTGTTTCACTTGAAGGCACTACATGTTCCTTGATAATGCAGAAGCTATAGATTTATTATTATAGTAATGTTTCTCATGCAGAATTCAGTTGCCTCCTTTGCAAAAATGTGATGACTCTCCCTCTCACGACACCTTGTGCGCATAACTTTTGCAAGTCTTGTCTAGAAGGAAAATTTGTTGGACAGACATTCACCAAAGAGAGGAGTCGAGGTGGGCGGACTCTTCGATCACAGAAGAATGTCATGAACTGCCCAGAATGCGCTAATGACATATCTGATTTTCTTCAGAGTCCACAGGTGTGGCTCACATTATTTTTGCTACTGATAGGAAATAGAGTTTACTCGCGTTATGTTTCTTTAAGAGCCAAGTCTTCTAAAAGACCACATTTACAACTGCTAATATATTTTTGCCCACAAATATAGGTCAATAGAGAAATAATGGATGTTATAGAGAAACTTCAAGAGTCCACCAAGGAGGAAGCTCATTCTTCAGAAGAGGCTTTGGAGGCTTGGTCAGTGGAAAAAGAAAATGAAGTTTCAAATCCTCGAGCTGAGGAAAAGATTGAAGGCACTCATAAGCGGAAGGAAGCTGACTCTAAGGAGAAATTTGACGAAGAATCAAAAACAAAGATAAAGAAGGTTAATGAAGTTGCAGTTGAAGGAAATGATTCACCTTCAAGTCCTCTCCATCTTTCCTCAGCAGATGCGGATCATTTTCAGTAATTTGCCCTTCTAAGTTACCCATAAAACTTTTTACTTACATTTGCAACTTATACATTACTATTCGCGGTTTAGCAAATCTGGCCTTCAACATTTGGGATAACTAGTCTTTTTGTGCTGACTTTTGCGTTTGGTTGAGCCAAACTTGTTTCTACGCACTTGGTCCTTTTTGTTGTTCTGCTTTTGTGGAGTTGGACGTGTGGAATTTCTCTAAAACATTGCTTTTTATATATTGGGTGCTTCGGAGTTTTTTTGAATAGAAATGAAAACATTTATGCAAATGTGAGAAAAGCGGAGCTCAATATTTATATAATGTTGTTAGAAAGCATGTAAGATTGACATTATTTTAAGCAAATGCTTATTCATTTAAAGTCACTTTCCCAAAATTATTAAAATTAAAAATCACTCATCTCACTTTTCATCCCGAATCTCTTTTCCTCCCACTCTAATAGTGAATGTTTAAAGATAATATTAGTGATTTCAATTTTTTTTCTGTACCAAAAGAAACAATAGTGTGTGTTTTAAAAAGATAATGTAAAATTATTTTGTTTTTGGTGTTGTGTTCACATGAACCTAATAAAAATTGAATAAAATGAGGAGATAACCATAATATATGTAAAGCTGGTGAATATATTTGCTATGGAGGACTTGTTATGAAATAATCTTTCATCCTCAAAGTAATTTAAATTGCTGAAATAACTAATTTGTGATTGGTAAAATGAAATCTGTCTTTTGAAGAAAACTTCTTTGAATTTTCTTGCAGCTTGTTTCATGAGCACTTTTGTAGCATTCTGAAAATCAGTTTAATACTTTCTTTATTGAAAATTTGAAATGATTTACTTCAATTTTTTTTTACCAATTAACTTATCTGTTCTACAAGTTGATTGTTAATTTCTTTACCCTTTTCTGCTAGCTAAAAGTAAGCCATCACATAAATATGTGCTGTCCCAAATATACACCACAACAAAAATTGGGTTTAAACCCACTAAACAGGAATATATCAGTTAACCAACCTCTTAGGTTGCAGACGAATTGTTAATATGAAGACTTCTACAATCATAATTACCAAAAATGAAGTCCATTACAAAGGCTTTTAAAGACCTTAAATTTACATGTAAGAAAACTAGAATAATTTACAAACTGCAACCAAAAGATACATGCATGTCTTAACCTCCATATGCCTGAATAGAAGGTAAAATTTGAAATTTTAGTAGGCTAAGAGTTCTAGCCTTTACAAGAAACAGAAAGCACAAATATATAACCAACAACCCACCACACAAGAACCCTATTTAAGCCTCATATTTTTTTCGGGAAGGATGAAAAGAGTCCAAAGTAAGCTTCCCATTTAGGAACCCCACAGTTTCATACACAAAACGGTCACTAGGGATTTAGTAATTTAATGGGTACACATTTCAAGCTGAAAACACAAATGTCAAGTCCTAACCCACAACAGTATTGAATACGGGCCCAACGTAGCATCCTGAGAAGGCATCCGGGCCCCATCTGGCCCACCATGACTTGCCATGGTGACATCAGCAACCAAGTCCCTAAGAGAATTACCCCCAAGTCAACCCTAAGATTGAAGGGCTGATAACACACAGCCAAGTGAAACTAACGTGAAAATCAGCTCTTGAGCCAAAGTAAAAGTCCATGTGATACTACTAATCACAAACCCTGCTGCAAACCAAGCCGACAAACACTTCCTTGGTGGGCTAGATTTCTCAGTGGTTAAAAAGCCCACAAAAAAGTCCAACTGAGCCACCAATTCCATATATAATCAGGCCTAGTTTTGGGCCATGAGAGCTCCAAATCACTGACAAGAGAATGGGAGCTATTTGTAAATAACATAACTGCAAGTGGCTTAGAACATCTTTCTGCAGAAACCACTGGAATTGTTAACCTTCTTGGAACGACTTCGTTCCGAATTATAACGAATAAGATATGAGATTGCAAAGTAGGCGGTTCAAACATGTGCAGAACTTAGAAAATTTCTAAGTTCTTGGTCAGTCACTGCAGTGTCGGCCAAGGCATGAAAAGAGGCGCTACAGCGCCAGCCCCGGCCTCAACTTCTAGTAATATGTGCTGCAACACCAACAAAAGCAAAGGAAACCGACGCCGCAACGCCGATGTAAAGAAAAATCCATAAATGAGGTTTTATCTTCTCAATTCTTGGGGAACATGTACGGAATAATAATGTGAAAGTAGTACGCATACAAGCCAATCATGTTTGATGATAAAACATATACTTTGTAATAATCTTATTCATTTATTAATAAAATAATTATTTATTAAATGCTTTTAATTTATCTACATAATAGTGTTTTTATTAATATGTGATAAACCCATAACTTTATGCAATGCTTTTAGAATCATGATAATGATCATGCTAATGAGATCTAATTCTTAGATAGCTTAAAACTAAAATTGTTCAAAATCGTTGGATTACTAAAAAAGGGATTAGTGAATCTGTATAGATTGGTACATACGTTGTTTGCTCATTAGATGAGGATGATTGATCTCATGATCATTTGTGTGGAGATACTAAAGTAAGTATGTAGGTGTTTATTGGAGAATAAGTTTACTGAATGTGGATTGCTAAGAAACTTAATGGAGTTTTACTTGCATGTCAATAGGAATTCCTGTAGTAATAGTAGTACAAGTGATCATTGGACTTGAGATCATCATAGTATCTTGTGTATGATGAGTTATGCTTTGACATACCTTAAGATCCTTAGGGTATATCAAATGGTATACTTGGATATAATAAGTTGTACATGGAGGTAATGTATGATCAATAAAGAATCTACCGCTTCTAGTAAAAGGAGAGAATGTCCTACGTGATTCGATAAATGACAACCCAAGAGTCTTCGACTAAGGCAGAATAAAATTAAAAAGTACTTTTTAATTTGCATTATTTGGAGTTGTGCATTTGGGAATCGAAATACATATAATTAAATAAAATAAGAATTGACAATAATTACATGTCTTATATTTAATTGGAACATTGTACGGTGGAATGATTGAATTGTACGGTAACTATTAACTCAAAGGTTCTTTTATGATTAATGTTGAAATCTATATTATCTGAAAAGTCGTTGATCGCTAAGGGGGCTTACCCTTATTGTAGAATAAATATTATTTATTTACATAAATTAAATAGTTTAATTTATTTACTTAAATAAGATTAGAATTCTTTTAATTCATTTATTCACAACCGGTTTAATATGGAGAACCTAAAGGGTTATACCATAAAAAAATATTTGTTTAAGAAGTAAATGACATAATCGTAATAATAAGTTAAGTGTATTTAATTTAATCTATGGTGATAGAATAAATTAAATAGCTTAATATTTATTATTTAATATTTTGGAAATATTAAATATAAATTAATAAGAGGAGTCTTATTATTATTATTACTATTATTATTATTATTTAATTCTTAAAGGAGTTTGTAAATTAATTAATAAAAGGTATTCTCATATATTCTTAATAAGATTAAGAGGCTAATTAATTAATTATTCCTAAAAAGATTAGGAAGCCTAATTAATTAAAGAGTTTAATTAATTAAAATAAAATCCTATTCCTTAATAGTTAGGGAGGGTTCCCTACATCTATAAATAAGAGGAGTCTTATTATGGGAAAGGGTTACACACAGAAAATGACAATTTCAAGAGTTGGGAGAGTACTGACATATTCTCTAGAAAGAGAAAAATTAGGATTTTGCCAAATACCCATCTTCTTGAATATTTGTTCTTCCTTGATGGATCACCTCTAGAGGCCAAACACTTAGGTGGCTAACGTTGATCAAAGGAAGGAATCAAATCCCGGTGAATTCAAGTTGAACATGAAAAGGAATAGGAGGTGAACTCGTACCTGAGGAAGCTAGTTTCTACAAGGGTATGAATCTAATCTCCTCTTCTTTTCTTGTGATAACCCAGGATTTCAAATAATCCAAATTTTTTGAATAAATTTTTTTATTTAATATTGATATTGAGTATTATTATTGTGCTGAGAATCTGTGATACGAGTTTATAGAAGTAGTCAATTTGTGTATTGACTGTGAAAATAAGAGTAGAGTTGTGCTTAATAGAGAATAGAAACCCTAACCCTAGTTACGGATAGTGATTCGGTAAAAAATATAATTAAAATAAATATTAATGAGTACGTGTTTGTACTGTATAACATTTTTTATCAATGATTGATCGGATAGGGTATAAACATAGTAAACCCTAATGATTAATTAGGAAACCTAACATGATTAGGAAACCCTAATTTCCAATATTAGAAAGCTTAATTTCTATTTTAAACCCGAATTAGAAATTCTAGAATTTTTTTAAATCTTAGGGTTAAACCCTAAGGGTTGGGATAAAATGACAAGGATGCCATTAAAATTGTAAGTAAATAGACAAAAATACCCTTTACTTAACTTTTAAGTTAAAAGAGATATGGTTAAAATTGTTGCCACATCTCTTGAATTACCACCAACCACCTTGAATCAGCTAATTGAAGCCACATAATAACAAATTTAACCACAAGAATCAAGTATAAGTGATTTAGGAGAGAGAAAGTTCATTCACTTAGCACATTTGTGTTCTTACTCTCAACCAACTCTCTCTCTCTCTCTTTCTAAACCTCCGAAAATTCTTAAGTGTTTCAGTCACTAAATAACCCTCTAGATCATCAAGATAAGTGGAGAAATGACAGGATCAAAGCTTGGAACTAGAAGGTATAATCCCTAACTTGACTTTTGATCTTTTATGCCTAGACCAAGTGTAACGACCCCAAAATTCATACAATATAATTCTCAATTTCGGTCGTTAATAACACATCTACCTTCTGATTTTACATCATTATTCGATGTTAAACTTTATAAAATGCTGAATAATTTAATTTTTATATCTTTCTACTTTAATTCCCTGAATCAAAACCTTTATCATCTACATGTCTTTGAATCAATCTTATTTTATGATTCACTTTATCACTGTTATTATATAAAATTTTATATTTCAATCCGATAACCTTTATATATCAGATAACTCTGACTTTATCTTTACAACTCAACATAAAACTATACATCATAAAACATTTAGTACATCTCATGAATCTTAATCATGGTATCAAGAAATAACTACTTTAGCTAAAATATTAATCTTCGTGTATTATTTCTGATCCACGTCATTCAAGTAGCACATAGTGTTACCTTCAATCCTTAACCTGCAAAAAAGGGTTATTTGCAAGGTTGAGCTCGATGACCAACCAAAAAATCTAATAGCTTTTCATGCATCACGTAGCACATAATAACATGCTCAATATATATCTCATAAACATTAGACTAACATAACATACATGTTACAGTTCATATAATCAAGTATAAAGATTGAGTTCCTTACTCAATTAGCATGCTTTACTCAATCAACGTAGTCATAAGTTGACTTTAACATTTCATACATTTAACATATATATAACATATCATGCTCTTTGCAATATAGATTTAAAACAGTTAATCACCAATTCACATAGCAAATAGGAACTGAAAGACTTACCTTTACCGGCGTTTTACCAACACGCTAATACTTAGCGTCCTTGCACAACCTACACTGTATGTGAGATTGATAATAAACAAAATCAATACTCGATCTCATGGTCAAATATATTCTAAGACCTTACTTTATCTTATTATCCTTTATAATGTCTTTATAGACATCTAATTGTATTTTATATGCAACTCGGTTTTATTTTCATTTTCATCACCATACATGCTAGACTATCGCACTTGTAGTTTAATGTGCGTATATCACACCATTTTATTATACCAATTTGGTTTCAAAAATGCATATTCAACACATTGTTTACATGCTTAATTTTCCTTTAAAAATCAAAAATCGCCCTTTTCGATTTCTTTCCATTATTATTCTTGTATTATCATCTTTTCATACTTAGATGCACATAACATCCAATATTATCCATTAGTTAGAAACTTTGTATACCAAAGTTTAGAAACACTATTATTCTTAGGAATTTTATCGAGCACGTTATATGCATATATTAACTTATCTCAACTCTTGATCTTAAATGGTTAATTATGCATAGAATATGATAACACATATCTATACTCATTACATATGTCAAAACATATTGTTAATCATCAAAATATATCATCACCCAAAATCTTAATGCAAACAGAATTATAAAACTCATCTTCACAATTTCTTTAACAAAACGTTATTTTTCGTTTTTAACGTAACTCCTTCGTTACATTTCCGTTTTTGTTCCTTCTTATATAGAATTAACCCTTACTCGATGTAATACAACCTCTCATCTAGGCCTTAAAAGTCGGACCCTTGTCCATCTAAAATGCAGATTCGCGAATTCATCAACTACTCTAGAAAATTTTATTTTCTGGACAGCTTTACTAAACAATTTATTTCAGACATGATTCGGTCTATAAAATGGCTCAATCTTGAGAGTCTAGCTAGTAAACTTCCATATCTACAACTTTGCAGTTTAAAGTTTCTTCAGATTCAAAACACACGGACTTATATGAATTTTTTAAAGTCAGAAACCGTAATAGCTTTTGATTTTTTTAGGCGATTGTTTTCCTTCTGACCATCCTTACTAAAACAGAACCTTTCGCATAAATCTAAAAGGAGTTTTCATGTGATTCCACTTTTAGAATATAGCTTACTTCCATAGCTTCGATTTGATATAAGGCTCACTTTTTAATTCATTATACCCAAAGAGATATGAATTTCACAAGATCTGTCCACAATTACTCATAACCTACGAATTTTGTTCTTCAAATTTTCTTTCTTGAATCCTCTTGTTTGATTCTTGATAATCCAAGATTAAACCAATACAAACAAGATTAAGCATGATCTACTACCCTATAACATAAATCTACCCAAAAAAAATTAAAGATTAAACAAGGGTTTAGAAGTTACCTTCTTCTAGCTTTTTTCTTCTTCTTCTAGCTCCTCTCAATTCCTCTATTTCTCTCTATCTCTCTCAATTTCTCTATTTCTCTCTTCCACCAAGACTCTTGCTCTAAAAAAACTCTAGGATTTCTTTTTGTGTAACTCCTCATTTGGGTAATAGTTATGTTAATAATTAATATAATAGTAACCCCCACTAATAACATAAGGCTTATGTTACAAAACTCTTACATGCATGACCAATATCACATTAAGCCATCTTAGTAGCATAACCTCACTTTTTCATCATTAGTTAAGCAACATAATGGTTAGGCTATTCTTTATATAATATTATTACTTTACTATGACATAACATATTTCTAATGTCACACTTAAATAATTTAAAGTTATTTTATTAGTAAAATCAATTAAACTTTAATAATAAAATGCACATCAATTATAAAATTATCTATCAAATTATAATGCTTAATTAAATTAAGCCATAACAACCAACATCAAATATTTATTATTCAATAAATAAATCAACTAAAATATTTATCTAACTCAAATAAATATTTTAATTAATTATAAAAATCACATTCGTTACATTTTTCCCTCCTTATTAGGATTCCGTCCTCGAAATCACCAAAATCTCCCTTACCTAGTTTTCATCTCGTCTCTTTTAGAAGTCTATTGTAGATCAACTTCAACGCATTACCTTAACATAGGTTCTATATTTTCTGTTCCTCTCAACAATTCTTGAAAGTTTTTATTTCATAACATTTACTTAGACTTAACTATATTCTAAGTATTATACATTCTTTAACCCATCCATTATCTTTTATTCAACTTATAAACACTCAGGATATCACATTCACCCCTTCTTCTAAGAATTTCGTCCTCGAAATTTTATTTATTAATCTTCATTCATTCGATTTATCAAAATAGATTTTACATTACTCTTCATTTATTCATTGAGTTCTATGACAAAAATCCCTCCTCTAAGGATCTTCCCATCATCACCATAATCTTCACATCTCATTCTTCGAAGAACTTCATATTCTTTCTAGATAATTCATCTCTTTCTTTATTTAGTTCGTTTACGGATTTGTTATAGTTTTCTCAATTCTCCCATCACCACATGTCATATTCTCCAACTTTTCTTTTCTAAGGAATACTCTCCTTTTCACTTCCATCTTCCAGAATAACAAGAATCTTTCACAATTGTTCAATAATTGGGAAGTAGTATGAATAACTTCAGAATTTAATAGATTCCAAATCGTCTTTGGAGTCATTAGACCTTGAACTATGTCCCTAGGTTATCAAGTATCTCGACTTGAACCTTTAATGATCATAAGACTATACGGACCTTGAACTCTTCTCCAGTGTTTAACGAAGGCATCACCACCATAAACCATCTTTAATGTATCGTTTAGCAATCACAGAGATCGAAAACACTCTCTGCAAGTACTCTAGGTGATCACTTATCGTACCCCTACGTCGCAGCACTAACGTGTTACATCTTAACATCGTAACGACTATATGCGTTACTTTAACCATTGTCTCTCGATAACATGTCCCCTTTTACAGGGTTGTTCACCTCAGCTTTTCAACATCTGAATCCGCACCAAAACAATTTGGTTTGGCATAACTTCTCAAGAAACGCTTGAATTTCGTGAACATCTTTCAATATTCGTCTAGCTAAACCAAATAGCATAGACTTCTACAACAATCCGGACATCAATCTAAATATACATATACATATATATATATATATATATTCTCATATCTTAAAGAAATCTCAAAAATCTTTTTATGACGTCATGATACCGCACTGTATTTACAGTTCGTTTGAGGATTCCGTCATTTGATGATTTTATCATACTACATCATACCATAGTGGGCTGACGATCCTTAGATCACATCCAACACTAAGTAATACTACATTGATGACTCCATCGTTTTTATTATCTCTACACTAGGTTCCATGATGCATTGATGATATAAAAAAAATACATTTTGATATATTTGAAATCATTTTTGTCTAGCCAAAGCAATTAGCATAGACATACGAATTACGATATTGTTTTTAAAAATCATTGGTTTCATCAATTGATCCAATGTTTTTCAAGAAAACAGAAGTGCAAACATCAGCACGAAGTCAATAAATTTTGAAAGTCTAGCGTAGCTAGTAGATTTAGAATATCCAGGTATCCATCAACTTCAATCATTACTCCATTACTTCATTACTTAACTATTCTATCAATCTTCAAATTCATCAATGCTCTCTATACTATAATCATTTTCTACCCAATATAGTTCATCAAACTTACCGCACATTGGAAATCCAGGAACTTGCCACAATAATATGAGTTTAAGAACTTGTCCTAGTCAGACCATAGGCGTCCATTCGCTGAGGGGTTAAAAACATACCATATTATTGTGAGTCACGGACTTACTATATGCATTAGTTTTAAGAACTGCACCTGATCCTAATAATATCTAACTAATCTTAATAGTTTCTAACTATCAAATATGCACATGAGAAAAGCATCACCTTTTTGCCACATATACATTGATAGCGCGACACCAACATTCCAATGATTATCAATGTGATAAACTGAGTGCAAGCACAAAACCCTCGCCCATACAAATATTTGTACAACTTAGCCATCACATGAGTCCTCAATTGAAATTCCACCTAACTCTATCTTACTCTTAACTTGCTCTTTGCTCAATACGAATTCCTCGTATCACATCATCTATAACTCCTCGTGAGTTATCTCGTACTATTTCATAGTACATCATCTTCATAGCATCAAGCTATAATTATTCAATCATTACAGACCATCTTTCTTTTATACCTTAAACAGATCACGTCGTGATCTTATTCTATAATCATCTCCCTTAAAATTCTTTTATTAACTCGTGATCGTTTTGTTTTACGATCCTCTTTCTTTCCTTTTTCATCATTTATGACTTTATTTGTTATCTTGGCTATTCTTTATATCTCTTCAAGATTCTTCTTTGAATTTTCTTGTTTATATAACAATTCTTCCTTTAAGAATTTCTAACTTCAGTTACATTGCTCAACATTTCATTCGATTTCCATCTCGGCGAGGACAGTTCTAACCCCGAGGTACGCAGATCAAAAGACCGGCAACAACACCAGAGAGGACAGTTCTATCTTGGCGATAACACCATGACATTCAGTTCTAGTCCCAGAACCAACACTGGGAGTAGCGACTCCATCCTTGGTGATAGCCCCAAGGGATGCCATTGCGATTCCCATGATAACTCGAAAATGCTTGTTTCAAACACATGCGATCGACTTCAAGCTCGAGACCTCCTGCCGAGGCACTCATACCTCGCACTGAGCTAACAACGGCGACAGCACACCCACAGATGATAGTGAGGCATACAAATAAGCAGTCCAATCTCAGATGTAACCCTGAGCAACGTCTGCTTTTCGCTCAAACCGGTGATAACCCCGGTGAGGAGTCAAAATGTCGTCTTACCGCCTCAACATTTTCTCTCACAAGATGATATCGCGGCATACCAACAAGTAGTCCAATCTCAGATGTAACATTGAACAACGTCTACTTTCAACTCAAACCGGCGATAACCCCAGTGAAGAGTCAAACATCATCTTGCCCCTTCAACACCTGCACGTCGTCTCAACACTTCATACATACATACATCCAACAATGTCCCACAAGAATCGAGGAGTAACAATCCCGAGTGACTATTACGCGTGGCAGTACTTTGGATAGAATTTGAAGCTTGAAGACCATGGGCATAGACCCCTCTTCCTGACTTTGTACAGCCTCTAATCCATGTCATTGCATAACTCTCGACACAAGCGGTCCAAAGAAGGTCAAATATACCTCGTTCGGATGCTCAGATTGAAGTTCTGCAAGTTTGAGCGGACATTACAGTGCATGAGTGCACGTACTTTGAGACGACGGGACCTGCGGGGTTTGGATGCACGACCAGTCGCAGGTACAACCGCGGCTACCGCAGGTGTACCTGCGGCCATCAGTCTATAAATATGAGCCTTGGAGTCAGCCATTTGAAGAAGAGAAGGAAAGGAAAAGGTGAGGAAGCCCTGTCCATTTTACTTTGTATACACATCTTTTGAGTGTTTTCTCATCTTTAAACACTTGTTAGCTCACATATAGCTATCTTTTATCCGGCGGGAGCTGAGTGTTTATCCATTTAAAGTAATAGAAGTCTACATTGACAGCCCACTGTAAGCCTTCTCACATTATATAAAGCCTTCTTCTCATATTAGCACACACTGTTATACACATTGAGAGTCGTGTTATGTGCGTTTGCCCGGACTTCGGTCCGTGGTTTTCATTTCTGTTTGTATATATATACTTATATATGTATATATTTCATATATGGACTAACATTATCGAGTTATGCCTCGATTGAGCCTAGACTTCGGTCTGGAGCGTTTATCTGCCTTTGTATATATATATATATACTTTTATATATATATAATTGTTGTCAGACATATCTGATGAGCCTGGATTTTACATCTGGTGCATTTACTCGCTTATATATATATATATATATATATATATATATACTTATATATATAATTGTTGTCGGACATATCCGATGAGCTTGGATTCACATCCAGTGCGTTTACTGCTTTTATATATATATATATATATATATATATATTTACATTTCTGTCAGGCCTGGAGTTTACTTCGTGGCCTTTTACAGCTTTATTTACATTTCATCCTGCCTGGAGTTTACTTCGTGGCAGTTGATCGCTTTTACAGCTTTATTTACATTCCGATCCCCAATGGAGTTGCTTCGTGGTGGTTGATCATATCCATATATATATATATATATATTTACATTTCCGATCCCCCATGGAGTTGCTTCGTGGTGGTTGATCATGTCTGTATATATATATATATACATATATATATATATATATATATATATATTTTCACTTTTATATATATATAATCGCTTACGCTTTCCATACAAATTGCAGATATATGAGCTCGAATCATGTGATCATAGATTCAGTCTACTGAATCTAGATTCGGTTCCCATGATGGACATTTTTCAGCTGTAAGCAGCTTGTACATTATTTTATAGAGTCTGAATTTCCTTGGATGGTTGTCATGCCCGTGGAGAGTTTGGCACTGCTGTATATTATTTTCTCAAGAATGCTTCGCATCTCGAAAATAAAAGCAACATTTAATAATAAAATGGAAGTATCAAAGGCCTCAATTACTATTGAGCACAGGGTTTGAAAAACCTCTTTTACAAAATGTCATTGCTATATCTTGTTTAAAACTGAATTTTTCTATAAATTCAAACCCTATGTATATAGGTGTGAACGAGGTACAACACTACTTCCAAATAATTGTACATTAATCCACACACACAAATTAATATAACAGTTTCTTTGAAAAGTGACGGTCATCGTGGCAACACGGATGTCGGGGGGTGCCTAACACCTTTCCTCCGCATAATCAAGCCCCCGGACCTAAATGAATCTCGGTTTCACAGACCCGTTTAGCAGTGTCACATCACTGGGTCAATGTGCAAACCTTTTCGGTTGCGTTGGTGCAACCAGTTAAATACACCAACTGGCGACTCTTAAAGTCAAATCGTCGACATTATACATGTCGGACCTTTTTCACTTATTTTTTCAAATAAATCTCACATTAACATGAGAACACCAAAGAACAAGTAACGAAAAGGGACACTAAAAAATCCCAACGTCAACAGGTGGCGACTCTGCTGGGGACTCCGGTAAGAGGGCTTAAGCCGCTATTACAAGCTTTTCAAAATTGTTATATGCTTGTGTGTGAATGTTGCATTTACATTTCTGATGAATGTGTACGAATGCATTTTTATTTACTGCACTGCTAAATATCTATCTGTGATATTAGTCCTTCGCACATGTCATCATTTTGCATAAATAGTTAGACATGTTGTATGTGAATGTATGTTGTGTGGTTCCTCCATCAGGAGGCTATCCTGTCGGTGTTTTATTACTGGACTCGCAGGAAGAATAATTCCAATGAGGCTCGAAAAACACCACCTGATTTGCTCCAGTTAAAAGACCGGATTAACTTCCCGTCAAGTAAATTGCGATGATCTGGGAACCTTCATGCCAAAAAGCCGCGAGAGTAATCCTAAGATAGGTCAACCTCTGATAAACCAAACGCGGAGGAAAGTCTCTTCATACTTTCCATTTTCAATTACTTGTAAAAGCATTTACTTGTAATTTTATTCCATGTTCATCAATATGTAATGGAAAATATGAAGAATATCTGTGCATGCATGCATGTTATCAATTAACAACCGGTTTTGTAGGACAAAAATTCCTAAAACGGACATGTTATGATAACATTTACATTACCCTAAGACTAAACTACGTAAGTCTTTTGTAGGAAAGCAATTGGTCCTGTTACTCGCTCAAAATCCAAAAAGACCACATGCCTACAGCCACTCATGTCTTCTTCTGACCAGTCTAATGCTGTTTCTCGAGAAGAATTTGACGGATTGAGTAAACAAATTATAGACTTGGCTGTTCTACTGAAAGAATTGCACCAGTCCACTCAGGGTACGAAGATACCTACACATACAGAATCCTCTACACAATGAGGAGTTCAAGGTTTGGAAAAGACAATTCCAGAACCTCAGTTGGATACGACCAACAAAGACCTTGAAAACACCCATCTCAAAGGAGATCCAGACACCGGTGATATCAGGAAGAAGGTCCTTCAAATGGAGGAAACTATTCGTGTTCTCAAAGGGATTGGAACACATGGCAGTGTTTTATATGCAGACCTTTGCATATTTCTTGGTGTTCATTATCCAGAGAAATTCAAGACCCCTGATTTTGAGAAATATGACGGATTAGGGGATCCTTATACACATTTAAAGGTGTTCATTGGAGAACTTCGGATCTTATGCGGAAAATGAAAAGCTCGTAATGCAAATTGCTTCGAGAAAAGTCCGATTGGAAGCTCATTCATGGTATACCAGATTAGACAACTCAAAGATCCATAGTCGAGAGTCGGATCACGCCTTTCTCACTCAATATAGTTTTCAATCTCGACATCTGGATCAAATCACCAAGGTCAAGAAATCAAATAATGAGTCATTTAGAGAGTACGTTCAAAGGTGGAGGCGCTTTGTCGCTCAAGTTATTCCTTCCATGACGAAATCGAAATGGTCATGACTTTCATAGATGTACTGAGAAGCTCCTTTCTATGAAAGAGTTCTAGTCGTATTGGCAAACCATTCTCCTCAAATGATCAAGCACGAGAGAGATGGTGAGATGGGATTGAAGTCCCAGAAAATTCAAGACCTAGCCGTTTCTTAAAGTCATTCTTTGAGCACATCCAATTCCGGATCTTATGGAAACAACCCGAGGGTCCATAAAAAGAAAGAGGAGGATGTTTTCTTGATACTACAAGGACAAAAAGGTAATCAAAGCGTGCTTTATATCGAGAGGAAAAACTACTCCCTTTTCCAAAGACAATCTTCAAACCCTCCATTGCCTAAAAGTGGAGAAGTAAAGCGACCTCGACGTTCACACCCTTAGGGGACTCGCTCGAGAATATTCTTGCTCTTCCGATCGCTTCCGATAAAAATTACACATCTTCTTCCACCACCAACCCTAATGGGAGGGGTTTTAATGCTACTCTTTAAGTGTGCTTATCATGCCGAGAGCACACGGACATGATACTCAAGATTGTTGGGCCTTGAAACACAAGATTCAAGATCTAATAGTCAACGGTGAGATCATGGTCACCAAACCAGATCAACCTCATGTGCAAGACAACCCTCTTCCTCAACACAAAGAAGAAGAGGTCAACATGATCAGTTGGAGCACTGGACAAGGTTCCAATTCTAATGGCAAATCATCCCAACCCATCAAAGACGGTGTTGACAAATGGGATTATGAAAAGTTCCAGTTTACCATGGAACAAAAGATGAAAGTTCTTTGCAAACAAATTAAGCAATTGGCAGAACTGGTGACCCACCATCATCAAGTCACATGCCAATTAATCAGGCAGGAGCATGCCTATCTCCTTTCTTTTGTTATGAATGCTTCCTCACCACCTTCAGAAAGCGAAGCTATGGAGGATAAGGTTGCAAAGAGATCAAATGCTAAAGCCCATTGGGATTTTGCCAATCAGAGGGAATTCACCTATTTGGGCCAATCTATGGAGGAGATACTACAGATGTTGATCAACGAAGGAAGAATTAACTTCCTTCTCCCTCCAATAAATCCCCCTTCAGGACGGTTTAATTCTGATGAAGTGTGTCAATATCATTCATATTCTCCATCACACAAAGACGGAAGAATCTTTGGGCACTCATCCATCTCATTCGAATCTTATTAATAGCGGTGTCCTGCAAATAGCAGATGATTACACTGTGCAACTCAAGGGTGGGAATGCATGTCCTACCAAATGGAAGGGATCAATGGTAGTTATATCCGAAGTGGATGATGAGACTGTCAAAGTATTTATCATACAAATAATTCAACTCAAAGGAGCTGACAATCCTTTGAAAGTGGTCGCACCAGAGCCAATTTCTTTATCTTTCAGACCACAATATCCTGTTGTCAGCTTACACAAAGTTCCATGGAATTATGGAAAAGCTGAAGGATCCACGTCTCATACTACTGCTACAGTGTCGAAGGAAATCCACTGTATCTTCCTCAACGGGTTATTAAACCTACTTGCAAAGTAAAGGGGAAGTTGCCCATGGAGAAGATTGAAAAATTCCTCCGCACTATGGGCCAAAATGAAGCCAAAGTGGTTTTAAGCTTGCGAGAAGCTCCACACCGATTTCAATCTCAGACTTGGTTTTCTCTTCGAGGATCATCTAAGATCTTCATCAAGGTTTTGGAAGAAGCCTACTTGCCAAAATCAGTGGATGTGGAAAAATTTCAACATTTAGTTGATCACATTTTCAACAACAATGTGATATCCTTCACTGATGACGACATACCTCCCGAAGGGACCGGTCATTGCAAGCCTCTGCATATTGCAGTTTTATCTTCCAGGTACATGCTAGCTGGAGTTTTGATAGATGGAGGTTCATCTCTAAATATCTGTCCTTATGCCACCTTGGTGAAGATGAATGTCAATCTCAATCGGAACCAAAGCAGCCATACGGTTATCAGAGCTTTTGATGGATCCCGATGAAATTCCATTGGAAAGATTGAATTGCCAATTGAGATTGGTCCAAATACATTCAATGTATCCTTCCACGTCCTCAAGATAGACTCAGGATACAACCTGTTATTGGGGAGGCCATGGATACATATGGCTGGAGCTGTTCCCTCCACCTTACATCAACAACTCAAATACATTATCAACAACAGTCTAGTCACCGCTCAATGCCGAAATGGAATGTCCCGAACAAGGAACTCTACCAATCATCGCCTTCAATTCGGAAGTTGAATCGCCGCCTTCCATACTCGGAAGTGAGTAACACGCAATACCATTCTATTGGAGCGCCACTTCCCGTACCCAAGATTTCTGACGAGGTTATATCGGCCACTCAAGAAATGATGTTATTGGGTCATCAACCTGGACAAGGGCTTGGTAAAGATAAGAAGGGTATTAAGCACCCTATCCAAATGTCTAGTCAAATTGGAACAGCCGGGCTAGGATATTCTGCTAGTTCCAGACACAGGAATCCTCATAAGCACAAGCAGGTTCCTCAAGCTTCCGCTGCACGACGATTTTCTATACCTTTACCTCATGAGTTAATGCAATCTCCAGTAAAGGTTCCAGCCCATGTTGTGGCTATGCTATTTCCGAAACTAGTGCCAATCAAAGCAAAAGAGGTGCTGATTCCTGATCCCGAGGCGGAAGAAAAGGAACAAAAATGTAAACATGACCTTGCCTTGATGATGGTAGGCATACATGTCATTGTTCATGATGAACATAAAAACAGATACACCCCAGACGATGATTGCCCAGATGTCATGGTTATCATTCGAGAAAAGGAGGACAATGACGATCCTTCCATCACTGCAGTCCTTAAGGACTTTGTCCTCGATAATTAGAGCAGCACTCCATGCATTGGTCGACGAGGGTAAAATGGGCAGAAAAATCCCTCTGCCCTGTAGATAAATTTAATTGCTTGCTTTCTTTTACAGTACTAGCAGTTATTTTATCAAGTACATGCTAACACTTTTGTATGATCGAACAGTTGCATATATTAAGTGAAAGCATCTTTTGTTTCAGGACTCTGAATTTAGATGTGCCTGTACTTGCTAATGAGGTGCCTTCTCTCCATAAAGGTTGTAACTTTGATGTAAAGTTAGACTCAGACTTGAAGGACATACAAGAGGACATTAAGATAACTCAAGAGATTAAGGAATGGGTCACAGACAAACCCAAACCCAATCTTGATCAAACCACTTCTTTCAATATTGGAACCTTAGACAACCCTAAGCTAATCCAAATTGGTTCAGACCTTACCACAAATCAGCAGAATGATATGGTTGCACTATTAACCCAATTCCAGGATGTGTTTGCATGGTCTTATGAAGACATGGTGGGTTTGTCCACTGACATTGTTCTTCATCGCCTTCCCATTAAAGAAGGATTCAAGCCAGTTAGGCAAAAACTAAGGCGATTGAAACCTGAGTGGAGTTTAAAGGTTAAAAAAGAAATTGTGAAACAATTTCAAGCTGGCATTATCATGGTGTCTACATATCCGGAGTGGATATCCAACATTGTTCCCATGCCTAAACTAGGGGGAAAGGTGTGAGTCTGCGTGGATTATCGAGATTTGAACAAAGCTTGCCTTAAAGATAGCTTTCTCATGCCATTTATCCACATTCTTATTGACAATACTACTCAATACGACATGTACTCCTTTGCTGATTGCTTTGTGGGGTACCATCAAATTATGGTCGCTGAGGAAGATCATGAGAAAACTGCTTTCATCACGCCTTGGGGAACCTTTTGCTACAGACGGTTGTCATTCGACCTCATCAATGCCGGGGCAACCTATCAGCGAGCTATGATGGCTCTTTTCCACGATTTAAAGCACAAAGAGATAGAGATCTACGTGGATGACATCATCATCAAATCCTGGAAGGAGGATGACCACTTAGACCATCTCAGAAAACTTTTCAACAAAGTTGCGTAAGTACAACTTGAAGTTGAATCCACCAAGTCGCCTTTGGTGTTAAGTCGTGCAAGTTGCTAGGTTTCCTAATCACCACAAAGGGATTGAATGGATCCTACCAAAATCCAGGCCATCAAGGAAATGCCCATTCCTCAGACAGAGAAGGAAATATAGGGATTTTTGGGAATAATCAATTTCATTATCAGGTTCATTTCTCAACTCACAGCAACCTGTGAGCCTATCTTCAAGCTGTTAAGGAAGAACTCCTCCATAAAATGGAACGATGAGTGCCAGAAAGCCTTCCTTACCATTAAAGAGCAACTGATTAATGCTCCTATTTTGGTACCTCCTAGGGATGATGTTCCCCTATTCATGTACCTGTCCATAAATGACAATGCCATGGGCTGTATGCTGGGGCAAAAAGACGATAGAGGCCAAGAACGAGCTATCTATTACCTTAGCAAAAGATTCAGCATCAGTGAACACAAGTACACTCTGATTGAGAAGACTTGTTATGCTTTAGCATGGGCTTCCATGAGGTTACAACATTACCTCAATGGTCATACAACCCATCTCATATCCCGTGTGGATCCTCTCAAGTACGTGTTCAGTAAGCCCATACTGAATTGTCGACTGTCCTAATGGCAATTGATCCTACAACAATTTGACATCCTCTACGTGATGCAAAAGTTAGTCAAAGGTCAAGGAATTGCGGATCAACTACCCGCCGCACCTGCAGGGGTTCCCGATTAAGGGATAATGACCGTTCAGCTATAACATCAGTACGATACATCCCGTACGTGGAGAATGTATTTTGATGGAGTCATTAATACGTATGATCCGGAGCCGGAGCGCTTCTAATATCCGGTATGAGGGAGCAAGATCCGTCGCCATCAAACTGCAGTTTGTCAGCACCAACAACATAGCTGAGTATGAAGGCTGTATCATGGGGCTAAAATTTGCCCGTTCAATGTGCGTCAGGTGGTTAACTGTCTTTGGGAATTCCGAATTGGTAATCAGACAATCCACAGGAATCTATCAAACCAAATAATTACATTTGCTGATGGCTTTGGAGTTCGAAGAAGTCTCCTTTCTACACATTCCTCGTAATAGGAATGATTTTGCAGATGCATTAGCAACGTTGGCCTCCTTGGTTTACATACCTGACAAGGAAAACATGCCAAGCATCACATTGGAGAAGTATCAGATAAGCTACCTCCTATCCACAACCCTTGGTATCAGCACATCAAGGAATATCTACGAGATGGATCTACACCCGCTGAGGTGAGCCTAACTGAGAAGAGGCGGATTCATCGACTTGCTATGAAATTCTACCTGAGCGGAGATGCACTCTACAAAAGAGATGCTGGATTAGGTCTCCTCAGATGTCTAGATAAAGACCAAGCTCAGAGACTCATGGATGAGATCCATGGTGGAGTATGTGGCCCTCACATGAGTGGACTCCTACTTATCAAGAAGATCCTCAGAACGGGGCATTATTGGCTTACACTCAAAGCTGACTGTGATGATCACGTCAAGAGGTGCTATAAATGCCAGATTCATGGGAATGCCATCCACGCCCCTCCAAGGGAACTCCACAATATGAGTTCGCCATGGCCCTTCTCAATGTGGGGAATGGACATGATCGGGCCCATCGAGCCCAAAGCCAGTAATGGACATCGATTTATATTTACCATGATCAACTACTTCACCAAATGGGTAGAAGTAGCCTCCTTCCCCAGGGTTACTAAAGAAGTCATCATTGTTTTCATTAGAAACAATGCTGTTTTTCGATATGGACAACCAGAGGTCATTGTGTCAGACAATGCTAAGAACCTCAACAACAAAATGATGGAGGAGTTATGCAAAAAATTCCACATCAAACACCTCAATTCTGTCATCTACCATCCAAAGATGAATGGTACTGTTGAAGCGGCTAATAAAAACATCAAAAAGATCATGCAGAAAATGTCTGCTAATCACAAAGGATGGCCTCGACCTCTTGCCTCGACTTTATTAGCCTACGTAACTTCCATGCGTGCTTCCCACCGGGCAACCCCTACTATTAGTCTATGGGATGGAAGCGATGCTCCCCATAGAGGTGGAAATAGAATCCCTCGTAGTATTGATGGATGCTCAGTTGGATGAAGACCAATGGGTACAAGACAGGTATCACCAATTGTCTCTAATAGACGAAAGGCGATTCGAGGCTATCTTCTATAGTCGGGATTATATCGCTAAAGGATCGCATTTATCCTACAAATGTAAAAGTCCGACTAAGGCAATTCAAACAACATGACTTGGTTTTGAATAAGATCATTGACAACCAAGATCAATCTAAGGGAAAATTCGCTCCTAACTGGGAAGGCCCATTTGTTGTCAAGGAGGTATTGACAGGAGGTGCTCTCAGATTGCAGGAAATGGATGGTGATGAATTTCCATAGCTTATCAACTCGGACACCGTGAAACGGTACTATGTCTGAAGTTACCATCAAACAAACATCCTGGTTTTGATCATCAAATCACCAGTCATTCTGGTTTTGAACCCTATCCTTTTTGCATACTTTTCTGCCCCTCAGGGAAACATACACTTCAAACCAGCAGCCTGATATTACTTCATTTCAAACCTTCCATACAATTTCATTTATCCTGAACACGGGATTTAACCTTTCACAATTTTGGTTATCCTGAAGACGGGATTGAACCTTTCACACTTGCAGTTTATCCTGAAGACGGGATTAAACTTTTCACACTTACAGTTTATCCTAAAGACAAGATTAAACTTTTCTACGCCTGCAGTTTATCCTGAAGACGGGATTAAACTTTTCTACGCTTATAGTTTGTCCTGAGGACGGGATCAAAATTTTTCCACACTTGCAGTTTATCCCCATTATGGGATCAAACTTTCTTCTCCCCGTAGTATAGCCTGCACATGGGATTCACGCTTTTTTTTCAGCTGCGATTCGTCCTGGGGGGCGAACTACGTCGACTTGATCTCCCTGATACTCGGGGGTACGTAGGCAACCATATTCTACATGGCCCGGTCACAATAAAGAAAAACAACAAAAACATTTCTGCCCTTTCTATACAAAACCAACAAAAACATTTCTACACCCATCTGCCTTTCACATTCAACGTTGAACCTCTTACACCAGGTTAGAACTACGCAGACTTGATCTCCTCTTCAATAGAAGTACGTAGGCAGCCATTTATGGTTTAGTCTAACCCCTACCAGAACAAAAATTCTTGTCACGCGGTACTGGGATCAACCTTCAATTCGCCACATTTCATTTGTTTCAGATCAAAGGGATGGAATTACCCAACCTCTTCTCACAAATAGAAGATTCGGTGACCATATAAGCTGTGATCGTGCCTCAAAGAGCAATACCAACCCATAAGAGATTGAATTAACTAGGCTTCTCACAAATAGAAGTAATCATGACCATCCTCGGTAAAAGTGCGCCAATCTCGAGAGAGGAATAAACTACCCTCCTCTCCACTTTTCCATATAGATACCAGTCCCAAGACACTAAAGATGGTAGGGATTTACAGAAATCAATGATCCGTTTTGAGAGATCTTACGACGTCTCAATGTCCATCTATCAAGGATAAGTTCAGAATGCATCAAGATCACAAGGCCCTGAAGAAATAGGCAAATATCAAGCAAGTATCAAGGCATAACTAAAAGGGAAGTGAATTAAAATATATTTCCCTTCCATACATAATACTATTTGATATATACATATGTACTGTACATGACAAAATGGCTAAGCTAGTCTGTGCAGGAAAATACAAAGTTATCTACAGATCTGTATGTATGCGGACTATCAGATCTAACATAGCACCCCTCTTTGAAGACAGAGGTAGCTCTGCAAGCTCCTGCCCAAGGGTATCTACACGAGCTAGTAGATCAAAGGCTAACTATATGGTGGCATAATGCTCATCAATGTAAGCACTCATGTCGACAAGACTGACAGTCATCTGGGATCTAACGGAAGTACTATCTGCAATGGCCACATCCCTAGCAGATAAGGCGGCATCCCACTCCCCAATTAATGCCTCCCTGGCTGAACTAGCCTCATCCCTCTCTAACAAAGTGGCATTTCTCTCATTAAGAGCTATCAACATCGCGGCCCTAGCCTGATCTCTATCATAGGTCATCAGATGTAAGCTCTGCTCCAAATGTTGTGCCGAATACTGAGTAACAGTGGCACTCGGGGTGGGAGAATCCATCACAAATGCTGGCATCCCAGTAGTTAAATCATCGATGGAAATGTTAGCCTCCTCTATAGGCTCCTCATCGTTAGAATCAATCCCACAGACCGTGGATATCGCCAGCCGTCGCGCACTGTCTCCATCCATGCAGAATACTCTGCAGAACAACCTGCATGATTGACAAAAAAATCAGCCAGCCCTCGCTGATCCCAACAAGCATACAACCTGGATCTGTCCTCTGCTGATAAACGGTGTGAAGCGAAGCGTTGACTCACTGCCCCCTCATACGGATGAAAATCCTAAAACTGGTCAAACTGACACATAACGGCCAATGGGTGGTAAGTGATCATGCCCCTCAAACTAGCTAGAGGGAGATAATCCATGCCCGGAGCATGAGTAATGAAGCTGTAGGGTGAGCTAAGCCCTGAACACGTCAATATAGCAAACGGGTCTCTAATCCCTGCCAGAAAAGCTGACCATGATGCAGCATCTGTACACTCCATAGGCTGAAAGGAGTACGACATTGCTATATCATGGGTGAAATAAAACCCCTGTCGTCTAAATGTGCCAATCGGTCTCAAGTGTGACATAAACCACACATACAACATGACCGAGCTACCTATGAACACTCTTATCGGATAAGTGCAGCAGTATGCAGCTGACCTCAGAGTCTCTGCAATGATCATCGGTACAATGGTATGACCCTCCCTGAGAGCTCTCACTGCCATAATGATGCCGATATCCAACTCATCCATGTACCGCGGCGTGAAGACGTATGACAATACACAAAAGCAGTACATGCACCCTGGCTGAACGCCAATGGTCCTCCGGTGTGGTGACATCCCCGGAATGTCGTGCATATCTATCCTCAGAGCCAAACCTATCAAACAGGAAATGCTGGGATATCACGTGGTCGGATGTAATCTTGTCCTGGACCACTCTACGTCTTAATCCGGTGAGGGTCATGAACTGTCTGCTCATGTCTCTGATAGCCATATGCAAGCAAGGTCCTCGTCTCCAAAGCAGAAAGATCGCCAACCGTGTACTCCCTTCAAAGTAGAGTCAACTCCCGGGTCCCAAATCGAAAAACTCGCCTCTCCGATACCCAAGGCTTCTAGCATACCCCTACAAATCCTATGGGAACACAAACATCAATCAGGGTCATAGTATGTCAGCAAAGAATCTTCTACGATCACCATGTCTCGATGGTGATATACTATCATACCATGAGTGCATACGGATACCACCAAAAATGGTGGGGTATGATCAATACTGGTTAATCGTCAAAGAAGACATCAGACGGGCCATGTCATAAGACCATCCAGGTCAATGTTTGAATATCTTTGGACATACATATATATATGCATAACATAATAACATGCATGATACAATAGATGGCAATATGATATAGGGAATGGAAAAGCGTATATATATTCCTAAGTATATCATCATCTAATACATCTCTCATACAAAAAAAATACTGTGGAAATGGGGCGGTTACCCAACATCTAACAGAGGCCTATCAAAAGATACAAATGAGAATGGGGCTAAGAAGCTACCCAAATCTTGGCGAGAGGCCTATCAAAAGAGATAGGGAGAAATAAATTAGAAAAAGTCAATGGTGTCGATGTCTACATCATCGATACTGTCCACCTGATGTAACTCCTCTTGAGTCACTAGATCTCTATCTATAGGGATGTTAGGCCGATACAAGGGAGGATCTGCACCGACAAAGCCATATGGGTCACCTGAGGGGCCAGCGCCAGAGCCGGAAGGATCAAAAGTATTTACCTCTGAAGGATCTCTGCCCAAATACCGAATGAAAAGATGTGACCAGTCCAGCTGCCGGGTTAATCTATCAATCTGTGTCACATGATTTGGATCTCTGACATAGGCTAGCCAATCCATCATCATCACGGATTCTGGAACCATATCCCCCATAAACTGTGTGGCGCGGGTCTAAGCTCCAATAGTATGAGGGATCCACCAATGCTGGAACATCTCCTGAGACCAGGGGCCCTCTGACAATATAAAACTGTCAATCCCCATCAATGGGATGTCAATGAAGGGTGACTGCGAAACAGGCAAATAATGCCTGGTAGGAGGCAAGATCGGCATACGGATCTCTCCTGTAGTGCTCCTGATAGCACGCTCTCGTAAATAGAGCTCCCATCCTCCATCTATGAAGAGAGGAATCCTGAGGGTGGAAATGACGTACTCTACTCCAAATGGTACCCATCCTCAAAACCAACTCCCAAATGCTCTCTAGAGTAGGGAATCCATGTGATGACATCTACCGTCAACAACTCCAAATATGTAAGTTTACAATGAGTGAAACCTCAAAGAATGGGACCTCCGCCAAGATGGAATGATGCCATCTCCGTCCTCGTGGATAGGTATCTAAACCTAACACGCTCACAGGATGCAAACAGGGAAGCCTCTCATAGGCCCAAAACTGCCAACACAAAGGCAAACATCTGCTGTCAGTCAACCCTCTTAACCTATACATGGGAAAAGATAAGAGAAACACTCACCAGCAGAAACGGGTAGAATCCTAACTACGCCTTGGTCAAGCCTGCGATCGCATGTGCATTCCCCTGAGGAAGTAGACAAAGGTGTAGGAACCCCAATCATACGCTCCTATACGGTCCATGTGTCGAGTGGCGCTGATCAAAGCGAAGGACACCGTAGAGGAGTTATCTGCTATGAAGCAGCCCCTAATGATCATCAGGAACAATCGCCAAGAATGCGATCCCCGACTCTCACATCATCGGTATGGGCTCACTCAATGGCCATTTCATAGCATCTACGCCAAAGGATCCGTACAAAAGTCTCGCCTTTGAGGCGCCTCACCGAACTCCCAACAAGGATCTGACGGTAGTAGGGGTGATATTCGCCGTGCAAGGCACCGACTCTCTTCCAAACTCCATACCTGTGATAAACCGCCAATCCATCCAAGGCCATCATCACCTCACGATCCGAAGAATGGAGTGACTGAGTCTGGTGAAACCACCGCTCAGATAATGCCCTGAGGTAACCCCAGGGACAACGATGGGGTAGAATGGAAAAGAACATCCCAAATCCCCAGCCATGGACGATCGCTCTGTAGTCATCATGCAAAGCCTGATACATAGAGTGGATGCTAAACCAGTTCCCTCGAGGTTGTGTGAAGCCAGGAACCTACATCAAATGCAGATCAACATCAGAATCCTTGACTCCTCATCAATAGGAAATAAGGAAGATTAAAGATCTAACTTCATACCTCATTTAAATGTCTGCGGTATATAATTGAAGGATGCCTACTCAAGTCACCTAGAAGATCTAGGTTCGCCACTTGAATACCTGGCAATTCCCTACGGGGAACACGTACAGCAGGAGCAGGAACCTCGATCGGTACATCCTCCTCCTCGTCCTCAACTTTCGGCACTTCAACCCGAATAGGACGTATCACCGCCTCCACTAAACGACGAGGCTGTCTGACAGAATAGCGTTGAGGCTCTTCAGAAGCTCTCCTCCGTACACCAGAAGTGGTCTTGTGGGAACTACTCGGCTGATCCGGATCCATAATATCTGGCCAACAAGTCTCCAAATCACCTCAGAAAGGGTGTGGTAATTTCTTAGCTGGAGCTTTTCAAAATGCATTGTTTTAACATACATCTACAGTAAAGTTAAAAATGCATGACTACCCAATACCTATATTTTGGTAAAATTTTGCCATAATCCCCTTTGTAAATGGGACTATTGTTGCCTCTTTTTCAGTTCTGATAAAAGAGCTCTAACTCATGCAAGCATACATGTGTCAACAAGTAATATAGAGTAAGTAGAGTATCGATCCCACAGAGAAAGTTATTAAATTTAAAATACTATGCATCAATTAACTCACTGTATTTATATGTTTAGACTAATGAATATAATTATTTAATTAAACTAATTGTAACTAACAACTAAAAATAAGTATACTAATGGAATGAATATAATCTGGAAATAATGGGACCCTAACTTCATTTAATATTTTATCTAATCGCCACTATCATGCAAGAAGTGTTCACATATCATAGGAAAATAGCCAAGAGCACGAATATAGTTATAACCATTTTTCAATGCACTATAACCTACTTACATAGCATCCACAGATGATAGACTCCATGTAATCATCAATACAACCAAAATCACTACATGTCTATGTAAAATTGCTATTATATTGATTTTAAGCACAAGCCCTTACTCTAGCTCATACGGTGAAACAGTATATGTCTATCTGGTTCACAAAATACGTAAGCCATATACAATAGCCCCATATTCGCATGCTATCATGATTACAATCCATACTCGCATGTTCATTGTCAATTCCATACAAGTACTGAGACGAATGGTGATCAGGCATTCATTCATGTAAAACAATCATGACAGAATTCCCATATGATATGCAAAACAACCCTAGCATTTAAGCATGCAACCAAACTACATATTAAAATCCGTTAGAATCCCATAATGGAGTTTAGTTCATGACTGAACCAAAAGCCATTATAGGACCAACGTTGAACATGATTACAAAGCAAACAATTGAAAGATGAAAGATCAAACCCAATTGCAGATTTGGAACCAATAATAACATTCAAATCCTCATAAAAATCCAGTAAACAATAATAAAGAACCACAATGACAGAGAATCCTAAGAAGAATTAGAAAAGTAGACGTTTTGGCCTCGTTCTACGTTGGAATCTCCCTCATAGTGTAAACCCTAATTTTGATATGAAAAATACGCTAAAAGTATCAATCCTCTTTTCTGACACCAGTCAGAATCGTTTTAAAAACAAATTACAACTCATTTAATTAAAAATTAAAATAAAACAAATACACAGCTTTAGCATTAGCATCGCATGCCTTGCCGCTCCTCTCCAAAATATGTTTCTCGACGCAGACACGAGACTTGCGTAAAGTATGCCTGTCCAAATGAGTCCCTCATGAGCAGCTCTCAAGGCTCTCAAGGCTTTTATGCCACGACACTGCAATCTGCAAGTTACGGTTACGGTTACATCATGGTGTCTGCCTTTGCGACTTGTTCATTCATGGTTAGTTTTCTTCCATGCTTGATCTCCTTGCTTCATAGTACCTTCATGTCATGCAAATCCCCGCTTGTGCCTCGCCTTCATGCATCCATTAGCCTCGTGCTCTCTAATTCCACCAAAATTACGCCAATTCCTGCACTTATTCACCAAAAGGAGTTTTAAGTAAATGTAATGCAAAATATTATGAAATGCAACTAAAGCACAATAAAATGTACTTGAGATGGGCATAGATCGCATGAATTGGTATTTAATAAGTAGGTAAAAATAAGTTATCAACTATCCACATGCACATAGGCATGACTAGGTGGCCATTCAGTAGCACACCTATACACATTCATATACATCCTACATGTATTATCACATCACAGTAAAAAAGTTCCATAAGTGTAGTCTAATTACCAGGATTATTTTACTTTTATGCCTTTACTCATTTGTCCTCAGATAGGATAAGAAATGATAGTAAAAGGTGCCAATTTGACTGTTTCAAAAGTCAAATTTTTTTCACATCATTATGTTTAGCATGGTTTAATACTAACATTTGCTATGTTGAATATTTTTTATCAAGTCATATCAGCATGCATATTCACTACTATGTGTCTAAATACATTTCATGTGATAAGTCATTTTCCAACAGATAGAAACTGGAAAAAAATACATGCATACGTTACCAGGACAGTGAAGAACGCTTGTACGGTGGCAGAATATGCAAAAATTTTCCCGAACTCAGCAGATCTGAAGAACAGCTCTCAGATTTCCTTCACTACACAACTTGAAAATGACTTATGAAAGCAACCATTCACTTATACATAGGCATGGTTGGTCGCAGGCTCACCTGCGACTCCTGAAGGTGTACCTGTAACACTTTTACATGGGTCCCACACCTCCGACTCGCTCCAATTAGAGTTGCAAAGGAGGTCTCACAAGCTGAAAAGGCCAAATCAGGAATAAAAATGCTACGCGATTGAGCGGAATAGCCAGAAATCCTGGTTTCTTGTCGGTCAGAGTTAAACTCCCGTCGTCTCAATGGTATTCGCCTGAATGCAGGGTATACTATACCAATGAGCTCAGCTTTCACAGATCATGCTCAGCAATACCCCACAAAGGTCCGATGCCGTCATTTTCAGGGTCACAACCCTAAACATCCCCGGCGGGGGTTACAACGCAAAACCATGAAATACCAAACCTCCTCGACGGGGGTTACAACGCCGAAGTTATCAACTGATGAAATATCCCCGACGGGGGTTACAACGCACATCTTTCAAGCATCTACGTATCCCCGGCGGGGGTTACAACACAATGCAACCATTGATACACACATCAATGAAGGTCAAGCAACCTTGACATCATGTCAGCCGATGGCAAGTAAACCCATCGAAGAAACTCATTTACGTATCCCCGGTGGGGGTTACAATGCAATGCTACCATTGACACATACATCAATGAAGGTCAAGCGACCTTGACAATGCACCCAGCATGGATTTATCCGGTGATACACACATCAACGAAGGTCGGGCAACCTTGACATCAACAAAACTGTTGCCAGTAACTCCAACAGAATGAGGAAATATGTTATACACATCCTCAAATAGACAAAGCCTTATCCCCACAGATCTCTTACACACAAGAGGTACCTCTATGGAATATAAGCCAGTGTCTAGGATTCAAGACTTTGGTGATAACCCCAACGTCAACATCCTTGGAGACTTGGATCGCATGTCCAAGACATCACTGATTGTCATCCCAACAGGATTACCTGACAATCATGCATCATACATTTGTATCATGTTGCTGCATATAGCATCATGTTTATCTTACTTGCATTTCAAGTGTCTAGGATTCTTTATCCTATCCATGCCTTGCATTGCATGAATATGATAAAGAGGAGCATCTGTAGACACTCGAAATTTTTTGCACGCCTGTTACTGACATTGTAGGAGGACAGATTCGTCTTTCAGAGATAACCCTAGAAGACAGCTGACATCCATTCTGGATACTACCGAAAGTTTAGTTCCAACCCAGAACACAAACCGGGAACATCAGTTCTAACCCAGAACATAAACCGGGAATGTCATTTCCAATCTCGGAGATAACCCTGCGGTACGCAGATCAAAAGATCGACAACAACACCGGAGAGGACAGTTCTGTCTCGGCAATAACACTGTGACATTCAATTCTAGTCCCATAACCAACACTGGGAGTAGCGACTCCATCCTTGGTGATAGCCCCAAGGGATGCCATTACAGTTCCGGCGATAACTCTGGAAATGCTTATTTCAAACACATGCGATCAACTTCAAGCTCAGACCTCCTGCCGAGGCACTCATACCTCAGACCCGGAGCTAACAACGGGCAGATAGGCACACCCATAGATGACAGTGAGGCATACAAATAAGCAGTCCAATCTCAGATGTAACCCTGAGCAACGTCTGCTTTCCGCTCAAATCAGCGATAACCCCAGCGAGGAGTCAAAACATCGTCTTACTGCCTCAACGTTTTCTCCCATAAGATGATATCATGACATACCAACAAGTAGTCCAATCTCAGATGTAACCCTGAGCAACGTCTACTTTCAACTCAAACCGGAGATAACCCCGATGAAGAGTCAAACATCATCTTGCCACTTCAACACCTGCGCGTCGTCTCAACACTTCATACATACATACATCCATCAATGTCCCACAAGAACCGAGGAGTAATAATCCCGAGTGACTATTATGCGTGGCAGTACTTTGGATAGAATTTGAAGCTTGAAGACCATGGGCATAGACCCCTCTTCCTGACTTCGTACAACCTCTAATCCATGTCATTGCGTAATTCTCGACACAAGCGGTCTAAAGAAGGTCAGATATACCTCGTTCGGATGCTCGGATTGATGTTCTGCAAGTTCGATTGGACATTACAGTGCATGAGTGCACGTACTTTGAGACAACGGGACCTGCGAGGCTCGGATGCACCACAACCAACCACAGGTACAACCGTGGATGCCGAAGGTGTACTTGCGGCCATCAGTCTATAAATATGAGCCTTGGGGTCAGCCATTTGAAGAATAGAAGGAGAGGAAAAGGCGAGGAAGCCCTATCTATTTTACTCTGTATACACATCTTTTGAGTGTTTCCTCATCTTTAAACACTTCTTAACTCACATATAGCTATCTTTTATCCTACGGGAGCTGAGTGTTTATCCATTTAAAGTCATAGAAGTCTACATTGACAGCCCACTGTAAGCATTCTCACATTATATAAAGCCTTCTTCTCATATTAGCACACACTGTTATACACATTGAGAGTCGTGTTGTGTGCGTTTGCCTGGACTTCGATCCGTGGTTTTCATTTCTGTCTGTATATATACTTATATATGTATATATTTCATATATGGACTAACATTATCGAGTTATGTCTCGATTGAGCCTGAACTTGATGCCCCGGCGTTTATCTACTTTTGTATATATATATATATATATATATATTGTTGTCGATTATATCTCGATGAGCCCGGATTTTATATCCTGCATTTACTCGCTTATATATATATATATATATATATATATATATATATATATATATATATATATATATATATATTATATATATAATTATTATCTGACATATCCGATGAGCCTAGATTCATATCCAAAATCTTTGTTTTAATATATATCTGTATATATATATATATATATATATATTTACATTTCTGTCAGGCCTGGAGTTTACTTCGTGGCCTTTTATAGCTTTATTTACATTTAAATCTCGCCTCGAGTTTACTTAAGTGGCGTTGGATCGATTTTCTGACTTTATTTACATTTCGTCCTTCCTGGAGTTTACTTCGTGGCAGTTGATCGCTTTTACAGCTTTATTTACATTCCGATCCCCCATGGAGTTGCTTCGTGGTGGTTGATCATGTCCATATATATATATATATATATATATTTACCGCTTTTATATATTTAGATTTCCGATCCCCCATGGAGTTGCTTCGTGGTGGTTGATCATGTCTCAGATATGTATATTTACAAACTTTTATATATATAATCGCCATCGCTTTCCATACAAATTGCAAGATCATGTGAGCCTAGGAATCATGTGATCACAGATTCAGTCTACTAAATCTAGATTCGGTTCCCAAGATGGACATTTTTCAAATTGTAGCGACTTGTACATTATTTTACAAAGTCTCAATTTCCTTGATGGTCATTATGCCCTTGAGGAGTTTAGCATCATCAGATATTATTTTCTTGAGAATGCTTCGCATCTCGAAAATAAAAAAGCAAACAAGTCAACATTTAATAATAAAATGGAAGTATCAAAGGCCTCAATTACTATTGAGCATGTGGTTTGAAAAACCTTTTTTACAAAACGTCATTGCTATATCTTGTTTAAAACTGATTTTTTCTATAAATTCAAACCCTATGTATATAGGTGCGAACGAGGTACAACACTACTTCCAAATAATTGCACATTGATCCACACACACACACACACATTCATATAATGCTTTCTTTGAAAAGTGGCGGTCACTGTGTATAACAACTTACGGATGTCGGGTGCCTAACACCTTCCCTCCGCATAAATAAGCCCCCAGACCTAAATGAATCTCGGTTTCGTACAGACCCGCTTAGCGTGGTCACATCATCGGGTCAATGTGCAAACCTTTTTCATTAACGTTAGTGCATCCAAAGTTAAATATACCAACTGGCGACTCTTAAAGTCAAATCGTCGACATTATACATGTCGGACCTTTTTCACTTGTTTTTTCAAACAAATCTCACATTAACATGAGAACACCAAAGAACAAGTAACAAAAAGGGACACTAAAAAATCTCGACGTCGACAATGATGATACATCTTAGATCTATAACATCAAAAGGCCTTAAAACCAAGTTTTTCAAAAAACTGCCTATGAACTCTAAAAGTGGCCTGACAAGCATATGTCAGTGGCCCTAGATCTTTATCTGTTTTTGATTTGTGTTATTTTATGTTATAGACTTGAAATATGACATGAGGACTGTAATCTGAAAGTGGAATCAAGGATATTCCATGTCCAGTTTACAAGTTATTCTTGGTCAAACTCAGTTGACCGAGCATGACTGAGCAATTCTGGGTAACCCAGAAATTGCCCAGATCGTGTCTGACAATATTTTTCATGGCTTGAATCTATCAGCTTTTAAGTAGTTTGATGATTTTATTGTAACTAGTTTGTAGCTTGTTATATGGTCTCTAGATCTGTGCCTCTAGATCCCTTAAACAACAGATATGTTGGTTGTAGTGGGTGGTCAAACTAGGCCATGCGATCACAAAGTGAAGTTTCTAGAATTTCCAGAAACCGTTAGAACAAGCCTTCTAACAGGCTTTGACCAGACTAAATCTGGTGATTTTGATGTTGTTGGACTAAGATTATGCTATATAGATGTTCCTTTACATGATAACTATAGGTTTGAACCATAAGACATCATGAATCATGACTAGAACCTAGAGGAAATCGAGCCACAATATGGGTACTCGAAACTGCCTGGGTTTCTGGGTAACCTAGAAAACCCAGGAATCGTCTGACAGTTACTTTTAAGCTCTGGATCGTGCAGCTATGATGTTGTATGACCGAGATGATGATTGATACTGGTAGTACTACATACCTACCACAAGATCAATGTTCAAACAAGCCCAGAACATGCTTAGGCTGAGAATTAAAGGAGGTCAAAGTAGACCCCTTGAGCACTGCTTGTCAGTGTTCTTGAAGCTCAAGAACACCAACAACGACGGTTAGTGTCGCTATAAGCTACAACGACGGATTTAATTATTTTTGTTTTCTTAATTTTCGGAAAATGCTTAAAAATAATAAATAATTTCTAAAAATTACAAAAATGGTTTTAAAAATTATTTTAAGTTATGAAAAATAACTTTTGATAATTTGGGATATTTTCATTAATATTTATATTTATTTGAATATTATTAGTATTTAATTTATTTAATTAGTATATTAAATAAATTAGAGAAAATGAGCTTAATATTATAAAAGTCATTTTAAATAAGAATAAAGTGGTAGAAAATATTTTGAGTTATAAAATGTAACTTTTAATATTTTTGGAGAAATTTCATTAATAATTTAATATTAATGATATTAGATTTATTTAATTATTATATTAAATAAATGAGTTAAAAATGGTTTTATTGATTTAAAATCATTTAAAAATGAGAAAAGTGATTTAAAAATATTTTAAGTTATAAAATATGACTTTTAATATTTTGATGATAAATTAATTAATATTTACATATTAATGGCGATGGTTTAAAAATGATTTTAATAATTTCAAAATCATTAAAGGGAAAATTGGTAATTTAAAAATATTCTAAGTTATTATTAATAACTTTAATATTTGATAAGTATGTCATTAATATTTTAATATTATTAAATATTAATGATGATGGCATTATACAGTATTTAAATCATTTAAAAATAATTTCGGTGTTTGAAAAATTATTATAAAATATAATTATTGTTTAGAAAATTATTAAAGGCTTCCAAAAAATATTATAAACGATATCTGACTTATCTAAAATAATATTGAAGCTTTGAGACTGAGTTTAATTGACAATAAGTGTGTTAATTGTCGAATAGGGTGACTAGGACACCGAGAACAGACTGAAGTCCAATCAGACCGAACTAGTTAGACTTGAGAAGTGTTTATATAGGTTATAAACACTGATGTAACTATATGTTGATGTGTCTAGGAGAAATATTGACTGTAAATTATAATATTGTGTGTTATGAATTGTTATGCTAATTGTGAGACCGATATTGTTTATTATAGGTCTTTCGAAAGCAGATAAATATATTGTGTAGTAGTAATCAACGCAGAAGGCAAGTTTCCTTAACTCAACCTTGAGTTATATCTTTTCAAATATTATTGTGGTTAATTTTTATTGATTAGACCATGTCTGCGAATTTATTGTTGATTATTCGCAGTTAGTGCATGCTTATTAATTTAAATTGAATTAATGATTCTGAGAATATACTTATAGAATAATCTGTTGTTGGATATTCACATCTGTAGAAGCTATAATGATTGTAAATAGTAAAAAAAATTCCTGTCTATTGTTGAATTATATTGAGAAATGTCTTAGCTAATTATTCTGGCTAGACAAACTTTTGTTAGAACGTGATAGGTTCGAGAAGAGAATTCAATTATTATTGATTGGTCGATGCCAATTTTTCTGGCTAGATCGAGAAAGCAGACTAGATATGTTCGAGAAGAGAAGATAAGTGATTAGATATTGAAATCATAGTATTTCGTTGTTGTGATTCAAATTCTGTTTATAAGACTGAGAAGAATAACCTTTTATACAAAAAGGAAACTATTGGACGTATATTCGGCCATTGCGCGCGTGTAAGTATTATGCATAATATAGGGTATAAGGAGTTGGCCGCTCTATGTACTTGTTGGGGGGTATGATTTAATCTTTATGATTATCTGATAGACCTAGGCATATCAAAGTAAATCTTTGATAGTTACTCGAGAAGAGAAGTTTAAGATCCTCTGGGGTCACTCAGTATAACTCTGGAATATATTTCCATCTTATTATTTGGGTATATCAAAGTAAATCTTTGATAGTTACTCGAGAAGAGAATTTTAAAATCCTTTGAAGTCATTTGGCATAAACTCTAGAAAGTAATTCTATCTTGTTATTCAATATAATATCGTAGAAACTTTGAACGCGTTGTACTCTTTCATTATCAAATTATTGTGTTGCATTGGATGTGAGAAAATGTGAGAGGACTTGTTAGTGATTAATGAATTATTCAGCTATTTCAAAGTTCCCCGAACTTTGGAGTCATTCTATCAAAATAGATAGTCTGCTATTCTGATTCTTATACATTCATTGTATGTCTTAACTTGCGGGGAAAATTTGTTGCTCACCCTTGCTAAATAAAATTTTTCAGCTATGAACAAAGTGGCTGGAGGTATTAAGAAAGACAAAGGCAAAGGCTTATTACTGGAATAGTGTAATGAACATTATTATTATGTTATATTTGTAAACCTTTTTTATATATTTAAAGGGTATGTTTGTAATGTTAAGGTTAGATAACCTGGGACGAATGTATTAACAATATCTATTAATGAGATATGTATTGCTATTCATAAATAAATGGGTAGTTAGATGTTAATTATATTGTGGATTGTGAGCACCAAACTCGGGGGTCAGGTAACCCAGATTTGGGGACGTTACAGGTTGGTATCAGAGCTATAGGTTATAAACCATAAGTGGGGGGAAAACCCTAGGATTATAACCATAAGCGAGATAAAGAATACTCATTTAGAGTAATAAGTGAGGGATTGCCAAAGTGTATCAATAGTGAGATGTGTGGACATCGTGTGTATTAAGTTTGTACTAGTAAAGTACTAATCAAGTTGTTTAAACTGACTATAGGATGTTAGGAGAAGATGAAATGAGTACGAAGATGCTAGCGGCTATTGCACCAGTGCCAATAGCCGAGGTGCCAGCGCATAGCGAGTCAGTTGAGGAAGTGGGAAAAGATGAACCCATGGTGAATCTGGGGAGTGATCATGATGATTATCCCGAGATGTATCTGAATGAAGATGAGGAGGCAGAGTCAAAAGAAGTTAAGGTGGAGAAAGATATTAAGACCAAAGTGGGAGAGAAATATCAAGAATCTGCAGAAGTTCAAGAACTCCGGAGTAAAGTATTTCTCTTGGAGGAGTTGTGGAAGACAGAGAGGGCATTACGCGGGATGACTGAAGAACAGAACGAGTTGAAGGCGCAGGTGGAAAGAATAAAGACTGAAGGTGGTGGATTGTCTGAAGGAACAATCAAGCAGAAGAAGGGTAAGAATAAGAGAAAGATGGACAACGACAGTGATGATAATTTTGAAAATTCAAACCCGAAGAAGAAGCAAGTATGTGGCAAGTGTGGAAAGACTCACATGGGAGAATGCATGATGTGGAAGGACGTGTGCTTTAATTGTAAACAGGAAGGACATATTTCTCTACATTGTCCTAAGACGAATATGAGAAAGTGTTTTTCATGTGGGAGAACGGGTCATAGATTCAAAAAGTGTCCCAGTAAGAAGAAGACTGATGAAGGGAGTGGACGATAGATAGCTTAAGTATAAGCGATAATATCTTTTGATAATGTGTGATATTAAAGATTGTAATATCGAGAATGAGGTACGGACATATGTAAATATATATGTTTGTATGAATGTAATCTTTATTTTCTATATGAATACAAGATTAAGTTGCGAGTTCTTAAAACTCATACTTATGGTAGGTTCGGGACTCATAATTATATGAAATATTTTTGAACCCCTCAGCGAATGAACGCCAATGGTCTGACTAGGATAAGTTCATAAACTCATATAATTATGGCAAGTTCCTGAACTCATAAGTGTAGTAAGTTTGACGAACTGAGAATAGCTATGTGTTAATGGAGAATTACAACTTTTTGTGTAAAGTTGGAGAATTACAACTTTTTGTGTAAAGTTGTGTTGTTAATCCTAATATTTATTTAAAAAGGGGTAGTTGTATGTGTTAAGTACTAAATGTACTATATGCTATTTGAATAAATATGCGATTATATGAGAAATTGTGTTGAATTCTTATTGTGTTGTTAATAAGAATGTGTGTAGAGAAAGAGAATTAATGTAAGA
Organism: Panax ginseng; assembly: GCA_020205605.1. NCBI lineage: Eukaryota > Viridiplantae > Streptophyta > Magnoliopsida > Apiales > Araliaceae > Panax > Panax ginseng. The sequence continues at coordinate 144,181,751 of CM035139.1, forward strand.
TTTTTATTTAAAATCAGATAATGCCGCCTAGACGACAGAATTGAAATCAAAGAGAAGAGCAATCAGTGAATAATGATGGAGGTCTAGCGGACCCGATGCAGAATTTTGTGGACATGTTAGCCCAAGCTATGGGAAATAGAGCTTTAGCAGAAAGAGCAAGAGCGAGAAATCAGCCAGCCGATAGATTGGCTAACTTTTAAGATTTTAAAGCGGTAGGACCACCAGAATTCAAGAGAATTACAGATCCGATTGAAGCCCAAACTTGGGTGAAAGAAAAAGAGAAGGAATTTATTATTGCCAGAGTAGCGGAAGAGCAAAAGACAGTTTTTGCAACATACTTGATGAAGGGAGAAGCCAATCACTGGTGGGAGACTAATCAGGCGACACCTGGTACAACTGTGGTGACTTGGACAAGATTCAAGGAGTTTATTCTTTGAGAACAATTTTTCGCTGAGTATGCAAGCTTGGATGGAAGTTAAGTTTTTGGAACTGAAGCAGGAGAATATGTCATTATCTGAATATGCTACTAAATTCAATGAATTAGAGAGATTTGCACCTCATCAGGTGGATACAGAGATACGGAAGGCGAAAAGGTTTGAGAATGGATTAAAGCCAGGGATTTTCAATAAAGTAGCTGTATTGCAGATTAATACGTTTGCGGCTTTATTGGAGAAAGCGATAATTGCTGAGGGGGGAAGCGAAGCTGCATCTCGATATATTCAGGAGAAGAAGAAGAAGACAAATGATGGTGGTAGTAATTTGAACAAGAGAAAGTGGAGCGAGAATACCCAGTCGGGTAACAAGTCAGAAGAAAAGTGAAAAGGGGGTGAGCCTTGTGCGAACCGTGGAAAGAATCATTCAGGAGTGTGTTTGAAGAAGAAGGGAGTTTGTTATAACTGTGGTCAAGAGGGACACATGTCACCCAATTGTCCCAGTCCAAAGAAGATACAGGATTGTTTCGCATATGGTTCGACGGATCATCTGGTTCAGAATTATTCGAAGAGAAATATAGAGAACGAAAGTGTTAACAATGGACCTGGTAGCAGAACCTTGGCAATTAAAGGACCTGCACAGCCACGAAGACTAACAGCCCGTATATTTAATATGACGGTACAAAATGCAGTGGCTGCCCAAGAGGTGGCGACAGGTAATGATTTCGTTTAGAAATTACATAACGCGAGAAATATTAGTTAGATATTGCTGTGAATTGTTTTCTTTTATAGATCCAAATCACAGGTTAATATATGAAACATAAATTAATATTGTGTTAATAAGAATGAATTGATGATAGAACTTTAAAAGATTGTAGAGAATAAGAAAGCGGTGATTCCGATGACGGAATCCTTATAAGGAGAGGAGAATGTGATAGCCTAGGATTTCAAATAATATGAATTTTTCGAATAATTTTTTTTTATTTAATATTGATATTGATTATTAATATTGTGTTGAGAATCTATGATACAAGTTTATAGAAGTAGTCAATTTATGTATTGACTGAGAAAATAATAGTAGAGTTGTGCTTAATAGAGAATAGAAACCCTAACCCTAGTTATAAATAGTGATTCGGTAGAAAATACAATTATAATAATTGTATTGATGAGTACGTGTTTGTACTGTATAGAATTTTTGATCAATGATTGATCGGATAGGGTATAAACATAGTAAACCCTAATGATTAATTAGGAAACCTAACATGATTAGGAAACCCTAATTTCTAATATTAGAAATCTTAATTTCTATTTTAAACCCGAATTAGAAATTCTAGAATTTTTTTTAAACCTTCGGGTTAAACCCTAAGGGTTGGGATAAAAGGACAAGGATGCCATTAAAATTATAAGTAAAAAGACAAAAATTCCCTTTACTTAACTTTTAAGTTAAAAGAGATATGGTTAAAATTGTTGCCACATCTCTTGAATTACCACCAACCACCTTGAATCAGCTAATTGAAGCCACGTAACAACAAATTTAACCAGAAGAATCAAGTATAAGTGATTTAGGAGAGAGAAAGTCCATTCACTTAGCACATTTGTGTTCTTACTCTCAACCAACTCTCTCTCTCTCTCCAAACCTTCGAAAATCTTAAGTGTTTCAGTCACTAAATAACCCTCTAGATCATTAACATAAATGGAGAAAGGATAGGATCAAAGCTTGGAACTAGAAGGTATAAACCCTAACTTGACTTTTGATCTTTCATGCCTATACCAAGTATGTGTTTATGTGTTTATTTGCATGCTAGAAGATGTTTAATGATGATCTATGATGATACATCATAGATCTACAACATCAAAAGGCCTTAAAACCAAGTTTTTCAAAAAACTGCCTATGAACTCTAAAAGTGGTCTGATAAGCATATGTCAATGGCCCTAGATCTTTATCTGTTTTTGATTTGTGTTGTTTTAAGTTATAGACTTGAAATATGACATGAGGACTGTAATCTGAAAGTGGAATCAAGGATAAACCATGTCCAGATTACAAGTTATTCTTGGTCAAAATCAGTTGACCGAGCATGACTGAGCAATTTTGGGTAACCTAAAAATTTCCCAGATCGTGTCTGACAATATTTTTCATGGCTTGAATCTGTCAGCTTTTAAGTAGTTTGATGATTTTATTGTAACCAGATTATAGCTTGTTATATGGTCTCTAGATCTGTGCCTCTAGATCCCTTAAACAACAGATATATTGGTTGTAGTGGGTGGTCAAACTAGGCCATGCGATCACAAAGTGGAGTTTCTGGAATTTCCAAAAACCGTTAGCACAAGCCTTCTGACAGGCTTTGACCGGACTAAATCTGGTGATTTTGATGTTGTTGGACTAAGATCATGCTATGTAGATGTTCCTTTACATGAGAACTATAGGTTTGAACCATGAGACCACATGAATCATGACTAGAACCTAGAGGAAATCGACCCACAATATGGGTACTCGAAACTACCAAGGTTTCTGGGTAACCCAGAAAACCCAGGAATCGTCTGACAGTTAACTTTTAAACTCTGGATCGTGCAACTATGATGTTGTATGACCGAGATGATGATTGATACTAGTAGTACTACATACCTACTACAAGATCAATGTTCAAACAAGCCTAGAACATGCTTAGGCTGAGAATTAAAGGAGGTCAAAGTAGACCCCTTGAGTACTGCTTGTCAGTGTTCTTGAAGCTCAAGAACACCAACAACGACGATTAGTGTCACTATAAGCTACAACGACAGATTTAATTATTTTTGTTTTCCTAATTTTCGAAAAATGCTTAAAAATAGTAAATAATTTCTGAAAATTACAAAAATAGTTTTAAAAATTATTTTAAGTTATGAAAAATAACTTTTGATAATTTGGGATATTTTTCATTAATATTTATATTTATATGAATATTAATGGTATTTAATTTAGTAATTAGTATATTAAATAAATTAGAGAAAAATGATCTTAATATTATAAAAATCATTTTAAATAAGAATAAAGTGTTAGAAAATATTTTGAGTTATAAAATGTAACTTTTAAAATTTTTGGAGAAATTTCATTAATAATTTAATATTAATGATATTAGATTTATTTAATTATTATATTAAATAAATGAGTTAAAAATAGTTTTATTGATTTAAAAATCATTTAAAAAATGAGAAAAGTGATTTAAAAATATTTTAAGTTATAAAATATGACTTTTAATATTTTGATGATAAATTAATTAATATTTACATATTAATGGTGATGGTTTAAAATTGATTTTAATAAGGGAAAAATTGGTAATTTAAAATTATTCAAGTTATTATTAATAACTTTAATATTTTGATAAGAATGTCATTAATATTTTAATATTATTAAATATTAATGATGATGGTATTATATAGTATTTAAATCATTTAAAAATAATTTTGATGTTTAAAAAATTATTATAAAATATAATAATTGTTTAGAAAATTATTAAAGGCTTCCGAAAAATATTATAAACGATATCTGACTTATCTAAAATAATATTGAAGCTTTAAGAACGAATTTAATTGACAATAAGTGTGTTAATTGTTGAATAGGGTGACTAAGCCACCGAGAATAGACTGAAGTCCAATCAGACCGAACTAGTTAGACTTGAAAAGTGTTTATATAGGTTATAAACACTGATGTAACTTTATGTTGATGTGTCTAGGAGAAATATTGACTCTAAATTACAATATTGTGTATTGTGAATTGTTATGCTAATTGTGAGATCGATATTGTTCATTACAGGTCTTTCGAACGCAGATAAGTATATTGTGTAGAAGTAATAACCGCAGAAGACAAGTTTCCTTAACTCAACCTTGAGTTATATCTTTTCAAATATTATGGTGGTTAATTATAATTGATTTGACCACGTTTGAGAATTTATTGTTGATTATTCGCAGTTAGTGCATGCTTATTAATTCAAATTGAATTAATGATTCTGAGAATATACTTATAGAATAATCTATTGTTGGATATTCACATCCGTAGAAGCTATTAGTGATTACAAATAGTACAAAAAATTCCAGTCTATTGTTGAATTATATTGAGAAATGTCTTAGCTAATTATTTTGGCTAAACGAACTTTTGTTAGAACTTGATAAGTTCGAGAAGAGAATTCAATTATTATTGATTGGTCGATGCCAATTGTTCTAGCTAGATCGAGAAAGTAGACTGGATAGGTTCGAGAAGAGAAGAGAAGTGATTAGATATTGAAATCATAGTATTTCGTTGTTGTGATTCAAATTCTATTTATAAGACTGAAAAGAACAACCTTTTATACAAAAGGGAAACTATTGGACGTATATTCGGCCATTACGCGCGTGTAAATGAGTTGGTTGCTCTAAGTACTTGCTGGAGGGTATGATTTAATCTTTATGATTATCTGATACTCCTTGGTATATCAAAGTAAATCTTTGATAGTTACTCGAGAAGAGAAGTTCAAGATCCTTTGCGGTCACTCAGTATAACTCTGGAATATATATCCTTCTCATTATTTGGGTATATCAATGTAAATCTTTAATAGTTGCTCGAGAAGAGAGTTTTAAGATCCTTTTGGGTCATTTGGCATAAACTTTAGAAAGTAATTCTATCTTGTTATTCAATAGAATATCGTAGAAACTTTAAAAGCATTGTACTATTTCATTATCAAATTATTGTGTTGCATTGGATGCGAGAAGATGTGAGAAGACAAAGGCAAAGGCTTATTACTGGAATAGTGTAATGAACATTATTATTATGTTGTATTTGTAAACCCTTTTTGTATATATAAAGGGTATGTTTTTAATGTTAAGGTTAGATAACCTGGGACGAATGTATTAACAATATCTATTAATGAGATATGTATTGCTATTCATAAATAAATTGATAGTTAGATGTTAATTATATTATGGATCGTGAACACCAAACTCGGGGGGTCAGGTAACCCGAATTTGGGGGTGTCACATTTCTATTGATCGATAATTATACACAAAGTATGATCATGGTGATGGGTTTGAATTTTAAATTCCAATTTTATCGCGCTTCCACACCTTTTATGTAATTTGATTTCATGATTGCGTTATATATAAACCTAACATAATGAATGTAAAGTTCACGTAATGTAACACTTAAAAAAGTGATTTAAACTTTAAATAAAGGTTAAATGAAAGTTTAAAAAAGGAGCAATGTGAATGCAAAGTATGTAAACGTTATCCATAAACCGTATTCGAGTCGAACGAACGTTCTGAGTATACATTAGTTGTATAACTTAGACGTTGATGGATGTTAATAAAAGCTTGAGTATGATAATGAGGAATTTATTAGAATAGTGTAAAATATAAACGCAAAGTACGTAATTGGAATGCAGGATCTCGTATTCGGAAATACGGTAGCCTGTATTCATATTGAATGAACGTTTAAGATTACATGAAATGTAATGACTTGAACATTGAACAAAGATGATAACTTATGACATTTAAATGTTATAAAATTGTAACAAACAGTAATGGGGTAACGAATGTTCCGAATCTAGATCGGATAAAGGATGTAGGAAAGAACGTAAGCGTTAAAACATGTAAACCGACGAAGGCGGTTCGTGTACGCATAGTTTAAACGTGTTAAGCATACAAACTCGTGTATGGTTTGAACTTAAGATAGTGAAGGATAATTAATGACGTGTAATGCGTGAAGAAGCCCGAGCCTCTCGCTGGTGACATCTCAGAATTAGAATGCACTGCAACTAGACTCTTAGTAGGGGATACCAAGCAAGTCGGTAGTAAGTTGATGATTGTAAAGTGCTATGGTCATAAATACCATGAGCGTTACAATAATTTGAATAATGGAAAATGTATAACATTAAGAAGCCGAGTTAATGATAATAACTTGAATAATGTTCCAAGTTAAATGAACCAGACATTTTAAGATATTAAATGAAGTAATGTACAATACTTGAATACTATGAATGCATAGTATTTGCATTGAATAATTGATGTTAGCATACTAAAGACAGTATGACTTAGACGATAAAGAATACTCCTAAGGTATGATATTTATTTGTCAAAAATCCATAAGGACTGATAATTGACCTAACGAACATTACAGTTGTAATGTTTCGAATAAGTTGAGCTAAGAAGAAGGATAGGTAATGTAAATCTATAAATAAAAGAGGATTGTAAGACTTAAGACATCTTCGTATGTCATAACACTGAACGACGGTCTAGAAAGTTGGTTGTGTGGACTTAAGTTATAGAACACGAACCATAAGAATTAAGATTAAGTTTAAACCAATGTGTAAGTCAAATATATGACTAATTGGTATATGTGATTCTTTATGTAATATATAGGGATTTCGAAGAGCCATACAACAAACTGTAGTTGTATGCATCACTTAAGGCAAGTTTCCTAACTTCATTCATTTTTGAAATGAATGCTAATTTCTTAAACTTTCTCAGATGTTGAACTTGAGGAAGTTTTACCTATATGCAAATATGTTATATTTGTACAAGGTGTTAGTATGCATGAGGCCATGTGCCAAATTTTTAACACTTATGTGTTTCTGTAAGATGAACTGTTCTGTGATTGAATAGTTCAATGTGAAGAAGTTTTATTTATTTATGAATTGATTAAGATTAAGTTTGTGCTAATTGTTTTTAGCTAGACAAAATGCTAAGAAGAGAATTTAGTTAAGGTTAAGGTATAGTCGTGCTTTTTAACTGTTAGCTTGTAGTAACTGAGTAAACGATTCCTTGATTATGGCAAGAGGTTTAAGATGAACTAGTAATCGATCTAACTCATTGTGAAAGATAGTGTAGACGATATGAAAAACTAATTCATTAGTTTTTGGTGGGGAGCCACTTAACTTACTATACTAATTACTGTTGAGAACTCGATGTGTGATGTGTAACGTCTATTATAAATATATACTAAAAAGTGATTCTTTTCACATATATTATCAATAGGGTATGTTAAGTCCTAGAGGAAGGATAAAAATGGATGTAGATGTTAATGAAAATTTAAAATGATAGGAATCAGATTTATTCCTGTTATTTGAGCTGCTTGATAACCTTTGTTCGGTTATTGAAGTTTTAAAAGAATACGTGATTCTTGAGTTGTTATTATTCAGCTGATATGTCTTGCTACACAATTGAATGCAACTTGCTTAAAATAAAAATATTTTTAGCGAACGACGGTATAATGAACTTAAGAATCCTGTGAAGGTTAAGCTAATCGGTATCCAGATGAAGTGTCATTCATTATATGAATGAGCATGGAGATCAAGCCAATACTTGTAATGTAGAATAATTAACTAAACTATAGAGTAATTTAATAAACTATTATGTATCTGTTGTGACGGATGAAATTCACACTTGTAAAAGGTAAAGAATAATGTAATTATCATTATTTGTAATGAATGAAGATTTTAAGGTAATAGAATCTGGGAATTGAGTAAATATGTTATTATATTTCATGATATAATAATGTATGTATGGAATGGCAAACACTAGTAATGCACCAAATCCAGGTTTAAAAAAAGACCAGATTTGGGGCCTTACAAGTTGGTATCAGAGCTGATAGGTTATGAACCTTCAGTGGAAGTATCTAAGGCTATAATCTGAAAGAAGTAAGGAGATCGTAGGAAAACTATTATGAAGTAAGATCACCATGTGATCTTAGTAAATCGTGAAATAACAGATATCCTATTAAACGATGGAAGTTTATAGCTAAATATTATAAAGAACGGTACTATAAAGTATTATGAGAAGAAAAATCAAAAGAGTTATAGAGGATGAAATACAAATTAAAGAAAATTTGTATTAAGGAAGAATGCGTAAGATTTCAATTGAGGACGCATGTGATAGCTGAGTTATAAGAACCTTTGTATGGGCAGGGGTTTGTGCTTAGTGTAACAACTACTTAACTTATTAAAGTGATAATCATTGATATGGTAATGTCACGCTGTCAATATGTATATGACGAGAAGGTGAATATTTTCTCATGTATATATTTGAAGTTAGAGAATGATAAGATAGGTGCGGGTTCTTGAAACTCATACTTATGAAAAGTTTGTGACTCATAGTTATATGCTATGTTTCTGAGCCCTAAGCGTATGTATAGTCCTTGATTTGTTCTTGGATTACATATTGCAAAGACAATATGTACATATTTGATGGAAATTATTATGGAATAATTTATTTGAGTGTGATAATACTGATTAAATGATTTTATAATCGGTGCGTATTTTATTACGCTAATAGAATGAAAATATTCTAATTTAATTAAATAATTAAATTAGAGAATTAATGATTTGTTAAATAAAATTATAATTATATTGGCTAAGTAAATATTGTATTGGCTAACTAAAGATTTTGATTAAATTAAAAGAACCGTGATATTTGGTGCAGCTTATAATAGGAATAATATTAAAATAAATGGATAAGGGGTTATTTGGGGTTCTAGCCAAATATGGCCTAGAGACCCTTTGTTTTTTTAACAGCTGAGACTCCTCTTCTTTCAGTAATTGATCCAAATTGAAATCACGTAAATTTTCATAATCAATTTATATTCATAAGAGTAGAGAAAACTCAGAGAGAAATGGAGAGTATTTGGGGTTACAATGATTTTGAGAGAAAGCTTTAGAGGATCAAGGGAAGAAGATTAACAAAGTTTTCTTCATCATCTAGCTATTTTAAAGAAGGAATCAAAGGTAATTGTCTAAATTTAAAAGTTCTTAATTTTATTTCTTAGAAAACTTCATTATAAATGGAGTTTGGTGGTTGATTTCTTAAGAAATTGATTATATATGTTCTTGGGTGTATGTAATTTTTTATATATCATCTAAGAATGATTTTGAAGTAATCAAATTCATGAAAATATATTTAAGAAGGAGAAATTTGAGTTTTGTTGATATATATATATATATATATATATATATATATATATATATATATATATATGGTCATGTTGAGGCTAAAATTGGCTAGAAATTCATGTTGTATTACAGAAATTGAGGATGGATTGTTGTTCTCCTTTGAGAAACGAAAAAAAACCCAAGTTGAATGAACTAAAATGGAGTTAAATCAAATTCGTGGTGAACAATTTCGCTAAACATGTTAAAACATAAAAAATTTGGTATGAACTCTGAAATTGGGTAATTAGAATGGTTTGTTAATGTTTCTGGAAGATGTTGATTTTTTGGTATATTGTAGTGTTAGGAGTCAGGAGTCCGTAGAATCAAAAAATAGACTCAATTGGATGTTAAATGATCGACTTATGAAGGTTGGAAGGAGGAAGGGTCAAATTAGAGCAAGAACACAAAGCTGTAGAATTTGGTTTTGCGAACAGGCACCATAGTGCGGGCCTTAGGCCATTTCGAGTGCCGCCACGCTGGTCTAATTGGTTAATTGAAATTTAGTGTCAGCGTAGCAGCACCGATAACCTAGCTAAACCAAGCGCCGCAGTGCCGGTCCCTGGCAAGACACAAATTAAAAGGTTTATAAGTATGGTTAAGGGTAATTGATTATATTTCATTTTAATTAACATTAAACACTTAATGTGGTATAATGAGAAACTTTAAAGACTTAAATTATTGTGAAGTCCCAAATTAAAATAAGGTTGGTGAAGCATGAGATGAATGTAACTCAATAATTCCTAATAAACATTATTCACATTGAGTGATATAATGGAAAACTTTAAAGGACTTAACTAAATGTTAAGTGAAGATTAAAATATGTAATTTAGAAGCATGATATAAAGGTTATTAATTAAATTTAAATGAACCTAATATACATCTTATGTGATGTAAAAACAAACTCTAATGACTTAACTGAATGTTAAGTGACGATTATAGAGAAACATAAAGGGGACCTAAGACGAAGGATAACTTAATGACTTAACTAAATGTTAAATATCAAACAAAGGGAAGCATGAAGGAAGATAAGATAAAGGTTTACTTAATTAACCTTAATTAAGTTTATAGAACATTAGATTCATAATATGGAGTCATGACAAACCTTAAACACTCGATTGAACATCGGGTGATGATTAGAAGGAAATGTGTTGAAATTAAAGATCAAGACTAAGAGTCAATGTAATTTAATTGATTTCATTGTATGTGTAACTATTGCATGTGTATATGAACTTTTAAACTGATGTAGGATAAACATAAAGTGGTAAAGCTGTAATTGGTAATCTATGAGCCATGCAAGTTATTCAGTTCCTATTTGCCTTATGAACTTGATAACTGACTGTTTGTAATCTAGACTGTTATATGCATGTGGAACTACAGATGATGCCCTATATATTGTGAAAGTCAATTTCTAACTAAACTGATTGAGTTATGAAACTTAATCTTTAATTGAAATGTGAAATACATCATGCATGATATGTTAGTCAAATGGTTTTGATGAATAATCTGATTATGACATTATGTGCTATGTGATGCATGAAAACTGTTAGATTTTCTGAGCTGTAGAGCTCAATCTTGCAAAAATAACCCTTTTGCAGGTTAAGGATTCAAGGTAATGCTGTGTGCTACTTGAATAATAAGAATCAGAAGTAATGCAAGGGGATTAATTATTTTAGCTGAAGTTACTATTTTTGAACCATGTTTAAGGTTCTGAAAAATGTACTTGATGATTTATGATATGTTTAATAAATGTTGAGTTATAAAGTTTGAATTATCCGCTGTATAAGGGATATCGTTTAAGATTTAAGATTTTATAAATTAACTTAATGACTTAACTAAATGTTAAATGTCAAACAAATGGAAGCGTGAAGGAAGATAAGATAAAGGTTTACTTAATTAACCTTAATTAAGTTTATAGAACATTAGACTCATAATATGGAGTCATGACAAACCTTAAACACTCGATTGAACATCGGATCACGATTAGAAGAAAATGTGTTTAAATGAAAGATCAAGACTAAGAGTCAATGTAATCTAATTGATTTCATTGTATGTGTAATTGATGCATATGTATTTGAACTTCTAAACTGATGTAGGATAAACACAAAACGGTAAAGTTGTAATTAGTAATCTACGAGCCAGAAAAGTCTTTCAGTTGCTATTTGCCTTATAAACTTGGTAACTGATTGTTTTTAATCTAGACTGTTATATGCATGTGGAACAACATATGATGCCCTATATATTGTGAAAGTCAATTTATGATTAAACTGATTGAGTTATGGAACTTAATCTTTAATTAAAATGTGAAATACAACATGTATGATATGTTAGTCAAATGGTTATGATGAATAATCTGATCATGATATTATGTGCTACGTGATGTATGAAAATTGTTAGATTTGCTGAGCTGTCGAGCTCAATCTTGCAAAAATAACCCTTTTGCAGGTTAAGGATTCAAGGTAATGTTGTATGCTACTTGAATGATAATGATCATAAGTAATGCAAGGATATTAATTATTTTAGGTGAAGTTATTATTTTTGAACCATGTTTAAGGTTATGAAAAATGTACTTGATGGTTTATGATGTTTAATAAATGTTGAGTTGTAAAAGTTGAGTTATCCGATGTATAAGGGATATCGATTTGAGATGTAAGATTTTATATATTAACTCTGATAAAGTGAATCATAGATTAGATATGATTCAAAGATATTTAAATGACAAATGTTGTAATTCAGGGTAATAAATGAAGAAAATAGATAAGTATTAGTTATTCCACAAATTCATTGATTCATCATCCACTGATGATATAAAGATAGAAGATAAATGTGTTGTCTAGATTTTGGGGTCGTTACAACCCCAATCCACAATAAGACCTACTTATTTATAGATGTAGGTAACTCTCTTAACAATTTAGGATTAATGTTTTGTTTTAATTAATTAAACTCCTTTAATTAGCTAGGCTTCCTAATCTTATTAGGAATAATTAATTAGACTTTTTTAATTAATTAGCCTCTTAATCTTATTAGGAATATATGAGAGTACTTATATTAATTAATTCCCAAACTCCTTTAGGAATTAAACTAATAATAATAATAGTAATAAGGCTCCTCTTATTAATTTATATTGAATATTTTCAAAATATTAAATAATAAATATTAAGCTATTTAATTTATTCTATCATCATAGATTAAATTAAATACACTTAACTTATTATCACGATTATGCCATTTACTTCTTAAATAAATATTTTCCTTTTATGGTCTGACCCTTTAAGTTCTGCATATTAAACCTGTTGTGAATAATTCTAATCTTATTTAAATAAATAAATTAAAATATTTAATTTATTAAAATAAATAAAATTTATTCTACAATAAGGGTAAACCCCCTTAGCGATCAACGACTTTTCAGATAATATAGATTTTAACATTAATAATAAATGAACCTTTAAGTTAATAGTTACCGTACAATTCAATCATTCTTGTAAAAATCCAGAATTTTTTTATGTAATTTAAAATATTTATTGAATTAAATAAATATTTTAGCTGATGAGTTTATTGTTAAATAAATATTTGTATAATTTGATTATTTATTAATTAAATAAATAATTCATGAGTTGGGAGAATTAACTTGAGTAAGTGTAATTTATTAATTAAATTGATGTTTGGTAATTTGTGATTTGGAGTTTTAATTTAATGAGTTGATGTTAACTTTAGTTAAATTTGAATATTAGAATTTAATTAAATAAAGTGTGACCATTAAACTATATAGTAAATGATTTATTAAAATAAAGAGTTTTAATTCAGTCTTGCCAAACAAGGCTTAAGGATTTTAAGTCTTTAATTTTAAATTGGTTTTAGCCATACAAGCATTATGACTTTTGATTTTCAAAAGAATTATAACTGACATCAGTTATTATTTGTATTAGTATGTAATATATGTATATGTCAGTTATATTACATATATTATATATCAGTTATATTATATTATACTACGTTAAGTTTAGAAGAAGAGAGAAAGAACAGAGAAGAGAAGAAAGAAAAAAGAGAGAAAAGAGAGAAGGAAGGACATAAAACTATATGTGAATTAGAGAAAACAAGAAGGTTGCTATCATCTTTGTTGGTTAAACAAGAACTTGAAGGTAGCAATTTAACTTTTAAATTATTATTTTTGTTCTTTATTGTTCTTCATTGAAAAATTTGTTTTTATTTCTCTGTAATTAGAATTCTATGATCATTGTTGAAAATATGGCTGAAATATGTTAAGTAGTAAACATAAACTATTTTTATATAATTTTTATATGATTTAGAGTTGTTTAATTCATGTAAACATGATATATGTGACGAAATCATATCATGCTTACAATAAATTTACAATGATATATATATATATATATATATATTTGAATATGGCTTATGTGATGTTAAAATTGATGTTTAATTCATATGATAAACCATAAATTGATTCTTGGATGTGTTAATTCATGAACAAAAGAAAACAAAGTAATTTAAACGGATTATTTTGGTGTAATAACGAATTTTCAGTGATTACTTTTGCTAAGGATGTCTAAAAAATGGAGTTTTTTTTGCAAAAATATGAAATTTAAAGGATTCAATTCGATTGTTGTTGTTGTTGTTTTGATGTTTTAAATCAATATATACATGTTGGGTAATGTTTATATGAAGTTTATGTGATTTGGGTGTATTCAATTTGTTGTTTAAATAGTGAAATTCATGAGTTTGGGTTTGAATATAACCCAAAAATAGTCTGCGTAGTTTCAGTCTACGACCAACTAAGCCAGCTTATTTGGTGTCAAAAGCGTAAGCAGATAGTCATACAGAAGCGTAGTAGTTAGCGCTTGTCCCAAGGCTTAGGCTTAGAGCGCAATAAATGCTGCTAGACCCGTAACGAGATGGTGATGAGATGTTATTTTTTCAATCACTTAAGCTTAGTCTAATCTAGTTTAAAGTTCATGACAATCGGTTAGGCTTATATCAAGATATTATAACAGATTGTTCATGTGTAATTGATGATTTCAAGTTTTGAAAATTTATAAATTATACTTTTAAGCTATTATTGTAAAGCTTTATTATGTGATTAACGAAGTTGAATCGTTGACTAAGAAAGAACTTTAGATTAGTTAATTTTTTTTTAATTTAAGAAATCAGAATTCAAGTTGGGTTGACAAGTTATAGAAAAGTGGAAGTTGAATCTATGAGATTAATATTATGTGACTAAAGTTGTGTTACAATGTTAATGGTATGTTTAGGGTGTTCGGGAAGCGTGAGTTATAATTGTGTAGCTACCACACGAGGCAAGTCTTCTATCCCTACTCTTTCATTACGCATGTTTCTTGAATCTATTATTTAGTTGAGCAAGTTTTCGAACACTAATCTATATTTGAGCTTATCCTACCTTGTTGATAATTATGCAAGTTTGTTAATCTGTTTTGTTTATAAATTACGTAAGTTTTTGAATTCTATTGAGCAAAGTTCTTAATTATGTTTCCTTATTGGAAAGTGTAACCTTAGCTTACCATTTTTGTTTAAGCAAGGTTGATTATATATTTTTTTCAACGCTTTGAACTTTATTCTTAAAGCATAACTTTGATGTAGTATAATATTCATTTATGGTTCATAACTACTTTGTGTTACGTTGTTGTCGAACCTTTGCATTGTCATTACACTTTTGATTCAACTAATCCTTAGGTGATGTTCGTTGAACTCGAAATTACCCTTGAAACTCATCCAAACCAAACTTACTTTGGTGCAGACTTGTTTGTGAAAATAGAGATGAACAAACCTATTATTGGGGATTATTTACGCGAAAGTGTTTAGATGTTTGTGCACAATACATGGTACGAAGGACTGATCACCCTATGTACGGGAGTCCCTACAGTCTAATGACTATTTAGGTATAAGTTAAAAAAAATACTTAGAACCTTGGACATAGTTCATGGTCTTGTGACCCTCAATTAGTTTTCAGTATCAGTTCTTGATTATCTATATTAAGAAATGTTATTCAATTCAATTGAGTTTATTCATTGACAGTTATTGTGTCTTTTCAAGTGAGCATTTTTTTTGCTCACTCTTGCATATATATAACTATTGCAGCTAAAGTTGAGAAGGTTGACGAGCCAACCACTAGCAAAGGAAAAGAGAAAATGACCAAGTGTTGAAGACTTGCTAATTGTTGAGAATTATGTTTTCAGACTTAATTTTTAAATTATGATTTGTAATTAATTAATTTTCCACAGTTGATGAATGTTTTAAGGTTAAATAACCTGGGAATTATTGGTTTAAGTTGTGTAACCCTTTAATGGGAAGATTTGTTGCTTAAATTTTATTGAATTTGGGTAGTTAGAAATGAATGTATGTATAGTGAACACCAAATCTTGTGAGAATGAAGTATCAAGATTTGGGGGTGTCACACTTCTACCATATAATGTCTCAATTAAATATAATACATGGAATTACTGTCAAGTCTTATTTAATTTAATTATATGTAAAAATTCATACAATAATATTCTCCTTCTCGATCGTTAATAATACAACTTTAATCTATCTTTACATCATTATTCGATATTAAAATCACTAAAAATGCTTTAATATTTAAAACTTTTATACATTTCCTTCTCATCCAGATTGCCCTAAATCGCAACCTTTACATTACATCTCTTCGATTCAAATTTATATCATGAATCATTACAACAAAATGACTATACAAAGTCTTACATCATAAATAGATATCCATATACACCTGATAAATTTCAACTTATAATTCAACAACATGTTACATTCAAAATATTAAATACATTTCTCATAAAATATAAGTAATCTTCGTGATCTTATATGGATCTCTATAATTCACTTAGCACATATCCTTACCTTTTGAAATCTTGACCGCAAAAATTATTATTTGCAAGAGTGAGCTCGATAAATTTCAGAAGTTCTAATAGCTTTTCATGCATCACATAACACATAATAATATGCTTCAATACATATCCTAATAATTAAAGTAACATGGCATATATGCTTTAATTCACATAAAAAATATAAAGATTGAGTTCCTTACTCAATCATCATTATTTAACCAAAACAATGTAGTCATAAATTGACTTTAACATTTCATGATTACAACATGTATAACATATCATGCTCACATAAACACATACATATATATATATCATGCAATTTAAAAATAGTTCATCAAGTCCACGAGAAAATAGGAACCAAAGACTTGTCTTGATCGTTGTTTACCAATAATAATGCTTAATAAATTACGCTTATCTCGCACTTCACGTGTCCTACACAATTATATAATCATACACATCAACTATTAGTCACATAAAGAACGCATAGTAGTTGTAATGTAAACTTTACTCTATATCTCATAAGTCCGATGACATCCAACTTTGATATGTCAGAAACATCATATTAACCTATTTTTAAAAGTTATTGGACACCCATTTCTGATAAGATAGATAAATCCAAAATAAAGGTTCAAAAAGGGGCGCTCAAAACTATTTTTCATTCTTTCCCAACTTTACCCTCTCTCGCTAAAAAAAAATATAACTTTTCCGCTTTCAAAACATTTTTGAGCGATTCTTGAGCCCACGCGAAGCTAACTTCCGGGACTACAACTTTTATTCTTTGACCTTTTCCAAATTCTAAACACAAAATTCCAGAAAATTAGTTCAAGGTGACTGCCCCGAGTTGGTTAGATGCGCTTTTGACGCGACTACTTTGAATGGTCATAACTCTTTTTGTTCAAGTCGGAATTAGTCCGCTTCTAGAGTCTATGGAAAGCTTATTCAAAGGTACTATAACATACCAAAAGCCCAGAATTTTCTAAATAATCTAGCTAACCCCGAATTTTTTTTTTTGGATCAAGCAATTCACTAGTTTTTCTGACTTCTCGTTTTGACATCCAAAACTCGCCGACTCGCTCCAACCCAACTTTCTTTACAAATAAGTCTTATTTAACATAATCGCACTCATCTAAGGTCTCGGCTTCATATCTCTAATTACAATCATTAGAACTCATTTACATAATCAATTCCAAGCCAAAATAAACATAGTAAACTAACTAGTTTACTAACAAAACTAACTAAACTTCCAAAATTCAAACTTTAACTAACAAACTAAATACAATATTTAAAATAATAACATTACCAAAAATTAAATAAGAAACATACCCAAAAAATACGAAATTTCACAAACCTAATATGCATTTCACCAAGATTTAACTAAGGAGATCTTTATAAAAAGTCCTCCCACAACAAAGTTTTTCTCAAAATCGAGGCCTTATTGTTAGTGAATGAAACAAAGGGCCAAGCCCTTCTATTTATAGGTTTAGAAAAGGGGTAAAGTTCTCAATTTAGTCGATGTGGGACTTGGTTTATACTAATTTTAATTGGTTTATACTAATTTTTCATATTTTTAACATGCTAAGTGTATTCATTCATCACTTAATTCGCTTTCTTAACCAATTCGATCCGCTCAAGTTATGTTGTTTTCATTTTTTAGAGAGAGAACAACAATCATCCATCAATTTAAAGTTTCAATCACGAATTCATCATCAATTTTAGTCTCAAAGTACACCAAAACACACACATTACCATCAAAACCCAAATTCTCTTCTTTAGCATAAATACATGAATTTGATTTCTAAAAATCATTTTTAGATGACCATTATGAAATTATAAAATCTAATAACATATATAACATCATAACCCACAAATTCATTAACCAAAACCCCAATTTTAAAAGAAACTCAAGAACACATAAACTAGAAATATAAACTAGATTATGTACCTTTTAATTCCTTAAGAAATAAAATTAACCTTATCAAGAAAATTATAATTTCTATTCAACCATTATAATCATAACATTATTTAACAAATTTCACCTCTAATTTAATTATTTAATTAAATTAGAATATCACTATTATACTCAAGTAATAAAATACGATAAATCCCATCTATTTTATCACACTTAAATAAACTATCCCATAACAATTTTCATCAAATATTTATTTAATACCATAAATATTCATTTTATTCCATAAAGTTTCCAACTAAAATATTTAATGTACTTAATAAATATTTTACTCGCATTATACTAACATTTACATTTTCATGCAATATATTACCTTCTCACTTTATTAAATCAATTATACTTGTATTAATTCACTATTTTAATTAAGTGAATTATTCACACTATTTATGAAACTTAACTCATAATAATTTCCATTGCCCATAAGGTATAACAACAATTAAAATTATATTATCTCATAACATAATTTCAACTTAATTCAATTAACTAATATTATTTAATTTCTTTAATAGTTTAATTAACTATTAAATCTCATTCTCCAACATATGAATATATAATTTCTTTTACACCAAATCACATAATTCAAAATATATACACCTCATAATAAGAATTTTAATTATTAAATTTTATTTTAATAACTTATGAAAATTCATTGTCACATCCTTCCTCCTTATAAGGATTCCGCCCTCTAATCAAAGAAACCTCCCTTACTCGATTTTCACCAAATCTCTTTTCAAAGTTTATCGTTGAATATCTTCAACACATTACCTTAATATAGGTTTTAGAATTCCTACTACATTCATTACTTCAACAAATTCTAGGTTTTATTTCATAACTTTCACTTGAACTCAATTATATTTTGAGTATTATATATTCTTTAACCCATTCATTTCCTTCTCTAAGGATCAAGTATCATAAACACTCTGGATATTACATTCACCCATTCTTCTAAGAATTTCATCCTCAAAATTTTATTTATTAATCTTCATTCAATCAATCTATCAAAATAGATTTTACGTTAATACTTTATTCATTCATCGGGTTCTATAACCACTTCTTTCCACAAAGATCTTTCTACAATTATTAAACTTTTCTATTAAAAGTTTTACATTATTTTTTTTTTTGATAACTCATCTCCTTCTCATTTCAAAATTTCTTTTCTCACTTATTCAATATATTCATCATTCAAAGGTCGTGATTCTACTTACTTACTTTTTCTAAGGAATATCATCCTTACCATATTCACTTCAGAATAACATGAATCCTCCACAATTGCTCAATAATTGGGAAGCAGTATGAATAACTCAGGATTTTAAAAGATTATCCAATCATGCTGAGGGGTCACAAGACCATGAACTCATCTCTAGGTTTAATAGTGCTTCACCCCTGCTTCTTCACACTTTAAACCCTTTTAATGTAATGTTTATCAATCACAAAGACCGAAAACACCTCTCGTAAGTACTCTAGGTGATCAAATTATCGTACTACTACGTCAGCAAGCACAACGATTACATCTTAACATCATAACGATATATATGCTAAGCTACTTTCGGAACCATTGTCTCCGATAACATGTCCCTTTTATAGGGTTGTTCACCTCAACTTTTCTTAATATCTCAATCCGCACTAAAAACAATTTGGTTTGGTATAGTTTGACAAAGAACGCTTGAATTTCATGAACATCTTTCAATATTCGCCAAATAGAATAATCAAATAAATAACATAGACTTCAATCACAACAACTCTATACATCAATCAATATATATATATATATATATATATATATATATATATATATATATTCTCATATCTTAAAGAAATCTCAAAAATCTTTTTATGGCGCATGATGATTATGACGTTGTCATACTACATCTCACCATAATGGGTCGACGATCATATGATCACATCCAACACCAAAGTTCCATTGCATTGATGACTCCATCGCTTATCATATCACCCGATACATATAATTAAAATATATTTTGAAAATTTAAAATCATATATTTTTTTATCTAGTCAAAACAAACAAAACAAAGATAGATACGCTAATAATAACACTGCTTTTAAAAATTTTTGTTCACTAGTGTGATCCAACATTTTTCAAAAATTAAAAGTACAACCATCTAAGACGAAGTCAATAAATTTCAAAAATCTAGCAAAGCTAGAAGATTTGAATATCTAATTTTCTCCATTAATTTCAATCTTTACTTCATTACCTCATTATCGACTAATTCTTTTTTATTTCTAGCACCACTAATGCTCTTATACTAAATATTCTTGTATTTCAACTTACAATCTTCCTATACCCCCCAAAGATAGTTCATCAAACTTACCGCACATTGGAAGTTCGTGAACTTGCCACAATAATATATGAGTTTATGAACTTATCCTAGTCGCACCATAAAGGCCCATTCACCGAGGGGTTCAAAACATACCATATTATTATGAGTTACGAACTTACCATATGTATTAGTTTTAAGAACCGCACCTAATCCTAATAATATCCGACTAATCTTAATAGTTTCTAACTATCAAATATACACATGAGAAAAGAATCACCTTTTCGCCACATATACATTGATAATGCAACACCAACATTCCAATGATTATCAATATGATAAACTAAGTGCAAGCACAAAACCCTCACCCATACAAAGGTTTGTACAACTCATCCATCACATGAGTCCTCAATTGAAATCCCACCTAACTCTATCTTGCGATAACTTGCTTTTTCTTCTCGCACTTAATTTTTCATACCCTCATCATTTATAACTCCTCGTGAGTTTATCACGCATTATTTCATAAAGACATTATCTTCATAGCATCAAGCTATAATTATTCAAACATTATAGACCATCTTTCTTTTATAACTTAAATGATCACGCCGTGATCTTATTCTATAATCATCTCCTTAAAATTCTTTTCTTCACTCGTGATCGCTTTTGTTTTACGATCCTCTTTCTTTCCTTTTTCATCATTTACGATTTCATTTATGCTTTTAATCTTACAAATTTTGTCTATTCATCATTATTCGTTATTCTTGGCTATTGGAGTTAGGTAACTCCCATTTCTTATCTTTATATCTCTTCAAGATTCTTCTTTGAATTTTCTTGTTTATATAACAATTCTTCCTTTAAGAATTTCTAACTTCATTTACATTGCTCAACATTTCATTCGAGTTCCACATTTTCATCATACGTATCCATTTTCTACACTTGGTACACATCGAGTCTCTAATAGTTTCAATATAGTACGCTGAGTGGTTTCCCACAAACAACCAACAAACTAGGTTCCGAGTTGCTAGTTCAGATATACCTTCGCCTAGAAAGGAATCGCTTAGCCCAGATACCATACATCAACTATTAAAGAGTAGGATTGTACCATACTTAAATATAACTTTTTATTCTTAACTTTTTATCATTCTCTTATATATTGTCTATTTATTATCATCTTACATCCTTATTATTGAGTTGGGTAACCCCACATTCATATTCCTTATAACTCTACGAGATTCTTCTTTGAATCCTCTCACGCATGTTTTAATCCTTTCTTTATAAATTTCTTAAATTACTTCTTATTGTTCAAACTCTATCCGAGCTTATTCTTTATCATCTTCTCCTTTATTCTCTAAGGTTATAGCCTAGGGTACTCTTACCTAAGGTTTATAACCTATCAATTTTTGATACCAAATCAAATTCGACCCCAAAAATTCATATAATAATATTCTCCTTCTCGATCGTTAACAATACAACTTTAATCTATCTTTACATCATTATTCGATATTAAAATCACTAAAAATGCGGAATATTTAAAACTTTTATACATTTCTTTCTCAGATTGCCCTAAATCGCAACCTTTACATTACATCTCTTCGATTCAAATTTATATCATGAATCGTTACAACAAAATGACTATACAAAGTCTTACATCATAAATAGATATCCATATACACCGATAACCCAACTTACAATTCAACAACATGTTACATTCAAAATATTAAATACATTTCTCATAAAATATAAGTAATCTTCGTGAATATGGATCTCTATAATTCACTTAGCACATATCCTTACTTTTGAAATCTTAACCGCAAAAATTATTATTTGCAAGAGTGAGCTCTGATAACCAAAGAAGTTCTAACAGCTTTTCATGCATCACATAAATATAAATAACAATATGCTCAACATACATATCCTAATAATTAAAGTAATATGGCATACATGCTTTAATTCATATAGCAAATATAAAGATTGAGTTCCTTACTCAATCATCATTATTTAACCAAAACAATGTAGTCATAAATTGACTTTAAACATTTCATGATTACAACATGTATAACATATCATGCTCACATACAACACATATATCATATCATGCAATTTAAAATAGCTCATCAAGTCCACGAGAAAATAGGAACCGAAAGACTTGCCTTGATCGTTGTTTACCAATAATAGCTTTAATAACTTACGCTTATCTCGCACTTCACGCGTCTCTACACAATTATATAATCATACACATCAACTATTAGTCACATAAAGAACGCATAGTAGTTGTAATGTAAACTTTACTCTATATCTCATAAGTCCGATGACATCCAACTTTGATATGTCAGAAACATCATATTAACCTATTTTTAAAAGTTATTGGACACCCATTTCTGATAAGATAGATAAATTCAAAAAAAAAGGTTCAAAAAGGCGCTCAAAACTATTTTTCATTCTTTCCCAAATTTTACCTCTCTCGCTAAAATAAATCATAACTTTTCCGCTTCAAAAATTTTTTTGAGCGATTCTTGAGCCCACGCCAAGCTAACTTCCGGACTACAACTTTTATTCTTTGACCTTTTCCAAATTCTAAACACGTAATTCCAAAAAATTAGTTCAAGGTGATCGCCTTTTAGTTGGTTAGACAGCTTTTGACGCGACTACTTTGAATGGTCATAACTCTTTGCTCAAGTCGAATTAGTCCGCTCCAGAGTCTATATGAAAGCTTATTCATTCAAAGTACTATAACATACCAAAAGCCCAAATTTTCTAAACAATCTAGCTAACCCCAAATTTTTGTTTTTGATCAAGAATCCACTAGTTTTTTGACTTCTCGCTTTTGACATCCAAAACTCGCCCAACTCGCTCCAACCCAACTTTCTTTACAAATAAGTCTTATTTAACATAATCGACTCTCGCCTAAGGTCTCTGCCCATATCTCTAATTACAATCATTAGAACTCATTTACATAATCAATTCCAAGCCAAAAAATAAACATAGTAAACTAACTAGTTTACTAACAAAACTAACTAAACTTCCAAAATTCAAACTTTAACTAACAAACTAAATACAATATTTAAAATAATAACATTACCAAAAATTTAAATAAGAAACATACCCAAAAATACGAATTCCACAAACCAATACGATACTCACTCAAGATTTAACTAAGGAGATCTTTATAAAAGTCCTCCCACAACAAAGCCTTTCAAAATCGAGGCCTTATTATTGGTGAATGAAACAAAGGGCCAAGCCCTTCTATTTATAGGTTTAGAAAAGGGTAAAGTTCTCAATTTAGTCGATGTGGGACTTGGTTTATACTAATTTTAATTTGTTTATACTAATTTTTCATATTTTTAACATGCTAAGTGTATTCATTCATCACTTAATTCGCTTTTAACCAATTCGATCAGTTCAAGTTGCGTTGTTTTCATTTTATAGAGGAGAACAACAATCATCCATCAATTTCAAGTTTCAATCACGAATTCATCCTCAATTTTAGTCTCAAAGTACACCAAAACACACATTACCATCAAAACCCAAATTCTTCTTCTTTAGCATAAATACATGAATTTGATTTTTGAAAAATCATTTTTAGATGACCATTATTAAATTATAAAATCTAATAACATATATAACATCGTAACCCACAAATTCATTAACCAAAAACCCAATTTTAAAAGAAACTCAAGAACACATAAACTAGAAATATAAACTAGATTATGTACTTTTAATTCCTTAAGAAATAAAATTAACCTTATCAAGAAAATTATAATTTCTATTCAACCATTATAATCATAACATTATTTAACAAATTTCACCTCTAATTTAATTATTTAATTAAATTAGAATATCACTATTATACTCAAGTAATAAAATACGATAAATCTCATCTATTTTATCACACTTAAATAAACTATCCCATAACAATTTTCATCAAATATTTATTTAATACCATAAATATTCATTTTATTCCATAAAGTTTCCAACTAAAATATTTAATGTACTTAATAAATATTTTACTCGCATTATACTAACATTTACATTTTCATGCAATATATTACCTTCTCACTTTATTAAATCAATTATACTTGTATTAATTCACTATTTTAATTAAGTGAATTATTCACACTATTTATGAAACTTAACTCATAATAATTTCCATTGCCCATAAGTATAAATAATTAAAATTATATTATCTCATAACATAATTTCAACTTAATTCAATTAACTAATATTATTTAATTTCTTTAATAGTTTAATTAACTATTAAATCTCACATTCTCCAACATATGAATATATAATTCTTTTCACACCAAATCACATAATTCAAAATATATACACCTCATAATAAGAATTTTAATTATTAAATTCTTATTTTAATAACTTATGAAAATTTTGTGATTGTTTTGTTGGATCTCTTTTATAATCGTATGGATATGTTTATTGACTTAGGGTTGCCCATTTATATTGGATTTGGACTTGGTTTCCTGCTTTTAGTTTTAGAATTATAATATTGCATGTGTTGGGGAGACTTTAGAGCAGCGAGAATCAGGATCTACTATGGAGGTTGTTGCTACACAAACTAAGGCAATTGTAGGTGCACACTGCACACATTCGATACAAGTGATAGTGCAACTTAGGAACTTAGCTCTGTAGTCTATATTATCATCATGTGCTTGCTATCAACTTTATCTTGATGAGGATTCTTTTTGCACTTGACTAGTTTGTTGCTTCATTTTGTCTGTGAATTAGTATTCCTCTCTAATCTTGATTAATTTGGTGATAATTATTTGATTCACTCTTTCCATGTCACTTGCTTGTTAGGCTCGCAGCTATAGATTTGGATATTCGAATTTAAAGGTTGTGGACTTTGGAGATCAAAAGTAGTAGATGACTATATTGTTGATTCTACTCGTATTTGGCTGAGTAATTGATATTTTATGTATGATTTATACCTTTGAGGCAAGATAACTGCTTTACCATGTTTAACTTGGTTTAAATGTGCATAATTTTCTATGTTGATTGATTATGCAATTTTTTCTATTGCGATAAAGTAAAAAGTCGATAATATCGTTTTGGCTTATGAGCCGGTTTGGGGTATTGGATCCGGGAAGGTTGCAAGTCCCGCTCAGCTCAAGAAGTAAGTTGTGGTTTGGATCATGATGATTTATTCTAATTATGAAGGTCTTCAATACCAAAACACATTATCCATTGGCTTTAGGCTTTATCTTATGTGTTAGAATATGTTGTGCTTTGAGGGATTAATCTAGGTTTATATGAGATAATCTTAACATGGGGATTTCGGCTTCCAACAATTTCGGTGATCCAAAGATGCTTATTATTGTTTTTTTTTGTTGGATTCCATCCGATGCAAACTTGAATACTGGATATTGTGTTATACTGAGACAAGATGGCTTGAATATTAGTTTACGTATGTCTTGACCATTATCGGTTTGTCTTTTAGTATTTGTTAAGTAAAAGTGAAAGGGAAAAGTCCGGTGCTAATACTTTTAAGTTGTCTCGAATAGGAAAATTGAAACGTAGAACCTGCTCTCTTCTAGTGGAAAAGTAGATGGTCAAATTTTTACAATACTTTTAATGCGAATGATTGTTTCCTATTTCTAAAGCAAGATTTGGATCATTATAGGATGGTTTAAATTCAAATGTACACCAAATAATTGTTTTTGTTACTCTTGATGAACACCTTGTGGTTAAAAAATGGCAAAAGAAGAAGATAAAGTTTTCAAGTATGGTAAACTTTTGTATTTAAAACAACTATGTATATATATCGCTCTTTAGCTTGCTTTGAGTCTAATGTTTGAGTCTTATAAAACATGTTTTTTTATTTCCAAAAAATAAGTCTTCTACATCATCTGGACCATGAATTCTCTTCATCTTTACACTTATTTAAACATGACCTGAAAGAGGAAGGTGTATGTACGAACTGATATAAGCTATTTATTCTTGCTGAAGATTGAACTAAACTTCGGAACATAATGGCTTTGCTAACGCTTGCGAAAGTTGGAGAGGGCATATCCACATAGATTAAAGCCTGAGTGGGGATGTTGAAGTGAAATGTTTTCTTAGTAGTATTAGTCTATAGTCCATTCTCCCATATAAATGGGAATATGCAATAAGATTATTTAATGTGATCTTGGTTAAAATGACTTTTATACTACTTACCACAAAAAAATGTAACGATTGGTCCTGTACTAGGTTATATACTGGGATGTGGTATGTTCTTTCATGAAGGATTACTCAATACTCCAAGCTGTGGAGATACTTGCCTATTTTTTTTACTTTACTTTCATAAAATAGATTCAAGAGGTTCAACATGTCAAATGTTTTAGTAGCCTAAAGATTGCATTGACATGCCCTTGAATGTTAATCACCTCCAAGTCGATCTTTGCCCTCTTTATTGTGGGCCACATTTGTGTTACTTGAACGCTTACCACATGTTGCATACACAGGTCGTAGCTCTAACACTATCATCTAACATCGACAAAGTGGAGATCCTCTAACTCAAAACCGACTCCTTGTTTACGAACGTATAAGTATTTTGACGTCACAGTACATTTTGAATTGAGGAAATGGCTTAAAGAGAAGATCACCGACAGCGTTGCTACAATAACCGTGGATTATCTATGGAGGTATTTTATACAATTCCATACCATACAAGATTGTAGTTTTCAGATATGGTATTCTTTTTCTGCGTGATTCCACACTCAAGCAATCAACATCCCCAAAAAAATTTGAAGACTCAAATAGTTTTGGTCTTTGCGTACCAAAAGAATTAGCTCCTGTCCCACGGTCGGCACATTTGACATAGCCATGTTTTCTTTTTGAATTTAATTGTTATGAAGATAAGAGTTATTCCCTTCCCCCTTTATAGTAGAGATTTCTCTTTCAATTCATGCCATATCTTATACTCCAATTGAATTTAGTGCCGCATGATCTCTTTTCTTCTGAAGCCATAAAGTCTGCTACGGATTTCCAAGTGTACAAAGAGGTTGCTGGTCTTTCAGGACTTGACTTTGCGTATGCAGATAACACTGCTGTATATCATAAAAAGGTATTTTTTATCATCTTGGTATCACATTTTATTTGGTGAAAGCATCCATCTGCTGACAAGTACAATTATGTTCTCCTGCATCTAATTCTCAGTTGACTGTCTCATCTTACCTTTGATATCAGTTAATATTGCATTTCTTGTACAAATACTTCTCATTTGATTTTATTTGTCCAAGTAGAAATCTTATTGTTTGGATTATCTTCTTGCAGATCTGCACGTTAGCCGTCAGAGAGTCTTTGTCTGCACGAGTTGCCTACATCAGTTCTAAGTTCTAATTATGCCAAAGTGCTGACTGCTGGTTTGCCTTTCGCATCTTCAGGCCAGAGTTTGTCATTTTGAAGTTACAGGCCAAGTCATTGTTTATGCTGGTTTGCCTAGGCTTTTTTGCACATGCTTAGGTAGTAGCTTAATTTTATGAATAGTTTGGTTTATTTTGGTTTATTTTGTGGATTGAGAAGTAAATTTGAGATGTATATATGGATATTTTGGTATATATTTTGTGGATGTAGTAATTTGGAACTGTAAACGAATAGTATTATTGGGATGTATTCTGAATGGTTGATATATTTTGGCTATATATCATGGCATTAGCATATTGCAGGTGCATTGGTAATATAGGTGAACGACATATTTTTTTTTCTTTTTTCTTTTTTATCTACAACGTTTAAAAAACGTTGTTTGATATACTAAACAACAACATTTTTATCCAAAAAACGTTGTGGAATCATACCTTCTACAACGTTCACAACGTTTTTAAGCATATGCTAATTTTTGGAAAACAAATCTATAACGTTTTTTCCTAAAAAACGTTATGTATTGTGCTTAACTACAACATTTTAAAAACGTTGTGTAAGGGTGTCAAATAGACAACACCCTTAACCATGACATTTTTCTGACTGAAACTACAACATTTTTTCCGCGTTGTCTATTTACTGTTTTGTAGTAGTGGTAGGGTAAGACCAGCGCGCCCCGCGCCAGACGTTTGATAGGTCGGGCACATTTTTTGAGGCTACACATTTTTTACAAGATTTCCTTCTTTTACCAAATTTCTTTCCATATTTTTAGGTATTTTTCATATCTTTTATAATTCGAATGTATTTAGGATACTTTTAGATAGGATTTTGATTCCAAAACAAGTTATTGATTCCTGATTGGATTCTAGGGTTTCAATTACCATTATTTAAAAGTTTTTTTGGAACATTGACACTTTGCTATACAACCAGGGCTTCAGTCCCTGCTCAAATCGTCTTGCCTTCCTCTCATCGGTGTGCACTTGGTATGTGGCGAACCTAGCCAACTCGTTAAACCTTGCCGCGTAATCAGCTACTAATATACTTCCCTGTTTCAACTCTAAAAACTGTACTTCCATCTGATTTTGTGAACTGGTCGGAAAGTACATTTCGAAGAACATTTCTTTGAATCTTTCCCAGGATATTACACCTTCACCTCCTCTCACTTTGTTTGCCTGCCACCAATAACTGGCTTTGAACTTCAGCATAAACGTTGCATACGCGGTCTTCTGATCTTTTCTTACTCGAGCGACGTCGAACACCTTCTCCATCTCCATCACCCAAGTCTGAGCTTCGATTGGGTTTATGGAACCCTTAAACTCTGGCGGTCCCACCGCCTTGAAGTCCTTAAACGAAGTATTTGGTGGAGCTTGTGGTTGATTATTAATTGCCCCAGCCAAAAGGTTCACCAACTGCTGAACAGGATTAGCATTGGCGTCAGTGTTGTTCATTGGTTCTTCTTGTGCTTCTACTGATCGTTCTTCTTCTTCTAGGCGGCATATTTCTGTTAAAAATATACACTTATTAGGTCTTTATTCAATCTCTTAAACATTTAAGACTTAACTAAAACATTTAATAATAATTCACTTAACACATCAATTCAAATAAACTCTAACATTCTCATTTAATTCAAAAGTTTTAACATCAATAGATAGCATCACTGCTATTTACATCCACTATCCCGAGATAAAGAATCTACAGGATTTAAAACATCAAAATATTCCTTTGTTTATAAACACATCGGAATTTACATCATTAACTACCAAATAGTTTTCACATTATTAAACTAATATCATCACCGTTCATTAAATACCGAATAGCCTTGCTACGTTCTTCTTCCATGATGCGAGACATCGTTCTGTGATCTAGCATATATGATGGTAGATCCTCAAACTGGATTGGATACTTCCTAACTCGATCTTGGACCGCATCCATTGCATTTTGTAGTGTAGAGTACGTCTCCTCAAGTTTAGCCTTCTTTGTCAAATGATCATCTTCTCGCAAGATCGGCATGACGTGGCTCTCTTACCCACCTTCCTCTCTCGCTATGGAAAGCCTTTCGAGCTCTCTTCGAGATCCTTCTTCAACTTTTCTATTTCTCATGACTTATCCTCGGTTTGACCCTTCTCGTGAACCAGATCCCACTCCACGCTTCCTAAACGTGTGTGAAGAGTCACAATCTCCTATCCTCCGCTTCAATAGTAATCTAACTAACTAACCACTTGCTTCATCAGATCCCTGACAAGATCCTCAGAACTCTATGTTACGATCATAAAGTGCATCATACATCTCAAAGATCAATGGACTTGATGGGAACTCCTCTTCTTCCTCAGATCCTCCTCCGATCGGGTCTCGGCTCATGCTCCCCACCAACAACAATGATCAATGGAGATGGCTCTCTCAGACTACCGTTGTTCCTCGACGACATGAATGTCTCTGGGCTCCTCATCTGTAGGTACTCTGGGTTCTTCCTCCCCGGATCGACTAGCTCCTCCAACATCCGACATCCCCGACAACAAAATTTTAAATTTTAGTTACTAATCCGTCTAAGCATAACACATAGATTAACACATAAGCACATAAAGTCTTTTATTATCTTCAATGAATTTAGAAATTCATTTCTTATAACTCGAGAAGAATTTACCACCACTATGTTCTCAATCTCCTACAAGGGCTACTACCTAAGGTTGTTCCCCCACCTAAGGTTCATAACCTCATGACTCGATACCAACCTGTGAAACCCCGAAATCTGGTACTTCCATTTCCACTGGATTTGGTGTTCACTGTACAAACATCATCTATCTATCTACCCATAAATAAATGCAAACCATGCAATAGATAGAATAAATAATAAACCTCCCCTTATGGGGTTACATCAATCGCATAATAAATAAATCCCAAAAGTTACTCTAACCTTAAAACATCTGTGCGGAAAACATAAACAAATAAGTCTTAAGTAACATCAATTCTAATCATCATTATATAACCACAATAATAAAACAGTCTTCATTACTTGCTAATCTTGCCCTTGCTCTTACTAGTGGAAGGTTCGTCTGCTCTTTCATTCTTAACTGCAATGTTATTATTACGCAAGAGTGAGCACGATTGCCCATAAGTATAACAATATAACAAATGACTAATAATAACTTGCGAATGAATTAACAACTTTTGATATAAAAGCTCAACTTTTGAATCCAGAATGAATAACAAGAATCAAAAGAACTTTTGAGGGTCATAAGACCTTGAACTATGTCCTAGGTTGTCAAGTGTTTATACTTGAAACCTTTAACAGTCATAAGACTATGGACTCTTCTTCTCGTACTTAGGGAGATTAGCCCTTAGTACCATACTGTGCACAATATCTTAACGCTAACGCATAAGTAATCCCCTATACAGGGTTGTTCATCTCAGTTTGACAGTAGAGTCCGCACCAAAGGAAGTTTGGTTTGGATAATTCATCAAGGGTTCTGAAATTTAGAACGCTCATCAACTATGGACTAGTCGAATCAATAAGAGTTCGCTAGTCTAACAAGGTTTAACAATAATTGGTAATTAACTTGGATAAAATCTCAAAAGTATACAATAGAATAAGTATTGTATAACAGCATCATGCTTGAAGGATTAATAAGCTTTAATATACAAAACATACTTAATCAATAGTAATGAGAATTTGCTCGATGTAGAACAGTGAAATTATCAACTTATAATGATAACAAGTAGGGTTAGGAAACTTGCCTCGTGCGTAGATTACATGTTAATAAAACTCGTTCTTTGATTAAAATCCTACATATCATTCATGTTCACAATACCAATCAATTATCACGTAATAAACATCACAAGGTTATTCTTTGTCTAACTCGAGTTCATGACTATACTTAGTCAATTACTACACTTATTGCCAACAAAAAAATAAGACTTCACGACAATAAGCTAACTATGCATTTGATCATTCAATTTACACGTAATTGTGTTATGGACATGTTAAGAATTTATTCTAACACTTCATTATATGTCTAACAAGTTTTTATAATCATTAGGCTAAGTTACTAACACATTTCTATACTTGAACATTGAAAAAAATTGCACTTCGGACATTCTCGCTAAAGTGGCGTTATTGGCGCCCATTTTTGTCTTTGGTCTTGAGTCACATTGTTGTTGTGGTCTTTGCTAGGTACTTATGCAGTAGCGCGCGTGGCTCTACTTGCACGGGATATGAACTAGGAGGTGGCGCTACGGCGCGACACTCCAGACTCTGAATTCCCAATTCGCGAAGAACACAGAATTTAGCGAAAAAAACACTACATATTCATTAATTTCACCAAATTACACATACCCACATGTTAGAAATCATACATAATCATTACCCAACAATTGTAGAGTGATTTTAACCTATTAAAAAACATAATCATAGAATTAAATCATGCAATTTGTACTGTTCTTGATGTTCTTGAAGTGTAGAACATAAATTCCTAAAATTCAACGCCATGATTCAAGTATAAAAACCAAATCCAACCATTCAAATTTCATTTTGTTCATTTTAGCATGCATAATCATATACAAGTGGAAATTTTATAGAAAAATTTATGGTTGACATATTAAAATTACGTATAAGGGCCATATGGCCATATAACATACTCTGAAATTTTATAAAACTGATGATATGGTATCATATAAAATACATATTAAACATGCTACCATGACATAAAATCACGTATATAACCACATAGTCAATACACTTTTCAACCACAGAGAATTTACGTAAATTGAGAGCCATATTTTATAAAACTAAATGACGTAAAAAGGAATTTGGGTTGAAGAATTTTACCCAAAGCGTAGAATGTATTTAATAGGAGATGAAACCTTTCTCAAATTCTTCTTAATTCTCCTAATCTCTTAACAATCTTTGAACTTTCAAACTCTTTCTCTCTCTTTCTCCTCTCTGTTATGCTATTCTAGACTTAGGCAAATAATGACAGAAAAAGAGAAAGCGTATAATAAATAAAGGAAGAAACTGACGCGTTGTGGTAAGTTACCCAGTCATGGTTTAACTGCTCTCAACTTCCACTAAGGCCATGTTTGGCTAGAAATAAAAGGTTTCAAAAATCATTTAATTTAATAAGTCCTTATCATATAGTTTAAATAATGTCACACTCCTTTATAAAATAAATCAATATCTTATTTAATTTATTTTAAATAAAATATAATAATTTCTCATTAATTCACATAGTCACATAATTAAATTTCTCATTTAATAATAATATCAAATTATTAAATCTCTATTAATAATTAAATTAATTAAAAATAACATTAAGCTTATTAAATATTTCTTTTAATACAATAAGCTCACATAATCACATACTTCGAATAATAAAATTCTCCACATTAATTTAATACATATAACACATATAATTAAATTAATCTACCACAACTTCATCAATTAATTATTTAATCTAATAATTAATTCATCGAAAAATATTTATTCAATCCAATAAATATTAAAAATTAAATTACAAAATCTCGGTTGTCACACATACCTTCTATATTTTGTTTAGTGATAAGTTATTTTTGAATTGATTAATGAAATTGAGAATTTTTCTGGGTGAATTCGAAAAGAACCTATTAGAGAGAATATTTAGAGGTAAAAGGCTTATTAATGAGATTAATCGAGGGTAAAAGACAATTTTGAGTGCATACACGAGTGAAACATAGATTCGAGCGAAACACACAAGGGAGTGGTGAGGAAACTATTTTCTACTAACCCTTATTTTGCAGGAAATATGTTTAGTTCCAAGGATAAAGGTACTTTTGAAGATCAATTTTCCACAACATTCGATATAAAATTTATGTTGGAAGCCATGAATAAGTTGTGGAATAAGCGATGGGAGACGATGAATGATTACTTGATCAAATTAGTGCGACCCGGGGAGAATTATCTTAAATTTCTCATGGAGCACAAAAAAAAGGAAAGAAGTCAAGAATGAGAAGTTAGAATGGAGGAGACTCATTTTGAAGGTAGGTTTAGTGAGGAGGAAGACCGTGAATCTGATTTCCTACATCGAAGACAAAGAGGTAATAGGGAAAGAGGAGAAATAGGAGGTCAGAATAGAGAAGATGTGTGACACCCCAAAATCATGGTACTTCATTTCCACATGATTTAGTGTTCACTGTCCAAAACATTCATATCTAACCACGCACAATATAGCAACATATAAACTTTAATAACTTAAATAGAAATCTTCCCCATTAAAGGGTTACATCATCTCAAACATATCCCAGGTCGTCTAACTCTTATTAAATTAATTTGCGAAAAACATAAATAAATAAGTCTTATTACATAGTGTAGTTCCCCCAAATCCGGGTATCTTCCAACCCGACAGATGGTGCTATACTGTACTAACATTCATACATTTATTCAATTGAAAAGCCTTAAAAGAACGAACATCTCTTCTATATTATAAAAATAATATTTACATTGTCCCAAGTTCTAAACCCATTTCAAATTTTCATTGTCATAATATCAATAACATTACAACAATAACCTATACTATTACATAGACAGCTTAATGATCTGCCTTAGCTTTTCCTTTATCCTTATTCGATCCTTCGGGACGTTCAGTCTTAGCTGCATTCATATGGTTCAAGAAAGAGTGAGCATAACTAGCTCAGCAAGTATGACAATTTCAATAAACAACATGATCGACACATACGAATTGTATATCTTCAATAACTGAACAATAGTTATGAAGTACTATTAATGATTCAAAATAGCACTTCATCTTTCTTTCAAAATATTTTACAATAATATCAGTATTCAGTAAAATATTCTCCCCGGTCAAAGACCTTGAGCATTTCATTCTTCTTTAAAAAGGACAACCCGGAACTAAGTCCGTAAGCCCGATATTACTTACGAGCAGTTCTAGGTGATCAGCCTATTGTACTCTATGTTGATCAACACTACATTCATTAAACGTATGTACGTTTAATTGGTGGCAACCTCGTGTGCCTGTCGTTTAACGACAAAAACATTTGTTTAATATTTCAGTCTTCTTTTGAAAACCATATCAAGTAGTTGACAAAAGAAAATAACATTTGATAACAGATGAATAGATTATCAATAATCCATTCAATATATCAAGTCTAGCTGAAAGGATTGGCTTCAACTTCATCATACATTAGTTCATGCGTAAGAATACACGAACTTCAAAACTTGTTCAGAATGAACTGAGACAAGAGTTAGAATACTTGCCTTTAGCGTCTGCTACGGTGTAATTACTTTATGTTCAAGTCTTTTAAGTCTCTACAATACATGATCACATAATGCCTTACATTAGGTCATATATAATCAAGTATGTATATGACTATCTTACCCTTCATCTCAATCTAATTGTGTATTAGATTCATTTACGATTCGTTCCGGCTTACCATTATACTTGCATTTATATTTGACTAGGATATCTCAACCCTTATACAACATCCTTAAGGTTTAACAAAGTTTAAACAATGTTACTTTATGTTCCTTAAAGTATGTTTACTTTTAAATCCATTACCATTCATTCTTTGTACTTATAAACATTCATCACTATCATTGTTCTGAGACTGGCTGCACATGCGGCCCGATTATATAACTTCACACTCATCGTATACAAGCGGTCTGAGTTAATCATGAGCTTCTACGCGAAAACGCGCAACGGAAATTAAAATTTTAAAGCAATTTCCTCAAACCCTAAAAACAGATCCATGCGAAAATCATTAATTCGAGGTTTAGAGATTATATCGAGATATAAACAAAAAATGAGAATCAAATCGATCATGCGCCTCGAATCTCCAACGCAATACAAACCGATTAAGCCTCCACTAAGATTCCACATTTAACGCCGCATTTAACCGTCGAACGATTCTCGCAATAAGAAGGACTTGGGGTACTAACCACCAAAAGGAATGGATTTTTGAAAAATTTTTCTCTCTAGTCTCTCTCTAAGAAGCGGCTAGGGTTTTTCAATTATGATATCTTACCCTAAGTAGTCGCTATATATCATATATATAGTAGTTAAAAGGAATTAATCAAATCAAAACCTAATTTTATAAAATCCGAATTTATATATATATATCTCTTTAATTAAGTCTTACTTAATTAATATACATATATACAAATTATCCTTTTAATTTAAATTAAATGATTTAAATACTATTAATCATATTAATATATTTAAATCCTTAAAATTTAAATTAATTCCCTTTAAATAACGTTCTATGTGTGTGACCTATATAGGTTATTATTACGTTGGCAATAATTTTAAAATCATATTATAAAATTATAAACAGTGAGCGACATCTAGTAATGCATCACTGCTACCCAAGTAATAATAAGATCGATGATTCGATGCAACCTTTTTGTGACCAATGTTTCAATGTAATTTAATCCTTTTAACCTTAATATCCTAGATTAAACTCGAGTCATGGAATGTGTCATACTCTTCATAATTTAATCTGAGTTTTCTTGATCAATGAGTAGACTATATGAAACAAATCACTATTTGAGCATGGCCATGCATTTCATAGTCCTACTCAATCAAGAGGCCTATGGATATCACCCATAGTATATAGGATGGTTAAATTCCATCTAGATCACTCATATTTCTCACACGATTAATGATGAACCCAATAATCACCTTTATAGTCCACCATATTAAAGGTGACATTTTATGATATCAAAGTACATAAATTCTCGTGTAGTAATATAACGATTTCAGGTCGGAGGACCATTACATCAATGTCACTATGAGAATTGCTAATGACACTTCGCATAATGCTCCATATAGAATTCTCATAGTGGGTCTGTCCAGTACATCGTTCTCTAACATGTACCTATGCATTGACTTAATATCTCATATATTTATGACCAATGAGATTTGGTCATTAGTCAATCCACATACTAGTCTCAATGCATCATTGTTGTCCCATCAACAATGATACTCGACTAGGGACATTTTAGAACACTGATACTAATGGTAATATATAATCTCATGTTCAAGTCACATACTTGAAACTATATAATTTGTATCACTATTCTAAGGAATTTTATTATGTTAACAATTATATTACGCAAAGAAATAAAACCATAATAAAATCATATATTTATTCAATCAAATATAATATCAAAACGTTAAGCAATTATATCAAATAATTGGCCTCTAGGGCATAAACTCTAACACCTCCCACTTGCACTAGAGCCAATCACTCATGTATCTAATACCCATGGAACTAGTGTGACCGTGTGCTTCACTGCGTGACAAAGCCTTGGTTAGTGGATCTACAACATTATCATCTCGTTGGCACTCTTCATATATGTACATCTCCTCTATCAATGATTTCACTTGATGAGATGGTACCGCCTAAGTATATGCTTGGATCGTTGGTGAGATCTGGGTTCCTTAGCTTTGTCAATGGCTCCATTATTATCACAATATAGAAACAACCGGATCAACAATGGTTGAACAACACCAAGTTCAAGATGAACTTTTTAATCCATACTGACCTCCTTGGCTTCACTAGAAGCGACAATATACTCAACTTCATTGTAGAATCATCATCCATCTCTTGCTTCAAACTTTTCCAAATAACAAAGACCACCATTAAGGCAAAACACAAAACCCGATCGAGACTTATAGTCATCATTGTCACCGAAACTAACATCTGTGTAACCCTTTACCGCTATTTCGCTCTTCACCTCCATATACCAAGAATGAATCCTTAGTCCTTTTCGTACTTGAGGATATTCTTGATCAACGTCCAATGACCTTCACCGATTCGATCGGTATCTCGCCGTCATGCTCAAAGCATACTGAGACATCCGGACGAGTACATATCATTGCACACATGATAGATCCAATTGCCAAGCATAAGGGATCTTTCTCATACGCCTCCTCATCATCTTGTGATTTAGGACATTGGGCCTTAGAGATCTTTACACCATGAGTCACGGGTAAGTTTCCTCTTTTAGCCTCTTGCATGTCGAACCATTTCAACACTTTATCAATATATGTACTTTGACTTAGGCTTAGCATTTTCTTGATCTATCTCTATAGATCTTGATACCTAAAATGTAGGCGAAGATCGCCCAAATCTTTCATGGAGAAACATTTTCCTAACCATGTTTTTACAAATTTCAAAGGAAGGAATGTCATTCCCAATAATTAATATGTCATCAACATATAATACTAGGAATACAATGTGACTCCCACTAACCTTCTTATATACACAAGGTTCATCTTCATTTTTAATAAAGCCAAATTCTTTGATCGCTTCATCAAATCAAGATTCCAACTCCGAGAGGCTTGCTTCAATCCATAAATGGATCGCCGCAACTTACATACCTTCCAAAGATCCT
Source organism: Panax ginseng (assembly GCA_020205605.1). Classification (NCBI taxonomy): domain Eukaryota; kingdom Viridiplantae; phylum Streptophyta; class Magnoliopsida; order Apiales; family Araliaceae; genus Panax; species Panax ginseng. The sequence continues at coordinate 144,219,957 of CM035139.1, forward strand.
TTGAGTGACAAAACCCTCAGTTGTGTCATATACACATCCTCAAGGAGATTTCAGTTAAGGAAAGCGGTTTTGACATCCATCCGCCAGATTTCAGTAATCATAAAAAGTCGCAATAGTAAGTAAGATCCTGATGGATTTAACCATTGCCACCGGAGAAAGTTTCATCATAGTCAACACCTTGAATTTGTTTGAAACCTTTGCTACCAAATCGACCTTTATAGGTTTGTACATTACCATCCATGCTCGGTTTTCTTCTTGAAAACCCACTTGCACCGATTGGTTTTACCTTTCTGTGGATCAACCGTAGTTCATACTTGGTTAGTATACATGGAGTCCATCTCAGATTTCATGGCTTCAAGCCATTTCTCGAATCTGGTCCATTCATAGCTTCTTGGTAGGAAGCGTGGCTCATCTTGATCTATGAGCATCACATCGCCGCTTTTGAGTCACAAGATATCCATAATATCTCTCGTGCTCTTGGCGTGTCCTACCAGATCTCACGAATGACTTGTGTAATTTGAGCGTGTTCACTTTCCACAATTTCTTGTGGTTCCCGCTCATGTTCCAACTCGTGTTCAATGATATTTTGTGGTTCTCGAATTTCTTCGAGTTCTACTTTCCTCCCAAAGTTTCCTTTTAGAGACAAATTCTCTTTCTAAAAATACCAGATTCGAGCAACAACTACTTTGTTCTCGTAAGGTTTGTAGAAATAATACCCTTTTGTTTCCTTTGGGTATCCCACAAAATTACATTTGTCGATTTTGCGTCCGAGCTTGTCGTAATTCAGACGCGTTTACTGAACGCCTCACAACCCCAAATCTTCATGAACGACATATACTAGGGGCGCTTTCCCACCACATTTCATATGGTGTCTTCTCGAACCGCCTTTGTAGGAACACTGTTAAGTGTGAATGCAATTGCCTCTAGGGCATGACCCCGTGCTTATTGGAAGATCTCAGATGACTCATCATTGATCGTATTCATGTCCAACAAGGTTCGATTCCTCCTCTCGATACACCATTCCATTGCGGTGTTCTAGGTGGAGTGAGTCGTGATATAATACCACACTCCTTTAGAAGGTCATCAAAGTCTTGGCTTAAGTATTCACCTCCTCGATCGGATCAAGGGCTTTTATGCTTTTGCCAAATTGGTTTTGAACTTCATTCTTGAATTCCTTGAACTTTTCAAAGGATTCGGATTTGTGTCTCATAAGATACACATATCCATATCTACTAAAGTCATCAAGAAATGTAATGAAGTAATAAAACCTACCTCTTGCTAACGAACTCATGGGTCCACATACATCACTATGTATAAGTCCCAATACATCGCTAGCTTGCGCTCAATCGTGTCCAAAGAAAGGGGCTTTAATCATCTTGCCTAATAAACAAGACTCGCATTTTTCATATGATTCAAAATCAAATGAATCCAAGAACCCATCTTTATGGAGTTTGGATATAACGCTTCTCATTTATATGGCCTAAACGACACAAGCCGGAGATATGCTTGATTTGAATCATTTGATTTAAATCGCTTTTGTATTTATGTTATAGATATGCTTTCTAAATCAAAATATAGAGACCGTTAAACAATTGTGCAACACCATAACAAATATCATTTAAGTAAAACAAACAACGATTGTTCTTTATTATAAATGAAAAACCTTTCTTGTCCAAACAAGAAATGAAATAATAATTTTGCTTATAGCAGTACAAAAATAACAATCTTCTAATTCTAAAACTAGCCCAAAGGCAAAGATAAATGATAAGTTCCTACGGCCCAAAGGCAACAACTTTTGCTCTATTTCTAACTCAGTAGGTCAACCTCTCCTTTCGCTTAAAGTTCTACTCCTTCTGAGTCCCCGCACATTAACACAAATGTGAGAACCACATCCAAAGATCCAATACCCATGATGTAGAAGTAGATAAATTGACTTCTATAACATATATACCTAAATCAGAAGTCGTATTTCCTTTTCTTTTCTTCACTTCTTCCGGATAAGCATGACAATTCCTTTTCCAGTGTCCAAGTTTTCCATGTAAGTGACATTCACCTTCTTTAGCCACCCCACCTTTAGGTTTTAAAGCTGTTTGGTTTTGGAATTGGGTTTGGCAAAAGATTTAGATCCTATCTTCTTCTTGCCTTTCCAATTTCCCTTAGCATTCCCTTTTGCACTATCATTATGGGAGCGGGTCCCGCTTTTTTCATGCCGTTCTTGGCGCCTTAACATGCTCAACAACTCAAGAAGGGGTTTCTCAATTTCATTCATAAGATAGTTCATAACAAATTGAGAGTAGTCTGCTGCTCAAAGATTACAAAACAAGGTCGGGCTTGGCTTCCTGAGTGATTGGAAAACCCAACATATCAAGGTACTCAATATACCCAATCATTTTCAAAGACATGTGGACCAACTGGATCACGTTCACCCATTTTGCAAAGGATACAACGCCTTGCTTGTATCATACCTCTCGAAAGAGCATGCCCTTCAAACAATTTCTTGAGATGCTCGATCATCTCATAAGCATCCATCAACTCATGTTGCTTCAAGCTCGGCGTTCATGGTTGCTAAGCATGACACAACTCACATCCAGAGCATCATCTCTTGATGCTTCTTGTAAGCATTATGCTCCGCGACGTGGTGCAAAGCGATGACCGTGTCTTTGCGAGAATGGGCCCATCAAGGACATATAGCTTACGCTCTTGTTTGAGGACAATCCTCAAGTTCCTATGCCGGTCGAGGAAATTAATTACACTTAGCTTGTCCTTTTCAAGGACCGATCGTAATGAAAGACTATTTGTGTTGTTGTTGTTTGCCATTTGATATCTACAATTTATAAGTGCAACAATAATAAGTCAAATTACGAGTTGATATTATATAATTGATAATAGTACATTCAAAATATACCTCCCACTATTTTATTCAAATTAATAGCCCTCACCATTAATTCGTAAAGCATTTTCTATTAAATCTTTCTAGTGAGCCAAGATCCATATTTCATTATGCCTTAAGTTAGCTTTGACTATTCTCTCAAAACATAATTATTTAGGTAGACAACCCTTTGTCAATTATATCATATATAACTCCTAGATAGTTTGGTAAACAACATTTGTTTCTAGTCCATCTAATGGTACCAACCAAACTCTATGCCTCTAAGTCCACAATCCTATTGAGATAACTTAGTTAAGTCGGGCCCCAATGATTTTAATAGTTTGGATATCACAATTATCCTATCGCATCTTACCTAGATAAATAGGGTACTTTGCTTTGGCAAACCTACATCTATCGATCAAGGTCTTGATGAGTGTTATTCATTGGAAGGCATCGATTTAGACTTAATAATTTAACGAGGATTTTATTAATTTAGATCTCACCAATTTTAATCTTGTTAAGCATGCATTATTATTAATCATATCATATCACATACAAGCATAAATAAAGTGCAAAATTAAATGTGTCACGCTTATGGCCCAATCCAATCGTCAATCTTTTCAAGCTAATGAAAGATTGAAGGTCAATCTAAGGTGGTAAAAGATCTTAAAATAAATAACTTCCTCGGATCTTCCTCTAGCATGCGCCTCTTCTCCGTCATCATCTTTCCATTGTGTTCTCCATCTTGACATCTTCATCAATTACAAATTATTACATGACATAAAGAAACCTCGAGTTACATTCGAGGGGATTTAGATGAGAAGAGAATATTACATTAGAATTTATAGAAAGGCACGACATACAAGCCGTATTTCAAAACCAAAAACCACTAACCTATGGGTCAAAAGGCCATAACTGTGCACCATGCATATCACAATAAGCACATAACAATTTATATATAATTAAAGAAAACTATATATAAAATATAGGGGACACGACCATCGTCCGCTACGACGTAAACATGCATCATCATATATCATATATATCGAATACAATTAAAACACGTAATCTGAATTAATCTTTTCGCAAGTAGCTCGATACCAATCTGCTGTTGGGCTTTACGCGAAACGCACAAAATGAAATTAAAATTTTAAAGCAATTTCCGAAACCCTAAAACAGGATCCATGCGAAAATCAATTAATTCATAGGTTTAGAGATTATACCAGATATAAACAAAAAATGAGAATCAAACCGATCATGCCTTTGAATCTCCAACGCAATACAAACCGATTAAGCCTCTACGGTATCCATATTTAACGCCGCATTTAACCAGTCGAACGATTCTCGCAATAAGAAAGACTTGCATGTACTAGCCACCAAAAGGAATGGATTTTTGAAACTGCTTTTCTCTCTAGTCTCTCTCTAAGAGCGCTGTGGTTTTTCAATTATGATATCTTACCCTAAGTAGTCGCTATATATCATCATATATATAGTAGTTAAAAGGAATTAATCAAAATCAAAACCTAATTTTATAAAATCCAATTTATATATATATATATATATATATATCTCTTAATTAAGTCTTACTTAATTAATATACATATATACAAATTATCCTTTTAATTTAAATTGTGATTTAAATACTATTAATCATATTAATATATTTAAATCCTTAAAATTTAAATTAATTCCCTTTAAATAACGTTACTATGTGTGTGACCTATAGGTTATTATTACGTTGGCAATAATTTTAAAATCATATTATAAAATTATAAACAGTGAGCGGCATCTAGTAATGCATCACTGCTACCCAAGTAATAATAAGATCGATGATTCGATGTAACATCTAGTAATTGCACGATATCTGAATGTCACTCTTATTGTCCCGGAACTGGACAAAACTTTATTTTGGGCAGATCTAAGGTGGGTTCAGTAGTTTTGTTCTATTAAGTGGACATAGTTGTAATCGTATATCATCTTGAGTGCCATAGATTCTGTGTGACTACTCTCTTCATATTTCCTAAGATTTTCTATCAATGTGGTAGTGAGTTTAAGGACATATTTGGATTTTGAAAGAGCTTCCACCATAACTTAAGAGAAGAGTTGAGCTTGGATTGTTCTACTCGTTGGTTTGCTATACGATGCTAACAGTGGAATTTTCTATTCTTCATGTCTAGCACTTGCAAACCATAATCAACTAATGATCTAATTCTTTTGTAAACAGATTCTTTCGTTACTTCAAAAGTATAAAGTTGTGCATTTAAATAGAACCGATGCTCGACTCGCTAATAATGGGTTACCACTAGAAATTCAGAAGTTATGTTACAAAGTTAATTTTAGTGTTCTGAAATTCACTTCTCAAATAGAGGAACTGGGTAGAAAGGTTGTCAGCATCTTGAGGAAAAGCGACCCTTTTGTAGTCCGCCATCTCAGATATGAGATGGATATGTTAACTTTCTCCGGTACAGTCAGTCATGGCCGCAATAATGAAGAGGTGGAAGAACTAACAAGAATGAGGTAATGTCCATACATTACTTTAGAGAATAAGTAGTTAGACCATTTTTTTCTTTTTAAAGTTCTCTTCTTGACATGATTGAAGTGTGCTTCACAAGATATGCTTACCCCTAGTAGAAGGAAAAAATTATAGATTCGGACTTCAAAAGGAAAGAAGGTTTGTATCTTTTAACACCTGAAGAAACTGCCCTAATATTAACTGCATTGGGCATTGATCGTGATGTTAAAATCTATATTGCTACTAGAGAAATTTATGGTGGAGGCCGAAGAATGTCATCCTTGGCAGCTGCATATCCAAATAATATTTATTAACAAAGAATCTACAGGAATTTTGTAACAATCTGCTTTAATGCTGTTGATAAGTGGATTTTATATATACACTTCTCCGGTATCTTTTACTTGAATTAGTTGCTTATATTTATGTGTCTTAGTTACATTTCATGCATTTTGTGTTCATTTTGTAAGTTATACGTTTGGGAGCGGTGTGAACGACTATTGGTAAGGAAAAACAAAGAAAATGCAAAGAAAAGCAAACTGGACATCATTTAGGCTTTCATGTTTACTTCATGTTTTTGGTTTAGAACTTAGCTTACATTGAAGAGCATCGTCTTATCTTTCCGGAACATTTTAAATCATTCCAATCGGAGTTCGGATGCAAGAGTTATGATCGTTGTACCAACGGACGTCGAACGTCATGGTTTTGGGTGGTCATTTACATAGCAGTCCCTTCCAGCTCAATTTTAGCCTTCATCCACCCCAAATTTCTCAATCTTTAATGAATAAAAGTTGTAGATCTCGTCGATATCTTCGATTTGATAGGTGACAGGCCCCGTAACTCCTCCCGGATCAAACGTTATGGCCATTTTACCAGAGGACGTCGGAGTAGAAAATGTCAGAACATGGGGCAAAGCCAAGGGCGCCCAAAATAGGCCTATGCCCAAAGACCGAGGCACCCTTTGGGAGCAAAGGTTCGAAGTCGTTGCGTCGTACCAATATTTGGGCGGCTGGGAAGAGCTTGGTGAGGCCTGGACGCGTTTTGGACGAATTTTGACACCTTTTTGACTCCAAATTGGATTGGATTTGTTCCTAAACTCAAAATTGGACTTGTAATCTATAAATACTTGATGTAAGGCAAAAAATAAAGAGAGATTACATAGATTAGATTAGAGATACACTCCATTAGATTAGAAAATAACCCTAGTTCTTATTAGTTTTGGAGATTGAAGCAACTTGGAGACCATTGAAGATTCAAAGCAGGAGCGAAAGAGGAGTTTCAAGACTACTGACAATAGATTCTATTCTCTTCTCTTCTCTTACTTTTATCTTTTAATGTCTATTCAATTGTGGATTCTTAGTTTTAATTCATTAATTATGAACTAATTCTTTTATTAAGATTCCAATTGAACCTTTTATGCCTATAAATTAGTTATTTAATTTATTCCAATTATTTGTGTCAAAGTGAGTTATTTATCTTGCCTTATGTTTATTGATTAATTATTTGATCAGTAATTACCTTGTTACTCTAGAAGGAATTGAGAAAGGAATTCTAGGGTTAGAACTGGGCATGATATCATGTGACTTAGTTATTTGTACAGTGAATAATAAGGTTTATGAATAGAATGAGAATATTTATTTTCCGAATGTAACACATAAGGAATTGGGGTTGTAACGAGTTTAATTCAATTGTTTTGCATAGAGATATAGCAAAATTAATCTGGGTTAAATAGAAGGCAAATGATCACTTGAGAAAGGGCTTTTGGCATTTGAGAATTCCTGTTAACAATTCAGTAGATGTAATAATTGGGATAATTAGATAATTGATTTATAGTTCATAATTGGGGATATTGGAGTCTTAATCCTTATTTACCTTAATTCAATCAAATCTCAGTTTTGTTTATTTGATTTCTTTTAGACTAATCTCTTTTAATTGTTTAATTTAGTTTCTTAATTAGAAAATTCATAATTTGCAATTGTTTAAATAAAATTGATTTGGTTAAGAGTTAGTATTTGATAATTTTTATTAAATAATTCCTCGTGGAACGATACTCTACTTTCACTTTATTACTTGTTGATCGTATATACTTGCACGTATTCATTGATTATGAAATCGATCAATAAGTTTTTAGGCGCCGCCATGTGAAATTAGTTTAATATTTTTTACCAATATTAATTTCAATCAAATTAGTCTTAATTTAATCATTTTATTTTTATTTTAATTCTCTTCTTATATTTCTCTCATTTTCGGTACCATGGATGACTTTGAGTATCAATGGCCATACCTAACGTTGACTCAACCAAGGGAATGGAGATTGATAGATCGGCGACACTTTCCGCAATGTCAGCACAAATTAAAGAACTTTCGAGGAAGTTGGACGTTATCGCATCCCAACAGAGTCGAAGGATGGCATTTATGTGTGACTATTGTGCTGGCAATCACCTGAGTAATCAATGCACCATCAATCTTGGGCCGATACAGTATGGTGGTAACTACCTCAATCAGTATGCATATGATAATTATGAACAAGTTTGGGGGTATCATCCGGATTCTTCATGGAGCTACAACTATTAAGACCAATACTTTACTCCAAATCCAACATACACGCCGGAATTCTCATATCAACCTCTATTAAAAGAAGAAAATTCAAGGTTGGAGGAATTGTGGCCCAAGTTCGAGGAGAGAGGGATTACTCAAACGGGGTCAATTCTAAATCTTGCGGATCAGATAGAGCAAATGACCAAAGTCATAAACAACCTTCCTCCAAACACTTGGCTTTATGACATGGATGACGAAATTGATGAAGTGCCCGTGCCAAATCTACAACTAGATGAGACACGAGATGTTGAAAAAGAGGAGACAAGTGGGGATAATGAAAATAAGGTCGGTGAAGAACTAACTATGATTACCAACGAGGAGGAGCCGATGTTATTAGTGCCCCAAGTTCCTTCTTCGCCAAAGTTCAAGAATCCTGTTAGATTTGCAAAACCTTGTCCGCTAGGTAGTCATGTCGTCGACAATACTCCTTGTGACGTAAAAGCGAGAACAACTTCAAAGCCATGGTTCAATGAGTTGGAGAAGATAGAAGAAGAGATTTTTGTGTCTGACAAGCCTCAATGCAAGAATCTATTCGCAGACACAATGGAAAAAACACCTAGATGTTGGACGTTCTTTAATGTGATCATATCTAAACAAAGCATGCTAGGTGAATTTAATACAATGGCTATCGTAAATAGGAACCTACCAAAAGCTATATTATTTCCGATGGATGGAGGGTTCCTCAACTTTCGAAGAGGAATTGGATGGCATTGACTGCAAAAAGTCAAATTTGAAAGACTATAAATCAAGCTACCATTGGGAGGCAACCCGAGAATTTTTATATTTATATGCTTTACTAGTTTATTTAGTAGATAGGAATTAATTTGCTTAGTAAGTTCTCTTATAATCTAATACATGTTGTCTCTCTTCATTTCGGTATTGGAGGTTCAATGGATAGAAAATGATCGTTGCTACCATCGCCACCAAAAGACCTCACGCTTAGTGATTACTGGGGAAGTTCTCTTATACTTATCGCTATATTCTTACAATGAGGACATTGTAATTGCTAAGTTTGGGGGAGTTTAGTTTAGTTCATTATTGCATGTTTAGTTTCATGTTTATGTTATGTTATTTTGCATATGTTGTTAATATAGTTTAGGTTCATTATAAAAAAAAAAATTAAAAATTCAAAAATTATAGTTAGTTACTATGTTCATTTTGCATAAGTCCAGCGGTTTGTTATAGTTAAGTTTATTTTGGCCAATGATGAGATTGGAATTGGGTAGACAAGTATAATACTGACTATTAGAGCTTTGATGTGATTTCTTGTTATGAATTGAATCTTTTTCTGTTTGAAACTAGTATAATAATGATAGCACAGTAAAAATAACTTGTTGATTGATTGAGTTTAAATTGATACATAATGGGACTCTAAAGGATAATGCTAGTTTGAATGAAAGAATGACAAGAATAAGTAGTGATGACTAAAGTTAGAGAAGAACCTAAGTTTGGGGGAATATTTGGGGTACATAAGCTATATAAAAAAAAAGAAGAAAGAAAAAAAAAGAAAATAAAGAAAAAGAAAAAGAAAAAAGTATGAATAAACACTGTGGCATGCTTGTCTAGTTTTGTGGCCTTTGTTACTTGAGTAAGTAAGCCCGAGGGGATTGTCTTTACACCTAGCGCCCTAAGGTCTTAATGGTCTGGGAGTCATTGGTCGAAAGCTCGTTAAGGTAGCATTGAAAAGCCTAAGGAAATAAGACATTGCATAGCTATGTGTATATAAAAAAAGAGAGAATAAAGTGGGAAAAAAGAGCAAAAATCCCCCGTAGATGAAAATAAAGCATGAGTATCCCATGTTGACCCTCGATATTGGTAATTGTTTGATTTTAGTTGGATCTAGCTTGTTTTTGGATTTCTTGAGTTTACACTATATGATGCCTTCGAAGAGACTTGTTATGTATTAAATTTGATTTTATATCGCTTAGCATGGTTGTTGAGCACACACACGCACTATATACCAAAGAATATGCAGCTTAAGACTTGATGATTGACTAGGAAATTGTTGATTGGTTTTGATATGAAGTATTGTCGTGTTTGCTTGATTGCTCTAAGGTCGAGTGAATAGATTTGATTCTATCAAATCTTCTTTGGATTCAGAGAGCATATAGATTAGTTGCATTTCATTGCATTGCATTGCATTATGATGTGTTGCTTGGGGACAAGCAACAATTTAAGTTTGGGGGTATTTGATAAGTGGATATTATATATACACTTCTCCGGTATCTTTTACTTGAATTAGTTGCTTATATTTATGTGTTTTAGTTACTTTTCATGCATTTTGTGTTCATTTTGTAGGTTATACGTTTGGGAGCGGTGTGAGCGACTATTGGTAAGGAAAAGCAAATAAAAACGCAAAGAAAAGCAAACCGAACATCATTTGGGCTTTCATGTTTACTTCATGTTCTTAGTTTAGAACTTAGCTTACATTGAAGAGCATCGTCTTAGCTTTCCAGAACATTTTGAATCATTCCAATCGGAGTTTGGATGCAAGAGTTATGATCGTTGTACCAACGGACATCGAACGTCATGGTTTTGGGTGGTCATTTGCATAGCAGTCACTTCCAGCTCAATTTCAGCCTTCATCCACCCAGAATTTCACAATCCTCAAAGAATAAAAGTTGTAGATATCGTCGATATCTTCGATTTGATAGGTGGAAGGCCCCGTAACTCCTCCCGGATCAAACGTTATGGCCGTTTTACCAGAGGACGTTGGAGTAGAAAATGTCAGAACATGGGGCAGCGCCGGGGCGCCTAAAATAGGCCTATGCCCAGCACCGGGGAGCTGGGGAGTAGTGTCTGAGCGTCGTGCTCAGTGCTGGGGTACTGGGGGAAGAGCTTGGTGTGGCCTGGACGCGTTTTGGGCGAATTTTGACACCTTTTTGACTCCAAATTGGATTGGGTTTGTTCCTAAGCTCAAAATTGGACTTGTAATCTATAAATACTTGATGTAAGGCATACAATAAAGGGAGATTACATAGATTAGATTAGAGATACACTCCAATAGATTAGAAAATAACCCTAGTTCTTATTAGTTTTGGAGATTGAAGCAACTTGGAGACCATTGAAGATTCAAAGCAGGAGCGAAAGAGGAGTTTTAAGACTACTGACAATAGATTCTATTCTCTTCTCTTCTCTTACTTTTATCTTTTAATGTCTATTCAATTGTGGATTCTTGGTTTTAATTCATTAATTATGAACTAATTCTTTTATTAAGATTCCAATTGAACCTTTTATGGCTATAAATTAGTTATTTAATTTATTCCAATTATTTGTGTCAAAGTGAGTTGTTTATCTTGCTTATGCTTATTGATTAATTATCTGATCAGTAATTACCTTGTTACTCTAGAAGGAATTGAGAAAGGAATTCTAGGGTTAGAATCATGTACATGATATCATGTGACTTAGTTATTTGCACAAAGAATAATTAGGTTTGTGAATAGAATGAGAATATCTATTTGCCGCATGTAACACATAAGGAATTGGGGTTGTAACGAGTTTAATTCAATTGTTTTGCATAGAGATATATTAAAATTAATCTGGGTTAAATAGAAGGCAAATGATCACTTGAGAAAGGGCTTTTGGCATTTGAGAATTCATGTTAACAATTCAGTAGACGTAATAACTGGGATAATTGGATAATTGATTTATAGTTCATAATTGGGGATATTGGAGTTTTTATCCTTATTTACCTGAATTCAATCAAATCTCAGTTTTGTTTATTTGATTTCTTTTAGACTAATCTCTTTTAATTGTTTAATTTAGTTTTCTTAATTAGAATATTCATAATTTGCAATTGTTTAAATAAAATTGATTCGGTTAAGAGTTAGTATTTGTTAATTTTTATTAAATAATTCCTCGTGGGAAAGATACTCTACTTTCACTTTATTATTTGTTGACCGTGTATACTTGCACGTATTCAGTGATTGCGAAATCGATCAACAGCTGTGAACAGGTCAGAAAGGAGAAACTGCAGGAGCCTTCAGACTTGAGGTATTTCCAAAATCACTCATCCTAAATGGCAGCACTCGATTATCTCGTATCCTTGAAGAGTGACATATTTATACCTATATATGATGGAAACTGCTAGAGTTTAGACTTGAGTTATTTCCAGAATCACTCATATTTGTGCCTACATATGATAATAGTTTTAGCTACACTTATCTTGATCCTGTCTTCCCTTCATTTGTTTGCATAAAAGAGATAAAAGGTGTTTAAGTTGAAGCTTTATCACATCTCTAGGGATGTTAACATATTTGCGAACTCTTATCCTCTGATCCTATTCTTTATCTCATGTTAGACTCCTATAACATTTAAATCTTTTTCTCTGTATACATATTATATTTTTATATGCAAATGTTCTTGGCCAATAATTAACTACTCAAATCTAGCTATTTTCTCTGTAACTTATTACCAGCCACATCATTTGTATTAACTCTTGGACTATTCGATTCCTCATTTCCAATTGCACATTTAGTTCTAATCGTAGTGCATCCCTCTTTCAATGTTACACACATTGAAGAATTTTAGGTTGAAACAATCCTTTTTAGGAAGTTGCCTTCTTCCATTTCCCTTTGTGTCTTTGCTATTATACTATTCATGTAATTAGTGATAAACTTTGTGTATGTGCAGGCAGAGTATTGCCTTGTCGGATATAAAAGCCCTTATTACTTTTTTCGAGACTAGCCAAGATATGGTTTGTATTGAAGATGTTCTATATATGGTTATTCGTGCTATTTCCCAAAAACAACTGCTTGCCTCTTTTCTAGAACAAGTCAATTTAATTGGAGGTTGTCACATTTTTGTCAATCTTCTTAAGAGGTATGCCATCTATCTTAAGCTAGCTCGAACTATATGTTCTGTTAATACTATTTTGCTCTAGTTGCCCCAATTTTTACATTACCAAAAACTATTTAGTACTTTATTTGCTATATTGGGAAGGAGTGGGTATGTATGTCTAAGTTTGATGGAAGCTTTGTTGTTGATTAGATGTATAACGGGTTTGGTAAACACAAGGATGCTAACTATTGTGGAAATGTTTGTGGAAGTTGTTGTGTTTTTGCTATTCTACGTGGGGATTGTTATGGGAAAAAGGAAGGCGGCGATTTCATCTTGCAGCTTATGCCATTGAATTAATGTAGTGGTACGCTTTTTTCAACCGCTTAATCATGCATGTAAAATCAAGCGATTATGAGAATCTTTTGCCAAATGCTTTCATAATTTTAATAATTGTGTTTATTAAAAACTTATTGTCACGTGCATGAGAGTGTCACTAAGCAAAGCTTTACTTATTCATTCAATAACTAGGTGCTTTCTGCTGCTTGTGAAACTTTTCTTCAAATCATTTTATCTACTTGCAGATGTTACCTTGTAAAAAAAAATATTACTCCTCCTTATTATATATCGTTGTAGATTCTTAATCGTGCTTTCTCCTAAAACGCCTATTAAAAGGGAAACGGAGGGAGTAGTTGATTATTGTTGTATTTGTTGAAGTACAATTATGCTTTCTTGCTTGTTACTTTTTCTCATTGTTTCAATGATATTTGAATCAGTGTACTTGTTTTTTTTTTAGATGGGACAAGAGGAGATTAGTGCTAGCGGGACATCCTATCTGAACAGGATCGATAACACCATATGAAGGGTAGCGCGCGTACATTGTCAACTATATGTTGATTGAAACTTGGTTCTATCTTGCTTTTTGTTATACTATTGTTAATTGAATGTGGTTTGTATTATTGAAACTTACGAACTGATATGGATTAAGTTAGCTCGCACTCTATAAAATGGTAGGCATTTGAGGCCTTTCAAGTTGTTATACTATTGTTAATTGAATCTTGGATAATATTATACTGTTTTCACCCATTTTGAGTTAATATTGTATGGACATGTGCTAATGTGGCATTTTTTACATTTTTAAATCATAGTTGAATGTGTATTGTGTTACCGTTAGAATTTGTCCTTGCTCTAGGGTATATCCTTTTACCAACATTTATTTGCAACGTAGCAGTTAGTGCATTTGACCACTGCACCAAAAATGATGTGGTGCGATTGAGCTCTGAATTTAGACCTTTTAGCTATATATCATGGCATTAGCATATTGCAGGTGCATTGGTAATGTAGGTGAACCACAATATTTATTTTTCTTTTTTTTTTCATCTACAACAATTTAAAAATGTTGTGTAAATATGTCTAAACGTTGTCTGGTATATTAAACTACAACATTTTTATCCAGAAAACATTGTGGAATCATACCTTCTACAACGTTTTTAAGCATCTGCTAATTTATGGAAAAAAAATCTACAATGTTTTTTTCTTAAAAAACATTGTGTAATGTGCTTAACTACAACGTTTTAAAAACGTTGTGTAAGGGTGTCAAATAGATGACACCCTTAACCACGACGTTTTTTTGACTGAAACCACAACGTTTTTTCCGCGTTGTCTATTTACTATTTTGTAGTAGTGATGGTTAATCTCAGGAGTGATCATGATGATTATCCCGAGATGTATCTGAGTAGTGATGAGGAGGTAGAGTCTAAAGAAGCTAAGATGGAGTTAAAGAATAAGATCAAAGTTGGAGAACAAGATCAGCTATCTGCAGAAGTCCAGGAACTCCGGAGTAAAGTATTTCTCTTGGAGGAGCTACGGAAGACAAAGCAAGCGTTACGCGAAATGACTGAAGAACGAAACGAGCTGAAGGCATAGGTGGAGACGATGAAGACTGAAGGTGGTGGATCGTCTGAAGGAACTAGCAAGAAGGGCAAGACTAAGAGAAAGAGGGACAACGACAATGACAACTTTGAAAATTAAAACGCGAAGAAGAGGCAAGCCTGTAGCAAGTGTGGAAAGACCCACGTGGGAGAATGCATGATGTGGAAGAACGTGTGCTTCAACTATAAGCAGGAAGGACATATTTCTTTGCATTGTCCTAAGCCGAACATGAGGAAGTGTTTCTCATGTGGGAGAACGGGTCACGGATTCAACAAGTGTCCCAGGAAGAAGAAGACTGGTGAAGGGAGTGGTCGGTAGACAACTTAGATATATGTGATAGTATCATTTGGTAGAAGTTTATGATATTAAGTGTTGTAATATTGAGAATGATGTTTAAGAATATGTAAATATATATGTTTTATGAATGAAATCTTTATTTTCTATATGAATATAAGATTAAGATTAACTTGTATGTTCTTAAAACTCATACTCATGGTAAGTTCATGACTCATAATTATACGAAATGTTTTGAACCCCTCAGCGAATGGACGCTAAAGGTCTGACTAGGATAAGTTTATACACTTATATAATTGTGGCAAGTTATTGAACTCATAAGTGTTGTAAGTTTGATGAACTGGGAATAGTTATGTGAAAATGGAAAATGGAAACTTTTTGTGTAAAGTTGGAGAATTGTAACTTTTTGTAAAGTTGAGTATGTTAATCCTAAAATTATTTTAAAAGGGATAGTAATATGTGTTAAGTACTAAATGTACTATGTGCTATTTGAATAAATATGTGATTATATGAGAAATATGTGTTGAATTCTTATTGTGTTAAGAATTTGTATAGAGAAAGAGAATTAATATAAATTTTTTATTTAAATCAAATCATGTCGCCTAGACGACAAAATCGAAACCAACGAGAAGAACAGTCAGTGAATAACGAAGGAGGTCAAGCAGACCCAATGCAGAATTTCGTAGACATGTTAGCCCAAGCTATGGAAAATAGAGCTCCAGCTGCAAGAAGAAGGGCGAGGAATCAACCAGCCGACAGATTGGCTAACTTCAAAGACTTTAAAGTGGTAGGACCGCCTGAATTAAGGGAACCATGAATCCGATTGAAGCCCAAACTTGGGTAAAGGAGATGGAGAAGACATTCGTTATCGCTAGAGTAGCGAAAAAGCAAAAGATGACTTTTGCAACTTATCTGATGAAGGAGAAGCTAATTACTGATGGGAAACTAATCAGGCAAGAGCTCGTACAACCATAGTGACATGGACAAGATTCATGGAATGGTTCTTTGAGAACTACTTCTCACTGAGTATGCAAGCTCAGATGGAAGTTAAGTTCTTAGAACTTAAGCAGGAGAACATGTTGGTATATGAGTATACTGCCAAATTCAACAAGTTAGCAAGATTTGCACCTCATCAGGTGGACATAGAAGCAAGTAAGGCGAGAAGATTTGAGAATGGACTGAAACCAGGGATATTTAACAAGGTAGCGATATTGCAGATCAACACGTTCACGAATTTACTGGAGAAATCATTAATTGCTGAAGGAGGGAGCGAAGCTGCAGCTCGATTTCATTAGGAGAAGAAGAAGAAAACAAATGACGGAGGAAGCAGTGGGGGTAGTAACCCAAACAAGAGAAAGTGGAGTGAGAATACCCAATCAGGTAGCAAGACTGAAGAGAATATGAAAGGGAGGGAACCATGTTCAACTTGTGGGAAGAATCATGTAGGTGTTTGTCTGAAGAAGAAAGGAGTCTGCTATAACTGTGGGCAAGAGGGGCACATGTCACCCAATTGCCCCAGTTCGAAGAAAATTCAAGGTTGTTTTGCATGCGGATTGACTGATCATATGGTACGAAACTGTCTGAAGAGGAATGCGAAAAAGGAAAGTGTTAACAAGGGACCCGATGGTGGAACCTTGGCAATTCGAGGACCTGCACAGACAGGAAGATCAACCGCATGTACATTCAATATGACGACGCATGAGGCAATGGCTACTTAGGAGGTGGCAACAGGTAATGATTTCGCTTAATACTTAAATTACGCGAGTAATATGAGTAAGATATTTTTATGAACTGTTTTCTTTTATAGATTCAAGTCACAGGTTAGAATTTGAAACACAAATTAATATTGTGTTGATAAAAATGAATTGATGATACAACTTTAAAAGATGGTAGAGAATAAGAAAGCGGTGATTCCAAGGACAAAATTCTTTTAAGGAGGGGTGAATGTGATAACCCGGGATTTTAAATAATCCAATTTTTACGGATAATTTTTTTTTATTTAATATTGACATTGACTGTTAATATTGTATTGTGTATCTGTCATACGAGTCTCGAGAATTAGTCAATTTATGTATTGACTGAGAAATTAGAGTAGAATTGTGCTTAACAGCTTTAGAAACACTAACCCTAATTTTTGGATAGGGATTTGATAGAAAATATAATTAAAATAATTATTTTAATAAGTATGTGTTTGTATTGTATAGAAATTTTGATCAGTGATTGATCGGATAAGATTTAAAATTAATAAACCCTAATAAGAGATTAGAAACCCTAACACACAGTTAGAAACCCTAATCACGAAAGTCGAGAAACCCTAATTTCATATTTGGGATTCTTAAGCCCTAAATTAAGAAGCCTTAATCCTAATTGATAAGCTTAATGTGTTTATTAAACATTGATGTGATTAGGATACCCTAATTTAATTAGGAAACCCTAATTGTAATTTAGAAAATTTATTTTTTTCTAATTAAAACCATAATTGGAAATTTTAGAAACTAATATTATAAAACCTAAGGGTTAAACCCTAAGGGTTTTGATAATGTCTAGTTTGCCATTAAAATTGCATGTACATTGACCAAAATGCCCTTTTTCATTTCTTTAATTGGTGACTTGTAGAAATTGATAGCAACTTTAGTTGGTAACCTAATGCCTTGACTTTGTGACATAAAATCTAGAAATATCAGCCAGCAATATCAGATCTAGAGCTCTATATCACCATATATATAGATTTGGGAGAGAGAAAGTTACTACATTTACCTTATTTTTCAACCTAGCTTTCACCAACTCATTCTCTGTCAACACCTCCGAATTTGCTAAGTTTATCAGTCACAAAACACCTCTCTTAAACATCTAGATCAGTTAAGGAGAGTAAGAATCAAAGAATTAGCAAGAGAAGGTATAACCCTAAACTCAACCTAGATCTTGTATGCTATGAAAATATTCGTGTTTAAGTGTTTAAATTTGTGTTATAAGATATTTTTAGATGATCTATGTTGATCCATCATGGATCCATAGCTTCAAAATGCTTTAAAATGATGATTTTTTAAAACTGATCTTGAGCTTGAAAAGTGGTCTGACAACCGAATGTCAGTGGCCACAGATCATTGCTCATTTATAATTTTTGGTGTTATAAAGTTTTAATATGTAACTTGTCATGTGGTCTTTAATCTGCAAGTGGAATCAGTGTCATTGGATGTCTAGATTTGTAGTTATTAACGGTCAAAACCCGTTGACCGAAAGCATATGACCGCCAAATCTGGGTAACCCGTAAAGCCGTGAACAAATACGACAACCTTTTGAATCTACCCGATTTGACATATTTGATGTCGTTTGATGATGTTTTTGTAATCAACTTGTAGCCCATTATGTGTTCTTTAAATATATGGCTTTAGATCATGTAAGCTATCAACATATAGAACGTAACAGTTGGTCAAAGTAGGCCATTCGGCCATGACTGTGAATTTCTGGAATTTCCAGAAAAGGTTTGCATGAAAATTCTGACAGGGTTTGACCGAGCTTAATCTGGTCATTGGTGTGTTGTTCGACCGATCTGTTGTTTTATTAGTGTTCCTTGACATATGTACTAGATTTAAGAACCCAGAAACCACATGTTTGATGACCATAACATGTAAATATTTGAGCTACTAGATGACCAGTCGAACTATCTAGGTTTCTGGAAAACCCAGAAATGCTCTGATAGCATATTTGCAAGCCTAGATCTCCTTTTGTGTTTGTTGTATGACCTAGATATTGGTTGCTAATTGTAGTGTTGTATAATGCCTACAAGATCATGGTTAGATATTTCCCAGAAACCTTTTGAATTGAAAATTACACACGGTCAAACCATGATCCTTGAAGCTGGTCTGACAGTGTTCTTGAGGCTCAAGAACACCTAAGATGACAGACAAGTGTCGCTATAGGCTTTAGCGACAGTTTCTGTGAGACCCCAAATTTTATGAATAAAGATATAAATTTCTCGAAATATTTTTTTTAATATTGTGGTGTGGATTTGATATAATGTTATAGTTGTGGGTAGTATTTATAAATTTTGCAAAGTATGCAAGTTGTTATATAATATTCGATTGGTCGGGGAATATTCGTTTTAATAGGGAATATTCGTACGACGGCACAATCATTGGTGGACCCCACAACGGAATTATTGTCGGATTGAGAAAACGACAAAAATATTTTTATGAAAATAATGGCGGAAGTTTTATCGTTAAAACTGTTGAACTACTCGGTAGTAAAAGTACAGTAATACGCGTGGTTGCATAGTAGCACACGGTATTGATTATTAATACTTACGTGAGAAGTCACTCAGTTTTGTTCAATTATTGCTTTAGTAATTGTTGCATAATATCTCAAGTTATTTGATTCAATTATTGTCGATATTTTATATATTATTAAATCAATAATTGAGATGACAGAGTTATTAATATTATTATTTGTAATATTAACGATGTCTAGAAGTTCTTCCAAGAAGAGGTTTGGTCACCTAATTACGCGCCAATAGGGAGAAATCCTTATTGGAAAGCCCCCTCTTTCCTGGGAACGACTTGGTCGATTAATATTGTGAATTATAATGATGATGATAAGTGTTGTTAAATATATTGATGTGTCTTTTTATGAAGTCACGAAAGTTTATATATATTTATATATAAATTTTGTTTTATTAGTATTATTAATGTAATAAAATGTAATGTTTTTTATATATAAATGCAAATACTTTTATAAAGTTATTTGTTTTATTAGACTATAAATAGAATATATTATATTATATTCTATTATGCATAGTATTTTTCATAGTAAAATCTTTTTATATAAAACAAAATACTTTTATAAAATTATTTATTTTATTAGACAATAATTAGAATATGTTATATTTTATTATATATAGTATTTGCATAGTGCTCGCATAGTGTTTTGCATAGTAAAATCTTTTTATATAAAATATAATACTTTTATAAAGTTATTTGTTTTATTAGACAATAGTTAGAATATATTATATTTTATTATGCATAGTATTTGCATAGTGCACGCATAGTAAAATATTTTTATATAAAATAGAATACTTTTATAAAGTTATTTGTTTTATTAGACTATAAATAGAATATATTATACTTTATTTAAAAGATTTTGTTTTATTAGAATAATTTATTAATACTGCATAGTAAATCAATATGGACCGTCCATTTAAAAGTAAATCAATATGGACCGTTCATGAATTAGTTACTATTCAGTCCATTCTCCTATAAATAGAAGCTCATTCCTTCATTATTTCTTATGAATTCACTGAAACTCTAGAGAGAGAAACTATAGAGAGAAAGAAGAAAAATATTCTGCTACTTCACTACTCCTATATCCAATTTCTTCTAAGGTAAGGGGTGTTATTTCTTTCGTATTCATGAAGAGAATTATTTTCGTTCAATACTCGTAAGGGGTATTATTTCTTTCGTATTCATGAAGAGAACTTCATTATTCCATTCTTTATTATTCATTGGAATAACTCAGATATCTGCCAAGCTACCCTATACTTGGTGAAATTCTTACATTATTCCATTCATTATTATTATGTTAGAATAACTTTGTCTATCTGAGTACCGCATACATGGTGAAATTCTTCATTTATTCCATTCTTTATTATTATGTTGGAATAACTTTGTATATCTGCCATACCACATACATAGTGAAATTCTTACATTATTCCATTATTTATTATTATGTTGGAATAACTTTTGATATGTGAAGTACCGCATACATGGTTAAATTCTTCTTTTATTCCATTCTTTATTATTTTATTGAATATCACTTGCTTATTAAGTATTACGCTTTGACACAGTTCCATTAATTATTATTACATTGGAATAACTATTATTCCTAGGCTCACATGATCTTTGCAATTTGTATGGAAAGCGATAAAGAGCTATATATATAAAAGTTGTAAATATATATATACAAACATGATCAACCACCACGAAGCAACTCCATGGGGATCGAAAATATAAATATTTAAAAGCGATATATATAAATATATATATATATATATATATATATATATATATATATATATGGATATGATAAACCACCACGAGTAAACTCTGTGTGGGACGAAATGTAAATAAAGTTTAAAAGCGATCAACCCACACAAAGTAAACTCTGTAGACCCGAAATGTAAATAAAAGTTAAAAGGCCCACAGTAAACTCCAAGCTCGATGAAATGTAAATATATATATATATATATATATATATATATATATATATATAAAAGTAAATAAACGACCGGATGTGAATCCGTGCTCATCGGATATGTCCGAAAACAATTATATATATATATATATATATAAAAAGTGATTAAACATATGGATATAAAATCCAGGCTCATCAAATATGTCTAACAATAATTATATATATATATATATATATATATATATATAAGCAATTAAACGTACAGTATATAAAATTTAGGCTCATCGAATGAGTCTCACTACAGCTTATATATATATATATATATATATATATATATATATATATATATATATATATATATATATATATAAGCAATTAAATGCTCGGGCAAGTCTAGGATCAATCGAGGCATAACTAGATAATGTTAGTCCATATATGAAATATATACATATATATAAGTATATATATAAACAGACAGAAATGAAAACCACGGACCGAAGTCCGGGCAAACATACTCACACGACTCTCAATGTGTACAACAGTGTGTGCTAATATGAGAAGAAGGCTTTATAGAATATAAGAAGGCTTACAGTGGGCTGCCAAAGTAGGCTTCTATGACTTTAAATGGATAAACACTCAGCTCCAGCTGGATAAAAGATAGATATATATGAGCTAACTAGTGTTTAGAAGTGAGGAAACACTCAAAAGATGTGTATACAGAGTAAAATGGACAGGGCTTCCGTGCCTCTTTCCCTCCCTCTTATTCTCAATTGGCTGATCCCAATGCTTGTATATATAGACTGATGGCCGTAGGTACACCTGCAGCTGGTCGTGGTGCATCCAAGCCTCGCGGGTCCTGTCGTCTCGTAGGACGTGCACTCATGCACTGTAATGTCCGCTCGAACTTGCAGAACTTCAATCCGAGCATCCGAACGAGGTATATTTGACCTTCTTCGGACCACTTGTGTCGAGAGTTACGCAATGACATGGATTAGAGGTTGTACGAAGTCAGGAAGAGGGGTCTATGCCCATGGTCTTCATGCTTCAAAATCCAAAGTACTGTCACACGTAATAGTCACTCGGGATTGTTACTCCTCGGTTCTTGTGGGACATTGTTGTATGTATGTATGTATGAAGTGTTGAGACGACGTGCCATTGTCGAAGGAACAAGATGACGTTTGACTCCTCGCCGGGGTTATCACCGGTTTGAGTTAAAAATAGACGTTGCTTAGGTTTCTGGTTTGAGATTGGACTACTTGTTGGTATATTGCGCGATATCATCTTGTTGAGATGGTAAGATGACGTTGTGACTCCTCACACCGGGTTATCGCCGTTTAATCGGAAGCGAGCGTTGCTTTCGTGGTTACTGGTGAGATTGAATGCTTTGCTTGTTTGTATGTCTCACTGTCATCTGTGGATGTTCCTGTCTGCCCGTTGTTATCTCCGGGTCTGAGGTGTGTGTGCCTTGACAGGATGCATGTGGTTGAAGCTGATTGCATATGTTTGAAACAAGCATTTCCGGTTATTATCGCGGAATCGCAATAACTTCTCTTGGGGCTATCACCAAGGATGGGGTTTTACTCGATGTTGTCTCTGGGACTGGAACCGAAAGTCATGCAGATGTTATCGAGCGAGATGTAATCGCCCTTCTCGGTGTTGTTGCCGGTCTTTTGATCTTGCAAACCTCGGGGTTATCTTCAAGATTTGAAATGACATTCCCGGTGTGTGTTCGGGGTTTGAGATGAAGTTCCCGGTTTGTGTTATGGGTTGGAGCTGAACTTTCGGTAGTATCCGGAATGGATGTAAGCTGTCTTTCAGGGTTATCTCCAAAAGACAAATCTACCCTCATGCAATGTTAGTAATAGGAGCGCAGAAGATTTTGAGTGTCTACAGATGCCCCTCTTTATCATATTCATGCAATGCAAGACATGGATATGATAAAGAATCCTATACACTTGAAATGCAAGCAAGATAAACATGATGCTATATGTAGCAACATGATGCAAATGCATGTAGAATGCATGAATGATTGTCAGGTAATCCTGTTGGGATGACAATCAATGATGGCTTGGACATGCGATCCAAGTTTCCAAGGATGTTGATGTTGGGGCTATCACCAAAGTCCTAAATCCTAGACACTGGCTCATATTCCATAGAGGTACCTCTTGTGTGTAAGAGATCTGTGGGGATAAAGCTTCATTTGTTTGAGGATGTGTATAACATATTCCCTCATTCTGTCGGAGTTACTGCCAACAGTTTTGTTGTTATCAGGGTTGCCTGATCTTCGCTGATGTGTGTATCACCGGATAAATCTCTGTTGGATGCATTGTCAAGGCTGCTTGACCTTCATTGATGTATGTGTCAATGGTATCATTGCATTGTGGCCCCCACCGGGGATACGTAGATGCTTGAAAGATACGCGTTGTGACCCCCGCCGGGGATACGTGGATGTTTGAAAGATGTGCGTTGTAACCCCCGTCGGGGATACGTAGATGTTGGTAACTTCGGCGTTGTAACCCCTACCGGGGAGGTTTGATATGTCGTGGTTTTGCGTTGTAACCCCCGTCGGGGAAGTTTTTAGGGTTGTGATCCTACAAATGACGGCATCGAACCTTTGTGGGGTATTATCGAGCAAGATCTGTGAAAGCTGAGCTCATTGGTATAGTATACCGTGCATTCAGGCGAATACCTTTTAGACGTCGGGAGTTTAACTCTGACCGATGAGAAACCAGGATTTGAGGCTATTTCGCTCAATCGCGTAGCACTTTTATTTCTGATTTGGCCTTTAAAGCTCGTGAGACCTCCTTTGCAACTCTAACTGGAGTGAGCCGGAGGTGTGGGACCTATGTAGGAGTGCCGCAGGTGTACTGCGAGGAGCCATGAGTTAGCTTCGCTACCAACCGTGTTCTTTGTGTATAAGCGGTGGTTGCTTTCATAAGTCATTTTCAAGTTGGGCAACGAAGGAAATCCAAGAGCTCTTCTTCATATCTGCTGAGTTCGGGCAAGTTTCTGCATATTCTGCCACTGTACAAGCGTTCTTCACTGTCCTAGTAACACATGCATGTATTTTTTTTTCCAATTTCTGTTTGTTGGAAAATGACTTATCGCATGAAATGCATTTAGACACATAGTAGTGTATATGCATGCTGATATGACTTGATAAAACATATTCAACATAGTAAATGTTAGTATTAAACCATGATGAACATAATGATGTGAAAAAATTTGACTTTTAGAAGCAGTCAAATTGGCACCTTTTACTATCATTTCTTATCCTACATGAGGACAAATGAGTATAGGTGGACAAGCAAAATAATCCTGGTAATTAGACTACACTTACGAATTTTTTATTGCAATGTATTGATGCATACAGGATGTATATGACTGTGTATAGGTGTGCTACTAAATGGCCACCTAGTCATGCCTATGTGCATGTGGATAGTCCAATTTACAAAGGGGCTATGGCCAAATTTTCCCAAAATGTCGGTATTGGGTAGTCATGCATTTTTAACTCTACTGTAGATGTATGTTAAAACAATGCATGCATACATGTAATCATAGAATGCATTTTGAAAAGACTCCAAGTAAGAAATTATCACACCCTTTCTGAGGTGATTTGGAGACTTGCTGTCCAGATATCATGGATCCGGATCAGCCGAGTAGTTTCCACAGGACCACTTCTTGTGTACGGAGGAGGGTTTTTGAAGAGCCTTAGCATCGTTCTGTTAGACAGCCTCGTCGTTTGGCGGAGGCGGTGATACGTCCTATTCGGGTTGAAGTGCCAAATGTTGAGGACGAGGAGGAGGATGCACCGATCGAGGTTCCTGCTCCTGCTATACGTGTTCCCCGTAGGGAATTGCTAGGTATTCATGTGGCAAACCCAGATCTTCTGGGTGACTTGAGTAGGCATCCTTCAGTATACCTGCGCGCAAACAAGGTATGAAGTTAGATCTTTAATCTTCTTTATTTCCTATTGATGAGGAGTCAAGGAGTCTGATGTTAATTTACATTTTATGTAGGTTTCTGGCTTCACACAGCCTCGAGAGAACTGGTTTAGCATCCACTCTATGTATCAGGCCTTGCATGATGACTACAGAGCGATCGTCCATGGTTGGGGATTCGGGAGTTGACTCCTACTTTGGAGGAGTATACGCAGTTGACGATGCTGCCACTGGACAGACCTTGCGTGCATATGGCTATTGGAGACATGAGCAGATAGTTCATGACCCTCGCCGGATTGAGACATAGAGTGGTCCAGGACGAGATTACATCCGACCACGTGATATCCCAACATTTCCTATTTGACAGGTTTGGCTCTGAGGACAGCTATACACGACATTCTGGGAATTTCACCACATCGGAGGACCATTGGCGTTCAACCAGAGTAGATGTATTGCTTCTATATGTATTGTCATACATCTTCATACCGCGGTACATGGATGAGCTGGATATCGGCGTCATTATGGCAGTGAGAGCTCTCAGGGAGGGTCATAACATTGTACCGATGATCATTGCAGAGACTCTGAGGTCAGCTACATACTGCTGCATTTATCCGACATGAGTATTTACAGGTAGCTCGGTCATGTTGTATGTGTGGTTTATGTCACACTTGAGACCGATTGGCACACTTAGACAACAGGGGTTTTGTTTCACCCATGAGATAGCCATGTCGTACTCCTTTCAGCCTGCAGAGTGTACAGATGCTGCATCGTGGTATGCTTTCCTGGCAGGGATTAGGGATCCGTTTGCCATATTGCCGTGTTCAGGGCTTAGTTCACCCTACAACTTCATTACTCATGCTCCGGGCATGGATTATGTCCCTCTGGCTGGATTGAGGGGGATGATCACTTACCACCCACTAGCCGTGATGTGTCAGTTTGACCAGTTTAAGGATTTTCATCCGTATGAGGGCGTAGTGAGTCGGTAACAGGCGTCACCGCTTTATCGGCGGAGATGATCTAGGTTGTATGCTGTTGGGATCGGCGAGAGTTGGTGAGTTTTCGATCGATCCATCCGTGTTGTTCTCTACAGAGTATTCATGATGGATGGAGACAGAGATGTCTGACTTACCGCAGTAGTATCCACAGTGCAGGGGATTGATTCTGACAATGAGGAGCCTATAGAGGAGGCTATTATTCCCATCGATGATTTGCTCTTTGGTTTGCCAAACATTTGTGATGGATTCTCCACCCCGAAAGCCATTTGTTACTCAAAGATTAGGCATAGCATTTGGAGCAGAGCTTACATCGATGACCTATGATAGAGATCGGGCTAGGGCCCACGATGTTGTGACTCTTGATGAGAGAGATCTTTGCTTTCTGTTAGAGAGTGATGAGGCTAGATCAGCCAGGGATGCATTGATAGTGGAGCGGGATGCCGCCTTATCTGCTAGGGATGTGGCCATCGCAGATAGTACTTTAGTTAGATCCCAGATGACTGTTAGTCTTGCCGACATGAGTGCTTACATTGATGAGCATTATACCACCATGCAGTTAGCCTCTGATCTGCTAGCTCGTGTAGATACCATTGGGCAGGAGCTTGCAGTGCTTCCTTCGTCGTCAGAGAGGGATGCTATGTTAGATCTGATAGTCCGTATACACATAGATCTGTAGATATCTTTGTATTTTCCTGCACAGACTAGCTTATCCATTTTGTCATGTACAACACATATGTATATATCACACAGTATTATGTATGGCAGGGAAATATATTTTGATTCACTTCCCTTTTAGTTATGCCTTGATACTTGCTTGATGTTTGCCTGTTTCTCCAGGGCCTTGTGATCTTGATGCATTCTGAACTTATCCTTGATAGATGGACATTGAGACGTCGCAAGATATCTCAGAACGGATCACTGATTTCTATAAATCCCTACCATCTTTGGTGTCTTGGGACTGGTATCTGTATGGAATGTGGAGAGGAGGGTGGTTTCTTCCTCTCTTAGATTGACCGCACTACAGATGGTCGCTCGTACTTCTATTTATGAGAAGCCTAGTTATTTCCATTTCTTATGGGTTGGTATTACTCTTTGAGGCACGATCGCAACTTAGATGGTCACCGAATCTTCTATTTGTGAGAAGAGGTTGGGTAATTCCATCCCTTTGATCTGAAACCGATGAAATGGGGAAAATTGAAGGTAGATCCAGGTACCGTGTGACAAGTATGTCTTTGCTACGGTAGGGGTTAGACCGCACCATGAATGGTACGCCACGCATCTCTATTGAAGAGGAGATCAAGTCTGCGTAGTTCGAACCTAGTGTAGGAGGTTCAACGCTGAATGCGGAAGGCAGATGGGTGTAGAAATATTTTTGTTGTTTTTGTTGTTTTGTAGAGAAAGGGCAGAAATGTTTTTGTTGTTATTCTTTATTACGACCGGGCCATATAGAATATGGTTGCCTACGTACCCCCGGGTATCAGGGAGATCAGGTCGACGTAGTTTGCCCCTCAGGACGAATTGAAGGTGAAGAGAAGTGTGAATCCCATGTGCAGGCTATACTGCGGGGAGAACAAAGTTTGATCCCATAATGGGGACAAACTGCAAGTGTGTCAAAAGATTGATCCCGTCCTCAGGACAAACTGCAGGCGTAGAAAAGTTTAATCCCATCCTCAGGATAAACTGCAGGTGTGAAAGGTTCAATCCCGTCTTCAAGATAACCAAAATTATGAAAGGTTAAGTCCCGTCTTCAAGATAACCGAGATTGTATGAAAGGTTTAAAATGAAGTAAAGCCAGGCTGCTAGCTTGAAGTGTATGTTTCCCTGAGGGGCAGAAGAGTATTCAAAAGGAAAGGGTTCAAAACCAGAATGACTGGTGATTTGATGATCAAAACCAGGATGTTTGTTTGATGGTAACTTCAGACATAGTACCATTTCACGGTGTCTGAGTTGATAACCTGTGGACATTCATCTTCATCCATTTCCTGTAATCTGAGAGCACCTCCTGTCAATACTTCCTTGACAACAAATGGTCCTTCCCAGTTAGGAGCGAATTTTCCCTTAGATTGATCTTGGTTGTCAATGATCTTCTTCAAAACCAAGTCATGTTGTTTGAATTGCCATAGTCAGACTTTTCTGTTGTAGGATCATGTGATCCTTTGCTGATATAACTGACCATGGAAGATAGCCGCGGATCGCCTTTCATCTATCAGAGACAATTGGTGATACCTGTCTTGTACTCATTGGTCTTTATCCAACTGAGCATCCATCAATACACTGAGGGATTCCATTTCCACTTCTATGGGGAGCACTGCTTCCATCCCATAGACTAATGAGTAGGGGGTTTCCCTAGTGGAAGTTCGCATGGAAGTTCTGTAGGCTAATAAAGTCAGAGGAAAGATGTCAGGCCATCCTTTGTGATTGGCGGACATTTTTTGCATGATCTTTTTGATGTTTTTATTAGCATCTTCAACAGAACCATTCATCTTTGGACGGTAGATAATAGAGTTGAGATGTTTGATGTGGAATTTTCTGCATAACACCTCCATCATTTGGTTGTTGAGGTTCTTTGCATTGTCTGACACAATGACCTCTGGTTGTCCATATCGATAGATGACATTGTTTCTGATGAAAGCAATGATAACTTCTTTAGTAACCCTGGGGAAGGATGCTGCTTCTACCCATTTGGTGAAGTAGTCGATCATGATGAATATATATCGATGTCCATTACTAGCTTTTGGCTTGATGGGCCCGATCATGTCCATTCCCCACATTGAAAAGGGCCATGGCGAAGTCATATTGTGGAGTTCCCTTGGAGGGGCGTTGATAGCATTCCCATGAATCTAGCATTGATAGCACCTCTTGACGTGATCATCATAGTCAGCTTTGAGTGTAAGCTAATAATGTCCTATTCTGAGAATTTTCTTGACAAGTAGGGGTTCGCTCATGTGAGGGCCACATACTCCACCATGGATCTCATCCATTAGGCTTTGAGCTTGGTCTTTATCCAGACATCTAAGGAGACCTAATCCTGTATCTCTTTTATAGAGTGCATCTCCGCTCAGGTAGAATTTCATAGCAAGTCGATGAATCCGCCTCTTCTCAGTTAGGCTCGCCTCTGCGGGTGTAGATCCATCTTGTAGATACTCCTTGATGTGCTGATACCAAGGGTTGTGGATGGAAGGTAACTCATTCGATACTTCTCCAATGTAATTCCCATAAACTGGGGCTTTTGCAGAGCAAACGTGATGTTTGGCATGTTTTCTTTGTCCGGTATGTAAACCAAGGAGGCCAACGTTGCTAATGCATCTGCAAAATCATTCCTATTACGAGGAATGTGTAGAAAGGAGATTTCTTCGAACTCCAAAGCCATCTCAGAACTTCTTTACCAGAAAGGCGAAAATGTAATTCTTTGGTTTGATAGATTCACGTGGATTACTTGATTACCAATTCGAGAATCCCCAAAGATGATTAACTACCGATGCCTATTGAACGGGCAAGTTTTAGCTCCATGATCTGACCTTACATACTCAATTGTGTTGTTGGTGTTTGACATAAACCGCAATTTGACTACGATCGATATCTGCTCCCCTCACGGGATATTAAAAGCGCCTAGCTCCGGAGACTTACGTGTTAATGACTCTATCAAAAATACATTCTCCACGTATGAGATGTATCGTACTGATGTTGTAGCTGAATTGTTATTACTCCTTCATCAGGAAATTATGTTTGTAAGGGTTTGTAATCCCCTGCAGGTGCGGCGGCCAGTTGATCCGCAATTCCCTGACCTTTGATAGACTTTTGCATCACATAAACGATGTCAAATTGCTGTAGGATCAACTTCCATCTGGACAGTCGACAATTCAGTATGGGCTTGCTGAACATATACTTGAGAGGATCCATTCGGGATATGAGATAGGTTGTGTAACCATGGAGGTAATGCTGTAACCTCATGGAAGCCCATGCTAAAGCATAACAAGTCTTCTCAATCAGAGTGGACTTGTGTTCACTGATGCTGAATCTTTTACTGAGGTAATAGATAGCTCGTTCTTGGCCTCTATTGTCTTTTTGCCCCAGCATGCAGCTCATGGCATTGTCATTTATGGACAGGTACTTGAACAGGGGAACATCATCCTTGGGAGGTACCAAAATAGGAGCGTTAATCAGTTGCTCTTTGATTGTGAGGAAGGCTTTCTGACACTCATCATTCCATTTCATGGAGGAGTTCTTCCTTAACAACTTGAAAATAGGCTCACAGGTTGCTGTGAGTTGAGAAATGAATCTGCTAATGAAATTGATTCTTCCCAAAAATCCCCATATTTCCTTCTCTGTCTGAGGAATGGGCATCTCCTTGATGGACTGGATTTTGGTAGGATCCAGTTCAATCCCTTTGTGGCTGACTAGGAAACCTAGCAACTTGCCTGACTTAACACCAAAGGCGCACTTGGCGGGATTCAATTTTAAGTTATACTTACACAACCTGTTGAAAAGTTTTATGAGATGGTCTAAATGGTCATCCTCCTTCCGGGATTTGACAATGATGTCATCCACGTAGATCTCTATCTCCTTGTGCATTAAATTGTGGAAAAGAGCCATCATAGCTCGATGATAGGTTGCCCCAGCGTTGATGAGGCTGAATGACAACCGTGTGTAGTAAAAGGTTCCCCAAGGCATGATGAAAGCAGTTTTCTCACGATTTTCCTCAGCGACCATAATTTGATGGTACCCCGCAAAGCAATCAGCAAAGGAATACTTGTCGTATTGAGCAGTATTATCAATAAGAATGTGGATAAAGGGCACGGGAAAGCTATCTTTAAGACAAGCTTTGTTCAAATCCCGATAATCCACGCAAACTCGCACCTTTCCCCCTGGTTTAGGCAAGGGAACAATTTTGGATATCCACTTTAGATATGTAGACACCATGATGATGCCAGCTTCAAATTGTTTCACAATTTCCTCTTTGACCTTTAAACTCCACTCAGGTTTCAATCACCTGAGTTTTTGCCTAACTGGCTTGAATCCTTCTTTAATGGGAAGGCGATGAAGAACAATATCCGTGGACAAACCCACCATGTCTTCATGAGACCATGCAAACACATCCTGGAATTGGGTTAATAGTGCAACCATGTCATTCCGTTGATTTGTGGTAAGGTCTGAACCAATCTGGATTAGCTTAGGGTTGTCTAAGGTTCCGAGATTGAAAGGAGTGGTTTGATCAAGATTGGGTTTGGGTTTTCTGCGACCCATTCCTTAATCTCTTAAGGTGTCTCAATGTCCTCTTGGATGTCCATCAAGTCTGAGTCCAACTTTGTATCAAAGTTACATCCCTTGTGGAGAGAAGGCACTTCATCAGCAAGGACAGGCACATCTAAATTCAGAGTCCTGAAACAAAAGATGCTTTCACTTAATATATCCAACTGTTCGATCATACAAAAGTGTTAGCATGTACTTGATAAAATAACTGCTAGTGCTGTAAAGGAAAGCAAGTAATTAAAGTTATCTACAGGGCAGAGGGATTTTTTTCCCATTTTACCCTCGTCGACTAATGAATGGAGTGCTGCTCCAATTGCAAAGGGCAAAGTCCTAATGGACTGCAGTGATGGAAGGATCGTCATTGTCCTTCTTTTCACGAATGATAACCATGACATCTGGGCAATCATCGTCTGGGGTGTATCTGTTTGTATATTCATCATGAACAATGACGCGAATGCCTGCCATCATCAAGGCAAGGTCATGTTTACGTTTTCGTTCCTTTTCTTCTGCCTCGGGATCAGGAATCAGCACCTCTTTTGCTTTGATTGGCACTGGTTTCGGAAATAGCATAGCCACAACATGGGCTAAAACCTTTACTGGAGATTGCATAAACTCATGAGGTAAAGGTATAGAGAATCGTCGTGCGACAGAAGCTTGAGGAACCTGCTTGTGCTTATGAGGATTCCTATAACTGGAACTGGCAGAATAGCCTAGTCCTACTGTTCCAATTTGACTGAACATTTGAATAGGGTGCTTAATATCCTGCTTATCTTTACCAAGCCCTTGTCCAGGTTGATGACCCAATAACATCATTTCTTGAGTGGCCGACATAACTTCGGCATAAATCTTGGGTACGGGAAGTGGCACTCCAATAGAATGGTATTGCGTGTTACTCACTTTTAGAGCATGGAAACTGGCCGGTTCAACTTCTGAATTAAAGCTGATAATTGGTAGAGTTCCTAGTTCAGGACAATCCGGCTCAGCATTGACAGTTACTATACTGTTGTTGATAATGTATTTGAGTTATTGATGTAAGGTGGAGGGAACAGCTCCGGCCATGTGTATCCATGGTCTCCCCAATAACAGGTTGTATCCTGAGTCTATCTTGGGGACGTGGAAGGATACATTAAATGTATTTGGACCAATCTCAATTGGCAATTCAATCTTTTCTGACGATTTTCATCGGGATCCATCAAAAGCTCTGATAACCATATGGCTGCTTTGGATCCGCTTGAGATTGATATTCATCTTTACCAAGGTGGCATAAGGACAAATATTTAGAGATGAGCCTCCATCTATCAATACTCCCTGCTAAGCGTGCAGAAAGACAAAACTGCAATATGCAAAGGCTTGCAATAACCGGTCCCTTCGGGAGGTATGTCATCATCAGTGAAGGATATCACATTGTTGTTGAAAATGTGATCAACCAAATGTTAAAATTTTTCCACATCCACTAATTTTGAAAAATAGGCTTCTTCTAAAACCTTCAGTAAGATCTTCCGATGATCCTCGGAAGAGAAAACCAAGTCCAGTATTGAAATCTGGTGTGGAGCTTCCCGCAAGCTTAAAACCACTTTAGCTTCATTATGGCCCATAGTGCGGAGGAATTGTTCAATCTTCTCCATGGACAACTTCCCCTTTGCTTCGCAAGTAGGTTTAATAACCCGTTGAGGGAGATACAATGGATTTTCCTTCGACACTGTAGCAGTAGTATGAGACATGGATCCTTCAGCTTCTCCATAATTCCATGGAACATTATGTAAGATGACAACAGGATGTTGTGGTCTGAAAGGTAAAGGAATTGGCTCTGGTGCGGCCACTTTCAAAGGTGTCAGCTCCTTTGAGTTGAATTGGTTGTATTGGAAATACTTTGACAGTCTCATCATCCACTTCGGATATAACTACTACTGATCCCTTCCATTTGGTAGGACATGCATTCCCACCCTTGAGCTGCACAGTGTAATCATCCGCTATTTGTAGGACACCGCTATCAATAAGATTCTGAATGAGATGGCGGAGTGCCCAACATTCTTTTGTGCTGTGATCGCGAGAATGTGAATGATATTGACACATTTCATCAGGATTGAACCGCCCTGAGCGGGGATTGATGGGAGGGAGAAGGAAGGTAATTCTTCCTTTGTTGATCAACATCTGTTGTATCTCCTCCATAGATTGGCCCAAATATGTGAATTCCCTCTGATTAGCGAAATCCCGACGGGCTTTAGCATTTGCTCGCTTCACAACCTTATCCTCCTTAGCTTCGCTTTTTGAAGGTGGTGAGGAGGCATTCATAACAAAAGGAAGGAGATAAGCATGCTCCTGCCTGATTAATTGGCGTGTGACTTAATGCTGGCGGGTCACCAGTTCTGCCAATTGTTCAATTTGTTTGGAAAGAGCTTTCATCTTTCATTCCATGGTAAACTGGAACTTTGCATAATCCCATTTGTCAGCACCATCTATGATGGGCTGGGATGATTCGCCGTTAGAATTGGAACCTTGTACAGTGCTCCAACTGATCATGTTGACCTCTTCTTCTTTGTGTTAAGGAAGAGGGTTGTCTTGCACATGAGGTTGATCTGGTTTGGTGACCACGATCTCACCATTGTCTATTAGATCTTGAATCTTATGCTTCAAGGCCCAACAATCTTGAGTATCATGTCCAGGTGCCCTGGCATGATAAGCACACTTTGAGTAGAATTAAACCCCCCCATTAGGGTTGGCTGGTAGAAGAAGATGTGTAATTTTCTTCTAAGCAGTCAAAAGAGCAAGAATATTCTCGAGCGAGTCCCCTAAGGGTGTGAACGTTCGAGGTCGCTTTACTTCTCCACTTTTAGGCAATGGAGGGTTTGAAGATTGTCTTTGGAAAGGGGAGTAGTTTCTCCTGTAGTGATAGGCATGCTTTGATTGCCTTTTTGTCCTTGTAGTATTAAGGAAACATCCTCCTCTTTCTTTTTATGGACCCTCCGGGGGTTGTTTCCATAATATCCGGACTGGATGTGCTCAGCAACATCTTTAAGAGCGGCTAGGTCTTGAATTTTTCCGGACTTCAATCCCATCTCAGCCATCTCGCCGTGTTTGATAATTTCAGAAAATGGTTTGCCAATACCAGCTAGAACTCTTTCATAGAAAGGAGCTTCCTGTACATCTATGAAAGTCATGACCATTTCTGATTCTGTCATGGAAGGAATAACTTGAGTAGCAAGACACCTCCACCTTTAAGCATACTCTCTAAATGACTCATTAGACTGTTTCTTGACCTTGGTAATTTGGTACTGGTCAGGAGCCATCTAAGATTGAAAACTGTATTGAGTAAGGAAGGCGTGAGCCAGCTCTTCCTAGCTATGGAACTTAGAGTTGTCTAATCTGGTATACCATGAATGGGTTTCTCCAGTCAGACTTTTCTGAAACAGCTGCATTCGGAGCTTTTCATTTTCTGCGTAAGACCCAAGTTCTCTGATGAACACCTTTAAATGTGTATAAGGATCCCCTAATCCGTCAGATTTCTCAAAATCAGGAGTCTTCAATTTCTCTGGATATTGAACACCAGAAAATATGCAAAGGTTTGTATATGAAACACTGCCATGGGTTCCAATCCCTTTGAGAATGCGGAAGGTTTCCTCCATTTGGAGGAACTTCTTCCTGATATCACCGGTGTCTGGATCTCCTTTGAGATCGGTGTTTTCAGGGTCTTTGTTGGTTGTATCCAACTGATGTTCTGGAATTGTTTTTTCCAGACCTTGAACTCCTCCTTGTGTAGAGGTTTCTGTATGTGTAGGTATCTTCATACCCTGAGTAGACTGGTGTAATTCTTTTAGTAGAATAGCCAAGTCTGTGATTTGTTTACTTAATCCGTCAAATTCTTCTCGGGAGACAGTATTAGACTGGTTAGAAGAAGACATGATTGGTTGTAGGCTCATGCCTTTTTGGACTTTAGAGTGTAATGTGCCCAATCTGCTTCCCTACAAAAAGACTTACGTAGTTTAGTCTTAGGGTAATGTAAATGTTATCATAACATGTCCGTTTAGGAATTTTGTCCTGCAAAACCGGTTGTTAATTGATAACATGTCATGCATGCACAGATATTCTTCATATTTTCCATTACATATGAATGAACATGGAATAGAATTATAAGTAAATGCTTTTAAAAGTAATTGAAAATGGAAAGTATGAAGAGACTTTCCTCCGCGTTTGGTTTATCAGAGGCTGACCAATCTTAGGGTTACTCTCGCGGCTTTTTGGCATGAAGGTTCCCTGATCATCGCAATCTACTTGATGGGAAGTTAATCCGGTCATTCAACTGGAGCGAATCTGAGTGGTGCCTTTCCTGAGCCCCGGGGAATCATTCTTCCCACGAGTCCAGTAATCAAACACCGACAGGATAGCCTCCTGGTGGAGGGACCACACAACATACATTCACATACAACGTGTCTCACTGTTTATGCAAAATGATGACATGTATAATGTTGATGATTTGACTTTAAGAGTCGCCAGTTGGTGTATTTAACTGGTTGCACCAACGCAACCGAAAAGGATTGCACATTGACCCAGTGTTTTAACACTGCTAGACGGGTTTGTGAAATCGAGATTCATTTTGGGTCCAGGAGCTTCATTATATGGAGGGAAGGTGTTAGGCACCCCCTTGACATCCGTGTTACCACGGTGACCGCCACTTTTCAAAGAAATTGTTATATGAATGTGTGTTTGTGTGTGTGTGGATAAATGTGGAGTTATTTGAAAGTAGTGTGAGGCCTCGTTCACAACTATATACACAAGGTTTGAATTTTATAGGAAAATTCAGTTTTAACCAAGATATAGCACTGACGTTTTATAAAAGAGGTTTTTCAAACCCCGTGCTCAATAGGAATTGAGACCTTTTCATACTTCCATTTTATTATTAAATGTTCAGCTTATTTGCTTTTATTTTCGAGATGCGAAGAATTCTCGAGAAAATAATATACAGTAGTGCCAAACTCCTCATAGTCATGACAGCCATCCAAGGAAATTCAGACACTGTAAAATAATGTATAGGTTGTTTACAGCTAAAAATGTCCATCATAGGAACCGAATCTAGATTCAGTAAACTGAACCTGTGATCACATGATTCTTAGGCTCACATGATAGTGCAATTTGTATGGAAAGCGATGGCAGATTATATATAAAATGCTATATATATATATATATATATATATATATATATATATATATATATATATAAACATGATCAATCACCACAAAGTAAACTCGGTAGTGACAAAATGTAAATAAAGTTGTAAAAGCGATCAACTCGCCACGAAAGTAAACTCCAGGCGGTGACGAAATGTAAATAAAGTTGTAAAAGGTCACGAAAGTAAACTCCGAACTGAGAGAAATATATATATATATATATATATATATATATATATATATATATAAAAGAAAACGACTTTGATGTGAATCTGTGCTCATCGGATATGTCCCAGCGGAGAATTATATATATGTATATATATATATATATAACTGATTAAATGCACTCTGATATAAAATCCGTGCTCATCGATATATGTAAAAAACAATTATATATATATATATATATATATATATATATATATATATATATATAGAGAGAGAGAGAGCAAGGTTCAAGAGCTTACCCTTATCTAACTCACTGAGCTCACCCCTTTAGCGGCGGACACACGCGATGGTTCGGTCATACAATCTGTCGTCTATACTTTTAGCGACGGACAACATATAAGCGTCTCTAAAAGTATGAGGCGGCGGTTATATGAATCGAACCGTCACGTCCGTCCGCTAAAAGG
This sequence comes from Panax ginseng, assembly GCA_020205605.1. NCBI lineage: Eukaryota > Viridiplantae > Streptophyta > Magnoliopsida > Apiales > Araliaceae > Panax > Panax ginseng. Next base: position 144,257,102 of record CM035139.1, read on the forward strand.
AGGGTGAGCTTCAAAGTGAGTGGATAAAGGTATGCTCGATCCGAATCTAATATATATATATATATATATATATATATATATATATATATATATATATATATATATATATATAAGCAATTAAACGCCTCAGGCATCAATTCTAGGCTCAATCGAGGCATAACTTGATAATGTTAGTCTATATATATATATATATATATATATATATATATATATAAAGACAAAAATGAAAATCACGGACCGAAGTCTGGTAAACACATTCACACGACTCTCAATGTGTACAACAATGTGTGCTAATATGAGAAGAAGGCTTTATAGAATATAAGAAGGCTTACAGTGGGCTGCCAAAGTAGACTTCTATGACTTGAAATGGATAAACACTCAGCTCCCACCAGATAAAAGAGAGCTATATATGAGCTAACTAGTGTTTAGAAGTGCGGAAACACTCAAAAGATGTGTATGCAGAGTAAAATGGACAGGGCTTCCTCGCCTTTTTCCCTCCCTCTTCTTCTCAAATGGCTGACCCCAAGGCTTGTATATATATAGCGGATGGTAGAAGGTACACATTGGCGGCGTACCGCAGTTGTACTATAATGGTTGTGATGTATTTGAGCCTCGCGGGTCCCGTCGTCTTGTAGTACGTGCACTCATGCACTGTAATATCCGCTCGTACTTGCAGAACTTCAATCCGAGCATCCGAACAAGGTATATCTGACCTTCTTCAGACCGCTTGTGTCGAGAGTTACGCAATGACATGGATTAGAGGTCGTACGAAGTCAGGAAGTGGGGTCTATGCCCATGGTCTTCATGCTTCAAATTCTATCCAAAGTATTGTCACACGTAATAGTCACTCGGGATTGTTACTCCTCGGTTCTTGTGGGACATTGTTGTATGTATGTATGTATGAAGTGTTGAGACGACGTGCCATTGTCGAAGGAACAAGATGACGTTTAACTCCTCGCTGGGGTTATCGCCGATTTGAGTTAAAAGTAGACATTGCTCAAGGTTACAACTGAGATTGGACTACTTGTTGGTATGTCGCGATATCAGCTTGTTGAGATGGTAAGATGACGTGGTGACTTCTGACCGGGGTTATCGCCAGTTTAAACGAAAAGCAGACGTTGCTCAGGGTTAGAGCTGAGATTGGACTGCTGCTTGTTTGTATGTCTCACTCTCATCTGTGGATGTTCCTGTCTGCCCGTTGTTATCTCTGGGTCTGAGATGTGTGTGCCTTGACAGGATGCATGTGGTTGAAGCTGATTGCATATGTTTGAAACAAGCATTTTCGAGGTTATCGCCGGAACTGCAATGGCATCTCTTGGGACTATCACCAAGGATGGGGTTGCTACTCCCAGTGTTGTCTCTGGGACTGGAACTGAGCGTCTTAGTGTTATGGCTAAGATAGAACTATTCTCTCCGGTGTTGTTTCCCGTCTTTTGATCTTGCAAACCTCGGGATTATCTCCGAGATTGGAAATGACATTCCCGGTGTGTGTTCCAAGTTTGAGATGAAGTTCCCAGTTTGTGTTTCAGGTTGGAACTGAACTTCCGGTAGTATCCGGAATGGATGTAAGATGTCTTTCAGGGTTATCTCCAAAAGACGAATCTAACCTCCTGCAATGTTAGTAATAGGAGCGCAAAAAATTTTGAGTGTCTACATATGCCCCTCTTTATCATATTTATGTAATGCAAGGCATGGATAGGATAAAGAATCCTAGACACTTGAAATGTAAGCAAGATAAACATGATGTTATATGCAGCAACATATTGCAAATGCATGTAGAATGCATGAATGATTGTCAGGTAATCCTGTTGGGATGACAATCAATGATGGCTTGGACATGCGATCCAAGTTTCCAAGGATGTTGACATTGGGGCTATCACCAAAGTCATGAATCCTAGACACTAGCTTATATTCCATAGAGGTACCTCTTGTGTGTAGGAGATCTGTGGGGATAAAGTTTCGTCTGTTTGAGGATGTGTATAACATATTCCCTCATTCTGTCGGAGTTACTGCCAACAATTTTGTTGTTATTTGGGTTGCCTGATCTTCGCCGATGTGTGTATCACCGGATAAATCCCTGTTGGATGCATTGTCAAGGCTGCTTGACCTTCATTGATGTATGTGTCAATGGTAGCATTGCGTTGTGGCCCCCACCGGGGGAAGGTTACTTCGATGGGTTTACTTGCCATCGGCTGACATGATGTCAAGGCTGCTTGACCTTCATTGATGTGTGTATCAATGGTTGCATTGCGTTATGACCCCCGCCGGGGATACGTAGATGCTTGAAAGATGCGCGTTGTGACCCCCGCTGGGGATACGTGGATTTTTTGAAAGATGTGCATTGTAAACCCCGCCGGGGATACGTAGATGTTGATAACTTCGTCATTGCAACCCCCACCGGGGAGGTTTGATATGTCGTGGTTTTGCGTTGTAACCCCCGCCGAGGAAGTTTTTAGGGTTGTGACCCTGCAAATGATGGCATCAGACCTTTGTGGGGTATTTCCGAGCAAGATCTGTGAAAGCTGAGCCCATTGGTATAGTATACCTTGCATTCAGGCGAATACCTTTGAGACAACATGAGTTTAACTCTAACCGACAAGAAACCAGGATTTTAGGCTATTCCGCTCAATCGCGTAGCACTTTTATTCCTGATTTTGCCTTTTCAGCTTGTGAGACCTCCTTTACAACTCTAACTGGAGTGAGCCAGACGTGTGGGACCCTTATAGGAGTGCCACAGGTGCACCTGCAGGAGCCCCAGGTTAGCCTACGGCCAACCGTGCCTATGTATAGGAGGCTGGTTGCTTTCATAAGTCATTTTTAAGTTGCGCAGTGAACGAAATCCGAGAGCTCTTCTTCAGATCTGCTAAGTTCGGGTAACTTTCTGCATATTCTACCACCGTACAAGCGTTCTTCACTGTCCCGATAACACATGCATGTATTTTTTTCCAATTCCTATCCGTTGGAAAATGACTTATCGCATGAAATGCATTTAGACACATAGTAGTGAATATGCGTGCTGATATGACCTAATAAAACATATTCAACATAGTAAATGTTAGTATTAAACCATGCTGAACATAATGATGTGAAAAAATTTGACTTTTGAAACAGTCAAATTGGCCCCTTTTACTGTCATTTCTTATCCTATATGAGGACAAATGAGTAAAGGTAGACAAGCAAAATAATCCTGATAATTAAACTACACTTACCGATTTTTTACTGCAATGTATTGATGCATACAGGATGTATATGACTGTGTATAGGTGTGCTACTGAATGGCCACCCAGTCATGCCTATGTGCATGTGGATAGTCCCATTTACAAAGGGGCTATGGAAAATTTTTCCCAAAATGTAGGTATTGGGTAGTCATGCATTTTTAACTCTACTGTAGATGTATGTTAAAACAATGCATGCATGTATGTAATCATAGAATTCATTTTGAAAAGACTCCAGGTAAGAAATTACCACACCCTTTCTGAGGTGATTTGGAGACTTGTTGTCCAGATATCATGGATCCGGATCAGTCGAGTAGTTCCCGCAGGACCACTTATGGTGTACGGAGGAGGGCTTTTAAAGAGCCTCAGTGCCGTTCTGTTAGACAGCCTCGTCGTTTGGCGGAGGCGGTGATATGTCCTATTTGGGTTGAAGTGTCAAATGTCGAGGACGAGGAGGAGGATGCACCGATCGAGGTTTCTGCTCTTGCTGTATATGTTCCCCATAGGGAATTACCAGGTTTTTAAGTGGCGAAGCCAGATCTTCTAGGTGACTTGAGTAGGAATCCTTCAGTATACCTGCACGCAAAGGAGGTATGAAGTTAGATCTTTAATCTTCCTTATTTCCTATTGATGAGGAGTCAAGGAGTCTGATGTTGATCTGCATTTGATGTAGGTTCCCGGCTTCACACAGCCTCGAGGGAACTGGTTTAGCATCCACTCTATGTATCAGGCCTTGCATGATGACTACAGAGCGATCGTCCATGGTTGGGGATTCGGGAGGTTCTTCTCCATTCTACCCGTCATTTGTCCTCGGGTTACCCTCGGGGCATTGTCTCGAGCGGTGGTTTCACCGTCAGATCCAATCCATTTGTTTGGATCGTGAGGTGATGATGACGCCTATGGATTGGCAATTTATCATAGGTATGGAGTTTGGAGGGGAGCCAGTGCCTTGCACGATGGATATTACCCCTACTGCTGTCAGATCCTTGTTGGGAGTTCTGGCGGAAACGGTCAAGGGCAGGACTGTTCGTACGGGTCCTTTGAGCGTAGATGCTATTAGCGGGCTATTGAGTGAGCCCATACCCGATGATGTGAGAGTCAGGGATCACATTCTCCGGTGATTGTTCCTGATGATCATTAGGGGCTGCTTCATAGCAAATAATTCCTCTCTCGTCTTTTCTCTTTGATCGGCGCCACTCGACACGTGGGCCGTATAGAGAAAATGCGATTGGGGTTCTACACCTTTGCCTACTTCCTTGGGGAATGCGCATGCGATCGCAGGGCTTGATGGGCGTGGTTAGGATTCTACCGTTTACTGTTTGGTGAGTGTTTCTCTTGTCTTTTCCCATGTATAGGTTAAGAGTGTTGATGACAATGCGATGATGTTTGCCTTTGTGTTGGCAGTTTTGGGCCTATGAGAGGCTTCCTTGTTTGCGTCCTGTGAGCGTGCTAGGTTTAGACACCTATCCACGAGGACGGAGATGGCATCATTCCATACTAGCGGAGGTCTTTGTTGCTGAGGGTTTCACTCATTGTCACCTCTGACTATTGTTGACAAATTGATGTCATCACATGGATTCCCTACTCTGGAGAGCATTTGGGAGTTGGTTTCGAGGATGGGTACCCGACTCGAGTAGAGTACATCATTTCCACCCGTAGGATTCCTCTCTTCACAGATGGAGGATGGGAGCTCTATTTAGGAGAGCGTGCTATTAGGAGCACTACAAGAGAGATTCATATGCCGATCTTGCCTCCTGCCAGGCGTTATTGGCCTGTTTTGCAGTCACCCGTCATTGACATCCCATTGATGGGGATTGACGACTTTACATTATCAGAGGGCCCATGTTCTCAGGAGATGTTCCAGCATTGGTGGATCCCTCGTACCATTGGAGCTCAGACCCGCGCCACACAGTTTACGGGGGATATGGTTTCAGGATCTGTGTTGATGACGGATTGGCTAGCCTGTGTCAGAGATCCGACTCATGTGACACATATTGACAGATTGCCTTGGCAGCTGGACCGGTCACATCTTTTCATTCGGCATTTGGGTAGAGATCCTGTAGAGGTAGATACTTTTGATCCTTCCAGCTCTTGCGCTGGTCCCTCAGGTGACCCATATGGTTTTACCAGCGCAGATCCTCCCTTATATTGACCTGAAATCCCTGTAGATAGAGATCCAGTGACTTAGGATGAGTTACATCAGGTGGACAGGATCGATGATGTAGACATCAACACTCTTGACTTTTTCTGATGTATTTCTCACTATCTCTTTTGATAGGCCTCTATTGTATGTTGGGTAGCTTCGCCCTATTTCCCTGTATTTTAGCTGTATAGAGATGTATTAGATGATGATATACTTAGGAATGTATGAACAATTTTCCATTCCCTATATCATATTTCCATCTATTGTATCATGCATGTTATTATGTTATGCATATGTATGTATGTCCAGAGATATTCAGTATTGACCCCTGGATGGTCTTATGACACGGCCCATACAGATGTCTTCTTCGACAGTTAGCCATATTGATCATACCCCACCATTTGTGGTGGTAGCTGGTATACGCTCATAGTATGATAGTATATCACCATCAGACATGGTGATCATAGATGATTTGCTGCAGCATATTATGACCCTGTTGATGTTTCAGGTTCCCACAAGATTTGTAGAGGGTATGCTAGAGCACTGGGTATCGGAGAGGCAGGTTTTCCGATTTGGGACCCAGGAGTTGACTCTTACTTTGGAGGAGTATGCACGTTTGACGATTCTACCGCTGGATAGACCTTGCGTGCATATGGCTATTGGAGACATGAGTAGACAGTTCATGACCCTCACCGGATTGAGACATAGAGAAGTAGAGGAAGAGATTTCATCTGGCCACGTGATATCCCGGCATTTTCTATTTGACAGATTTGACTCTAACAATAGTTATGCACGGCATTACGGGGATTTCACCACACCGGAGGACCATTGGCGTTTAGCCAGAGTGGATGTATTGCTGTTGTGCGTATTGTCATACGTCTACATACCACGATATATGGATGAGCTTAATATCGGCGTCATTATGGCAGTGAGAGCTCTCAGGGAGGGTCGTACCATTATGCCGATGATTATTCCAGAGACTTTGAGGTCAGCTACATACTGCTGCACTTATTCGGCAGGAGTGTTCACAGGTAGTTCGGTCATGTTGTATGTGTGGTTTATGTCACATTTGAGACCGATTGACACATTCAGACGACAGGGGTTTTGCTTCACCCATGATATGGCCATGTCATACTCCTTTCAGGCTACGGAGTGTACAGATGCTGCATCGTGGTCAGCTTTTCTGGCAGGGATTAGAGACCCATTAGCTATATTGCCGTGTTCAGAGCTTAACACACCCTATAGCTTCATTACTCATGCTCCGGGCATGGATTACCTCCCTCTAGCTGGATTGAGGGGCATGATTACCTACCACCCACTGGCCGTGATGTGTCAGTTTGACCAGTTTCAGGATTTTCATCCTTATGAGGGGGCAGTGAGTCAGTGCTTCGCTTCACACCGTTTATCAGCGGAGGACAAATCCAGGTTGTATGCCTGTTGGGATCAACGAGAGCTAGCTGAGTTTTCTGTCAGTCATCCAGGTTGTTCTGTAGAGTATTCCTTATGGATGGAGACAGAGACTGCATCGGCTGCGGCAGTATCCACAGTGCAGGGGATTAATTCTGACGATGAGGAGCCTATAGAGGAGGCTGACATTCCCATCGATGATTTGACTGCTGGGCTGCCGCATTTGTGATGGATTCTCCCACCTCGAGTGCCACTATTACTCAGTATTCGGCTAGGGCCGCGATGTTGACAGCTCTTGATGGGAGAGATACTGCTCTGTTAGAGAGGGATGAGGCTAGATCATCCAGGGATGCATTGATAGTGGAGTGGGATGCCGCCTTATCTGCTAGGGATGTGGCCATCACAGATAGTACTTCAGTTAGATCCCAGATAACTGTCAATATTGCCTACATGAGTGCTTATATTGATGAGCATTATGCCACCATGCAGTTAGCCTATGATCTGCTAGTTCATGTAGATACCCTTGGGCAGGAGCTTGCAGTGCTTCCTCCGTCGTCAGAGAGGGATGCTATGTTAGATCTGATAGTCTGCATACACACAGATCTGTAGATAGCTTTGTATTTTCCTAGACAGACTAGCTTAGCCATTTTGTCATGTACAACACAAATGTATATATCAAACAGTATTATGTATGGCAGGGAAATATATTTTGATTCACTTCCCTTTTAGTTATGCCTTAATACTTGCTTGATGTTTGCCTGTTTCTCCAGGGCCTTGTGATCTTGATGCATTCTGAACATATCCTTGACAGATGGACATTGAGACGTCGCAAGATCTCTCAGATCGGATCACCGATTTTTGTAAATCCTACCATCTTTGGTGTCTTGGGGATTTGGTATATGTATGGAATATGGAGAGGAGGATGGTTTCTTCCTCTCTCGAGATTGATCGCACTACGATGGTCGCCATGCTTTCTATTTGTGAGAAGCCTAGTTAATTCCATCTCTTATGGGTTGGTATTGCTCTTTGAGGCACGATTGCAGCTTAGATGGTCACCGAATCTTCTATTTGTGAAAAGAGGTTGGGTAATTCAATCCCTTTGATCTGAAACCGATGAAATGGGGCAAATTGAAGGTAGATCCCGGTACCGTGTGACTAGTATGTTGTTCTGGTAGGGGTTAGACTACACCATGAATGGTTGCCTACGTACTCCTATTGAAGAGGAGATCAAGTCTGTGTAGTTCGAACCTAGTGTAGGAGGTTCAACGATGAATGTGGAAGGCACATGGGTGTAGAAGTATTTTTGTTGTTTTTGTTGTTTTGTAGAGAAAGGGCAGAAATGTTTTTGTTGTTTTTCTTTATTGAGACCGGGCCATATATAATATGGTTGCCTACGTACCCCCGGGTATCAGGGAGATCAGGTCGACGTAGTTTGCCCCTCAGGACGAATTGAAGGCAAAGAGAAGTGTGAATCCCATGTGCAAGCTATACTGCGGGGAGAAGAAAGTTTGATCCCATAATGGGGACAAACTGCAAGTGTGTAAAAATTTTGATCCCATCCTCAGGACTAACTGCAGGCGTATAAAAGTTTAATCCCGTCTTCAGGATAAACTGCAGGTGTTAAAGGTTCAATCCCATCTTCAGGATAACCGAAATTATGACAGGTTAAATCCCGTCTTCAGGATAACCGAGATTGTATGAAAGGTTTGAAATAAAGTATAGCCAGGCTACTGGCTTGAAGTGTATGTTTCCTTAAGGGGCAGAAGAGTATTCAAAAGGAAACGGTTCATAACTGGAATGACTGGTGATTTGATGATCAAAACCAGGATGTTTATTTGATGGTAACTTCAGAAATAGTACCGTTTCACGGTGTCCGAGTTGATAAGCTGTGGAAATTCATCTCCATCCATTTCCTGCAATCTGAGAGCACCTCCTGTCAATACTTCCTTGACAATAAATGGGCCTTCCCAGTTAGGAGCGAATTTTCCCTTAGATTGATCTTGGTTGTCAATGATCTTCAAAACCAAGTCATGTTATTTGAATTGTCGTGGTCGGACTTTTCTGCTGTATGATCGTGCGATCCTTTGCTGATATAACTGACCATAGAAGATAGCCGCGGATCGCCTTTCGTCTATCAGAGACAATTGGTGATACCTGTCTTGTACCCATTGGTCTTCATCCAACTGAGCATCCATTAATACTCTGAGGGATTCCATTTCCACTTCTATGGGGAGCACTGCTTCCATCCCATAGACTAATAAGTAGGGTGTTGCCCCAGTGGAAGTTCGCATGGAAGTTCTGTAGGCTAATAAAGTCAGAGGCAAGAGGTCAGGCCATCCTTTGTTATTGGCAGACATTTTCTACATGATCTTTTTGATGTTTTTATTAGCAGCTTCAACAACACCATTCATCTTTGGACGGTAGATGACGGAGTTGAGATGTTTGATGTGAAATTTTCTGCATAACTCCTCCATCATTTTGTTGGTGAGGTTCTTAACATTGTCTGACACAATGACCTCTGTTTGTCCATATCGACAGATTATATTGTTTCTGATTAAAACAATGATAACTTCTTTAGTAACCCTGGGGAAGGATGCTGCTTCTACCCATTTGGTGAAGTAGTCGATCATGGTGAATATGAATAGATGTCCATTACTAGTTTTGGGCTCGATGGGCCCGATCACGTCCATTCCCCACATTGAGAAGGGCCATGGAGAACTCATATTGTGGAGTCCTCTTGGATGGGCGTGGATAGCATTCCCATGAATCTGGCATTGATAGCACCTCTTGACGTGATCATCACAGTCAGCTTTGAGTGTAAGCCAATAATGCCCTGTTCTAAGAATTTTCTTGACAAGTAGGGGTCCGCTGATGTGAAGGCCGCATACTCCACCATGGATCTCATCCATGAGTCTTTGAGCTTGGTCTTTGTCTATTCATCTGAGGAGACATAATCCTGCCTCTATTTTGTAGAGTGCATCTCCGCTCAGGTAGAATTTCATAGCAAGTCGATGAATCTGCCTCTTCTCAGTTAGGCTCGCCTCTGCGGGTGTAGATCCATCTCGTAGATACTCCTTGATGTGCTGATACCAAGGGTTGTGGATGGGAGGTAATTCATCCGATACTTCTCCAATGTAATTCCCATAAACTGGAGCTTTTGCAAAGCAAACGTGATGTTTGGCATGTTTTCCTTGTCTGGTATGTAAACCAAGGAGGCCAACATTGCTAATGCATCTGCAAAATCATTCCTATTACGAGGAATGTGTAGAAAGGAGATTTCTTCGAACTCCAAATCCATCTATAGAACTTGCCGATGGTAAGGCAGCAAATGTAATTCTTTGGTTTAATAGATTCATGTGGATTGCTTGATTACCAATTCGGAATCCCCAAAGATAGTTAACCGCCTGATGCCCATTGAACGGGCAAGTTTTAGCCCATGATACAGCCTTCATACTCAGCTATGTTGTTGGTGCTGACAAACTGCAATTTGACGGCGATGGGATACTGCTCCCCCGTACCGGATATTAAAACTGCTCCAGCTCCAGAGTCTTCTGAATTAACAGCTCCATCAAAATACATTCTCCACGTACGGCATGTATCGTACTAATGTTGTAGCTGAATTGTCATTACTCCTTCGTCAGGAAGTATGTTTCTAAGGGTTTTTATTCCCCTGCAGGTGCGGTGGCCAGCTGATCCACAATTCCTTGACCTTTGACAGACTTTTGCGTCACATAGATGATGTCAAATTGCTGTAGGATCAACTGCCATCTGGACAGTCGACAATTCAGTATGGGCTTATTGAACACATACTTGAGAGGATCTATTCGGGATATGAGATGGGTTTTGTGACCATGGAGGTAATGCTGTAACCTCATGGAAGCCCATGCTAAAGCACAACAAGTCTTCTCAATTAGAGTGTACTTATGTTCACTGATGCTGAATCTTTTGCTGAGGTAATAGATAGATCGTTCTTGGCCTCTATTGTCTTTTTGCCCCAGCATGTAGCCCATGACATTGCCATTTATGGACAGGTACTTGAACAGGGGAACATCATCCCTAGGAGGTAACAAAACAAGAGCGTTAATCAGTTGCTCTTTGATTGTGAGGAAGGCTTTCTGACACTCATCATTCCATTTCATGGAGGAGTTCTTCCTTAACAACTTGAAAATAGGCTCACAGGTTGCTGTGAGTTGAGAAATGAATCTGCTAATGAAATTGATTCTTCCCAAAAATCCCCATATTTCCTTCTCTGTCTGAGGAATGGGCATCTCCTTGATGGACTGGATTTTGGTAGGATCCAGTTCAATCCCTTTGTGGCTGACTAGGAAACCTAGCAACTTGCCTGACTTAACACTAAAGGCGCACTTGGCGGGATTCAATTTCAAGTTATACTTACACAACCTGTTGAAAAGTTTTGTGAGATGGTCTAAATGGTCATCCTCCTTTCGGGATTTGACAATGATGTCATCCACGTAGATCTCTATCTCTTTGTGCATTAAATCATGGTAAAGAGCCATCATAGCTCGCTGATAGGTTGCCCTAGGGTTAATGAGGCCGAATGACAACCGTCTGTAGCAAAAGGTTCCCCAAGGCGTGATGAAAGCTGTTTTCTCATGATCTTCCTCAGCGACCATAATTTGATGGCACCCCGCAAAGCAATCAGCAAAGGAGTACATGCCATATTGAGCAGTATTGTCAATAAGAATGTCGATAAAGGGCACGAGAAAGCTATCTTTAAGACAAGCTTTGTAAAAATCCTGATAATCCACGCAAACTCGCACCTTTCCCCCTAGTTTAGGCATGGGAACAATGTTGGATATCCACTCCGGATATGTAGACACCATGATGATGCCAGCTTGAAATTGTTTCACAATTTCCTCTTTAACCTTTAAACTCTACTCTAGTTTCAATCAGCTGAGTTTTTGCCTAACTGACTTGAATCCTTCTTTAATGGGAAGGCGATGAAGAACAATGACCGTGGACAAACCCACCATGTCTTCATAAGACCATGCAAACACATCCTGGAATTGGGTTAATAGTGCAACCATGTCATTCCGTTGATTTGTGGTAAGGTCTGAATCAACCTGGATTAGCTTAGGGTTGTCTAAGTTTCCGAGATTGAAAGGAGTGGTTTCATCAAGATTGGGTTTGGGTTTGTCTGAGACCCATTCCTTAATCTCTTGAGGTGTCTCAATGTCCTCTTGGATGTCCATCAATTCTGAGTCCAACTTTGCATCAAAGTTACAACCCTTGTGGAGAGAAGGCATGTCATCAGTAAGGACATACACATCTAAATTCAGAGTCCTGAATCAAAAGATGCTTTCACTTAATATATGCAACTGTTCGATCATAGAAAAGTGTTAACATGTACTTGATAAAATAATTGCTAGTGCTGTAAAGGAAAGCAACCAATTAAAGTTATCTATAGGGCATAGGGATTTTCTGCCCATTTTACCCTCGTCAACCAATGAATGGAGTGCTGCTCCAATTGTCGAGGGCAAAGTCCTAATGGACTGCGGTGATGGAAGGATCGTCATTGTCCTTCTTTTCACGAATGATAACCATGACATCTGGGCAATCATCGTCTAGGGTGTATCTGTTTGTATATTCATCATGAACAATGACGCGAATGCCTGCCATCATCAAGGCAAGGTCATGTTTACGTTTCTGTTCCTTTTCTTCCGCCTCGGGATCAGGAATCAGCACCTCTTTTGTTTTGATTGGCACTAGTTTCAGAAATAGCATAGCCAAAACATGGGCTGAAACCTTTACTGGAGATTGCATCAACTCATGAGGTAAAGGTATAGAGAACCACCGTGCGACGGAAGCTTGAGGAACCTGCTTGTGCTTATGAGGATTCCTGTAACTAGAACTGGAAGAATACCTAGTCCGGCTGTTCCAATTTGACTGGATATTTGGAGAGGGTGCTTAATAACCTGCTTATCCTTACCAAGCCCTTGTCCAGGTTGATGACCCAATAACATCATTTCTTGAGTGGCAGACATAACTTCGGCAGAAATCATGGGTACGGGAAGTGACGCTCCAATAAAATGGTATTGTGTGTTACTCACTTTCAGAGTATGGAAACTGGCCGGTTCAACTTCTGAATTGAAGCTGATAATTGGTAGAGTTCCTTGTTCAGGACAATCTGGCTCAGCGTTGACAGTGACTATACTGTTGTTGATAATGTATTTGAGTTATTGATGTAAGGTGGAGGGAACAGCTCCGGCCATGTTTATCCATGGTCTCCCCAATAGCAGGTTGTATCCTGAGTCTATCTTGGGGACGTGGAAGGAAACATTAAATGAATTTGGACCAATCTCAATTGGCAATTCAATCTTTCTGACGACATTTCGTCGGGATCCATCAAAAGCTCTGATAACCATATGGCTGCATTGGATCCGCTTGAGATTGATATTCATCTTTACCAAGGTGGCATAAGGACAAATATTTAGAGATGAGCCTCCATCTATCAATACTCCTGCTAGCACGTATCCGAAAGACAAAACTGCAATATGCAAAGGCTTGCAATGACCGGTCCCTTCGGGAGGTATGTCATCATCAGTGAAGGATATCACATTGTTGTTGAAAATGTGATCAACCAAATGTTAAAAATTTTCCACATCCACTAATTTTGGCAAATAGGCTTCTTCTAAAACCTTCAGTAAGATCTTCCGATGATCCTCGGAAGAGAAAACCAAGTCCAGTATTAAAATCTGGTGTGGAGCTTCTCGCAAGCTTAAAATCACTTTGGCTTCATTGTGGCCCATAGTGCGGAGGAATTGTTCAATCTTCTCCATGGGCAACTTCCCCTTTGCTTCGCAAGTAGGTTTAATAACCCGTTGAGGGAGATACAATGGATTTTCCTTCGACACTGTAGCAGTAATATGAGACATGGATCCTTCAGCTTCCCCATAATTCCATGGAACATTGTGTAAGATGACAACAGGATGTTGTGGTCTGAAAGGTAAAGGAATTGGCTCTGGTGCGGCCACTTTCAAAGGATTGTCAGCTCCTTTGAGTTGAATTGGTTGTATTGGAAATACTTTGACAGTCTCATCATCCACTTCGGATATAATTGCTACTGATCCCTTCCATTTGGTAGGACATGCATTCCCACCCTTGAGCTGCACAGTGTAAGGACACCGCTATCAATAAGATTCTGAATGAGATGGCGGAGTGCCCAACATTCTTTTGTGCTGTGATCGCGAGAATGTGAATGATATTTACACATTTCATCAGGATTGAACCGCCCTGAGCGGGGATTGATGGGAGGGAGAAGGAAGGTAATTCTTCCTTTGTTGATCAACATCTGTTGTATTTCCTCCACAGATTGGCCCAAATAGGTGAATTCCCTCTGATTAGCGAAATCCCGACGGGCTTTAGCATTTGTTCGCTTCACAACCTTATCCTCCATAGCTTCATTTTCTGAAGGTGGTGAGGAGGAATTCATAACAAAAGGAAGGAGATAAGAATGCTCCTGCCTGATTAATTGGTGTGTGACTTGATGCTGGTGGGTCACCAGTTCTGCCAATTGTTCAATTTGTTTGGAAAGAGCTTTCATCTTTCGTTCCATGGTAAACTAGAACTTTGCATAATCCCATTTGTCAACACCGTCTTTGATGGGTTGGGATGATTTGTCGTTAGAATTGGAACCTTGTACAGTGCTCCAACTGATCATGTTGAACTCTTCTTCTTTGTGTTGAGGAAGAGGGTTGTCTTGCACATGAGGTTGATCTAGTTTGGTGATCACGATCCCACCATTGTCTATTATATCTTGAATCTTATGCTTCAAGGCCCAAAAATCTTGAGTATCATGTCCAGGTGCCCCGACATTATAAGCACACTTCTGAGTAGCATTAAAATCCCTCCCATTAGGGTTGGCTGGTGGAAGAAAATGTGTAATTTTCTTCCGAAAAGTCAGAAGAGCAAGAATATTCTCGAGCGAGTCCCTTAAGGGTGTGAACGTTCGAGGTCGCTTTACTTCTCCACTTTTAGGCAATGGAGGGTTTGAAGATTGTGCTGGAAAAGGGGAGTAGTTTCTCCTCTACATAGGCATGCTTTGATTACCTTTTTGTCCTTGTAATATCAAGGAAACATCCTCTTCTTTCTTTTTATGGACCCTCCGGGGGTTGTTTCCATAAGATCCGAACTGGATGTGCTCAGCAACAGCTTTAAGAGCGGCTAGGTCTTGATTTTTTCTGGACTTCAATCCCATCTCAACAATCTCGCCATGTTTGATCATTTCAAAAAATGGTTTGCCAATACCAGCTAGAACTCTTTTATAGAAAGAAGCTTCCTGTACATCTATAAAAGTCATGACCATTTCTGATTTTGTCATGGAAGGAATAACTTGAGCAGCAAGGCGCCTCCACCTTTAAGCATACTCTCTAAATGACTCATTAGACTGTTTCTTGACCTTGGTAATTTGGTACTGGTCAGGAGCCATCTGAGATTGAAAACTGTATTGAGTAAGGAAGGCGTGAACCAGCTCTTCCCAGCTATAGATCTTAGAGTTGTCTAATCTAGTATACCATGAACGGGCTTCTCCAGTTAGACTTTTCTGAAACAGCTGCATTCGGAGCTTTTCATTTTTTGCGTAAGACCCAAGTTCTCTGATGAACACCTTTAAATGTGTATAAGGATCCCCTAATCCATCATATTTCTCAAAATCAGGGGTCTTGAATTTCTCTGGATATTGAACACCAGGAAATATGTAAAAGGTCTGTATATGAAACACTGCCATGGGTTCCAATCCCTTTGAGAATGCGGATGGTTTCCTCCATTTGGAGGACCTTCTTCCTGATATCATCGGTGCCTGGATCTCCTTTGAGATGGGTGTTTTCAGGGTCTTTGTTGGTTATACCCAACTGATGTTCTGGAATTTTTTTTTCCAGACCTTGAACTCCTCCTTGTGTAGAGGATTCTGTATGTGTAGGTATCTTCGTACCATGAGTAGACTGGTGTAATTCTTTTAGTAGAACAGCCAGGTCTGTGATTTGTTTACTTAATCCGTCAAATTCTTCTTGGGAGACGGTATTAGACTGGTCAGAAGAAGACATGATTGGCTGTAGGCTTGCGGCCTTTTTGGACTTTGAGCGGGTAACATGCCCAATTGCTTCCCTACAAAAGACTTACGTAGTTTAGTCTTAGGGTAATATAAATGTTATCATAACATGTCCGTTTAGGAATTTTGTCCTGTAAAACCGGTTGTTAATTGATAACATGTCATGCATGCACAAATATTCTTTATATTTTCCATTACATATGAATGAACATGGAATAGAATTACAAGTAATTGCTTTTACAAGTAATTGAAAATGGAAAGTATGAAGAGACTTTCGTCGGCGTTTGGGTAATCAGAGGCTGGCCTATCTTAGGGTTACTCTTGCGGCTTTTTGGCATGAAGGTTCCCAGATCATCGCAATCTACTTGACGGGAAGTTAATCCGATCGTTCAACTGGAGCGAATCTTAGTGGTGCCTTTCCTGAGCCCCGGGGAATCATTCTTCCCACGAATCTAGTAATCAAACACCGACAGAATAACCTCCTGGTGGAGGGACCACACAACATACATTCACAAACAACATGTCTCACCATTTATGCAAAACGATGACATGTGCAACATTCACACACAAATGTAAATGTAAATACAACATTCACACACAAGCCTATAACAATTTTGAAAAGCTTGAAATAGCGGCTTAAGCCCTCTTACTGGAGTCCCCAAAGAGAGTCGGCACTGTCGGCGTCGACGGATTTTTGAGTGTCCCTTTTCATTACTTGTTCTTTGGTGTTCTCATGTTAATGTGAGATTTTTTGAAAAAAAAAGTGAAAAAGGTCCGACATGTATAATGTCGACGATTTGACTTTAAGAGTCGCCAGCTTGTGTATTTAACTGGTTGCACTAACGCAACCAAAAAGGTTTGCACATTGACCCAGTGTTTTGACACTGCTAGACGGGTCTGTGAAATCGAGATTCATTTTGGGTCCAGGGGCTTGATTATGCGGAGGGAAGGTGTTAGGCACCCCCCGACATCCGTTTTACCACGGTGACCGCCACTTTTCAAAGAAATTGTTATATGAATATGTGTTTGTGTGTGTGTGTGTGGATCAATGTGCAGTTATTTGAAAGTAATGCGAGGCCTCGTTCGCACCTATATACACAAGGTTTGAATTTTATAGGAAAATTCAGTTTTAACCAAGATATAGCAATGACGTTTTATAAAAGAGGTTTTTCAAACCCTGTGCTCAATAGGAATTGAGACGTTTTCATACTACCATTTTATTATTAAATGTTCGACTTGTTTGCTTTTTTTTCGAGATGCAAAGCATTCTCGAGAAAATAATATCTGATGATCGAACTCCTCATCATGGACATAATGACCATCCAAGAAAATTCGATAATCAGTAAAATAATGTATTGGTCACTACGGCTAAAAATGTCCATCATAGGAACCGAATCTAGATTTAGTAAATCAACTCATGATCACATGATTCCTAGCTCACATGATACTACAATTTGTATGGAAAGCGATGGCGATTATATATATAAAAGATGTAAATATATATATATATATATATAAACATAATCAACCGCCACGACGAAGTAAACTCCAAAGTAGACAAAATGTAAATAAAGTTTAAAGCGATCAATCGCCATGAAGTAAACTTGAGGCGAATTTAATGTAAATAAAAGTTTAAAAGGCCACAAGTAAACTCAGAACTCCACAAAAATATAAATATATATATATATATAAGCGATAAATGCACTTTGAATGTGAATCCGTGGCTCATCGGACATGTCCGACAAATGAATAATTATATATATATATATATATATATATATATATATATATATATATATATATATATATATAAAAGCGATTAAATGCACCTATATAAAATCCGAAGCTCATCGAGATATATAACAACAATTATATATATATATATATATATATATATATATATATATATATATATATATATATATATATATATAATAAAAAAATGCACCTTAGATATAAAATCTGTGCTCATCGAATGATCCACCACGATTTATATATATAAGTATATATATATATATATATATATATATATATATATATATATATAAAAAGCAATTAAACGCTCCAGATCGAAGTCTAGGCTCAATCGAGGCATAACTCGATAATGTTAGTCCATATATGAAATATATACATATATATAAGTATATATATACAGACATAAATGAAAACCACGGACCGAAGTCTGGGCAAACATACTCACACGACTCTCAATGTGTAAAATAGTGTATGCTAATATGAGAAGAAGGCTTTATAAAATATAAGAAGGCTTATAGTGGGCTGCCAAAGTAGACTTCTATGACTTTAAATGGATAAACACTCAGCTCCCGCTGGATAAAAGATAGCTATATGTGAGCTAACTAGTGTTTAGAAGTGAGGAAACACTCAAAAGATGTGTATCACGAGTAAAATGGATGAGGCTTCCTCGCTTTTTTCCTCCCTCTTCTTCTCAAATGGTGACCCCAAGGCTTGTATATATAGCGGATGGTAGAAGGTACACATGGCGGGTACCGCAGTTGTACTCTGGTTTGGTTGTGATGTATTGAGCCTCATGGTCCCGTCGTCTTGTAAGACGTGCACTCATGCAATCGTAATATCCGCTTCGTGCTTGCGAACTTCAATCAGAGCATCCGAACAAGGTATATCGACCTTCTTCGAATGGCTTGTGTCGAGAGTTACGCAATGACATGGATTAGAGGTCGTACGAAGTCAGGAAGTGGGGTCTATGCCCATGGTCTTCATGCTTCAAATTCTATCCAAAGTATTGTCACACGTAATAGTCACTCGGGATTGTTACTCCTCGGTTCTTGTGGGACATTGTTGTATGTATGTATAAAGTGTTAAGACGACGTGCCATTGTCGAAGGAACAAGACGACATTTGACTCCTCACCAGGGTTATCGCCAATTTGAGTTTAAAGTAGACGTTGCTCTGGGTTACAGCTGAGATTGGACTACTTGTTGGTATGCCGCGATATCATCTTGTTAAGATGCTAAGATGACGTGGTGACTCCTCACCAGGGTTATCGCCGATTTAAGCGAAAAGTAGACATTGCTCAGGGTTACAACTGAGATTGGACTACTGCTTGTTTGTATGTCTCACCGCTATCATCGTGGATGTTCCCATGCACTTGTTGTTATCTCCGAGATTAAAGGTGTGTATGCCTTGACAGGATGTATGTGGTTGAAGCTAATTGCATATGTTTGAAACAAGCATTTCTGGGGTTATCGCCGTAACTGCAATGACATCTCTTAGGGCTATCACCAAGGATGGGGTTGCTACTCTCAGTGTTGTCTCTCGGATCGGCCGAAAGCGTCAGCAGTGTTATCGCAGAGATAGAATCATCCCTAATTGCTTGATCATTGCAGATTAAACTTGATGTTTTATCAGTTTAACATTGTTGAAGACTAATGATAATTTATTCTATATTATCTTAGTCATAATATTTCTTACTGGGCTAGTTGAGCTCACCCCTTTCTTTCACTGTTATCTTCAGGAAATGAGAACGTAGCCGGGACTAATCGGGGAACGGAGTGACGGTCCAGATGATAGTATTAGTAGTCCTCACTATTATGTTAAATAGTGTGACAATAAATGTAATGAGGACTCCTTTGAGTGTGGATATTGTCTAAATGACAATATTTTTATTAAAACTCTCAGTTTGTGTTTTGTTGTATTTTACATGATAGTTATATTACTAAGTTGTATTTGTATTTCTGTACCATGTATTTTGAGACTCAAGATGGGTGATGTACACCTATTTTGTGGGCATCACAGTTGGTATCAAAGCTTAGGGATATGATCCCTGGCTGAGATGTGAGATAAGAACTAGGAGGGGAGAGATGGGAAATTCCTTCGCTAGTATGACCTACCTAAGTTTATTTGGTATTTAATTGGTCGGTCAGAGTATAGGGATAATATGTGATATGTCAATTAACCCTTGTTGTGTGATAGTGTTAAATTTGTGGAGTTATCATGGTTTGCATCCCATTTGGTCGATAATGAGTAGCGAATGACGCGAATGTTTCTAAGAGGTTTGAAACTCGATATACGTCAATACCTCATTTGTCACAAACTTTGTTTATATTCAGATTTTGTGAATAGGGCTCAGTTATTGGAGCGCGATAATGAGTCAGAACAACTAAAAGGCAACGACCAACAACATGATAATAATCTTACCGGTGGCAACGGTCATCGGAACAACGATAACCATAGTGGAGGAAATTATCATGCCAAGAATGGTAACCACTTCGGCGGTAATCATGGCTAAGATAATAGAAGTGGAAAATTCAAGAAGAGAAGATTTAACGATGATGGGAAGACGTCGGTAGCAGCAACAAATTCTAGGGGAGGAGAACGATCGCCAGTTAGATGCTATAGATGCGGAGAGGAGGGACACATAAGTCCAAACTGTTCACAGCCTTCCAAGGTATGTTTTAGTTGTGGAAGAGAAGGTCACCTAGCCCGATTTTGTCGTGCACCAAAGTTAAGTCCAGCTAGGATGGAGGCATCTAAGGCCGTCCCAGATAAGACAAAGACGGTAGTTTAAGTGATAGTGTTTATTGAGGAACCCGAACAAGGTTATTACGGGTAAGTTAATCATAAATTCTTGCGAAGTCTATACCTTATTAGATACCAGTTCTACCTATTCTTTTATCTCTCTTGTTTGCGTTCAACATTTAAATTTGACCACAGAGAAGCTAGACTTTGACTTATTGGTTGAAATTCCGTTAGGAGAAACCTTCGTTACCTCCATTATTTATAAATCTTGATTGATTCATATCGATACCCTCACGTTACCTGTCGATCTTATCTCTTTGAAAATACTTGCCTTTGATGTGATTTTAGAAATCGATTGGTTAAATACTCATCATGTTTTTCATAAGGTTGTTAGCTTTCATATTCCTAACCAACCTGTTATGCGAATTCAAGCAACCAAACCACTAAAGTCAATCACTGTCATATCAAGCCATAAGTAAAGAGTCCCGAGCCTTTATCTGGTGATTTCCTTATGTGGAATGCACCGAAGCCAGACTTTCTGTAGGGGAAGTCGTGAATAGCGGTGGCAAATTGATAGGTATCAATGTGACATACTATCCAAGTCTTGGATGAGGGTCACAATTTTGAATGATATTTCTATCGTTAATAAATTTCTTGACGTAATCTTGAAGACTTCTTAGCCTACCCCTAGAGCATGAAATCGAATTTTGTATTTACCCCAGTACAAAACCCATTTCTAAAACCCTCAAGTATTTCTTCACCCAAAACGAACGTATAATGCACTAAAGACGTTGGCTCGAGCTGTTGAAGATTACGATCATACCATTCAATATCATTGTGGAAGAGAGAACGTGGCAGCTGACGCATTGAGTAGAAGATCGTATGCGTTTATGAGTGCGATGTTGTTAACACAAAAACCCATTTCGTATAACTTACAAATAATGAAGATAGAGTTAAAGACTCTAGGGACCCACATGAAGATAACAAATATACGAGTAGAATCGACTTTAATCGATAAAGTTAAAGTCGCTCAAGCTACACGCCGGAGCTGATGAATGTAAAGAAGAAGGTTCAAGATGGCGTTATTCTAGAAGCAAGAGTCGATGAATAGAGGAAATCTCAACCCTCGATTTAATTGGCCCATTTGAAATCCTCGATCGAGTAGGAACTGTGGCCTATAGACTCGTTTTACCGCCAAGTATGTTGCGTGTTCATAACATTTTTCAAGTATCAATGTTACGTAATTATGTGGACAACCCGAACCACATTATTAAATTAGAACTAGACGATATAGCAGAAGATTGAACGTATGAGGAGATACGTGTTAAAATCTTGGATAAGAGGGATCGTATTCAACACTCAAGGGTTATACCTCAAGAGTTAGAATCTGAAATGAAGTCAAGGTATCCTCACCTCTTCGGCATACCAGGTACGTACATAAATTTCGAGGGCGAAATTTTATACGGAGGGGAGATTGTGAGACCCCAAATTTTATGAATAAAGATTTAAATTTCTCGAAATATTTTTTTTAATATTATGGTGTGGATTGGATATAATGTTATAGTTGTGTGTAGTATTTATAAATTTTGCAAAGTATGCAAGTTGTTATATAATATTCGATTGGTCGGGGAATATTCATTTTAATAGGGAATATTTGTACGATGGCACAATCATTGGTGGACTCCACAACGGAATTATTGTCGAATTGAGAAAACGACAAAAATATTTTTATAAAAATAACGGCGGAAGTTTTACCGTTAAAACTGTTGAACTACTCGGTAGTAAAAGTACAGTAATACACGTGGTTACATAGTAGCACACGGTATTGATTATTGATGCTTCAGTAATTGTTGCATAGTATCTCACGTTATTTGATTCAATTATTGTCGATATTTTATATATTATTAAATCAATAATTGAGATGATAGAGTTATTAATATTATTATTTGCAATATTAACGATGTCTAGAAGTTACGCCAGGAGAGGTTTGGTCACCTAATTGCATACCATAGGGAGAAATCCTTATTGAAAGCCCCCTCTTTCCAGAGAACGACCTAGTCGATTAATATTGTGAATTATAATGATAATGATAAATGTTGTTAAATATATTGAGGTGTCTTTTTATGAAGTCACGGAGGTTCATATATATATATATATATATATATATATATATATATATTATATATTTTGTTTTATTAGTACTATTAATGTAATAAAATGAAAAGCTTTTATATAAAATGTAATACTTTTATAAAGTTATTTGTTTTATTAGACAATAATTAGAATATATTATATTTTATTATACATAGTGTTTGCATAGTGTTTTGCATAGTAAAATGTTTTTATATAAAAGCGAATACTTTTATAAAGTTATTTGTTTTATTAGACAATAATTAGAATATATTATATTTTATTATGCATAGTATTTACATAGTGCATGCATAGTGTTTGTATAGTAAAATCTTTTTATATAAAACAGAATACTTTTATAAAGTTATTTGTTTTATTATACTATAAATAGAATATATTATATTTTATTTAAAAGATTTTGTTTTATTAGAATAATTTATTAATACTGCATAGTAAATCAATATGGACCGTCCATTTAAAAGTAAATTGATCTGGACCGTTCATGAATTAGTTACTATTCAGTCCATTCTCCTATAAATAGAAGCTCATTCCTTCATTATTTCTTACAAATTCACTGAAACTCTAGAGAGAAAGAAGAAAATTATTCTGCTACTTCACTACTCCTATATCCAGTTTCTTCTAAGGTAAGGAGTGTTATTTCTTTCATATTCATGAAGAGAATTATTTTCTTTCAATACTCGTAAGGGGTATTATTTCTTTCGTATTCATGAAGAGAACTTCTGTTATTTCATTCTTTATTATTTTGTTGGAATAAGTTGTATACGCGAGCTACCCTATACTTGGTGAAATTCTTCTACTATTCCATTCTTTATTATTAATGTGGAATAACCTGTTTATGCGAAGTACCACATACATTGTAAAATCCCAAATTTTACGAATAAAGATTTAATTTTCTCGAAATATTTTTTTTAATATTATGGTATGGATTTGAAATAATGTTATAGTTGTGGGTAGTATTTATAAATTTTGTAAAGTGTGCAAGTTGTTGTATTATATTCGATTGGTTGGGGAATATTCGTTTTAGCAGAGAATATTTGTACAACGACACAATCATTGGTGGACCCCACAACAGAATTATTGTCGGAATGAGAAAACGACAAAAATATATTTATGAAAATAACGGTGGAAATTTTACCGTTAATACTGTTGAATTACTCGGTAGTAAAAGTACGATGTCTGGCGTGGTTGTATAGTAGCACCAGGTATTGATTATTGATGCTTACGTTGAGAAAACACTCAGTTTTGTTTAATTATTGCTACAATAGTTCTTTGCAAGTATCTCACGTTATTTGATTCAATTATTGTCGATTGTTATATTATATATATAAGTTTTGTTTTATTAGTATTATTAGTGTAATAAAACAGAAAAGCCTTTTATATAAAACATGATACTTTTATAAAGTTATTCGTTTTATTAGATAATAATTAGAATATATTATATTTTATTATGCATAGTGTTGCATAGTGTTTTGCATAGTAAAATCTTTTTATATAAAATAGAATACTTTTATAAAGTTATTCGTTTTATTAGATTATAAATAGAATATATTATATTTTATTTAAAAGATTTTTCTTTAAATCTGGATCGTCCGATTAAAAGTAATTAATCTGGACCGTTCATGATTTAGTTACTATGCAATCCATTCTTCTATAAATAGAAGCTCATTCCTTCATTATTTCTTACGAATTCACTGAAACTCTAGAGAGAGAAACTATAGATAGAAAGAAGAAAAGTATTCTGCTACTTCACTACTTCTATATTTAGTTTCTTCTATAAGGTAATGGGTATTATTTCTTTCGTATTCATGAAGAGAACTTCATTATTCCATTATTTATTATTCATTGGAATAACTTTTGTATCTGTGATCTACCTTATACTTGGTGAAATTCTTACATTATTCCATTCTTTATTATTACATTGAATATCCTCAGTATGTATGCGTTTTACGGGACTTGGTTCCGTTATTTATTATTCTGTTGGAATAACTTGTCTGTGCAAGTCTGAAAGATGCATGGTGATTTCGTTGTTATTCCATTCTTTATTATTCATTTGGAACATCCTTTCTGGTCATGTAATTTACTTTGACCGACCGGTTCCGTTATTTATTATTCTGTTGGAATAACTCGTCTGGCTGCGGCACCGCATGCATGGTGATTTCTATTATTATTCTATTCTTTATTATTACATTTGGAATATCCTCGCTTGCAAGTGACATTACTCTTTGACACAGTTCCGTTATTTATTATTACATTGAATAACTTTGCTTATCTGAAGTACTTCATGCATGGTGATTTATTTTGTTATTCCATTCTTTATTATACTCAATTGATTAGAGTTTTTACTTCTATACTCCATGAAATTAGTGGAATATCCTTGATATTTGCGCTTCGTCCAGTATCTTTTCATGGAAATATTCTTCTGAGCATTCTTGAATTTTACTCTACAAAGAAGTATCATGTTGACAATTTGGATGTTATTAGTTCCTGAATAATTTAATTCTTGAACTTGTTTTATTTAATTCTTATATCATTGTCCTCATCCTCATGTTTATATTTTGTTGAAAGTCATCTGTGGCCTTTAGTGCATAGATGGAATTGGTATGATTATAACCAGAGATTTTTTGGTATAATCATGACCGTAATTTTACAAATGTTGTGGAAAAAGTCCTCATTGGCCCGTAGTGCATTGATGGACAGTTTTTGGTATGATTATGGCTATGGATTCTCTTCGGCCAAGGAAGCAAAGATGAATTGTTTTATGGCATGATCAGGACCGTTGATGAAAACACGATTATCTTTGGCCCGTAGTGGATGGATAATTCATGGTCGTGATACTAAATAATATCCTTGGCCTGTAGTGCAGGGATGATTTGATGATGTGGATTATTTATTAAGCTGAGTCTCATCGATAAAATTGATGAAAAACTTTTTAAATCATAAAAGATAGTAGATTTTATTCTCTACTTGACTCTTTTAATGGATTGCATGTTCAATTGCCGAGCTAAACTTGATGTCTATTGTATTTTATCGGTTTAACATTGTTGAAGACTAATGATAATTTATTCGCATTATCTTAGTCATAATATTTCTTCTTGGGCTAGTTGAGCTCACCCTTTCTTTCACTTTATTCTCTTGAAATGAGAATATAAATTTGAGACGAGTCGGGGAAAGGAGTGACGGTCCAGATGATAGCATTAGTAGTCCTCACCATTATGATTAAATAGTGTGACAATAAATGTAATGAGGACTCCTTTGAGTTTGTATACTGTCTAGATGACAATATATGTATTAAAACTTAGTTTATGTATTGTCGTATTTTACACGACAGTTATATTATTAAGTTGTATTTGAATTTTATACCATGTATTTGGTGACTCAAGATGTGTGATGAATACCTAATTTTGGGGGCGTCACATATATGGTGAAATTCTTCTGTTATTCCATTCTTTATTATTATGTTGGAATAACTTTGTATATGCAATCTGCATACATGGTGAAATTCTTCTCATTATTCCATTCTTTATTATTACATTTGGAATAACTTGTCGATGCGTATTACGCTTTGACCTAGTTCCATTAATTATTATTCATTTGAATAACTTTGTTTATGCGATCTATCGCATGCATGGTGATTTCTGTTGTTATTCCATTCTTTATTATTACTCGTTGGAATATCACACGTCGGTCTTAATTTTGCCTCGACTGGTTCCGTTCTTTATTATTACATTTGGAATATCACATGCGTGCGTTCGCATGACTGATTTCATTCTTTATTATTACATTGGAATAACACATGCATGCGGGCCTATCGCATGCATGGTGAATTCTTCTGTTATTCCATTCTTTATTATTCTGTTGGAATAACCTGTCTATGTGGATTACCACATGCATGGTGAATGACCCTTCGTATTCATTTCTTATTAAATTGTGAAAATGATCTGTCTACGTGGATTATCGCATGGAGGGAAAAAATCCATTTGCACTTTCATATATTCTGTTATACTCAGTGGTTAAAGCTTTGATTTCTATACTCCATGAAATTAGTGGAATATCCTTGATATTTGCGCTTCATCCAGTATCTTTTCATGGAAATATTCTTCTGAGCATTCTTGAATTTTACTCTACAAAGCAGTATCATGTTGACAATTTGGATGTTATTGGTTCCTAGATAAATTAATTCTTGAACTTGTTTTATTGAATTCTTATATCATTGTCATCATTCTCATGTTTATATTATGTTGAAAGTCATCTGTGGCCTGTAGTGCATAGATGGACTTGGTATGATTATGACCAGGGATTATTCGGAATAATCATGACCGTAATGTTACAAATGATGTGGTAAAAGTCCTCATTGGCCCGTAGTGCATTGATGGACAGTTGATGGCATGATCATGACTATTGATGAATACACGAATATCCTTGGCCCGTAGTGCATGGATAATTTGTGGTTGTGATACTAATGAATATCCTTGGATATAGTGCGAGGGATGATGTGGATTATTTATTAGGCTTTGTCCCAGCGAATAGAATTGATGAAAAACCTTTTAAATCATAAAAGATAGTAGATTTTATTCTCTACTTGACTCTTTTAATGGATTGCTTGTTCCGCTACAGTTAAACTTGATGTTTGTTATATTGTATCAGTTTAACACTGTTGAAGGCTAACGATAATTTATTTTGTATTATCTTGGTCATAATATTTCTTACTGGGCTAGTTGAGCTCACCCTTTTACTTTCATTGTTCTCTTCAAGAAATGAGTACGTAGCAGGGACTAGTTGGGGACCGGAGTGACGGTCCAGATAGTAGCATTAGTAGTCCTCACTATTCTGTTAAATAGTGTGATAATAAATGTAATGAGGACTCAATTGAGTGGGGATATTGTCTAGATAACAATATTTGTATTAAAACTCACAACATATATTTTGTTGTATTTTACATGACTGTTGTATAATTAAGTTGTATTTGAATTTTGTACCATGTATGTGGCGACTCAAGATGGGTGATGTATACCTATTTTGGGGCGTCACGGTTAATATCAAAGCTTAGGGATATGATCCTGGCTAAGATGTGAGACAAGAACTAGGAGGGAGAGCGGAGAATTCCTTCACCAAGCTAGTATGACCTACCTTAGTTTATTTGGTATTTAATTGATCGGTCAGAATATAGGGGTATTATGTGGTATGTTAATTAACCATTATTTTGAGAAATCTGAAATATATATGATAAGGATAATATGTGATATGTGATATGTGATATATGGATAATATGTGATTTGAAAATATGTCATATGTGATATATGGATCATTGATGAATACATGAATATCCTTGGCCCGTAGTGCATGAATAATTTGTGGTTGTGATACTAATGAATATCATCGGTAGTAGTAGTGCGGGGATGATGTGGTTTATTTATTAAAAGTAGTCTCAAATGATAAAATGATGAAAACCTTTTTAATCATAAAAGATAGTAGATTTTATTCTCTACTTGACTCTTTTAATGGATTGCTTGTTAAAAGCTGATTAAACTTGATGTTTGTTGTATTTTATCGCTTTAACATTGTTGAAGACTAATGATAATTTATTTTACATTATCTTAGTCATAATATTTCTTATTGGGCTAGTTGAGCTCACCCCTTTCTTTCACTGTTCTCTTCAGGAAATGAGAACGTAGCCGGGACTAGTCGGGGAACGGAGTGACGGTCCAGATGATAGTATTAGTAGTCCTCACTATTCTGTTAAATAATGTGACAATAAATTTAATGAGGACTCCTTTGAGTATAGATATTGTCTAGATGACAATATTCTTATTAAAACTCCCAGTTTATGTTTTGTCGTATTTTACACGACAGTTATATTATTAAGTTGTATTTGTATTTCTGTACCATATATTTGGCGACTTAAGATGGGTGATGTATAACTATTTTGGGGGCGTCACAGTTTCTATTTATTTTATTTTCTAAGTTTTCAATAAATTATAAAAATTATTAAAAACGGTTT
This sequence comes from Panax ginseng, assembly GCA_020205605.1. Classification (NCBI taxonomy): domain Eukaryota; kingdom Viridiplantae; phylum Streptophyta; class Magnoliopsida; order Apiales; family Araliaceae; genus Panax; species Panax ginseng. The sequence goes on from CM035139.1 coordinate 144,285,579, forward strand.
TAAAAATTATTTTAAATTATGAAAAATATTTTTTGACCAATTAGGATATTTTTCATTAATATTTATAATTATTTGAATATTAATGATATTTAATTTATTTAATTATTATATTAAATAAATTAGAGAAATTTTTTTTAATTATATAAAAATCATTTTAAATAAGAATAATGTATTTAAAAGTATTTTGAGTTATAAAATATAACTTTTAATATTTTTAGAGAATTTTCATTAATAATTTAATATTAATGATATTAGAGTTATTTAATTATTGTATTAAATAAATAAGATAAAAATAATTTTAATGATTTAAAAATCATTTTAAACGAGAATAAAGTGTTAGAAAATATTTTGAATTAAAAAATATAATTTTTAATATTTTTGGAGAATTCTCATTAATAAATTAATATTAATGATGTTAGATTTATTTAATTATTATATTAAATAATTAAATTAAAAATTATTTAAAATGAGAAAAATGATTTAAAAATATTTGAAGTTATAATTAATGACGTTTAATATTTGGATGATAATTTCATTAATATTATAAAATATAACTTTTAATATTTTTAGAGAATTTTCATTAATAATTAAATATTAATGATATTAGAGTTATTTAATTATTGTATTAAATAAATAAGCTAAAAATGATTTTAATGATTTAAAAATCATTTTAAACGAGAATAAAATGTTAGAAAATATTTTGAATTAAAAAATATAATTTTTAATATTTTTAGAGAATTCTCATTAATAAATTAATATTAATGATGTTAGATTTATTTAATTATTATATTAAATAAATGAATTAAAATTATTTAAAAATGAGAAAAATGATTGAAAAATATTTTAAGTTATAATTAATGACTTTTAATATTTGGATGATAATTTCATTAATATTTAAATATTAATGGTGATGATTTAAAATGATTTTAATTATTTTAAAAATCATTTAAGTAGAATATTGATGATTTAAAATATTTTAAGTTATTAAAAATAACTTTAATATTTAAACAACTATGTTATTAATATTTTTATTAATAATGATAAGATTATTTGATGATTAAATCATTTAAAAATGATTCCGGTGTGTGAAAAATTATTATAAATTATAATAATTATTTATAAATTATTAAAAGCTTCCAAAAATATTATAAAGGATAATTGACTTATCTAATATAATATTGAAGCTTAGAGACCAAGTGTAATTGACAATAACTGTGTTAATTGTCGGATAAGGTGACCAGAACACCGAGAATGGACCGAAGTCTAATCAGATTGAACTAGTTAGACTTGTTAAGTGTTTGTATAGGTTATAAACACTGATGTGGTTATGTGGTAATGTGTCTAGGAAAAGTTTGACTGTAGAATACAGTGATGTGTGTTGTAAATTATTGTGCTAATTGTGAGACCGATATTATTGGTTATAGGTCTTTCGAAAGCAGATAAGTTTATTATGTAGCTGTAATCAGCGGAAGAGGCAAGTTTCCTAACTCAACCTAGAGTTAATATTGTTTAAATATTATAGTGGTTAATTATTGTCGATTATTCGCAATTAGTGCATGTTTAATAATTCAAATTAAATTACTGATTCGAAAAATATATATTCGTAGAATAACTGTTGTTGGATATTCATATCCGTAGAATCTAGTATTGACAGTACAGATAATTCTTGTTTATTGTCGAATAATGTTGAGAAATGTCTTAGCCAATTATTCTGGCTAGACGAACATTTGTTAGAACTTGATAGATTCGAGAAGAGAATTTAATTATTATTCACAGATCGATGCTAATTATTTCGGCTAGATCGAGAAGTAATTAGAAATTGAAATCATAGTATTTCGTTGTTAAATCAAAATCTTGATTCTGAGACTGAGAAGAACAACCTTTTATATAAAGGGAAATTTTTATTGGTTGTATATTCGGCCTTTGCGCGCGATTAAGTATTATGCATAATATAGGGTATAATAAAGCTGATCACTTTATATACTTGCAGAGGGGTATGATTTAATTTTTATGGTTATCTGATACACCTTGGTATATCAAAATTAAATCTTTGATAGTTACTCGAGAAGAGAAGTTCAAGATCCAATGGATCGCTCAGCATAAATTTGGAAAACATTCCACTTTGCTATTTCGTAGAATTAATTCTTGATTATTCATTTAAATATCGCAGAAACTTTGAAAGTGTTGTACTTTTTCATCATCAAATTATTGTATTGTAGAGAAGGCGAGAAGACTTGTTATTGATTCTTATACATTTATTGTATGACTTAACTTGCAGGGCAAACTTGTTGCTCACCCTTGCTATATATAAAACTTTTCAGCTAGGGACAAAGTTGCAGAAGGTGTTGTGAAGAAGAACAAGGGAAAAGGCATAGTGATAGACTAATATAATGAACATTATTATTTTTATGTTGTATTGTAAACCCTTTTTGTATATCTAAAGGGTATGTTTATAATGTTAAGGTTAGAGAACTTGGGACTTATGTATTAATAACATATGTTAATGTTGTATGTATTACTACTCATATATGAATGAGTAGTTAAATGGTATTATATTATGGATCTTGAACACCAAACTCGGGGGTCAGGTAACCCAGATTTTGGGGTGTCACAATTCCTAGGCTCACATGATACCGCAGTTTATATGAAAAGCGATGGCGAGTTATATATATATATATATATATATATATATATATATATATATATATAAAGTCAAATATATATATGACGCCCCAAAATAGGTCCATTCCACCCAACCCATTCTCGAGTCAAATCAATAACATGGTACAGAAATAACTACAACTTTATTAATACATTTGTCGTGCAAAATACCGACAACCTATATACTATGAGTTTAAATACAAATATTTTCTTCTAGACAATATCCACATGCAAATAAATCCTCATTATTGATATACTATTTTACAGAATAGTGAGGACTACTAAAACAGCTATCTAGAACCATCACTCCACACCCCGACTAGTTCCTGCTATAATCTCGCTTCCTGAGAAAAAAAATGGAACAAAAGGAAAGGGTGAGCTCAACTAGCCCAGTAAAGAATGTTATGACTAAGATAATATAGAACAAATTATCGTTAGTCTTCAACGGGGAAAAATCTGATAGAATACAATAGACAACAAGTTTCAGATCAATATTCGCAGCGAAAACAATAATTCATAGAAGAGTTACGTAGAGAATGAAAGCTACTATAATCTATGAATTTAACAGTCCATCATCAATATTTTATCCCTGTAACATCAATCAATATTCATCTCAAATCAAATATTCATCTTTGCACAACAGGCCAAAGATATTCATCAGTCGGTCATGTTCATCTCAATACCTGTTCATCTTTGCACTAAAGGCCAAATATATTCAAAAGAAAATCAACCTTCTATGCACTACAGGCCAAAGATATTCATCAGTCGGTCATGTTCATCTCAACACCTATTCATCTTTGCACTAAAGGCCAAAGATATTCATCGATCAATATGTTCATCTCAAACACTGCTCATCTTTGCACTACGGGCCAAAGATATTCATAAGAAAATCAACCCTCTTTTACTACTACTGTGCCAAAGATATTCAAGAACATCATCATTTAGGGTGAGAGGATGATGAAAATAATTTTAAAGAAAACGAATCCAGTGAAACAAAAGAACAAGTATTATGGATTCGTACTTTAAACAATCCGAGTTCAAAAATACTTCATAAATAATCATACTGAAGTAAAATTTAAGAATGATCAAAACATGGATACAATCAAAGCTAGTATCCATAATAGATATTTTGGACAAAAAGGAAAAATTTAATTTTTCTGTGAATAGTGCCGTATACGTGAAAAAGTTCCAAATTTGATAAAAATTCACACCAATATTTGGCATAATGATATTGAAGAAATAATATCATTTACGAAGAAAATAACATCCCTTACCTCGAAAGACAGTACTTCTAGTTGAAACACCGGATATAGGCTTGACTTGAACTTGCATCGTATATCAACACTCAAAGTATACTCACAAGAATACGCTCAAAATATCGAGAGAGAAATAGAGAGAAAACTTCAGTTTCTAGTGTGATTTTCAATTCTAACCTAAGCTCCCTATTTATAGGAAAATGCTTAGAACACCAAAGTAGAAAATTGAATATAATAATATTATTTATAAACAAAATTCCTTAGCCCACCTTTGAAATCTGATTTCAGCCATAGCACATGTTAAATGAGGTTCACAAACTCACCAAAAACGTTTTTCTCAAAATAATTAATTAAAACTCCAAAAATCAATTATTTGAACTCCGAAACTTCAATAATTCATAATAAATAGCCCTTTTATCAGAAAATTCGAATCTCGCGTGTTGTTATAGGAAATTCAATTCTCTACAACTTTACAGAAGAAAGTTTTTCCAAATTCCAAACAGAAATTGACCAAAATTTATAAATGGGTGATTTTACAGGCTATAATCAAATTTCAGTCAAGAAATGGGTCCACCAACACACAAAACATGTGTTAAACATTTAATCCAACAAAAATACTCTTCCTCCTCATTTATTCATATATCCCACATTCATTATAAAAATATCACCATTAATATATTATTAAAATAATATATTTAAATAAATTATTTTATCAAAAAAAGATAAAATATTAATTTTCAACAATTGTCACATTAAAAATTTTCTCCATCTATATCCTCATAAAATCAATATTTTTCTCATCATATAAATCAATAATTAATTATTCACAAATAATATTACGTAATCACATTATTGATAACCGTGCAGCTTCCTAGAAAGATGGGGCTTTCCAATAAGGATCTCTCCTTATCTTGCGCCATGATTAGATGACCAAACCTCTCCTTAGATGTAACTTTCTAGACATTGCCAATAATGTTATCTAATAATATTATTCAGATAATATGAATTATTGCTTCGATAATAGAAAATACTTTATGCGATTACCAATTATTAAAACAACGAAAGAATACAAAATATCAACACAAGAATTATTGAATCAATAAAATAAAATACCTAATAAGAATTATCGTAACAATTATTGAGTAGTGCCTTCTTACGTAAGAATCAATAATTGGTGCAATACTGCGTAAAGCTCTTCTCGTATTTTAACCAACGGGTATTCTAACAAAGATAATTGTGAATAACTACGCCATTATTTATAAACAACTTATTCTTGTCGTTTTCTTCGCTTTCCGCTATGGGGCCCACACAAGGCTGCGCCGTCGTACGAATATTCCCCGACAGTACACATATTCCATGACCAAACGAATATTTCCCGACAACAATGAATATTTTATCACCACTTGCTTATTTAAAATATTTGCGCATTTTACCCATAACTAACCACATTAATCAAATCCACCCTTACTATTTCAACATAATAAATAAAGGAAATTCCATTTATTTTAAAAAAAAATTTGGGGTCTTACAACCTCCCCTCCTTATGAAATTTTGTCCTCGAAATTGACGTACGTACCTGGTGTTTCGAAAAGGTAAAGATACCTCGCTTTCATTTTCGTTTCCAACTCCTAGGTCATTTCTTCAATAGCATGGTTCCGCCACAAAACTTTAACTTGTGGTATAACCTTTGTGCGTAGGATATGCTCCTTTCTATCCAAGATCTTGATAGTTACCTCCTCGTACGTTAAGTCTTCTACTATCTCAAATGCTGTTTCTAACTCAATAACGTGGTTCGGGTCGTCCACATATTTACGTAACATCGGTATGTGAAAAACGTTACGAACACGCGATATACTTTGCGGTAAAATGAGTCTATAGGCCACAGTTCCTATTCGATCGAGGATTTCAAATCGACCAATAGATCGAAGGTTTGAGCTTTCCTCACATCGTCGATTCTTGCTTTTGGAATAACAACTTCTTGTACCTCCTTCTTCAAATTCATCAGCTCTGGTGTGTAGCTTGAGCGATTTTAACTTTATCGATTAAAGTCGATCATCACGTGGGTACCTAGAGTCTTTAACTCTATTTCTATCATTTGTAAGTTATAACAACATCACACTCGTACTCGCATATGATCTTCTACTCAACACGTCAGCTACCACGTTCGCTTTTCCAGGATGGTATGGTCAGAACATGTGCCGAAATGAGTCTCCTCTTGAGTTCTTCGAAGCTCTTGCCACATTTCTTGCTCCATTCGAATTTTGTATCTCTACGAGTCAGCTGAGTTAATGGAGTAGAGATTCAAGAAAATCTTTCCACGAATCTCCGATAATAACCAACTAAGCCTAGAAAGATACGTATTTTGATTACTAACTTAGGTTGCTCTCAACTGTGACTCATATCCCAATCTTGGATAGCACGTCACAATGGCACCTATCAGTTTACTACCGTACGAATATGGCGTCCCCTACAGAGAGTCTGGCTTCGGTGCATTCCATAAAGGAAATCACCAGATAGAGGCTAGGGTACCAACTTCTATAGTTAAATTTTTAACTCCTGAAGTTCAATAGGAGTCATTCAATATGAGATTTTAGAAATGGGTTTTGTACCGGGTTCAAAGTCGATACAAAATTTAATATCACGCTCGGGGAGTAAGCCAAGAAATTCTTCAGGAAATACATCAGGAAATTAACAAACAACAGAAATATCACTCAAATCTGACGTATTTTTGTTCAAGTCCATGACATGGCTAAGAAAGCTTGACATAAGTTTTTCAATAAACGAATGACTTTAAGGCTTGATATGAAAAAGTTTGACTTCAATGGTTTGGTTGCTTGAATTCGAATAACAGGTTGCTTAGGAATATGAAAACTAACAACCTTACGAAAGCAATCAATTTGGCATGATGAGTAGTTAACCAATCAATCCATAAAATCACATCAAAAGCAAGTATCTTTAAAGAGATAAGATCAACAGGTAATGTGATGATGCCAACTTGGATCAAACAAGATTTCTAAACAGTGGATGAAATGAAAGTTTCTCCTAACGGAGTCTCCAAAGATAGGTCAAAGTCAAATTTCTCTGGATTCAAGTTTAAACGTTGAACGCAAGCAAGAGAGATAAAAGAATGAGTAGAACCGGTATCTAATAAGGAATAAACTTCGCAAGAATTTATAATTAACTAACCCGTGCTAACTTCGTTCGGGTTGCTCGCATTTTGACCGGTCAAGACAAACGCTCTTCTAGGAACCATTGACTTTGTCGTTTCCATATCCACCTTTGGTGCCACCGTTCCAGCTGGACTAAATTTTGCTACAGGACAAAATCGAGCTATGTGACCATCTTTTCCACAACTAAAACATACCTTGGAAGGCTGTGAACAGTTTGGACTTATATGTCTCTTCTCTCCGCATCTATAGCATCTAACTGGCGGTCGTTCTCCTCCCCTAGAATTTGTTGCCGGTGTTGGTGCTGCTGCCGACGTCTTCCCGTCATCGTTAAATCTTCTCTTCTTGAACTTTCTACTTGAATTATTTCTTCTATTATCTTGGCCATGATTACCACCAAAGTGGTTACCATTTCTGGCATGATAATTTCCTCCATGATAGTTATCATTGTTCCGATGACCGTTGTCATCGGTACGATTATCATCGAGTTGTAGGTCGTTATTCTTCGATTGAACTGACTCATTATCGTGCTCCAATAAATGAGCCCTATTCACAACATCTGAATATAAAGAAAATTTATGAGAAATGAGGTATTGATGAATTTCGAGTTTCAAACCTCCCAGAAACATCAGCGTCATACGTTCCTCATTCTCAGTTGTCATTCTTAAATACTGCCATAAAACAAGGGTTAATTAAACAAATTAACATACCACATAATATCCATATACTCTGACCAACTAACAAATAAGCTTAGGAAGGACACACTAGTGAAGGATTTATTCGTCTCTCCCCTCCTAGTTCTATTCCCCGATCTCCGCCAGGGATCATATCCCTAAGCTTTGATACCAACTGTGACGCCCCCAAAATAGGTCCATTCCACCCAACCCATTCTGAGTCGTCAATAACATGGTACAGAAATAACTACAACTTTATTAATACATTTGTCGTGCAAAATACGACAACCTATATACTATGAGTTTAAATACAAATATTGTCTTCTAGACAATATCCACATGCAAATAAATCATCATTATTGATACACTATTTTACAGAATAGTGAGTACTACTAAAACAACTATCTAGAACCATCACTCCACACCCCGACTAGTTCCTGCTATAATCTCGCTTCCTGAGAAGAAAAATGGAACAAAAGGAAAGGGTGAGCTCAACTAGCCCAGTAAAGAATGTTATGACTAAGATAATATAGAACAAAATATCGTTAGTCTTCAACAGGGAAAAATCTGATAGAATACAATAGACAACAAGTTTCAGATCAATATTCGCAGCGGAAATAATAATTCATAGAAGAGTTACGTAGAGAATGAAATCTACTATAATCTATGAATTTAACAGTCCATCATCAATATTTTATCCCTGTAATATCAATCAATATTCATCTCAAATCAAATATTCATCTTTGCACTACAGGCCAAAGATATTCATCAGTCGGTCATGTTCATCTCAACACCTGTTCATCTTTGCACTAAAGGCCAAAGATATTCAAAAGAAAATCAACCTTCTTTGCACTACAGGTCAAAGATATTCATCAGTCGGTCATGTTCATCTCAACACCTATTCATCTTTGCACTAAAGGCCAAAGATATTCATTAGTCGGTCATGTTCATCTCAACACCTGTTCATCTTTGCACTACGGGCCAAAGATATTCATAAGAAAATCAACCTTCTTTGCACTACATGCCAAAAATATTCAGTAACATCATTATTTAGGACTGAGGATGATGAAAATAATTTTAAAGAAAACAAATCCAGTGAAACAAAAGAACAAGTATTATGGATTCGTACTTTAAACAATCCGAGTTCAAAAATACTTCATAAATAATCATACTGAAGTAAAATTTAAGAATGATCAAAACATGGATACAATCAAAGCTAGTATCCATAATAGATATTTTGGACGAAAAGGAAAAATTTAATTTTTCGTGAATAGAATAAATCAGATTCGTGAATAGTGCCGTATACGTGAATAGTAACTCCGACACCAAAAGATAGAAATTTCACAAAAAACATCATCATGCTTCGTGAATAGTACTCGTGAATAGTAACTCGTGAATAGTAACTCATGAATAGTAACTTTGACATGAAAAAGTTCCAAATTTGATAAAAATTCACACCAATATTTGGCATAATGATATTGAAGAAATAATATCATTTACGAAGAAAATAACATCCCTTACCTCGAAAGACAATACTTATATTTGAAACACCGGATATAGGCTATGACTTGAACTTGCATCGTATATCAACACTCAAAGTATACTCACAAGAATACGCTCAAAATATCGAGAGAGAAATAGAGAGAAAACTTCAGTTTCTGGTGTTATTTTCAATTCTAACCTAAGCTCCCTATTTATAGGAAAATGCTTAGAACACCAAAAGTAGAAAATTGAATATAATAATATTATTTATAAACAAAATTCCTTAGCCCACCTTTGAAATCTGATTTCAGCCATAGCACATGTTAAATGAGGTTCACAAACTCACCAAAAACGTTTTTCTCAAAATAATTAATTAAAACTCCAAAAAATCAATTATTTCGGAACTCCGAAACTTTAATAATTCATAATAAATAGCCCTTTTATCAGAAAATTTGAATCTCGCGAGTTGTTATAGGAAATTCAATTCTCTACAACTTTACAGAAGAAAGTTTTTCCAAATTCCAAACATAAATTGACCGAAATTCACAAACGGGTGATTTTACAGGCTATAATCAAATTTCAGTCAAGAAATGGGTCCACCAACACACAAAACATGTGTTAAACATTTAATCCAACAAAAATACTCTTTCTCCTCATTTATTCATATATCCCACATTCATTATAAAAATATCACCATTAATATATTATTAAAATAATATATTTAAATAAATTATTTTATCAGAAAAAGATAAAATATTAATTTTCAACAATTGTCACATTAAAAATTTTCTCCATCTATATCCTCATAAAATCAATATTTTTCTCATCATATAAATCAATAATTAATTATTCACAAATAATATTATAGAATCACATTATTGATAACCAGGCAGTTCCCAGGAAAGATGGGGCTTTCCAATAAGGATCTCTCCTTACTGGCGCGCAATTAGATGACCAAACCTCTCCTTAGACAGAACTTTCTAGACATTGCCAATAATGTTATCTAATAATATTATTCAGATAATATGAATTATTGCTTCGATAATAGAAAATACTTTATGCGAAAGGCCAATTATTAAAACAACAAGAATACAAAATATCAACACAAAGAATTATTGAATCAATAAAATAAAATACCGAATGTAAGAATTACATCGTAACAATTATTGAGTAGTGCCTTCTTACATAAGAATCAATAATTGGTGCAATACCAGTGTCTTCTTGTGTTTTAACCAACGGTATTCTAATAGTATTAATCGTAAAAACTACATAGTTATTTATAAACAACTTATTCTTGTCGTTTTCTTCCTCTAATCGCTTTCCGCTATGGGGCCACACAAAGGTCACGCCATCGCATTTAATATTCCCCGACAAAGATCTAATATTCCATGACCAAACGAATATTTCCGAACAACAACAATGAATATTTTATCACCACTTGCTTATTTAAAATATTTGCGCATTTTACCCATAACTAACCACATTAATCAAATCCACCCTTACTATTTCAACATAATAAATAAAGGAAATTCCATTTATTTTAAAAAAAAATTTGGGGTCTTACAATATATATAGACATGACCAACCACCACGAAGCACCTCCATGGGGGATCGGAAATGTAAATATATAAAAGCGGTAAATATATATATGGACATGATCAACCACCACGAAGCACCTCCATGGGGGATTAGAAAAGTAAATAAAGTTGTAAAATAAGATCAACCGCCACGAAGTAAACTCCAGGCGAGGCTAAATGTAAATAAAGCAAAAAGATTTATCAACCGCCACGAAGTAAACTCTAAAGTGACGAAATATAAATAAAGTAGTAAAAGGCCTCAAGTAAACTTGTGCTCTGACAGAATATATATATATATATATATATATATATATATATATATATATATATATATATATATATATATATAAAGCTGTTGTCGAACTGCCCTACATGAGCACAGATTTTACATCCTAGACATTTATTGCTTATATATATATATATATATATATATATATATATATATATATAAGTAAACGCCCAGACATAAGTCTAGGCTCAATCGAGGCATAACTCGATAATGTTAGTCCATATATAAATATATACATATATAAGTATATATATACTGATAAAAATTAAAACCACGAACCGAAGTCCGGGCATACGCACATAACACGACTCTCAATGTGAAGAATAGTGTGTGCAAAGATGAAGAGAAATGCTTTATAGAGTGTGAGAAAGCTTACAGTGGGCTGCCAAAGCAGGCTTCTATGACTCTGGAAGGATAAACACTCAGCTCCCGTCGGTAAAAATATAGCTATATGTGAGCTAATAGGTGTTTAAAATGAGGAAACACTCAATATGGGGTGTGTACAGAGCAAATTGGACAGGGCTTCCTCGCCTTTTTTCTCTTGAATATAGCCACCCCAAGCCCTCTATTTATAGAGGGGGAAGCCGCAGGTGTACCTGCAGCAGCCGCAGATGCACTTGCGGCTACCTGGGGTACCCCGGGCTCTGCGGGTCCCACTGTCTCGAAGTAAGTGCACTCGTGCACTGTGATGTCTGCTCGAACTTATAGAACTTCAATCTGAGCATTCGAACGAGGTATACAAGACCATCTTCGGGCTGTCTTTGTTGATTGTTACGCAATGACATGGGATTAGATGTTGTATGAAGTCAGGAAGAGGGGACCATGCCTATGGTCTTCAAGCTTCAAATTCTATCTGGTGTGCTGCCATGCGTAATAGTAACTCGGGATTGGAACTCCTTGGCTCTTGTGGGACATTGTTGTGTCGTAATGTATGTATAATATGTTGAGACGGTGCGCTGGGGTTGGGGTGGCAAGATGACCTTTTGACTCCTCACCGGGGTTATCTCCAGTTTGAGCTGATAGCGGACGTTGCTCAGGGTTACATTTGAGATTGGACTGCTGCAAGTGTTTGAATTCCGCAAGGTCATCTGTGAGTGTGCCTCTCTTCCCGGTGTTAGCTCTGGGTCTTTGGTCTGAGTGCCTCGGCAGGAGGTCTGAGATTGAAACTGATCGCATGCATTTGAAACAAGCATTTTTTGGGGTTATCAGTGGAACTACAACATCATTCATTGGGGTTATCTCCAGGGATGAAACTCGGGGTTATCTCCAAGATTGGAATTGATACTCCCGGTGTGTGTTCCAGGGTTGAGACTGAACTTTCGGTAGTATCCGGAATGGATGTGAGCTGTCTTCCAAGGCTATCTCCAAAAGACGAATCTGCCCTCTTGCAATGTCAGTAATAGGTGTATAGAAAATTTTGAGTGTCTACAGATGCCCCTCTTTATCATATTCATGCCATGCAAGGCATGGATAGGATAAAGAATCCTAAACACTTGAAACGCAACAAGATAAACATGATGATATGTGCAGCAACATGATGCAAATGTATAATGCATGAATAAATTATTGTCAGTTCCCTGTTAATCCTGTCGGGGATGACAATCAGTGATGTCTTAGACGTGCGATCCAAGTCTTCAAGGATGTTGATGTTGGGGCTATCACCAAAGTCGTGGATCCTTGATATAGACTTCTACTCCATAGAGGTGCCTCTCGTGTCAAGAGATCTGTGGGGATAAAGCTTTGTCTGTTTTGAGGATGTGTACAATATATTCTATCATCGGTCCTCTCCGGTGAAGATGGTCCTCTCTGGTTTGTGTCACCAGCATATACCATGATCCTTGTTGGAGTTACTGCCAACAGTATGTATTGTCAGGGCTGCCTGACCTTCGCTAATGTGTGTATCACCGGATAGATCCCTTCTAGGCAAACTATCAAGGCTGTTTGACGTTCATTGATGTGTATATCAATGATTGCATTGTGTTGTGACCCTTGATGGGGAGTATGTTAAGGCTGCTTGACCTTTATTGACGCGTATATCAATGGTTGAATCACGTTGTGACCCCCGCCGGGGATATTTTTCAATGTCTAACTTCGGCGTTGTAATCCCCGCCGGGGATACATTGCTTCGATGGGTTTACTTGCCATCGACTAAGGTAACGTCAAGGTTTCGTGACCTTCATTGATGTTTGTATCAATTGTTTCAATGGGTTTACTTGCCACCGGCTGAGATAACGTCAATGTTGCTTAACCTTCATTGATGTGTGTATTAATGGTCAAAAATTCGTTGTAACCCCCACCGGAGATACGTGGATGCTTGAAAGTCTGCGTTGTGACCCCCGTCGGGGATACATTATCAATTTATAACTTCGGCGTTGTAACCCCCGCCGGGGAAGGTTTTAGGGCTATGACCCTGCACTGACGATATCATACCTTTGTGAGGTATTGCCGAGCATGATTTGTAAAAGATGAGGCTACTAGTATAGTATACCTTGTATGTAGGAAAATACCGATGAGTGATATGTGGAGCCAGAGTTTGGTCCAAGAAAACCAAGATTTTAGGCTATTTCGCTCAATCGCGTAGCATTTTTATTTCTGATTTGGCCTTTTCAGTTTGTGAGGCCTCCTTTGTAACTCGAATTAGATCGAGCCAGAGGTGTGGGAGCTCTACTTAGGAGAGCATGCTATCAGGAGAACTATAGGAGAGATTCATATGCTGATCTTGCCCCCTGCCAAGCGTTATTGGCCTGTTTTGCAGTCACCCGTCATTGATATCCCATTGTTGGGGGTTGACGGTTTTACATTATCAGAGGGTCTATGGACTTAGGAGATGTTCCATCATTGGTGGTTCCCTCGTTCCATTGGAGCCTAGACCCACACCACTCAGTTCATGGGGGATATGGTTCCAGGATCTGTGATGATGACGGATTGGCTAGCATGTGTCTGAGATCCGACTCATTTGACACAGATTAATAGTTTGACTAGGCAGTTGGACTGGGAAGATTTCTTTATCCAGCACTTGGGTATAGATCCTTCAGAGGCAGATACTTTTGATCCTTCCAACTCTGGCGCTAGCCCCTCAACTGACCCATATGGCTTCGCTGGTGCAGATCCTCCTTTGTATAGGCCTGACATCCCTATAGATAGAGATCCAATGACTCAGGAGGAGTTACATCAGGTGGACAGGATTGACGATGTAGACATCGATACCATTGACTTCTTCTGATGTATATTCTTGTTATCTCTTTTGATAGGCCTCTATTAGACATTGGGTAGCTTCGCCCCATTCTTGTTATATCTTTTGATAGGCCTCTGTTAGATGTAGGGCTTTTTTGCCCCATTCCCCTGTATTTTAGCTGTACAGAGATGTATTAGATGATGATATACTTAGGAATGAATGTACATTTTTCCATTCCCTATATCATATTTCCATCTATTGTATCATGCATGTTAATATGTTATGTATATGTATGTATGTCTAGAGATATTCACCATTAACCCTTGGATGGTCTTATGACACGGCCGTACAAATATATTCTTCGACAGTTAGCCGTATTGATCATACCCCACCATTTTTGGTGGCATCGGGTATGCGATCATGGTATGATAGCATGCCACCATTAGACAGGGTGACTGTAGATCATCTGTTGCAGCATACTATGACCCTATTGATGTTTCAGGTTCCCACTGGATTCGTGGAGGGCATGCTGGAGCACTGGGTATTGGATATGCAAGTTTTCCGATTTGGGACCCAGGAGTTAACTCCTACTTTGGAGGAGTATGCACGTTTGACAATGCTACCACTAGATAGACCTTGCATACATATGGCTATTGGAGACATGAGTAGGCAGTTCATGACCCTCACTGGCTTGAGGCGTAGAATGGTGCAGGATGATATCACATCTGGCCACGTTATATCCCAGCATTTTCTGTTTGACAGATTTGGCTCAGAGGATAGTTATGCACAACATTCCGGGGATTTCACCACACCAGAGGATCATTGGCATTTGGCTATAGTAGATGTACTACTATTGTGCATACTATCGTATGTCTATATGGCACGATACATGGATGAGTTGGACATTGGCGTTATTATGGCTGTGAGAGCTCTCAGGGAGGGTCACACCATCATACCAATGATCATCTTAGAGACTCTGAGGTCAGCTATATACTGCTGCACTTATCTGTCAGGAGTGTTTACGGGCAGCGCGGTCATGCTGTATGTGTGGTTTATGTC
The DNA here is from genome assembly GCA_020205605.1 of Panax ginseng. Lineage (NCBI taxonomy): Eukaryota > Viridiplantae > Streptophyta > Magnoliopsida > Apiales > Araliaceae > Panax > Panax ginseng. The sequence goes on from CM035139.1 coordinate 144,300,919, forward strand.
ACACTTGAGACCGATTGGTACTTTTAGACGGCATGTATAATGTTTCACCCATGATATAGCCATGTCATATGCTTTTTAGCCTGCGGAGTGTATAGATGCTGCATCTTGGTCAGCTTTCCTAGCAGGGATTGGAGATCTATTCGTTATACTGCCGTGTAGAGGGCTTAGTTCACCCTACAACTTCATTACTCATGCTCTGGGCATGGATTATCTTCCTCTGGCTGGCTTAAGAGGCATGATTATTTACCACCCACTGGCCATGATGTGTCAGTTTGACTAGTTTTAGGATTTTTATCCTTTTGAGGGAGCATCGAGTCAGCACTTCGCTCTTGACATTTATCAGCAGAGGACAGATCGAGGTTGTATGCCTGTTGGGATCATCGAGAGCTAGCTATGTTTTTCATTAGCCATCTGGGTTATTCGGCATAGTATTTCGCATAGATAGAGACAAAAACTGCATCAACTGCGGTAGTATCCACAGTGCAGAGGACTGATTCCGACGATGAGGAGCCTATAGAGGAGGCTGATATTCCTATTGAGGAGGATTTGACTGCTGGGTTGCCAGCATTTGTGATGGATTCTCCCACTACGAGTGCTACTGTCATTCAACATTCAGCACAGTATCTGGAGCAGAGTCTACAACTGATGACCTATGAGAGAGATCAGGCTAGGGCCTCGATGTTGACAGCTTTTGATGGGAGAGACGCCGCTCTATTAGAGAGATATGAGGCTAGATCAGCCAGAGATGCATTGATTGTGGAGCGGGATACTGCCCTATCTGCTCGAGATGTGGCCGTCACAGACAGAACTTCAGTGAGATCCCATACAACTAGCATCCTTGCCGATATGAGTGCATATATTGATGAGCATCATGCCACCATGCAGTTAGCCTCGGATCTACTAGCTCATGTAGATACCATTGGGCAGGAGCTTGCAGCTTTACCTCTTTCTTCGGAGAGGGATGCTGTGTTAGATCTGATAGTTCGTATACACACAGATCCGTAGATAGACTTGTATTTTCCTGCACAAACTAGCTTAGCCATTTTTTCATGTACAACACATATTGTATATATCAAATAGTATTATATATGGCAGAGAAATATATTTTGATTTACTTCCTTTTTAGTCGTGCCTTGATACTTGCTTGATATTTGCCTGTGTCTTCAAGGCTTTGTGATCTTGATGCATTCTGAACTCATCCTTGATATATGGACTATTGGGCTTGACGCGAACGCATCTGATGAAATTAAAATTTTAAAGCAATTTCAAACCCTAAAACAGATCCATGCGAAAATCAATTAATTCAGAGGTTTAGAGATTATACGAGATATAAACAAAAATGAGAATCAAACCCATCATTGCGCCTCGAATCTCCAACGCAATACAAACCGATTGCGCCTCTACAGTATCCACATCGAACGCCGCATCGAACCGTCGAACGATTCTCGCAATAAGAAGGATTTACAGTACTAGCCACCAAAAGGAATGGATTTTTGAAATCGCTTTTCTCTCTAGTCTCTCTCTAAGAAATGGCTAGGGTTTTTCAATTATGATATCTTACCCTAAGTAGTCGCTTATATATATCATATATATAGTAGTTAAAAGGAATTAATCAAAATCAAAACCTAATTTAATAAAATCCGAATTTATATATATATATATATATATCTCTTAATTAAGTCTTACTTAATTAATATACATATATACAATTATCCTTTTAATTTAAATTAAATGATTTAAATACTATTAATCATATTAATATATTTAAATCCTTAAAATTTAAATTAATTCCCTTTAAATAACGTTACATGTGTGTGACCTTATAGGTTATTATTACGTTGGCAATAATTTTAAAATCATATTATAAAATTATAAAAGCGTTGTGAGCGACATCTAGTAATGTATCACTTTGCTACAAGTAATAATAAGATCGATGATTCGATGCAACCTTTTGTGACCAATGTTTCAATGCAATTTAATCCTTTTAACCTTAATATCCTAGATTAAACTCGAGTCATGGAATGTGTCATACTCTTCATAATTTAATCGAGTTTTCTTGATCAATGAGTAGGCTATATGAAACAAATCACTATTTGAGCATGGCCATGCATTTCATAGTCCTACTCAATCAAGAGGCCTATGGATATCACCCATAATATATAGGATGGTTAAATTCCATCTAGATCACTCATATTTCTCACACGATTAATGATGAACCCAATAATCACCTTTATAGTCCACCTATTAAAGGTGACATTTGATGATATCAAAGTACATAAATTCTCGTGTAGTAATATAGCGATTTCGTGCTCGGAGGACCATTACATCATTGTCACTATGAGAATTGCTAATGACACTTCGCATAATGCTCCATATAGAATTCTCATGGTGGGTCCATCCCAAAGACATCGTTCTCTAACATGTACCTATGCATTGACTTAATATCTCATATATTTATGACCAATGAGATTTGGTCATCAACGATCCACATACTAGTCTCAATGCATCATTGTTGTCCCATCAACAATGATACTCGACTAGGGACATTTAAGAACAATCGCTACTAATGGTAATATATAATCTCATGTTCAAGTCACATACTTGAAACTATATAATTTGTATCACTATTCTAAGGAATTTTATTATGTTAACAATTATATTACGCATAAAATAAAACCATAATAAAATCATATATTTATTCAATCAAATATAATATCAAAACGTTAAGCAATTATATCAAATAATTGGCCTCTAGGGCATAAACTCTAACAGCCTCCCACTTGCACTAGAGCCAATCACTCATGTATCTAATACCCATGGAACTAGTGTGACCGTCGTGCATCTCGCTGCGACAAAGCCTTGAATTAGTGGATCTCGCAACATTATCATCTGTTGGCACTCTTCCTATATGTACATCTCCTCTATCAATTATTTCACGGATGAGATGGTACCGCTTAAGTATATGCTTGGATCATTGGTGAGATCTGGGTTCCTTAGCTTTGTCAATGGCTCCATTATTATCATAGTATAGAAACAACCGGATCAACAATAGTTGGAACAACACCAAGTTCATGATGAACTTTTTAATCCATACTGACCTCCTTGCATTTTGCACTAGAAGCAAAGAATATACTCACCTCTCTGTTGTAGAATCAACTATCGCCTCTTGCTTGAACTTTTCCATTAACAAACACCACCATTAAGGCAAAACACAAAACCCGATCGAGACTTATAGTCATCATTGTCGGTCTGAAACTAACATCCGTGTAACCCTTTATTGCTAGTTCGTCTTCACCTCCATATACCAAGAATGAATCCTTAGTCCTTTTCGGTACTTGAGGATATTCTTGGCTCAACATCGATGACCTTCACCGGATTCGATCGATATCTCGCCGTCATGCTCAAAGCATACGAGATATCTCGGACGAGTACATATCATTGCATACATGATAGGTCCAATTGTCAAGCATAAGGGATCTTTCTCATACGCCCTCATCATCTTGTGATTTAGGACATTGGGCCTTATAGATCTTTACACCATGAGTCACGGTAAGTTTCCTCTTTTTCGCCTCTTGCATGCTGAACCGTTTCAACACTTTATCAATATATGTACTTTGACTTAGGCCGAGCATTTTTCTTGATCTATCTCTATAGATCTTGATACCTAAAATGTAGTCAGCATCGCCCAAATCTTTCATGGAGAAACATTTTCCTAACCATGTTTTTACAGCCTGTAAGGAAGGAATGTCATTCCCAATAATTAATATGTCATCAACATATAATACTAGGAATACAATGTGACTCCCACTAACCTTCTTATATACACAAGGTTCATCTTCATTTTTAATAAAGCCAAATTCTTTGATTGCTTCATCAAATCGAAGATTCTAACTCCAAGAGGCTTGCTTCAATCCATAAATGGATCATTTGCACTTACATACCTTTCCAAAGATCCTTTGAGTGACAAAACCCTCAGGTTGTGTCATATACACATCCTCAAGGAGATTTCCGTTAAGGAAAGCAGTTTTGACATCCATCTGCCAGATTTTGTAATCATAAAAAGCTGCAATAGCAAGTAAGATCCTGATGGATTTAACCATTTCCACTGGAGAGAAGGTTTCATCATAGTCAACACCTTGAATTTGTTTGAAACCTTTTGCTACCAGTCGGCCTTTATAGGTTTGTACATTACCATCCATGTCGGTTTTCTTCTTGAAAACCCACTTGCATCCGATTGGTTTTACCCCTTCGGGTGGATCAACCAGAGTCCATACTTGGTTAGTATACATGGAGTCCATCTCAGATTTCATGGCTTCAAGCTATTTCTCAGAATCTGGTCCATTCATAGCTTCTTGGTAGGAAGCAGGCTCATCTTGATCTATGAGCATCACATCGCCATTTTGAGTCACAAGATATCCATAATATCTCTCGTGCTCTTGGCGTGTCCTACCGTGATCTACTGAATGACTTGTGTAATTTGAGCGGTGTTCACTTTCCACAATTTTTGTGGTTCCGCGCCATGTTCCAACTCGAAGTTCAATGATATTTTGTGGTTCTCGAATTTCTTGAGTTCTACTTTCCTCCCACTTGCTTTCCTTTAGAGACAAATTCTCTTTCTAGAAAAATACCGATTCGAGCAACAACCACTTTGTTCTCGTAAGGTTTGTAGAAATAATACCCTTTTGTTTCCTTTGGGTATCCCACAAAATTACATTTGTCGATTTGGGTCCGAGCTTGTCGAAATTCGACGCGTTTTACGAATGCCTCGCAACCCCAAATCTTCATGAACGACATACTAGGGCGTTTCCCAGGTCCACATTTCATATGGTGTCTTCTCGAACCGCTTTGTAGGAACACGGTTAAGTGTGAATGCAAATTGCCTCTAGGGCATGACCCCATAAGCTTATTGGAAGATCTCTGCATGACTCATCATTGATCGTACCATGTCTAACAAGGTTCGATTCCTCCTCTCGTATACACCATTCCATTGCGGTGTTCCGGTGGAGTGAGTCAGTGATATAATACCACTCTCCTTTAGAAGGTCATCAAAGTCTTGGCTTAAGTATTCACCTCCTCGATCGGATCGAAGGGCTTTTATGCTTTTGCCAAATTGGTTTTGAACTTCATTCTTGAATTCCTTGAACTTTTAAAGGATTGATTTGTGTCTCATAAGATACACATATCCATATCTACTAAAGTCATCGATAAGAATGTAATGAAGTAATAAAACCTACCTCTTGCTAACGAACTCATGGGTCCACATACATCACTATGTATAAGTCCCAATACATCGCTAGCCTGCTCACTATGTCCAAATGAAAGGGGCTTTAGTCATCTTGCCTAATAAACAAGACTCGCATTTCTCATATGATTCAAAATCAAATGAATCCAAGAACCCATCTTTATGGAGTTTGGATATGCTTTTCTCATTTTATGGCCTAAATGACGATTACCCGAGAGATATGTCTGATTTGAATCATTTGATTTAAATCGTTTTGTATTTATGTTATAGATAGGCATTTCTAAATCAAGAATATAGAGACCGTTAAACAATTGTGCAACACCATAACAAATATCATTTAACTAAAACAAACAACGATTGTTCTTTATTATAAATGAAAAACCTTTTTGTCCAAACAAGAAATGTAAATAATGTTTTTGCTTATAGCAGGCACAAAATAACAATCTTCTAATTCTAAAACTAGCCCAAAGGGCAAAGATAAATGATAAGTTCCTACGGCCAAAGGCAAAGAACTTTTGCTCTATTTCTAACTCGTAGGTCAACCTCGCCTTTTCATTAAAGTTCTACTCCTTCTGAGTCCCCGCACATTAACACAAATGTGAGAACCACATCCAAAGATCCAATACCCATGATGTAGAAGTAGATAAGTTGACTTCTATAACATATATACCGAATCAAGTCGTACTTCCTTTTCTTTTCTTTACTTCTTCCGGATAAGCATGACAATTCCTTTTCCAAAGTCCGTGTTTTCCATGTATGACATTCACCTTCTTTAGCCACCCCACCTTTAGGTTTTAAAGCCTATTTGGTTTTGGAATTGGGTTTGGCAAAAGATTTAGATCCTATCTTCTTCTTGCCTTTCCAATTTCCCTTAGCATTCCCCTTTTGCACCATCATTATGGGGCGGGTCCTCGCTTTTTCATGTTGTTCTCGGCAGTTCTTAACATGCTCAACAACTCGAGAAGGGGTTTCTCAATTTCATTCATAAGATAGTTCATAACAAATTGAGAGTAGTCATTTGCTCAAAGATTGCAAAACAAGGTCGGTTTGGGATTCCTGGAGTGATTGGAAAACCCAACCTATCAAGGTACTCAATATACCCAATCATTTTCAAACATGTGGACCAACCGGATCACGTTCACCCATTTTGCAGTGATACAATGCCTTGCTTGTATCATACCTCTCCTGTCGAGCATGCCCTTTGAACAATTTCTTGAGATGCTCGATCATCTCATAAGCATCCATCAACTCATGTTGCTTCTGAAGCTCAGCGTTCATGGTTGCTATCATGACACAACTCACATCCAGAGTATCATCTTGATGCTTCTTGTAAGCATTGTGCTCCGCACGCAGCAAAGTGCGATGTACCGGTCTTTGCAGAATGGGCCCATCAAGGACATATAGCTTACGCTCTTATTTGAGGACAATCCTCAAGTTCCTATGCCAGTCAAGGAAATTAATTCCACTTAGCTTGTCCTTTTCAAGGATTGATCGTAATGAAAGACTATTTGTGTTGTTGTTGTTTGCCATTTGATATCTACAATTTATAAGTGCAACAATAATAAGTCAAATTACAAAGTTGATATTATATAATTGATAATAGTACATTCAAAATATACCTCCCACTATTTTATTCAAATTAATAGCCCTCACCATTAATTCTAAAGCATTTTCTATTAAATCTTTCTAGTGAGCCAAGATCCATATTTCATTATGCCTTAAGTTAGCTTTGGCTATTCTCTCAAAACATAATTATTTAGGTAGACAACCCTTTGTCAATTATATCATATATAACTCCTGGATAGTTTGGTAAACAACATTTGTTTCTAGTCCATCTAATGGTACCAACCAAACTCTATGCCTCTAAGTCCACAATCCTATTGAGATAACTTAGTTAAGTCGGGCCCAATGATTTTAATAGTTTGGATATCACAATTATCCTATCGCATCTTACCTAGATAAATAGGGTACTTTGCTTTGGCAAACCTACATCTATTGATCAAGGTCTAGATGAGTGTTATTCATTGGAAGGCATCTGATTTAGACTTAATAATTTAATGAGGGATTTTATTAATTTAGATCTCACCAATTTTAATCTTGTTAAGCATGCACATTATTAATCATATCATATCATATACAAGCATAAATAAAGTGCAAAATTAAATGTGTCACAGTTATGGCCCAATCCACTGTCAATCTTTTCAAGCTAATGAAAGATTGAAGGTCAATCTAAGGTGGTAAAAGATCTTAAAATAAATAACTTCCTTGGATCTTCCTCTAGCATGCGCCTCCTCTCCATCATCATCTTTCCATTTGTTCTCCATCTTGACATCTTCATCAATTACAGATTATTACATGACATAAAGAAACCTCGAGTTACATTCGAGGGGATTTAGATGAGAAGAGAATATTACATTAGAATTTATAGAAAGGCACGACATGCAAGCCGTATTTCAAAACCAAAAACCACTAACCTATGGGTCAAAAGGCCATAACTGTGCACCATGCATATCACAATAAGCACATAACAATTTATATATAATTAAAGAAAACTATATATAAAATATAGGGGACACGACCATCGTGCTTGCGCACGATGGGGGGTCCAAGGGGGTCTCCCCACAGCGGTGTGTCCATTGATCGATCACCCGGCGGGTGGTCTCGCTGACCGGTCAATGAAGGGGTCGAAGCGGCGCCCACAGGAAGAATTGTTTTAATATGATTAATTCTACATTCTGTATTGCAGAATTTTTCCATACGAATCTTTGAAACAGTTTCAGAATCATACATTTTAATCCACCAAAACACCCATAATAACAAATGATATATGTCCATTTGATTTAATCATATTAAAACGAATAACAAGACACCTGCAATTTATCATATATTTCCAGTTTCGATTAATCATATTAAAATAATTCTTCATGCTTCTAATCCGATTAGAATAGTTATATTGTTATTCCACCGATTAAAGATACGATTAACGAAGATCATCATATATATTACCGTAATACACATACAACGGAATATCATATATTCAATTTTATATCGGTAAACATGCATCATCATATATCATATATATCGAATACAATTAAATCACGTAATCTGAATTAATCTTTTCGCAAGTAGCTTTGATACCACTGTTGGGCTTTACGCGAAGCATACAATGAAAATTAAAATTTTAAAGCAATTTCCAAACCCTAAAAAGCAGATCCATGCGAAAATCAATTAATTCGAGAGGTTTAGAGATTATACTAGATATAAACAAAAACGAGAATCAAACCGATCGCTCCTCAAATCTCCAACGCATGATACAAATCGATTTAGCGCCTCTACGATTCACATTTACGCCGCATCGAACCGTCGAACGATTCTCGCAATAAGAAGGACTTGCGGTACTAGCCACCAAAAGGAATGTATTTTTGAAATCGCTTTTCTCTAGTCTCTCTCTAAGAGAGGCTAGAGTTTTCAATTATGATATCTTACCCTAAGTAGCTGCTATATATCATATATATAGTAGTTAAAAGGAATTAATCAAAATCAAAACCTAATTTTATAAAATCCGAATTTATATATATATATATATATCTCTTAATTAAGTCTTACTTAATTAATATACATATATACAAATTATCCTTTTAATTTAAATTAATGATTTAAATACTATTAATCATATTAATATATTTAAATCCTTAAAATTTAAATTAATTCCCTTTAAATAACGTTATGTGTGTGTGACCTATAGGTTATTATTACGTTGGCAATAATTTTAAAATCATATTATAAAATTATAAACAAAGTGAGCGCATCTAGTAATGCATCACCGCTACCCAAGTAATAATAAGATCGATGATTCGATGCAACCTTTTGTGACCAATGTTTCAATGCAATTTAATCCTTTTAACCTTAATATCCTAGATTAAACTCGAGTCATGGAATGTGTCATACTCTTCATAATTTAATCTGAGTTTTCTTGATCAATGAGTAGACTATATGAAACAAATCACTATTTGAGCATGGCCATGCATTTTATAGTCCTACTCAATCAAGAGGCCTATGGATATCACCCATAATATATAGGATGGTTAAATTCCATCTAGATCACTCATATTTCTCACACGATTAATGATGAACCCAATAATCACCTTTATAGTCCACCCTATTAAAGGTGACATTTGATGATATCAAAGTACATAAATTCTCGTAGTAATATAGCGATTTCGTGCCGGAGGACCATTACATCATTGTCACTATGAGAATTGTTAATGACAATTCGCATAATGCTCCATATAGAATTCTCATGGTGGGTCCGCCCAAAGACATCGTTCTCTAACATGTACCTATGCATTGACTTAATATCTCATATATTTATGACCAATGAGATTTGGTCATCAATCGATCCACATACTAGTCTCAATGCATCATTGTTGTCCCATCAACAATGATACTCGACTAGGGACATTTAAGAACACTGATACTAATGGTAATATATAATCTCATGTTCAAGTCACATACTTGAAACTATATAATTTGTATCACTATTCTAAGGAATTTTATTATTAACAATTATATTACGCAGTAAATAAAACCATAATAAAATCATATATTTATTCAATCAAATATAATATCAAAACGTTAAGCAATTATATCAAATAATTGGCCTCTAGAGCATAAACTCTAACAGGAAATTGAGCCATTACAGGATCTCTCAGAATGGATCATTGATCTGTATGTATCCCTCCCATCTTTGGTCTCTTGGGACTGGTTTCTGTATGGAAATATGGAGAGGAGTGTTACTTTTCCTCACTGAGATTGACCGCACCACAGATGGTCACCAGTATTTCTATTTGTGAGAAGCCTAGTTAATTCCATCTCTTATGGATTGGTGTTGCTCTTTGAGGCACAACCACAGCTTAGATGGTCACCAAATCTCCTATTTGCGTGGAGAGGTTGGGTAATTCCATCCCTTTGGTCTGAAGCCGATGAAATGTGGTGGATTGAAATTTAATCCTAGTACCGTGTGACAAGTATTTTTGTTCTGGTAGGGGGTTAGACCGAACCATAAATGGTTGTCTACGTACTCCTATTGAAGAGGAGATCAGGTCTGCGTAGTTCGAACCTGGTGTAAGAGGTTCAACGTTGAATGTGAAATGAAGATGGGTATATAAGCTTTATTGATGACAAAGAGTGTAGAATTGTTTTTGTTGTTTTTATTTTTGTAGAGAAAGGGTAGAAATGTTTTTGTTGTTTTTTTTATTGCGACCGGGCCATATAGAATATGGTTGCATACGTACTCCCGTGTATCAGGGAGATCAGGTCGACGTAGTTCGCCCCTCAGGATGAATTGCAGTTGAAGAGAAGTATGAATCCCATGTACAGGCTATACTGCGGGGAGAAGAAAGTTTGATCCCATCATGGGGACAAACTGCAAGTATAGAAAAAGTTTGATCCCGTTTTCAGGACAAACTGGAATCGTAGGAAAGATTAATCCCGTCTTCAAGACAAACTGCAGGTATGAATGGTTCAATCCCGTCTTCAGGATAACCAAAATTGTATGAAAGGTTTTGTAATGAGGTGAAACCAGGATGCTGGTTTGAAATGTATGTTTCCCTGAGGGGAATAAGAGTATGTATAAAGGGTTAGAAAACCGGAATGACTGGTGATTTGATGATCCAAAAACCAGGATGTTTGCTTGATGGTAACTTTAGACATAATATCGTTTCACGGTGTTCGAGTTGATAAGCTGTGGAAATTCATCGCCATCCATTTCCTATAGTCTGAGAGCACCTCCTGTCAATACTTCCTTGACAACAAACGGGCCTTCCAAGTTAGGAGCGAATTTTCCCTTAGATTGATATTGGTTGTCAATGATCTTCTTTAAAACCAAGTCATGTTGTTTAAACTGCCGTAGCCAGACTTTTTTATTGTAGGATCTTGTGATCTTTTGCTGATATAACTGACCATGGAAGATAGCCACGGTTTTCCTTTTGTCTATCAGAGATAATTGGTGATACCAGTCTTGTACCCATTGGTCTTCATCCAACTGAGCGTCCATCAACACTCTGAGGGATTCCATTTCCACCTATATAGGTAGCACTACTTCCATCCCATAGGCTAATGAGTGGGGGGTTGCCCCAGTGGAAGTACGCATTAAAGTTCTGTAGGCTAATAAGGTCAGGGGCAAGAGGTCAGGCCATCCTTTGTGATTGGCGGACATTTTCTGCATGATCTTCTTGATGTTTTTTATTAGCTGCTTCAATAGCACCATTCATCTTTGGACGATGATGACGGAGTTAAGGTGTTTGATGTGGAATTTACTGCATAACTCCTCCATCATTCTATTGTTGAGGTTCTTAGCATTGTCTGACACAATGACATCTGGTTGTCCATATCGACAGACGATATTTTTTCTGATGAAAGCAATGATGACTTCTTTGGTAACCCTGGGGAAGGAGGCTGCTTCTACCCATTTGGTGAAGTAGTCAATCATGGTGAATATAAATCGATGTCCATTACTCGCTTTGGGCTCGATGGGCCCGATCACGTCCATTCCCCACATTGAGAAGGGTCATGGCGAACTCATATTGTGGAGTTCCCTTGGAGGGGCGTGGATAGCATTCCCATGAATCTGGCATTGATAGCACCTCTTGACGTGATTATCACAGTCAGCTTTGAGCATAAGCCAATAATGCCCTGTTCTGAGGATCTTCGTAAAAAGTAGGGGTCCGCTCATGTGTGGGCCACATACTCCACCATGGATCTCATCCATGAGCCTCTGAGCTTGGTCTTTGTCCAGACATCTGAGGAGACATAATCCTATATATCTTTTATAGAGTGCATCTTCGCTCAGGAAGAATTTCATAGCAAGTCGATGGATCCGCCTCTTTTCTATAAGACCCCAAATTATTAATAAATGAAATTTAGTTTCCTCTATTTATTATTTTGAAATAGTAAGGGTTGATTTGATTAATGTGGATAGTTATGGGTAAAATACGCAAATATTTCGAATAAACAAGTGGTTATAAAATATTCATTATTGTCGGGGAATATTCGTACTGTCGGGGAATATTCGTACGACAGCGCAGTCTTTTGTGGGCCCCATAACGGAAAGCAATTGGATAAAGAAAACGACAAGTATAAGTTGTTATAAATAACGACGTAGTTGTTACCGTTAATACTGTTGGAATACCCGGTAGTTAAAACACACTAATACGCGTTGTTGAACAGTAGTACACGGTATTGCACCAATTATTGATTCTTACGTAAGAAGGCACTACTCAATAATTGTTACAGTAATTACTGTTCAGTATTTTATTTTATTGATTGAATAATTGCTGCATTGATATTTTATATTACTGCTATTTCAATAAATTGTCATTACAAAGTATTTTCCATTATCGGAGCAATAATTCATATTATCTGAATAATATTATTGGATAACATTATTGACAATGTCTAGAAAGTTCTCGTCAAGGAGAGGTTTGGTCACCTAATTGCGGCGCCAAGAAGGAGAGATCCTTATTGAAAGCCCCTTTCCTGGAACTACCACAGGTTGCGATCTTGTGATTCTGTAATATTATTTGTGAATAATTAATTATTGATTTATATGATGAGGAAAATATTGATTTTATGTGGATATAGATGGAGAAAATTTTTAAAGTGACAATTGTTGAAAATCGATATTTTATCTTTTCTGATAAAATAATATTTTATTATATTATTATAATATAATAATGATGATATTTTTACAATGAATGTGGGATATATGAGTATATGAGGAGGAAGAGTATTTTTGTTGCAAAAGTTGTTTAACACATGTTTTGTGTGTCGGTGGACCCCATTTCTTGACTGAAATTTGATTATAGCTTGTAAACTCGCCCGTTTGTGGATTTCGGTCAATTTCTGTTTGGAATTTGGAAAAACTTTCTTCTGCAAAGTTGTAGAGAATTGAATTTTCTAAAAAAGATCGCGAGATTCGAATTTTCTGATAAAAGGGCTATTTATTATGAATTATTGAAGTTCTAGATTAATTGATTACTATTTTTTTGGAGTTTTAAACCACTTTTGCATGAAAAACGTTTTTGGTATTTAGGAGACATGTGTTAGTGGCTGATTTCAACTTGTGGAGTACGTATGATGATTTGGAAAATTTATATTATTAATTTATTAAATTTTCTACTTTGGTGTTCTAAGCATTTTCTTATAAATAGGGTGCTTAGGTTAGAATTGAAAATCACACCAGAAACTGATGTTTTCTCTCTCTATATTATCGAGCGTATTCTTGTGAGTATTTTGAGTATACTTTGAGTATTGCTATACGGTGCAAGTTCAAGTCATAGCCTATATCCGGTGTTTCAACTAGAAGTACTGTCTTTCGAGGTAAGGGATGTTATTTTATTCGAAAATGATATTATTTCTTCAATATCATTATCTTAGAAATATTGGTTGGAAATTTTATCAAATTTGGAACTTTTTTATGTCGGGGTTACTATTCACGAGTTACTATTCATGAGTTACTATTCATGAGTTACTATTCACAAAGCGTGAAGATGTTTTTTTTTGTGAAATTTCTATCTTTTGGTGTCGGAGTTACTATTCACGATATCGACACTTATTCAATCAAAAAATAAATTTCTTCTTTTTGTCCAAAATTTCTATTCTGGATACTAGCTTTGATTGTATCCATGTTTTGATCATTCTTGAATTTTACTCCACTCTGATTACTTATAAAGTATTTTTGAACTTGGATTGTTTAAAATACGAATCCTTAATAATTGTTCTTTTGTTTCAATCGGATTCGCTTTCCTTTAAAATATTTTTCATCATCCTCAGTCCTAAATGATGATATTACTGAATATCTTTGGCCTGTAGTGCAAAGATGAATGATTTCTTGATGAATATCTTTGGCCCGTAGTGCAAAGATGAACATGACCGACTGATTAATATCTTTGGCCCGTAGTGCAAAGATGAACAGGTGTTTAGATGAACATGACCAACTGATGAATATCTTTGGCCTGTAGTGCAAAGATGAATATTTGATTCCAGGATATATATTGATTGATGTTAAGGGATAAAATATCGACGATGAACTTTTAAATTCATACATAGAAGATAGTAGTTTGCATTCTCTACTTAACTCTTCTAATGAATTATTATTTCATTTATGAATATTGATTTAAAACTTGTTGTCTATTGTATTCTATTAGATTTTTTCCTGTTGAAGACTAATGATAATTTGTTGTATATTATCTTAGTCATAATATTCTTTACTGGGCTAGTTGAGCTCACCCTTTTCCTTTTTGTTCCATTTTTCTTCTCGTGAGGCGAGAATATAAGCGAGTACGAGCCTGGGTATGGAATGAAGGTTCTAGAGAGAGTTGTTTAGTAGTCCTCACCATTTTTGTAAAATAATGTATCAATAAATGTGATGAAGATTTATTTGAGTATATATATTGTCTAGAAGATAATATTTGTATTCAAACTCACAGTTTTACTGTTGTAATAATAAAGTTGTAGTTATTTCTGTACCATGTATTTGGCGACTCAAAATGGGTTGGATGGAATGGACCTATTTTGGGGCGTCACAATTGGTATCGAGCTTAGGATATGATCTCCATGCGGAGATCGGGAATAGAACTAGGAGGGAGAGACGAGTAAATCCTTCGCTAGTGTGTCCTACCTAAGCTTATTTGTTAGTTGGTTAAGTATATAGGGATATTATGTGATATATTGATTTCCTTAATTAACCCTTGTTTTATGACAAGATGATTTGAGAATGTCGATTGAGAATATTAACAATGGAGTAGTAATGAGACCGTGGAGATGCCTGTGACTTACCAACGAGGAGAACGTGCAACAGTGGCAATGTACCTCCCGAACAACAACACCACCGAAAGCGATGATGAACGAGGGATGTTTAGAAGCTTTTTGCGCTTCATGCAAAAATCGACGAGGAGACTCGTGTGTTCAAAATACAGATGAAATGATAGCAATTCACGGTGGTCACAACCAAGCGCTTCAAAGAGTTAGGACCACCGAGTGCAGGGAAAGCCGGATCCGATTAAGGCGAGACGCGTGGGTCAAACAAATTACCAAGATATTCGATGTCTTGGGATGCACGGAGGAACAGAAAGTTCCATTCGCTACTTTTATGTTCCAGAACGAGGCGATTATCCGTGGAAATCGTGAAGCGTGCACATCCATCCAAACTCGAACTCAACATGTCATGGGAGACGTTTGAACAAAGAGACAATGACAAGTACTTCCCCGAAAGTATTCATCTATATGAAAGAGGTAGAGTTTATTAGACTAGAACATACAACATGATTTGTCCCAATACGAGGCGAAGTTCGCAGAGTTATCCAGTTTGCACCTCATTTGGTAGAGAATGAGGAACGAATGACGAGGATGTTTCGAGAGGTTTAAAACCCGAGATTCGCAATATCTTATCTCTCATAAATTTTCTTTATATTCGGATGTTGTCAACATGGCTCAATTATTAGAGCGAGATAATGAAATACGCTCAACCGAGGGACCATAACCGAGGATCATATCAAGATAGCGATCCATCGTAATAACGATAACCAAATGGAGAAAGAAGAATATGGATAAAGGCGGTAACCACTCTGGTGGTAATCGTGGCCATGAAAATAGAAGAGCGAGCCTGGGAGGAGATTTTAAAAGAGGAGATTCAACAATGACCATGTGAAGACGCCAAATGCCAAGAGTAACCGGTTCCAAGGGAGGAGAAAGACCACCGGTCGTGTGTTACAAATGTGGGAAAGAGGGACATATCAGTCCAAATTGCCCATAACAGTTTAAGGTATGCTATAATTGGGGAAAAGAAGGACATATCGCTCGAGATTGTATGGTATCAAAACCCATTCCAGCGGGAATGGTGACTCAAAAGGATGTCCCAGAAAAGTCAAAGTCAACGGTTCTTGGAAGAGCGTTTGTCGTGACCGGTCAAAATGCGAGGAACCCGAACGAAGTTAGCACGGGTTAATTAATTATAAATTCTTTCGAAGTTTATACCTTACTAGATACCGGTTCTACCCATTCTTTTATCTCTCTTGCTTGCGCTCAATGTTTGAACTTGACTACAGAGAAATTAGACATTGACCTATTTATGGAGACTCCGTTAGGAGAAACTTTCATTACATCCGTTGTTTAGAAATCTTGCTTGATTCAGGTTGGCACTATCACATTACCTATTAACCTTATTTCTATAGAGATATTTGCTTTTGATGTGATTTTAAGGTTAACTACTCATCATGCCGAAATTGATTACTTTCGTAAGGTTGTTAGTTTTCATATTCCTAAGCAACCTGATATTCGAATTCAAGCAATTAAACCATTGAAGTCGAACATTTTCATATCAAGCCATGAAGTCATTCATTTATTGAAAAACGGATGTCAAGTTTTCTTAGCCCATGTCATGGAATTGAACAAAAATATGTCAGATTTGAATGATATTTATATTGTTAGTGAATTTCCTGACGTATTTCTTGGCTTACTCCCAAAGCCTGATATTAAATTTTGTATTGACTTTGAACCCGGTACAAAACTCATTTCTAAAATCTCATATCGAATGGCTCCTATTGAACTTCAGGAGTTAAAAATTCAACTGTAGGAGTTGGTACCTTAGCCTCTATCTGGTGACTTCCTTTGTGGAATGTACCGAAGCCAAACTCTCCGTAGGGGACACCTTATTCGTGCGATAGTAAACTGACAGGTTTCACTGTAACGTGCTATCCAAGGTTAGAATATGAGTCACAGTTGAGAACAACCTAAGTCGGTAATCAAAATACGTAGCTTTCTAGACTTAGTTGGTTATTATCGAAGATTCGTTGAAGGATATTCTCGAATCGCTATTCCATTAACGCAGCTAACTCGTAGAGATACAAAATTCGAATGGAGCAAGGAATGTGGGAAGAGCTTCGAAGAACTCAAGAGGAGACTCATTTCAGCACATGTTCTGACCATGCCATCCAAGAAAAGTGAACGTGGTAGCTGACGTGTTGAGTAGAAGATCGTATACAAGCTGATGAGTACGATATTGTCAAAGACTCATTTCAGATAATTTACAAATAATAGAGATGGAGATGAAAACTCTAGGTACCCACGTGATGATATACGAGTATAATCAACTTTAATCGATAAAGTTAAAGTCGCTCAAGCTACACACCAGTGATGAATTTGAAGAGGAGGTGCAAGAAGTTGTTATTCCAAAAGTGAGAATTGGCGGTGAGAGAAAGCTCAAACCTTCGATTTATTATTTCATTTGAAATTCTCGATCGAATAGGAACTGTGGCCTATAGACTCGCTTTTACCGCCAAGTATGACGCGTGTTCATAACGTTTTTCAGATCGATGTTACGTAAATATGTGGACGACCGAACCACGCTATTGAGTTAGAACCGGACGAGATAGCCAAGACTTAACGTCATTTAGGAGGTACTGTCAAGATCTTGGATAGGAAAGAACATGCCCTATGTACCGAGGTTATACCACAAGTTAAAGTTTTGTGGAGAAACCATGCTATTGAGGAAATGACATGGGAGTTGGAAACGGAAATGAAAGCGAGGTATTCTCATCTTTTCGAAACACCAGGTACGTACGTCAATTTCGAGGATGAAATTTCATGAGGGGAGGTTGTAAGACCCCAAATTATTAATAAATGAAATTTATTTTCCTCTATTTATTATTTTGAAAGAGTAAGGGTTAATTTGATTAATGTGGATAGTTATGGGTAAAATACGCAAATATTTCGAATAAACAAATGGTTATAAAATATTCATTATTGTCAGGGAATATTCGTTTGGTCGTGGAATATTCGTACTGTCGGGGAATATTCGTACGACGGCGCAGTCTTTTGTGGGCCCCATAACGGAAAGCAATTGGATGAAGAAAAGGACAAGTATAAGTTGTTATAAATAACGTCGTAGTTGTTACCGTTAATACTGTTGGAATACCCGGTGGTTAAAACACACTAATACGCGTTGTTGAACAGTAGTACATGGTATTGCACCAATTATTGATTCTTACGTTAGAAGGCACTACTAAATAATTGTTAAAGTAATTACTGTTCAGTATTTTATTTTATTAATTGAATAATTGCTGCATTTATATTTTATATTACTGTTGTTTCAATAAATTGTCATTACACAGTATTTTCCATTATCGGAGCAATAATTCATATTATCTGAATAATATTATTGGATAACATTATTGGCAATGTCTAGAAAGTTCTGCTTCTAAGGAGAGGTTTGGTCACCTAGTCATGGCCAAATGAGAGAGATCCTTATTGAAAGCCCCTCTTTCTCGAACCAGTCGTCACAAGATCTTGTGATTCTGTAATATTATTTGTGAATAATTAATTATTGATTTATATGATGAGGAAAATATTAATTTTATGTGGATATAAATGGAGAAAATTTTTAAAGTGACAATTGTTGAAAATCAATATTTTATCTTTTCTGATAAAATAATATTTTATTATATTATTATAATATAATAATGATGATATTTTTACAATGAATATGGGATATATGAGTATATGAGGAGGAAGAGTATTTTTGTTGCAAAAATTGTTTAACACATGTTTTGTGTGTCGGTGGACCCCATTTCTTGACTGAAATTTGATTATAGCCTGTAAAATCGCCTGTTTGTGGATTTCAGTCAATTTCTGTTTGGAATTTGGAAAAACTTTCTTCTGCAAAGTTGTAGAGAATTGAATTACCTAAAAAAAGACGCGAGATTCGAATTTTCTGATAAAAGGGCTATTTATTATGAATTATTGAAGTTCTAGATTAATTGATTACTATTTTTTTTTTGGAGTTTTAAACCACTTTTGCATGAAAAACGTTTTTTGGTATTTAGGAGACATGTGTTAGTGGTCGATTTCAAATTGGTGGAGTACGATATGATGATTTGGAAAATTTATATTATTAATTTATTAAATTTTCTACTTTGGTGTTCTAAGCATTTTCCTATAAATAGGGTGCTTAGGTTAGAATTGAAAATCATACCAGAAACTAAAGTTTTCTCTCCCTATATTATCGAGCGTATTCATGTGAGTATTTTGAGTATACTTTGAGTATTGCTATACGGTGCAAGTTCAAGTCATAGCCTATATCCGGTGTTTCAACTAGAAGTACTGTCTTTCGAGGTAAGGGATGTTATTTTATTCGAAAATGATATTATTTCTTCAATATCATTATGTCAAAATATTGGTTGGAAATTTTTATTAAATTTGGAACTTTTTCATGTTGGGGTTACTATTCATGAGTTACTATTCACGAGTTACTATTTATGAGTTACTATTCACGAGTTACTATTCATGAGTACTATTCACGAAGCGTGAAGATGTTTTTTTTGTGAAATTTCTATCTTTTGGTATCGGAGTTACTATTCACGTATACGACACTATTCACGATTACGACACTATTCACCGAAAAATAAAATTTCTTCTTTTTGTCCAAAATATCTATTCTGGATACTAGCTTTGATTGTATCCATGTTTTGATCATTCTTGAATTTTACTCCACTCTGATTACTTATGAAGTATTTTTGAACTTGGATTGTTTAAAATACAAATCCTTAATAATTGTTCTTTTGTTTCACTGGATTCGTTTCCTTTAAAATATTTTTCATCATCCTCACTCCTAAATGATGATATAACTGAATATCTTTGGCCCGTAGTGCAAAGATGAATGATTTCTTGATGAATATCTTTGGCCGTAGTGCAAAGATGAACAGTGTTGAGATGAACATGATCGATCGATTAATATCTTTGGCCGTATTGCAAAAAGATGAATGTGTGTTTAGATGAACATGACCAATCGATGAATATCTTTGGCCTCAGTAGTGCAAAGATGAATATTTGATTCCGTATATATATTCATTGATGTTACAGGATAAAATATCGACGATGAACTTTTAAATTCATACATAGAAGATAGTAGTTTGCATTCTCTACTTAACTCTTCTAATGAATTATTATTTCCGCTGCGAATATTGATTTAAAACTTGTTTTCTATTGTATTCTATTAGAATTTTTCCCTATTGAAGACTAATGATAATTTGTTGTATATTATCTTAGTCATAATATTCTTTACTGGGCTAGTTGAGCTCACCCTTTTCCTTTTTGTTCCATTTTTCTTCTCAAGAGGCGAGAATATAGCGAGTACGAGTCGGGGTATGGAATGAAGGTTCTAGATAGAGTTGTTTAGTAGTCCTCACCATTTTTGTAAAATAATGTATCAATAAATGTGATGAGGATTTATTTGAGTATAGATATTGTCTAGAAGATAATATTTGTATTCAAACTCACAGTTTTACTGTTGTAATAATAAAGATGTAGTTATTTATGTACCATGTATTTGGCGACTCAGAATGGGTTGGATGGAATGGACCTATTTTGGGGGCGTCACATTTTCAATCAGGCTCACCTCAGCGGGTGTAGATCCATCTCGCAGATACTCCTTGATATGATGATACCAAGGGTTGTGGATGGGAGGTAGCTCATCCTATACTTCTCCAACACAGTTCCCATAAGCTGGGGCCTTTTGCAGGGAAAATGTGATGCTTGACATGTTTTCCTTGTCAGGTATGTGAATCAAGGAGGCCAATGTTGCTAGTGCATCTGCAAAGTCATTCCTATTATGAGGAATATGTAGAAAGGAGATTTCTTTGAACTCCAAAGCCATCTATAAAACTTGCCGATGGTAAGGCAGCAAATGTAGTTCCTTGGTTTGATAGATTCCTGTGGATTGTTTGATTACCAATTCAAATCTCCAAAGATGCTTAATCGCTCGATGCTCATTAAATGGGCAAGTTTTAGCCCTATGATACAGCCTTCATACTCACTACTGTTGTTGTTGGTGCCGATAAACCGCAATTTGACGGAATGGGATATCGTTTCATACCGGGATACTAGAACTGCTCCACTCTCGTAACCTTTCGTGTTAATGTACCCCATCGAAATACATTTTCTATGTGTGGCATGCATTGTCTCGATGGTGTCATTTGATCGCTATTACCCTTCATCGGAAAATACGTTTCTAAGGGTTTGTAATCCCTAAAAGTCTGCAAGTGCCGCTTGATCCGCAATTCCTTGTCCTTTGATAGACTTTTGCATCACATAGACGATATCAAATTATTGTAGGATCAACTGCCATCTGGACAACCGACAATTGAGTATGGGCTTACTGAACACATACTTGAGAGGATCCACGCGGGATATGAGATGGGTTGTGTGAACATAGAGGTAATGTTGTAACCTCATGGAAGCCCATGCTAAAGCACAACAAGTCTTCTCAATCAGAGTGTACTTGTGTTCACTGCTGCTGAATCTTTTGCTGAGGTAATAGATAGCTCATTCTTGGAATCTATAATCTTTTTTCCCCAGCATACAACCCATGGCATTGTCATTAATGGATAGGTACATGAACAAGGGAACATCATCCCTGGGTGGTACCAAAATAAGAGCGTTAACCAGCTGCTCTTTAATGGTAAGGAAGGCTTTCTGACACTCATCGTTCAATTTCATGGAGAAGTTCTTCCTTAAGAACTTGAAGATAGGCTCACAGGTTGCTGTTAGTTGAGAAATAAACTGCTAATGAAATTGATTCTCCCCAAAAATCTCTGTATTTCCTTCTTTGTCTGAGGAAGGGGCATTTTCTTGATAGCCTAGATTTTGGTGGGATCCAGCTTAATTCCTTTGTGGCTGACTTGAAAACCTAGCAACTTGCCGGATTTCACACCAAAGGCGCACTTGGCTGGATTCAACTTCAAGTTATACTTATGTAACCTGTTGAATAGCTTTTTGAGATGGTCTAAGTGGTCTTCCTCCCTTCGGGATTTGACAATGATGTCATCCACGTAGATCTCTATCTCTTTGTGTATTAAATTGTGGAAAAGAGCCATTATGGGTCGCTAGTAGGTTGCCCTGGCATTGATGAGGCCGAATGACAAACGTCTGTAACAGAATGTTCCCCTAGGCGTGATGAAAGCAGTTTTCTCACGGTCTTCCTGAACGACCATAATCTGATGGTACCCCGCGAAGCAATCCGTAAAGGAGTACATGCCGTATTGAGCAGTATTGCCAATGAGAATGTGGATAAAGGGCACGAGAAAGCTATCTTTAAGGCAAGCTTTGTTCAGATTCCGGTAATCCACTCAAACTCACACCTTTCCTCCTGGTTTAGGCACGGGAACAATATTGGATATCCATTCCGGATATGTAGACACCATAATAATTCCAGCTTGAAATTGTTTCATAATTTCCTCTTTAACCTTTAAACTCCACTTAGGTTTCAATCGCCTGAGCTTTTGCCTGATTGGCTTAAATCCCTCCTTAATGGGAAGGCGATGAAGGACAATGTCAGTGGACAAACCCACCACATCTTCGTGAGACCATGCAAACACATCCTGGAATTGGGTTAATAGCGCAACCATGCCATTTCGTTGGTTTGGGGTTAGGTCTGAACCAATCTGGATTAGCTTAGGGCTTTCTAAGGTTCCAAGATTGAAAGAAGTGGTTTAATCAATGTTGGGTTTAGGTTTGTCTACGACCCATTCCTTAATCTCCTGAGGTGTCTCAATGTCCTCTTATATTTCCATCAAGTCTGAGTCCAACTTTGCATCAAAGTTATAGTCCTTGTGGAGAAAAGGCACCTCATCAGCAATTATAGGCACATCTAAATTTAGAGTCCTGAAACAAAATATACTTTCACTTAATATTTGAAACTGTTTAATTATACAAAAGTGTTAGCATGTACTGATAAAATAACTGCTAATACTGTATATAAAAGTAAGCAATTAAAGTTATCTACAAGGCAGAGTGATTTTTGCCCGTTTTACCCTCGTCGACCAATGCATGGAGTGCTGCTACAATTGTCGAGGGTAAAGTCCTGATGGACTGCAGTGATAGAGGGGCTGTAATCGTCCTCCTTTTCCCAAATGATAACCATAACATCTGGGCAATCATCGTCTAGGGTGTATCTGTTTGTATGTTCATCGTGGAGAATGATGCGTATGCCTAGCATCATTAAGGCGATGTCATGTTTACATTTCCGCTCCCTTTCTTCCACTTTGGGATCAGGAATCAGGACCTCTTTTGCTTTGAATGGTACTGGTTTAGGAAACAACATAGCCATAACATGGGCTGGCACCTTTACCGGAGACTGTATCAGCTCATAAGGTGTAGGTGGAGAAAATCGCCGTGTGGTGGAAGCTTGAGGAACTTGCTTGTGCTTATGAGGATTCCTATGGCTGGAACTGGAAGAATAGCCTAGTCCGGATGTACCAGTTTGACTGGACACTTGAATAGGGTGCTTAATACCCTGCTGATTTTTACCAATCCCTTGTCCAGGCTGATGACCCAATGACATCATTTCTTGAGTGGCCGACATAACCTTGGCAGAAATCTTTGGTACGGGAAGTGGTGCTCCAATAGGATGATATTGAATGTTACTCATTTCCAAAGTATGAAAACTGGCCGGCTCAACTTTTGAATTGAAGCTGATAAGTGGTTGGTCTCTTTGTTCAAGACATTCCAACTCAGCGTTGACAGTGACTAAGCTATTGTTGACAATGTATTTGAGTTGTTGATGTAGTGTAGAAGGAACAGCTCTAGCCATGTGGATCCATTGTCTCCCCAATAGCAGGTTGTATCCTGAATCTATCTTGAGGACGTGGAAGGATACATTGAATGTATTTGGACCAATCTCAATTGGCAGCTCAATCTCTCCTACAGAATTTCGTCGGGATCCATCAAAAGCTTTGATAACTGTATGGCTGCTTCGGATCCTTTTGAGATTGATGTTCATCTTCACCAAGGTGGCATAAGGAGAGATATTCAGAGATGAACCTCCATCTATTAAAACTCTAGCTAACATATATTCGGAGGATAAAACTGTAATGTGCAATGGCTTGCAATGACCGGTCCCTTCGGGAGGTATGTCGTCATCAGTGAAGGATATCACATTGTTGTTAAAAATGTGATCAACCAGATGTTGAAATTTTTCCATATCCACTGATTTTGGCAAGTAGGCTTCTTCCAAAACCTTCAATAAAATCTTCCTATGATCCTCGAAAGAGAAAACCAAGTCCAGTATTGAGATCTGATGTGGAGCTTCTCTTAAGCTTAAAACCACCTTGGCTTCGTTATGACCCATAGTGTGGAGGAATTTTTCAATCTTCTCCATGGGAATCTTCCCCTTTGATTTGATGGCGGGCTTCATCACCCTCTGAGGAAGATATAATGGATTTTCCTTCGACACTGTAGCAGTAGTATGAGATGTGGATCCCTCAGCTTCTCTATAATTCCATGGAACTTTGTGTAAGCTGACAACATGATACTGTGGTCTGAAGGGTAAAGAAATTGGCTCTGGCGCGACCACTTTCAAAGGATTGTCAGCTCCTTTGAGTTAAATTGCTTGTATGGGAAATGGTTTGACAGTCTCATCAGCCTCAGCGGATATAACTGCTACTGATCCCTTCCATTTGGTAGGACATGTATTCCCACTCTCGAGTAGCATAGTGTCATCGTCTGCCAGTTGCAGGACACCGCTATCAATTAGATTCTGAATAAGGTGGCGGAGTGCCCAACATTCTTCTGTGTTGTGACTGCGAGAATGTGAATGATATTGACAAACTCCATCAGAGTTAAATCATCTTGAACGAGGATTAATTGGAGGTAGAAGGGAGGTAATTCTTCCTTCATTGATTAGCATCTAAAATATCTCCTCTATAGGTTGGCCCAGGTATGTAAATTCCCTTTGATTGCCAAATCTCGACGGGATTTAGCATTTGCTCTCTTTGCAACCTTATCCTCCATAGATTTTCTTTTTGAAGGTGATGGTGTAGCATTCATAACAAAAAGAAGGAGATAGGCATGCTTTTGGCTGACTAACTGGTGTGTGACTTGATGCTGATGAGTCACCTGTTCTGCCAATTGCTTAATTTTCTTGCAAAGAGCTTTCATCTTTCGTTCCATAGCAAATTAAAACTTTGCATAATCCCATCTGTCAACACCGTCTTTAATGGTCTGGAATGATTTACTGTTAAAATTGGAACTTTGTCCAGCGCTCCAACTAATCATGTTGACCTCTTCTTCTTTCTGTTGAGGAAGAGGGTTGTTTTGTACATGAGGTTGATCTGGTTTGGTAACCATGACTCATCGTTGTCTATCAAATCTTGGATCTTGTGTTTCAAGGCTCAACAATCTTGAGTATCATGTGCAGGTGCTCCGGCATGATATGCACACTTCCAAGTAGCATTGAAACCCCTCCCATTAGGGTTGACTGGTGGAAGAAGATGTGTGATTTTCTTCTGAGTAATCAGAAGAGCAAGAATATTCTCGAGTGAATCCCCTAAGGGTGTGAATATTCGAGGGCACTTTACATCTCCACCTTTAGGCAATGGAGGGTTTGAAGACTATGATTGGAAAGGGGAGTAGTTTCTCCTCTGTATAGGCATGTTCGGACTGCCTTTTTAACCTTGTAGTATCAAGGAAACATCCTCCTCTTTCTTTTTATGGACCCTCCGGGGGTTGTTTCCATAAGATCCAGATTGGATGTGCTCAACAACTACTTTAAGAGCGGTTAGGTCTTGAATATTACCGGACTTCAATCCCATCTCAACCATTTCTCTGTGCTTGATTATTTCAGAGAATGGTTTGCCAATACCAGCTAAGACTCTTTCATAGAAAGGAGCTTCCTGAATGTCTATGAAAGTCATGACCATTTCCGACTCTGTCATGGAAGGAATAACTTGAGTAGCAAGGCGCTTCCACCTTTGAGCATACTCTCTGAAAGACTCATTAGACTATTTTTTGACCTTGGTAATCTGGTACCGGTCAGGAGCCATCTGAGATTGAAAACTGTATTGAGAAGGAAGGCGTGAGCTAGCTCTTCCCAGCTATGGATCTTTGAGTTGTCTAATCTGGTATACCATGAACGGGCTTCTCCAGTCAGACTCTTCTGGAATAGCTGCATTCTGAGCTTCTCATTTTTTGCATAAGATCCAAGTTCTCCAATGAATACCTTCAAATACGTGTAAGGATCCCCTAATCCATCATACTTATCAAATCAGGGGTTTTGAATTTCTCTGGATAATGAACACTAGGGAATATGCAAGGGTCAACATATGAAACACTTCCATGTGTTCTAATCCCTTTGAGAGCACGGATAGTTTCTTCCATTTGAAGGACCTTCTTCCTGATATCACCGGTGTCTGGATCTCCTTTGAGATGGGTGTTTTTAGGGTCTTTGTTGGTCGTATCCAACTGAGGTTCTAGATTTGTTTTATCCAAACCTTGTGTCCCTCCTTGTGTAGAGGATTCTATATGTGTAGGCATCTTTGTACCTTGAGTAGACTGATGCAATTCCTTTAGCAGAACGACCAAATCTGTAATTTATTTACTCAATCCATCAAATTCTTCTCGAGAAATAGCATTAGACTGGTCAGAAGAAGACATGATTGGTTGTTGGCTCGTGGCCTTTTTGGATTTTAAGTGGGTAATAGGCCCAATTATTTCCCTACAAAAGACTTTTGTAGTTTAGTCTTAGGGATAATACAAATGCTATTATGATGTGTCCGTTTTAGGAATATCATCTTGAAAAAACGGGCGTTATTTGATAATATGTTATGTATGCACAAATATTCTTCATTTTTTCCATTACATAAAGATGAACATGGAATGAAATTACAAGTAAATGCTTTTACAAGTAGTAGAAAAATGGAAAGCATGAAGAGACTTTCCTCCACGTTTGGTTTATCAAAGGTTGACCTATTTTAGGGTTACTCTCGCTACTTTTTGGCATGAAGGTCCCTAGATCATCGCAATCTACTTAACGGGAAGTTAATCTGGTCTTTCAACTGGAGCGAATCTGGGTGGTGCCTTTCTTGAGCCTTGTTGGAATTAGTCTCCCTACGAGTCCAGTAATCAAACACCGACAAGATAGCCTCCTGGTGGAGGAACAACACAACATACATTCACATACAACGTGTCTCACCGTTTATGAAAATGATGACATGTGCGAAGCACTAATATCACAGATAGATATATTGCAGTGCAGTAAGTAAAATGTATTCATACACATCATCATAAATGTAAATGCAACATTCACACACAAGCATATAACAGTTTTGAAAATCTTGTAGTAATGCGGCTTAAGCCCTCTTCTTCGAATCCCAAAGCAGAGTCGCACACCGTCGACGCCGGGATTTTTATTTGTCCCTTTTCGTTACTTGTTCTTTGGTGTTCTCATGTTAGGTGAGATTTGTTTGAAAAAACAAGTGAAAAAGGTTCGACATGTGTAATGTCGATGATTTGACTTTAAGAGTCGCCAGTTGGTATTTTTAACTGGTTGCACCAACGCAACCGAAGAAGGTTTGCACATTGACCTAGTGATGTAACACTGCTAAACGGGTCTATGAAACCGAAATTCATTTGGGTTCGGGGGCTTGATTATGTGGAGGGAAGGTGTTAGGCACCCCCCCAACATCCGTGTTGCCACGGTGACCGCCACTTTTTAAGAAATTGTTATATGAATGTGTGTGTGTGTGTGGATCAATGTGCAATTTATTTGGAAGTAGTGCGAGGCCTCATTCGAACCTATATACAAAGGGTTTGAATTTATAGAAAAATTCAATTTTAAACAGGATATAGCAATGAAGTTTTGTAAAAGAGGTTTTTCAAACCCTGTGCTCAATAGGAATTGAGACCTTTTCGTACATCCCATTTTATTATTAAATGTTCGGCTTGATTTCTTTTATTTTTGAGATGCGAGGCATCTTCGAGAAAATAATATACAGCAGTGCCGAACTCCTTATGGGCATAACAGCCATCCAAGGAAATTTAGACACCGTAAATAATGTACAAGTCGCTTACAATTTGAAAATGTCCATAACTTGAAACCTAATCTAGATTCAATAGATGAATCAGTGATCACATGATTTCTAGGCTCACATGATACCGCAGCTTATATGAAAAGTAGTAAGCAAGCTATATATATAAAAAATTCAGAATATATATATATATATATATATATATATATATATATATATATATACAAACATGATCAACCACCACGAAGCACCTCCATCGGGGATCGGAAATGTAAATATATAAAAGCGGTGAATATATATATATATATGTACATGATTAACCACCATGAAGCACCTCCATGGGGGATCAAAAAGTTAATAAAGTCAGAATACGATCAACCGCCATGAAGTAAACTCCAAAGTGACTAAATATAAATAAAGCAGTAAAGACGATCAACCACCACGAAGTAAACTCCAGACGGGACGAAATGTAAATAAAGCATTAAAAGGCCTCAAGTAAACTCCGTGCTGGATGAAATGTAAATATATATATATATATATATATATATATATATATATATATATATATATATAAAAAGCGATAACGCTAGATATAAACCCAAAGCTCATTGGATATGTTCGACACAAGATATATATATATATATATATATATATATATATAAGCAATAAATGCTCCGGATGTAAAATCCAGGCTCATCGAATATGTCCGATAACAGTATATATATACTGTTCGGGCTGTTTTTGTTGAGAGTTATGTAATGACATGGGATTAGAGGTTTTACGAAGTCAGGAAGAGGGGACCATGCCTATGGTCTTCAAGCTTCAAATTACGCAATGACATGGGATTGACTCCTCACCAGGGTTATCTCCGGTTTGAGCTAATAGCAGACGTTGCTCAGGGTTACATCTAAGATTGGACTGCTTCAAGTGTTTGAATTCCGCAAGGTCATCTGTGAGTGTGTTTGTCTTCCCGATGTTAACTCCGGGTCTTTGGTATGAGTGCCTCGGTAGGAGGTCTGAGATTGAAGCTGATCGCATGCATTTGAAACAAGCATTTTTGGAGTTATCGCCAAAACTGTAACAGCATTCCTTAGGGTTATCTCCAAGGACGAAACTCGGGGTTATATCCGAGGTTGGAATTGATACTCCCGGTGTGTGTTCTGGGGTTGAGACTGAACATCCGGTAGTATCCGGAATGGATGTGAGCTGTCTTCTAGGGTTATCTCTCGAAGATTTAATCGCCCTCCCGCAATGTCGATGAATAAAAAGCGAAAATTTTGAGTGTCTACAATAGGGTTAATATGTCATATGTTAATTTATTTAATTAACCCTTGTTTTGTGACAATATTTGAGAATGACAGCTGAAAATGTTAACAATGGAGTGAATTAGACCGTTGAGACACCTCTAATCACCAACTAGAATAATGTGATGTCAGGCGAAGAAGAAATTAGAGATATCCATGCGGTGAGTGAAGAATTAATAGTTACACCCGAGTTAGTTATCTCAGTTTGAGATGACAAGTTATTCAAATAATTATTTACATTATTTACAATGTCTAGAAAGTTCTATCGAGGAAAGGGTTTGGTCACCTAATTGCGCGTTAATAAGGATAAATTCTTATCGAAAAGCCCCCCTTTTCGTGGGAATGATCTGGTTGTTAATATTACAAGTTATAATATTATTGCTGAAAAATTGTTGTTCAAAAATATGTTTTGTGAAACCAAGTGAGTTGAGATAAGTAGAGGGGACTTTTATGAAATATTTGTTGTAAATTTTACTTATTATATGGACCCCCCACTTACCCATTTTTCAAAATCATCGGGAGAAAGTTATCTCAGTTTTGTTATATATATATATATATAATAAGTTTTGTTTTTTTATGAAAAATATAATATATTATATTTTATTATGTATAGTGTTTGCATAGTAAAATTAGAAAATTTTAGCCGACTATTACTGTGCGTCTGTGATTTTTTTCCTTACTGTGCATCCAAATAGTATCCTGCCATTCTCCTATAAATATGATGCTTAGTTTAGAATTGAAAATCACACCAGAATCAGAAAATTCTTCTTCTGTAATATTAAGCGTATTTCTTTGGAGTTTAAGGAGCTTTGAGCATAAAAAACAGTGTAAGTTTTCTTCAAGAATATCCTCGCACTACCAGTCAGAAGTATTTTCTTTTTAAGGTAAGGGATATTATTTTTGTTCAATATTCATATGAAATAATATTTTCTTCCATACTCTGTAGTATGTAAGTAATATTATTTAGTTTCAGATTCTGAATTCTGCACTCATTTTGTTAAAGTATTGCTTCTATACTCCATGAAATTAGTAGAATATCCTTAAAATTTGCGCTTTATCTAGTATCTTCTCATGGAAATATTATTCTGAGCATCCTTGATAATTTTTAATTTTTTTCATGCTGAGGTACTATTCATATGGTACTATTCCCGAAGTCTTATTCATGGGGTACTATTCACCTGGGGTATTATTCATGATAAAAATTGATTTCTTTTCTGTCCAAATCATTTTTGATACAATATCATTCTTGAATTTTACTCCACAAAGCAGTATCATGTTGACAATTTGGACATTATTAAATTCTGGATAAATTGAATTATAAATCTTTAAAATTTATCCTTGGTCTCATTTAGTCGAATTCTTATATAATTGTCATCATCCTCATGCTTATATCATGATGAAAGTCATCTTTGGCCCATAGTGCATCGATGGACTGTTAATTGGTATAATTTTGACCAGAGATTATTCGGTATAATCATGACTTGTAATGTTACAAATGACGTGGTAAAAGTCCTCATTAGCCCGTAGTGCATTGATGGACAATTGTTGGCCTGATCATGACCATTGGTGATAACACGAATATTCTTGGCCTGTAGTACATGGATAATTCGTGGATGTGATACTAATGAATATCCTTGGCCGGTAGTGCATGGATAATTCAGTGATGTGGATTATTTATTGAGCTGAGTCTCAGCGATAAAATTGATGATAAATTTTTTTAAATCATAGAAGATAGTTGATATCATGCTTTACTTGACTCTTCTAATGGATTGCTTGTTCCACTGCAGTTAAACTTGTTGTTTATTGTATTCCATCAGTTTAGCACTCTTGAAGGCTAACAATATTTTA
The DNA here is from genome assembly GCA_020205605.1 of Panax ginseng. Classification (NCBI taxonomy): domain Eukaryota; kingdom Viridiplantae; phylum Streptophyta; class Magnoliopsida; order Apiales; family Araliaceae; genus Panax; species Panax ginseng. The sequence continues at coordinate 144,332,169 of CM035139.1, forward strand.
TTCTGCATTATCTTAGTCATAATATTTCTTACTGGGCTAGTTGAGCTCACCCTTTTTCTTTCATTATTCTCTTCAAGAAATGAGAATGTAGCTAGGACGAGTCGGGGAATGAAGTGATTGTCCAGGATGGTGGCTATAGTAGTCTTCATTATTCTATCAAAAAATGTGATAATAAATGTAATGAAGACTCCATTTGAGTTTGGATATTGTCTATGAGACAATATTCATGTAAAAACTCTCAGCTACGCTTTTGTCGTATTGTATAAATGAAGTTTGTATTAAAATTATGTAACATATATTTGGTGACTCAGAATGGGTGATGTATACCTATTTTGGGGGCATAACAGTTGGTATCAAAGCTTAGGGATATGATCTCTGGCTTAGATGTGAGACTAGAACTAGGAGGGGAGAGACAGGTAAATCCTTCGCTAATATGACCTACCTAAGCTTATTTGTTATTTAATTGGTTAGTCAGAATATAGGGGTATTATGTTGTATGACAATTAACCCTTGTTTTGTGGCAGTGTTTGAAAATGGCATATAAAAATATTAAGTTAAGCAATAGAGCACATGAGACCGTTGAGTCACCACTGATCAATACCCAGGATAATGTGCATTAGGAAGGCAACAATCCTCATGTAAACAAATGATGAACGATGTGATATTTAGAGGCTTTTTGCAATTCATGTAACATCAGGCAAGAGAGACTTATGTCCAAAATGCAGGTGGAAAAACTAGCAACTCACAGATGGTCACCGCTAAGCAGTTTAAGGAGCTGGGACACCTAGAACCACTTAAGGCAGAGACGTGGATATAGCAGATCACCAAGATATTTGATGTCTTGAGATGCTCCGAGGAGCAAAAGGTTCCCTTTTCCACCTTTATGTTGCGAGGAGAGGCAGATTACTGGTGGGAATTTATAAAACGTACTCAGTTTGCCGCACTCAAGATGTCTTGGGAGAAGTTCCAAGAACTGTTCCACTACAATTACTTTCCCGAAAGTATTCGTCATATGAAGGAGGTGGAGTTCATCAAGCTGGAGCAAAACAATATGACCGTATCGCAGTACGAGGCTATATTTGCCGAGTTATCCCGGTTCGGTTGATAATGAGGAGAGAATGACGTGAATGTTTCTGTGAGGTTTGAAACCCGAAATAAGTCAATACCTCATTTCTCATAAACTTTTCTTGTATTCAGGTGTTGTGAATAGGGCTCAGTTATTGGAGTGCGATTATGAGTCAACTCAACCAAGAGAGAGCAACTGACAAAACGATAATACTAGTGGTAGCAGTCATCAAAGCGATAATAACAAACATGGAGGAAATCAACATGCTAGAAATGGTAACCACTTCGATGGTAATCCTGGCCAAGATAATAGAAATGGAAATTTCAAGAAGAGGAGATTCAATAATAATGGAAAGACGTTAACACCAGTAACCATTGTTAAGGTAGGAGAACGACCACCGATCGTATGTTACAAATGCGGAGGGGAGGGACACATCAATCAAACTATACGCAGCAGTCCAAAGCGTGTTACAATTATGGAAGAGAAGGTCACCTAGCTCTATTTTGTCGTGCAGTGAAGCCAAGTCCAGTTGGGATGGTGACACCAAATGCTGTCCTAGACAAGTCAAAGCCGGTAGTTCAAGGGAGAGCGTTTGTCATGACCTCCCAAAAATCGAGGAACCCGAACAAAGTTATCACGGGTAAGCTAATCATAAACTCTTGTAATGTCTATACCTTATTTGATACCGGTTCTACCCATTCTTTTATTTCTCCTACTTGTGCTCGACGTTTAAATTTAACTCCAGAGAAATTAGACTTTGACTTAACTGTTGAAACTCTGTTGGTAGAAACATTCATTACATCCACTATTTATAAGTCTTGTTTGATTCAAATCAGCACCCGCACATTACATGTCGATCTTATCTCTTTGAAAATACTTGCATTCGATGTGATTTTAGAAATTGATTGGTTAACTACTCATCATGCTAAAATTGATTATTTTCATAAGGTTGTTAGCTTTCATATTCCTAACCAACCTATTATGGAAATTGAAGCAACCAAACCACTAAAGTCAATCACTGTCATATCAAGCCATAAAGCTATTCGTTTATTGAAAAACGGATGAAAAGCTTTCTTAGCCCATATCACTGATTTACACAAAAATACATCAGATTTGAATGGTATTTCTATTGTTAATAAATTTCCTGACGTATTCCCTGAAGAACTTCCTGGCCTACCCTTAGAGCAAGAAATTGAATTTTGTATCGACCTTGAACCCGTTACGAAACCCATTTATGAAGCCCCATATCGAATGGCTCCTATTGAACTTCAAGAGTTAAAAACCCAACTGCAGCAATTGTTAGACATTAGTTTCATTCGTCCTAGTACGTCTCCTTGTAGTGCTCCTATTTTATTCATAAAGAAGAAAGATGGAAGTATGCTACTCTGTATTGACTATCGTGAGTTGAATCATGTCACCATCAAAAATATGTACCCGTTGCCACGCATTGATGCCCTGTTTGACCAGTTACAAGGAGCTAAATTCTTTTCAAAGATCGATCTTCATTATGGATATCATCAGTTAAAGATTAAAACTGATGACATTCCAAAGACTGCTTTCAAAACACGGTACGGGCATTACGAATTCCTAGTTATGTCTTTTGGATTAACTAATGCTCTTACTGCCTTCATGGATATGAAGAATCGAGTATTCAAGGAATATTTAGATCATTTTGTGGTCGTCTTTATTGATGACATCCTCATATACTCCAAAAGTCATGAAGATCATGAGCAACACTTGAGGCTGATACTCCAAAAGCTTTGTGAAAACAAGCTATATGCCTGTGAAAATAAGCTATAGCCAAGTTGAAGAAATGGGAGTTCTGGCTTGAGGAAGTAGCATTCCTTGGGCACATGATATCAAATCACGGAATATCTATTGACCCTACAAAGATTAAAGCAATAAAAAGCTTGGAGCAACCTAAGTCAATAACCGAAGTACGTAACTTTCTGGGCTTAGCTGGTTAATATCGAAGATTCAAAGAAGGATTTTCTCGAATTGCTACTCCATTAACTCAGCTGACTCAAAAAGATACAAAATTCGATTGGAGCAAGGAATGTGACAAGAGTTTTCAAGAACTCAAGAGGAGACTCATTTTAGCACCTATTCTGACAATACCATCTGGTTCAGAGGGATTTGTCATCTATAGCGATGCTTCAAGCAGAGGGTTAGGATGTGTTCTCATGCAATATGGGAAAGTCATAGCCTATGCCTCATGACAACTCAAAGAATATGAGAGGAATTATCCTACTCATGATCTAGAGTTGGCAATAGTCATTTTTGCACTTAAAATCTGGAGGCATTAAATATTTCTTCAACTAAAAGGAACTCAATGTGCGGCAATGACGTTGGCTCGAGCTGTTGAAAGATTTTGATCATACCATTCAATAACATCCTGAAAAAGTGAACGTGGTAGCTAACGCATTGAGTAGAAGATGATATGCGGGTACGAGTACGATATTGTTAACGCAAAGGCCTATTTGGTATAACTTACAAAGGATAGAGATAGAGTTAAAGACTCCAGGGACCCATGTGATGATGTCAAATATATGAGTAGAATCGACTTTAATCAATAAAGTTAAAGCTGCTCAAGCTACAGACCTGGAGCTGATGCATATGAAGAAGAAAGTGCAAGAAGGTGCTATTCCGGAAGCAAGAATCGATGAAGAAGGAATACTTCGAGTCAACTCCAAACTTTGTGTTCCTAACGACTCTTACTTGAAGTATAAAATCATGATGGAGGCACATAACACATCGTTTTCAATCCATCTTGGGAGTACCAAAATGTATCGTGATCTTCGACATATATTTTGGTGGAGAAATATGAGGAAAGAGATAGCTGAGTTTATCTCAAGGTGTTTAACTTGTCAACGTGTCAAGGTGGAGCATCAAGTGCCAAAAGGTCCATTGAAACCATTTGAAATTTCAGAATAGAAGTTGGAGCACATTACCATGGATTTTGTTACAGGTCTTCCCAAGGTTTCTCAAGGTACAGATGCGATTTAGGTCATTGTCAATAGACTAATCAAGTCTGCTCATTTCTTACCTATACGAGAAATTTATTCACTTGAACGTCTTGCTCGTATATATATATATATATATATATATATATATATATAAATGATATTATAAGACTGCATGGTATTCTAGTATCCATAGTTTCTGATCGAGACTCAAGATTCACTTCATGATTTTGGGTTAGTTTGCAAAAAGCTATGTGCACGTATTTACGATTCAGTTTGGCATATCATCCTTAAACAGACGGGCACTCGGAGAGGACTATTCAAACTCTTGAGATCAATTAAGACTCCATGTCCTTGACTTCAAAGGAATATGGAACAAGTTCTTGTCATTAGTGAAATTCTCCTACAACAACAGTTATCAAGCAAGTATTGGCATGGCTCCATTCGAGGCGTTGTATGGACGCAAGTGTTATTCTCCAGTATGGTGGGATTAGGTGGGTGAAGCAACGTTGTTGGGACTGGAATTGGTACGCATAACAACAAAAAATATTCAAATGATCTGGAAATGTATAAAAACCTCACAAGATCGACAAAAGAGTTATGTTGATCTTCATCGAAGAGACGTGGAGTTCAATGTTGTAGAGCATGTGTTGTTACGTGTTTCTCCATGGAAAGGAGTTACAAGATTTAGAAAGAGAGGAAAGCTCAATCCTCGATTCATTAGCCCATTTAAAATCTTTAATGGATTAGGAACTGTAGCCTATAGACTCGCTTTACCGCCGAGTATGTCTGGTGTTCATAATGTTCACATATCCATGTTGCATAAATATGTGAAAGACCCGAACCACATTATTGAGTTAGAATCAGACAAGATAGTGGAAGATTTAACGTATGAAGAGGTACCTATTAAAATCTTTGATAAGAAGGAACATATTCTATGCTCCAAGGTTATACCTCAAGTCAATGTTTTTTGGAGAAATCACGATGTTGAGGAAATGACCTGGGAGTTAGAATCTGAAATGAAATTAAGGTATCCTCACCTCTTTGACATACCAGGTACATACCCCAATTTCGAGGATAAAATTTCATAAGAAGGGGAGGTTGTAAGACCCCAACTTTTATGAATAAAGATGAATTTTTCTCTAAATATCATTTTTGAATATTAAGGAGTGAATTTGTTATAATATTATAGTTGTGAGTAATATTTAAAAATGTTGCAAAGTAAGCAAGTTGTTATAAAATATTAGATTGGTCGGGGAATATTCGTTTTATCAGGAAATATTTGTATGACGGCACAATCATTAGTGGACCCCACAACGGAATTACTGTCGGAATTAGAAAACGACAGAAATATCTTTTTATAAAAATAACGACGAAAGTTTTACCGTTAACTATTTAAATACTCGGTGATAAAAGTATAGTAATACGCGTGGTTGCATAGTAGCACACAGTATTCCCCAAAATCAAGTAACCTTAACTTATACAAAAATCATAAACTATCTAACACATAACATTATTATCAAACTATACTATTACAAATTAGCTGCACATTTTATCCCAAGCTGAACTTGGCATTCTACTTTTCCTGTATCTGAACGCATTCGCCTTATCTGCAATGTTTATCATGATATAGCAAGGGTGAGCATGAAAGTTGCCCAACAAGTTTAAATTTATATAAGGATATATCATGATTGAAAGAGTCTGAATAATAAGCTGGCTATAATTCATCAATATAGTTGTGAATTAGCGCGAATAAACTTTTGACTGAACAAGTATTAAACATGAACAAATATATTTGGACCAAACGGTAATGAAGGTGATTAGCCTTTCATACTTGACTTATACATGCAATATGTACATAGTACAATTCTACATGGCAATCAGCAATGATTAACCACAAGATTATCTGAATGAAACAACTCTTAGTAGAGTTAAAGTAAAACATGCCTGAACCATTGATTACCTCTACACAATTTATATCGCTTTATCCGAAGACCTAATATTAGTAATATGGATCTCCAATATTAGAATAATATCATCACAATATAATACTATTATATATATATATATATATATATATATATATATACACACACACATAGAATAACCTAAACACATAACACATAATCCTATCAGTCTACAATACACATAAGACTTAGTATCATGTCAAACTATTTCAGTTTAACTTGAAACCGACACCATTCTATCATCCCGATGGTCTAGTCGGACAAAAATCGAGTTTAAGTTCAATTAAACTCTGCCTAAACACTTAACAATATCTTAGATAATTTTATTATCAGTCAAAATAATTTTCATAGGCTTGTAATAATTTTCAGATAATTAATATCATTTATCATAATTTTTCAATCATTAATATCGTATTTAAATGAATTAAATACCACATAATTCCTTTATCATTAATATTTATTTATTATTAAATATTAATAAAATCATAATATAATATTATAATATATTTATAATATTACAAAGTATTTTAATACTTTAAATTCATATTTATATGATTTATAAAACAAGATTAAATCCATTATCCGATAATTGATATTAATATTAAAATATTAATATTTTTATGACAAAATATCAAACGTTATATTTTATAACTTCAAATATTTTTATAACACTTAAATCATTTTTATATGATATTTAAATCATTAATTCTATTTTTCTATAATTTATTTAATATATTTATTAAATAAATTAATTACCATTAATAATAAATTATTAATGAAATTCATCACAAAATATCAAAAGTTATTGGAAATAAATTAAAATATTTTCTAATGCCATAATATAATTTTTCATGAATTAAAACCATTTTTAAATAATTTATTTAATAGTATATTTAAATAAATAAATACCTTTTATATTCCAAAAATATTAAATATTTTTGAAATTTAAAATAATTAAAAACTAATTTTCGGACTTTAAAATAATTTTTAAGAATTTATTTTGTATTTTTAATAATTAAAAACCATTTTTTTCTAATTATTTATTAAAATAATTAATTTCCAAAATAAACTGTCGCTATAGGGACTTTAGGCGACGAATCCGTCGCTGATTGTGTTCTTGGGATGTTCTTGAGCCTTCATGTAAGTTACTAAGGTATGAGGTTTGACCGGGTTTAATTCAGTGTTCTTTTTTTGATTCGGGTTTAACTAGCTTTTTTAATATTGTAGTATGTATGTAATACTACAACTATAATTCATTTTCACGCTCAAACTACGTCATCACAGCAAGATCTAATCGACAGAAAACCTTGTCAGACATGTTCTTCAATTTTTGGGTTTTCCAGAAATTGAAGAATGAATCGAAAATGCTTCATTTGAGCCCCTAAATCTTTACTTTCCAGGCTTGTTTTATGTGATATGAAGGTTCAAGTATGTAATATATATGTAAGTGTATAATGTTATAACAACCGATCATCATAACAACAACAGATGCACAAGATTCAAGCCGGTCAAACTATGGGTCAAGAACTGTTCTTGAACATTTCTGGGTTTTCTAGAAATGTTCTTGAACAGTTTGGTCAACGGTTGTTTGACCATAAATTTCTGTGATTCTGAGAAAGATCATGGTGATATAAAGGTTTTAATAGGTACTCTTCATGTCAGACTAAAAGGATCAAACAACAACATAGCCAAAACATCAAATATCAGCAAGATTAAAGGTCTACAAAACTTGTCAGAAGCTTTCTAGAAAATCAAAATTTGCAGATTCCGGACTTAGTAATGACGTCAACGCTGTTTGACCAACAATAACTCTCGATCTACACATGATCTGGACTTGATTCAAGTTCCAGATCCAAGACCTTATAACATACAACAAGTAGAAACTCTTAAAACACAAAAACAACTAACAAGAAAGGATCTGTGAGACTTGATTGACTGTCAGACATTATTTTTCCAGATTTCCAGATTTGAAAAATCTTTAAATTCAAGCATCAAAATGATATGGATCTGAGTTTTGGCAACCCAGGTCATCAAATGACACTCTATAAGACAACTTTAACCAACAACCTACAACATCTAACATCAAATACAAAGATTTCAAGATTTAGGGTTCTTATACCTTTGAGCTTTGATTTTTGATTTTTGATTTCTGACTTTGATGATATGATATTGTGAAGTTAGAGACTGATATAGGATTATCATATCTCACTTTCTCACTCTAAATTTTGAAGTTGAAGAGAGAGAATGGGCTTGGAGAAAAATGAAAATGAAAGTATACATTTTCGCTCTCTCAATCTATATAAATGAAATGATACAATGTATTTGCTATATATGTTGGCAGATTGTTGAGATTATTAAGTCAAGGGGTGGTTAGAGTTGTTCAACAACTCAATATATAACAATATTTACAAGCCACCTATTAAAGAATTTGTCAAAAGGGCATAATGGTCATTTTCCACACAAATTTAATTCTAAAATGGTCATTTGATGAAACCCTTAGGGTTTAACCCTTAGAGTTTGACCTTTAGGGTTAAAACCTAAGCTTTCCAAAATTCTCCTTTCTAGAATTTCCAGATTCTGGTTTTCAAAATAGAAAATAAACATTTCTAAATTATAATTAAGATTCTCTAATTATATTAAGATTTCCTAATCATAATTCAAGTTTGCTAATTAGGATTAATATTTCCTAATTAATATTGCTAATTTAGCAATTAAATCCATAACTATACATTAGGGTTTATAATAGAACAATTAGGGTTCAAAAATTTGAAATTAGGGTTTGCTAATTAATTAAGCTTTACCCTAATAAATATTATAATTAATAGAACTTAAGAATTAAAATTCTCCGTTAAGTTCCTAGATTAGGGTTTCAAATTACTGGAATCTGAAATTAGAGTTTCTAGATCTGGTATTAGGGTTTTCTAATAATCAATTAGGGTTTCAAGTGAATCATTAGGGTTTTCCCTAATAAATTATACTTAATAACGTTTAAACCTTATACCCGCATTTGCAATCCCGATCTAGGGTTTTAAATTTTTGAATTAGCGTTTCGGATTCCCGGCCCAACTTAGGGTTTCGTAATCCGTTTTCTAGGATTTCTTATCCATTGCTAGGGTTTCTAACCTGAACGTTAACGTTTTAATAATATTAGGTTTGACATCGATAAAATTTATCCGTCAACCTTGACCTTTAACTTCATATCTTGAACATATATACAACCATATACACAGAACATATACCCATATACACTTAATCCTGAATAATTCACCAAAAACCTTCACAGAATTTTGAAATCCTCAAAATTTCTTCCCAAAAATATCATACGCATACACTTATTTTCTGTCTAGGTCTATTATATGACCTAAAATCAATCATTAAAATTTTAATAAATTGTCTAAATTCTCGAGTTGTCACATTCACCCCTTCTTCTAAGAATTCCGTCCCCAAAATTCACCTTACACCTTACACCATACTGCTTACACCATTCACACATATCATCACATGCTACCCAATACACCACTCACAAGAGTAAAAGTTTTCAAATTGTGCTGAGGGGTCATATAGACCATGAACACGTAGTTTTAACTGTATTCATACCGCAAAACAATACATTACTTGGTATGTTTACAATCACAAAGAAGGTAAACTACCGTTGCTAGTACTTTAGGTGATTAGCCTATTGTACTCTTACGTCATGCATATCGTATTAATCATGTCTAGCGAATATTTACGCTACTTGATTGGATTATTTTATCAAAACAACATAGTTCACCTCAGTCTTATCATATGATTCCGCACCAAAAAAATTTGGTTCGGGAAATTTCTTTCAATGAACACTTAGAGTTTTCATAAACATTAGTCTAGCTGAATTGAATAGCGTAGACTCATATCAATAATTCAATTCAATCGAATTATTTAGGTGTAACCAAACCCCGTTGGTAAATTATACTTTTTGAAAATATTTTTGAAGAATGATGTCATGATGTCGTACTGTATTAACAGTCCGTTTGAGGATGCCGTCATTGTATGACTTTGTTATAACACATCATAAAATAATGGAGCAGCGACTTTAGATCAAATTCACACTAAGTATTACTGTATTTACAACTCCATCAACTTTTTATCATCTCTGCACCAGGTTACATGGTACATGAGTGATAAATAAAATAACTTTTGATATTTCAAATCATCTTCGTCTAGCTGAAACAAGTAGCATAGACAATACTTTAAACCGTTTCAAAAATGATTACGAGTCTACATATTTTTTTAAAAAGCACATAGTGCGTATTTAGCTTGATGTTAAAATTTCGAAGTCTAGCATAGCTAGGAGTTTTGGAAAACTTATGTCTCCACTAATAATTAGTTGCTTAACAATCTATCTGTTCCTATAATCCTCAATTCTCCATTCACACACAACTATACCCAGTTTGTCAAACCACACTTATGAGTTCATAAACTTGCCATAATTATATGAGTTTAAGAACTTACCGTAGTCAGACCATTGGCGTCCATTCGCTGAGGGGTTCATAAACATTTTATATAACTATGAGTCAAGAATGTCACATAAGTACGAGTTTTAAGAACTAGTACTTAACCCTATATTCTCTACCTATGACCTATCTATCTTTTATACACATAAGAAAGGAATCACCCTCTTAACCTGTATATAACAAATAGCGCGATACAAACATTTCAGTGATTATCAGTGCTAGAAACTAAGTGGTTTTTACACCAAGTACAATTCAACTCCCATACAAAGAATCATACAACTCAACTGCTGGCATGAGTCCTCAATTGAAATCCCCACCTAATCTTAACTCCTTTCTCAATACGAATTTCATTTAATCTGTATTCATAATCCTTTCCTGAATCTGTACCAATTCATAGTACGTCTGACACACAATAATCTTTTCTGTAACTTTTCAATCATTCACTTGATCCTTCTCCATACTATATCCTTATCAGATCACTGGGTGATCTCATCGTATATATTACGATTCATTTCTATACTGTGATCATTTTATTTTACGATATCCTATCCCTGTCTTTTAGACTCGATCTATTCATCACTACTATTCACCTTTATTATCAGAGTTAGGGAACTCTGTATCTTTACACTTGTCGAGATTCGTCTTTGAATCTTACCGACCAACTAACTCTATATGAGTTAGATCTTATCCTAATGACTGCGATTATTGGCCTCAGGTATTCCTACCTAGGGTTCATAACCAATAGCTTTGATACCAATTGTGAAAGCCCCAAATCCGGGTCCCAAATCACCACGGATCTGGTACAATCATTCTATAACTATTACAGAAGATATAAACATAAATTGTTCATACAATACACTTTACACACTATTCCCAAAAATTGAGTAACCTTAACTTATACACAAATCATAAACTATCTAACACATAACATTATTATCAAGCTATACTATTACAAATTAGCTGCACATTTTATCCTAAGCTGAACTTGGCATTATCCTTTTCCTTTATCCGAACACATTCGCCTTATCTGCAATGTTTATCATGACATAGCAAGGGTGAGCATGAAAGTTGCCCAACAAGTTTAAATTTATATAAGGATATATCAAGATTGAAAGAGTCTGAATAATAAGTTGGCTATAATTCATCAATATAGTTGTGAATTAGCGCGAACAAACTTTTGACTGAACAAGTATTAAACATGAACAAATATATCTGGACAAAATGGTAATGAAGGTGATCAGCCTTTTATACCTGACTTATACATGCAATATGTACAAAGTACAATTCTACATGGCAATCAACAATGATTAACCACATGCATATCTGAATGAAACAACTCTTACTGGAGTTAAGTAAAACTTGCCTGAACCGTTGATTACCGCTACACAATTTATATCGCTTTATCCGAAGACCTAATATTAGTAATATAGATCTTCAATATTAGAATAATATCATCACAGTATAATACTACTATATATATATATGAATAACCTAAACACATAGCACATAACCCTATCAGTCTACAATACATATAAGACTTAGTATCAAGTCAAACTATTTCAGTCTGACTTAAAACTGACACCATTCTATCATCCCGACGGTCTAGTCGGACAAAAAATGAGTTTAAGTTCAATTAAACTCTGCCTAAACACTTAACAATATCTTAGATAATTTTATTATTAGTCAAAATAATTTTCATAGGCTTGTAATAATTTTCAGATAATTAATATCATTTATCATAATTTTTCAATCATTAATATCGTATTTAAATGAATTAAATACCACATAATTCTGTTATCATTAATATTTATTTATTACTAAATATTAATAAAAATCATAACATAATATTATAAATATATTTATAATATTACAAAGTATTTTAATACTTTAAATTCATATTTATATAATTTATAAACAGCTTAAATCCATTATCCAGATAATTGATATTAATATCATAATATTAATATTTTTACGACAAAAATATCAAAAGTTATATTTTATAACTTAAAATATTTTATAACACTTAAATCATTTTATATGATATTTAAATCATTAATTCTATTTTTCTATAATTTATTTATTATATTCATTAAATAAATTAATTACCATTAATAATAAATTATTAATGAAATTCATCATAAAATATCAAAAGTTATTGGAAATAACTTAAAATATTTTCTAATACCATAATACAATTTTTCATGAATTAAAATCAATTTTAAATAATTTATTTAATATTATAATTAAATAAATAAATACCTTTTATATTCCAAAAATATTAAATATTTTTGAAATATACTTAAAATAATTAAAAACTAATTTTCAGACTTTAAAATAATTTTGAGGAATTTATTTTGTATTTTTAATAATTAAAAACCATTTTTTCTAATTATTTATTAAAATAATTAATTTCCAAAATAAACTGTCGCTATAGGGACTTTATACGATAAATCCGTCACTGATTGTGTTCTTGGGATGTTCTTGAGCCTTCATGTCAGTTACTAAGGTATGAGGTTTGACCGGGTTTAATTCAGTGTTCTTTTTGATTTCTAGGCTGGTAACCATTTTAATATTGTAGTATGTATGTAATACTACAACTATAATTCATTTTCACACTCAAACTACGTCATCACAGCAAGATCTAATCGACAGAAAACCTTGTCAGACATGTTCTTCAATTTTTGGGTTTTCCAGAAATTGAAGAACAGTCGAGGTGCTTCATTTGAGCCCCTAAATCTTTACTTTCCAGGCTTGTTTTATGTGATATGAAGGTTCAAGTATGTAATATATATGTAAGTGTACAATGTTATAACAACCGATCATCATAACAACAACATATGCACAAGATTCAAGCCGGTCAAACTATGGGTCAAGAACTGTTCTTGAACATTTCTGGGTTTTCCAGAAATGTTCTTGAACAGTTTGGTCAACGGTTGTCTGACCACAAATTTCTGTGATTTTGAGCAACATCATGGTGATATAAAGGTTTTAATAGGTACTCCTCATGTCAGACTACAAGGATCAAACAACAACATAGCCAAAACATCAAATATCAGAAAGATTAAAGGTTTACAAAACTTGTCAGAAGCTTTCCGGAAAAATCTGGGCTGCCCAGATTCCAGACTTCGTGATGGGTCAACGCTGTTTGACCAACAAATAAATCTCGATCTACACATGATCTGGACTTGATTCAAGTTCTAGATCCAAGACCTTATAACATACAACAAGTAGAAACTCTTAAAACACAAAAACGACTAACAAGAAAGGATCTATGAGACATGACATTTGACTGTCAGGCATTATTTTTCTAGATTTCTAGATTTGAAAAATCTTTAAATTCGAGTATCAAAATGATATTGATCTGTGTTTTGGCAACCCAGATCATCAAATGACACTCTATAACACAACTTTAACCAACAACCTACAACATCTAACATCAAATACAAAGATTTCAAGATTTAGGGTTCTTATACCTTTGAGCTTTGATTTTTGATTTTTGATTTCTGACTTTGATGATATGATATTTCCAAGTTAGAGACTGATATAGGCTTATAATATCTCACTTTCTCACTCTAAATTTTGAAGTTGAAGAGAGAGAATGGGCTTGGAGAAAAATGAAAATGAAAGTATACATTTTCTCTCTCTCAATCTATATAAATGGCATGATACAATGTATTTGCTAGATATGTTGGCTGATTGTTGAGATTATTAAGTCAAGGGGTGGTTAGAGTTGTTCAACAACTCAATATATAACAATATTTGCAAGCCACCTATTAAAGAATGTGTCAAAAGGGCATACTGGTCATTTTCCACAAAATTTAATTCTAAAATGGTCATTTGATGAAACCCTTAGGGTTTAACCCTTAGGGTTAAAACCTAAGCTTTCCAAAATTCTCCTTTCTAGGATTTCCAAATTTCGGTTTTTAAAATAGAAAATTAACATTTCTAAATTTTAATTAAGATTCTCTAATTATATTAAGATTTCTTAATCATAATTCAAGTTTGCTAATTAGGATTAATATTTCCTAATTAATATTGCTAATTTAGCAATTAAATCCATAACTGTACATTAGGGTTTCTAACAGAACAATTAGGGTTCAAAAATTTGAAATTAGGGTTTGCTAATTAATTAAGCTTTACCCTAATTAATATTATAATTAATAGCACTTAAGCATTAAAATTCTCCGTTAAGTTCCCAGATTAGGGTTTCAAATTACCGAAATCTGAAATTAGAGTTTCCAGATCTGGTATTAGGGTTTTCTAATAATCAATTAGGGTTTCAAGTGAATCATTAGGGTTTTCCCTAATAAATTATACTTAATAACGTTTAAACCTTATACCCTCATTTGCAATCCCAATCTAGGGTTTTAAATTTCTGAATTAGGGTTTCGGATTCCCAGAACTGAACTTAGGGTTTCAGAACCGGTTTCTAGGGTTTCTTATCCATTGCTAGGGTTTTCTAACTGAACGTTAACGTTCTTAATAATATTAGGGTTTGACACTGATAAAATTTATCTGGTCAACCCTTGACCCTGAACCAAATACTGAACACATATACAACCATATACACAGAACATATACCCACATACACTTAATCCTGAATAATTCACCAAAAGCCTTCATAGAATTTTGAAATCCTCAAAATTTCTTCCCAAAAATATCACATGCATACACTTATTTTCCGTCTTGGTCTATTATTTGACCTAAAATCAATCATTTAAGATTTTAATAAATTGTCTAAATTCTTGGGTTGTCACATCACCTCCTTAACTCCCACCTCCTTACTATTCCTATCTTGGTCACCAAGTTAATCACTTTACTTGGTCACCAAGATGGCTGACCAAGTGATCCATGGGGCCCACATGGGTTTTTCTTATCTGGTAACCCATTGGTTCAATCCACGGATCCAGTTCTTGGTTTGGGCTTAGGTTTTAATAACTTTAGCTTAACATTTGGGCTTGCATTTCATATCATTGGGTTTTAATAAGTTTGCACTTGGGCTTTCCCAATTCCTACACAAATCCTACAAGTCCATTTAGCTTAATGCTTTTAACGTATACTCTATGTATTCTTCTCGTATACTAGTTTGTATACTCATTCATCATATACGATATACCATCTTTCATACATACTTGTATACTCATTCAGTCTTTACTTTCCCTAATATTCTCAAATTTAGTATGTAGGTGAAAAACTGCGTTTGACATACATGAATTATTATTACATAATACATATAACAATCCAGAATTTTAAATTATAATTTTAAATATTTATTGAATTATATAAATATTTAATGGATGTGGTTAGTTTTGAATAAATATTTAATTTGATTTGACTTAATTGGTTAATTATTTGTTAAGTAAATAATTAAGGAGTTAAGAAAATTAATTGTTATAAGATAATATACTAATTTAATTTAATAATTAAATTAGAGAGTTTATAATGATTAAATGAATTATTATATTTTAATTTGAATTTGTAATTAAAATGATGTGTTAGTTGATTAAATAAAGTTATAATTATAAAGAAAATTATAATTATGTGGTATTGATTTATGTGTTAAAGTAATTTAATAAATTGTTATTAGAGTTGATTAAATTGATTATTGAAAAATTTAATTAAATAAAAGTGTGACAAATAACCTTACTATAAAGGAGTTATTAAAATAAATTAAAGGAGTTTAATTTGGTTTTTCCAAACAAGGCTTAATGCATATTAAGTCTTTAATCTAATTGTGTTCTACCAAACAGGGCATAAGGATTAAATGATTATATTTTAAGTGGGTAGCCAAACAAGCCTTATGGCTTTTGATTTTCAAAAATATAATAACTGATATTAGTTATACCTATATTTATATTATATAATTAATATATATTATTATCTATACGTTATATTCTAGTATGTATGTTAGAATAGAGAAGAAAGACTTGGAAGAAGAAAATGAAGAGAAAAAGAAAACTTATAGAGAAAAATAAGAGAGAATTGGGAGAAATTTAGACAGAGGAATTGGGGAAAAAGAAGCTTGATAATCAAAAGAATAGCCATCATCTTCTAAAATTAAGGTATCATCTAAACTCTTTTATTTTTCAAAAGTTATAGTTGTCTTCTCTTCCAAAATTCTTTGTAAAATCCTTGTAGAAGTTGAATTATTTGTTATATATAGTTTTATATGATAAATTAGTTGTTGTGAAACTGTTTTCATAAGTTTATTTATGAGTATAGTCAATGAATTCATGTTGTGTATGTAATTTGTGAAGAAAACCATATTACAGTGAGTTTATATGAATATATATATATATATATATATATATATATTTGGCTTAGTTCAAAGTAAAATTAAGGTTTAATTAGTTGTTTAATATATATATATTGACTATGATTTCGAAAGTAGCTGAATAAAATAAAACAAAGTAGTTTTAATTAATTGTTTTGGTTGAAAAACAATGCTACAGTGATGATTTTTACTAAAAATGTCAAAAAGGTGAAGTTTTATCAAAAAGAGTGAAATTGGATGTTTTAAATTCGATGTTTATGTTGTTTTATGGGTAGAATCATGTTAAGAGTCTTTGCATTATGTTTATATGAAGTCTCTGTATGAATTACATGTTAATTAGGTTGTTAGAAAGTAACTTGTAGGCCAAATTGGCTTTTATTCATGTTTGTTCTTAGAAATTCAGCAGAGGTTCAGAGTCAGTTCATGTATTGTATATGCCCAAAGATGTAAATTAATCGCGCCGCGATGCCGGTGCCACAAGTAAAGCCAATCATTAGCTCGCGTCTCATGCAGACGTCAATAAGATCATGCAAGACCGCCGTAAGCCTGATGTAGAAATCGTGGTAATAGTGAATGAGCAGTTTCTGAGAATGGTCGAGACGAAAGGTGATTTATTTACACAAAGTCTGAAAAAAATTATTATGTGTTAATAGTAGTACTGTTAAATTATTATTTCAGTATTTCTATACCAAGAGTGAACATATTATTAACGATTAACTAGTTTTATTACTAATGTATTTTGATTATATGATTAAAAAAATCAAATCTTACATGATGAATGTACTTAATTATGTATATTATGTGGTAGTGACTAATTGTGTCATGATGACATATATATATGGTATTGTCATTCGAGTTATTACGGTTTAGCCTACAAGCAAGGCAAGTTCTCTAAATCTATTGTTTCGTTGAGCAAATTATTGTTTCTAATTCGAATACATTACACAAGTTTTCTAACTTTACACTTTTGTTGAGCTAGTTGTTTATTACATTGTGCAAGTTTACTTATCCTATTTCAATTATATTGAGCAAGTTATTCTTGTTTTTAACTTGTTTCGTTAAGTAAATTTATCGTTCAAATTACTATCTAGTATGCATGCTCAATTCTAAATAAGATCTTAACCTTAGCTTAACGTTGTTCAATCAAGGCAGGTTATATTATTCAATATGTATGCTATTAGATTATTCCTAAAGCATGACCTTAATTTACAATGTCGATTCAGTTATGATTATTTCATAGCATAACATTATTAATTTTATTCAACTAATCCTTAGTTGATGTTCGTTGAATTCCAAATTACTTTGAAATGTATCCAAACAAAACTTACTTTGGTGCGGACTTGTACTCTAAATACTGAGATGAACAACCCTAATATTAGGGGATAATTTACGCTTAGCGTTGAAATGTTTGTGCACAATACATTGTACGAAGGGCTGATCCCCCTAAGTACGAGGAGTCCCTATAGCCTTACGACTGCTAAAGTTTAAGTTGAAAGATTACTTATAACTATGGACATAGTTCGTGGTCTTAAGACCCTCCGTTATATATTTCAGAATGTTGATAGAACATATTGTTCAGTTTTATTGAGTCTATTATTTGGCAGTTGTTGTGAAGTTTATTCCTTATTATTTCAAGTGAGCTTTGTTTGCTCACTCTTGCTTATATAAACCTTATAGGTAAAGTTGAGAAGGTCGATGTACCTAGCACCAATAAGGGAAAAGGAAAGATGAGCAAGGATTGAAGACTTGTAATCATGTTGATATTTTATAATCAGACTTTAGTTTGAATGATTGTAATGAAGTTTATTTATTTTCCGCATTTGAATGATTGTATTTAAAGGTTAGACAACTTGGGAGAATATTATTTATGTAATCCTTTAAGGGAAAGTTTATTATTCAATTTTTATTTTGATTACAAGCACGTGATCGAGTACGAACCATTGCAGTTTGATAAAGACTTGTCCTATGAAGAGGTTCCTATCCAGATAGTCGACAAGAAAGAATAGGTGCTCAGGAATAAAGTAATACCTTCTGTGAAGGTGATACGAAGGAACCACAATGCTGAAGAAGCTACGTGGGAACTCGAAGATAAAATGATGAAAGATTACCCTGAGTTATTTGTTTAATCTGTGTCTTCGATTCTGGGGACAGAATCTTTATAAATAGGGAAGAATTTAATGAATGATTTGTTTGAGTTGTGATTCTAGGGACAAAATCCTTATAAGGAGGGAATGATGTAACAATCCAAAATTTTAAATTGTAATTTTAAATATTTATTGAATTATATAAATATTTAATGGATGTGGTTAGTGTTGAATAAATATTTAATTTGATTTGACTTAATTGGTTAATTATTTGTTAAGTAAATAATTAAGGAGTTAAGAAAATTAATTGTTATTAGATAATATACTAATTTAATTTAATAATTAAATTAGAGAGTTTATAATGATTAAATGAATTATTATATTTTAATTTGAATTTGTAATTAAAATGATGTGTTAGTTGATTAAATAAAGTTATAATTATAAAAAAAATTATAATTATGTGGTATTGATTTATGTGTTAAAGTAATTTAATAAATTATTATTAGAGTTAATTAAATTGATTATTGAAAAATTTAATTAAATAAAAGTGTGACAAATAACCTTACTATAAAAGATTTATTAAAATAAATTAAAGGAGCTTAATTCAATTTTTCCAACCAAGGCTTAGTGCATGAAATTCAAATAGGCACACTTAGAAGGGGGGTTGAATAATTGTGAGAACAAACTATGACCATTTTTTTTAAAACTTTACTCAATTCAGCTTGTTGAATTAATAAGTTCTAGAGACTGAATTAATGAATGTAGTTTGTTAAATTAACAATCTTAAAATATTACACTATAAAATGTTTTTGGATTTCTTTAAGATGAATAAAATATGCAAGTAATACTTTTTAATTCAATTTAACTAATATCTTGTGTGTAAAGAAAATAAATGCAAGCAATCAAATGAACACCAAGATTTTTTACGTGGTTTAACTACTACCCTCTATAATAGTAGACTCCACGTCCAATACCAACTAGTATTGGAGACTCACTTTATTTATTTCTTTCAATTACAATTCAACCCTTTTACAAAACAGATTCTTTCAACACTTGAATTATAAAATTCCCTTGAGCACTTTTGCTCCTTGTGCACCTATGCACTCTCAAGCACCTATGCTTCCTTGAACCTATTTGTAAAATTAACAACAATTCTCTAATCCACTTGGATTAAATACTTTAGACAACACTTTGTCTACCTAAAATCAAATTACAAATATAGAGGTCTGTGATCAAAGTAAATAATCAATTAACAATGCAAGGCTCAACTATGAATGCAATGATCAAAGAGTAAGAGATATCACCAGTTTAAAGCTCACAAAAATAAGCTGTAAGTATATTTGCTTGAGTACACTGCATCTGTCTCAATTACACAAGAATAATATAATAGCTTGTTGTTTCAATATTTAGTGTAATCAGTAAAAATCGTGTGTTTCTTTAATCAATAGGAGTACCCTTTTTATACACTAAATTATTACCGTTGCAACCCAACAAATATTTTATATCCGTTGCAAATCAGTCTTATCAAAGTATTTTACTTCTGTTAAAAGGATATGGCCTGATAAATTCGGAATATCAATAACCTAGTCAACTATTAATCCTACTCTTTAAAAATATATCTCCAATAATATTTATAACTATTAAACAATTTGAGAGAATATCTGAAAGAGAAAAATTGGATAATGTAGATTAAGTTAAAGAGGGATTTTTGTGTAATCATTACGATTTAAAAACAATCTGTTATCATGGTCATTATCACCTACTTTCAAGGCAACAGTAAAGCTATATCACATATATATAATAAATAATGAGTTTCCCAAAGATATTGCACTTACTAATCATGATAACTCTTTACTTATTATCACACGTAATCATCATACATACGGCACATATATATATGATGGCAGCACCGACCTTTTTCTTAACATTCTTGTTACTTAATGAGTCTTAAAATAGCACATTTTATTATGACCCACTTACTTTAATATAAAACCATTTGATTAAAATGAACTAATAGAAATCAATTTTTCATTTTAATTTAAAACATCTACTTAATTATTTTATCATATTAAATGCACATAAATGTCCTAGAGCCTTGATTGAAAATGGATTAATGCAAATGACCTTACATTAATTTCCTAGGACCCAAAATCTTCAACTCTTGAACATGCCATCAAGTATTCTTTTATCAATTTCCTGAAATGTCATAGTAAAGAATTTAGTACAACATATAAATCATCATCAAAACATAAGGTAAGAATATTAACAAGTCAACATTCCCCCCCCCCCTTTTTGATAATGACAATATTAAAATTTAAAGCTCCCCCTAAATTCATGCATATACTCAAAATATCATATTTCAGGAAAAAAAATATATTTTAAAAATTTGAAAAACTAACATAATAACATTACCCATCATGTTTCTGTTTAGCATTAATAAGAACCTGCAGACATGTTAGTTCTAACATTCCAGCAACTTAATATATACCAATATCAAACCATATTAAAACATATTATCCCATAATTAAGTAGTTTGCAGGAATTAATCAAAACATAATCAAAAACTAATCAAAACCCTTCAGTCTTAAAGAAGAAACCATCATAAACCTTAAAGTCTTAAAGTAGCCAAAAACGCCAAAATCAAATCAAAATCAGTAGTTGTCTCCCCCTTTGGCATCCATTAAAAAGGGCATGAGATCAGTCCAGTTCAACCACCTGAGCATTATTTGCAGCACGATGAGTGAAAGAGGGGCGATCATCGCCAATAAATCACCCCTACAATTGTAGTGGGGCCATACTCAGCCATCCAATTATAGTGGGGCCACTCGGTAACAGTCGAATGATGTCGTGGAAAATGTAGTTTTTATGCCACATCATTCATCCTATTTGCAGTGAAATCTGCAAGCTCACCCACTTGATTGCTCACAAATTTTAGCTCTTGGCTAAGTTGGCAAGAATTCCTATTAAGCTTCCTGCTAAGAGCTTTTACCATAGCAGTGGTATGGATCTCAAAACCAGCCTGTAAATCTATAAACTCATCCTCAACATGATGATATAACTGTTTTAACTCATCAGCCCCTATGGGTAGTTTTCCTTTTTCCAAAACAGTTAATCTATGCTTAATATCAACCATGTCAGTTTTCAAACTTTCTTGAGTGTGAAAAATGTTAGTCAACAAACCAATGATCTCAGGAGAAGAATTAGTGTTTGGCAGAGTAGAGGAAGATGATTGACGAGAAGATAAAACAGGAGGAGGATTATGAACAGTTCGAACAAAGTTTCCATTCACCAAAGATAAATGAGAAATTTTCAAATTTCCAGAATCAATAGAATCATGAAGAGGTACTGAGATTTCACCATCAAGAGAAATTTTAAAATGCAGAAATAGTTTTGTCAAACAACCACCATAATGAATACATTTTTAGCATTACGCAGATAACTCATTATGTGTTGTAACAACATAAGAGAGAAGTTAAAAGATAGCCCTTTGAGAATCATAGCTACCAGTACCAAATCCTGATATGTAAAACCTGCACCTCCACCAATGCGGGGCAACAAATTATAATGTACCAATTTATGTAAAACACAAGCAATTGGTGACACATCAACTGTGTTTAGAGTAAAAACATCAGTTAAAGCAAGATTATCCATCACAGTTCTGAGTTGTTCAAGAGGTGAAAATGGAGTATTTGCAGGACCTTTTAAAGTAAAAGGACACTGTCCAGTAGAAGAAATATTAAGAACATGTCCAAAACTTTCAACAGTTAAAGACAAAAATGTCAAGATTTATGAACAATTGTGAATCAGACGAGGATAAGCAACTGATGGAGGAAAAACTGTAGATAATATACCACAAGACTCAAAAAGCTTTTTCAGAAGGGAATCATGATAATAAATTTGATCAATTGATTTTTCATAAACATACTATTTATGAACAATATTTGTTTTGAAATGAGTCTCATACACATTACTACGGAAGAAATTTTCAGGAATATCAAAAGAGGAATTGTAAGGGTTTACCAGAGGCGACGATGAAGCTGGTTGTGGTGTAGAACCCTTTGGACGTTTCGGCTTCCTTTTGGCTATGGTGTTCGATTCATCCGATGAGGAATGGTGATCTGACATCGAGTGCATAGAAATAGCCTTTTTCACCCTCTTTTGCTTCCTTGATGTGGTTGGAGGGGTTTGATCATCATCTGAATCGATGATTGCTCGTCTATTCGTACGATTCCTCATGGTTTCTGATAGTCGAAGGTAAGGAGAAGACGAACAAGGGTTTTATGAAAGGGAGAAAGTTGGGTCTGGTTTGAGAGAAAGAAACGATGACAAAAGAGGGTTTTGTGTTGCAGGGAACTGAAAAGGTTTTTGTATATCAGGGGACTGAAGAAGTTTATGTGTATTTGGGAACTAGAGAGATTTAATTTGATGAACCATCTGATGAGGAAAGGGAGAAGACGTATATGAAATGTCTGTCTTTTGAACGCGGCTTCCCAAGATAAAGATGACACGGTTGGCTTTTCAAATCTCAAAATAATAATGACCGGATATTTTGCATGTAGAATAATCCAATTTCTCATAGTATTAGGATTTAAATTAGATTCAGTTTATAAAGATAATGCAGATAAAAATTTAATATGCATGAAACACTTAAAAATATTACAATAAAATTATACCATGCACATTCCAATTTCCCTTCTTAAAGTGCAAAATCTTTCTTCACTTAAAGGTTTTGTAAAAATATCTACTAATTGATTTTTTGTAGGAATGAAAATTAATTTAATTAAACCTTTTGAAACATTATCCCTTAAAAAATGATGCCTTACCTCAATGTGTTTTGTTCATGAATGCAAAACTAGATTTTTTGAGATATCTATTGTACCTATATTATCACAGTATATGGGAATGCAATCACATAAAATATCAAAATCACATAAGGTTTGTCTCATCCATAATATCTGAGAACAATAACTTCCTACAACTAAATATTCACCCTCAGTGGTTGATAGAGCAACTGAGGTTTGCTTTTTACTATGCCATATAACAAGACTATGTCCCAAAAATATACTAGCACCATTTGTACTTTTTCTATCAATTTGACAACCTGCATAGTCAGCATCTGAATAATCCATTAGTTCAAAATGATTACTAATTGGATAAAATAACCCTAAATTTATAGTACCACTTAAATATTTAAAAATCCTTTTAACCGCTTGTAAGTGGGATTCTTTCGATTTTTCTTGAAATCGAGTACAAAGACATACACTGTACATTATATCAGGTCTAGACGCAGTTAAATATAATAAACAGCCAATCATACCTCGATATTTAGTTAACTCTACATCTATACCTTTTTCATCTGATGTAAGCTTTATTGATGTACTCATTGGTGTAGCCTTTGGGTTGGATCTTTCAAAACCAAATCTTTTAAGTAGATTTTTTGTGTACTTGGTTTGATGAATATAGATCCCTTCCTTTGTTTTCTTGATTTGAAGTCCCAAAAAGTAATTTAGTTCTCCCATTAAGCTCATATCAAAGTCCTTATGCATACACTTTGAAAACCACTAACAAAGAAAATCATTAGTAGCACCAAATATTATATCATCTACATATATTTGAACAATAATTATTTCTTGTTTTTCATGTTTAATAAATAATGTAGAATCTATTTTACCTCTAGTAAAACCACTTGAAAGAAGATACTTATTAACCACTCGTACCAAGCTCTTGGAGCTTGTTTGAGACCATAGAGAGCTTTCTTTAACTTATAAACATGATTTGGATGCTTCTCATGTTCGAATCCGGGAGGTTGTTTGACGTATACTTCTTCATTCATATATCCATTGAGGAATGTGCTTTTTACGTCCATTTGATAATGTTTGAACCTTTTGTTACATGCAAAAGCCAATTGTAACCGAATCGACTCTAGCCTTGCGACTGGAGCAAAAGTCTCTTCGTAGTCGATTCCTTCTTGTTAGTTATATCCTTGAGCTACTAATCTAGCCTTATTGAGAGTGATTGTTCCATGCTCATCAAGCTTGTTTTTAAATACCCATTTCATTCCAATGATGGAAACACCTTTTGGAGGAGGCATTAGTTCCCAAACTTGGCATCTTTCAAACTGTTGTAATTCCTCTTGCATTGCCAATAACCAGTTTTCATCAAGAACAACTTCTTTAGCATTCTTTGGCTCAATTTGTGATAAAAATGCACAGAATGATTCTTGAGATATCTTGCTATTTTTGGCATTCGAATATCATGGATTATCTTCTCTTGTTGATTTGAATAATCTAAAGTTGATTCGTCAGTATCATATGATGGTTTTTGACCTCGTTCATGTTGATCGTCCAATTTAGTTTGCTGAGTTTAATCATCCGGTTTGCTGTTTTGTACTATTCGGTTTGCTGTATTTGTGGCAGTCTCCAAATACCCTGCATCATCATCTCTTTCTTTTGGAAGATCATTGTTAGTCTCATTAAATGTAATATGAACCGTTTCTTCTACACATAACTTTTTAATATTGAATATACAATTTGCTTTACTATTTTGAGAATAACCAATAAATATTCCTTCATAAGATTTAGCATCAAATTTTCCCAAATTATCACTAGTATTAAGAATAAAGCATTTAGATCCAAAAACATTGAAATAACTTATATTCGGAATTTTATTATTTAACAATTCATAAGGTTTTTTCAAAATAATTGGACGAATGAGTACTCTATTTAAAACATAACATGATGTGCTTACCGCCTCGGCCCAAAATTTCTTTGGGAGTTTACTGTCTTGCAGCAATGTTCTAGCAGTTTCTTGTAATGTTCTATTCTTCCTTTCCACTAATCCATTCTGCTGAGGAGTTCTTGGAGCAGAAAACTCATGGCTTATTCCTTTTTGATCACAAATTATAATAAAGTCCTTTTAAAATTCGGTACCATGATCACTCCGAATTTTTATAAGTTTGAGACTATACTTAGTCTCTAAATTTCTTATCAATTTCTCAAATTCTTTAAATGCTTCATCTTTGGTTCTCAAAAATAATACCCATATATATCTAGAAAAATCATCAACTATTACAAATGCATAGAATTTACCATTAATAGTAACTTGTCTTTCAGTGCCAAATAAATCAAGATGAAGTAATTGCAAGGGAGAAGAAGTTGATACCATGTTCTTTGCAGTAAACGATGTTCTTACTTGTTTTCCTAGTTGACAAGGAACACATACTCCTTTCTTTTCAAACTATATTTTTTTCAATTCTTTGACGAGATTTTTAGAGGATAATTTCTTGATTAAATCCATGTGAACATGTCACATCCGTTAATGCCATAGGTTAGCCTCATCTTGTATTGTGGCAAGACAGTTCTCTATCTTGTTGGTCAAAATCATTAGTATATATTTCCTTCCCTTTGTGCAACTAGAATAGTATTGTTAGTATCATGAGATATTGTACATTTATTTTTCTCAAAATTTACTTGACGACCATTATCCATCAATTGACTAACACTTATAAGATTAAATTCAAGACCATTAACAAGATGAACATTATCAATATTAACCCTACCATTACCGATTTTACCTTTTCCAATTATTTCACAGGTTCGATTATCTCCAAATGTGACTTTTCCATTTTTCTTCTTTATGTCCACAAACATGGATTTATCGCCAGTCATGTGACGAGAGCGTCCTCTATCAAGAATCCATTTTTGAGATGGAACCTTTGCCTTGAAGCAAACCTGTTAAGAAAAAAATAATTCATCCTTTTGGTATCCATATCTTTTAGGGTCCACTTGTTTTAGTTACAGGAAAATCTCCCTTTTTAATCCATATTATTTTAATCTTGTTTTTCTTCTTAAAATATTTTACCTCTAAGTGACCTTTAATACCACAGTTTTGGCATGTCGTAAAAGGTGAACAATAATTCAATTTAAAACGTGATTTGGATTTTAACATTTTTACATATCTTTTCATATGAGTGTAATTATAACCAATTCCTTGTTTTTCATAACTAGGTCTTTGTTTACCCAACATAACTACTAAGTTTTCTTCTCCTTGAACAAATTTAGCTAAAGATAACTTTAATGACTTTATTTCTTTATGAAGCTCATTTGTTGAAAAATTCATATCATGAGATTCATTACCAAAAGCATCGATACATACATCTCTCATTTTTATCTCATTAGTCAATTTTTCAACTTCATTATTTTAATGAGTCACCTTATTAAAAAGTATTTTATTATAATTTTCTAAATAACTATTTTTAGCAATCAATACTTTTTCTTTTTTACATGTTGTATCTTTCTTAATTTCTTTCTTTGTACCAATTATAAAGCTTTGGGCCGCACTGCAGTGCTGACCCTGAGCCTCAGGTAATTTGACAGTTTTCTTGTTCTGTTAACATTTCGGGCTCATAACTTGTTCATTATAAGTCCGAATTGGGTCGTTCAAAAGCCGTTAGCTCACATATCACATGTTTTATGATTTTATTCAAGAATTTTACATTTCTAAATCGGTTAACATGGAATTCACCGTTTAAGTCCTTTATTATAAAAACGGTAAATATTCGTGAACATTCATAGGTCGTTTCTTCGTTCTAAGTCAGAATTTGACCATTTTCAATTTCATAACTCCAAAATGCAATCTTAGACTATTCTCCATCAAAAATGAACGTTTCTAAGTTCAATGGTGACTTTTGACTTCCATTACGAGAATTTAATAATTTCGACTATTATCGTCTAATCTCGTAAATTTCGGCATAACTACATTACTTGATATTTTTACACCGTTCCAAATGGATTCATTCCATTAACGCAACATATATTATCTAAGCCTATAAATGATGGTTTTAAACTTGTCCATCAACAACAAAATAACAATCGTTCAATGTTCTTCATTAGTTCATAACTTTTATAATTATGATTCACTTACACATGGTTTATTAAGGTTTATATCCTCTAATAACCATCCTTATCACTCCTTATCATACATGCTCCACCAATACTCCCTTCTCTATCAAATATCAATTGAAGTGATGGAGAATCATGGCTTAGGATTCTTACCCTTGATGTTCTAACTTTCCTCCTTCTTCTTCTTCTCTTGAATTATCAAAGCTCTAGCTTTTCTCACTTTTCTCTCAATAATCTAGGATGTTGGTGGAAATTAAACAAGGCAAATGACAAGCTAAGCTCTCTTATTTATAGGATTTACAAAGTGAGGGTATAAGGGTCATTTAGGAACTCCCACCTCCTTACCTCCCACCTCCTTACTATTC
The DNA here is from genome assembly GCA_020205605.1 of Panax ginseng. NCBI lineage: Eukaryota > Viridiplantae > Streptophyta > Magnoliopsida > Apiales > Araliaceae > Panax > Panax ginseng. The sequence goes on from CM035139.1 coordinate 144,360,278, forward strand.
CTATATTGGTCACCAAGTAAATCACTTTACTTGGTCACCAAGATGGCTAGCCATGTGATCCATGGGGCCCACATGGGTTTTTCTTATCCGGTAACCCATTAGTTCGATCCACAGATACGATTCTTGGTTTGGGCTTAGGTTTTAATAACTTTAGCTTAACATTTGGGCTTGCATTTCATATCATTGGGCTTTAACAAGTTTGCACTTGGGCTTGCCCAATTCCTATATAAATCCTATAATTCCATTACAATTAGCTTAATGCTTTTAATGTACAGTCTATGTATTCTTCTCGTATACTAGTTCGTATACTCATTCATCATATACGATATATCATCTTTCATACATACTTGTATAATACCTCGTATCATACTCGTATTCATTGCTTGGTATAATACTTGCGTATCATACGATCTTTAGTTATTCAATCTTTACTTTCCCTAATATTCTCGAACTTAGTACGCAAGCAAAAAACTGCGTTTGTCATACTTGAATTAATATTACATAATCTACCCTTCCTTATTATTCTATCGTTACGTATTTCTCGGAAGTTCAAAAATAATTCTCGAGCAGATATTGATGGATAGTGTTTTTCGGAAAATTTCTCGAAAAACTATTATTTTCGTCTTGGGAATTCAAAAAATTTAATTCCTTCACGTAGCCAGAATACTATGATATTCCGACACTCTTAGGTTATAGAATAACATTCATCTTGCTTACTCATTATAATATAATTTTGTTCATTATTTAATCAAATAAAATTATTTTACAAATAATTCAATTTTCTCGGTTGTTACATAGACCCACAGCTTGGTCTCTAAAGACCTGGATTTCAGGCTTTTTCGCTCAATCGTGTAACATCATTTTTCCTAATTTGACTTTTTCAGCTTGTGAGACCTCCTTTGCAACTCAAATTGGATTGAGCCAAAGGGGTGGGCCCTAACCAAGGGAGCCGCAGGTACAGCTGCGGCCAGCCGTGGGTGGCTTTAAAGCACCTTTTCCTTTCATAAGTCATTTTAAAGTTGCACCACATAGAGAATTTGAGAGCCCTTCTTCAAATCTGTTTAGTTTAGGCGACTTTCTACAAAATTTGTTACCGTACAAGGGTTTTCCACTGTCCTGGTAACGTATGCATGTCTTCTTTTCTAGTTTTTATCCGTTGGAAAATGAGTTATCATATGAAATGCTTCTAAACACATAGTAGTAAATATACATGCTCATATGACTTGATAAAAAATATTCCACATAGTTAATGTTAGTATTTAACCATGCTGAACATAATGTTGGGAAAAAATTTGACATTTGAAATAGTCAAATTGGCACCTTTTTCTACTATTTCTTATCATATTTGAGGACAAATAAGCAAAGGTAGCAAAGCAAAGTAATCCTGGTAATTAGGCTACCCTTACAGATTATGACTTTGGTAGTGTAATGCATATAGGATGTTTATGACTGTGGGTAGGTGTGCTACTGAATGGCCACCTAGTCATGCCTATGTGCATGTGGATGGTCCCGTTTACAAAGGAGACTGGCAAATTTTTTCCAAAATGTATGCATTGGGTAGACATGAATCTTTAACTCTACTGTAGGCGTATGTTAAAGAAATGCATGCATTTTTATAGTCATAAAATGCATTTGAAAAAGCTCCAAGTTAGAATTTACCACACCCTTTCTAAGGTGATTTAGAGATTTATGTCCAGATATATATGGATCTGGATCAGCCAAGTAGTTCCCATAGGACCACTTCAGGTGTGCGGAGGAGGGCTTCTAATGTGCCTCAACCCCGTTCAGTTAGACATCCTAATCGTCTGGCAGAGGCGATGATACGTCCTATTCGGGTTGAGGTACCGGACGTTGAGGATGAGGATAAGGATGTATCAGTTGCGAACCCTGCTCCTGCTGCTCATGTTCCCTGTAGGGATTTTCCAGGCATTCAGGTGACGATCCCAGAGCTTCTGGATGATTTGAGTCGACACCCCTCAGTTTACTTGCATGCAAACGAGGTAGAAGCTGAATTTGATCTTCTTTTTTTCCTATTGATGAGGAGCAAGGATTCTGATGTTGATCTACTTTTGTGATGTAGGTTCCCGGCTTTACGCTGCCTCGATGGAATTGGTTCAACATTCACTCTATATATCAGACTATGCATCCTGATTATCGAGCGATTGTACATGGCTGGGGCTTCGAGGCGTTCTTTTCCATCCTCTCCCATCGTTGTCCCTGGGGTTATCTCAGGGCGTTGTCAGAGCACTGGTTTCATCAGACTCAATCTCTCTATTTGTTGGACTATGAGGTGATGATGGCACCGATGGATTGACGATTTATCACCGGTATGGAGTTTGCAGGGGCGCATATGCCTTGCACGACGAACATTACCTTGACTTCCGTCAGATCCTTACTAGGAGTCCCAGCGGAGGTGCTCAAGGGCAGGACAGTTCGTACAGGTCCTATGAGCGTAGATGCTATGAGTGGGCTATTGAGTGAGCCCATACCTGCTGATGTGAGAGTCAGGGATCACATTCTTTGGCAATTATTCATGGTTATTATCCGGGGTTGCTTCATAGCAGATATCTCTTCTACAGTGTCATTCACTTTGGTCAGCGCCACACGAAATGTGGACCATATTAGAGAGTATGATTGGGGTTCCTACACCTTTGCCTATTTCCTCAGGGGCATTTGCATGCATTCACAGGGCTTAACGGAGGCTTAGCTAGGATTTTACCCATTTCTGCTGGTGAGTATTTCTCTTTTGATTTCCTATGTACAGGTTAAAAGTGTTAACTGACAGTAGATGTTTGCCTTTATGTTAGTAGTTTTGGGCCTATGAGAGGCTCCCATGTTTGCATCCTATTAGTGTGTTAGGTCCAGATACCTATCCATGAGGACGATAATGGCATCACTCCACACTGGCGAAGGTTCCTGTAGCTGAGGGTTTCACCCATTATCGTCTACAGTTGGAGTTGTTAACAACTGATGATATCACTTGGATTCCTTATTCTGGGGAACATTTGACCATTGGGTTTGAGGATGGGTACCCAACTGGTGTTAGGTACGTGATATCCACCTGTAGGATTCCTTTCTTCACAAATGGAGGATGGGAACTCTATTTGGGAGAACGTGCTATTAGGAGCACCACAGGGGAGATTCGTGTACCAATCTTGCCTCCTGCTAGGCGTTATTAGCATGTGTCGCAGTCGCCTGTCATTGATATCCCATTGATGGGCGTTGACAGTTTTACATTATCAAAGGGTCCAAAAACTCATGATATGTTCCATCACTAGTGGTCCTCTTGTATCATCGGAGCCTAGACTCGCGCCACTATGTTTATGGGGGATATGGTTCCTGGATCCGTGATGATGATGGATTGGATGGCCTGTGTCTAAGATTTGGCTCATTTGACACAGATTGATAGCTTAACTCGGCAGTTGGATAGGGCACATTTCTTTATCTGGCACTTGGGCAGTGATCCTTCAGAGGCAGATACTTTTGATCCTTCCAGCTCTGGGGTTGGCCCTTCAAGTGACCCATATGGTTTTTTCGGTACAGATCCTCTATTGTATAGGTCTGACATCCCTCTTGGCAGAGATGCAGTGACTCAGGAGGAGTTACATCAGTTGGACAGGATTAATGATGTAGACAATAACACCATTGTCTTCTTCTGATGTGTATTCTCGCTATATTTTTTGATAGGCCTCTGTTAGATACTGGGTGGGTGTGCCCCATTCTCACTATATCTTTTGATTGGCCTTTGTTAGTCATTGTGTGTATGTGCCCCATTTCTCTGTATTTTTAGTTGTACAAAGATGATGTATTAGATGATGATGTACTTAGGAATGTATGTACTATTTTCCATTCCCTACATCATATTGCCATCTATTGTTGATCATGCATGTATCATGTTATGCATATGTATTTCCATATATATTCAACATTGACCCCTGGATGGTCTTATGATACGACCTACACAGATGTCTTCCTCGAAAGTTAGCCGTATTGATCACACCCCACCAGTATTGGTAGCCTCCCGTCTGGGGTCATGGCATGATAGTTTATCACCTCCAGATCGGGTGACTGTAGATCCGTTATTACAGCATTCCATGACCCTCCTGATATTTCATGTTCATGTGGGATTTGTAAAGGGTATGCTAGAGCATTGGGTACTGGAGAGGCAGTTTTTTTGGTTTGGGACCCAGGAGTTGACTCCCACCTTAGAGGAGTACGAGCAGTTGATGGCATTGCCACTGGATAGGCCTTGCGCTCGGATGGCTATTGGCGATATGAGCCGGCAATTCATGACCTTCACCGAGCTGAGGCGTAGAGTAGTACAGGATGAGATTACATCCGAACATGTGGTGTCCCAGCGTTTTTTAATAGACAGATTTAGCTCAGTGGATAGTTATGCCCGTCACTTCGGGTATTTCACCATATCGGAGGATCAGTGGCGTGTGGCTAAAGTAGACGTAATCATGATGTGCGTAGTGGGTTATGTGTACATGCCATTGTATATGGATGAGCTGGAAATTGGTGTTGTCATGGCAGTGAGAGCTCTTAGGGAGGGTTACACCATTATGCCGATGATTGTGACAAAGACATTGAGATCGGCCACATATTACTACACCTATCCTGCAGGAATATTTATAGGCAGCTCAGTCATGTTGTATGTGTGGTTTATGTCACACCTGAGACCGATTGGCACTTTTCGATGGCATGGGTACTGCTTTTCCCATGAGATAGTCATGTCTTACTCCTTTCAGCCAGCGGAGTGTACAAACGCTGCATCATGGTTGGTGTTCTTGGCAGGGATCGGAGATCCGTTTGACATTTTGTCGTGTACAAGGCTCAGTTCACCCTACAACTTCATTACTCATGCACCTGGCATGAATTATCTCCCTCTGGCTGGGTTGAGGGGCATGACCACTTATCACCCATTGGCTATGATGTCACAGTTTGACCAGTTTCAGGATGTCCATCCTTTTAAGGGGCATTAGGTCAGCGTTTGGCTTCTCGCCATTTGTCTGCAGAGGATAGATCTAGTGTGTATGCTTGTTGGGATCAACATGAGCTAGCTAAGTTTTCTGTTAGCCATCAGGGCCATTATATAGATTATTCTGCACAGATGGACATGAAGATCAAATCGGTTGTGATTGTATCCATAGTGTTAGGGATTGATTTTGATGGCGAAGAGCCCATAGAGGACACTTATTCTCCCACCGAGGAGGAGCTATTTGCTGGGTTGACAACAACTCTTGTTGATTCTCCAAGTTCGACTGCTACTGTGACCCTGCATTCGGCAAAGTATTTAGAGCAGAGTTTGTATCTGATGACATTTAAGATAGATCAGGCTAGGGCCATGATTTTGACAGCTCTTGCTGGGAGAGATGCCGCTCTATTAGAGAGAGATGATGATGTAGGTCATAGAGACACCGCTATTACTGAGCGGGATGAGGCTAGATCAGCCATAGATGCATTTATTATTGAGCTGGATGGTGCCATATCTGCCCGGGATGTAGCCGTTACAGATAGTACTGCAGTGAGGTCTCATACTACTGCTATTGTTGTAGAGATAAGGACGTATATTGATGAGCATAGTGTCACTAGGCAGTTGGTTGTGGATCTGTTGGCTCGTGTAGATACCCTTGGGCAGGAGCTCACAGCGTTAACTCATTTGGAGAGGAATGCCATGTTGGACTTGATAACTCATATATACACTGATTTATAGATGGGCTTGTATTTTCTTGCACAGACTAGCTTAGCCATTTTGTCATGTATAATACACATTGTATATATCAAACATCATTATATGTTGCAGGGAAATATATTTTGAATCACTTCCCTATTAATTGTGCATTATTACTTGCTTGATATTTGCTTGTTTCCCCAAGACTTATGATCTTGATGTATCCTGAACTCCCCCTTGATGGATGGACATTGAGATGTCTCAAGATCTTTCAGAATGGATCGTTGATCTGTGTGTATGTAACGCCCGAGAAAATCGGATATTTTTATGTTAATTAAATTTTTATTTGATTATTTGAATTAAATGAATTTAATTGATTATCTATGTGAGTAAGCTGTATGAAGGTCGTTCTATGACCTAGAATGTGCGGATGTTGTTAGGATTCTGGCTATGTGTTAGGATTAATTATTTTAAATTTCCAAGACGAAAATAAAAGTTTTCTTAGAATTTTTCGTTAAAACACTGTTCATCCGTTTTTGCTCGGGAATTTATTTTGAATTTTTGAGAAATGCGTAATGATAGAATTCTAAGACGAGATGGAATATCCAATAATATTTCAGTTATGGCAAACAGTTTTTTCGCTTGTAGACTTAAAACCTAAGGGTTTTGGAAAGTGAGTTTCAAGAATGGAATTATTACGTATAATGATTAGGGTTATTATACTTGCGAAATACGAGTATGGTACTAGTTAGTATACGAGTATAGTATGAAGATTATTATGACATATAATACGAATATCGTACGAATACTATACAAAGAGAATATGAGAGTTATACGAGTAGATTACAATTTGTTCTTAATAGACTCTTAGTAATTGGACTTTGTCAAATCCAATTGGACTTGGATTATGTTAAGCCCAAAGTTTAGTAAATGAAGCCCAAGATTTAGAAGCCCAATGTTAGGTTAAATCAAGCCCGATCCAAGAAACCAAACTATGGATCGACCCGATAAAACCCATGACTGCAACCCATGTGGGACCCAATATAGCATGTGGGCTAGCCACTTGGTGGCCAAGTAAAGTTTTTACTTGGTTGTTAAGCCATGAATAGTAACGAGGTGGGACTAATCACCATTTTGCCCTGTATTTGATTTCCTATATAAGAAAGCTAGCTTGGTTCATTTGTTTGTTTTACAAACATTGACCAATATATTGAGAGAGAGAGAAAAAAGCTTTATCAAGTAATCAAGTGAGTTTGAAGCAAAACATTCAAGTTCTAATCAAGAACGCGAAGAACGTTAAGGTAATAATTCGTAAAACCTTAGCCTTCGATCCTTTTATATTTATTTTTCATATAGAATCATGAATTGGTGGAGCATGTCTCTTCCGGAGTAATAAGGATGGCTATTAGTGAATTAAACATTAATAAGTCTTGTATAAGTAGGAATCATAAGCGTTTAAGTGAGTTTAATCGCGGAAAAACCATTAATCATTGATTGGTTGTTGATGGACAAATTGAAAACCATCATTTATAGGGTATGTGAATATTGCTTGGTTAGGTTATAGAAAATGAATCAATGGATTTGTTCCATTTGATTTGGCATATAAAACACTAGTAACGAAGTTATAACGAAATTTACGAGATTAGGCGTTAAACGTTGAAATCGTAGAATTTTCAAATTAGCAGTGAAAACTCGCTGTTTAATTTGAAAACCCTAGTTTTTGATGGAATAACATAGAACAATGTATTCAAGAGTCATGGAATCAAGAATGATCAAATTCTGACTTAGAACGAAGAAAACGAGCTATGAACGCTCACGAGCGATAAACGGACGCGTAATAGAACGTTAAATTGTGAATTATTGTTAACGGATTTAAAAACTACTTTTATCTAGATGAAATTGAAGTACATGGAATTTGTAAGAAAATGGCTTTTGAACAAGCCAATTTTGACTTAAAACGACTAACTTATGAGTCCGGGAAGAATCGTATTAGAAAATCTAAAAAAATTTCAAGGTCTCAGGGTAGGCGCCGCAGCGCCACCCCAAGCTTTATTTGTCGCGCCGCAGCGCCGGTAGTGGGAGTTAGCTACTAGAGAGAATGGCAGCCATTATATACTTATATAGTAAGTCTCGTCTTGTACAGTGAGAGACCAGTTTTAACATCTTGTTAGTTAGTTGGCCTAGGCAATACTAATGGTGCACTAAAGGCTGGCATCGGTAAGGAATAATTGTCAGACTTAGTTGTTTATGTACCCAATTGTTTATTCAATAATGATGGGGCATGTATATACTTAATATAAATTATAAGACCATTCTTAAATCACTTATATAGTGATGATTGTAGAAAATGAATGATGTTTGATAGTAATTAAACAAAGAATGTAAGGTATGGAAATATAAAACATATTCAACTACTATAATATTTCAACAAGGGTCTTTGAATATTGATTAAGGGTCATGAAAGCATTGTAGACACTCGAAATTTTTCTACACAACTGTTACTAACATTACAGGAGGGCAGAATCGTCTTTCGGAGATAACCCTAGAAGACAACTCACATCCATTCCGAATACTACTGGAGGATTGGTTCACAACCCGGACCACACACCGGGAACATCAGTCTCAACCCGGAACACACACCGGGAGTCTCATCCATAACCCCAGAACACACACCAGAAGGATCATTTCCAACCTCAGAGATAACCCCTAGTTTGGTCCTTGGCGATAACCCCAAGGAATGTTGTTGCAGTTCCGGCGATAACTCCGGAAATTCTAGTTTCAAACACATGCGATCAGCTTCAATCTCAACCCTCCTGCCGAGGAACTCATACCTCAGACCTGGAGATAACAATGGGCAGACAGGTACACCCACAGATGACAGTGAGACACACAAACAAGTAGTCCAATCTCAGATGTAACCCTGAGCAATGTCTGCTTTTCGCTTAAACCGACGATAACCCCATTGAGGAGTCAAACTTCATCTTGCCACTTCAACACTTCCTCTCACAAGATGATATCGCGGCATACCAACAAGTAGTCCAATCTCAGATGTAACCCTGAGCAACATCTACTTTCAGCTCAAACCGGCAATAACCCCGGCGAAGAGTCAAACATCATCTTGCCCCTTTCAACACCTGGGTGTCGTCTCAACACTTCATACGTACATACATACAACTATGTCCTTCAAGAACCAGGATATCCAATCCCGAGTGACTATTACGCGTGGCAGTACTTTGGATAGATTTTGAAGCTTAAAGACCATGGGCATGGTTCCCTCTTCCTGACTTCGTATAACCTCTAATCCATGTCATTGCGTAACTCTCGACACAAGCTATCCAAGTCATATATAACTCATTCGGAAGCTCGGATTGAAGTTCTGCAAGTTCGAGCGGACATTACAGTGCGCGAGTTCATGTACTTTGAGACGACGGGACCCATGGCTCCGGCCCCACCCGGACCAGCAGTGTAGTGTAATCTGTACGCTGCCGGGTACACCTGTGTGGCCATCCATCTATATATACAAGGTTGGGGTCAGTCATTTGGAGAAGAGAAGAGAGAGAAAAGGCGAGGAAGCCTTGTCCATTTTGCTCTGTACACACCCATATTGAGTGTTTTCTTTTCTGTTAGCTCACATATAGCTATCTTTTGTTCGGCGGGAGCTGAGTAGTTATCCAAATAAAGTCATAGAAGTCTACTTTGGTAGCCCACTGTAAGCCTTCTCACATTCTATAAAGCTTTCTTCTCACATTATCACACACTATTGTACACGTTGAGAGTCGTGTGAATGTGTTTGCTCGGACTTCGGTCCATGGTTTTCATTTCTGTCTATATATATATATACTTATATATATATGTATATATTTTTATACGCACTAACATTATCGAGTTATGCATCGATTGAGCCTAGACTTTGGTTTGGAGCGTTTATTGGCTTTTATATATATATTTATATATAAATTGATGTCGAACTACATCGATGAACCTGACTTTAGTGCGAGCGTTTAATTGCTTATATATATATATATATATATATATATATATATATATATATATATATATATATATATAAAATTGTGGTCGAGTCTCTGCATCATTGAGCCTGGATTTTACATCCGGTGTGTTTAATTGCTTATATATATATATATATATAACTATTATCGGACATATCCGAGTAGCTTGGATTTCATATCCTGAGCATTTACTGTTTATATATATATATATATATATGTATATATGTATATTTACATTCCTGTCAGTCCTGGAGTTTCCTCCATGGCTTTTTACAGATTTCTTTACATTTAGATTACGCTTGAGTTCACTTAAGTGCGCTTGATAGCTTTTTACAACTTTATTTACATTCAAGTCCCACAGGAGTTCACTTACTTGTAGCGGTTGATAGCATTTATTGCTTTATTTACATTTCTGATCCCCCGTGGAGTTGTTTCGTGGTGGTTGATCATGCACACACACACACATATATATATATATATATATTTACAGCTTTTATATATATATATATATATATATATATAAACTGCTTACTGCTTTCCATACAAATTGCAGTATCATGTGAATCTAGGAATCATGTGATCACAGATTCAGTCTACTGAATCTAGATTCGGTTCCCATGATGGACATTTTCCAGCTGTAAGCAGCTTGTACATTATTTACAGTGTCTGAATTTCCTTGGATGGCTGTCATGCCCATAAGGAGTTCGACATTGCTGTATATTATTTTCTCGCAGATGCCTCGCATCTCGAAAATAAAAGCAAACAAGTCGAACATTTAGATAATAAAATGGAAGTATCAAAGGCCTCAATTACTATTGAGCACAAGGTTTGAAAAACCATTTTTATAAAACCTCATTGTTATATATTGTTAAAACTGAATTTTTCTATAAATTCAAACCCTTGTATATAGGTGCGAACGAGGTACAACACTACTTCCAAATAATTGCACATTGGTCTACACACACACACACACATTCATATAACAATTTCTTTGAGAAGTGGCGGTCACCGTGGCAACACGGATGTCGGGGGGTGCCTAACACCTTCCCTCCGCATAACCAAGCCCCCGAACCCTTAATGAATCTCGGTTTCACAAGACCCGTTTAGCAGTGTCACGTCACTAGGTCAATGTGCAATCCTTTTCGGTTGCGTTGGTGTAACCAGTTAAATTAACCATCTGGCGACTCTTAAAGTCAAATCGTCGACAATATACATGTCGGACCTTTTTCACTTGTTTTTTCAAACAAATCTCACATTAACATGAGAACACCAAAGAACAAGTAACGAAAAGGGACATCAAAAAATCCCGACGTCGACAGGTGGTGACTCTGCTCGGGACTCCAGTAAGAGGGCTTAAGCCGCTATTACAAGCTTTTCAAAATTGTTATATGTTTGTGTGTGAATGTTGCATTTACATTTATGATTAATGTGTACGAAGGCATCTTAATTACTGCACTGCTAAATATCTATATGTGATATTAGTGCTTCGCACATGTCATCATTTTGCATAAACGGTGAGACACGTTGTATGTGAATGTATGTTGTGTGGTCCCTCCATCAGGAGGCTATCCTGTCGGTGTTTGATTACTGGACCCGTGGGAAGAATAATTCCTCGGGGATCAGGAAAGGCACCACTCAGATTCGCTCCAGTTGAACGACCTGATTAACTTCCCGTCAAGTAGATTGCGATGATTTGAGAACCTTCATGCCAAAAATCCGCGAGAGTAACCCTAAGATAGGTCAACCGCTGATAAACAAAATGCAGAGGAAAGTCTCTTCATACTTTCCATTCTCATTTACTTGTAAAAGCATTTACTTGTAATTTATTCTATATGCATACATGACATGTTATCAATTAACAACCGGTTTTTACAGGACAAAATTCCTAAAACGGACATTGTTATGATAACATTTACATTACCCTAAGACTAAACTACATAAGTCTTTTATAGGGTGGCAATTGGGCCTGTTACCCGCTCAAAATCCAAAAAGGCCACGAGCCTATAGCCAATCATGTCTTCTTCTGACCAGTCTAACACTGTTTCCCGAGAAGAATTTGACGGATTGAGTAAACAAATCACAGACTTGGCTATTCTACTAAAAGAATTACACAAGTCCACTCACGGTACGAAGATACCTATACATACAGAATCCTCTACACAAGGGGGAGTCCAAGGTCTGGAAAAAACAATTCCAAAGCATCAGTTGGATACGACCAACAAAGATCCTGAAAGCACCCATCTCAAAGGAGATCCAGACACTGGTGATATCAGGAAGAAGGTCCTCAAAATGGAGGAAACTATCTGCGTTGTCAAAGGGATTGGGACACATGGCAGTGTTTCATATGCAAACCTTTGCATATTTCCTGGTTTTCAATATCCAGAGAAATTTAAAACCCCTGATTTTGAAAAGTATGACGGATCAGGGGATCCTTATATTCATTTGAAGGTATTCATTGGAGAACTTGGATCTTATGCGGAAGATGAGAAGCTCGAAATGCATTTATTCCGAAAGAGTCTGACCGAGAAGCCCGTTCATGGTATACCAGATTAGACAACTCAAAGATCTATAGTTGGGAAGAGCTAGCTCACGCCTTCCTCACTCAATACAGTTTTCAGTCTCAGATGGCTCCTAACCGGTACCAAATTACCAAGATAGAGAAATAGTCTAATTAGTCATTCAGAAAATATGCTCAAAGGTGGAGGCGCCTTGCTGCTCAAGTTATTCCTTCCATGACAGAATCAGAAATGGGCATGACTTTCATAGATGTACAGTAAGCTCGTTTCTATGAAAGAGTTCTAGCTGGTATTGGTAAGCCATTCTCCGAAATGATCAAGCACGGAGAAATGGATAAAATGGGATTGAAGTTTGGGAAGATTCAAGACCTTGTCCCTCTTAAAGTTGTTGTTGAACACATCCAGTCCGCATCTTATGGAAACAACCCCCAGAGGGTCCATGAAAAGAAAGAGGAAGATGTTTCCTTGATACTACAAGGATAGAAAGGCAATCAAAGCATGCCTATAAAAAGGAGAAACTATTCCCCTTTTCAGGCACAATCTTCAAACCCTCCATTGCCTAAAAATGGAAGCAAAGCGACCTCGAACGTTCACATCCTTAGGGGACTCGCTCGAGAATATTCTTGCTCTTCTAACTACCCAGAAGAAAATTACACGTCTGCTTCCACCAGCCAACCCTAATGGGAGAGGTTTTAATGCTACTCGGAAGTGTGCTTATCATGCCGGAGCACCTGGACATGATACTCAAGATTGTTGGGCCTTGAAACACAAGATCCAAGACTTGATAAACAACGGTGAGATTGTATTCACCAAACCCGATCAACCTCATGTGCAAGATAACCCTCTTCCTCAACACAAAGAAGAAGAGGTCAACATGATCAGTTGGAGCACTAGGAAAAATTCCAGTGTTATGGGCGAGCCATCTCAGACCATCAAAGATGGTGATGACAGATGGGGTTATGCAAAGTTCCAGTTTACCATGGACCAAAAGATGAAAGCTCTTTGTAAACAAATCGAGTAATTGGCTGAACTGGTGACTCATCAGCATCAAGTCACACCCCAATTAATCAAATAGGAGCATGCCTATCTCCTTCCATTTGTTATGAATGCTCCACCATCACCTTCAGAAAGCAAAGCTATGGAGGATAGGGTTGCAAAGAGAGCAAGTGCTAAAGCTCGTCGGGATGTTGCCAATCAAAGGAAATTTACCTATCTCGGCCAATCTATAGAGGAGATATTGCAAATGTTAATCAACGAAGAAAGAATTACCTTCCTTCTACCTCCAATCAATCCCCGCTCTGGATGATTCAATTCTAATGAAGTGTGTCAGTATCATTCACACTCTCGCGGTCACAGCACAGAAGAATGCTGGGCACTCCGCCATCTCATTCAGAATCTTATTGATAGCGGTGTCCTGCAAATTGCAGATGATTACACTATGCAACTCAAAGGTGGGAATGCATGTCCTACCAAATAGATGCAATCGATCGCAGTTATATCTGAAGTGGATAATGAGACTGTCAAAGTATTTCATATACATCCAATTCAACTCAAAGGAGCTGACAATCCTTTAAAAGTGGCCGCACCTGAGCCAATTTCTCTACCCTTCAGACCACAACATCCTGTTGTCAGTTTGCACAAAGTTCCATGGAATTATGGAGAAGTTAAAGGATCTACGTCTCATACTACTGCTATAGTGTCGAAGGATAATCCATTGTATCTTCCTCAACGGGTTATGAAGCCTACTTGCAAAGCAAAGGGGAAGATTCCCATGGAGAAGATTAAACAATTCCTCCGCACTATGGGCCACAATGAAGCCAATGTGGTTTAATGATTACGACAAGCTCCACACCAGATATCTATACTGGATTTTGTTTTCTCTTCCGAAGATCATCGAAAGATTCTATAACAGGTTTTGCAAGAAGCCTATCTGCCAAAATCAGTGGATGTGGAAAGATTTCAACATCTAGTTGATCACATTTTCAACAATAATGTGATATCCTTCACTGATGATGACATACCGCCCTGAAGGGACGGTTATTGTAAGCCATTGCACATCGCAGTGTTATCTTCTGGGTACATGCTAGCTGGAGTTCTGATAGATGGAGGCTTATCTCTAAATATCTATCCTTATACCACCCTGGTTAAGATGAATGTCAATCTCAATCGAATACAGAGCAGCCACACGGTTATCCGAGCTTTTGATGGATCCCGACGAAGTGCCGTTGGAAAAATTGAATTGCCAATCGAGATTGGCCCAAATACATTCAATGTATCCTTCCATGTCCTAAAAATAGATTCAGGATACAACCTGCTATTGGGGAGACCATGGATACATATGGCTGGAGCTGTTCCCTCCATATTACATCAACAACTTAAATACATTTTCAACAACGATCTAGTCATTAATGCCTTGAGCAGTATCACGAACAAGGAGATCTGCCAATCATCAGTTTCAACTCTGAAGTTGAGCTGGCCAGTTTTCATACCTTGGAAGTGAGCAACACTCAATATCAACCTATTGAAGCACCACTTCTCGTACCCAAGATTTCTGCTGAGGTTATGGCGGCTACTCAAGAAATGATGTCATTGGGTTATCAGCCTAGACAAGGGCTTGGTAAAGACAAGCAGGGTATTAAGCACCCTATTCAAATGTCCAGTCAAACTGGGACAGCCGGGCTAGGCTATTCTGCCGCTTCCTGTCATAGGAATCCGTATAAACACCGACCGATTCCTCAAGCTTCCGCCACATGGCGATGTTTTTAATATGCACCTCATAAGCTGATGCAGTCTCCAGTTAAGGTGCCAGCACATATTCTGACTATGATGTTTCCCAAGCCAGTACCTTTCAAAGAAAAAGAGGTGTTGATTCCTGATCCCAAAATGGAAGAAAAGGAATGGAAATGTAAACATGACCTTGCCTTGATGATGGCAGGCATACGCGTCATTTTTCATGATGAACATACAAATAGATACACCCTAGACGATGATTGCCCAGATGTCATGGTTATCACTTGGGAGAAGGAGGACAATGACGATCCTTCCATTACTGCAGTCCATTAGGACTTTGCCCTCGACAATTGGAACAACATTCCATGCATTGGTCGACGAGGGTAAAATGGGCAGAAAATCCCTCTGCCCTATAGATAACTTTAATTGCTTACTTTTCTTTACAGTACTAGCAGTTATTTTATCAAGTACATGCTAACACTTTTGTATGATCGAGCAGATGCATATATTAAGTGAAAGAATACTTTGTTACAGGACTCTAAATTTAAATGTGCATGTACTCGCTGATGAGGTGCCTTCTCTCCACAAGGGCTGTAACTTTGATGCAAAGTTGGACTCAGACTTGATGGACATTCAAGAGGACATTGAGACACCTCAGGAGATTAAGGAATGGGTCGCAAATAAGCCTAAACCCAACCTTGACCAAACTACTCCTTTCAATCTTGGAACCTTAGACAACCCTAAGCTAATCCAAATTGGTTCAGACCTTACCACAAATCAACGGAATGACATGGTTTCCCTATTAACCCAATTCCAGGATGTGTTTGCATAGTCTCATGAATACATGGTGGGTTTGTCCACAAATATTGTTCTTCATTGCCTTCCCATCAAAGAAAGATTCAAGCCAGTCAGGCAAAAGCTCAGGCGATTAAAACCTGAGTGGAGTTTAAAGGTCAAAGAAGAAATTATGAAACAATTTCAAGCTGGCATCATCATGGTGTTTACATATCCTGAGTGGATATCCAACATTGTTCCCATGCCTAAACCAGGAGGAAAGGTGCGTGTTTGCGTGGATTACCGGGATTTAAATAAACCTTGCCTGAAAGATAGCTTTCCCGTGCCTTTTATCCACATTCTCATTGACAATACTGCTCATACGACATGTACTCCTTTGCTGATTGCTTTGTGTGGTACCATCAAATTGTGGTTCCTGAGGAAGACCGTGAGAAAACTTCTTTCATCACGCCTTGGGGAACTTTTTGCTATAGACGGTTGTCATTCGGCCTCATCAATGTTGGGGCAACATATCAACGAGCTATGATGGCTCTTTTCCACGATCTAATGCATAAAGAGATAGAGATCTATGTGGATGACATCATTGTCAAATCCCGAAAGAAGGAGGACCACCTAGACCATCTCAAGAAGCTATTCAACTGGTTGCATAAGTACAACTTGACATTGAATCTAGCCAAGTGCGCCTTTGGTGTCAAATCAGGTAAGTTGTTAGGTTTCCTAGTCAACCACAAAGGGATTGAACTGGATCCTACCAAAATCCTGGCCATCAAGGAAATGCCCATTCCTCAGACAGAGAAGGAAATACAGGGATTTTTGGGAAGAATCAACTTCATTAGTAGATTCATTTCTCAACTCACAGCAACTTGTGAACCCATCTTCAATCTATTAAGGAAGAACTCTTCCATGAAATGGAATGATGAGTGTCAGAAAACCTTCCTTACAATTAAAGAGCAGCTGATTAACGCTCCTATTTTGGTACCTCCCAGGGATGATGTTCCCCTATTCATGTACCTGTCCATTAATGACAATGCCATGGGCTACATGCTGGGGCAAAAAGACGATAGAGGCCAAGAATGAGCTATCTATTACCTCAACAAAAGATTCAGCACCAGTGAACACAAGTACACTCTGATTGAGAAGACTTGTTGTGTTTTAGCATGGGCTTCCATGAGATTACAACATTATCTCCATGGTCACACGACCCATCTTATATCCCGCATAGATCCTCTCAAGTATGTGTTCAGTAAGCCCATACTAAATTTTCGACTGTCCAGATGGCAGTTGATCCTACAATAATTTGACATCGTCTACGTGATGTAAAATTCTGTCAAAGGACAAGGAATTGTGGATCAACTAGCCGCCGCACCTATAGGGTACTACAAACCCTTGGAAACATACTTCCCCGATGAGGGGGTAATGACAATTTAGCAACAACATCAGTACGATACATGCCGTACGTGGAAAATGTATTTTGATGGAGCTGTTAACATAAAAGGCTCTGGAGCTGGAGCAGTTCTAATATCCAGTACAGGGGAGCAGTATCCCGTCGTCGCCAAATTGTAGTTTGTCAACACCAACAACACAGCTGACTATGAAGGTTGTATCATGGGGCTAAAACTTGCCCGTTCAATGGGCATGAGGTGGTTAACTGTCTTTGGAGATTCCAAATTGGTGATCAAACAATTCACGGGAATCTATCAAACCAAAGAATTACATTTGCTGCTTTACCATTGGCAAGTTCTACAGATGGCTTTGGAGTTTGAAGAAATCTCCTTTCTACACATTCCTCGCAATAAGAATGATTTTGCAGATGTACTAGCAACGTTGGCCTCCTTGGTTCACATACTTGACAAGTAAAACATGCCAAGCATCACATTTGCTATGCAAAAAGCCCCAGCCTATGGGAACTACATTGGAGAAGTATCAGATGAACTACCTCCCATTCACCATCCTTGGTATCAGCATATCAAGGAGTATCTGCGAGATGGATCTACACCCGCTGAGGTGAGCCTAACTGAGAAGAGGCGGATTCATCGACTTGCTATGAAATTCTACCTGAGCGGAGATGCACTCTATAAAAGAGATGCAGGATTTGGTCTCCTCAGATGTCTAGAAAAAGACCAAGCACAGAGGCTCATGGATGAGATCCATAGTGGAGTATGTGGCCCACACATGAGCGGACCCTTACTTGTCAAGAAAATTCTCAGAACAGGACATTATTGGCTTACACTCAAAGCTGACTGTGATGATCACGTCAAGAGGTGCTATCAATGCCAGGTCCATGGGAATGTTATCCACGCCCCTCCAAGGGAGCTCCACAATATGAGTTCGCCCGGACCCTTCTCAATGTGGGGAATGGACGTGATCAGGCCCATTGAGCCCAATGCCAGTAATGGTCATCGATTTATATTCACTATAATCAACTACTTCACCAAATGGGTAGAGGCAGCTTCCTTCCCCAGGGTTACTAAAGAAGTTATCATTGCTTTCATCAGAAATAATGTCGTCTGTCGATATGGAAAACCAGAGGTCATTGTGTCAGACAATGCTAAGAACCTCAACAACAAAATGATGGAGGAGTTATGCAGCAAATTCCACATCAAACACCTTAACTCCGTCATATACCGTCGAAAGATGAATGGTGCTGTAGAAGTGGCTAATAAAAACATCAAGAAGATCATGAAAAATTTGTCCGCCAATCACAAAGGATGGCCTGACCTCTTGCCTTTTACTTTATTAGCCTACAGAACTTCTATGCATACTTCCACTGGGGCAACCCCCTATTCGTTAGCCTATGGGATGGAAGCAGTGCTCCCCGTAGAGGTGGAAAACAGATGAAAGGAGAACCGCGACAATATTCCATGGTCAATTATATCAACAAAGGATCGCGCGATCCTACAACAGAAAAGTCTGACTACGACAGTTCAAACAACATGACTTGGTTTTGAAGAAGATCATTGACAACTAAGATCAATCTATGGGAAAATTCGCTCCTAACTGGGAAGGCCCATTTATTATCAAGGAAGTATTGACAGGAGGTGCTCTCAGATTGCATGAAATAGACGGCGATGAATTTCCACAGCTTATCAACTCGGACACCGTGAAACGGTACTATGTCTGAAGTTACCATCAAACAAATATCCTGGTTTTTATCATCCAGTCACCAGTTATTCCAGTTTTGAACCCTTCCTTTCCACATAGTCTTCTGCCCCTCAGGGAAACATACACTTCAAACCAGCAGCCTGGTTTCACCTCATTTTCAAATCTTTCACACCTGCAGTTTAATCCTGAAGACGGGATTAAAGTTTTCTACGCCTGTAGTTTATACTGAAGACGGGATTAAACTTTTCTACGCTTGCAGATTATCCTGAAGACGGGATCAAACTTTTTCCACACCTGCAGTTTGTCCCCATTATGGGATCGAACTTTCTTCTCCCCGCAGTATAGCCTGCACATGTGATTTACGCTTCTCTTCGCCTTCAATTCGTCCTGAGGGGTGAACTACGTCGACCTGATCTCCTCTTCAATAGGAGTATGTAGGCAACCATATTCTATATGGCCCGATCGCAATAAAGAAAAATAACAAAAACATTTATGCCCTTTCTATACAAAAACAACAAAAACATTTCTACACTCATCTGCCTTTCACATCCAGCGTTGAACCTCTTACACTAGGTTCGAACTACGCAGACTTGATCTCCTCTTCAATAGGAGTACGTAGGTAGCCATTCATGGTTCAGTGTAACCCCTACCAGAACAAAAATTCTTGTAACATGGTACTGGGATCAACCTTCAATTCGCAATATTTCATCATTTTCAGATCAAAGGGATGGAATTACCCAACCTCTTCTCACAAATAGAAGATTGGGTGACCATTTAAGCTGCGATCGCGCCTTAAAGAGAAATACCAACCCATAAGAGATGGAATTAACTAGGCTTCTCACAAATAGAAGTACTGGCGACCATTTGTGGTGCGGTTAATCTAAGAGAGGAAGAAACTACCCTCCTCTCCACATTTCATACAGATACCAATCCCAAGACACCAAAGATGGTAGGGATTTACAGAAATCAATGATCCATTCTGAGAGATCTTGCGATGTCTCAATGTCCACCTATCAAGGATAAGTTCAGAATGCATCAAGATCACAAGGCCCTGAAGAAACAGGCAAATATCAAGCAAGTGTCAAGGCATAACTAAAAGGGAAGTGACTCAAAATATTTTTCCCTGCCATACATAATACTGTTTGATATATACATATGTGTTGTACATGACAAAATGGCTAAGCTAGTCTGTGCAGGGAAATACAAAGTTATCTACAGATCTATATGTATGCGGACTATCAGATATAACATGGCGTCCCTCTCTAAAGACGGAGGTAACACTGCAAGCTCCTACCCAAGTGTATCTATACGAGCTAGCAGATCAGAGGCTAACTGCATGGTGTCATACTGCTCATCAATTTAAGCACTCATGTCGGCAAGACTGACAGTCATCTGGGATCTAACTGAAGTACTGTCTGCAATGGCCACATCCCTAGAAGATAAGGCGGCATCCCGTTCCACTATCAATGTATCCCTGGCTGATCTAGCCTCATCCCTCTCTAACAGAGTGGCTTCTCTCCCATCAAGAGCTGTCAACATCGCGGCCCTAGCCTGATCTCTATCATAGGTCATCAAATGTAAGCTCTGCTCCAGATACTGTGCCGAATACCGAGAAACAGTGGCACTCGGGGTGGGAGAATCCATAACAAATGCTGACAACCCAGCAATCAAATCATCGATGGGAATGTTAGCCTCCTCTATAGGCTCTTCATCGTCAAAATCAATCCCCTACACTGTGGATACTGCCGTAGCCAATGCAGTCTCTGTCTCCATCCATGCGCAATACTTTGCATAACAACCTGGATGACCGATGAAAACTTCATTAGCTCTCACGATCCCAACAGTATACAACTGGATCATCCTCCGTCGATAAATGGTGTGAAGCAAAGCGGCCGACTCATCGCCCCTCATAAGGATGAAAATCCTAAAACTGGTCAAACTGACACATCACGGCCAGTGGGTGGTAGGTAATCATACCCCTCAATCCATCCAGAAAGAGGTAATCTATGCCCGGAGCATGAGTAATGAAGCTATAGGGTGAGCTAAGCCCTGAACACTACAATATAGCAAATGGGTCTCTAATCCCTGCTAGAAAAGTTGGCCACGATGCAGCATCTGTGCACTCCACAGGCTGAAAGGAGTATGACATGGCTATATCATGGGTGAAGGAAAACCCCTGCCGTTTGAATATGCCAATCGGTCTCAAGTGTGACATAAACCACACATACAACATGACCGAACTACCTGTGAACACTCCTGTCTGATAAGTGCAGCAGTATGTAGCTGACCTCAAAGTCTCTGCAATAATCATTGATATAATGGTACGACCCTCCTTGAGAGCTCTCACTGCCATAATGACGCCGATATCACGCTCATCCATATATCGTGGTATGTAGACGTATGATAATACGCAATGACAAGAATATGCCCACTCTGGTTTTGACGCCAATGGTCCTCCGGTGTGGTGAAATCCCCGAAATGCCGTGCATAACTATCCTCAGAGCCAAATCTGTTAAATAAAAAATGCTGGGATATCACGTGGCTGGATGTAATCTCGTCCTCTACCACTCTACATCTCAATTCGGTGAGGGTCATGAACTGTCTACTCATGTCTCCAATAGCCATATGCACGCAAGGTCTGTCCAGCGGCAGCATCGTCAAACGTGCATACTCCTCCAAAGTAGGAGTCAACTCCTGGGTCCCAAATCGGAAAACCTGTCTCTCCGATACCCAGTGCTCAAGCATACCCTCTACAAATCCCGTAGGAACCTAAAACATCAAAAGGGTCATAGTATGCTGCAGTAAATTATCTACGATCAATATGTCTGATGGTGAAATACCATCATACCATGATCGCATACCAGCTACCACAAAAAATGGTGGGGTATGATCAATATTACTAACTGTCGAAGAAGATATCTGTACGGGCCGTGTCATAAGACCATCCAGGGGTCAACGCTGAATATCTCTGGACATACATATATATACATAACAATAACATGCATAATACAATAGATGGCAATATGATATAGGGAATGAAAAATTGTGCATACATTCCTAAGTATATAATCATCTAATACATCTCTGTACAGCTAAAATATAGGGAAATACGGCGAAGCTACCCAACAACTCAACAAAGGCCTATCAAAAGATATTGCGAGAATGGGGCGAAGCTACCCAGTAGCTAATAGAGGCCTATCGAAAGAGATAACGAGAAATACATCAAAAAAAGTCAATAGTGTCAATGTCTACATCATCGATGTTATCCACCTGATGTAACTCCTCCTGAGTCACTGGATCTCTATCTATAGGGATGTCGGGCCTATATAATGGAGGATCTGCACCAGCAAAACCATATGGGTCACCTGAGAAGCCAGCGCCAGAGATGGAAGAATCAAAGGTATCTGCCTCTGAAGGATCTCTGCCCAAATGCCGGATGAAGAAATGTGTCCGGTCCAACTGTTGGGTCAATCTATCAATCTGTGTTATATGAGTCGGATCTCTAACACAGGCTAGCCAATCCGTCATCATCACGGATCCTAGAACCACATCCCCCATAAACTGTGTGGCGCGGGTCTGAGCTCCAATGGTACGAGGGATCCACCAATGCTGGAACATCTCCTGAGTGCAGGGGCCCTCTGACAAAGTAAAACCGTCAATCTCTAACAATGGGATATCAATGACCGGTGACTGCAAAATAGGCCAATAACGCCTGGCAGGAGGCAAGATCGGCATATGGATCTCTCATGTAGTGCTCCTGATAGCACGCTCTCCTAAATAGAGCTCTCATCCTCCATCTGTGAAGAGAGGAATCCTGCGGGTGGAAATGACATACTCAACTCCAGTTGGGTATCCATCCTCAAAACCAACTCCTAAATGCTCCCCAGAGTAGGGAATCCATGTGATGACACCTGCTGTTAACAACTCCAGCTGTAGGCGACAATGAGTGAAACCCTCAGCAATAAGGACCTATGCTAATATGGAATGATGCCATCGCCGTCCTCATGGATAGGTATCTAAACCTAACACACTCATAGGACGCAAACATAGAAGCCTCTAATAGGACCAAAACTGCCAACATAAAGGAAAACATCCGCTGTCAGTCAACACTCTTAACCTTGACACAAGAAAAGACAAGAGAAACACTCACCAGTAGAAATGGGTAGAATCCTAACCACGCCTCGGTTAAGCTCTGCAATCTTATGCGCATTCCCCTGAGGAAGTAGGCAAAGGTGTAGGAACCCCAATCATAGTCTCCTATACGGTCAACGTGTCGAGTGGCGCTGATCAAAGCGAAGGACACCGTAAAGGAATTATCTGTCGAAGAATGCGATCCCTGACTCTCACATCATCGGGTATAGGCTCACTCAATAGCCCGCTCATAGCATCTATGCTCAAAGGACCCGTACGAATAGTCCTGCCCTTTAGCGCCTCCGCCGGAACTCCCAACAACGATCTGACGGCAGTAGGGGTAATATCCACCGTACAAGGCACTGGATCCCCTCCAAACTCTATACCTGTGATAAACCGCCAATCCATCGATGTCATCATCACCTCATAGTCCAACAAATGGAGTGATTGAGTCTGGTGAAACCATCGCTTAGATAATGCCCTGAGGTAACCCTAAGGACAGCGACGGGGAAGGATGGAAATGAATGCTCCAAATCCCAAGCCATGTACAATCGCTCTGTAGTCATCATGAAAGGCCTGATACATAGAGTGGATGCTAAACCAGTTCCCTTGAGGCTGTCTGAAGTCGGGAACCTACATCAAATATAGATCAACATCAGAATCCTTTACTCCTCATCAATAGGAAACAAGGACGATTAAGATCTAACTTCATACCTCGTTTGCGTGCAAGTATACTGAAGGATGCCGACTCAAGTCACCCAGAAGATCTGGGTTCGCCACTTGAATCCCTGGCAATTCCATATGGGGAACACGTACAGCAGGAGCAGGAACCTCGACTGGTACATCCTCCTCGTCCTCAACATCCGACACTTCAACCGGGATAGGACGTATCACCGCCTCCACTAAACGACGAGGCTATCTAATGGAACGACACTGAGGCTCTTTAGAAGCCCTCCTCCGTACACCAGAAGTGGTCCTGCGGGAACTACTGGACTGATCCGGATCCATAATATCTGGACAACAAGTCTCCAAATCACCTAAGAAAGGGTGTGGTAAATTCTTACTTGGAGCATTTTAACATGCATGCATGCATTATTTTAACATACATATGCAGTAGAGTTAAAAATGCATGACTAATAATTCCTACATTTTGGGAAAATTTTGCCATAGTGTTGGGTAAAATCTAATTACGCATAACACGCAAGTATACGTGGTCAACAAGTAATAGAGTGATGAGTAGAGTATCGTTCCCACAGAGACTACTTAGCAATAACCTTAACTTACAATTACCAATCTTATATTAACCCTAATAACGCAACTAAAATTAAGAATAATTAAACTAACACAAAATAACCACGAATATCAAAAATCTAAAATTTCAAATAATTAATGGAGGATTAGACTTATGATTTCACCATAAGCATCACTTTGATTTTAACACTTTTATCCCAATTCAACGCACTATCCCAGTTTATTAATCAAGAACACGAACGTAGTATTAACTACCTCTCGATGCACTAATACCGTATTAACATCAATCCACAATTAAGATAGAAATCCGTTAAACACCTTAATCAACTAACCCACTATATATCTATGTGAATTACAATTGAAAAAGGTTTAAGAATAAGTTCTCTATCCGACTACATGCGGTGTCAAGCATATCTCTACCTTAACACTCATCAAGTTTAAGCTACTGACAAAATCCTGAACACATGCTATATCAACTAGGTCTAGATTTGAATATCCTCTCTCGATTCCATCCAACTCCACAAAGAATTGTTGATCAGGCAATTCATAGATTCAAGCAAAAATCAATATAGATAAACTGGAGATAACTTATTAAATTGGAAATCAAAGTTTACAAAACCATCGATTCGCTTAAGGATCCATCACAAGCCTAAAAAGTGAATTAGTTCATAATAAATGAAATAAACACTGAATAAATCATAGAAATCATTCTTCCAATTACAAATAATAATCTAACACGAAGAATATTGAAAAACACCCTTCACATAGACTAGAATTGTAGTTATCTTGAAAAACTCCTCGAAATACTCCTCCACACTTGCTATAAAAAACTGAACGTAGATCTCCATAATATGTCTCTCCTCTTCTTCAAGTTGTTCTTCCTTTAGTATATCATGTCCAACACATAAGTCCCAGCCGAATTCTCTATCAAATAGAGTTATATTGCCATTAAAATAGCTAAAATTCGTGCCCAAAAAGAATTGCAAACATAACATGACAATCAGATTTTCCACCCCCCCGCCCGCCCCAGCGGGGGTTTATATACTATGTAAGCCCTCCCCGGCGAACAATTCTCCTGACTTTCTTGTATGAAGAACCCCACCCCAAATGGGTGTATAACTTATAACGCCATACAAGCAAGCTGTTCTGATTAATCGAGTGTAAGACCCCCTTTTTGCCGTGTATAAAGCTTATTCATGCCGTCTTGGGAGGGCTTATCTTCTGTTAACTGAATTCGCTACTCTGCTAACTTGCTTTCAATTATGCTTCATTTGATTCCAAATCACACCAAATATCTCCAAATGTACGTTGAGTGCCACAACCACCATTCTACACATGAAATAACATAAAACAAGTAAAAGTGAACATGATCACAAGAATTTAGCAACAAATAAGCATGAATTAAATATTAAATCATGTATATAAAAAATACTTATTAAAATCCCCCAAACTTAAATCGTGCTAGTCCTCGAGCACCAAAACAACTACATGCAATGCAATGAGAAGAAATGAATACTACCTAACTTATATGCTTTCAAATCCAACAATATCGCAGAGTCAAGATAACTTAATGACCTCAGCGAAAATAAGCAACTATACAATATCAACCATCAAAAACCAATCTACAATTACGCTTTAATCCTCAAATCTTAAGCCATCATCACTGGTACAGTGTGTGTGTGAAACATCCATGATAACAGATACAAACTCAAATTCAATACATAATCAATTTCTTAGAAGGAATCCTGTAGCGTAAACTTAAAAATATCAAAAATAGATAGTTCTAACAAAAATTAAGTATTCACTAATCTCAAGGGTTCAAGCATAGTACTTATACTTCATTTTTTTTTTCTTATTTTTTTTATAGATAAAGTGAAGCTTACATACCCCACCTTTCATCCCCCAAACTTATGTTCTTGCCTAACTTTCGCCTTTACTGTCCATCCTTGTCGTTTTGTCATTCACTCTAGCATTATCCTTTAGAGACCATTTATGTATCAATTTGAATTGCCCACTCAACACAGATGTTTGTTTATCGTGCTATCCTTTTATACAAATTTCAAACAAGCTCAAGATTCGATTCATAAACGATCATTGTGTCACAGTTCTAATACTCAATACTGTATTTGTTAACTTATTGTCAATCACATCATTGGCCCACAAATAATATAAACTACAACATTGATGGACTTACTCAAAACACAATATTTACTAACTAAATTTTTTTTTATAGATTACAAAATGCCTTAAAATATTATCTACTATGCATTAACAAACATTAACCTAAGCTACTATGAATTCACCTAAGCTATCATGCAATACTAAAATTAAGATGCAATACAAAAATTTAAATGACAAAGACAAAAAATTAAAAATTAAAAATGCAACCTAAATGAGCTAAATGCATGCAAACATGTATTTAAATCCCCCAAACTTAAGTTAGAAAATGTCCTCATTGGATGAATAGACAAAATAAGGATATGAGAACTTCCCTTTATCGCTTAAGTTTGAGGAGGTGGTTGTTGTTCTTCTTCATCGGAATCACTCGGTGGGAACCTTGGCATTAGCCCGGGTTGTTGGTATGGAAATTGAGCCACCTGGTTAAAACTTTGAAGAGTTGTGTTCAATGAGGCGAAAGATGTGTGCATAGCATCAAACATATGCCCTTGCCTAATTGCCAATCGGCGCATTTCCCAACGAGTTGCATTGGTGTGTGCATTCATTTGATTTTGGAACGTAAGGAACTGAGAACTAGATATGGCTTCGGCCTGCGGTACTTACTCATCCCCTTGATCGCCCATTTGTTCATCGTCATCCCCTGAAGTCTCTGAAGCATCAACGTCGTCGTCCTACTCCGATGGAAAAATGAAACCCACACCACGTGTATGTGACTCTCCTCCTGCCCATACAGAGTACCACGCTATCATGTTCGAGTCAAGAAATGCAAGAGGCAATTGTGTGGGCCTGTCGTCGGACCATCTAACCCCGGCATTGCTGCACAACCCACAAATGAGTGATGGGTGTGGCAGGCCTCCAGAAAAATTCCCACGTAAGTACCGACAGATTGATGAACATATTATTGCCCCGACGTCAATGATAAAATCTTGCACAATGGCGTACAACAGTAATGCCTTCTCTTTTGTGACGTCCGAGGTATGTTGGGATGGAAGTTATTTTGCACATAAGAATGCATACTAGATTTTTCCATATCGGCTAAGGTCCTTGCTGTGGAACACGGTGCCTGCCTTCCGACCTTTCATCGACGATGTTCCCGGCTTTGTTATCTCCGTGATAATGGCATCACAATCTGGGTCAGAAGTGCGGAGATGCTCATACTGGTAGTGGCGAGACACCCTTAGTTGGTAGTAAGTATTTATGGTGTCGGCACTGAATGGAACCAACCGTCGTACAAATGCTTGGAATGGTTCTTTGTCTTCAGTATTTACGTAGAATTCTTTGTGATGTTGACAAGCTCTTTGGTTCCGCTCCTCGGTGAATTTGGTCCATCCTTTTGGTAAATTTGAGGCATAAACTCCCCGTCGTTAGGATCTGGTGCCAACCCCCTCTCCAGTGTAAGGGCTTTGGTGAGCATGTAGTCATCTTTGATGGCGTGACGCCAGCCTTGCTTGCAAATTTTTGGCGATCGAAGGTGCGGGTTGGTTGGGATGGATGTGAACTCTCCCCCCTTTGGCGTTTGGACGATGATTGTGAAGCCATATCTCTCCCTAGTGCTGGACTTACCCTAACTCTCTAGGCTCACAACTATACTCTCTTTTTACTTTATATCAATTATGGTGGAAGAGTTTGTATGAGATGGGGTGGTATTAATAGGTGGAGAGGGAAGGCTATCATTGGTGGAGTGAAGAGGTGGAGAGGTGGAGAAGAGTTATGTAGTGTTGGGAATGTGGGGAAAAAGTAATGTTAGTGGGTGGTGGTTATAGAGTGGGTGGTGGTTATGGAGTAATGAAGTCGTGTGGAAGTGTGAAAGTGTAGTGTTATTGGGAAGGGTAGAAGACCAAATAACCGCCATCGTCTGTCTCTGATTTGGGACCCACTTTCGTGGGAGTACTCTGAACTAGAAAGGCTCCCCTGACCAAGGCTATGCCACCTTATTTTTACGAAGTTGAGGACCCCTTGCCCGTGGTTGTATCTATGAAAGGGCCCACCACAAGCGGGGTGGTATTTGTCGATCCCTATCTTTTGTTTCACTATAGTGCAGTTGTGCTTCAGTTTTTGCTCACTTAAAGCTCCATTTTTAAACCTACATGACATAAAGCAGAAATATTAGTGAATTATTTATAGCATGATGTATTGTAGATAGATTAACTAAAATTTTCTTTTATTCATCTACCTAATAATGAAATGAAAACTATGATTAAGTAATTATGAGTATAAAATATGATAAAGAACTAAAAGTTGGGTTGCCTCCCAATTAACGCTTGATTTTAAGTCGTTTAGCCTGACTACTTCCTGCTTAAGTTGTGTCGGCCAATGTGATGGCGATCACGTTGGTGTTGGCTTCGCCACCCCAGTAATGCTTTAGACGGTGTCTGTTGACTTTGAATGTTTCGAGTGGATTGCAACTATATATTTTGACTACACCGTGAGGGAACACCTGCTTGACCGTGAATGGTCCTGACCATCTCGATTTAAGCTTTTCGGGGAACAATTGCAGCCTTGAGTTGAATAATAGTACTAATTGGCCTGACTCGAATGTTCGACGCAAAATTTTTTGGTCGTGCCATATTTTGACTTTTTCTTTGAATAGTTTGGCATTCTCATAGGCGTGAAGGAGAAACTCGTCAAGTTCATTCAATTGAAGTAATCTCTTCTCTCCTACAGCTTTTTGATCAAAATTGAGTTTTTGCACCGACCAATATGCCTTATGTTGTAGCTCGACCAGTAGGTGACATGCCTTCCCGTACAGTAGTTGATATGGTGACATCCCGATTGGCATCTTGTATGCAGTCCGGTAGGCCCATAAAGCATCGTCTAATCTCAACGACCAATCTTTCCGACTCGGATTCACCACTTTCTCCAATATCTTTTTGACTTATCTATTTGATACCTCAGCTTGTCCACTTGTTTGAGGGTGATACGTTGTAGCTATCTTGTGGTTGACCCCATACTTAGCCAAAAGAGCAGTAAATGACTTATTGCAGAAGTGACTACCTTCGTCACTGATAATTGCTCTTGGTGTGCCAAATCTCGTGAAGATGTTCTTTTGGAGGAATTTAATGACCACCTTGGCATTGTTTGTTGGTAGAGCTGCAGCTTCAACCCACTTTGACACGTAATCCACTGCAAGTAGAATGTATTGATTGTTCAATGACGAGGGAAATGGTCCCATGAAATTGATACCCCATACGTCAAAAATTTCCACTTCGAGAATAGTTTGTCAGGGCATCTCATTACGTTTCAAAATGTTGCCCACCCTTTGACACCTATCGCATTGTTTGACAAACTGGTGGGCATGTTTTAATAATGTAGGCCAATAAAAACCACATTGTAACACCTTCGCTGTTGTCCTCTCACTTCTATAATGCCCGCCATACGCCGATGAGTAACACTTATTCAGAATATTCTTCGCTTCACTATATGGGACGCACCGTCGAATCATCTCGTCGGTGCACTGCTTGAACAAATATGGATCATCCCACATGTACCATTTCACATCGTGCAGAAATTTCCTTTTCTGTTGCCTTGTGAGGTCAGGTGGTAGAATGTTGCTCACAACGAAATTTGCATAATCGCCATACCACGGAATCTCTGCTGAAATCCCAAAAAGTACTCATATGGGAATGATTCGTTGATTTCACATTTATCATCTTTTGCTTTCCCATGGTTTTCCAACCTCAACAAGTGATCGGCTACTTGATTCTCCGTCCCCTTTCTATCCTTTATTTCTAAGTCGAACTCTTGAAGTAGGAGAATCCACCGGATAAGGCGTGGCTTAGCATCCTTTTTCGCTATCAAGTACCGAATTGCTGCATGGTCTGTATAGACTATCACCTTAGTCCCGATCAAGTAAGCCCGAAATTTGTCAAACACATATACCACTGCAAGCAATTCCTTTTCTTTGGTGGTGTAGTTCATTTGAGTTTTTGTAAGTCTTTTGCTTGCGTAGTATATAGCGTGAAACACCTTATCTCGACGTTGGCCCAAAACAGCCCCAATCGCGAAGTCACTTGTATCACACATAAGCTTGAATGGCATGTTCCAATCCGGTGCAACTATAACGGGGGTTGTAGTCAATTTCCTCTTTAATAAGTCAAACGTCGTCTTACATTCTTCATCAAAGCTGAACTTTACATCCTTCTTTAAAAGACTGCATAGAGGTTTCGCAATTTTAGAGACGTCCTTTATAAATCTCCTCTAGAACCCATCATGTCCCAAGAAACTCCTAATACCCTTAACCAAGCTGGGTGGAGGCAACTTTTCAATAGTTTCCAGCTTCGCTTTGTCAACTTCCAATCCTTGAGCCGATACCTTATGACCCAAAATTATGCCCTCTTCAACCACGAAGTGACATTTTTCCCAATTTAGTACAAGATTCATGTCCTTACATCTTTGCAAAACCATAACCAGATTCTTCAAGCAATTATCGAAGCTGTCCCCATAGACCGAAAAGTCATCCATGAAGACCTCAACATTTTTCTCCACCATATCTGAAAAAATCTCCATCATACACTGTTGGAAAGTTGCAGGTGCATTACATAGCCCAAACGACATCCTTCTAAATGCAAATGTGTCATAAGGGCAAGTAAATGTGGTCTTCTCTTGATCCTCTGGAGTGATGACTATTTGGTTGTAGCCCGAGTAGCCATCCAACAAACAATAAAATTGGTGTCCCGCTAATCTATCTAACATTTGGTCAATAAAAGGCAGCGGGAAATGATCTTTTCGGGTTGCCTTGTTCAATTTTCTGTAATCCATGCAAACCCGCCAACCTATAACTGTTATAGCTGGGATTAACTCATTGTCGACATTCTGCACTACCGTTATTCCTCCTTTTTTTTGGTACGCACTGGACTTGACTAAACTATTTGCTGTCGAAAATCGGGTAGATGATGCCGACGTCTAACCATTTTAAAATTTCCTTCTTCACAACTTCTTTCATAATTGGATTAAGCCGCCGCTGTTGCTCCACCGTTGGTTTTGCCTCATCTTCTATCAAAATTTTGTGCATGCAGAATGAAGGGCTGATTCCCTTTATGTCGGCGATTGTCCACCCAATAGCTGATTTGTGTTCCCGAAGCACCCTCAACAACTTTTCTTCCTGCAATTCGTTAAGTGCAGCTGAAATAATAACAGGTAAAGAATTTAAATTTCCTAAATACGCATACCTGAGGTGCTTAGGAAGTGGCTTAAGTTCCAGCTTTGGTGGCTCTTCCAATAATGGTTTTAATTTTTCTGCGGTTACCTCCTCTGTGTGTAGTGGTTCAAACGGTGTTCTAAATCTTGGTACTCGTGGCAATGAATCTAGCAATTGAAGGTAATCCACCAATTCTGGATCGTCGATCTCTTCATCTCCCAATAACGTTGTTTCTAATGGATCATTCACCAAACTTTTGCTCTTGTCATCACTAATGATTTTCTCAATTAAATCCATTCGAAAAAATTCTTCCTCATCCGTAGGGAATTTCATGGCCTTAAACACATTGAATTTCACTTCTTGATCTTGGACCCTCATAGTGAGTTCTACCTTTTGTACATCTATGAGTGTCCGCCCTGTAGCCAAAAATGGTCTCCCTAGGATAATTGGGATGTTCTTGTCCTCCTCAAAATCCAGAATGATAAAGTTCGCGAGGAATATAAACTTATCCACTTTTACTAAGATGTCCTCCACTATGCCTCTCGGATACGTGACTGACCTATCCGCCAACTGTAATATGATATTTGTAGGACTTGGTGTAGGCAAACCCAATTCTAAGTATACTGACAATGGCATAAGGTTTACATTCACCCCCAAATCACATAAACACTTGCTAAAATGCATCTCCCCGATCGTGCATGGAATAGTAAAGCTCCCCGGGTCCTTGAGTTTTGGTGGTAATTTCTACTTTATAATACCGCACTACACTCCTCTCATTCTTCGCCACAGCCTCAAAATCTTCCCATTTCTTTTCCTTGATAGAATCCCTTTCATAAATTTTATGTAGCTTGGCATTTGTTCTAGGGCCTCTGCAAATGGTATGTTGATTTGAAGTTTCTTCAAAACTTCCAAAAATTTTGAAAATTGCTTGTCTAATTTTTGTTTTTGAACTCTTTGCTGGAATGGCGGGGGAGGATAGACAACTGGTTCGTTAACTGGTTTGTTCTTTTTCATTTGTTTTTTGTTCCCTTGCTTTACCTCACCCACTGTATTTTCTTTCTGTGGTTCAACCTCCTTTGTAACCGAAATTTTTGGCTCTTGACCAACAAGTTATTTTCCACTTCTCCACATAATAGGTTGACACTGCTCGTGATTACCCTTAGGATTTCTCTCGGTGTCACTTGGTAATATCCCTTGTGGTCTATTATTTAATGCCAACGCAATTTGACTTATCTGATTATCTAGATTCTCTATCACCATCTCTTATGATTTCATAGCCATGGCTTGATTTTTTATAGCCAAATCGATGCTAGTCATGTATTTTGCCAACACTTCCTCCAGATCGGGTTTCCTTTCTTGATATTGAACTTGTTGTTGCTGATTCTGAAAACTTGGAGGATATGATTGTCGTGAAGCTTGATTTTGCTGGTTGTTGCTCCATGAGAAATTCGGATGATTCCTATTTCCTTGATTGTATGTGTTCTGATATGTGTTTTGAGGAATTCTGTTGTAATTGCCGATGAATTGAACAGCTGCTGGATTAATTACACATTGCTCCGTTGGGTGCTCTCCCGTGCACAACTCGCATATTATTGCCACTTGCTGTACTTTCTGTGTTTGTTGTGCTTGTGCTGCTGTCACTGACTCCAACTTCTTTGAAAGTGTAGATATATGTGCCTGCATCGCTGTCATACTATCTACTTTTAATACCCCAGCTGCCTTTATCTGTGTCATTCTCGTTGTGGGCCACTGATAGTTATTAGCTGACATGGTTTCAATCAACTCGTAGGCTTCCTCGTAACTATTAGCCATGAATGCTCCGCCCGATGCTACATCAATACTTGTCCTGAGATTCCCATGTAGTCCGTTGTAAAAGGTGTTCATTGTAGCCACTAGGGAAATCCATGATGTGAGAATTTTCTGAGCAGTTCTTTGTATCTTTCCCAGGCCTCATATAATGACTCCCCATGTTGCTATTCAAACATCGTAATCTCGTTCCTCATCTTCGCAGTTTTCGCTGGTGGAAAGAATTTTGCGAGGAATTTTTGAGCTAAATCCTCCCATGCAGTTATTGAACCGGACGGTAGAGAATGCAACCAACTCTTTGCCTTGTCCCGTAAAGAGAATGTGAACAATCGAAGTCTCACCGCCTCATCCGAAACCCCATTGAACCTAAAAGTGTCGCACATTTCCAGAAAGCTGACTAGATGCTCGTTCGGATCATCATTTGTAAATCCCCCAAACTTAACTGAATTCTGAATCATTTGTATAATTCCAGGCTTAATTTCGAACGTATTTGCTGCTATTGCTGGCTTGATGATGCTTGATTGTAGTTCAGTCACCTTGGGTGTTGCGAAGTCCCTTAACGCTTTTCGATCTTCGGCTGCCATTACTGTTACCTCTTCCTTTTTAGATGTTTCGAATTCTTGCCTCGTTTCCTTGATCCACTTACTCAACCTCTGAAACCTTTTCTCAATGTCGTCCTCAAAAGGCAGCAAGTCTGGATTTTGGGACCGAGTTTGCATAAACTACTTCCAACACCTGAAATAAGAAGCACAAAACAAAAATAAAAATGTCTAAGTAAAACTGGATTAATTAAACTGATATTGTAAAAATATTAAGAATTATACTATAGTCCCGGCAACGGCTCCAAAAACATGTTGGGTAAAATCTAATTACGCACAACACGCAAGTATACGTGGTCAACAAGTAATAGAGTGATGAGTAGAGTATCATTTCCACAGAGACTACTTAGCAATAACCTTAACTTACAATTACCAATCTTCTATTAACCCTAATTTTATTAAACAAATCAACTCAATAATTTAAATTAACGCAACTAAAATTAAGAATAATTAAACTAACACAAAATAATCACTAATATCAAAATCTGAAATTTCAAACAATTAATGGAGGATTAGACTTATGATTTCACCCTAAGCTTCACTTTGATTTTAACACCTTTATCCCAATTTAACGCACTATCCCAGTTTATTAATCAAGAACACGAACATAGTATTAACCACCTCTCGATGCACTAATACCGTATTAACATCAATCCACAATTAAGATAGAAATTCGTTAAACACCTTAATCAACTAACCCACTATATCTCTATGTGAATTACAATTGAAGATGGTTTAAGAATAAGTTCTCTATCTGACTACATGCGATGTCAAGCATATCTCTACCTTAACACTCATCAAGCTTAAGCTACTAACAAAATCCTAAACACATGCTATATCAACTAGGTCTAGATTTGAATATCCTCTCTCGATTCCATCAAACTCCACAAAGAATTGTTGATCAGGCAATTCATAGATTCAAGCACAAATCAATATAGATAAACTGGAGATAGCTTATTAAATTGGAAATCAAAGTTTACAAAACCATCGATTCGCTTAAGGATCCATCACAAGCCTAAAAAGTGAATTAGTTCATAATAAACGAAATAAACACTGAATAAATCAATGAAATCATTCTTCTAATTACAAATAATAATCTAACACGAAGAATATTGAAAAACACCCTTCACATAGACTAGAATTGCAGTTATCTTGAAAAACTCCTCGAAATACTCCTCCACACTTGCTATCAAAAACTGAACGTAGATCTCCGTAATATGTCTCTCTTCCTCTTCAAGTTGTTCTTCCTTTAGTATATCATGTCCAACACATAAGTCCCAGCCAAATTCTCTATCAAATAGAGTTATATTTACATGCAAATAGCTAAAATTTGTGCCCAAGAGGAATTGCAAACATAACAGGACACTCAGATTTTCCACCCCAGCCTTCAAATGGGGTTTATATATCTATGTAAGCGCCCGTGGCTATTCTCTTGACTTGCTAGTATGAAGACCCCCGCCCCGATGGGGGTGTATAGCCTAATAACGCCATTTTTCCCAGCTTTATTATCTTCTATTCTTGACTTCACGCTTTCTGCTAACTTGTTTTCAATTATGCTCCATTTGATTCCAAATCACACCAAATATCTCCAAATGTACATTGAGTGCCACAACCACCATTCTACACATGAAATAACATAAAACAAGTAAAAGTGAACATGATCACAAGAATTTAGCAACAAATAAGCATGAATTGAATATTAAATCGCGTATATAAAATACACTTATCACATAGCCCCTTTGTAAATGGGACTATCCAAATGCACATAGGCATGACTAGGTGGCCATTCAGTAGCACACCTATACACAGTCATATACATCCTATATGCATTTAATACATTGTAGTAAAAAATCCGTAAGTGTAGTCCAATTATCGGGATTATTTTGCTTGTCTACCTTTACTCATTTGTCCTCAGATAGGATAAGAAATGACAGTAAAAGGTGTAAATTTGACTATTTTAAAAGTCAAATTTTTTCACATCATTATGTTCAGCATGGTTTAATACTAACATTTGCTATGTTAATATTTTTTATCAAGTCATATCAGCATGCATATTCACTACTATGTGTCTAAATGCATTTCATGTGATAAGTCATTATCCAACGGATAGAAATTGGAAAGGAATACATGCATACGTTACCAGGACAATGAAGAATGATTGTACGATAGCAGATTATGCAGAAAGTTGCCAGAACTCAACAAGTCTGATGAGAAGCTCTCAGATTTCCTTCGTCACATAGCTTGAAAATGACTTATGAAAGCAACCTTTGGGATTTACATAGCCACGGTAGGCTGCAGGTCCAACTGCGGCTACTGCAGGTGTACCTGTGACAATCTTACATGGGTCCCACACCTCTGGCTCACTCCAGTTAAAGTTGCAAAGGAGGTCTCGCAAGCTAAAAAGGCCAAATCAGGAATAAAAGCGCTATGCGATTGAGCGGAATAGCCTGGAATCCTGGTGTTCATGTGTCAAACTCTGGCTCCACATGTTCCACATTGGTATTCACCTGCATACAAGGTATACGATACCAGTGGCCTCAGATTTCACAAATCATGCTCGGCAATACCCCACAAAGGTCTGATGCCGTCAATGAGTGTCAAGCAACCCTGACGTATCCCAGGCGGGGGTTACAACGCAGAATCTACGAAATTCGAGCATCAACGTATCCCCCGCGGGGGTCACAACACACATCTATCAGACATCCACGTATCCCCGGTGGACGTTACAACGCAATGCAACCATTGATACACACATCAATGAAGGTCAAGCAGCCTTGACATCATTTCAGCCGATGGCAAGTAAACCCATCGAAGCAACTTATCCAAGTACACCCGGCGGGGGTTACAACGCAATGCAACCATTGATACACACATCAACAAAGGTCAAGCAACCTTTAAAATCTATCCAGTGATACACACATCAACGAAGGTCAGGCAACCCTGATGGCGATAGACTGTTGGCAATAACTCCAACAGGATGAGGGAATATGTTATACACATCCTCAAGCAGACAAAGCTTTATCCCCATAGATCTCTTATATACAAGAGGTACCTCTATGGAATATAAGCCAGTGTATAGGATTCACGACTTTGGTGATAGCCCTAACGTCAACATCCTTGAAGACTTGGATCACATGTCCAAGCCATCATTGATTGTCATCCCAGTAGGACTACATGAAAATCATGCATCATACATTTGCATCATGTTGCTACACATAAGCATCATGTTTATTTCACTTGCATTTCAAGTGTCTAGGATTCTTTATCATATCCATGCCTTGCATTGCATGAATACGATAAAGAGGGGCATCTGTAGACACTCAAAATTTTTCTACACAACTGTTACTAACATTACAGGAGGGCAGAATCGTCTTTTGGAGATAACCCTAGAAGATAACTCACATCCATTCCGGATACTACCGGAGGATTGGTTCACAACCCGGACCACACATCGGGAACATCAGTCTCAATTTGGAACACACACCGGGAGTCTCAACCTCAACCCCGGAACGCACACCGGAAGGATCATTTCCAACCTCGGAGAGAACCCTGAGTTTTGTCCTTGGCGATAACCCAAAGGAATGTTGTTGCAGTTCCGGCGATAACTCCAGAAATGCTTGTTTCAAACACATGCAATCAGCTTCAATCTCAACCCTCCTACTGAGGCACTCAAACCTCAGACCTGGAGATAACAACGGGCAGACAGGTACACCCACATATGACAGTGAAGCACACAAACAAGCAGTCCAATCTCAGATGTAACCCTGAGCAATGTCTATTTTCCACCCAAACCGGCGATAACCCCGGTGAGGAGTCAAATGTCATCTTGCCACTTCAACACTTCCTCTCACAAGATGATATCGCAGCATACCAACAAGTAGTCCAATCGCAGATGTAACCCTGAGAAACGTCTACTTTTAGCTCAAACCGGCAATAACCCCGGTGAAGAGTCAAACATTATCTTGCCCCTTTCAACACCTCCGCGTCATCTCAACAGTTCATACATACATACATACAACTATGTCCTTCAAGAACTAGGATATCCAATCCCAAGTGACTATTACGCGTGGCAGTACTTTGGATAAAATATGAAGCTTGAAGACAATGGGCATGGTCCCCTCTTCCTGACTTTGTACAACCTCTAATCCATGTCATTGCATAACTCTCGACACAAGCTATCCGAAGAAGGTCACATATACCTCGTTCGGAAGCTCGGATTGAAGTTCTACAAGTTCGAGCGGACATTATAGTGCGTGAGTGCACGAACTTCGAGATGACGGGACCCGCGAAGCCCGGGCCGATCACGACCAGCCACATGTGTAAATACGGCTGCCGCAGGTACACCTACGGCCATCCATCTATATATACAAGGCTGGGGTCAGCCATTTGAAGAAGAGAAAAGAGAGAAAAGGCGAGGAAGCCCTGCGCATTTTGCTCCGTACACACCCATATTGAGTGTTTTCTTTTCTGTTAGCTCACATATAGCTATCTTTTGTCCATGAGAGCTAAGTAGTTATCCTAATAAAGTTATAGAAGTCTACTTTGGCAGCCCAATGTAAGCCTTCTCACATTCTATAAATCTTTCTTCTCACATTATCACACACTGTTGTACACGTTGACAGTCGTGTGAGTGTGTTTTCCAGGACTTCGGTCCGTGGTTTTCATTTATGTACGTATATATATACTTATATATATATATATATGTATATATTTTTAAGCGGACTAACATTATCGAGTTATGCCTCGATTGAGCCTGAACTTGATGCAGAGTGTTTATTGGCTTTTATATATATATATATATATATATATATATATATATATGTATAAAGCAATTAAACGCTCGCATCAAGTTCAACTCATCGATGTAGTCTCGACAACAATTTATATATAAATATATATATATATATATATATATATATATATATATATATATATATACACACACACACACACACACATATATATAAATTGTGGTCAGACTCTATCTGATGAGCCTGGATTTTACATCTAATGTGTTTAATTGCTTATATATATATATATATATATATATATATATATATATATATATTTACATTCCTGTCAGGCCTGGAGTTTCCTTCATGGCTTTTTACAGCTTTCTTTACATTTCGTCCTGCCTGGAGTTCACTTTGTGGTAGTTGATAGCTTTTTACAGCTTTATTTATATTCAAGTCCCGCCAGGAGTTCACTTCGTGGTGGGTTGATAGCATTTATTGCTTTATTTACATTTCTGATCCCCCATGGAGTTTCTTCGTGGTGGCTGATCATGTACATATATATATATACAGGTTTTATATATATATAACTGCTTACTGCTTCCCATACAAATTGCAGTATCATGTGAGCCTAGGAATCATGTGATCACAGATTCAGTCTACTGAATCTAGATTCGGTTCCCATGATGGACATTTTCCAGCTGTAAGCAGCTTGTACATTATTTACAATGTGTGAATTTCCTTGGATGGTTGGCATGCCCATAAGGAGTTCGGCACTGCTGTATATTATTTTCTCGCAGATACCTCGTATCTCGAAAATAAAAGCAAACAAGACGAA
This sequence comes from Panax ginseng, assembly GCA_020205605.1. Taxonomy (NCBI): domain Eukaryota; kingdom Viridiplantae; phylum Streptophyta; class Magnoliopsida; order Apiales; family Araliaceae; genus Panax; species Panax ginseng. Next base: position 144,399,778 of record CM035139.1, read on the forward strand.
CATTTAGATAATAAAATGGAAGTATCAAAGGCCTCAATTACTATTGAGCACAGGGTTTGAAAAACCTTTTTTATAAAACCTCATTGCTATATCTTGTTAAAACTAAATTTTTCTATAAATTCAAACCCTTGTATATAGGTGCGAACGAGGTACAACACTACTTCCAAATAATTACACATTGATCCACACGCACACACACATTCATATAATAGTTTCTTTGAGAAGTGGCGGTCACCGTGGAAACACGGATGTCAGGGGGTGCCTAACACCTTCCCTCTGCATAACCAAGCCCCCGAACCCTTAATGAATCTCGGTTTCACAAGACCCGTTTAGCAGTGTCACGTCACTGGGTCAATGTGCAAACCTTTTCGGTTGTGTTAGTGCAACCAGTTAAATACACAAACTGGCGACTCTTAAAGTCAAATCATCGACATTACACATGTCGGACCTTTTTCACTTGTTTTTTCAAACAAATCTCACATTAACATGAGAACACCAAAGAACAAGTAACAAAAAGGGACATCAAAAAATCCCAACGTCGACAAGCGTTAACAAGCCATAAGGGAGAATAGTAAAGCAAATTGAGTTTTATTAATGAAATAAATTTGATTAAGTTATAGAAGAGAAAGAAGTCGGTAAAAACAATGTGATTAGATTGTTTGGTAGCTAATTACAGTGTGTTATGTGACTATATCATGTAGAAACTATAAAGACCAAGAACTGTTGAATAATTATTTGAAGACGCTTGAAGGCAAGTTTTCTTAACACTTGTCTAACCTTCGTGTTAGCCAAGTTTTCTACGATTCATGTTCTGAGATGCATGAATTGTTTTACGAAAGAGTCAATGCCAGTTTTAACTTGACTAAACTAATCTTAAGAGAAAGATTGATTTGTTTACAAGTCTTTCGATATACAAGTGTTAACGCTATCCTATGCCAAGTATTTGGTACAAATTCAAGGTAAGCTTAAGTATGAGCAAACAAATGTATTTTACATCAAGTATTCGATGGGCACGTGAGGTTGCCAAAACTCAAACCAAAATACGTTTAACAGATGAGTGTTGATTAACATAGAGTACTATAGGCTGATCACCTAGAAGTGCTCATAAGATATATTGAACATACAGACTTAGTGTTGGGTTGTCCCTTTTCATGAATGAAAACCAAAAGAGAATGTTCATAGTCTTTTGAACAACTCATAATTCCAAAGTTATTATATGTACTCTAGAATTGTGTTATGAATGGAAAAGTGCTATTTAATGTTTCATAGTACTTAATAGCTACTTGTTCAGTTATTGAAGATAATCATATAATTCTCGATGTGGTATTTGTACTATTTATTACTAGACTTGCTAAGCTAGTTATGGTCACTTCTTGCTTGAATTATATGATAGCAGCTAAGACCAAAAGAACTGAGGATCCTAGTAGGGATAAAGGCAAAGCTAAGATGGATAAGTAGATTATCTTGTAATAGACTAGTATGTTTGTAAGAATCATGTTATGATAAACGAAGAATGAATCGGTTATAGAACCTGGGAAAGGATTTATTACTATTATTGTAATAAGACTATAGTAAATATAATTATTTTTATGTTATTTCAATGGAATGAATGTATAGTTAGAAGTACCATGTAGCACCATATCTGTGTGTTGAAAGTAACCAGATTTGGGGGTGTCACAGGTTGGTATCAAAGCATTAGGTTATATAACTTAAGGGGGAGAATAACCTTAGGCTAATAACCTCGTTAGAAAAGGAGAAGTTGGAAGAAATTAAACTCGAGTAAAATGAGTTAATTAAGTATTGAGGAAACTCAGTACTGAAAGATTTAAAAGATGAAAATTAACCCTAAATAAACTAAATGTGATTTGTGCTTATACTATTATGTATTATGTACTAATCAACATGTTATGTGTTATTGTAGATTTCCATCGATAGCTCCATGTATATGGATATACACGTGGTGAGGAAAGAGTCCGTTAACTGGGTAGAGCATGTACCAATGCCCATGGCGGGGCAACCAGTAGTGATTCTAGAAGAGTCCGAGCCTGAAAAGGACTATTCAGAGTAAGATTATTCTGAGGGGGATATGGAAAACTTGGGATCGGCGTCATATCTCTATATGGTGGTCGATGTGGATGAGGAGATGGAGGTAGCATCGTTTAATATGGTGGTACTTGCACTAGAGCCAACACCTCCAGACGCAATAAGGGCATTGTATCTAGCAGTGCTTGACCGGAATGTGAAACTGCGCACTATTGTGCAGAACCAGGATGAGGAGATTAGTGATCTCTATGAAGCGAATGAGTCTACAGAAGCAGATTTTGAATTAGAGCACGACGAGAAGGTGCTCATGACAAATAAGGCAAAGGATTATAAGAATGAGGCGGTAGAGCTTCGTAAGGAATTGGTTAAGAAGAACCAGAAGATAACGCAGATGTCTTACATCTATGAGAGTGTTCATGAGGATTTCAAGCTAAAAATTACTTTTTATTCCATTGAGTCAGGACAAACTCGACATACTATTAGTCGAGATATTGTGTCTATTCTTGAGAATCAGAAGCATGAGAATACTGTCATGCAGTATTAGTATTAGATTGAGGAAGTATAGATCGGTAGATCTTTTTATATATGTGTAGTGACGTATGTATACACTCGAAATTTTTTGTACTCTTATTACTAACATTCCAAGAGGACAAAATCGTCTTTTAGAGATAACCTTAGAGGACAGCTTAGTTTAATCCCAGAGATAACCTTGGGATACTCAGTTCTTATCATCTCGGAGATAACCCCGAGATAATTAGATTCATCCTGGAAACAACACTGGGAGTTTCAGCATCAACCTCTGAGATGACCCCGAGAGTGCAGTTGCAGTTCTGGATATAATCCTGGAAAACTCATTTCAACCTTTGGAATCAGTTTCAACCTCAGAGATAACCCCACGACACTCAGTCCAAAACCCGGAGATAACCCCGGGAGGTCAGGCACACCTCAGAGATAACCTTGAGGACATTCAACATTTGTAGCAACCTAATCTCAAAGATAACCCTGAGCAACGATTGTTATATCAGCCCAAAAAGGAGATAACACCGATGAGGGGGTAAAATCATCATTTCCACCTCGATCCCACATACGCGCCATCTCAACACATTTCAACATACATTCTACACATTCATGTCCTATAGGAACAAAATAGCTCAAATCCCAAGTGACTACTACACAAGATAGCACACCAGATATAATTTAAAGACTTGAAGACCAAGGGCATGGTCCCATCTTCCTGACTTTTCACAACCTCTAATCCCATGTCATTGTGTAGCTCTGGATAATAGCACTCTGAAGAAGGTCTTATACACCTCAATCGCATGCCCGGATTGAAGTTCTGAAAGTTTGAGCGGACATCATGTTGTATGCGTGCACGTACTTTGAGACGACATGATCCGCAGAACCCGGGGCACCCCGGGCAGCCGCAGGTGCATCTGCGGCTACCGCAGGTACACCTGCAGCTCCCCCTCTATAAATAAAGGGATTGGGGTGGCCATTTTACAAGAGAAAATGGCGAGGAAGCCTTGTCAAATTTGCTCCATACACACTATAAAGTGAGTATTTTCCCATTTTAAACACTTGTGAGCTCATATATTGCTATTTTTATCGGTGGGAATCGAGTGTTCATCCATTTAAAGCTATTGAAGTCTTCTTTGGCAGTCCACTGTAACCCTTCGTACCTTTCTTACAACATTTTCTCCATTATCGTGCACACACAGTTCTTCACGTTGAGAGTCGTGTAGCGTGTGTATGTCCGGGCTTCGGTCCGTGGTTTTTTTTATATTTCTTTTTGTATATATATACTTATATATATTTGTGCAAATATTATCGATTTATGCCTCGATTGAGCCTGGACTCACGTCCGGAGCGTTTATTATATATATATATATATATATATATATATATATATATATATATATATATATATATAATTACATCAAACTGGAGTTTACTTCATGGCCTTTTCTTTACTTTATTAACATTTTGTCTCGCTTTGGAGTTTACTTAATGGCGGTTGATCATCTTTACTGTTTTATTTACATTTACGATCCCCCATGGAGGTGCTTCGTGGTGGTTGATCGTGTCTCTATATATATATTTACCGCTTTTATATATTTACATTTCCAGTCCCCCATGGAGGTGCTTCGTGGTGGTTGACAGTGTATATATATATATATTTACAGCTTATATATATATAACTGCTTACAGCTTTCATATAAATTGTTATATCATGCGAGCCTAGGAATCATGTGATCACTGATTCAGTCTCTTGAATCTAGATTTGGTTCCTGTGATGGACATTTTCAGCTGTAATTAACTTGTACATTATTTTTGGTGTTTGAGTTTCCTTAGACTGCTCTCATGCCCACAAGGAGTTCAACACTTCTATGTATATTATTTTATTGAAGATGCTTCGCATCTCGAAAATAAAAGCAATCAAGCCGAACATATAACAAAATGGAAGTATCAAAGGCCTCAATTACTATTGAGCATAATGGTTTGAAAAACCTCTTTTACAAAACATCACTGTTATATCTTGTTTAAACTGAATTTTTATACAAAAATTCAAACCATTTGTATATAGGTATGAACGAGGCATATCACTACTTCCAAATAATTGCACATTGATCCACACACACAAACACATATTCATATAATAATTTAATTGAAAAGTGGCGGTCATCGTTGTAAGACCCTAACTTTTATGAATAAAGATAAATTTTCTATAAGTATCATTTTTGAATATTATGGAGTGAATTTAATATAATGTTATAGTTGTGGGTAATATTTATAAATTTTGCAAAGTACGCAAGTTGTTATATTATATTCGATTGGTCAGGGAATATTCTTTTTAACAGGGAATATTCGTACGACGGCACAATCATTGGTGCACCCCACAAACGGAATTATTGTCGGATTGAGAAAATGACAAAAATATCTTTTTATATAAATAACGGCGTAGTTGTTACCGTTAACACTGTTAGAATACCTAGTGGTTAAAATACAGTAATACGCGTTGTTACACAGTGGCACAAGGTATTGCACAATATTTTTGAATTATTTATTCTTACGTAAGAAGGCACTACTCAATAATTGTTACAGTAATTATTGTTCAATATTTTATTTTATTGATTCAATAATTGCTACATTGATATTTTATATTATTGTTGTTTCAATAATTGTCACTGTACAGTATTTCCCATTATCAGATCAATAATTTATTTTATTGTTACTACACAGTATTTCCCATTATCAGATCAATAATTCATATTATTTGAATAATATTATTAGATAGCATTATTGGCAATGTCTAGAAAGTTTCGTCAAGGAGAGGTTTGGTCACTTAATTACACGCCAAAAAGGAGAAATCCTTATTGGAAAGCCCCTTCTTTCCTGGGAACGGTCTGGTTGTGTTTTTGCACTAAAGATTTGGAGGCATTACCTGTATGGAGAGAAAGTGGAGATCTTTACGGATGATAAAAGCCTCAAATATTTCTTCACCCAAAAGGAAATCAACATGCGGTAACGACATTGGCTTGAACTGTTGAAAGATTATGATCATACCATTCAATACCATCCTGGTAAAGCGAACGTAGTAGCTGACGTATTGAGTAGAAGATCATATGCGGGTATGAGTGCGATATTGTCAACGCAAAGGCGAATTTTATATGACTTGCAAAGGATGGAGATAGAGTTAAAGACTCCAGGGACCCACGTGATGATGGCAAATATACGAGTAGAACTGACTTTAATTGATAAAGTTAAAGCTGCTCAAGCCATAAACCTGGAGCTGATGCGTATAAGGAAGAAAGTGCAAGAAGGTGTTATGCCGGAAGCATGAATTGATGAAGAAGGAATACTTTGAGTCAACTCCAGACTTTGTGTTCCTAATGACCCAGACTTAAAGTATAAAATCATGATGGAGACGCACAACACACCATTTACAATCCATCCTAGGAGTACCAAAATGTATCATGATCTTCGACATACATTTTGGTGGAACAATATGAAGAGAGAGATTGCGGAGTTTATCTCAAGGTGTCTAACTTGTCAACGAGTCAAGGCGGAGCATCAAGTACCAAAAGGTCCATTGCAACCACTTGAAATTCTAGAATGGAAGTGGGAGCACATTACCATGGATTTCGTTACCGGTCTTCCCAAGGTTTCTCAAGGCTTAGATGCGATTTGGGTCATTGTTGATAGATTGACGAAGTCGGCTCATTTCTTACCTAAACGGGAAACTTATACACTTGAACGTCTTGCTCGTATGTACATAAATGAGATTTTAAGATTGCATGGTATGCCAGTATCCATAGTTTTTGATCGAGACCCAAGATTCACTTCAAAATTTTGGGTTAGTTTGCAAAAAGCTATGGGCACGGATTTACAATTTAGTTCAGCTTATCATCGTCAAACGGACGGGCAGTCAAAGAGGACTATTCAAACTCTTGAAGATCTATTAAGACTCTATGTCCTTGACTTCAAGGGAAGTTGGGACAAGTTCTTACCATTGGTGGAGTTTTCCTACAATAACAGTTATCAAGCAATTATTGGCATTGCTCCATTCGAGGCGTTGTATGGAAGAAAGTGTCATTCTCCAGTATGCTGGGTTGAGGTGGGTGAAGCAACATTGTTGGGACCAGAATTGCTACGTATGACTACAGAAAAGATTCAAATGATCCGACAATGTATAAAAACCTCACAAGATGGAGAAAAGAGTTATGCTGATCTTCATCGAAAGGACGTGGAATTCAGTATTGGAGAACATGTGTTGTTACGTGGTGCTCCATGGAAAGGAGTTATGAGATTTGGAAATAGAGGAAAGCTCAATCCTCGATTCATTGGCCCATTTTTAATTCTCAAACGAGTAGGAACTGTGACCTATAGACTCGTCTTACCGCTAAGTATGTCTCGTGTTCATAACGTTTTCATATATCTATGTTACGTAAATGTGTGAAAGACCCGAACCACATTATTAAGGTAGAACTGGACGAAATAGCGGAATATTTAACGTATAAAGAGGTTCCTGTTAAAATCATGTATAAGAAGGAGCATATTTTATGCTCTAAGGTTATACCTCAAGTCAAAGTTTTGTGAAGAAACCACGATGTTGAGGAAATGACTTGGGAGTTAGAATCTGAAATGAAATCAAGGTATCCTCACCTATTCATCATACCAGGTGTGTACCCTAATTTTGAGGGCGAAATTTCATAAGAATGGGAGGTTGTAAGACCCCAACTTTTATGAATAAAGATGAATTTTCTATAAATATAATTTTTAAATATTATAGAGTGAATTTAATATAATGTTATAGTTGTGGGAAATATTTATAAATTTTGCAAAGTATACAAGTTGTTATATTATATTCGATTGGTCAGTGAATATTCGTTTTAATAGGGAATATTCGTACGACGGCGCAATCATTGGTGGACCCCACAATAGAATTATTGTCAGATTGAGAAAATGATAAAAATATTTTTATATATAAATAATTGGCGTAGTTATTACAGAATTATCTTGTTGGAATACACGGTGGTTAAAATATAGTAATACATATTTAAAGAGTGATTACGGTATTGCACAATATTTTGAATTATTGATTCTTACGTAAGAAGGCACTACTCAATAATTGTTACAGTAATTACTGTTCAATATTTTATTTTATTGATTCAATAATTACTACGTTGATATTTTATATTATTGTTGCTTCAATAATTGTCAACGCATCTGGTATTTCCCATTATCGGATCAATAATTCATAATATTTGAATAATATTTATAACAATCCAAGATTTTATAATTTGTAATTCAAAATATTTATTAAATTAAATAAATATTTTAATTGATGTTAATATGGTATATTTATTAAATTAAATAAATATTATAACCCACATTGATGTGGTTGTATTTAGTAACTATTTATGAATTAAATTTATTAGATAATATTCTAAATTAAATTAATTTATAGTTTAGAGAGTTGCAATATAACATCGGATGTTATATTATTGTTTCAATTTAATAATTTAAATTGGTATATTAAATAATTAAATAAAATTATAATTTTGTGATAATTGTTTAAGTGGAATATTTATTTAAAATATAGTTTGTATAATTAATTTATTTGGTTAATGTGGATATAGGAATCCAAATAAATAAGATGTAATTATAATTATAAATTATAAACTAAATTATTTATTAAAATATTAAGGTAGTTTTAAATTGATTTAACCCAAACAAGGCTTAAAATATTAAGTCTTTATATTATAAATATTTATAACTGATTATTTATTAGAATCATTAATATAATGTCGATTTTTGGACGTTTGAAACTTTGCATTGTCTGGAGTTATATTTAGTTTAACATGCTGAGTTTTGAGAGAGTTGAGAGAGCCTGAGAGAGAATTAAGAGAGAAAGTTCTGAGTTCATCAAGTAATTAGCAGTTGATTATCAAGGATTTCTTAAGAAACAAAAGGTATTTTTCATAATCTCCATAGTATATATATATATATATATATATATATATATATATATATATATATATATATATATATATATATATGAGTTACGGCAAAAAAATTTTATGTTCTGTGAAATCAAATTGTGGAATTGTGGATATATATAGTTGGTAATTGTGATGATACGCGTTTATGATGCTAGAGTTTATGTTTAGATAGAAAATTGTATGTGTATTACAGTTAAAAGGAAGAAAATAATGTCAGTGAATATTTTTTTCATATGGTTCATGAAAAGTACTAATTTTGATGATCAATTTGTATGTTAAACTACAAATTGAAGCTTGTTTATGCTACTTCATTAAGAAACGAAGATAGCGTAGTTTGAACGAAGTGATTTGGTGTAAAATTGTAATCACAATGTTGATTTTTGTAGAGGATGTCAAAAATTGAGTTTTTATATGAAAATGAGGAATTTGAGAAATTAAACTAGTATGATTGTTGTTCAATTATCCTATATTGATAAAGCGGCAGTAAATGCTGCTTGGGTCCCGAAGCTTGTGTATATGGGCGTGGTTATGACATACCTTGTCTGAGATGTCACGATCTGCTACTTCTGCAGACTTTGGATACCATTGTAATTTAGCTTTATGATAGGTTAATTTGTCCAATATGTAATAACATGGTTAAAACAGAATCGTGTTATGTGGTTAGTAGTTTCAAAGTTGCAAATGATTAGTAAGTTATGAACGCGATATGTTAGAGTTTAGTGTATATAATGATTAGTAAATAAGTGTTGTGAAGGTTAACACTTAGAATTTCTGATATTGATGTAGTAGCATAAGACTTGTACTAAATTAACAAGTTTAGCTATAAATGGGTGTTATTTTGGAAGTGGATGTTAACATGTCTAATAGATATTGTGATTGCACTAAAATGTGTAGGTGGACATGAATTTTAATATTATAGCTTACACAAGAGGCAAGTTCCCTAACCTTTGCTACTTTATTATTCAACAAGGTTACTTTTCACTGGTATGTTATACTTATGAAAAATCTCTATCTCTAATCTCTTGTTTAACGATTTATTGTCATGAAAGTTCTTTAACCCTCATTTATTGTTGAGCAAGTTAGTTAATCTTTGTTTCATTATTCCTATCGAGATTACCTTGGTTATTCAAAGTCTGTAATTTTATTGTAAGAAGTGTGTTTATTCAGCTACTAATAACTGTTGTTTGATCTTTGTTCTTCAATATCATTGAACTATCTTACATTATTGTACCGAACTCTAAGTTGCTTAGCGATTTGTTACCAATTCAACTAATCCTTAGTTGATGAATATTCTAAACTCTAAATTACCCTTCAAGTCAACCCAAACCAAACTTCCTATGGTTTGTTTATGTACTCACACACCTTTGAAAGCATGTTGTCGATGATAACATTTGTTCAACTTAGAAATTGTTAATACTCTAGCTCTTATTGATTCATCGATATACCTTGTTCATGAAGACATTATAACCAAACCCTTGAATATGTATTGATTCCAATCTGATTCAACCAGTACTTGGTTGATGAGCGTTCTAAAAATCTAGACTTCCTTTGAAGCTAATTCCCAACCAAACTTCCTTTGGTTCGGAACCTGATAATCTAAGTTTGAGATGAGCAACCCTATATCGTGGGATTATTTTAGAGCTACTAATAATAAGCGTTAAAATGTTTCTTGTAATACATAGTACAAAGGGCTGATCACCTGGAGTATAGGATGATGGTCCATATAGTCTTTTAGACTGTTAAAGGTTACAGTAGAAACACATGTGAACCTAGGACAAAGATGATGATTATAGTCTTTTAGACTGTTAAAGGTTAAAGTAGAAATACTTAAAAACCTAGAGTATAGTTCGTGGTCTTGTGACCCTCAGTGTATTCTTTGATGTTTTTATCTATTGTTAACTTAAACGTTCATTATTCCTTTGAACGCATAGTTGTTGAATTAAAGTTTATTATTCCAGTAAGAATACTCTACCATTGAAAGCTCAGTTAATTGACATTTATAAAACGTTATTGTATATTATCCTTCTTGTGGGCAATTGTTTGCTCACTCTTGCACAAAACAATGCAGATGAAGTTAAGAAGTTTGAAGAGCTTTCTACAAGCAAGGGCAATGACAAAGTGCTTTATTAGACGACAACATTTAATTTATCTTTTATTTATGAAGCTTATGTAATAGATTTATTTATAATCATGTTTTAATTTTTCCCTGATGATTGTAATAAAGGTTAGATGACCTGGGATTTATTTTAGATTATGTAACCCTTTAATGGGAGATTGATTGTTTAAGCTTTTGAGTTTAATTATATCCTTTGTTTATGGGTAGTTAGTTATGATTTAATTGGACAGTGAACACCAAATCTGTGGGATTGAGGTGCCCGAATTTGGGGGTGTCACAAGTTGGTATCAAAGATTTAGGTTATGAACCTTAGGTGGGGAAACCTTAGGCTATAACCTTATAGGAGATCGAAAATATAGAGGTGATAAACTCTTATCGAGTTCTAAGTAATGAATTAAGGAAATTCATTGACAATAAAATGATAAAATACTTTATGTGTTAATGACTTATGTCCTCGCAAGTACTTAGGAGTAGCAAGTATTATACACATTAAGTTGTGGGTTGTTAAAACTTTGTTATCGGAATGACTGATGAAGGAAGATAGGGATTAGGATCTTTGCGAAGTTCATATAGTCTGAGTATGGTTTATATTGGGAAAGCCATACCCGTTGATTTCTGTTGTAGAGCTTGGGTATAGGCATGAGTTTGAATGAGATGATAAATTTGGGGTGATAAAGGTGAAGGATGAGAACGAGGAGGGGGAATTCCTCCAATGAGGTGTATGGTCATAACATTGAGTTATAAAAGAAGGTCGAGAAATTAGAAGGTCTAGCCGTAAAGCACCAAGCCACGTTAGCAGAAGAAGATGTCGCGACTCAAGTCCTTACTATATAACTTGCAGATATAGAGCGTATATTGGCTTAGTCGGAATATTAAAGAGGATAATTATTAGCTGGGAATGAGATTGCGCAGGAATAACTGGGGAAGAAAGTCAGCAAAGCGTGCGAGAGCTGAAAACGCATGGGTGAAGGCTTCTAAATGCGTAGATCGTGTTGAAGACAAGTTGAAGAAGGCCAAGCGAATGATGGAACTTAGAATTAAATATTCTATTTTATGTATAGGTTGAGATTTATCTTTGGTATGTGATGGATCATCGAGTGATCCTAAAATTTTATTATTACAGGATAAATAATATAAATATCTGTGAGGCTATTTTGTGATGTGGTGATGTAATAAATGAATAAATACATCATTGTTTATTAAGATATATTATGTGTTGTTTAAAAGTGGTTGAGATAAGTTTGAAAATTTTAATGTGTGGATGAACGATGATCTAATAGTTCGAGTTTTAAACAGTAAGATGCCACCTAAAAGAAGACAACAACGTCAACAGAGACCCAAGGAATATGCATACAATAAGGAAGCTAACGCAAATCCAGTGCCATAATTGGTGAATTTTCTAGTGGGAGCACTGGCAAATCAACTGAATTTCTGGCTATATAATCAAATCTTGATGTTCCAACCAAATTCCTTCACAACAGGGCTGGAAAGAACGATTGACGTAGACGGGGAAGGTAATACGTTGACATATAATCAGCAACGAAAGGAAAAGAAGAAGGTGGAGGCATGTAGCAACTGCGGAAAGAAACATGTAGGTGTTTGTTTGAAGGGAAAAAGGGTGTGCTTTAATTGTGGCTCGAACGGTCACATTGCACCAAAATGTTCAAGACCGAGGAAGGGAGCCTGCTTCATGTGTGGATCAAACGAGCACTTAGTTCGAGGGTGCCCAAAGAAAGCGGCAAGAAAATCAAGTGGAAGCGAGGGGGGCAGTGGTAAGCTCGTTATTGTAGAGTCAGCTCCGCCGAGTCGACCAACCGAATAATCATCCAACATGGCGATGCAGGGCGCAATGCAAGGTATGGTTCCGATCAGTTATTTGTATGGCTGTGTGTTATTTAATTCAAGTGCCACTTGTTAATTTATGCCTGATGAATTTGCTTAGAAACTAGGTTCGCTTCGGGAAGAGTTAGACTATTCCTTAAATATTGAAAGTGTGAATAATGATTCCTTTTATGTGGATGATTAGAATTTCCGTATTGATATTAAAGGCCACATGGTGACAATGGATTTATTCCCGAATTGATTTATGAGACTCTGGGGAAGTTAAAGGTAGTGTTTTATTCTTTTAGTTGCACCTGTGATGTCTCTACGAGATAGTACAGGAAATTTTGTGTTGTATAGCGATGCATTATACAATATATGAGGCTGTGTGGGTAGGAAGAATGACAGGGTCATCTTATATGTATCGCGTAAGTTAAATTTTTTATGTGAAAGGTCATCTGACTCATGATCCAGAGTTAGAGGTAGTAGTGGTTGCCATGACGGTTTAGAGGTGTTATTTTGGAATGTAGTGTGAGATATAAACAGACCATAAGTGTCTAAAGTATATTCCCGTACAGGAGTATTTAAGCATTTTTTTCGAGTGATAGCTGAAGTTGTTCAAGGATTATGACTGCAAAATCCTAAACAAACGTGATTGCCGACGTCTTAGGAAAAAGGGTTTGAATTATTTTTATTAACTGTGCAAGATGGGTTCATAATAGAAATAACTAGGTGGTGGTATGAGGTAATATATATATATATATATATATATATAAAGAAAAGAAAAGTTGTTCGGATGGAAAACCATATAGCTTTGCTGGACAGAGTAAAGGAAGAGTAGCTCCAAGATGAGGGTGTCAAATTCAAAATCGATAATGAAGGATAGTTGAAAGTAGAAGAAGAAACTAGGTTTCACTAATATTAGGAATTGAAAATGAAGTTTTGCATAAAATTTATATATTGAATCAACTAGGGAGCACGAAATTTATATATTGCCTTCGATAATACTATTGGTGGCAAGATATGGTGATAGATTTTATTTAGTATATTATCTATCGATCAGTGTGCGAAGTTGTATGTTAAAGAAGTTTTTTTTCAAGGCACAATGTTTTAGTGTAAATTGTGTTGAACCGAGATTCACGATTTACATTGAATTTTCAAAAAGGTTTGCATGAGCGCGTGGAACGCAATTAGAAATAAGTATGTTATATCATCTGCAAATCGATTGCCAAAATAAAAGGAAATCCAAACATCGGAAGGCGTGCTAAGCGCGTGAGAAGTTTTCGTTAATGTCATATGAGGAGTCCGCATTGAGCAAGTTATGAGCAAGTTAAGAATAAGTTAAGAGTAATGTAATGCTAGGTGGGATTTCAATTGAGGACTTATATGGAAACTAAGTTGTACAATCTTTGTATGGGCAGAGGTTTTGTGCATATACTTGGTTTATCATTGATAATCATTGGAATATCGGTATCGCGCTATCCATGTATATGTGGTGGAAAGGTGATTCTTTTCTCATGTAAACATTTGATAGTTAGATGATATTAGGATTAGGTTCGGTTCTTAAAACTAAAGCATATGGTAAGTTTGTGACTCATAATCATATGGTATGTTTTGAACCCCTCAGCGAATGGACGCCTATGGTCTGGCTAGGATAAGTTTCTAAACTCATATGATTATGGCAAGTTCCTAAATTTCCAAAGTGCTGTAAGTTTGACGAACTATATTGGGTATAAATCGATTATAGTATAGGAAGCATTGATGAAGTGAAAAGATGGATTTGAGGTAGATTTACCTCTACAGTCAGAGCACATTCACAATATTATTTTTTTGATGATTCGGTGATATGATCGAACAAGCCCGACTACAATCATGTGATCAAGTACGAATCGTTATAGTTGTCCTACTAGGAAATTACTGTTCAGATAGTCGAAAGAAAAGAACAAATGTTCATGAATGAGATGATACCGTGACGCCCCCAAAATAGGTATACATCACCTATCTTGAGTCGCCAAATACATGGTACAAAATTCAAATACAAGTTAATTATACAGCAGTCGTGTGAAATACGACAAAACATAATCTAAGAGTTTTAATAAGAATATTGTCATCTAGACAATATCCACACTCAATGGAGTCCTCATTACATTTATTGTCACACTATTTAAAAGAATAGTGAGGACTACTAATGCTATCATCTAGACCGTCACTCCATTCCCCGACTAGTCCCGGCTACGTTCTCATATCCTGAAGAGAATAGTGAAAGAAAGGGTGAGCTCAACTAGCCCAGTAAGAAATATTATGACTAAGATTATGCAAAATAAAATATCATTAGTCTTCAACAATGTTAAACTGATAAAATACAATAGACATCAAGTTTAACTGCAGCGGAATAAGCAATCCATTAGAAGAGTTAAGTAGAGCATGATATCTATTATCTTCTATGATTTAAAATATATTAATCAATTTTTATCGCTGAGACTCAGCTTAATAAATAAACCACATCATCGAGTCATCCCTGCACTACGGGCCAAGGATATTCATTAAATCATCAATGGTCATGACTATACCGAATAATCCTCGTCATAATCATACCAAAAAGCATCCCATCAATGCACTACAAAGCTCTCGAGGACTTTTACCACATCATTTATAACATTACAGTCATGATTATACCGAATAATCCCTGGTCATAATCATACCAAGTCCATCTACGCACGTAAGCCAAAGATGACTTTCATCACAATATAAGCATGAGGATGATGACAATGACATAATAATTCAATAAAATAAGTTCAAGAATAAATTTTAAAGATTTATAAGTTAATTTATCTTGAAATCTATTACGTCCAAATTGTCAACATGATACTACTTTGTGGAGTAAAATTCAAGAATGCTCAGAAGAATATTTCCATGAAAAGATACCGGATGAAGCGCAAATATCTAGGATATTCTACTAATTTAATGGAGTATAGAAGCCAAAACTTTAACCAAATGAGTATCATAGAATATATGAAACTGCAAATGGATTTTCACCCGCCATGAGGTAATCCACGTAGACAGATCATTTCCACAATTTAATAAGGAATGAATACGAAGGATCATTCACCATGCATGTGAAATCCACATAGACAGGTTATTCCAACAGAATAATAAAGAATGGAATAATAGAATAATTTCACCATGTATGAGGTACTTCGCATACACAGGTTATTCCAACATAATAATAAAGAATGGAATAACAGAAGCTCTCTTCATGAATACGAAAGAAATAATACCCCTTACCTTAGAAAGAAACTGGATACTGGAGTAGAGAGGTATCATACTTCTCTTCTTCTTTCTCTCTATAATTTCTCTCTATAATAATCGCTCTATAGCATTAGTGAATTGGAATTGGTGAGAAATGAATGAAGAATGAGCTTCTATTTATAGGAAAATATAGTTTCGATAATTGCACGTTTTGGGGCTCGAAATATTACAGTACAATACCTCCAACTTTTCTTTCATTTTTAATTTATTCCTACAAGTATTATCAAACTTTCACCACCTCCCCTAATAGTAAATAATGTGAATCAATAGTTCAATCATGTGAATCAATAGTTATAATCATGTGAAAATATAAATTATAGTATAGTACCTCCATCTATACCTCCATTTTTAACTTAGTAATGCAAGTATTACCAATCTTGCACCAACTCCCCTAATAGTACATGAATGTGATTCAATAGTACACAAATGTGAACAAATAGTTATATAAGCATCTGAATTAGTAGCAATTAATTGCTCATTTATCCGATTAATTACCCGATTTATCAATATAACCCCCAGAAATCAATTATCATCGGAATAGATGTCGATTTCCACTAACACTAATAATCCCAACACAATGGAACTATAAAATTCATCTTTAATCAACACGAACTTATTCATCATTAATATTATAACTCACAATATTTAACAACCAGGTCGTTCCCAGGAAAGAGGGGGCTTTCCGATAAGGATTTCTCCTTATTGGCGCGCAATTAGATGACCAAACCTCTCCTTGATAGAACTTCTAGACATTGTAAATATTGCAATTTAATAATATGAATAACTTTGTCCTCTTAATTATTGATTTAATAATATAACATATTATGCAGATGATACTGTCAATAATTGAATCAATAATATGAGAGATATGATGCAGCAATTACTGTAGCAATAATTGAGTATAACTGAGTGACTTCTCACGTAAGCATCAATAACCAATACCGTGTTCTATTATGCAACCACGTGTATTACTGTACTTTTATTACCGGGTAGTTCAACAGTTTTAACGGTAACACTTCCGCCGTTATTTTTATAAAAAGATAATTCTGTCGTTTTCTTATTACGACAATACTTCCATTGTGGGGTCCACCAATGATTGTGCCGTCGTACGAATATTTCCTGTTAAAACAAATATTCCCCGACCAATCGAATATTATATAACCACTTGCTTACTTTGCAAAATTTATAAATATTACCCACAACTATAACATTATATTATATCCACACCATAATATTCAAAAATATATTTCGAGAGAAATTAATCTTTATTCATAAAAGTTGGGGTCTTACATATACCTTCTGTGAAGGTGATATAGAGGAACCACAATGTCAAAGTGACTATGTGGGAACTTGAAGTTGAAATAATAAAGAATTACCCTGAGTTATTTGTTTAGTCCGTGTCTTCGATTCTGGGGACATAATCTTTGTAAAGAGGGAAGAATGTGACGATTTGATTGTTTGAGTTGTGATTCTGAGGACAAAATCCTTATAAGGAGGGAAGGATGTAACAATCTGAGATTTTATAATTTGTAATTCAAAATATTTATTAAATTAAATAAATATTTTAATTGATGTTAATATGGTATATTTATTAAATTAAATAAATATTTTAACTGACATTGATGTGGTTGTTTTTAGTAAATATTTATGAATTAAATTTATTAGATAATATTCTAAATTAAATTAATTTATAGTTTAGAGAGTTGCAATATAACATGAGATGTTATATTATTGTTTTAATTTAATAATTTAAAGTGGTATATTAAATAATTAAATAAAAATATAATAAAATTATAATTTTGTGATAATTGTTTAAGTGGAATATTTATTTAAAATATAATTTGTATAATTAATTTATTTGGTTAATGTGGATATAGGATTCAAAACAAATAAGATGTAATTATAATTATAAATTATAAACTAAATTGTTTATTAAAATAATTAAGGTATTTTAAATTGATTTAATCCAAACAAGGCTTAAAATATTAAGTCTTTATATTTTAAAGACTTTTTGCCAAAAAAAAGTCTTATGGCTTTTCGATTTTTAATATGTGAATTATAATAATATAAATAAATAAAATAAATAAATATTTATAACTAAAGATTTATTAGGATCATTAGTATAACGTCGGTTTTGGACGTTTGAAACTTTGCGTTGTCTGGAGTTATATTTAGTTTAGCATGCTGAGTTAATTTTGAGAGAGTTGAGAGAGCCTTAGAGATAATCAAGAGAGAAAGTTCTGAGTTCATCAAGTAATTAGCAGTTGATTATCAAGGATTTCTTAAGCAACAAAAGGTATTTTCCATAATCTCCATATATATATATATATATGCATATATGATTTATGGTAAAATTTTCTTATGTTATTTGAAATCAAATTGTGGATATATATAATTGGTAATTGTGATGATACGCGTTTATGATGCTAGAGTTTATGTTTAGATAGGAAATTGTATGCGTATTACAGTTAAAAGGAAGAAAATAATGTCAGTGAATATTGTTTCATATGGTTCATGAAAAGTACCAATTTTGATGATCAATTCGTATGTTAAACTGTAAATTGAAGCTTGTTTATGCTAGTTCATTAAGAAACGAAGATAGCGTAGTTTGAACGAAGTGATTTGGTGTAAAATTGTAATCACAGTGTTGATTTTTGTAGAGGATGTCAAAAATTGAGTTTTTATATGAAAATGAGAAATTTGAGAAATTAAACTAGTATGATTGTTGTTAAATTGTCTTATATTGATATATATATATATATATATATATATATATATGTGTGTGTGTGTGTGTGTGTGTGTGAGGAAACATGTTTGTAATAGTTTTATATAATTTGTTTATGTTAATTTCACTGTTTGGTGGGTGACATTCGTGTTAGTTGGGCTAAAGTCGACTCATCGTTCATGTCGTTTTACGCTTCAAGATTCGTTCATAATCGCGGCAAATTGTCTTTGGTGCCAAAGCAAAAAAGCGGTGCTTGCAACGGCCCCAGAAAGCTTGTGTATGGCGCAATTGCTAATGCATACCCCGCCTTGAGACAGTGAAGTGTTCTACTTCTGCATACATTGGATACCATTGTAGCTTGGCTTTCTGATATGTTAATGTGTCCAATACGTAATAACATGGTTAAAACAGAATCGTGTTATGTGGTTAGTAGTTTCAAAGTTGCAAATAATTAGTAAGTTATGAACGCGATATGTTAGAACTTAGTGTATATAATGATTAGTAAATAAGTAATGTGAAGATTAACACTTGGAATTTCTGATATTGATATAGTAGCATAAGACTTATACTAAATTAACAAGTTTAGTTATAAATGGGTGTTATTAATAGTAGAAACACCTGTGAACCTAGGACAAAGATGATGATTATAGTCTTTTAGACTGTTAAAGGTTAAAGTAGAAATACTTGAAAACCTAGAGTATAGTTCATGGTCTTGTGACCCTCAATGTATTCTTTGATGTTGTTATCTATTGTAAACTTAAACGTTCATTATTCGTTTGAACTCATAGTTGTTGAATTAAAGTTTATTATTCCGGTAAGAATACTTTACCATTGAAAGCTCAGTTAATTGACATTCATAAAACGTTATTGTATATTATCCTTCTTGTGGGCAATTGTTTGCTCACTCTTGAACAAAACAATGCAGATGAAGTTAAGAAGTTTGAAGAGCTTTCTACAAGCAAGGGCAAGGACAAAGTGCTTGATTAGACGACAATGTTTAATTTATCTTTTATTTATGAAGCTTATGTAATAGATTTATTTATAATCATGTTTTAATTTTTTGCTGATGATTGTAATAAATGTAAGATGACCTGAGATTTATTTTAGATTATGTAACCCTTTAATGGGAGATTTATTGTTTAAGCTTTTGAGTTTAATTATATCCTTGGTTTAGGGGTAGTTAGTTATGATTTAATTGGACAGTGAACACCAAATCTGTGGGATTGAGGTGCCCGATTTTGGGGTGTCACGATATTATTAGATAGCATTATTGGCAATGTTTAGAAAGTTCTGTCAATGAGAGGTTTGGTCACCTAATTGCGCGCAAGTAAAAAGAAATCCTTATTGTAAAGTCCCCTCTTTCCTGGGAACGGCCTGGTTGTCATAATTGTGATTTTATAATATTATTTGTGAATAATTAATTATTAATTTATATGATAAGGAAATATAAATTTTTATGTAGATATAACTGAAGGAATTAATGTTGAGGTGTTTTGTCGGATTGGAGGTATTAAAAATCAAATCAGTGTTCTTAAAGCTCTATTGCGTGAGTTATAATTTTGATCTGACCGTTGGATCGTTGTGATTTTTGGATATGTTATACATATATAAGTTGAGTATATGTCCACAAATTTTGAACCGTTAAAAATTAGCATATGATTTGTTATGAATTTTAAGAGGTGTTGAAAATCACCCGTTTGTGGATTTTGGATATTTTATGTTTGGAATTTGGAAAAACTTTCATCTGCAAAGTTGTAGAGAATTCGATTTCGTATGGAATGGACATAAAATGCGTATTGTTCTAATAAAAGGGCTATTTATTATGAATTATTGATGTTTTATAAATTAAATATTTTTATTTAAAAATATGGTGGGCCCCACTTTGGTTGGTATGGAAATTTTGATTTCTAGTTGGCCCCACTTGTGATGGCTGATAAATTGGGTCAAATAAATGTGCGTAGATTTTTTTTATATAAATTAATATTTTATTAATTTAGTCTTCTACGGCGTTCTAGCATTTTCCTATAAATAGGCGCTTAGGTTAGAATTAAAAATCACACCAGAATCAGAGAATTCTTATTCTATACTATTGAGCGTATTTCTTTAGAGTTTTAAAAAGCTTTGAGCGTAGAAAATAGTGAAAGTTTTCTTCAAGAATATTCCCGTTATACCAATTGGAATACTCTTCTTTTCAAGGTAAGGGATGTTATTTTTGTTCAATATTCGCTTGAAATAATATTTTCTTCCATACTTTGTAGTATGTAAGTAATATTATTTCGTTTCAGATTTCAAATTCTATACTCGTTTTGTTAAAATTTTGGCTTTTATACTCCACGAAATTAGTAGAATATCCTTGATATTTGCGCTTCATCTAGTATATTTTCATGGAAATATTATTCTAAGCATTCTTGATAAGTTTTAACTTTTTCATGCCGGAGTACTATTCATAGGGTTACTATTTTTGAAGTACTATTCACTCAAGTACTATTCACTCGGGGTACTATTAATGATAAAAATTGATTCGTTTTCATTTTTGGTACAATATTATTCTTGAATTTTACTCCACAAAGCAGTATCATGTTGACAATTTGGACGTTATTGATTTCTGGATAAATTAAATTATAAATCTTTAAAATTTTTATCATTGAACTTGTTTTATTGAATTCTTATATCATTGTCATCATCCTCATGTTTATATTATGTTGAAAGTCATCTGTGACCAATAGTGCATAGATGGACTTGGTATGATTATGACTATAGATTATTCGGTATAATCATGACCGTAATGTTACAAATGATGTGGTAAAAGTCCTCATGGGCCCATAGTGCATTGATGGACAGTTGTTGGCATGATCATGACCATTGATGAATCCATGAATATCCTTGGCCCGTAGAGCATGGATAATTTGTGGTCATGATACTAAAGAATATCCTTGGCCATAGTGCAGGGGTGATTCGATGATTTGGATTATTTATTAAGCCGAGTATCAACGATAAAAGTGATGAAAAACCTTTTAAATCATAGAAGATAGTAGATTTTATGCTCTACTTGACTCTTCTAATGGATTGCTTGTTCCGCTGTAGTTAAACTTAATGTTTGTTATATTTTATCAGGTTGAAGGCTAATGATAAATTATTCTGCATTATCTTAGTCATAATATTTCTTACTAGGCTAGTTGTGCTCACCCTTTTGCTTTCATTGTCCTCTTCAGGAAATGAGAACGTAGCCGTGATTAGTCGGGGAACGGAGTGACGGTCCAGATGATAGCATTAGTAGTCCTCACTATTCTATGAAATAGTGTGATAATAAATGTATTGAGGACTCCATTTGTGTTGAATACTGTCTCGTCTAGAAGGCAATATTCGTTTTAAAACTCTCAGTTTATGTTTTGCCGTATTTTACAGGACCGTTGTATTATTAAGTTGTATTTGAATTTTGTACCATGTATTTAGCGACTCAAGATGGGTGATGTATACATATTTTGGGGGCGTCACAACCGTGATAACACAGATGTCGGGGGTGCCTAACACCTTCCCTTCGAATAATCAAGTCCCCAAACCCTAACGAATCTTGGTTTCACAGACCTGTTAACAGTGTCACATCACTAGGTCAATGTGCAAACCTTTTCTTGGTTGAGTTGGTGCAACCATTTAAAACTACCAACTGGTGAGTCTTACAGTCCAATCGTCGACATATACATGTCATACCTTTTCACAACTTGTTTTTTCAAACAAATATCATTTAATATGAGAACACCAAAAGACAAGAACGAAAAAGGGACAATAAAAATCCCGACGTCGACATGTGGCGACTCTGCTGGGGACATCCAGTAAGTGGACTTAAGCCGCTACTATAAACTTTTCAAACTGTTATCTGCTTGTGTGTGGATGTTGCATTTACATTTATACATATGTGTACGAATGCATTTACTTACTGCAATTAGTGCTTCACATTGTATCTGCTTGTGATATTAAAGTGCTTCGCACACATCATTTCCATAAACGATGAGACATATTGTATGTGAATGTATGTTGTGTGGTCCCTCCTTCAAGAGGCTATCTTGTCGGTGTTTGACTACTGGACTCGTAGGGAGACTAATTCCAACGAGGCTCAGGAAAGGCACCACCAAGATTCACGCCAGTTGAAAGACTGGATTAACTTCCCGTCAAGTAAATTGCGATGATCTGGGAACCTTTATGCCAAAAAGCCGTGAGAGTAACCTAGGATAGGTCAGCCTTTGATAAACCAAATGCGGAGGGAAGTTTCTTCATATTTTCCCATTTCAATTACTTGTAATTTCATACCATGTTAATTTCTATGTAATGGAAAATATGAAAAAATATGTGTACATGCATAATTTATAAACATAACATACTATCATGTATTATAAACAACTAACATCCGTTTTGCAGGATAAATACTCCTAAAACAGATATATCACATAACATGTAACATTTATACATTCCCTAAGACTAAACTACATAAGTTTTTTATATGGAAACAATTGGGCCTATTACCCGCTCAAAGTCTAAAAAGGCAATGAGCCTACAACCAATTATGTCTTCATCTGACCAAGCTAATCCTGTTCCTATCTCTCATGAGGAGTTTGATGGGTTAAGCAAATAAATTATAGATTTGTCTATCCTGCTTAAAGAACTATACCAGTCTACTCAGGGTCTACGAATACCCATACATATAGAATCCTCTACACATGGAGGAACACAAGGTGCGGATCAAGCAAATCCAATACCTGAGCTTCAGTTGGATAAGTCCAACAAAATCCCTGAAATTACCCATTTAAAAGAAGAACCAGAAACTCGTGATATCAGGAAAAAAGTCCTTCAAATGGAAGAGACCATTCGATCTATTAAAGTTATTGGTGCACACGGGACTGTCTTATATGTCGACCTTTGTATATTCCTTGGTGTTCATTATCCAGAGAAGTTCAAGACTCCTGAGTTTGAAAAGTATGATGGGTTGGGAGATCCTTACACACATTTGAAGGTATTCATTGGAGAACTCGGATCTTATGTCGAAGATGAGAAGCTCGGAATGCAGTTGTTCTAGAAAAGTCTGACTAGAGAAGCCCGATCGTGGTATACCAGATTAGACAACTCCAAGATTCACAGTTGGGAAGAGTTGGCTCATGCCTTCCTCAGCCAGTACAGTTTCTAGTCTCAGATGGCTCCTGACCGGTACCAAATTACCAAGGTCAAGAAACAAGCTAATGAGTCTTTCCGGGAGTATTCTCAAAGGTGGAGGTGCCTTGCTGCTTAAGTTATTCCCTCTATGACTGAGTCAGAAATGGTGATGACATTCATAGACATACAAGAAGCTCCCTTCTATGGGAGAGTCTTAGCTGGCATTGGCAAGCCATTTTCTGAAATGATCAAACACGGAGAGATGGCTGAGATGGGATTGAAGTCAGGAAAGATTAAAGACCTAACCGCTCTGAAAGCTATTGCTGAGCACATCCGGTCTGGAAATTATGGAAACAACACTAGGAGGGTCCATAAAAAGAAAGAGGAGGATGTTTCCTTTATACTACAAGGTCAGAAAGGCAATCAGAACATGCCTATCCAAAGGAGAAACTACTCCCCATTTCTAGCACAGTCTTCTAACCCAACATTAACAAAAGGTGGAGAAGTCTGACGCAATTGAGTGTTTACACCCCTAGGGGACTCACTCGAGAATATTCTCAATCTTCTGACTACTCGGAAGAAAATTACCCATCTTCTTCAACCAGCAAACCCGAATGTGAAGGGTTTCAATGCTATTCAAAAGTGTGCCTATCATGCTGGAGCGCCAGGACATGATACTCGGGATTACTAGGCTTTTAAACACAAGATCTAGGATTTGATTGATAATAGTGAGATCGTGGTGATTAAACCCGACCAACCTCATGTGCAAGACAAACCTCTTCCTCAACATAAAGAAGAAGAGGTTAATATGATTAATTGGAGCAATGGACAGAGTTCCAATTATGGCGGCGAATCCTCCGAAACCAGCAAGGACGGTACTGATAAATGGGATTATGCACAATTCCAGTTCATGATGGAATGAAAAATGAAGGCTCTTTGCAAACAAGTTGAGCAATTGGCGGAACTGGTGATCCATTAGCACCAAGTCACTCGCTAATTAGTCAGCCAAGAGCATGCTAGTCTCCTTCCTTTTGTTATGAATACTGCATCATAGTCTCCAGAAAATGAAACACTGGAAGATAAAGTTACAAAAAGAGAAAGTGCCAAGGCTCATCGGGATTTTTCCAATAAGAGGGAATTTACATACATTGGCCAACCGATGGAGGAGATATTTTAAATGCTGATCAATGAAGGAAGAATCACAGCTCTATTACCTCCAATTAATCCTCATTCTAGACGGTTCAATTCTAATAGAGTATGTTAGTATCACTCCCATTCTCACCAACACAACACAGAAGAATGCTGGGCACTTCGCCACCTTATTCAGAATTTAATTGATAGTGGTGTCCTGCAGTTGGCAGACGATGAAACTATGCTTCTTGAGAGTGGGAACACAATTCCTACAAGATGGAATGAAGTCATAGCAGTTATATCCACTGAGGATGATTTGGCTGCCAGACCTGTGATGCCCCCAAAATAGGTATACATCACCCATCTTGAATCGCCAAATACATGGTACAACATACAAATACAAACTTAATTATACAACCGTCGTGTAAAATACGATAAAACTTAATCTAAGAGTTTTAATAAGAATATTGTCATCTAGACAATATCCACACTCAATGGAGTCCTCATTACATTTATTGTCACACTATTTAATAGAATAGTGAGGACTACTAATACTATCATCTGGACCGTCACTCCGTTCCCCGACTAGTCCATGCTACGTTCTCATTTCCTGAAGAGAACAGTGAAAGAAAGGGTGAGCTCAACTAGCCTAGTAATAAATATTATGACTAAGATAATTCAGAATAAATTATCGTTAGCCTTCAATAGTGTTAAACTGATAAAATATAACAAACATCAAGTTTAACTGCAGCGGAACAAGCAATCTATTAAAAGAGTCAAGTAGAGAATAAAATCTATAATCTTTTATGATTTAAAAAGGTTTTTCATCACTTTTATCGTTGAGACTCAGCTTAATAAATAATCCACATAATCTCTGTACTACAGCCAAGGATATTCATTAGTATCACGACCACAAACAATCCATGCACTACGGGCCAAGGATATTCGTGTATTCATCAATGGTCATGATCATGCCAACAACTGTCCATCAATGCACTACGGGCTAATGAGGACTTTTATCACATCATTTATAACATTACGGTCATGATTATACCGAATAATCCATGGACATAATCATATCAAGTCCATCTATGCACTACAGGCCACATATGACTTTCAACATAATATAAACATGAGGATGATGACAATGATATAAGAATTCAATAAAACAAGTTCAAGAATTAATTTATCCAGGAACTAATAACGTCTAAATTTTCAACATGATACTGCTTTGTGGGGTAAGACTCAAAAATGCTCAGAAGAATATTTCCATGAAAAGATACTGGATGAAGCGCAAATATCAAGGATATTACACTAATTTCATGGAGTATAAAAGCCAAAACATTAATCAACTGAGTATAATAAAGAATGGAATAACAAAAGAAATCACCAGGCATGCGATAGACCACATAGACAGGTTATTCCAACAGAATAATAAATAACGGAACCAGGTCACGCGTAAACGTACAGACAGGATATTCCAGCTGGATAATAAATAACGAAACCAGGTCATGCGTAAATGCACACACAGGATGTTCCAACAGAATAATAAATAATGGAACCAGGTCATGCGTAACGTATAGACAGGATGTTCCAATAGAATAATAAAAAAATTGAATAACAGAAGAATTTCACCATGTACGTGGTACTTCGCATATACAGGTTATTCCAACATAATGATAAAGAATGGTATAACAAAAGAATTTCACCAAGTATAGGGTAGCTCAGCGTGATCTGAGTTATTCCAATGAAATAATAAAGAATGGAATAATGAAGTTCTCTTCATGAATAAGAAAGAAATAATACCCCTTAGGAGTACAACAAATAATATCCCTTACCGTAAAAGAAGAGTATTCTGACTGGTAGGGCGAGGATATTCTTGAAGAAAACTTGCACTACGCTCAAAGCTTTCTTAAACTCTAAAGAAATATGCTCAAGATTATAGAAGAGAATTCTCTGAATTTTTGGTGTGTTTTCAATTCTAACTAAGCATCCTATTTATAGGAGAATTGAAGCGGTACTGTTTAAGAAAAAATCACGGACGAAATAATTAATGAAATCACGAGCGTCTTCAGACGATTGAATTCTAATCAATTATCAAGTAAAAACAAAAAGCTAAAATCAACCACATATTGGTTTGAAAGAAAATGAACCACCCATGTCTCCTTTTTTGAATTTATTCTCCATGACATCTCATATACACCAAAATCATATATATATATATATAATACTTACCACCACCCACCAAATTCTCTTACCACACATTCACGGCACATAGTTTATATATTATATATATAACTTATATAATACACACACACACACACACACACACACACACACACACACATATATATATATATATATATATAATACTAATACAGAACTGAGACAACTTTCTACCGACGATTTTGGAAAATGGGTAAATGAGAATCCAAATAATACGCCAATATTTACAACAAATACTTCGTAAAAATCATCTCAATATTTTTAACAACATTTATCATCATTATTATAATTCGCAATATTAATCAACCAGGTCGTTCCCTGGAAAGAGGGGTCTTTCCAATAAGGATTTCTTCCTATTGGCGCGCAATTAGGTGACCAAACCTCTCCTTGGCAGAACTTTTAGACATCGTTAATATTGCAAATAATAATATTAATAACTCTGTCATCTCAATTATTTATTTAATAATATATAAAATATTGTCAATAATTGAATCAAATAATGTGAGAAACTATGCAGCAATTATTGTAGCAATAATTGAACAAAATCAAGTGACGTCTCACGTAAGCATCAATAATAAATACCGTGTGCTACTATGCAACCACGCGTATTCCTGTACTTTTAACACCGGGTGTTTCAACAGTTAACGGTAAAACTTCCGCCATTATTTTCATAAAATATTTTTGTCATTTTCTCAATCCGACAATAATTCCGTTGTGGGGTCCACCAATGATTTTGTCGTCGTACGAATATTCCGTGTTAAAACGAATATTCCTCGACCAATCGAATATTATATAACAACTTGCGTACTTTGCAAAATTTATAAATATTACCCACACCTATAACATTATATCAAATTCATTCCATAATATTTAAAAATGATATTTATAGAAAAATTACCTTTATTTAAAAAATGTTGGGGTCTTACAACCTCCCCTTCTTATGAAATTTCGCCCTCGAAATTAGGGTACATACCTGGTATGTTGAAGAGGTAAGGATACCTTGATTTTATTTTAGATTCTAACTCCTAGGTCATTTCCTTAACTTCGTGGTTTCTCCATAAAACTTTGACTTGAGGTATAACCTTGGAGCGTAGAATATGTTCCTTCTTATCCAAGATTTGAACAGGAACCTCTTCATACGTTAAATCTTCCACTATTTCGTCTGGTTCTAACTTAATAATGTGGTTTGGGTCTTCCACATATTTACGTAACATGGATATATGAAAAACGTTATGAACACGAGACATACTTGGTGGTAAAACGAGTTTATACGCCACAGTTCCTACTCGATCGGGGATTAAAAATGGGCCAATGAATCGAGGATTGAGCTTCCATCTCTTTCCAAATCTCGTAACTCTTTCCATGGAGCAACACGTAACAACACATGATCTCCAATATTGAATTTTACGTCTTTTCAATGAAGATCAACATAACTCTTTTGTCGATCTTGTGAGGTTTTTATACGTTGTCGGATCATTTGAATCTTTTTCGTAGTCATACATACTAACTCCGGTCCCAACAACGTTGCTTCACCCACCTCATCCTAGTATACTGGAGAACGACACTTTCTTCCATACAACGCTTCAAATGGAGCCATGCCAATACTTGCTTGATAATTGTTGTTGTAGGAAAACTCCACCAATGGTAAGAACTTGTCCCAACTTCCCTTGAAGTCAAGGACGCAGAGTCTTAATAAATCTTCAAGGGTTTGAATAGTCCTCTCTGATTATCTGTCCATCTGAGGATGATATGCCGAACTAAATCGTAAATTCGTGTCCATAGCTTTTTGCAAAAACTATGGATACTAGCATACCATGCAATCTTACAACCTCGTTTATGTACATACGAGCAAGACATTCAAGTGTATAAGTTTCTTGTATAGGTAAGAAATGAGCAGACTTGGTCAATCTATCAACAATGACCCAAATTGCATCTATGCCTTGAGAAACCTTGGGAAGACCAGTAACGAAATCCATGGTAATGTGCTCCCACTTCCATTCTGGAATTTCAAGTGGTTGCAATGGACCTTTTGGTACTCGATGCTCTGCCTTGACTCGTTGACAAGTTAAACACCTTGAGATAAATTGCGCTATCTCTCTCTTCATATTGCCCCACCAAAATATATGTCGAAGATCATGATACATTTTGGTACTCCCATGATGGATTGCAAATGATGTGTTGTGCGCCTTCATCATGATTTTATACTTTAACTCGGGGTCGTTAGGAACACAAAGTCTGGAGTTGACTCAAAGTATTCCTTCTTCATCGATTCTTGCTTCCGGCATAGCACCTTCTTGTACTTTCTTCCTCATACCCATCAGCTCCAGGTCTGTAGCTTGAGCAGCTTTAACTTTATCGATTAAAGTTGGTTCTACTCGTATATTCGCCATCATCACGTGGGTCCCTGGAGTCTTTATCTCTATCTCCATCCTTTGAAAGTCATACAAAATAGGCCTTTGCGTTGACAATATCGCTTTTCGTGCATATATGATCTTCTACTCAATGCGTTAGCTACCACGTTCACTTTTCCAGGATGGTATTGGATGGTATGATCATAATCTTTTAACAGTTCAAGCCAACGTCGTTGTCGCATGTTGAGTTCCTTTTGAATGAAGAAATATTTGAGGCTTTTATGATCCGTAAAGATCTCCACTTTCTCCCCATACAAGTAATGCCTCCAAATCTTTAGTGCAAAAACGACTGCTGCCTACTCTAGATCATGGGTAGGATAATTCCTCTCATATTCTTTGAGTTGTCGAGAGGCATAGGCTATGACTTTCCCATGTTGCATGAGAACACATCCAAACCCTTTGCCCGAAGCATCACTTTAGAAGACAAATCCCTCCGAGCCAGATGGTATTGTCATAACAGGTGCTAAAATAAGTCTCCTCTTGAGTTCTTGAAAACTCTTCTCGCATTCCTCACTGCAACCGAATTTTGTATCTTTTCGAGTCAGCAGAGTTAATGGAGTAGCGTTCGAGAAAACCCTTCTACGAATCTCCGATAATAACTAGCTAAGCCGAGAAAGCTATGTACTTCGGTCACTGATTTAGGTTGTTCCCAGCTTTGAATAGCTTCAATCTTTTTCGAGTCAATAGATATTCCATGACTTCATACCACGTGCCCAAGGAATGCTACTTCCTCAAGCCAGAACTTGCATTTCTTTAACTTGGCATAAAGCTTGTTTTCACGAAGCTTTTGGAGTATCAGCATCAAGTGTTGCTCATGATCTTCATGGCTTTTGGAATATATGAGGATGTCATCAATAAAGACGACCACAAAGTGATCCAAATATTCCTCGAATACTCGGTTCATCATATCCATGAAGGCAGCAGGAGCATTAGTCAATCCAAAAGACATGACTAGGAATTCATAATGCTTGTACCATGTTCTGAAAGCTGTCTTCGGAATGTCATTGGTCGTAATATTCAATTGGTGATATCCGGAACGAAGATCAATCTTTGAAAAGAATTTGGCGCCTTACAACTGGTCAAACAGGTCATCAATACGTGGCAACAGATATCTATTTTTGATGGTGACATGGTTCAATTCCCAATAATCAATACAAAGTCGCATACTCCCATCTTTCCTTTTCACGAATAGAACAGGAGCACCCCAAGGAGAAGTACTAGGATGAATGAAACCGATGTTGAACAATTCTTGTATTTGGGTCTTTAACTCCTGAAGTTCAATAGGAGCCATTCGATATGGGGCTTTGGAAATAGGTTTTGTACCGAGTTCAAGGTCGATACAAAATTCAATTTCACGCTCTGGGGGTAGGCCAGGAAGTTCTTCAGGGAATACGTCAGGAAATTTATTAACAATAGAAATATCATTCAAAACTGACGTATTTTTGTTTAGATCCGTGACATGAGCTAAGAAAGCTTGACATCCATTTTTCAATAAACGAATAGCTTTATGGCTTGAGATGACAGTGATTGATTTTAATGGTTTGGTCGCTTGAATTTGCATAATAGGTTGGTTAGGAATATGAAAGCTAACAATATTACAAAAATAATCAATTTTTGCATGATGAGTAGTTAACCAATCAATCCCTAGAATTACGTCAAATGCAAGTATTTTCAAGGAAATAAGATTGACAGGTATTGTGAGGGTACTGATTTGTACCAAACAAGACTTATAAACAGTGGATGTAATGAAGGTTTCTCTCAACGGAGTTTCAACAGATAAGTCAAAGTCTAATTTCTTCGGAGTCAAATTTAAACGTTGAACACAAGTAGGAGAAATAAAAGAATGGGTAGAACCGATATCAAATAAGGTATATACTTCGCTAGAATTTATGATAAGCTTACCCGTGATGACCTCGTTCGGGTTCCTTGCTTTCTGGGAGGTCACGACAAACGCTCTCCCTTGAACTACCGGTTTTGTTTTGTCTGGGATGGCCTTTGATGCCTCCATCCCAGCTGGACTTGACTTTGGTGCACGACAAAATCGGGCTTGGTGACCTTCTCTTCTACAATTATAACATGCTTTGGATGGCATCACGTAGTTTGGACTGATGTGTCCCTCCCCTCCACATTTGAAGCATATGATAGGTGGTCGTTCTCCTTCCTTGACGACAGGTGCTGATGCTGACGTCGTTCCATCATTGTTGAATCTTCTCTTCTTGAAATGTCTATTCTTATTGTTTTGGCCATGATTACCACCGAAGTGGTTACCATTTCTGGTATGTTGATTCCCTCCATGCTTATTGTCACCGCTTCGATGACTATTATCACTGGTATTATCATTTTGCCGGCTGCTCTCTTTTGGTTAGGTTGACTCATTATCGCGCCCCAATAACTGAGCCCTATTAACAACATCTGAATACAAACATTGTTTATGAGAGATAAGATATTGACATATCTCGGGTTTCAAACCTCTTAGAAACATTCGCGTCATTCTCTCCTCATTATCAACCAAATGGGACGCAAACCGGGATAACTAGGCAAATTTGGCTTCGTACTGCGACATGGTCATGTTGTTTTGCTCCAGCTTGATGAATTCTAGCTCTTTCATGTGATGAATACTTTCGGAAAAGTAATTTTTGTTTAACAGTTCTTGGAACTTCTCCCAGGACATCTTCATCTGGCGGCGAGTTGAGTACGCTTTCTGATTCCCACCAAGAATCTGCTCTCGCATAACATGAAGGTGGCAACGGGAACCTTTTACTCCTCGGAGCATCCAAAGACATCAAATATCTTGTAGATCTACTTTATCCACGTCTTTGCCTTAAGTAGTTTTGGCTCTTGAAAAAACTTTGGTGGTCCCAGTTCCTTGAACTGCTTAGCGGTGACCGTCCGAGAGTTGCCAGTGTTTCAACCTGCATTTTGGACAGGAGCCACTCTTTCCTGATGTTGCATGAATTTCATAAAGCCTCTGAACATTCCATCGTTCATCATCTGGTTCGTGTTGTTGTTTGCCTGAGGATTGTTGCCTTCATGTTGCACATTATCCTGATTATTGATCTGTAGAGACTCAACGGTCTCCTGTGCTCCATTGATGTTCTCAACATTCTTGGATGTCATTTTCAAATACTGCCACAAAATAAGGGTTAATTAACATATCACATATTATCCCTATACTCTGACCGACCAATTAAATACCAAATAAACTTAGGTAGGTCATACTAGCGAAGGAATTCCCCATCTCTCCCCTCCTAGTTCTTGTCTCACATCTTAGCCAGGGATCATATCCCTAAGCTTTGATACCAATTGTGACGCCCCCAAAATAGGTATACATCACCCATCTTGAGTCGCCAAATACATGGTACAGAATATAAATACAAACTTAATTATACAACCATCGTGTAAAATACGACAAAACATAATCTAAGAGTTTTAATAAGAATATTGTCATCTAGACAATATCCACACTCAATGGAGTCCTCATTACATTTATTGTCACACTATTTAACAGAATAGTGAGGACAACTAATACTATCATCTGGACCTTCACTCCGTTCTCCGACTAGTCCCGGCTACGTTCTCATTTCCTGAAGAGAATAGTGAAAGAAAGGGTGAGCTCAACTAGCCCAGTAAGAAATATTATGACTAAGATAATGCAAAATAAATTATCTTTAGCCTTCAACAGTGTTAAACTTATAAAATATAACAAACATCAAGTTTAACTGCAGCGAAATAAGCAATCCATTAAAAGAGTCAATTAGAGAGTAAAATCTACTATCTTTTATGATTTAAAAAGGTTTTTCATCACTTTTATCACTGAGACTCAGCTTAATAAATAATCCACATCATCTCTGCACTACGGCCAAGGATATTCATTAGTATCACGACCACAAACTATCCATGCACTACGGGCCAAGGATATTTGTGTATTCATCAATGGTCATGATCATGCCAACAACTGTCCATCAATGCACTACGGGCTAATGAGGACTTTTATCACATCATTTATAACATTATGGTCATGATTATACCGAATAATCCCTGGTCATAATCATACCAAGTCCATCTATGCACTACAGGCCACAGATGACTTTCAACATAATATAAACATGAGGATGATGACAATGATATAAGAATTCAATAAAACAAGTTCAAGAATTAATGTATCCAGGAACTAATAACGTCCAAATTTTCAACATGATACCGCTTTGTGGGGTAAAACTCAAAAATGCTCAGAAGAATATTTCCATGAAAAGATACTGGATGAAGCGCAAATATCAAGGATATTACACTAATTTCATGGAGTATAAAAGCCAAAACATTAACTAACTGAGTATAATAAAGAATGGAATAACAAAAGAAATCACCAGGCATGCGATAGACCACATAGACAGGTTATTCCAACAGAATAATAAATAACGGAACCAGGTCACGCGTAAACGCACAGACAGGATATTCCAGCTAAATAACGAAACCAGGTCATGCGTAAACGCACAGACAGGATGTTCCAACAGAATAATAAATAATGGAACCAGGTCATGCGTAACGTACAGATAGGATGTTCTAATAGAATAATAAAAAATAGAATAACAGAAGAATTTCACCATGTATGCGGTACTTCGCATAGACAGGTTATTCCAACATAATGATAAAGAATGGAATAACAGAAGAATTTCACTAAGTATAAGGTAGCCCGCGTATACAGGTTATTCCAACAGAATAATAAAGAATGGAATAACAAAAGTTCTCTTCATGAATAAGAAAGAAATAATACCCCTTACGAGTACAACCAATAATATCCCTTACCGTAAAAGAAGAGTATTCTGACTGGTTGGACGAGGATATTCTTGAAGAAAACTTGCACTACGCTCAAAGATTTCTTAAACTCTAAAGAAATACGCTCAAGATTATAGAAGAGAATTCTCTGAATTTCTAGTGTGTTTTCAATTCTAACTAAGCATCCTATTTATAGGAGAATTGAAGGGGTACGGTTTAAGAAAAAATCATGGACAAAATAATTAATGAAATCACGGGCGTCTTCAGACGATTGAATTCTAATCAATTATCAAGTAAAAACACAAAGCTAAAATCAACCACATGTTGGTTTGAAAGAAAATGAACCACCCGTGTCACCTTTTTTTGAATTTATTCTCCATAACATCTCATATACAGCAAAATCATATATATATATATATATATATAATACGTACCACCACCCACCAAATTCTCTTAAATATTAAAACATATAATCCATTCACCCACCAAATTCTCTTACCACACACACATTCACGGCACATAGTTTATATATTATATATATAACTTATATAATACGCACATGTATATATATATATATATATATATAACTTATATATATATATATATAAATATAATAATACAGAACTGAGAAAACTTTCTACCGACGATTTTGGAAAATGGGTAAATGAGAATCCAAATAATACGCCAATATTTACAACAAATACTTCATAAAAATCATCTCAATATTTTTAACAACATTTATCATCATTATTATAATTCACAATATTAATCGACCAAGTCGTTCCCAGGAAAGAGGGGGCTTTCCAATAAAGATTTCTCCTATCAGCGCCTTGATTAGGTGACCAAACCTCTCCTTGGCGTAACTTCTAGACATCGTTAATATTGCAAATAATAATATTAATAACTCAGTCATCTCAATTATTGATTTAATAATATATAAAATATCGACAATAATTGAATCAAATAACGTGAGATACTATGCAGCAATACTGTAGCAATAATTGAACAAAACCGAGTGACTTCTCACGTAAGCATCAATAATCAATACCGTGTGCTACTATGCAACCACGCGTATTCCTGTACTTTTAACACTAGGTGT
This sequence comes from Panax ginseng, assembly GCA_020205605.1. NCBI lineage: Eukaryota > Viridiplantae > Streptophyta > Magnoliopsida > Apiales > Araliaceae > Panax > Panax ginseng. Next base: position 144,435,077 of record CM035139.1, read on the forward strand.
TTCAACAGTTAACGGTAAAACTTTCGCCGTTATTTTCATAAAATATTTTTGTCGTTTTCTCAATCCGACAATAATTCCATTGTGGGGTCCACCAATGATTGTGTCGTCGTACAAATATTCCCTGTTAAAACGAATATTCCCCGACCAATCGAATATTATATAACAACTTGCGTACTTTGCAAAATTTATAAATATTACCCACAACTATAACATTATATCAAATTCATTCCATAATATTTAAAAATGATATTTATAGATAAATCACCTTTATTAAAAAAAAAGTTGGGGTCTTACAAGACCACACACAATACAAGCAATTCAACTCAAAGGTACTAACAATCCTTTGAAAGTGGCTGCACCAAGGCCAATTACATTGCCATATAGACCACAGTATCCTATTGTCAGCCTACAAAAAGTACCATGGAATTATGGACAGGCTGAAGGATCCACATCCCATATAACTGCAACAATGTTGAAGGAGAATCCACTATATCTTCCCCATCGGGTGATGAAGTCTACCATTAAATCAAAGGGTAAAGTTTCCATGGAGAAAATTGAAGAGTTCCTCCGTACTATGGGCCATAACAAAGCCAAGGTGGTTTTAATCTTGAAAAAAGCTCCACAATAAATTTCTATACTTGACTTGCTTTTCTCTTCTGAAGAACACCGGAAGGTCTTGCTAATGGTTTTGGAAGAAGCCCGTTTGCCGAAATCAATGGATGTTAAAAATTTCCAACATCTGGTTGATCACATTTTTAACAATAATGTGATATCTTTCACTGATAACGACATACCTCCCAAAGGGACTAGTCATTGCAAATCATTGCATATAGCGGTTTTGTCCTCTGGATATATGGTGGGAGGAGTTCTGATAGATGGAGGTTCATCCTTGAATATCTATCCTTATTCCACTTTGGAAAAGTTGAACATCAATCCCAAGAGGATCAAAAACAGCTGTACGATTATCAAAGCTTTATGGATCCCGATAAAACTCTGTTGGAGAGATTGAATTGCCAGTGGAGATTGGTCCACATACATTCTGCGTATCTTTTCATGTTCTCAAGATAAATACAAGATACAACCTATTTTTGGGAAAACTGTGGATTCACATGGCTGGAGCCGTCCCTTCTACCTTTTATCAGCACCTTCAATACATTATCAACAACAGCATAGTCGCTGTTAATGCTGAGCCAAAATCAGCAAATAACTCCTCCTCGATAGGAGAATCAATGTCCTCCACGGGATCTCCACCCTCTGAATCGATGCCCGGCTCTCTAGATACAACCGTAGCTGATGCAGTCTTTGTTTCCATCCATACAGAATACTCTGTCGAATAGCCCGGATGGCTAATAGAAAACTCAGTTAGCTCACGCTGATCCCAACATGCATACACCCTAGATTTGTCCTCTGCTGACAAGTGGCGAGAAGCCAAGCGCTGACCTAATGCCCCTTCAAAAGGATGGAAGTCCTAAAACTGGTCGAACTGTGACATCACAGCTAGTGGGTGGTAAGTCGTCATGCCCCTCAAACCAGCTAAAGGGAGATAATCCATGCCAGGCACATGAGTAATGAAGCTGTATGGTGAACTGAGCCCTGTACACGACAAAATACCAAATGGATCTCCGATTCCGGATAAAAACGTTGACCAGGATGTAGCATCTGTACACTCCGCTGGCTGAAAGGAGTAAGACATTGCTATCTCGTGGGTAAAATAGTATATATGCCGTCGAAAGGTGCTATATAGTCTCAGCTATGATATGAACCACACATACAACATGACCAAGCTGCCTATGAATACCCCTGTGGGATAGGTATGACAGTACGTGGTGGATCTTAATGTCCCTATCACAATCATTGGTATAATGGTATGACCCTCTCTGAGAGCTCTCACTGCCATGATGACACCGATTTCCATCTCATCCATGTACAGTGGCATGTACACATAAGACACTACGCACATAACGAGTACATCTACTCTAGCTACACGCCACTGGTCCTTTGGTGTGGTGAAATCCCCTGAGTATCGTATTGTCCTCTGAGCCAAATCTGTCTATCAAAAATTGTTTAGATATCACATGGCCAGATGTAATCTCATCCTATACTACTCTACACCTCAGCCCAATGAGGGTCATAAATTGCTGGCTCATGTCGTCGATAGTCATCCACGCGCAAGGTCTGTCTAATAGCAGCGCCGTCAACCGTGCATACTCCTCCGAGGTTGGAGTTAACTCCTGGATACCAAACCAGAAAACCTACCTCTTCGGTATCCAATGCTCCAGCATACCCTCTACAAAGCCTGCGGGAACCTGAAACATCAGGAGGGTCATAGAATGCTGTAATAACTGATCTACGGTCACCCTCTCTAGAGGTTATAAACTATCATGCCACGACCTCAGACGGGAGGCTACCAACACTGGTGAGGTGTGATAAATGCAGCTAACTATCGAAGAAGGCATCTATGTGGGCCGTATCATAAGACCATCCAGGGGTCAATGCTAAATATCCCTCGACATACATACATATGCATAACATAATACATGCGTGATAAATAATAGATGACAATATGATGTAGGGAATAACAGTATACATTCCTAAGTACATCATCATCTAATACATCTCTGTACAGCTAAAAATATAGGGAAATGGCGCACATACGCCTAACAACTAATAGAGGCCTATCAAAAGATATAGTGAGAATGGGGCACAACCACCTAGTATCTAACAGATGCCTATCAAAAGATATAACGAGAATACACATCAGAAGAAGACAATAGTGTCAATGTCTACATCATCAATCCTGTCCACTTGATGTAACTCCTCCTGAGTCACTGGATCTCCATCAACGGCGATATCAGGCCTATACAACGGAGGATCTGCACCGGCAAAGCTATATGGGTCACCTGAGGGGCCAACGCTTGAGTTAGAAGGATCAAAGGTATCTTCCTCTGAAGGATCTTTGCCCAAATCTCGGATAAAGAAATGTGCCCGGTCCAACTGCCGGGTCAAACTGTGTCAAATGAGTCGGATATTTGACACAGGCCATCCAATCTGCCCTCATCACGGATCCAAGAACCATATCCCCCATAAACAGAGTGGTGCGGGTCTGGGCTTCGATGGTACGAGGGGACCACCAAGGCTGGAACATCTCCTGAGTATAAAGACCCTCTGACAGGGTAAAACTGTAAACACCAATCAATGGGATATCAATAATGGGCGACTGTGATACAGGCCAATAACGCCTGGCAGGAGGTAAGATTGGTACACGGATCTCCCCTGTGGTGCTCTTAGTAGTACACTTTCCTAAAATAGAGCTCCCATCCTCCATTAGTGAATAGAGGAATCCTACGGGTGGATATCACATACTCTACACCAGTCGGGTACCCATCCTCAAACCCAACGATTAAATGCTCCCCTGAATAGGGAATCCAAGTAATAGCATCAGCTGTCAACAACTCCAACTGTAGACGACAATGGAGTGATGCCATCGCCGTCCTCATGGATAGGTATCTAAACCTAACACACTCACAGGACACAAACATGGGAGCCTCTCGTAGGCCCAAAATTGAGAAACATAAAGGGAAACATCTGTTGTCAATCAACACTCTTAACCTGTACATGGGAAATCACAAGAGAACTACTCACTAGCAGAAATGGGTAAAATCCTAACCAAGCCTCTGTCAAACTTTGCGAACGCATGCGTATGCCCTTGAGGAAATAGGAAAAGGTGTAGGAGCCCCAATCATACTCTCCAATACGGTCCACATCTCATGTGGCACTCACCAAAGTGAATGATATCGTGGAAGAGTTATCTGCTATAAAGCAGGCCCTAAGGATTATAAGGAACAATCGCCGAAGAATGCAATCCCTAACTCTCACGTCATCGGGTATGAGCTCACTCAAAAGCCCCCTTATAGCATCTATGCTCAAAGGACCTATACGGACCGTTCTACCCTTAAGAGCCTCAGCCGAGACTCCCAGCAAAGATCTAACAGCCGTCGGGGTAATATCTGTCGTACATGGCACTAGCGCCCCTCCAAACTCCATACCTGTGATAAACCGCCAATCCATCAGCATCATCATCACCTCACAGTCTAACAAATGGAGAGTCTGAGTCTGGTGAAACTAGCGCTCAGACAATGCCCTGAGATAACCCCAGGGACAATGATGGGGGAGGATGGAAAAGAACGCCTTGAAGCCCCAATCATGCACAATCGCTCGATAATCAGTATGCATAGCCTGATATGTAGAGTGAATGATGAACCAGTTCCCTTGAGGCTGCGTAAAGCCTGGAACCTACATCAGAAAAGTGGATCAACATCAAAATCCTTCACTCCTCATCAATAGGAAAGAAGGAAGATCAAACCCAGCTTGTACCTCGTTTGCATGGAAGTAAACTGAGGGGTGTCAACTCAAATCACCCAGAAGCTCTAGGATCATCACCTGAATTCCTAAAAGATCCCAACAGGGAACATGAGCAGCAGGAGCGAGGTCCATAACTGGTACATCCTCCTCCTCGTCCTCGATATCTGGTACATCAACCCAGGCAGGACATATCACCGTCTCTGCCAGACGACGAGGCACATCAAAGGCCCTCCTCTGCACACCTGAAGTGGTCCTGTAGGAGCTACTTAGCTAATTTGGATCCATATATCTGGACACAAGTCTCTAAATCACCTCAAAAAGGGTGTGGTAAACTCTAACCTGCAGCTTTTTCAAATGTATTCTATGACTACATGCATGCATGCATTATTTTAACATACGTCTACAGTAGAGTTAAAAATGCATGACTACTCAATACCTATATTTTGGAAAATTTTGCCATAGTCTCCTGTATAAATAGGACTATCCACATGCACATAGGCATGACTAGGTGGCCATTCAGTAGCACACCTACCCATAGTCATAAATATCCTATATGCACTATAACATCAATGACATAATCCGTAAGGGTAGCCTAATTACTAAGTTTACTTTGCTTTACCACATTTGCTCATTTATCCTCAAATAGGATAAGAAATAGCATGAAAAAGGTGTCAATTTGACTATCTTAAAAGTCAGTTTTTTTTTACATTATTATGTTTAGCATGGTTAAATACTAACATTTACTGTGTTGAATACTTTTTATCAAGTTATATGAGCATGCATATTCACTAGTACATGTTTTAAAGCATTTCTTATGATAACTCATTTTCCAATGGATAAAAACTGGAAAAGAAGACATGCATACATTACCAGGGCAGTGTAGAACACTTGTACGGTGACAGAATTTGTAGAAAGACGCCCGAACTCAACAAATCTAAAGAAGATCTCTCGAATTTCCTGTGTGGCGCAATATGAAAATGACTTATGAAAGCACCAAGCCATTTAAGGCCACCCACGGCTGGCCGCAGGTGTACCTGTGGCTCTCCTGGGTGGGGCTCACCCCTCCGACTTGGTTTAGGTTGAGTTGCAAAAGAGGTTTCATAAGCTAAAAAAGCCAAATCAGGAAAAAAGATGTTACGCGATTAAACAAAAAAACATGAAATCCTGGTTTTCAGATACCAAACTGTGGGTCTACATGTCACTCATTGGTATTCGCCCAGTTAAATGGTTTACTATACCGATGATCACAAAAGTTGCAAACTACACTCAACAATACCTCATGAAGGTCCGATGCCATGTGTTCGGGGTCTGAACCCCAAAACCTTTTTCCCCAGTGAAAACTGTATCAGCCGTTGATGAACACATCAATGAAGGTTAAGCAACCTTGACGGCATTCAGCCGATGGCAAGTAAATCCAGCAAGGTATCAAAAACCATCCGATGATCTTATTCGTTGATGCATACGTCAATGAAGGTCAAGCAGCCTTGACATCACCCACATCAAGAATTTCATCCGTTGATGTACATTTCAATGAGGGTCAGCCAGCCCTGACAATACAGACTGTTGGCAGTAACTCCGACTGAACAATGGAAGGACCTGGCGACACAAACCAGGAAGGACCATCCTCGTCGGGGAGGACCGATGATGGAATATTTTATACAAGGTCTTCTACAGATAAAATACATCCCCAAAGGTCTCTTATATGTGAGAGGTATATCCTCAGTGTAAAGTATGTACCAAGGATTAAGGACTTTGGTGATAACCCCAACGTCAACATCCTGGAAGTTGCTGAGAACTCTCGATCACACGTTCAAAATAGTTTATTAAGGTTGTCAGTGATAACATAAATCCCTGGCAGAAGTCATGGGAGCCCGCAGTCATCACATCCTGTTGGAGAACAATCCAACAAACCACATGCATTATGCATATACATCATGCTGCAGTACATTCCATCATGATTATCTTACCACATTTTAAGTGTCTAGTATTCTTTATCCTATCCATGCCATGGAATTGCATGAATATGATAAAGAGGGGCCTCTGTAGACACTCAGAATTTTTTTCATTCTTATTACTAACATTACAGGAGGGCAGAATCGTCTTTTAGAGATAACCTTGGAGGACAACTCAGCTCAATCCTAGAGATAACCCTGGGATACTCAGTTTTTATCATCTCGAAGATAACCCCGAGATAATTACTTTCATCCCAGAAACAACACAGGAAGTTTTAGCATCAACCTCAGAGATGACCCGGAGAGTGCAGTTTTAGTTCCGGAGATAACCCCAGAAAAGTTCATTTCCACCTTTGCAATCAGCTTCAACCTCGGAGATAAAGCCAAGGCACTCAGTCCCAAACCTAGAGATAACCCCGGGAGGTCAAGCACACATCAGAGATAACCTTGAGGACATTCAGCACTTATAGCAGCCCAATCTTAGAGATAACCCTGAGCAACGACTATTATATCAGCCAAATCGGAGATAACCTCGGTGAGGGGCACAATCATCATTTTTCCACCTCGATCCCACATGCATGCCATTTAAACACATTTCAACATATATTCTATATAACAGTGTCCTACAAGAACCAAATATCTCTAATCCCGAGTGTCTACTACACAAGACAGCACACCGGTTAGAATTTGAAGACTTGAAGACCAAGGGCATGGTCCCATCTTCCTGAATTTGCACAACCTCTAATCCCATGTCATTGTGTAGCTCTCGACAACCGCACTCCAAAAAAGTTCTTATAAACCTCAATCGAATGCTCGAATTGAAGTTCTGAAAGTTTGAGTAGACAACACGTTGCATGCATGCACGTACTTCGAGACGACAAGACTCGCGAAACCCGGGGCACCCCAGGCAGCCTCTACGACTACTGCAAGTACACCTGCGGCTCCCCCTCTATAAATAGACTGCTTGGGGTGGGCATTTTACAAGAGAAAATGGCGAGGAAATATATCTTCACCTAGAAGGAGTTAAATATATGGTAGAGAAGGTGGTTAGAGTTGATAAAATATTACGACTGAGATATCTTTTATAATCTAGGAAAAGTAAATGTAGTAGCCGACACGCTAAGTAGGAAGGGTAGGGAAAAGCTATCAATGTTAACGACTTGGAATTAGTTAATAACGGAGATAGCAAGAATGGAGATAGAAGTTAAATTACTGAGTGAAGCGGTAGAGATGTTATTCACAATGGAGACTCAACTAACGATAGTGGAATGAGTTAAAGAAGTACAATTAGGTAACGAGGACTGCGAATGAATGAAGAAAAGGATGGAGGATGAAGAGAAGACTAAGTATAACCTTGATAAGGAAAGATTACTTCATTTTGAAAGAAGAATTTGGGTTCCAAATAATTTTGAGTTAAAAGACGAGATAATGAATGAGGACCATAGTTTGAGGTACTCGATACATCCAGACAGTACTAAGATGTATCAAGACATTCGACAAAACTTTTGGTGGCCAAACATGAAAAGAGAGATAACAGAATATGTTAGTAAGTGCTTAACTTGTCAGAAAGTTAAGGCTGAACACCAACGACCGAGTGGATTATTGCAATCACTAGAGATTCTAAAGTGGAAATAGGAGAATATCACAATGGACTTTGTGGTGGGACTTCCAATGACAAAGAAGGGATACAACGTTATTTGGGTAATAGTAGATCGGTTGACGAAATCGGCTCACTTCTTACCAATAAGAGTTACGTATAACCTAGAGCAATTGTAATAACCCGGGATTTTGAATAAATTTTATGAATAAATTTTTTATTATTATTATTAATATTGATTGTTAATATTGTGTTGTGTATCTGTGATACGAGTCTCAAGTAGTGGTCAATTTGTGTATTGACTGAAAAATGTGAGTAGAGTTATTCTTAACAGCTTTAGAAACCCTAACCCTAATTCTGAATAGAGATTTGATAGAAAATATAACTAAAATAATTATATTGGTATTTATGTGTTTGTACTGTATAGAATTATTGATCAATGATTGATCGGATAAGGTTTCAAATTAATAAACCCTAATAAGAGACTAGAAACCCTAATCGTATGCCGGGAAACCCTAATTTTAAGACCGAGATTCCTAAACCCTAATTAAGAAACCCTAATCCTAATTGGCAAGCCTAATGTGTTTATTAAATGCTAATATGATTAGGAAAATCTAATATAATTAGAAAACCCTAATTGTAATTTAGAAATTTTAATTTGTCTAATTAAAACCCTAATTAGAAATTTTAGAAATTAAAGTTGTAAAATCTAAGGGTTAGAACCTTAAACCCTAAGGGTTTGGAAAATGTCATGTATACCATTAAAAATATAAGGACAATGTCTAAATTACCCTTTTAGTGTATTTTTGAGAGCTAACTTGCAAATCTTACCATATCAAGGGTTGGTGACCTAATTATTTGACTTTGCACAACCAACAAATCCAGCAAATTAGCCTCTAATGGACAGCTATCAGATCATACATTGCATTTAAGTGATTATAAATAGATTTGAGAGAGAGAAAGTCCATTCATTTGCTCATTTTTCTCTCAGGCTCTCACCAACTATCTCTCTCACAAAGACCTCCGAATTTGTTAAGTAGATCAGTCACACAAACAGCCCATAGATAACCTTATATCAAATTGGAGAGCATAGATCAAGATTTAAACTTGAAGGTATAAAAGCCCTAACCTATTTTTGATCTTTCATGTTAAGAAAAAAATTATGTTTATATGTTTGTATTTGTGTGAGAAGTCATTTTATGATGATCTATAATTATCCATCATGGATCCATAACATCAAAGTGCCTTAAAATTGTATTTTTTAAAAACTATTCTTGAGCTTGAAAAGTGGTCTGACAAGCATATGTCAGTCGCTCTAAATCTTTCTGTGATTTTGATTTTTCTTGTTTTATGTGTTAGATCTGTAGTTTGGTATGTAGGAGATCTTTGATCTGGAAGTGGTATCACAGCCATTGGATGTCTAGATCATAAGTTATTATCGGTTAAAGTCGGTTGATCGACCATGACCGAGTAAAATCTGGGCAACCCATAAAGTATTTTTCAGTGTCTGACAACAATTTTCGAAGCCCATATCTGTTTGTGTTTAAGTGTTTTAATGATGTTGTTGTAACATATTTGTAGCATGTTATCTGTACTGTAGATCCATGCCTTAAGAACCCACAATCAGTCAACAGATTGATTGTAGCAAGTGGTCAAAGTAGGCCACTCGACCATGACTTGAAATTCTGGAATTTTCAGAAATGGTTTTGCATGAGCTTCTGATAAGGTTTGACCATGTCATAACCTGTGAATCTGTTGTTGTTGGCCTGAGATAATGATCTATATTTGTTCCTTGTCATATGTAGTAGATTTATGGACCAAGAACCCACCTTTTTTATGACCAGAACATGTATATAATCGACCTAGAATATGCCTACTCGGACTGCCTGGGTTTCTAGAAAACCCAGGTAAGGTCTGACAATGAATTTGAATTTCCAGAACTTCATGATGTGTTGTTGTATGACCAAGTTGACGATTGATTCGTGTAGTGTTACATAAACACAACATAAGCAATGTTTAAACAAGCCTAGAACAGATTTGAGCAGAGAATTAATCGAGGTCAAACAAGGCATGTTGATAGCTAAGCTGTCAGTGTTTTTGAGCTCAAGAACACCAACAGCGATGCTTAGTGTCGCTATAGGCTATAGCGACGGTTTCTAATATTTTTAATTTCTGATTTTCCAAAAATTAATTAAAAATAGAAAATAAATTCTAAAAATTACAAAAATAGTTTTAAAAATTATTTTAAATTATGAAAAATAATTTTTGACTATATGGGATATTTTTCATTAATATTTATAATTATTTGAATATTAATGATATTTAATTAGTTTATTAAATAATTAGTGAAAAAATGATTTTAATATTATAAAAATCATTTTAAATAAGAATAAAGTATTTAAAAATATTTTGAGTTATAAAATGTAACTTTTAATATTTTTAGAGAATTTTCATTAATAATTTAATATTGAAGAAGGAGGGAGCCTGTTTTACTTGCGGGTCGAAGGATCATATGGCTCGTGACTGCCCTAGAAAGACAGCGGGAGGTGCAAGTGGAGACAAGGGAAGCAACAGCGGTGGTACGTTGAGTATCACTGGGCAAGTGCAATCAAGCCGACCTACTGCTAGAACTTTTAATATGACCGTACAAGATGCTGTACAGTCAAAGGATGTGGTGTCAGGTATCATTCTGATCAATGGTATTAATGCTTATGTGTTATTTGATTCGGGTGCTACTTGTTCATTTATATCCGATGATTTTGCTAGGAATTTAGATTTGCCTCAGGAAGAATTAGATTTCCCTTTAAGCATAGAGATCGCGGATAGGGAAGTGATTCCTGTTAGGTGTACATATAAGATGTGACGCCCCTAAATTTGGGTATCTTCCAACCCAACAGATGGTGCTCCACAGTGCTACAGTTCACACAAACATTCAATCGAAAAGCCTCAAAAGAATGAATATGTCTTATATATATTGCAAATCAATATTACCATTCCCCAGCTTCTTTATAACCGTTACAATTTTTCTTGTCATAATATCAAATATTATCATTACAACCTATACTATTACATAAGTAATCTATAGGTTCGTCTTCGCCTTTCCTTTATCCTTGTCGGATCCTTCGATCCGTTCGGTCTTAGCTGCATTCATATGGTTCAAGCAAGAGTGAGCATGACTAGCTCAACAAGTACAACAATTCTATTTAACAATATGCTTGAATCATACAAATCATATATCTTCAATAACTGAACAATAGTTATGAAGTACTATCGATAATTCAAAATAGCACTTCTCTTTTCTTTAAAACATTTCACAATGTAATATGCAGTAAAACATCAATTCCAGTCCAAGACCTTAAGCATTTCATACTTTCTTTGAAAAGGACATCCCAGCACAAAGTCCGTAAGTTAAATTCGGCATTTCTTACGAGCACGTCTAGGTGATCAGCCTATAATACTCTATGTTGATCAACACTACATTCATTAAACGTATGTACATATAAGTTGTGGCAACCTCATGTGCTTGTCGTTTGACGACAAAACATTTTTAGCATACTCAGTCTTCGTTTGAAAACCACAACAATATAGCTTGGTAAAACATTAACCATACATCAATAGATTCTACAAAATCCAAACATCTTAAGTCTAGCCGAAAGAATTGGCTTTGACTTCATCATACAACAATTCATGGGTAAGAATACATGAATCACAAATCTTGTCTAGATTGAACATATACAAGGGTTAGAATACATGCCTTCAGCGTCTGCTACTGTTATTACACGTTCACGCTAAATCTTTAAGGTCTCTACAGTAGATGATCATATCATATAACACATTAGGTCATGATAAAACATACATAGTTCCTAAAGAATTTTACCCTTCTTCTCAATCTAATCACATATTAGACTTGTTACTATTGGTTCCGGCTTTCCGTTATAGTTTACATCATCATTTCATTCACGTTTGATTACTTATCTTCAACCTTTATGCATCATAATTAAGGTTTAACAAAGCTTTAACAATGTTATAATTAAGCTTTTACTTTATTGTTAAACAACTACCATTGTTGCTATACTTGTAACCCTTCCTTACTATGCATTCCTTAAAATTTTGGCGTTGTGGCGCCAAATCTCTTCTATACACTCTTGCTCCAAATACGGAGTTAATAGTGTAGGCGGCCCAGACTCGACGCTATGGCGCGAGTCCCAGTTCCATATGTCGCATTGTGGCTCGACTCTTCAGTAGGTTAAGACACTATACAAAATGCAGCCATTACACATTTCAACAACAGAAATTTGGCCAGCCTGACTCAGTGCACCAGATAGCTTGGACAGTTTTTGAACTTTGCAAACTTCCCGGACTCCAAATTTGATCATTTTAAGTCCGAATTGGCTCGTTCAAAAGCCATTAGCTCACAAATCACATACTCTATATGTCAATGTAAGAATTTTATATTTTTAACTTCGTTAACTCAAAATTCACCTATTGGTTCATTTTTAACAAAAATGATAAACGTCCGTGAACGTTCAACGCTCGTTTCTTCGTTCTAAGTCGGTACTCGACAATTTTTGATTCCGCAACTCTATAATACCAAATCAGACTTGTTCCCATCGAAAACCAATGTTTCCGAGCTCAATATCAAAATTTGACCTCTAATCCGAGAATTTCACGAATTCGACGATTATCGTCCAATCATGAAAATTCTGGCATAACTTCGTTACTTATGATTTGATTATCATTTCAAATGATCTCTATCCATCATATTGAAATTTAAACCTACACATTACATCAACTTATTTTCATGATAAGTTATGGCTTATTCTTCATGAGTTTATAACTTATCATTGTATAAACTACATATAGTTCAATTCTCATGACTTATGATAGTTTAAGTCTTCTATCCATCATTCTTATATACTTTTAACATACCAAATTCATTCATGTAAATATGATACAAGTCTTACAAGTTCTTCCTTAATTCATAGCTTATCTATGAACAAAGTGCTTATTCTCGACTTATTAGGACTTAAGCCCTTGGTTTATTTCTTCCTATCATTCTTGACATACATGATCATTAATCCACACTTCTCTTATCAACCTAAAATGGTAGATATGGAAAGACTAATGACATAGGATCATTACCTTTGTTGAACTAGTTTTTCTTCTTCTTTTCTAATAGTAGAGGTTTAACTTATTCTTGCTTAATCTCTCTAATCAATAAGTAGAAAAGTGTTGGATGAAAAAGAACAAGTAACAAATGAAATCCAAAGCTTAGTATTTATATGATTTGCTACGTTAGGGCAAATTGGACAAAAACTAATCCCACCTCCTTTTACACCTCCATACTATTCATTACCCATTTATTAAGTAAACTTGCTCCCTACACTAATTACTTGGCCATCACACTAATATCTTGGTCATCACATAATTGTCTTGGTCACCAAGAATAACCACATGCTCATGGGTTGCCCTATGGATTACCTTAACCCATTGGATCCTAGCTTGGGCTTGGATTAATTAACTTAACTTAAGCTTTTGGGCTTTAACATTTCTCCCACTTGGGCTTGCACATTATATTCCACTGGACTCTACAAATTGCCAAATAATCCCATAATTCCATTTTAATTGGCTAAAAGCCTTATTACATATTATTTACGTATTATTCTCGTATTTTAACTCGTATACTAATTCATAATATACAATATTCCATCCTTCATACATACTTGTATCATACATCGTAGCATACTCATATTCGTTACCTCGTACAATATATACGTATCATACGATCATTACATTCATTTCCTTAATGCTTTATTTTCCTTAACATTCTCGAATTAAGTCCGCATGCGAAAAATTACGTTTTCCATACTTGAATTATTATTACATAATCCAATTCACTTCGATATTCTATCATTACATATTTCTCGAAAGTTCAAAATAATTCCCGAACAAAAATCGATGAATAGTGTTTTTTGGAAAATTTCTCGAAAAACTTTTATTTTCGTCTTGGAAATTTAAACACTTTAATTCTCTCACGTAGTCAAAATACTACTAAGTTCCGACGTTTCTAGGTTATAGAACGACATTCATCTTACTAAAATGTAATAATAACAAGTAATATAATTTTATTAAATAAAATTATTTTACAAAGGATCCGAATTTCTCGGTCGTTACATTCTTCCCCTCTTATAAAGATTTTGTCCCCAGAATCTCGTCTCACATTACGCAAACAATTGAGGGTAATCCTTCCTTATCTTTTCTTCCAATTCTCACGTTGCCTCTTCTACATCGTAGTTCTTCCATAATACCTTCACAGAAGGTATGACTTTGTTCCGCAGAACTTGCTCTTTTCTATCGATAATTTGAATCGGCATCTCTTCATACGTTAAGTCCTTCTCGATAAGAATAGGCTCATACTCTATTACGTTCTTATATTACGGCTTATAAGGACCTAACACAGATACGTGAAACATATTATGTATTCGTTCTAAGTTTGGAGGTAATGCTATCATATATGCTACCTCATCTACCCGTTTTAACACTTTAAAAGGTCCTATAAACCTTGGACTTAACTTTCCTTTCTTTCCAAAGTGTATCTTTCCTTTCTAGGGAGATACCTTTTGAAACACGTAAGAGCCTACTTCAAACTCCCTATTTTCTCGATGCGAGTCAGCATACTTCTTCTGTTTGTCTTAAGCTGCTACGAGACGTATTCGTATCAACTTCATCACATCCGTTATTTGCTGCACCAATTTTAGCCCTAGCATTCGGCGTTTTCCCACTTCGTCCCAAAACAATGGTGTTCTGCACTTCCTCCCGAACAAAGCTTCGTAAGGCGGCATACCTATGCTTGCATGATAACTAATGTTATACGCAAACTCTACTAATGGTAGATGATCATCCCAACTACCCTTGAAATCCATAATGCAATACCTTAACATATCTTCTAACTTCTAAATTGTTCTCTCGCTCTGTCCATCAATTTGTGGATGATATGCCGTACTCAGCTTTAACTGTGTTCCCAACTGCTCCTGCAGACTCCTCCAAAAGTTTGATGTGAATCGTGGATCCCGATCTGACTCAATCTATACTGGTACTCTATGTTTGGAAATTATTTCCTTAACATAAAGTTTAGCCAACTGGTCCAACTTATACTTGACCCTAATTGGCAAAAAGTGAGTCGACTTCGTCAACCAGTCCACTATTACCCAAATCGCATCATACCCTTTCGTTGTAGTCGGAAGTCCCACCACAAAGTCCATCGTGATATGCTCCCACTTCCACTCCAAAATCTCCAATGACTGTAACAAGCCACTTGATTGTTCATGTTCGGCCTTAAATTTCTGACAAGTTAAGCACTTACTCACATATTCTGCTATTTCCCTTTTCATGTTCGGCCACCAAAAACTCTGTCGAAGGTCTTGATACATCTTAGTACTCCCAGGATGAATCAAAAACCTCAAACTATAAGCCTCTTGTAATACCTGCTCCTTTAATTTCGTCTCATTCGGAACCCAAATTCTTCCTTCAAATCTCAATAACCCCTCGTTATCAAGACTGTACTTAATATATTTTTCATTGGTTAGCCGCTCCTTTACTCGGTCACACTCATCAGTTTTGAGCTGCACCTCCCTGACTCTTTCTACGATGGTAGATTGAATCTCTGTCGCAAATAGTCGCTGTCCTGATTCACTCGGCAACTTCACTTTTATTTCCATCCTAGCCATTTTTGTTATTAACTCAGTTAGAGCCGTTAACATAGATAATTTCTCCCGACCCTTCCTACATAAGGCATCGACAAATACATTGGCTTTTTTAGGTTGATACAGAATTTCACAGTTGTAATCCTTTATCAACTCTAGCCATCTCCTATGTCTCATATTTCACTCCTTCTGTGTGAAGATATATTTTAGACTCTTATGGTCCGTGTATATCTCACATTTTTCTCCGTAAAGATAATATCTCCATATCTTTAATGCAAAAACTACTGCGGCCAGTTTTAGATCATAAGTAGGGTAAACTTTCTCATAATCCTTCAACTTCCTTGATGCATACGCAATGACCTTGCCATGCTGCATGAGCACGCAACCAAGTCCTCTATGTGAAGCATCGCTATAAACTATGAAATTTCATGTGTCATCGGGTAATGATAAAATAGGTGTTTCACTCAACCTCTTCTTCAGTTCTTGAAAATTGTCCTCGCATTTATCAGTCCACACGTATTTCACCATCTTCCTTGTCAAATTAGTCAACAGAGTAGCTATCTTCAAAAAATCTTGGATGAATCTCTGATAGTATCCCGCTAACCCTAGGAAACTGTGCACCTCAGTCGGCATTTTCGGTTGTTCCCAATTCATCACGGCTTCCAACTTCGTTGGATCTACCGAAATCCCCTTATGGTCAATGACATGACCTAAAAACTGTACCTTTTCCAACCAGAATTCACACTTTGTGAACTTCGCATACAACTTCTCCTTTCTTAGTGTCTCCAACACTATTCTTAGGTGTTCAGCATGTTCTTTTGGCGTCTTAGAATAGACTAGAATATAATCGATAAACACTATGACGAACTTGTCCAAATATTGTTTGAACACTCTGTTCATCATATCCATAAATGTAGCTGGTGTATTAGTTAACCCAAATGACATCATTAGAAACTCGTAATGACCATAATGAGTCCTGAATGTCGTCTTTGGTACATCCTCCTTCCTAATCTTCAACTGGTGATACCCCGTTCTTAAATCTATTTTAGAAAAATACTTAGCCCCTTTCAATTGATCAAAAAGATCATCGATCCTAGGCAATCGATATTTATTCTTTATCGTTAGCTTGTTCAACTCTCTATAGTCGATATAAAGTCTTAACGATCCTTCCTTCTTCTTGACAAATAGTACCAGTGCTCCCCACGGTGAAACACTCAGTTGTATGTACTTCCTATCCAACAGTTCTTGTAACTGTACCACTAACTCCTTCATCTCCACCGGCGCCATATGATACGGTGCCTTGGAAACTGGTGCTGCTCCTGACATAATGTCTATTACAAACTCGGTCTCCCTATCCGGTGGAAGACACAATAATTCACTCGAAAATACATCCGCGAATTCTCTAACTATAGGTATTTATTCCATGGTTGCTACCACTCTCTGAGTATCGACAACATGGCACAGATAACCTACACATCCCTTCCTCAATAATTTTTTAGTTTGTGTCATAGTAAGACAACACGAACGTCCCGGCGATCTATTCCCGTAAAATACTATCTGAGGTTGTCTTAGCGTTCTAATATTCACACATTTCTTCTGATAATCTATAATTGCCCCGTGGTTAACCAACCAATCCATTCTGAGAATTACATCAAATTCTCCTAACTTTATCGGTATTAAATCTACCGATAATTTACAACCCTGTATGTCTACGCAACAACTCCTATGAATATTTTTAACAGGAATTAACTCTTCGTTTGCTACCTTAATATTTAATGGTATAAACAACTTTTCGGGAAGTAATCCTAATCATCTAGAAAAATCACACGCTATAAACGAACAAGTAGCACCCAAATCAAACAGCACGTAAGCATTTATGTCGTTGATCGGAATAATACATGCGACTACGTCACCTGATGCTACTGTATCTTGGACTGTCATGTTAATGGTACGGCCCATCGGCCTACCTGGCTGCGCTGGACCACTAATAGCTAACTTACCGCTATTAGTGCCCCAATTTCTGTCTGTCCCCTTCTTCGGGCAGCTCTTTGCCATGTGATCAGTTGACCCACACACAAAGCATCTGTGGTTCTTCTTCGAACTTGGACAGTTAGGCGAAATGTGCCCCTCCTGTCCACAATTATAGCATACAATCTTCCGCTTGAGACAAACTCTCAGATGAGTCTTCCTACAGCTCTTGCAGGGCTCCATTCTCCTCTTTGAATCTCCTTACTTCATTCCGGTATTCCCAGAGCCAAACACTTTCCTCTTTTATCCCTCGTCGCTTCCACTGGCTCCTTCTATTTTCACTCCCCCATCAACCTTCCCCTTATTCTTCTTGTCTTTGTGGTACTAGCTTAGAGCCTCGCTACCACTTTCAGCGATTATCGCCTTTTCTAAAATAGTCCCAAACGTAGTACTTTACAACACAGATATACAGTTATAGAGCCAGTGTTTCAAGCACTGCTCGAACCATCGAGCTTTCCTAACCTCAGTGTCCACTTGGTGTGGAGCAAACCTCGTCAGTTCATTAAACTTTGCAGCATATTGGGGAACCGTCATGTCCCCTTGTTTTAAGTCTAGAAACTTCATCTTCATCCTTCCCTGCATACTCGTGGGAAAGTAGTTCTCGAAGAATATCTCCTTGAACCTCACCCATGTTAGGTTCTCTATATCCGCCCTAGCCTGGTTAGCCTCCCACCAAAAATTGGCTTCACCTTTCATCATATAGGTTGCAAAGGGAACCTTCTGACCCTCTTCGACATTTTTTATGACAAATGCGTTTTCAATTTCCTTTGCCCATGTCTGGGTTTCTATGGGGTCCATAGCTCCCTTGAACTCCAGCAGACCGGCACTTTTAAAATCCTTGAAGGTAGTAGCTCGTGCTACTCCCAGATTTACGGGGATATTAGCCCCATTTCTATTAAACACGGCTGTTAATAAGTTAACAAATTCCTCCAGTTGATTTACATTAGTGCCTTGGTTTTGTTGCCCTCTTCTTAGCGGCATTTTGTTGTTACAATAAACAACATATTGCGTTATTATTTCCTTCTTATTAGTTAGTCATTATTCCAACTTAAACAATAACTTCAACATCCATTACTCAATATGTTCTGTAAAAAGGCTTATATTGATTCATTCATTGTAGTATAATAATACATCGTTTCATTACACAACCTAAGCTGATTACATTACCATCCCGTAATTGCTTTCCAAAAATTGGGATTTAAAAAAGACTACCCTTTGATATACAAAAGAGGGTTTTACGTCACTACTAGATACACAATATTTACATATCTAAAACTACTCTAGCTAATACTAGATTACATCTGCCTTAAGGCATTATCAAAATATGTTGTGGCTGCATCAAATGATAACATCTCTACCGATTTGTGTGCTTCGAGTCCGCCTTGACCTTCTCTTGGGTATCCAGCTACCTACTACTGAAAATCCTTATGAGAACGCCTATGGATATATGACATTCTCCCTATCTTTTGCCTCATGGTCTTTAGTTCCCCCTTGAGCTCAAAAACAACATGCTTTAGCTCATGGACCTTATCCTTGGCTAAAACCCGCTCATCGTGTTCTTGTTCCCACATCGACTCCACATCTGTCTTATCCTGTAAGATAGCCTGGAGCTCCACTCGTAACTCTTTCACCTCCTATCTAACACTGCCATGAACAATGACATCATAGACTCCCCTTGGGGTGTCTCTTCTCTAAGTGTCATAGGGTTGAAGGACACCACCTCCACCTCTTCTTCTAACATGTCGTCAAATACCGACATGAGATCGGGGTCCTCGTAGTCTCCAAACTCAATTACCACTACTTCTGGCTCCTCAGCTATTGGGTTCGGTATAACCTCTATCTGGTTAACCAATTCTTCACTAACTGCCTGTACATCTCTATACAGTCCATTTCCACCTGACATTTACACAAAACAATTAAGTTTAATTAGTACACGTCAGTAGAATAATAAAAACACATAACATATACATAAAATGCATTTTTATAGGGTTAATTTCTTCTTTTACTTCTTTGACTTCTCTTAAGGTTATGACTTTAGGTTTTAATTTTTCCCCTTAAGTTTTATAACCTAATGCTTTGATACCAACCTGTGATGCCCCCAAATTCGGGTATCTTCCAACCCGACAGATTGTGCTCCACGATGCTACAGTTCACACAAAAATTCAATCGAAAAGCCTCAAAAGAATGAATATGTCTTATATATATTGCAAATCAATATTACCATTCCCCATGTTCTTTATAACCGTTACAATTGTTCTTGTCATATTATCAAATATTATTATTACAACCTATACTATTACATAAGTAAATCTATAGGTTCATCTTCGCCTTTCCTTTATCCTTGTCGGGTCCTTCGGTCCGTTCGGTCTTAGCTGCATTCATATGGTTCAAGCAAGAGTGAGCATGACTAGCTCAGCAAGTACGACTATTCTATTTAACAATATGTTTGAATCATACAAATCATATATCTTTAATAACTGAACAATAGTTATGAAGTACTATCGATAATTCAAAATAGCACTTCATTTTTCTTTAAAACGATTTACAATGACAATATGCAGTAAAACATCAATTTCGGTCCAAGACCTTGAACATTTCATACTTTCTTTGAAAAGGACATCCCGGCACAAAGTCCGTAAGTCTGGCATTTCTTACTAGCACGTCTAGGTGATTAGCCTATAGTACTCTATGTTGATCAACACTACATTCATTAAACGTATGTACGTTTAAGTTGTGGCAACCTCACATGCCTGTTATTTGACGACAAAACATTTTTAGCATACTCGGTCTTCATTTGAAAACCACACCAATATAGCTTGGTAAAACATTAAGCATACATCAATAGATTGTACGAAAGAATTGGTTTTGACTTCATCATACAACAATTTATGCGTAAGAATACATGAATCACAAATCTTGTCTAGATTGAACATAGACAAGGGTAAGAATACTTGCCTTCAGTGTCTGCTACTGTTATTACACGTTCACTCTAAGTCTTTAAGGTCTCTACAGTAGATGATCTTATCATATAACATATTAGGTCATGATAAAACATACATGGTTCCTAAAGAATCTTACCTTTCTTCTCAATCTAATCACATATTAGACTTGTTACTATTGGTTCTGGCTTTCCGCTATAGTTTACGTCATCATTTCGTTCATGTTTGATTACTTATCTTTAACCTTTATGCATCATAATTAAGGTTTAACAAAGCTTTAACAATGTTATAATTAAGATTTTACTTTATTGTTAAACAGCTACCATTCTTGTTATACTTGTAACCCTTCTTTACTATACATTCCTTAAAATTTTGTATATGCATAGCAGCTGAAATCATCCTCTATACTTCATGTTGCCAAGGCTGCAAGTTAGTATTAATGTATGGCACGGACTTCAGCTGCAAGCCAGTGAGGCGCGACTCTTCAGTAGGTCAAGACACTATGCAGTCTTTGCGGTATACACATTATTAGCCTTGGATCGGCGCAATGCTCAACTCTCAGTGCACCAGATAGCTTGGACAATTTTTGAACTTTGAAAATTTCCCAAACTCCAAATTTGATTATTTTATGTCCGAATTGGCTCGTTCAAAAGCCATTAGCTCACAAATCACATACTCTATGTGTCCATACAAGAATTTTATATTTTTGACTTCGTTAACTCAAAATTCACCTATTGGTTCATTTTTAACGAAAATGATAAACGTTTGTGAACGTTCAACGCTCATTTCTTCGTTCTAAGTCGGAATTCAGCCATTTTTGAGTCCTCAACTCTATAATGCCAAATAAGACTTGTTCCCATCAAAAACCAACATTTTTGAGCTCAACATCAAAATTTGACCTCTAATCCGAGAATTTCACGAATTCGACGATTATCGTCCAATCGTGAAAATTCCGACATAGCTTCGTTACTTATGATTTGATTATCATTTCAAATGATCTATATCCATCATATTGACATTTCAACCTACATATTATATCAACTTATTTTCATGATAAGTTATGGCTTATTCTTCATGAGTTTATAACTTATCATAGTATAAACTACATATAGTTCAATTCTCATGACTTATGATAGTTTAAGTCTTCTATCCATCATTCTTATATAGTTTTAACATACCAAATTCATTCGTGTAAACATGATACAAGTCTTACAAGTTCTTCCTTAATTCATAGCTTATCTATGACCAAAATGCTTATTCTCGGCTTATTAGGACTTCAGCCCTTAGTTTATATCTTCATATCATTCTTTGCATACATGATCATTAATCCACACTTCTGTTATCAACCTACAATGGTACAGAATGAAGACTAATGACATAGGATCATTACCTTTGTTGAACTAGCTTTTCTTCTTCTTTTCTAACAATGGAGGTTTAACTTATTCTTGCTTAATCTCTCTAATCAATAAGTAGAAAAGTGTTGGATGAAAGAGAACAGGTAACAAATGAAATCCAAGGCTTAGTTTTTATAGGATTTGCTAAGTTAGGGCATATTGGACAAAAACCAATCCCACCTCCTTATTACACCTCCAAACTATTCATTACCCACTTATTAAGTAAATTTGCTCCCTACACTAATTACTTGGCCATCACACTAATATTTTTGTCACCACATAATTATCTTGGTCACCAAGAATAACCACATTCTCATGGGTTGCCCCATGGATTACCATAACCCATTGGATCCTAGCTTGGGCTTGGATTAATTAACTTATCTTAAGCTTTTGGGCTTTAACATTTCTCCCACTTAGGCTTGCACATTATATTCCATTGGACTCTACAAATTGCTAAATAATCCCATAATTCAATTTCAATTGGCTCAAAGCCTTATTACATATTGTTTACGTATTATTCTCATATTTTAACTCGTATATTAATTCATAATATACGATATTCCATCCTTCATACATACTCGTATCATACATTGTATCATACTCATATTCGTTACCTCGTACAATACATACGTATCATACGATCATTACATTCACTTCCTTAACGCTTTATTTTCCTTAACATTCTCGAATTAAGTCTGCATGCAAAAAATTACGTTTTCCATACTTCAATTATTATTAAATAATCCAATTCACTTCGATATTCTATCGTTACGTATTTCTTGGAAGTTCAAAAATAATTCCCGAACAAAAATCGTTGAATAGTATTTTTCAGAAAATTTCTCGAGAAACTTTTATTTTTATCTTGGAAATTCAAACACTTTAATTCTCTCACGTAGTCAAAATACTACTAAGTTCGGACGTTTCTAGGTTATAGAATGACATTCATCTTAATAACACATAATAATAACAAGTAATATAATTTTATTCATTATTTTATTAAATAAAATTATTTTACAAAGGATCCGAATTTCTCGGTCGTTACACAAGAATTGTAGGGTGGATATAAAGCACCATGAGATGATGGTAGATCTGATACCAATTAAACTTAGGGAGTTTGATGTTATATATGGAATGGATTGGTTATTCAATTATAGGGAAATGATTAATCGCATGACGTTGTCTGACAGTGATGCAAGCCAAGAAGTTACTGAGACAAGGATGTGTAGGATACTTAGCCTACATAATCGATACTTAGAAGAAGAGTGTGAAGTTAGAAGAGATATCGGTCATTAAAGATTTTGCAGATGTATTTCCAGTCGATTTGCCTGGACTTCCGCCAGATAGAGAGGTTAAACTTGTGATTGATTTAGCACCAGGTACGACCCCGATATCTAAAGCCCTATATAGAATGACCCCAGTAGAGATGAAAGAACTAATTTTATAGTTGCAAGAATTATAAGAGAAGAAATATATATGCTACTGAGAATCGATGAATTGTTTGATCAACTGAAGGGAGGAAGATATTTCTCAACGATAGACTTGAGGGGTGGTTATCATCAGCTGAAGGTGAGGCCAGAAGATGTACCGAAGACAGCCTTCATAACTCAATACGGTCACTACGAGTTTCTGGTGATGTCATTTGGTCTAACGAATGCTCCAGCAATGTTCATGGACCTAATGTAAAGGGTGTTTAAACCATTCTTAGATAAATTTGTAGTTGTGTTTATTGATGATATGTTGGTGTATTCTAAAACTAAGGAGGAACATATTGAACACTTAAGGGTGATGTTAAAGACATTGAGGAGAGAGAAGTTATACGCCAAAGTTGCTAGAGTTTGTATTGATATTGTAGTCACAACTCAGTTACCTAAGTCTTTTAAAGTTCAAATTGAGAATTGTGCTCCTCATGAAATTCATATTCATATTCCTTGGCAGCCCCGAAAATATATGCTTTGTAAAACCTATGGTTATTCCAATTCCACTTGCTCCCTAAAGCCTCATGAGGGGAAAAGTAGGAAATGAAATCTAAGCCCAGGTTTAATTGGAGGGAATTAACAAAACGGAAGGATTGTCCCACTTCTGCTCCTTGCTATTCGGAGAATACTCCAACACCTATTACGGGGAAATGAAAGGAAAATGTCTCGAAATTTTCTAGTACTTTGGTTGTATTAACTTTTAAGGGTTCTACCCCTGACTCAAGTTCTACGAAAAAAGTTCATTTTGACAAGACCAAGCTCTTGCTTGAAAAGGTTCAACATACTCAAAAAGTTACCTTGTCTACTATTCATGTTCTCAAATCGTGTTTAAAAGTAACTACTGTGAGATCCCGAATTTTATGAAATAAAAGTATTCAATTTTTCTATTTTGGTAAATAGTTAAATTGATAAAAGGTTAAAGTTAAGGGTGATATTTGAAAATTTTTCAAAGTAAGAAAGTTTTCATAAAATAATCTTTGATAAAAGTACAGTAATACGTGTGGTTGCATAGTAGCACACGGTATTGTACAGTATCTTTGATTATTGATGCTTACGTGAGAAGTAACTTAGTTATACTCAATTATTGCTACAGTAATTGCTGCATAATATCTCTCATATTATTGATTCAATTATTGTCACAGTATCATCTGCATAATATTTTATATTATTAAATCAATAATTGAGACGGCAAAGTTATTCATATTATTATTTGCAATATTGACAATGTATAGAAGTTCTGTCAATGAGAGGTTTGGTCACCTAATTGTGCGCCAATAAGGAGAAATCCTTATCGGAAAGACCCCTCTTTCCTAGGAACAACCTGGTTGTTAAATATTGTGCGTTATAATATTAATGATGAATAAGTTCGTGTTGATTAAGGATGAAATTGATAATTGCATTGTGTGGGAATTATTAGTGTTAGTGGAAATAAACATTTATTTCGATAATAATTGATGTCTAGAGGTTATATTGACCAATCGGGTAATTAATTGGATAAATGAGCAATTAATTGCTATTAATTCACATGCTTATAACTATGTGTTCACATGTGTGTACTATTGATTCACATGATTTACTATTAGGGGAGTTGGTGCAAGATTGATAATACTTGCATGACTAAGTTAAAAATGGAGGTATAGATGGAGGTACTATACTGTAATTCATATTTTCACATGATTATAACTATTGATTCACATGATTGAACTATTGATTCACATTATTTATTATTAGGGGAGGTGGTGCAAGTTTGATAATACTTGCAGGACTAAATTAAAAATGAAAAAAAGAGAGGAAGGTATTATACTGTAATATTTCGAGCCCCAAAATGTGCAATTATCGAAACTATATGTTC
Source organism: Panax ginseng (assembly GCA_020205605.1). Classification (NCBI taxonomy): domain Eukaryota; kingdom Viridiplantae; phylum Streptophyta; class Magnoliopsida; order Apiales; family Araliaceae; genus Panax; species Panax ginseng. The sequence continues at coordinate 144,460,379 of CM035139.1, forward strand.
CTATAAATAGAAGCTCATTCTTCCTTCATTTCTCACCAATTCACTCAAGCTATAGAGCAATTATTATAGAGAGAAATTATAGAGAGAAAGAAGAAGAGAAGTCTGTTACCTCACTATTCCAGTATCCAGTCTTCTTTTGAGATAAGTGGTATTATTCTTTCGTATTCATGAAGAGATTTATTTTTCTTTCAATACTCATAAGGGTTGTTATTCCATTCTTTATTATTATGTTGGAATAACATGTCTATACGAAGTACCGCATACATGGTGAAATTCTTTTATTATTCCATTCTTTATTATTCTACTGGAATAACTTGTCTATGCGGTCTATCGCATGCCTGGTGAATCCTGTTGTTATTCCATTCTTTATTATTCTGTTGGAATATCCTCTCTATGCGGATTACGCATGACCTGGTTCCGTTCTTTATTATTCTGTTGGAATATCATGTCTGTGTGGATTATGCATGACCTAGTTCTAGTCTTTATTATTCTATTAGAATATCTTGTCTGTGCGAATTACGCATTACTTGGTTCCATTCTTTATTATTATGTTGGAATAACCTGTCTGTGCGGTCTATCGCATGCCTGGTGAATTCTTTTGTTATTCTATTCTTTATTATTCTGTTGGAATAACCTGTCTGTGTGGACTACCGCATGCATGGTGAAAGATCCTGCGTATTCATTCCCTATTAAATTATGGAAATGATCTGTCTACATGGATTACCGTATGGCGGGTGAAAATCCATTTGCATTTTTATATATTCTATTATACTCGTCTGAGATACTTTTTGTGCCGGAGTACTATTCATGAGTTACTATTCACTCGATTACTATTCACTCTAATATCATTTACTCGGGTATTCGAGACACTTTTCTTGTCGGGGTACTATTCACGGGGTACTATTCTCGAAGTACTATTCACGGGATACTATTCACCAGAAAAATATATTTCTTTTCTGTCCAAATTATTTTTGGTACATGAATATTATTCTTGAATTTTACTCTACAAAGTAGTAGCATGTTAACAATTTGGACGTTATTGATTTCTGGATAAATTAAATTATAAATCTTTAAAATTTATCCTTGAACTTGTTTTATTGAATTATTATGTCATTGTCATCAGCCTCATGCTTATATTGTGATGGAAGTCATCTTTGGCTTACGTGCATAGATGGACTTGGTGTGATTATGACCAGGGATTATTCGGTATAATCATGACCGTAATATGACGAAAGATGTGGTAAAAGTCCTCATTGGCCTATAGTGCATTGATGGACAGTTTTTGGTATGATTATGACCAGGGATTATTCAGTGTAGTCATGACCATTGATGATTTAATGAATTTCGTTGGCCCGTAGTGTAGGGAAGAATCGATGATATGGTTTATTTATTAAGCTGAGTCTCAGCGATAAAGTTGATGAAAAACTTTTTAAATCATAGAAGATAGTAGATATCATGCTCTACATGACTCTTCTAATGGATTGCTTATTCCGCTGCAGTTGTTGATCTAAAACTTGTTGTCTATTGTATTCTATCAGTTGTTATACTGTTGAAGGCTAAGGATAATTTATTTTGCATTATCTTAGTCGTAATATTTCTTACTGGGCTACTTGAGCTCACCCTTTTCTTTCAATGTTCTCTTCAGGAAATGAGAATATAGCTGGGACGAGTAGGGGAATTGAGTGATGGTCCGAGATGGTGGCTATAGTAGTCCTCACTATTTTTATAAAATAGTGTGATAATAATTTTAATGAGGACTCCATTTGAGTTTGAATATTGTCTAGAAGACAATATTCGTATTAAAACTCTCAGTTTATGTTTTGTCGTATTTTACACGACAGTTGTATTATTAATTTATACCATGTATTTGGCGACTCAAGATGGGTGATGTATACCTATTTTAGGTGCGTCACAGTTGGTATCAAAGATTAGAGATATGATCCTTGGCTAAGATGTGAGACTTAATGTAGGAGGGGAGAGACAGGTAATTCCTTTGCTAGTATGACCTACCTAAGTTATTTGGTATTTAATTAGTCGGTCAGAGTATAAGGATAATATGTGGTATGTCAATTAACCCTTATTTTGAAACTATATTCTAGAATGATATCTGAAATACAGGAGATGAGAAATGGGAAAATCATGATAGAGAGGAAATAACCGGGAAGGTACAATCTGAATAGAAAGCAAGGTATTCTCATCTCTTCGAGCTACCAGGTACGTAAATTTCGAGGGCGAAATTTCATAAGGCGGGGAGATTGTGAGATCCCGAATTTTATGAAATAAAAGTATTCAATTTTTCTATTTTGGTAAATAGTTAAATTGATAAAAGGTTAAAGTTAAGGGTGATATTTGAAATTTTTCAAAGTAGGAAAGTTTTCATAAAATAATCGGTGATAAAAGTGCAGTAATACGCGTGGTTTCTTAGTAGCACACGGTATTGTACAGTATCTTTGATTATTGATGCTTACGTGAGAAGTCACTCAGTTATATTCAATTATTGCTACAGTAATTGTTGCATAATATCTCTCATATTATTGATTCAGTTATTGTCACAGTATCATCTGCATAATATTTTATATTATTAAATCAATAATTGAGACAGCAAAGTTATTCATATAATTATTTGTAATATTGACAATGTCTAAAAGTTATGTCAAGGAGAGGTTTGGTCACCTAATTGCACGCCAATAAGGAGAAATCCTTATCGGAAAGCCCCCTCTTTCCTGGGAACGACCTGGTTGTTAAATATTGTACGTTTTAATATTAATGATGAATAAGTTCGTGTGATTAAGGATGAAATTGATAATTCCATTGTGTGAGAATTATTAGTGTTAGTGGAAATAGACATTTATTTCGATAATAATTGATGTCTGGAGGTTATATTAACCAATCGGGTAATTAATCGGATAAATGAGCAATTAATTGCTATTAATTCACATGCTTATAACTATGTTTCACATGTGTGTACTATTGATTCACATGATTTACTATTAGGGGAGTTGGTGCAAGATTGATAATACTTGCATGACTAAGTTAAAAATAGAGGTATAGATGGAGGTACTATATTGTAATTCGTATTTTCACATGATTAAAACTATTGATTCACATTATTTACTATTAGGGGAGGTGGTGCAAGTTTGATAATACTTGCAGGAATAAATTAAATATAAAGAAAAAGAGGAAGGTATTATACTGTAATATTTCGAGCCCCAAAATGTGCAATTATCGAAACTATATTTTCCTATAAATAGAAGCTCATTCTTCCTTCATTTCTCACCAATTCACTAAAGCTATAAAGCAATTATTATAGAGAGAAATTATAGAAAATGAAGAAGAAAGTCCACTACCTCACTATTCCAAAGATCCAAATTTCTTTTGAGGTAAGGGGTATTATTCTTTCGTATTCATGAAGAGAGTTACTTTCATTCAATACTCATAAGGGTTGTTATTCCATTCTTTATTATTATATTGGAATAACCTGTCAATGCGAAGTACCGTATACATGGTGAAATTCTTCTGTTATTCTATTCTTTATTATTCCATTGGAATAACCTGTCTGTGCGGTCTATCTCATGCCTGGTGAATTCTGTTGTTCTTCCATTCTTTATTATTCTATTGGAATATCCTCTCTGTGCGGATTACGCTTGACTGGTTTTCGTTTCTTTATTATTCATTTGAATATATCACATGCATGCGGATTCGCATTTGACCTAGTTCCGTTTTTTATTATTTTGTTGGAATATCCTATCTGTGCAGATTATACATGACCTGGTTCCATTCTTTATTATTCTGTTAGAATATCCTGTCTGTGCGGATTACGCATGACCTGGTTCCATTATTTATTATTCTATTGGAATAACCTGTCTATGCGGTCTATCGCATGCCTGGTGAATTCTTTTGTTATTCCATTCTTTATTATTCTGTTGGAATAACCTGTCTGTGTGGACTACCGCATGCATGGTGAAAGATCCTGCGTATTCATTCCTTATTAAATTATAGAAATGATCTGTCTACGTGGTTTACCGCATGGCGGGTGAAAATCTATTTACAGTTTCGTATATTCTATTATACTCGTCTGAGATATCATTTCTTTTGTACTCATCATGGAATATCATTTTCTTCGGTATTTTTTTTTACGAGTTACTATTTACGGGTTACTATTCACCCGGTTACTATTCACTATGGTATTAATCACTTGGGTATGCGGGGTACTTTTCGTGCCGGAGTACTATTCATGAGTTACTATTCACCCGATTACTATTCACTCTAATATCATTTACTCGGGTATTCGAGACACTTTTCGTGTCGGGGTACTATTCACGGGGTACTATTCTTGAAGTACTATTCACGAGGTACTATTCACCGAGAAAATATATTTCTTTTCACATCCAAATTATTTTTGTACATGAATATTATTCTTGAATTTTACTCTACAAAGCAAGAGCATGTTAACAATTTGGGCGTTATTGATTTACGGATAAATTAAATTATAAATCTTTAAAATTTATCCTTGAACTTGTTTTATTGAATTATTATGTCATTGTCATCAGCCTCATGCTTATATTGTGATGGAAGTCATCTTTGGCTTACGTGCATAGATGGACTTGGTGTGATTATGACCAGGGATTATTCGGTATAATCATGACCGTAATGTGACGAATGATGTGGTAAAAGTCCTCATTGGCCTATAGTGCATTGATGGACAGTTTTTGGTATGATTATGACCAGGGATTATTCGGTATAGTCATGACTATTGATGATTTAATGAATATCCTTGGCCCGTAGTGCAGGGAAGAATCTATGATATGGTTTATTTATTAAGTTGAGTCTTAGCGTTAAAGTTGATGAAAAAGTTTTTAAATCATAAAAGATAGTAGACATCATGCTCTACTTGACTCTTCTAATGGATTGCTTATTTTGCTGCAGTTGTTGATCTAAAACTTGTTGTCTATTGTATTCTATCAGTTGTTATACTGTTGAAGGCTAAGGATAAGTTATTCTGAATTATCTTAGTCATAATATTTCTTACTGGGCTAGTTGAGCTCACCCTTTTCTTTCACTGTTCTCTTCAGGAAATGAGAATATAGATGGGACGAGTCGGGGAATGGAGTGATGGTCCAAGATGATGGCTATAGTAGTCCTCACTATTTTTATAAAATAGTGTGATAATAATTTTAATGAGGACTCCATTTGAGTTTGAATACTATCTAGAAGACAATATTCGTATTAAAACTCTCAGTTTATGTTTTGTCGTATTTTATACGACAGTTGTATTATTAAGTTGTATTTGAATTTTGTACCATGTATTTGGCGACTCAAGATGGGTGATGTATACCTATTTTGGGTGCGTCACAACTACTCCTAGACTAACCTCGAGGATTATGTAACCAAAACCACCTGACATATTTATTTGTTAGGCTTTTTGGTTACTCTTAACCATTCGTTGTTTCAATGAGATGAACTGTTATGTGATTGAACTGTTCAATATAAGAATGTTCTGTTTATACATGAATCGTTATTGTTAAGTTTATGCTAATGATTCTAGCCAGACAGGATGTGTATGGAATAAGGTAAAAGAATGAAAGTATTTCAAAGTTAATGTGACTAATTCTAAAATGATAGGAATCAAGATTATTCCTATTATTCAAGCTGCTTCATAACCTTTGTTTGGCTATTAAAGTCTTAATAGAATGTCTAAATTCTAGAAGTTGTTGTTCAACTTCTATGACTTGCTGAGCAATTGAATGCTCACACTTGCTTTAAATACAAACATTTTTCAGTGAACGATGTTAGAAAGAACTTAAGGATCCCATAAAGATCAAGCTAATCGGTATCTAGATGAAGTACCATTCATTAGATGAATGAGCGTGAACATCAAGCGAAGACTTGTAATGTAGAATAATGTAATTAAAGTATAGAATAGTTTAATGAATGGTTATGTATCCTTGGTGGCCGATGAAAGTCACTCTTGTAAGAGATAAAGAATAATGTAATTATCATTATTTGTAATGAACAAGGTTATAAGGTATTAGAACCTGGGATTTTAGAATGTATGTTCTTATATTTAACTATATAATGATGTATGTTTGGCAAGAGATGAGACCGTGACGTACAGAATCCGGGTGTAAAAATAGACCGAATTTTAGGTCGTTATAATTTGTGTCGCAAATAAATAACAGTCGTGTATTAGGCCAATGACCTACCCCTCTACTTTTCAAACTCAGTGTATAGTAAATGATGATGGTGGGAATGGTTGAAGGGGAGCGGGTATTACTATCTCACCAAATCTCTAATAGCCATCATCTTCTTCTTCTTCCTCTTAGTTTGAAATGTTGGGCAAAGCTATTGCTTGGGTATTGAATTCTCTATAAATAGAGACTCCTCCTCTTTCCTGTTTGTTGAGTGTTTGAGGATTTGCTAGGGAGAGTAAGTTAAATTGGAGAGAAATCAAAGGTTTGGAGAGCATGTTAAGAATGTTACATGTATACATCTTCTTCATTTCAAGAATGTTAAATTTCTTAGCATGTTAAGAAATATTTATTTTTGAGTCAAAATTTGATGGCTAAGGATTTTTGTAATCCATAAATTTTGGTTAGATATTGTTAATACAGTTAAATACGAAAACAACGGAAGTTAAACGAACCAATTTGGTTTAGAAACGAATCTGTGGTGATGAAATTCGCTAAATATGTTAAAAGATGGAAAAATACCAAGAACCTTGAATTTGAGTGGCAAAATTGGTTGTTTATGGGATTTGAGAATTGCTAGCATGTTAGTTGGGTATTATATACATGTATGAAAGCAATTTAGTTGATTTTAAGCATGCTAATTAAAGAATATTGTTTTTGGGTTTAAACAAATGCAGAACATAGCCTTGTCTGATGTTGTACCGAAGTGGCACGGCCGCGCCACTTCCCAGTACAAATCCACCGTGGCCACGCTGTCTGTCAGTTTTGAAATCCAACTACTACTATTATATAATTTTCGAAGCATGTTAGGTTGGTTTGGAAATGCATATAAATAACCCCAACATATGGATTGAAGTTACCTTTGTTATAGTAGGTCACTATAACTTGTTTTAGTTTGAGTTTAAAGGAAACTTATAAGTTTGGAAAGATAAACTTTGTTGAAAATAAACTTACTTGTATTATGATCTTGTGAGCAAGTGTAGATAAATTAAATATGTATGTAAATGAGCCTAATATGTGGTCTAAGGTTATCTTGCATATAATGAGTTGTTTTAGCTTGGTATTAATGATTTTCTAAAGAAAACTTGAAGTATTGAAAATGAAACTTGATGAGCTTTGTCTTTTTAGTTCTGACTTTGTGAACATGTGAATGTGGCCTAGTTATGTGCGCAGATGGGTAAGAAATGTAATATCAATCTATATTTGGTTTAGTATGTGTTTTAAAGAGAAATTTAAAAGTTTTAATAACTTTTTTTGATGAACACTGTATTACTTGCATTATGAACATATGTGCAAGCATAATAGTACTTTTTATGCCTTTAAGCAATAATGATATGTGCATCCAATTAGTTAAGCATGACATAAGCTATTCAAGCAAGGACTATACTAACTATGTGTAAATGAGTTTTATACACATAAACATGCGTATTAATGATCATTTAGTATCGTTATATGAGTTAATGGTTAACATAGCGAGTCCCTTGCTGAATGAACTTGTTTAGTCTTGAATAAAGAGTTTTGAAAAGGAAGATTTAAGCTGGATTCGAGTTTTATCTCAAAGTTTGTTTTAGATACCTGAGAAGGTGTCCAAATTGGTCAATAGACTATTGAACATGTTAATCCTATTTGAGCAAAGGAATGCAAAAGAAAGTAAAAGTTTTAAAAGTTAACCTCAATGTTAACAAGTTTGGGAAAACAAATGTGTTCTAAACTTTGTCTTTATGTGTTTATATTTTGTTCAAAGATACTAAGGTGCTAATAATAAAACTAGATCCTTGAAATTTTCAGTTCTAGTTTTGACAGGGAGTAGCGCGGCCGCGCCACTCCCAAACCTATATTCAACGCGATCACGCCGTGCTGTAGGGTGGTCAAGAACAGTTTGTTAACTGTCTAAACTTTAGAGCATATCTGTATATATTCCTTAAAGACCGTAAAAGATGAAATAAGATTATTTTGAAAAAATAAGCATGAGAGTTGAATGGAATAGCAACATAGCTATCCTAAGAGTATATTGAAGAAGTGAAATGAAAAAATGTAAAATTTGCTATTACATTGAGAATATATGAATGCATATGACTGATTGTATGAATTCATGATTATACAATTGTGTAGCAATATATGAAGTATAGATAGCTACAAGTAGTTAAGTTGTAGTTGATAATCTATGAGTCAGGCAAGTCTTTCAGTTCCTATTTGTTATATGAAATTGATAAATATTGATTAATTTATGGCATGATATGGAATGTTAAATTACATATGGAACACATATGAGATACGTACGAAATGAATGACGTTATGCCATAAACGTGGAAATGTCTATAAGATATGTATGGGATTGAAAGTAAATCTAGGACTATGTTTTAGAAGATAATCTCTATATTTGCTATGTGAGAAGAAACATGCATATTTCGCTTAACTAATTATGATTTTATAAAATGCATAAGATATTTTGTGTTATGTGATGGATGAAAACTATTAGAATTGTTGGGCTGTTGAGCTCACCCTTACAAATAACCACTTTTGCAGGTTAAGGACTCACGATAAAGTTATGTGCTACTTGATTGATAAAGTTCTATCGTATCACAAGAAGATTGATTTGTTTAATTGAAGTTAGGATTTTGAACCATGTTTTTGATGATGTACTTAATAGTTGTTTAACTCTTGTAGAGTTGTAAAGTCGTACAAATCCGACACATAAAAAACATCGAATTAAGATGTAAATTTCATAAGGCAACTTTGATGAATCGAAGCATAGAATAAATTTGATTCAAAGATATGTAAATGATGAAGGTTATGATCTAGGGAAATGAATAAAGAATTTAGAAAAGTTTTAATTATTTTCGCATCTTATTAAGTATAATATCGAATATGATTTAAAGACAAGAATGGTTAATGACCCAGACTGGGAATTGACTTAAGAAGGTTTTGGGATCAATTCATAGATCCTGGAAATTAGTATCAAAGTTAAATTATATTCATTAAATTATGAATGAAAGATGTTAATAGTTAGACGAAGGTAGTATTGTGATGCACCAGGTCCGAGGTAACGGATACCCGGATTTGGGGGCGTTACAAAGATCTAATTGGGTAAGAAAGGAAAACTAAGCCCGAGGTTTATTGGACCCTTCGAGGTGCTGCGAAGAGTAGGTGAAGTGGCTTATGAGGTAGCTCTACCTCCAGAATTAGAACATGTTCACAATTTCTTTCATGTTCTAGTGTTACGACCGTATAGACCTGACTACAAACATGTGATCGAGTATGTACGAACCGTTACAGTTTGATAAAGATTTGTCTTATGAGGAAATTCCTCTCTAGATAGTTGATAGGAAAGAACAAGTGCTCAAGAATAAAGTGATACCTTATGTGAAGGTGATATGGAGGAACCACAATGTCGAGGAAGCTACGTGGGAACTCGAAGATCGGATGATGAAAAGTTATCATAAGTTATTTGTTTGATTTGTGTCTTTGATTCTGGGGACAGAATCCTTGTAAGGAGGGAAGAATGTGACGAATGAATTGTTTGAGTTGTGATTTTGTGGACAGAATCCTTGTTAGGAGGGGAGAATGTAACAATTTAGAATTTTTATATGTAATTTTAAATATTTATTAAATTAAATAAATATTTTAGTTGATGTGTTTATTTTAAATAAATTTTTGTTTAATTTAATTATTTATTAGTTAAATAAATAATTCATGAGTTATGGAAAATTAACTTAATTAAGTATAATATGTTAATTAAGTTAATAATCGATAATTTAGTATTTTAAAGTTGATTAAAACAAAAAATGATGAAATAATTATTATGTGATAATATTCTAATTTAATTTAATAATTAAATTAGAGAATTAGTAAGGATTAAATAAATTGTTATAATGTTGTTTTAATTTAATAATTAAAGTGATGTACTAATTTATTAAATAAAATTATAATAAAATTATAATTTTTGTAATTTGATAATGTGGTATTTTGATTTAATAAGTTGTTATTACTTTTAATTTTAATTAAATTTGAATATGGGAATTTAATAATATAATGTGTGACAATAAACTATATAGTAAATGAGTTATTAAAATAAATTAAAAGAGTTTTAATTTAGTTTTGCCAAACAAGACTTAAGGCTTTTGAATTTATAAAAAAATATAACTCTGACAATATTCTGTTTTGCGAAACAAGCCTTAGTGGCTTTTGAATTTAAAAAAAATATATAATTGACAAAGAATTAAACATTGATATTATGTTTGTCAGTTTTTTTTATTTACGTATTATATGCATCAGTTATTTGGGTGTAAGTTACGTACTTTGTTTCTAAGTCTAAGAGTTAGAGATAGCAGAGGAAGAAAAAAGGGAGAACTCTAGAGATATTTGAGAGTAAAATTGGAAGGAAAGGGGATTATCAGAGGAGATTGTTATTATCTTTGTTGGCTAAACAAGAAATTTAAGGTAGTAATCTAACTTTCAAATATTAGTTTACACTCTTTATTGTTCTTCATTGAAAAACTTATTTTTATGTCTCTATAATTTGAATTCTATAATAATTGTTGTAAATATGGCTTACATATGTTAATTAGTGAACATAAACTATTTTTATATATAATTTGTATATGATTTAGAGTTGTTTAATTCATGGAACATGATTTATGTGAAGAAATCGTATTACTGTAAGTTTACAATGATATATATATATATATATGAGATGGCTTATTTTAAAACAAAAATTTGTGTTTAATTCATGTAATAATGTGTAAATTGGTTTCTGATTGTGAAAATATATGAAGAAACAAAAACAAAGTAATTTAAACGGACTGTTTTATTTGAAAAACGAATTCACAATGATTAATTTCGCTAAGAATGTCAAAAAGTCAAGAAATAGCAAACATAATGAAATTTAAAGGTTTTAATATGTTGTTTATGTTGTTTGTATGGTTAGAAACATGTTAGGAACATTAATTTTTGTTTCTGTGAAGTCTATACAACTTGGGTAAGCTGGAATGGTTTTTAGAAAGGAGCTTTTAGGCCAATTTGGCTTTATTATTCGTTTTTCGCAAACTTCAGATTCTAAAACTGGTGCTTCGCGCTACAGTGCCAGAGGTAGGCTTAAAATCAGAGTTGCAGCGCCAGCTGAGTTGCAACGCCAGACTTAAGCCTAATGTCCGAGCTGCAGCGCGAGTCCTAGTTTAAATAGTGGAGCTGTAGCGCCAACCGCTCTATAGAGCCAGTTTTTAGTTCTAATGGTGGCGCTGCAGCGCTAGTTAGCAGTTTCACCCATAAATTTGATTTTTAATATACAATTGTGTAATTTTTAATAAAGTGTAATCTTATAGCTATAAAATGTCAGTAATCATGTTATATGATGTAAGACTAGAATGTGATGAATCATCAAATATGAAGATTATCAATTAACGAGTTATGTGATAAATGAAATTAGTGTTTATAAAATTAGAATTGTGGCTTAACCATGTGGTTAACCCTAAGACTACAAGTCGTACATGAAATAAATATTTAATTATGTACTAAGATCATGTAGTAACTAATTATGTCATGATAACATGTGTATAGGATATTGAGAATCAAGGTATAGTGTTTAACTTACACGCAAGGCAAGTTTCCGAACCTTAATCTCTATTTTAGCTTATCCTACCTTATTTATTTTATGCAAGTTTGCTATCCTATCTTGTTTATAAATTATGCAAGTTCTTGAATTCTATTGAGCAAAGTTCTTAATTTTGTTTCCTTAGTAGAAAATGTAACCTTAGCTTACCATTTTCGTTCAAGCAAGGTTTATTATATCTTCTCAATGCCTTGAAATTTATTCTTAAAGCATGACTTTGATGTATTATACTATTCATTTATGGGTCATAGCTACTCTATAATATGTCGTTGTTGAACCCTTGCATTGTAATTAAACTTTTGATTCAAGTAAATCCTTAGTTGATGTACGTTGAACTCTAAATTTCCCATAAAACATATCTAAACCAAATTTTCATTGGTGCGGACTCGTATGTTAAAACTGATATGAACAACCCTATTATAAAGGATTATTTATGCAGAAGCGTTTAGATTTTTGTGCATAATACATGTTACGAAGGGCTGATCACCCTAAGTACGGGAATAAAAGATCCATATAGTCTTATGACTGTTAAGGTTTAAGTTAAAAAGTACTTATAACCTCGGACATAGTTCATGGTCTTGTAACCCTCAGATAATTTCTAATATCAGTTCTTCATTATCGATACTAGAAAATGTTATTTAACTCAATTTCATTACCAGTTATTATGTTCTTTCAAGTGAGCACTTGTTTTGCTCACTCTTGCATATATATAACCATTGCAGCTAAAGTTGAGAAGGTTGACGAGCCAACCAATAGTAAGGAAAAGGAAAGATGAGCAAGTGTTGAAGACTTGTTAAATTGTTGAGACCAATGTTTCCAGACTTAGTATTAATTATGTGATGTAATTATTTATTATTATTTTCCGCATTTGATGAATGTTTTAAGGTTAGACAACCTGGGATTTATTGGTTTAAGTTATGTAACCCTTTAATGGGAAGATTTATTGCTTAAGTTTTATTTAATTTGGGTAGTTAAAAATGAAAGTTTGGACAGTGAAACACCAAATCCTGTGGGAATAGAGTACCCAGATTTGGGGGTATCACAGTTGTAGTTCATTTAAGCGATCTTTATGAAACCACTTGGCGAAATCCCGATTATTTAAATGTATAAAATTTTGGGATGTTAATTTAATTGTATCTAATGATAATAACAGTGTGTTAATCATGTTATGAGATGTTTAAACAGATTTTTAACAAGTAAAGAATTGTTTCAAGTGGTTGATTAATATGTTAAATGTGAAGTTAAACTCGTTGTACGTAAAGTGTGATAACGTGTTATGAATTATGAACTTAAGCTAAAAAGAAATGAACCAATTATGGTAATTGTATTGCAATTAATTGGTGTTGTTATACTAAATGGTGTAGGATTATTTGGGAAAGTGAGTAGTAACTATTTAGCCTACGCACGAGGCAAGTTTTTGAACCTTACTCTTATATTAAGCAAGTTTCTTACCTTGCCTTGTTCATAATTCAACATGTTTGTTATCCTTACTTGTTCAAGTTCTTTAACTTTAATCATCAATGAGCAAGGTTTCTAGTTCTTTTTTTCTCGTTAATCAAAGTTTGAACTATTTTAGTCTTTGACTTCAAATAAGGCTTTCTATTTTTTGAAAGTGTTACCTTGATATACATTGTTATTCAATCACAAATTATTGTTGATTAAATCCTGATTATAAATCATTGTTAGAATTTATGTTGTTATCGAATTGTTTAACAGTTAGTGATTCTTTTCTAATTCAACTAATCCTTAGTTGATGATCGTTTTGAACTCTAAATTACCCTTGAAGCTAATCCAAACCAAACGTACGTTAGAGCGGACCCGTAAGTTAAAGTTGAGATGAACAACCCTATTATATGGGGTTATTTAGGTGAAAGAGTTAAGATGTTTGTGCACAATACATGGTACAAAGGGTTGATCCCCCTAAGTATGAGAAGGAAGGTCCATATAGTCTAATGACTGTTAAAGGTCTAAGTAGAAATACTTATAACCTGGGACATGGTTTATGGTCTTGCAACCCTCAGATAAATTCAATTTTAAGTTCTTGATTATTAATGATAGACATTATTATTCAATTCAGTTGAGTTTGTTCACTGTCAATTATTATTTTGCTATTTTTTTCATTTCAAGTGAGAATTTGGTTTGCTCACTCTTGCATATATATAACCATTGCAGCAAAAATTGAGAAGGTTGATGAGCCAACCACCAGTAAAGGAAAGGCAAAATGAACAAGTGTTGAAGACTTGTTAATTTGTTATGCTTTATGTAACTGGACTTCAATTTTAATTATGTGATGTATTTATATTTTTGCACTTGATGATGTATTTAAGGTTAGATAATCTGGGATTATGTTTTGCAACCCTTTTATAGGGAGGATTTTTATTTAAGGTTGTAATTTCTTTTACATTCTTTATTTATGGGTAGATAGTTATGTTTTATTTGGATAGTGAACACCAAGTCTGTGGTATTTAAGTACTCGGAATTAGGGGTGTCACAATCCTTATTTATTTAACTAATCCTTAGTTGATGATTATTGAACTCTAAATTACCCTCGAAGTTAATCCAACCCAAACTTCCTTTAGTGCAGATTCTAATGTCAAAGCTGAGATGAACAACCCTTTTACAAGGGATTATATTATGTGATAGCGTTAAGATGTTTGTGTACATACATTGTACAAAGGGTTGATCCCTCTAAGTACGAGAAGTAAAGTCCATATAATCTTATGAGAAGTAAATTCAAACTCAATGTATAGCAAATGATGATGGTGGGAATGGTTGAAGGGGAGCGGGTATTACTATTTCACCAAATCTCTAATAGCCATCATCTTCTTCTTCTTTTTCCTGCTAGTTTAAAAGATTGGGCAAAGCTATTGTTTGGGTATTAAATTCTCCATAAATAGAGACTCCTCCTCTTTTCCATTTGTTGAGTGTCTGAGCATTTGCTAGAGAGGGTAAGTTGAATTGGAGAGAAATCAAAGTTTTGGAGAGCTATAATTAGTAAATTCAAGCTTTAAGAGGTAATACTTATATGTATACATGTTCTTCATTTCACGAATGTTAAATTTCTTAGTATGTCAAGAAATACTTGTTTTTGAGTCCATATTTAATGGCTAAGGATTGTTGTAGTCCATAAATTTTTGTTAGATATTGTTAATACAGTTAAATATGAAAATAATGGAAGTTAAACGGATCAATTTGGTTTAGAAACGAATCTGTGGTGATGAAATTCGTTAAATATGTTAAAAGATGGAAAAATATCAAGAACCTTGAATTTGAGTTGCCAAATTGGTGGTTTAT
Organism: Panax ginseng; assembly: GCA_020205605.1. NCBI lineage: Eukaryota > Viridiplantae > Streptophyta > Magnoliopsida > Apiales > Araliaceae > Panax > Panax ginseng. The sequence continues at coordinate 144,475,469 of CM035139.1, forward strand.
GGGATTTGAGAAATGATAGCATGTTAGTTGAGTATTATATACATGTATGAAAGAAATTTAGTTGATTTTAAGCATGATAATTATAGAATATTGTGTTAGGGTTTGAGCTACTGCAGAACATAGCCTTGTCTGATGTTGTGTCGTCGCGCCACTTCCTAGTACAAATCCACAGCGGCCGCGCTGTCTGTCAGTTTTGAAATCCAACTACTACTATAATCTGATTTTCTGAGCATGTTAGGTTGGTTTGGAAATGCATATAAATAACCCCAACATATGGATTGAAGTTACCTTAGTTATAGTAGGTCACAGTACTTGTTTTAGTACTTATAAGTTTGGAAAGACAAACTTTGTTGAAAATAAACTTACTTGTATTCTGATCTTGTGAGGAAGTGTAGATAACTTAAATATGTATGTCAATGAGCCTAATTATGTGGTCTAATGTTATCTTGCATATAATGAGTTGTGTTAGCTTGGTATTAATGATTTTCTAAAGAAAACTTGAAGTATTGAAAATGAAACTTGACAAACTTTGCCTTTTGAGTTCTGACTTTGTGAACATGTAAATGTGGCCTAGTTAGGTGCGCGGATGGGTAAGGAATGTAATTTAAATATATATTGCATATAAAAGGTTGTCAAGCTCAGTTTAGTATTTGTTTTAAAGAGAAATTTAAAAGTTTTAAAAACGTTTTTTGATTAGCATTATATTACTTGCATTATGACCTTATGAGCAAGCATAATAGTACTTTTTATGCCTTTAAGCAAGAATGATATTGTCATCCAATTAGTTAAGCATGACATAAGCTATTCAAGCAAGGACTATACTAACTATGTGTAAATGAGTTTTATACACATAAGCATGCGACTTAAGGATCGTTTAGTATCGTTATGTGAGTTAATGGTTAACATAACAAGTCCCTTGCTGAATGAACTTATTTAGTCTTGAATAAAGAGTTTTGAAAAGGAAGATTTAAGCTGGATTCTAGTTTTATCTCAAAGTTTATTTTAGATACCTGAGAAGGTGTTCAATTCGGTCAATAGACTAAATGTTTTAGAAGTTAACCTCAACGTTAACAAGTTTGGGAAAACAAATGTGTTCTAAACTTTGTCTTTATGTGTTTATATTGTGTTCAAAGATATTAAGGTGCTAATAAGAAAACTAGATCCTTGAAAATTTCAGTTCAAGTTTTGACAAGGAGTAGCGCGGTCGCGCCACTCCCAAACCTATATTCAACATGCAGTCACGCTATGTCATAGGTGGTCAAGAACGCTTTGTTAACCTGCCTAGACTTTAGAGAGCATATCTCATATATTCCATAAAGACCGTAGTAAAAGATGAAATAAGATTATTTTGAAAAAAATAAGCATGAGAGTTGAATGGACTAACAACATAGCTATCCTAAGAGTATATTGAAGAAGTGAAATGAAAAAATGTAAAATTTGCTATTACATTGAGAATATATGAACGCATATGACTGATGGGTATGAATTTATGATTATACAATTGTGTACAATATACGAAGTATAGATAGCTACAAGTAGTTAAGTTGTAGTTGATAATCTATGAGCCATGCAAGTCTTTCAGTTCCTATTTGTTATATGAAATTGATAAATATTGATTAATTTATGGCATGATATGGAATGTTAAATTAAATATGGAACATATGAGATATGTACGAAATGAATGACGTTATGCCATGAATGTGGAAATGTCTATAAGATATGTATGGGATTAAAAGTAAATCTAGGACTATGTTTTAGAATATAATCTCTATATTTGCTATGTGAGAAGCAGCATGTATATTGCGCTTAAGTAATTATGATTTTATAAAATGCATATGATATTTTGTGTTATGTGATGGATGAAAACTGTTAGAATTATTGGGTTGTTGAGCTCACCCTTACAAATAACCACTTTTGCAGGTTAAGGACTCACGGTAAAGTTATGTGCTACTTGATTGACAAAGTTCTATCGTATCACAAGAAGATTGATTTGTTTAATTGAAGTTAGGATTTTGAACCATGTTTTTGATGATGTACTTAATAGTTGTTTAACTCTTGTAGAGTTGTAAAGTCGTACAAATTTGACACATAAAAAACATCGAATTAAGATGTAAATTTCATAAGGTAACTTTGATGAATCGAAGCATAGAATAAATTTGATTCAAAGATATGTAAATGATGAAGGTTATGATCTAGGGAAATGAATAAAGAATTTAGAAAAGTTTTAATTATTTTCGCATCTTATTAAGTATAATATCGAATATGATGTAAAGACAAGAATGGTTAATGACCCAGACTGGTGATGATTGGGTAATATACCCATGAATTGATTATGTTTGACCTTAATTTGTTGTGTGTCCGAAGCATTTTAGAATCATTTTACTTGTTTAAGTTGTGTTGTGACAGGATTGTGTGTTGTGGGGACGTTTGGAAGTTGTGGGATTGAAAAAGGCAAGAAAATCGGTCAGACTTACCTAGCCGGGCTACTGCTCCAACAAAGAAAAGATAATGGCAAGGCTACCGGTCTTGATTGACCGACTCAGACGCTGCTGCGGGATCGGATAGTGGACTGGCTTTGACTAATAGTTTGACTTCGTATTTGGTGTGTTTTGGAAGCCTATTTGGACTAGAATTGTTGGAATTGGGTAAAAAAATATAAATTTATTCTTTACATTGAATTGGGGGGCTATTCTACACAATGGGGGATTGATCAAAGGAGCAAGAGCAGATCTGAAGGCTTACAGCTTGGAGTTCTTCTTCTTCTTCTTTATTCTTTTAAAAATTGTGTAACTCATTAAGGATGATTTATCAATTATTTGTGGTTTTTATTTCCGTCATGAACTAATTCTTTTTATTAAGATTCCAATGGAACCTTTTATGATTATGAATTGATTATTTAATTTATTCCAATTATTTATGTTGAAGTGAATTGTTCATTATTTAATTGGGATGAATCGTTCTTGTTTAAAGCCTGTGCGAATCAAATGATTAGACGTTGTGTACCACATGAAGAGATGGACAGTATCTTGGGTCATTGTCATTCATCCGATTATGGAGGTCATTATTCCGGTGATCGAACTGTGGCCAAGGTGTTACAATCAAGATTTTACTGGCCTTCGTTATTCAAGGATGCATATCTCTATGTGCTAAAGTGTGACAGATGCCAACGCGTAGGTAATATCTCCAGGCGAAATGAAATTCCACTCAACTCTATTTTGGAGGTAGCATTGTTCGACGTTTGGGGAATCGATTTCATGGGACCGTTCCCCTCATCTTTTAATAATCAGTATATTTTGTTGGCAGTGGATTATGTTTCCAAATGGGTTGAAGCCACAGCTTTGCCCACAAATGATGCTAACGTCGTCCTTTGATTCGTAAAGAAAAATATCTTTACGCGATTTGGTACTCCCCGAGAAATAATAAGTAATGAGGGAACGCATTTTTGTAACAAACAGTTCACAAAATTGTTGGTGAAGTATGGGGTTCGTCATAAAATCGCAGCTGCATATCATCCCCAAACCAATGGCCAAGCTGAGGTCTCGAATAGGGAGGTTAAGAGAATTCTGGAAAAGGTGGTCAACCCGTTAAGAAAAGATTGGTCTTTACGTCTTGACGATGCTCTATGGGCATATCGTACAGCATATAAGAATCCGATCGGTATGTCCCCTTATCGAATGGTTTACGGAAAAGCGTGTCACCTCCCAGTCGAGCTAGAACATAGTGCACACTGGGCCATTCGGAAGCTCAATTTTGATGAACAAGCAGCAGGTGAGAAAAGGTTACTGCAGTTGAATGACATGGATGAGTTTCGCTTCAACGCTTATGAAAATGCAAAACTGTACAAGGAAAAAGTCAAAGCTTGGCATGATAAGAAAATTCTCGATAAAACATTTGAACTGGGCCAACAAGTCTTGCTGTTCAACTCGAGATTGCGTTTATTTCCAGGAAAACTGAAATCACGTTGGTCAGGTCCTTTTACAGTCATGTCTGTTGAACCACATGATAACATCGAGATCGAAAAACCAAATTCAAATTTCCCATTCAAAGTTAACGGTCAAAGACTCAAACATTACTGGAGTGGACCCATTGAATGTCAAACTACGGTCATGAACCTCTTCGACCCAGTGGAAAATTGAGCATACCAGCGAAGTCGGGCCGACGACAGTAAACCAAGCGCTTATTGGGAGGCAACCCAATCATTTTCCCTTTTAATTTTATTTTATTTTGGTTATTTTATTTTATTTTCATTCTACTTAGTTGTCTACTATTGTGTATTTTAGTTCTTGTGAGTATTGATTCCAACAGTATGGGTAACTCAGCCTGAACGTGTCTCATGGATGTAGGTCCTCGTGCGTGTATAATGTAGCTTCAACAAACAGCCCAGCCAAGCCTAAGGTGACTGCCCAATAGCGCCCTTGCGCTAGCCCAAGTCGAGACACTTTGACAAGAGCACCCCGCACAAGCACATTGCCTATATACCATAGCGCCTTTGCCAAGCTAGCTCGCCTCATAACCCATCGATTTACAGCGCCTTGGCCAACACGCATTCCTAAGCTTTCCAAAGGTTCCCGCGCTAAGGAGCTCTTGAACCTACTGACCAAGAGCGCGGCCTACGCTTAGTTTACCCTATTAACTCAAATACCAAGACTGTAGGGTCGATTCAGAGTCCTACTCGGGTTCCAACTACTGAACGGTTACACATCTTCATTCTTTTTATTAGTACACGACTCCTTCTCTCTCTCAATTGGATACACCGAAAATTGTAAGCCTTCCTTATCAAATTCTAGGATTAAGTCCTGCAATAGTGCCATAATTCTCATCTCTCTCACGATCATCTACCAAGGTATGTTGTATGTTCTAATTCCATTTTTGTGCAACAAGCATGGGTATTGATGTAATTTGTGAGTGTTCTTCATCCGGATATGCATCATCCTTCTTCATCTAGAGATAAGGGTTCTTTCTTGTTTCTATATTGCATAATGGCCATAATTTGCTCACTTGTAAGTAGAGATTGCAGTCATGGGATATTTTTTACTAACAAGAGGTATGAATTGATACTAACTTAGTGAAATTTTGAGTAATTTATGAGTTGCCTCTTAAATGTTTGATGAATTGCCTGAACCATTGATCTTGTCCACATGCACACATATCACCATGTCCAAGCACTTCTATCCTAGACCATCTTGCCACCACAATGGTTTCACTCTACTGTAGCGCATATTCATGGCTATCATTGCATATAGTAAATTGGAGTGGGGAGAATTACACTATAATGATACATGCATGTTTCCTATTGCACTCCATGACAAACCTTTTGGGCTTCTCTTGGGTTGGTTTTACTAATTCTAGTAACTGAAGAGTCCATGACTCCAATCGGTACAATTGTACATGTACTAGCATTTTTCTGTCAAGCACCACCCCCACCAATGTGCTCAATTTCCACATATTTTTCAAAGTTTGGGGGTAAAGCCATACATAAGTTTATCAAAGTTCAAATTCTATTCAATACTAATATATATATATATATATATACTTGTAATTGCAGAATTTCTGACATGGCATCCAAACGCTAGCGTGGTGAAGGGTCAGGGACCGCCTCAACTCCACCTCCAAGATTTGACAGCCGCCGTTTTGTCAGTCTTGCGGCTCAGGAAAGATACAACCGCATGGCTACTCGTTCATTGGTTCCGGAGCGTGGGTTGAGACCGAATCAATCAAAGGATGGCGACATGGTAGTCATGATAGCCGAAAGTAACTTGTTCACACTAACCGCGCAGCCCGATCCCGCAGTAATTGCAGTGGTGAAAGAATTTTATGCCAATGTGCCCGAACATGATCACTATACGGTATTTGTAAGGGGTAAAACATTGGAAATTGGCGAAGAGGACTTCAATAAGTGTTATCAACTGCCAGTAGAGGGTTTTCATGATGAGTATGCTAGTTTTGTGAGTGATGGGCCGGATTATGAGCAGATAATTCATGAGCTTTGTCAGCCGGGCACCACATGGACAGTACATGAACGTGGAAACATGACTTTCCCACTATCGAATCTCATCTTATATGGGAAGGCATGGTATGCGTTCATTTGCACAAAACTCATGCCATGCACCCATGTGAGTCATGTTACCAGGGAACGTGCAGTGCTTCTTTACTCAATCATCAAAGGATTTAAAATTGATGTGGGCCATCTCATTTTACAATCTGTCCTCCGAGCATCTCGTGGAAGTACCACTAGAGGGTTACCACATCTGTCTCTCATCTGCGTATTATGTGATAGGTTCGGAGTCAAATGGAAGTCAGACGAGTTGATCCAAAAGCCTATGCCAGCGCTGGACCATAAGTTGATCAGCAGGTACAAAGTGTGGACCGAGGCTTAGGCTCATCAGGGAAGTCCTCTGTTTTATTTTGTTTATCTTTCGCATGAGGACATTGCTCTAGATAAGTTTGGGGGTAGTTGTTTAGTTAATTTTTATTTGCATGAGTAAATTATGTTGGTTATTAGTTTGTGGATGTTTTAATTTTTATAATTGTTGTATTTAGGATTGCATGTTAATTCCAGCTTTTGATAGTGAGTATATTTGAAGGCCAATGATGAACTTAAAATTGCATGAGCAAGTCTAGTAAGGATTGTTGAGTCAGTGATATGATGTTCTTGACATGATTTGAATCTCTATCTGTTTGACACTGATGTTATAAGGATAGCACAATTTAAACAAATGATCATGTTAGCTATGATAATTAAAATGGATAGATAATGGAGTTCTGCAGGATGAATGCTAGTAAAATGAAAGAGCAATTTAAGTAGTTAGTGAAGACTGAATTTAGGCATGAACTCGAGTTTGGGGGAAAAATATATGAAGTACATAAGCTATGAAAAAAAAATTATAAACACCGTGGCATGCTTGTCTAGTTTTGTGGCCTTTGTTACTTGATTAAGTAAGCCCGATGGGATTGTCTCTACACCTAGTGCCCTAAGGTCTTAATGGCTTGGGAGTCGTTGGTCGAAAGCTCGTCAAGGTAGCATTGAAAAGCCTAAGGGAATAAGATAATGCATAGTTATGGTTAAAAAAAATATGTATGTAATAAAGCGGGAAAAGTGCAAAATGCCCCCGTCTAAAAAAAATGCTAGTAGCATAAGTATTTCATGTTGACCCCTGAATTTTGGTGATTGTGTAATTTCAGTTGAATCTAGTTTATTTGGTGCGTTCTTGAGTTGAACTGTATGAAGCTTGATATGAACTTTATTATCTTTCAGATTTTTTCTTGTCATTGGTTAGCATTGTTGTTGAACACACACTCACAATATCAGTAATAACAAATTTTGATTGATTGATTGTTTGGATATTATTGATCTGCTTTATCAGGAGGTATTAGCATGTTTTTGTGATTTTTCTGAGGCCTATGGATATTCGTTAACTATTGAATTGCTGGAATTAAGGTCCTTTAGTTAGTTTGCATTTGCATGATGTTTAGTTATTCGTGTTTTGTGTTTTGTTGCTTGAGGACATGCAACGATTTAAGTTTGGGGGTATTTGATGATTGGGTAATATACCCATGAATTGATTATGTTTGACCTTAATTTGTTGTGTGTCCGAAGCATTTTAGAATCATTTTACTTGTTTAAGTTGTGTTGTGGCACGATTGTGTGCTGTTGGGACGTTTGAAAGTTGTGGGATTAAAAAAGGCAAGAAAATCGGTTTAGACTTAGCGCCGTAGTATACCGATCTTCTATTGACCCCGACTTTGACGACGTGTCTTGGCGTGGATCGACGGTGGGTGCTTTGACTAATAGTTTGACTTCAGATTTGGTGTGTTTTGGAAGCCTATTTGGACTAGAATTGTTGGAATTGGGTAAAAAAATATAAATTGATTCTTTACATTGAATTGGGGGGCTATTCTACACAATGGGGGATTGATCAAAGGAGCAAGAGCAGATTTGAAGGCTTTCAGCTTCGAGTTCTTCTTCTTCTTCTTTGTTCTTTTAAAAATTGTGTAACTCATTAAGGATAATTTATCAATTATTTGTGGTTTTTATTTCCGTCATGAACTAATTCTTTTTATTAAGATTCCAATGGAACCTTTTAAGATTATGAATTGTTTATTAAATTTATTCCAATTATTTATATTGAAGTGAATTATTCATCATGCCTTGTATTTATTGATTAATTATTTGGCCAATAATTACCGTGTTACTCTAGGAGGAATCGAGAGAGGAATTCTAGTGTTAGAACTGGGCATGGTGACATGTGACTTAGTTATTTGCACAGTGGATAATTAGGTTTGTGAATAGAATGAGAATATCTATTTACCACATGTAACACATAAGGAATTGGGATTGTAATGAGTTTAATTCAATTGTTTTGCATAGAGATATAGCAAAATTAATCTGGGTTAAATAGAAGGCAATTGATCACTTGAGAGAGGGCTTTTGGCATTTGAGAATTCATGTTAACAATTCAGTAGACATAATAATTGGGATGATTGGATAATTGATTTAATAATCATATCTGGGGAAATTGGAATCTTAATTATCATTCATCTGCATTCAAATAATTCTTAATGTGTTCTTTGTTTTCTTTTACAATAACTTCTTGTTATATTTACAATTAGTTTTCTTAGTTTTAATAATCACAATTTTTGGTTGTTTAAATAAAATTGAATTTATACAGTACTAGTAATTGGAGTTTATTAATTGGAATTCTCTGTGGGATCGATACTCTAATTTATCACTATATTACTTGTTGATCGTGTATACTTGCACGTTTGCTTTGATTGTGAAATCAACCGACAACTGGGAATTGACTTAAGAAGGTTTTGGGATCAATTCATAGATCCTGGAAATAAAAGGAATTAATATATTGATTAATATCAAAGTTAAATTGTATTCATTAAATTATGAATGAAAGATGTTAATAATTAGACGAAGGTAGTATCATGACGCACCAGGTCCGAGGTAACGGATACCCAGATTTGGGGGCGTTATCAAGATTCGATTGGGTAAGAAACGAAAACTAATCCTGAGGTTTATTGGACCCTTCGAGGTGATGCGAAGAGTAGGTGAAGTGGCTTGTGAGGTAGCTCTACCTCCAGAATTGGAAAATGTTCACAATTTCTTTCATGTTTTAGTGTTATGACGATATAGACCTGACTGCAAACATGTGATCGAGTACGTACGAACCGTTACAGTTTGATAAATATTTGTCTTATGAGGAAATTCCTATCTAGATAGTTAATAGGAAAGAACAAGTGCTCGAGAATAAAGTGATAACTTATGTGAAGGTGATATAGAGGAACCACAATGCCGAGGAAGCTACGTGGGAACTTGAAGATCATATGATGAAAAGTTATCTTGAGTTATTTGTTTGATTTGTGTCTTCGATTCTGGGACATAATCCTTGTAAGGAGGGAAGAATGTGATGACTGAATTGTTTGAGTTGTGATTCTGGGGACAAAATTCTTGTAAGGAGGTGATGATGTAACAATCTAAAATTTTTATATGTAATTTTAAATATTTATTAAATTAAATAAATATTTTAGTTGATGTGTTTATTGTTAAATAAATATTTGTTTAATTTAATTATTTATTAGTTAAATAAATAATTCATGAGTTATGGAGAATTAACTTAATTAAGTGTAATATGTTAATTAAGTTGATAATCGAGAATTTAGTATTTTAAGTTGATTAAAATAAAAATGATGAATTAATTATTATGTGGTAATATTCTATTTTAGTTTAATAATTAAATTAGAGAGTTGGTAATGATTAAATGCATTGTTATAATGTTATTTTAATTTAATAATTAAAGTGATGTACTAATTTATTAAATAAAATTATAATTTTGTGGCAATTTGATAAAGTGGTATTTTGATTTAATAAGTTGTTTTTAGTTTTAATTTAATTAAATTTGAGTATGTGAATTTAATTAAATAATGTGTGACGATAAACTATATAGTAAATGAGTTATTAAAATAAATTAAAAGAGTTTTAATTTAATTTTGCCAAACAAGACATAAGGCTTTTAAGTCTTTATTTTGATTCTATTTTGCAAAACAAGCCTTAGTGGCTTTTGAATTTAAAAAAAAATATAACTAACAAAGACTTAAATAGAGATATTATGTTTGTCAGTTTTTTTTATTTACGTATGATATGTATCAATTATTTGGGTGTAAGTTACATACTTTGTTTCTATGCCTAAGAGTTAGAGATAGCAGAGAACGAAAAGAGGGAGAACTCTAGAGATATTTGAGAGTAAAATTGGAAGGAAAGGGGATTATCAGAGGAGATTTTTATCATCTCTGTTAGCTAAAAAAGAAATTTAAGGTAGTAATCTAACTTTCAATTATCAGTTTACACTCTTTATTGTTCTTCATTGAAAAACTTGTTTTTATGTCTTTATAATTTGAATTCTATAATAATTGTTGTAAATATGGCTTACATATGTTAATTAGTGAACATAAACTATTTTTATATATAATTTGTATATGATTTAGAGTTGTTTAATTCATGGAACATGATTTATGTGAAGAAATCAGACATCAGAAGTTTACAAAGGATATATATATATATATATATATATATATATATATATATATATATATATATATATATATATATATATATATATAATGGCTTATTTTAAAACAAAATTTGTGTTCAATTCGTGTAATAATGTGTAAATTGGTTTCTGATTGTAAAAATATATGAAGAAACAAAAACAAAGTGATTTAAAGGAAGTGTTTTATTTGAAAAACGAATTCACAATGATTAATTTCGCTAAGAATGTCAAAAAGTGAAGAAATAGCAAAAATAATGAAATTTAAAGGTTTTAATTTGTTGTTTATGTTGTTTGTATGGTTAGAAACATGTTAGAAACATTAATTGTTGTTTTTGTGAAGTCTATACAACTTGGGTAAGTTGGAATGGTTTTTAGAGAGGAGCTTTTAGGCCAATTTGGCTTTATTCTGCATTTTTCGTAAACTTCAGATTATAGAACTGGTGCTAAAGGCTGCAGCTGCGCAGAGGGGTAGCTTAAAATCGAGTTGTCATGGCCAAATTGAGTTGCAATACCAACAGAGTTGCAATGCCAGACTTAAGCCTAAAGTCAAAGCTGCAGCGCGAGTCCTAGTTTAAATGGTGGAGCTGTAGCGCCAGCCGCTCTACAGCACCAGTTTTTGTTTCAAATGGTGGCGTTGCATCGCCAGTTAGCAGTTTCACCCAGAAATTTGATTTTTAATATATAATTGTGTAATTTTAATATAGTGTAATCTTATGACTATAAAATGTGAGTAATCATGTTATATGATGAAAGACTAGAATGTGATAAATCATTAAATATGAAGATTATCAATTAATGAGTTATGTGATAAATGAAATTAGTGTTAATAAAATTAGAATTGTGTCTTAACCATGTGGTCAAACCTAAGACTACAAGTCGTACATGAAATAAATATTTAATTATGTACTAAGATCATGTAGTAACTAATTATGTCATGATGACATGTGTATAGGATATTGAGAATCAAGGTATACTATTTAACTTACAAGCAAGGCAAGTTTCCGAACCTTAATCTCTATTTGAGCTTATCCTACCTTATTTATTTTATGCAATTTTGCTATCCTATCTTGTTCATAAATTACGCAAATTCTTGAATTCTATTGAGCAAAGTTCTTAATTTTGTTTCCTTAGTAAAAAATGTAACCTTAGCTTACCATTTTCGTTCAAGCATGGTTTATTATATCTTCTCAATGCTTTGAAATTTATTCTTAAAGCATGACTTTGATGTATTATACTATTCATTTATGGGTCATAACTACTCTATAATATGTCGTTGTTGAACCCTTGCATTGTCATTAAACTTTTGATTCAAGTAAATCCTTAGTTGATGTACGTTGAACTCTAAATTTCCCATGAAACTTATCCAAACCAAATTTTCATTAGTGCGGACTCGTATGTTAAAACTGATGTGAACAACCCTATTATAAGGGATTATTTATGCAGAAGCATTTAGATGTTTATGCATAATACATGCTACGAAGGGCTGATCACCCTAAGTACGGGAATGAAAGATCCATATAGTCTTATGACTGGTAAGATTTAAGTTGAAAAGTACTTATAACCTCAGACATAGTTCATGGTCTTGTAACCCTCAGATAATTTCTAATATCAGTTCTTGATTATCGATACTAGAAATTGTTATTTAATTCAATTTCATTGCCAATTATTATGTTCTTTCAAGTGAGCATTTGGTTTGCTCACTCTTGCATATATATAGCCATTGTACTAAAGTTAAGAAGGTTGACGAGCCAACCACTAGTAAAGAAAAGGAAAGATGAGCAATTTTTGAAGACTTGTTAAATTGTTGAGACCTATGTTTCCAGACTTAGTATTAATTATGTGATGTAATTAATTATTTTTTTTTCCACATTTGATGAATGTTTTAAGGTTAGACAACCTGGGATTTATTGGTTTAAGTTATGTAACCCTTTAATGGGAAAATTTATTGCTTAAGTTTTATTTAATTTGGGTAGTTAGAAATGAATGTTTGGACAGTGAACACCAAATCCTGTGGGAATAGAGTACCCAGATTTGGGGGTATCACAGTTGTAGTTCATTTGGCAGCGCTGCAGCGCCACTCGGCAGAACTAATTATTTAAATGTATAAAATTTTGGGATGTTAATCTAATTGTATCTAATGATAATAAAAGTGTGTTAATCATGTTATGAGATGTTTAGACAGATTTTTAACAAGTAAAGAATGGTTTCAAGTGGTTGATTAATATGTTAAATGTGAAGTTAAACTCGTTGTACATAAAGTGTGATAACGTGTTATGAATTATGAACTTAAGTTAAAAAGAAATGAACCAATTATGGTAATTGTATTGCAATTAATTGGTGTTGTGATACTAAATGGTGTAGGATTACTTGGGAAAGTGAGTAGTAACTATTTAGTCTACGCACGAGGCAAGTTTTTGAATCTTACTCTTATATTAAGCAAGTTTCTTACCTTGCCTTGTTCATAATTCAATAAGTTTGTTATCTTACTTGTTCAAGTTCTTTAACTTTAATCGTTGATGAGCAAGGTTTCTAGTTCTTTTTTTCTCGTTAATCAAAGTTTGAACTATTTTAGTCTTTGACTTCAAATAAGGCTTTCTATTTTTTGAAAGTGTTACCTTGATATACATTGTTATTCAATCACAAATTATTGTTGATTAAATCTTGATTATAAATCATTACTATAATTTATGTTGTTATCAAATTGTTAAACAGTTAGTGATACTTTTTTAATTCAACTAATCCTTAGTTGATGATCCAATTCCACAAAGAATTGTTGATCAGGCAATTCATAGATTCAGGCACAAATCAATATAGATAAACTAGAAATAGATTATTAAATTGGAAATCAAAGTCTACAAAATCATTAATTCACTCAAGGATCCATCATAAGCCTAAAAAGTGAATTAGTTCATACTTAACAAAATAAACACTTAATAAATCATAGAAATCATCCTTAGATTACAAATAATAATCTAACACAAAGAATATTGAAAAACACCCTTCACGTAGACTAAAACTGCAATCGTCTCGAAAATCCCTTCAAAATACTCCCCCACGCTTGTTATCAAAAACTGAGCTTAGATCTTCGTAATATGTCTTGTTTATTTTTTCTAATTGTTCATTGAGTATATGTTATCCAACAACCAAGCCCCAGTCGAATTCTCTATCAAATAGAGTTACATTGCCATACAAATAGCTAAGATTCGTGCCCAAAAAGAAGTTCAATCACAACAGGACAATGCCAGATTTTCCACCCCCGCCTCGGGGTTCAAGATTATATAAGTTTCATTTTGCATCCTTTCTGCCTAGCTCAGATGAAGACCCCCACCTTGCGTAGGTATATAGTGTAAATTATCCCACCCCGGCGGGCTACCTTCCTGCTAACTGGAATTGAGACCCCCCGCCCCGGTGGGGGTGTATAGGCTAATGATGCCCGCCCCGACGGGCATGTCTTCTGTCAGATGACTTTGTTGGTTTTTAAGTTGTACTCCATTTTTTTTCCAATTATGCTCCAATTGACTTCAATTTAAACCAAATAGCTCTAAATGTATATTGAATATGACAACCACCATTCTACACATGAAATAACATAAAACAAGTAAAAATGAACATGATCACAAAGATTTAGCAATAAATAAGCATGAAATGGATATTGAATCGCGTATATAAAATCCACTTATCACATGGTACAAAGGTCTAATCCCCCTAAGTACGAGAAGTAAAGTCCATATAATCTTATGACTGTTAAAGGTTTAAAGTAGAAATACTTGATAACCTATGACATAGTTCATGGTTTTGTGACCCTTAGATGTACTTTTGATTCCTGATCTAATCTTGATTAAAAAGCCTAGCTTTGTTTTGTTTAGTATCCATTGTTTATTTGCATGTTATTATTATTGCTATTGTTATACTTGTGGGTAATCGTTTGCTCATTCTTGCATAATAACATTGCAACTAAGGTTGAAAGAATTGATGAGTCTTCCACTATTAAAGGCAAGGGTAAGCTGAATAAGTGATGAAGACTTTTTTGCATTTATTTTAAAATGTTTATAAGACTTATTTAAATTATGTTATGTTCCTGCATTTGATGTAATTAAGGTTAGATGACCTTGGATTTAATTATGATGTCGTAACTCTTTAATGGGAGGATTTCTATTTAAGTTATGAGTTTCATTTATATCCTTATTATTCTGGAGAGTGAACACCAAATCTATGGGAAATTTGTGTACAAGGATTTGGGGGTGTCACAGGTTGGTATCAGAGCCGTATGTTATGAACCTTATGTGGGGAAGAACCTTAGGGTAGTAGCCTTATAGGAGAACAAAAAAGTAGTGGAGATAAACTCTTATTGAGTTCTAAGAAATGAATTAAGGAATTCATTGAAGATAATAAAAACTTTATGTGCTTATGTGTTAATAACCTATGTGCCGCGAGTAATATCGAGTAGTAACTAAAACTTAAAACTTTGTTATCGGGATGTCTGATGTTAGAGGATCCAAACAGCCTATGGAGGATGAGCCCCAAGTAACTAGTGAGGAGGAGCTCCGAGACATCATTACCATCTGGGAGCAGTTAGTACAGAGAGCGCCATCTCCATTGATCACTATTGTGAGTTAAGAGCTTGAGCCTTAGATTGATCTAGAAAAGGACCCTATGGAGGAAGAGGATCCTAAAGAGTTCCCACTGAACTCTATTGCAACTTGGATGTATGATGAGATATATGACCGTAACACAGAGTTACATGATAGAGTCAGAAAGTTGGAAGTGCTGGCAGATGAACGCTAGACCGTTATAGAACAGAAAGATGAGGAAGTCTAGGATCTTGATGGACGTCTTGGAAATTTAGAGTGGAAGCTATGTTAAGTAGAGAGTGAGAAGGAGCAACTATTGGCTGAAATTGAGAAGATGAAGGGTGATTTGAGAGAGGAGTCCGTCCAGCGAGCAAGAGTTGAAGATGCTTATGAGGAGGTGTAATAACCCACTATTTTCAATAAGAAATTTTGGGATTTCATATTTTTTTATATATATAAAGGTGAACATATTTGCAAAGTAAAGTATATGTATCTATATGATAAATAAAATTATTTATTAGATGTAAATAATTTCTTTTTAGACTTATTAATCATTATAGAATATATTCTTATAATAAAATAATTTTGTAATAAAAATATTTATTATTTATTTTCCATGAAAATATGATTATGGTATATATGATATGATTATTAGGATTCTTATGATACGTATTTTATTATATTGGTTAGGTTAATTATTTTAACTTAATTAATGAAGGTATGTATGAAGGTTATGTCAGATATGAATTCAAAACCCTAAGTCTGGATTTTGAATAAGGAATGAGAATAATAATATAATATTATTTATATTTCAGTGATATAGATATGCCTGATATGTGTGTAATGTTAATTTGTGATTAGTTATAGTAAAATAGTACAAACCCTAGCATTACTGATAAACTATAGTACAGAAGTCAGTTGTGACTGTAAGATTTGTTAAGTTGTGTGTTATGTAATTAATGACCATTATTATGTTTACTGTTAATTAGGTAAATCCTAAATAATATCTAGAAACCCTAATTACTAAATTAGAACCCTAATTACTAAGTTATAAACCCTAAGTATTAATTTAGCAAGGTTAATGGTAATTAATATATTATAAAGGCTAATTTACAAATCCTAGATGATTAGGAAACCTAGTGTAATTAGAGAACCCTAATCAACATTTTTAGAAATTAAGATTTCCATATTTGCCCTTAATACACAATTCTAGAAAATAAGCTTATGAAACCCTAGGGTCAAACCCTAAGGGTTAAAACCTAATGGTTATGGGATGTTACCAAGTTGTCATTCACTTTATAACTTAAATGACCAAACTACCCTTTTTATTATTTTATTAAGGTGGAGTGTAGATCTAGCCCTAGTAAGGAGTTGGTGACCAACTCTAACTAGCCATGTGGTCTAGTACTAGCCTTTAATCAGCCAAAACCTGCCCTCATGATCAACCATAGTCCTTGCATCAAATTCTATATAGATTGAGAGAGAGAATGCTCACTTTACTTTTCATATTCACCAAAGTCATATTCTCTCTCCCATCCAAAATTTTAGAGTGAAAATTAGTGAGAAGCAAAGCCAATATCAACATCTAGCTTGCCAAGAACAAACATCAAGGTCAGAATCAAGATCAAGCTTAAAAAGGAGGTATAAACCTTAATCTCTAAAATCTTATGATTTGATGTTAGATGTTGTTAATGATTAGTTAGATATGTGTTAGAGGGTGCCTTTTAATAATCTGGGTTGCTAAATAGTGGAAATATAACATTTATATACTCGAAATTAAAGATTTACAAAATCTAGAAAAGTTTAAAACTAAGGTCTGACAATGAATGTCAGAGTATCTAGATCTTTCTGTGTTAAGTTTTATGTTATGAATATGTTCTTTGTCATGTGGACTATGATCTGGAACTGGAAAAAGGGCCAGATCATGTCTAGAACTCATGATATGAGCTGTTAAAGATCGTTGACTCACATTGACCAACTGGTTTCTGGGCAACCCAGAATGGTCTGACAGTGACTTTAGAGGCCCTAGATCTTGCTTCTGGTAAGAACTTTAGCCATGTTGTTGTATTCCATTTTGATGAGTGAGTTTTATACCCATGAATTGAGTGCGTTTGAGCTTAATCTTTTGGAAGTTTTTAAGTGTTTGTGACTATTCATGCATTTTTTACGTTGATTTTAAGTGTTTGTGTCTATTCATACATGTTTTATGTTGTTTTGTAGGAATTGGGACAAAAGTTACTTGGATCGACGTTTGGGGTGGCTAGATTCGTGTTTTCGGCTTGGCATTTACATAGTACCCACTTCAAAGCGAATTTCAGTATTGCTCCGGACCTTATTTCAAAAACCTTAAAGAATGAAAGTTGTAGATCTACGTCTCCTCTTTCCGGAACATCTTGAATCATAAAATTCGGAGTTCGAAAGAAGAAGTTATGGCCATTTCCCCAAAGGACATCAGAGTAGAAAATTTTAAAAAATATTCCAGCGCTAGGGCGCCCATTTGTAGTTCATTTTCAGCGCCGGGGTGCTAGGGAGCAGTTTTCCAGCGTCGTACCTAGTGCCGGGGCGCTGGGAAGGGTCTGGTCAGGCTTGGACGCGTTTTGGGGCAAATTTCGACACATTTTTGACTCCAAATTGGATTGGGTTTGTTCCTAAGCTAAAAATTGGACTTGTAACCTATAAATACATGATGTAAGTCATAAAATAAAGGAGGATTACATAGATTAAATTAGAGATACACTCCACTAGATTAGAACATAAACTCTAGTTCTTATTAGTTTTGAAGATTGTAGCAACTTGGAGACCATTGAAGAAAAAGAGCAGGAGCTTGAGGAAGATGGAGATTTGCTGACAACAGATTTATTCTTCACTGTAATCTTACTTTTATCTTTTAATGTTTATTCAGTTGTGGATTCTTAATTTTAATTCAATGACAATGAACTAAATTTCTTTTATTAAGACTACAAATTGAACCTTTTATGTCTATGAATTAATTATTTATTTTATTCCAATTATTTATGTCAAGGTGAATTGTTTATCATGTCTTTTGCGTATTGATTAATTATTTGGCCAGTAATTACCGTGTTAATCTAGAAGGATTCGGAAGATGAAATTTAGGGTTAGAACTGGACATGATAACATATATGCTTAATTATTTGCATGACGAATAATTAGGGTCGTGAATTGAATAGGAATATATGTTCACTGCATGTAACAAATTGGGAATTGGGATTGAAGGAGTTTAATTTAATTATTTTGCATAGGAATACCGCGAGATTAATTGGATTAAATAAAAGTTAATTGATCATTTGGGAAAGGGCTTTTGACACTTAGAATTCCTGTTAACAATTCAGTAGGCATAATAATTGGGATAATTAGATAATTGGTTTGTAGTTCATAATTGGGGATATTGGAGTCTTAACCTTTATTTATCTGAATTCATTCGTCGAGTCTTAATCTTTATTTATTTGAATTAATTTTAGAGTAATCTTTTAATTGATTAATTTAGTTTTCTTAATTAGAAAAATCACACTTTGCAATTTTTAAAATAAATTGATTTGGTTAAGAGTTAGTACTTGATAATTTTTATTAAATAATTCCTCATGGGAACGATACTTTTCTTATCTCATTATTACTTATTGATCGTGTATACTTGCACGTTTGTTTTGATTGTGAAATTGATCAACAAGTTTTTGGCGCTGTTGCTGGGGAATTAGTTTAATAATTTCGCCAATATTAATTTTTATCAAATTAGTTTTAATTTAAATGTTTTTTTTTATTATTTTCTTTAATTCTCTTTCTATTTTTCTTTCTTTCTTTTTAGGTACCATGGCGGAATTTAATTATCAATGGTCGTATACGAGAATGACTCAACCAAGGGAAACAGGGATTGATGGACTTAATACATTTTCTGTAGAGTCAGTACAAATTGAGGCAAATTCGAAGACGTTGGAGGTTATCGCTGCCCAACGGAGTCTAAGGATGGTAAACATGACTCAACCAATGGAAACAGAGATTGACGGACTCGCGACACTTTCTGCATTGTCAGCACAGATTGAGACACTTTCGAGGAGGTTAGACGCTTTTGCAACACAACGTTGTCAAAGTGTGGCGGTGACTTATGATTATTCTGCTGGAAATCATTCGAGTCATCAATGCACCACCAGTTTCGAGCTGGTACCGTATAGTGGTGATTACCCCAATAATTATGTCTATCCCAACAACTATTATCAGGATTGGGGGTATCACCCAGATTTTTCATGGAGCCATACTCATCAAGATCAATTTTATGCTTCAAGTCCAACATACCCATCGGATTTCTCGTGTCCACCTCCACTACAATAGGAAGAACATTCAAATTTGTAGAAAATTTTGTCCAAGTTCATAGCTTCATGTGAGGAGAGGAGGATTAATCAAGAGATATTGAGTCAAAATTTTACGAACCAAATGGAACAATTAATCAATGCCTCGAACATTTATCCTCAATACTCTTGGCTCTATGACATGGATTCCGAGACTGATGGTGAGCCCGAACAAAATCTGCAACGGGTGTGCCAAATGATATAGATGTTGAAAGAGAGGAAAGACTTGGGGACCAAGAAAAGGAGATCGGCGAAGATCTAACTTTGAGTACCAACAAAGATGAGATAATTTTTATAGTGTCTTATGTACCTTCTCCACCAAAGTTTAAGGATCCGGGCAGTTTTACAAGACCTTGCCCAATTGGAAGTCATGTCGTAGGCAAAGCTCTTTGTGACATAAGAGCTAGTACAGTTGTGGAGTCATGGTGGGATGAAAAGGAGAAGATAGATGAAGATCTCATTATGTTTATTAAGCTTCAATGCCCTAATTTGATCATCGACATAATGGAGAAAACACCTATTTTTTGGACGTTCTTAATGGGGAACATATTTACAAATAGCATGCTAGATGACTTTCATTCAAGGGTCATTACTAATGGGAACCTCCCAAAAGAGACATTGTTACTGATGATGGAGGGTTCCTCAATTTTCGTAGAGGAATCTGATAGAGAATTGAAGAAGTCAGGCTGAGACTATAAAACAAGTGCTTATTGGGAGGCAACCCAAGTTTAATTTTTATTTTTATTTTTTATTAGGTTTTATATTAGTAGTTTTGAATTTGCATTTATTTAGAATTTAATTTAATTATTTCTATCATGGTTTACAGGTTATTCAAGTCAAATTCAAGTGTGGTGCCCAATTTGTTCCATGTGCCTAGCCTATTCTCTAAACTTAGCGGACAAGGAGGAAGATTGCTATATTTTCAGGGAAGTCCTCTGCTTTAATTTTTTCTATTTAAGCCATTGAGGACAATGTCTAATTTAAGTTTGGGGACATTTTAGTGTCGTATTGCATATAGTTAGTTATTTGCATTATAGTTCGTTATTTTTACGTGTTAGCATTGTGTTTTTGCATTTAGTGTGTATATAATACATGGTAGTTAATTGCATATGCATATATGTGGTGCATTAGTATTTGTTCATGTAGTATAATATATATATTTTTGCATAAATCTAGGCAATAGATTGGTTTGAATTTAGTTCGGCCTATGATAAGATTTATATTAATTGTTAACTTGAATACTGCTGGTAATTGATGATGAGTTCTAATTTTAATCATGATGATAATCTTAGCCTGTCTAAAACTTATGTAACCGGTTAGCACTTAAAGTTTAACTGTTTTAATCCACTTGGTTCAAGGGTTTCATAATTTGTTTCTGAGGAAAAATCTTGGTTAAAATTTAAGGAAATTAGTGAACTTGCGATAAAGGTTGGAATGACGTAAAAGCTTGAGTTTGGGGGAATCTACGGGGTATATATATACAAAATAAAAAAATGATGAAACGAACAAAAAAATAGAAAATTCAAAAAAAAGAAGAGAATAAACACCGTGGCATGCTTGTCTAGTTTTGTGGCCTTTGTTAGTTAAGTAACTAAGCCCGAGGGGATTGTCTTTACACCTAGCGCCCTAAGGTCTTAATGACTTGGGAGTCGTTGGTCGAAAGCTCGTTAAGGTAGCACTGAAAAGCCTAAGGGAATACGACATTGCACAGCCATAAGAAAAATAAAAAAATGAATAAAATAAGAGAAAGAGCAAATATGCCCTCGTGGTTGATTAAAAGTATAAATAAATTTTGTATTTACCCTTAGACTTGGTAATTGCTTAGTTTTAACTAGAGTTGTCATGTTCACAAAAGTAATTGAATTGGAACTGAAATTTTCGTTATAAGAAGTTTGTTATGTGATTATCTTGAATTGTGGTTGGTTAGAATGGTTATCAAGCACACACGCACAACATGGGTGATGAGAGGTTTGGATTGACTAATTGGTTAGAGTTATGGACTTTGATTTGATCGGATAAATTTTTTAAGTATCATTGGTATCTTTGAGGCCTGTTGCTATATATCATATTGATTTATTACTTGGTTCGTAGGTTTATTAGGATATTAGGAAGTAGAACATGCATATGCATTCATGTAGTTAATTTAGTTAGTTTATTTTTATTTCTTTTGAGTTCGTAGGTTTATTAGGATATTATGAAGTAGATCATGCATATGCATTCATTTTTATTTTTAATTTAGTTGGGGGTATTTGATGAGTGAGTTTTATACCCATGAATTGAGTGCGTTTGAGCTTAATCTTTTAGAAGTTTTTAAGTGTTTGTGTCTATTCATGCATTTTTTACGTTGATTTTAAGTGTTTGTGTCTATTCATACATGTTTTATGTTGTTTTGTAAGAATTGGGACAAAAGTTACTTTGATCGACATTTGGGGTGGCTAGATTCACGTTTTCGGCTTGGTATTTACATAACACCCACTTCGAAGTCAATTTCAGTATTACTCCAGACCTTATTTCGAAAATATTAAAGAATGACAGTTGTAGATCTACGTCTCCCCTTTCGGGAACTTCTTGAATCATCGAATTCGGAGTTCGGACAAAGAAGTTATGACCATTTTTCCAAAGGACGTCAGAGCAGAAAAGTTCAGAAAATTTTCCAGCGCTAGGACGCCCATTTGTAGTTCATTTTCAATCTTTGGGGCCACTAAGAACAGCTTTTCAAGAGTCAGCGTGCCAGCAGCCGGGCGCCGGGAAGGGTCCGTCCGCTTGGACGCGTTTTGGGGCGAATTTTGACACTTTTTGAATCCAAATTGGATTGGGTTTGTTCCTAAGCTAAATATTGGACTTGTAACCTATAAATACATGATGTAAGGCATAAAATAAAGGGAGATTACATAGATTAGATTAGAGATACACTCCATTAGATTAG
The DNA here is from genome assembly GCA_020205605.1 of Panax ginseng. NCBI lineage: Eukaryota > Viridiplantae > Streptophyta > Magnoliopsida > Apiales > Araliaceae > Panax > Panax ginseng. Next base: position 144,497,880 of record CM035139.1, read on the forward strand.
AACATAAACCCTAGTTCTTATTAGTTTTGGAGATTGTAGCAACTTGGAGACCATTGAAGAAAAAGAGCAGGAGCTTGAGGAAGATGGAGATTTGCTGACAACAGATTTATTCTTCACTCTAATCTTACTTTTATCTTTTAATGTTTATTCAGTTGTTGATTCTTGATTTTAATTCAATGACAATGAACTAAATTTCTTTTATTAAGACTACAAATTGAACCTTTTATGTCTATGAATTAATTATTTAATTTATTCCAATTATTTATGTCAATGTGAATTGTTTATCATGTCTTGTGTGTATTGATTAATTATTTGGCCAGTAATTACCGTGTTACTCTAGAAGGATTCAGAAGATGAAATTTAGGGTTAGAACTGGACATGATAACATGTATGCTTAATTATTTGCATGACGAATAATTAGGGTCGTGAATTGAATAGGAATATATGTTCACTTCATGTAACAAATTGGGAATTGGGATTGAAGGAGTTTAATTTAATTATTTTGCATGGGAATATCGCAAGATTAATTGGATTGAATAAAAGTTAATTGATCACTTACGAAAGGGCTTTTGACACTTAGAATTCCTGTTAACAATTCAGTAGGCATAATAATTGGGATAATTAGATAATTGGTTTGTAGTTCATAATTGGGGATATTGGAGTCTTAACCTTTATTTATTTGAATTCATTCGTCGAGTCTTAATCTTTATTTATTTGAATTAATTTTAGAGTAATATAGTTTTAATTGATTAATTTAGTTTTCTTAATTAGAAAAATCATACTTTGCAATTGTTTAAATAAAATTGATTTGATTAAGAGTTAATACTTGGTAATTTTTATTGAATAATTCCTCGTGGAAAAGATACTTTTCTTATCACTTTATTACTTGTTGACCGTGTATACTTGCACGTTTGTTTTGATTGTGAAATCGATCAACACATTTGTAGACTGATATGTAGGCTATATTATTATATCTCCAGAACACTTAAAGCGTGCATATAATGAAAGTTATTTCTGGTCAAAGTAGAGTTGACCAGCTGTTTTATCTCAAATATGGAAAACCCAGATTTCTTCATGAGGCGTTTTTCTGACAAGGTTTAACCAGCATTGATCGTTCATTTGTGTTGTTGTTATGATGATATGATGATATGTTATTGTACCTGGGCATGCATTCTACAAGTATGAACCGTTAGATCTTACAAACTAGAACCAGAGCGTAAGTTATAAGGATCTAAATATAGCACCCTTAACTGTTATTCATTTTCTGGAAAACCTAGAAAATGAAGAACAACCTTGTCAGACTTTTCTGATGCTTAGATCTCCCTCATACATTATGAAATGGCCATGCAAATTGTTTAGACTTGTAGTACTACATTAGTACTACAACATTTTACCATTAACAAGTCCAGAAAACACTTAGAACTTAGATCTAATGGTGGTCAAACCTACCACCTTGAACAATGTGTATGAACATTCTGGGTTTATGAAGAACACCTATAGCGACGATACTGTCGCTATAAGGCCCTTTAGCGATAGTTTATTTATGGAAATTATTATTTTTATTAAATAATTATAGGAAATTAGTTTTTAATTATTAAAAATACATAATAAATTATTAAAAATTATTTTAAAGTCTAAAATAGGTTTTTAATTATTTTGAATATATTTCATTAATATTTATTATTTTAGGAATATTAATGGTATTTAAATTATTTAATTATAATATTAAATAAATTACTTAAAATGATTTTAATACTTAAAAAATCATTTAAAATTATATTATGGTATAAGAAAATATTATAAGTTATTTTTATGGCTTTTAATATTTTGTGATGAAATTCATTAATAAATTAATATTAATGATAATATAATTATTTAATAAATGAATTAAATAAATAAATTAAAAATAATTTTATTATATTAAAAATCATTTTAAATAGGTTTAAATATGAATTAGTACCATAAACTATAGGTCATATTCCACTTCGGTGATTCATCTTTCAATTTTGTCAATTAGATGATTGAACTATTAATTTTTTTCAATTACAACAAATTGAGTCAGCCACGTTAGAAATTGCTGACATGGCTATCTGGGTGGGCCATAATTAAGCTGATGTGTAACAAAATAATAATTTTTTAATTTTTAATTAAACATTTATGATATATTAAAGGCTAAAATTGTCAAATAACTTTCTATCAAACATTAATAATAATCAAAAACATCAAAAAGCAAAACCCAACCATCAGAGCACCAGCACCGCCGCCACCAACACCACCACCACTACCGCCGCCTCAGCCTTCCCTTCGGCCACAACCATAACCACCGCCACCATCTTCCCGACGACCTCCTCCTCCATAACCACCACCCCCACCATATCCATCTTCACAAAGTCTATCGCTGCCTGCCGCAAAATCCATCATCGCCGCCACCACTTGTAATAACCCGAGATTTTCTATATAAAATAAATAAGAAATTTTGCGTATAATTTTTTTTTTTTTAATGACGAGACTAAGTGTCAAGTAAAGTGAACGATAAATGCGAATACATTTATTACTTGAAAAATTAGAAATAATTTTAGAATTATTAATTACCACAAATTATATGGTAATAAATTTCGTAGTTTAAATATTTTTTATTAATTATTTTCCATGCAAACATGATTGGAAATAATATATGAAGTGATAATTAGATTTATATAATAAATATTTTATTATATGAATTGTTCGTAATATTTAAGTTAATTATTTTAACTTGATTATTGATGTTGTGTACGAAGAATAAGTCGGATATGAGATCCAAACCCCGGATTGGGACCGTGATCAAGAGATGAGAATAATAATATTATATTATTTATATAATGATTTTACAAAGACTATAATTATGTACTCGGTATGCGCTTTACGTATAATATTGAGCAATGACGGTCAATTAGGTCATAGCATATTACCGTGCTATGAAACCCTAATTATTAAACTTCGCTTATGGGGTATTTACGAGTAGTATCGTGTATATGAAGTTACCGTGAATAAGAATATTTGTAATTAGAAGAAACCCTAATTATCGTTGTACATCGATAATTAGGACAAACCCTAATTATTATAACCCTAACCGGTTGAAATTAGAAACCGTAACGACGTGTTAAGTATATACACGATAATTAAAGAACCACTAATGGTCAATTAGAAACCCTAATTTTAATTACCGTTTAATTTCGATGTTATTGTATAAGTGTTTTAATTTACCAAAGGATAGAAGTTAATTGGTAAATTATAAGAATTAAATCTAGTGATGAAATATTACATTTAATTGCCTTGTACAAGATTGCCCATACACTCTTAAACAAAGCCCAACCATCACCCATAACAAATCAGAAGCAAGAATCAAGAATTTTTGGCAAAAAGGTTATAAGAACACTAAACCTAGAAATCCTTTGATTCGATGTTATTTGATACAATTGATTGTTTAAAGTTGTGTAATAGAATGTTAATTGATGATATGGGTTGATAAATCAAAGACCCATAACATCAAATTGCACGAATTTGAAGATTTAAGCAAGTTGGAAAAAAACCGAATTCTGTTATTTTTCACCAAATGTCAGAGGCCATAACTCTTTGTTCGATCATGAGTTTTGTTCTTCAAAAGTTGTTATGTATAGCCTGATATGTGGTCTTTAATCTGCAAAAAGAATCAAGTCCATATCATGTATAGATTAGAAGTTATAGATGGTCAAACATGGTTGATCGATCATGATAAACCTGCTTTTGGGCGATCAGTAATGGGGGCATTCTCGTCCACTTTTTGTGCTTTAAAAGGTCTGGACTTTTGATATGTTGTAGTGCACTGAGTTAGGAAGCCATAGGCTTTGGAATGACCTCATTCCGACCTCGGATGAGGGAATTACGGTGATTGGAAGGAAATGTGTCAAAACTGAAAGTCAGCAGCGGGATGTGCTATTCGGGACACTGTTTCGATCAGTTAATGTTTTCAAAACCTTCTGGGCTTTTGGTATGTTATAGTACACCGAATAAGCTTTCCATAGACTCTGAAACGGACTAAATCCGATATCGGAGGAGAGAGTTATGACATTTCAAAGTAGTAGTGTCAAAACTTCCCAACAAGTGCGGTGCAGTCCATTTGAACGGAATTTCAAGCGACGTGTTTGGAATTTGGAAATGGTCAAAGAATAAAAGTTGTAGCCCCAGAAGTTAGCTTCAAGGTGGGCTCAAGAATCGCTCAAAATATTTTAAAATGAAAGAGTTATGGACTGCTTTTAGCGGAAGAGGGTAACACTCAAACGAGATTGAAAACTGTTATGAACGTCCCACTTTTGACGACTTGCTTGGGCTACCTAATGAACCCGAATTGGGTAATTCCTATTTTTAAAAATAGTCTTACATACCATGTATAACATATCCAAAAATCAGATTAATCGGAGTTATGAGCAATGTGTTAGAAAATCGCAAAGTGAGCTATTGAAAAATTAGTATAAACCAAGTCCCACATCGACTAAGTTGAGAACTTCACCATTTTCTAAACCTATAAATAGAAGGGCTTGGCCTTTGTTTCATTCACCAACAATAAGGCCTCCAATTTTTTTTTGAAAGGTTTGTTGTGGGAGAACTTTTTATAAAGATCTCCTTAGTTAAATTTTGGCGTGGAAGTGCGTATTCAGTCTGTGGAATTCGTATTTCCGGGTATGTATCTTATTTAATTTTTGTAATGTTATTATTTTTAATTGTTAGTTAAAGTTTAAATTTTTGAAGTTTAGTTAGTGTTGTTAATAAACTAGTTAGTTTACTATGTTTATTTTGGCTTAGAATTGGTTATGTAAATGAGTTATTTGTGATGATTTTTAATATTTTGTGATGAATTTTATTAATTAATTATTATTAATGATATTAAAGTTATTTCATGATTATATTAAATAATTTAGTTTAAAAATGATTTTAATATTATAAAAATCATTTTAAATGAAAATAAGGTATTTAAAAATATTTTAAGTTATAAAATATAACTTTTAATATTTAAATGATAATTTCATTAATAATTAAATATTAATGATATTAAGATAATATTAATGATATTTAGTTTATTTAATAATTATTATTAAATAAATAGTTTAAAAATGGTTTTACTTATTTAAAAACCATTTAAAGAGGATATTAAGGATTTAAAAATATTTTAAGTTATAATTAATGACTTTTAATATTTGATAAATAGTACATTAATATTTAAATATTAATGGTAATTATTTGGGTAATATAAATATTTTAAAAATAGTTTGAGTTATTATAAATAACTTTTATATTTTTAGCGATGGTTTCATTAATAGTTTAGTATTAATTAAACTATTAATGATAATGGAATTGTTTAATGTTTAAATCATTTAATTATGATTCCGATATTTGAAAGTTATAAATGACCAAACTAGTCGACTTGAGAACCGATTATGAAGTTCGAATTTGAAGAACACCTATAGTAATGATTATATCACTATAGGCCCTTTAGTGACAGATTTGAATTATTTTAAATTTTTCAATTTCGAAAATTGCGAAAATGATTAAAAATAAGATGTCCGATATTTACGATGTTGAGGTATAGAATAAGAGTCTTAGACTCAAGATTTACCCGATAAATGCATCGATACGGCCGACAAATGTCGAACCTTATAAAAGAAAGAAAAGACTACTGTAAGAGCATGGATGAGATATTTGAAAAATGTATAAAAATATTTCAAGTATAGAATATGAACTAAAAGTATTATCACTGTGATTATGTGATTGGACTATGTGCTGACTGTAATAGACAGTATTATGTGTTAAGATATATTGTTCTAATCGAACGAATGATCTGATTATTGATAGGTTGTGATAAAGAGATAAAACCTAAGTTGAGATTTGTAATAAGCGAATCAGGCAAGTATCCTACCTTTGCATTTTCTTTATGCAATGGACATGAGTAAGAAGTTTCGTAATTATTCTATTCCCGCATGCAGTTATGTACGCTTTGATTATCAACATGTTAGCTCGGATATATATTCTCATTAAGTTGATTTCTAAATGGTTATACAAGTGTCCCCACTTGATAACCATGGCATTTATTCACATGTTGATATACCTCATCAATTACCCGTATACATATATGTTGAATTACATATTATTGTTGAGCAAGATTAAAACCTTGGGTTTGGAACCGTGCATGTATGAACATCCCTATATGGGAAGATTTTTGCGCCAAAAGCGAGATAGAGTGAGCGATGAATTTCGCTCAAGTTATGTAGTATTGATCAATCACAGGTACAATGAAATTTGATCACCCTCCGTGCTCGTAAGCTGGTTCAGAGCGGTTCTTGGATGGATTTCCAAAACCTTTTCAAAAATGAAAAGAATGTTCATAGTATGATTCTTAAACCCTATTCATGGGTAGAGCCAGAGCCAAATTTAAATAATTTGGAAGAGATTTGTTATGTGAATTTTTATCAAGATCTGATTACTTCACAACTTTCGATTCGTTGTAGAAGTGTTATGTAAAGAGAATACTTATATTCTTTCACTTTATATATATAATTGCTTTTACTTGTTTGGGCACTCAAATGCTCATCCTTGCTTAAATTAAATGTTTTCGCTTATGTATGAGCAACTCAAGGCTCGAGCACGAACAAGGGAAAAGGAAAGTCGATCGAATAAGTGTGTATCATGAGTTAATGGTTATAGTTGTATTGGTATCTATTCAAGTATTATAAGGAATGTATTTGAAGGTCACGACTGGGAAGTAAACTTTGATGTATGTAAATTAAGTTCGAATGTATTATTATTTTAGTATTATTCAGCTTAAAGAAATGGTATCGTGGAGAACCGAGTTCGGGTTTCAAGTACCTGGATTTGGGGTCGTCAAAGGTTGGTATTAAAGCTGTTGGTTATGAAGCTTAGGTAGAAATACCTGAGACTAATAACCGCAATGATTAGGATAAGTATTAACTCATCTAGAGTTAGTTGGTCGATAAGATTCAAAGATGAATCTCGGCGAGTGTAAAGACACAGAGTTCCCTAACTCTGATTATAAAGTTAAACAGTAGTGGGGAATAGATTGAGTCTAAAAGACTGAAAGTGCAGTTATGAGAGATCGTAAAATAAAACGATCAAGATATAGAACTAAATCGTAATATATACGATGAGATCACCCCGTGATCTGATAAGGCTACTATAATGACGTAAGAAGAATCAACTCGATGATTGGAAAGTTTACGACAAGATTGGCGTGTATGAATTGTACTATCAATTGCACAAGATCTGAAGAGAATTATAAATGCGAATAAATTCGTATGGAGAATGGGGTTAGTGTTAGATGGGGATTCAATTGAGGACTTATGCTTAAATGAGTTGTATGATTCTTCGTATGGGAGCTGAATTGTACTTGGTGTAAAAACCACTTAGCTTCTGGCACTGATAATCATTGAAATTTTTGTGTCGCGCTATTTGTTATATGCACATTAAGAGGATGACTCCATTCTCAGGTGTATAACAGGTAGATAGGTCATAGATAGAGAATATAAGATTAAGTTCGAGTTCTTAAAACTCATACCTATGAGACATTCTTGACTCATAATTATATGAAATGTTTATGAACCCCTCAAATGAATGGACGCCAAAAGGTCCTGACTAGGATAAGTTCTTAAACTCATATGATTGTTGCAATTTATGAACTCATAAGTGTGGTTTGATGAACTGAGTATAGTTTTGTGTGAATGGAGTGTTATGGATTACGAGAATGATATAGATTGTTAAGTAAATGATTTTTAGTGAAGGTGTTAGGTTTTCCTAAACTCCTAGCTATGCTAAACTTCAAAATTTTTTGACATCAAGCTAAATCGCACTATGTGCTTTTGAAAACAAAAATGTAGACTCGTAATCATTTTTGAAACGGTTTAAAGTAATACCTATGCTACTACTTATTTCTGGCTAGACGCAAAATGATTTGAAATATCAAAATTGTTTTTAATTATCACTCATGTACCATGTAACTCAAAAGAGAGATGATAAAATGTGATGGAGTTGTAAATACAGGAATACTTAGTGTGAATTTGACTGAAGTCGCTCGTTCCACTATTATTGTATGATGTGTTATGACAAAGTCATACAATGACGGCATCCTCAACGGATTGTTAATACAAATCTACATCATGACGTCATTCTCGAAAATGTTTTCAAAAGTTTAATTTGCCAATCTGGTTTGGCTACATCTAAATAATTCGATTGAATTGAATTATTGATATGAGTCTATGCTATTTGAATCAGCTAGACTAATGTTTATGAAAACTCTAAGTGTTCATTGAAAGAAATTTCCCGAACCAAATTGTTTTGGTGCGGAATCCTATGATAAGACTGAGGTGAACGATGTTATTTGGATAAAATAATCCAATCTAATAGCGTAAATATTTGCTAGGCATGATTAATACGTTATGCATGACGTAGGGGTACAATAGGCTAATCACCTAAAGTACTATTAATGGTAGTTTACCTTCTTTGTGATTGTAAACATACCAGGTAATGTTTTGCGGTATGAATACCGTTAAAACTATGTGTTCATGGTCTAAATGACCCTCAAAGACAATTTGAAAACTTTTACTCTTGTGAGAGGTGTATTGGGTAGCATGTGATGATATGTGTGAATGTTGTAAGCAGATAGCGTTAATGAGTTATGAGGGAGGTTGGAGCAGAGGGAGATATTCAGATAAGACAATTGAAGGTTGAAATAGAAGCCAAAGACACCAGATACATACCTTAGACCAGGCTTTAGTCATCACCTTCATGCGATTCGATGCAGAGTGGATGGAGCGCCTTTCTAGAGAGATAGGTGTTGATGAGAATTGAATAAATTTATCATCAATCAAAATAAGATATATAGAACTCTTGATTCTTTGTGTATATATACTATATGTTAATCAGGGTAACTTATGTATGTAGATGTCTGGTGAGAAAGATATGTGGAATAAGAAGGATCAGATCTATACCCCAAGCTAATATCAAGGCCAACAGCTGAAATAGAAGCTCACCAGAACCCAAATCCGAAGAGGTGGCTATAGTGGAAAACGTAGCATCAGATCCAGAAATGGTGGATTTGACAGATAGTGATTCAGACACTAAAGTTGAAGCTGCTCAAGCATCAACGGAGATACAGGATCTGGAGAACAAGGTTTCTACGCTGGAAAGGCTGTGGGAGATTGAGACGTTGCTTAATATCCAGCTACGTCAAGCATTGCTAGCAACAATGGAAGAGCAGGATAAGCTCAAAATCCGAATTGACCAGATGGGAGCCTCAAGCAACACCTCGTGTGCAACTCCGAGAGGTAAGGGAAAAAGAAAGGTAGAAGATCCTGACTTAGGAAAACCTGATAAGAAGAAAGGGAAAAAGATATGTTATATTTGTGTCCGTGAGGGACATACCTCTCCCCGTTGCCCCAACTATAAGCAAGGTGGATGTTTTAATTGTGGAATGGAAGGACATCGAAGCGAATGAATGTCCGAGAAAAGGTTTGGTAAATAAGTAGTATGGGTTATGTTGTGTTTATGTAATGTGTGTGATAAGTAATGAACTATTTTTAACTTTTATGTTGGTCAAGATTTTAAATCCAGACTTTCGTAGTCACAAAGGATAGTCATTGATTAAAGCGAGGATGTGCTATGTAAATATTTGAAAAATGAATATGAATCTAAGTTTGAGAAATGAAACGAGTTTAATACATTAATCTTATGCAATAAGGTTTAAAATGTAAGGGGTATAATTTATGGTTTTATTTAACCGTATAATGCCACCAAGACGTCAAACTCGAAACCAAAGGGTAGAAGAATCTACTAATCTTTGAGAACGACCAATTAATCGATGCAAAACTTTGCAAACATGGTAGCTCAAAGCTATGCAAATAGGGAACACCAGATTCTGGAAACCGCCGATAATCGTTTGGCAAAATTCAAAGACTTCAAAGCCAGTAGGACCACCGAATTCAGAGAGATCACCGACCCTAGAAGCCTGACTTGGGTGAACGAGATAGAGAAGGCGTTCAGAATCGCTAAAGTAGATGAGGGCAAAAGACCGCTTTTTCCACTTATATGATGAAAGGGAAGCTAACTTTTGGTGGGAGGTAAATAAGACTCGAAAGTGAGAAAGAAGAAATTACTTGGGATAGGTTTAAGGATTTATTTTTCAAAACTATCTCTCTGTTAGTATGCGCCTAGAATGGAGGTGAGATTCACGGAGTTAAAGCAGATATAACATGGTATTGCGAGTATGCCGCAAAATTTAATGAGTTAGCTAGGTTTGCTCCACATCAAGTGGATACAGAGGCTAGGAAGACAAGGAGATTTGAGTGGGCTTAAAACCTCGCTCTACAATAAGGTGTCAAGATCTGCAAATCAATACTTTTGCAAAGACTCATGGAGAAGGCTATCATTCTTTGAGCAGGAAGTGAGGCCATGAGCCTCTACCATAAGGAGAAGAAGAATAAAAGCAAGTCGGAAGGAACAATAAAGATAGAAAGTAGTAGTGGGAATAGGGGTGAGAAAAGAATGAGGAATTTTTTTTGAGAAAATGCAAGTAAAGCGAGGTTGGTATAAAGAAGGTAGTGCGGTCACAAGAATTATGGGAAGAATCACTCTAGCGAGTGTCCAAGGGCAAGTTTGTATGCTACAAGTCTTGAAGCAAGAGGGTCATATCTCTCCCAATTGCCCCAACTCAAGGATGATCGATGGATGTTTTATATGTGGATCAACCGAGCATAAGGTAAAGGAACGTCCCACGAGGGGAATGGAGGCGAGGAACGTAACCTACGGGGAGAAGCGGTGGGGCGTTAGCAATTTCAGACCAAACTCAACCAAGAACTCCAACGAAAAGCAACTCCGAGGGTTTACAACATGACGGTCCAGATACTACGGTGGCGGTACCGGAAATGAACTCCAGTCTTATTTGAATAACTTATATATCTTATATTTCGCTTAATCGGATGACAAGTGTTATGATGAATAATTAAAGATCGGTTCGATCAAGTATGATCGAGATCTACGTCTGATGATTATATGCTATGTACCCTTCTTCTCAAGCATATGAGTTTTTAAAGCGGTGATTCCGGGGACGGAATCCTTATAAGGGAGGGTGAATGTAATAACCCGAGATTTTCTATATAAAATAAATAAGAAATTTTGCGTATAAATTTTTTTTTTTTTAATGACGAGACTAAGTGTCAAGTAAAGTGAACGATAAATGCGAATACATTTATTACTTGAAAAATTAGAAATAATTTTGGAATTATTAATTACCACAAATTATATGGTAATAAATTTCGTAGTTTCGAAATATTTTTATTAATTATTTTCCATGAAAACATGATTGGAAATAATATATGAAGTGATAATTAGATTTATATAATAAATATTTTATTATATGAATTGTTCAGAATATTTAAGTTAATTATTTTAACTTGATTATTGATGTTGTGTACGAAGAATAAGTCAGACATGAGATCCAAACCCTGGATTGGGATTGTGATCAAGAGATGAGAATAATAATATTATATTATTTATATAATGATTTTACAGTACCATAATTATGTACTAGGTATGTGCGGACAGATAATATTGAGCAATGACGGTCAATTAGGTCATAGCATATTACCGTGCTATGAAACCCTAATTATTAAACTCAGTTATGGGGTATTTCTGAGTAGTGACTGTGTATATGAAGTTACTGTGAATAAGAATATCGGTAATTAGAAGAAACCATAATTACTGTTGTACATCGATAATTAGGACAAACCCTAATTATTATAACCCTAACCGGTTGAAATTAGAAACCGTAACGACTGTGTTAGTAACATACACATATAATTAAAGAACCACTAATGGTCAATTAGAAACCCTAATTTTAATTATCGGGTTTAATTTTGATGTTATTGTATAAGTGTTTTAATTTACCAAATGATAGAAGTTAATTGGTAAATTATAAGAATTAAATCTAGTGATGAAATATTACATTTAATTGCCTTGTACAAGATTGCCCATACACTCTTAAACAAAGCCCAACCATCACCCATAACAAATCAGAAGCAAGAATCAAGAATTTTTGGCAAAAAGGGTATAAGAACACTAAACCTAGAAATCCTTTGATTCGATGTTATTTGATACAATTGATTGTTTAAAGTTGTGTAATAGAATGTTAATTGATGATATGGGTTGATAAATCAAAGACCCATAACATCAAATTGCACGAATTTGAAGATTTAAGCAAGTTGGAAAAAAACCGAATTCTGTTATTTTTCACCAAATGTCAGAGGCCATAACTCTTTGTTCGATCATGAGTTTTGTTCTTCAAAAGTTGTTATGTGTAGCCTGATATATGGTCTTTAATCTGCAAAAAGAATCAAGTCCATATCATGTATAGATTAGAAGTTATAGATGGTCAAATATGGTTGAATTGATCATGATAAACTGCTTTTGGGCGATCTGTAATGGGGGCATTCTCGTCCACTTTTTGTGCTTTAAAAGGTCTGGACTTTTGATATGTTGTAGTGCACTGAGTTAGGAAGCCATAGGCTTTGGAATGACCTCATTCCGACCTCGGATGAGGGAATTACGGTGATTGGAAGGAAATGTGTCAAAAGCGAAAGTCAAGAACAACGGATGTGCTATTCGGGATACTGTTTCGATCCGTTAATGTTTTCAAAACCTTCTGGGCTTTTGGTATGTTATAGTACACCGAATAAGTTTCCATAGACTCAAACGGACTAAATCCGATATCGGAGGAGAGAGTTATGACATTTCAAAGTAGTAGTGTCAAAACTTCCCAACAAGTGCGGTGCAGTCCATTTGAACGGAATTTCTGGGCTGATGTGTTGGAATTTGGAAATGGTCAAAGAATAAAAGTTGTAGCCCCAGTTTAGCTTCAAGGTGGGCTCAAGAATCGCTTCAAAAATATTTTAAAATGAAAGAGTTATGACTGTTTTTAGCGGAAGAGGTAAAGCTGAAACGAGATTGAAAACTCTATTATGAACGCCCACTTTTGACGACTTGCTTGGGCTACCTAATGAACCCGAATTGGGTAATTCGTATTTTTAAAAAATAGTCTTACATACCATGTATAACATATCCAAAAATCTGATTAATCGGAGTTATGAGCAATGTGTTAGAAAATCGCAAAGTGAGCTATTGAAAAATTAGTATAAACCAAGTCCCACATCGACTAAGTTGAGAACTTCACCATTTTCTAAACCTATAAATAGAAGGGCTTGGCCTTTGTTTCATTCACCAACAATAAGGCCTCCAATTTTTTTTTTTGAGAAAGGCTTTTGTTGTGGGAGAACTTTTATAAAGATCTCCTTAGTTAAATTTTGGCGGCGTGGAAGTGCGTATTCAATTGCATGTGGAATTCGTATTTCGGGTATGTATCTTATTTAATTTTTGTAATGTTATTATTTTTAATTGTTAGTTAAAGTTTAAATTTTTGAAGTTTAGTTAGTGTTGTTAATAAACTAGTTAGTTTACTATGTTTATTTTGGGCTTAGAATTGGTTATGTAAATGAGTTATTTGTGATGATTTTTAATATTTTGTGATGAATTTTATTAATTAATTATTATTAATGATATTAAAGTTATTTCATGATTATATTAAATAATTTAGTTTAAAAATGATTTTAATATTATAAAAATCATTTTAAATGAAAATAAGGTATTTAAAAATATTTGAAGTTATAAAATATAACTTTTAATATTTAAATGATAATTTCATTAATAATTAAATATTAATGATATTAAGATAATATTAATGATATTTAGTTTATTTAATAATTATTATTAAATAAATAGTTTAAAAATGGTTTTACTTATTTAAAACCATTTAAAGAGGATATTAAGGATTTAAAAATATTTTAAGTTATAATTAATGACTTTTAATATTTGATAAATAGTACATTAATATTTAAATATTAATGGTAATTATTTAGGTAATATAAATATTTTAAAAATAGTTTGAGTTATTATAAATAACTTTTATATTTTAGCGAATGGTTTCATTAATAGTTTAGTATTAATTAAACTATTAATGATAATGGAATTGTTTAATGTTTAAATCATTTAATTATGATTCCGATATTTGAAAGTTATAAATTTACCAAACTAGTGACTTGAGAACCGATTATGAAGTTCGAATTTGAAGAACACCTATAGTAACAGCTTATATCACTATAGGCCCTTTAGTGATGATTTGAATTATTTTAAATTTTTCAATTTAAAATTGCGAAAATGATTAAAAATAAGATGTCCGATATTTACGATGTTGAGGTATAGAATAAGAGTCTTAGACTCAAAGATTTACCCGATAAAGTCATTTATCGACTGTACACAAATGTCGGACCTTATAAAAAGAAAGAAAAGACTCACCAGAAGAGCATGGATGAGATATTTGAAAATGTATAAAAATATTTCAAGTATAGAATATGAACTAAAAGTATGATCACCGTGATTATGTGATTGGACTATGTCTTTAATTGTAATAGACGATATTATGTGTTAAGATATATTGTTCTAATCGAATCTAATGATCCGATTATTGATAGGTTGTGATAAAGAGATAAAACCTAAGTTGAGATTTGTAATAAGCGAATCGAGCAAGTATCCTACCTTTGCATTTTCTTTATGCATGGACATGAGTAAGAAGTTTCGTAATTATTCTATTCCCCATGCATTATATGACGCTTTGATTATCAACATGTTAGCTCGGATATATATTACATTAAGTTGATTTCTAAATGGTTATACAAGTGTCCCCACTTGGATAACCATAGGCATTTATTCACATGTTGATATACCTCATCAATTACCCGTATACATATATGTTGAATTACATATTATTGTTGAGCAAGATTAAAACCTTCGGGTTTGGAACCGTGCATGTATGAACATCCCTATATGGGAAGATTTTTGCCAAAGGCGGATAGAGTGAGCGATGAATTTCGTTCAAGTTATGTAGTATTGATCAATCTGAGGTACAATCTGGTGATCACCCTCCGTGCTGCCGTAGTAAGCTAGAAGCGGTTTGCATGATGGATTTCGCCAAACCTTTTCAAAAATGAAAAGAATGTTCATAGTATGATTCTTAAACCCTATTCATGGGTAGAGCCAGAGCCAAATTTAAATAATTTGGAAGAGATTTGTTATGTGAATTTTTATCAAGATGATTACTTCACAACTTTCGATTCGTTGTAGAAGTGTTATGTAAAGAGAATACTTATATTCTTTCACTTATATATATAATTGCTTTTACTTGTTTGGGCACTCAAATGCTCATCCTTGCTTAAATTAAATGTTTTCGCTTATGTATGAAAGAACTTTGAAGGCTCGAGTACGAAACAAGGAAAAGGAAAGTCGATCGAATAAGTGTGTATCATGAGTTAATGGTTATAGTTGTATTGGTATCTATTCAAGTATTATAAGGAATGTATTTGAAGGTCACGTGCTGGGAAGTAAACTTTGATGTATGTAAATTAAGTTCGAATGTATTATTATTTTAGTATTATTCAGCTTAAAGAAATGGTATCGTGGAGAACCGAGTTCGGGTTTCAAGTACCTGGATTTGGGGTCGTCACACCACTTCTTCCATAGCCACCACCTCCACCATACCAGATCTGAACTATTCTCCCTACCAAGGAGCTCCTTATGAAGTTCAAGATCATCCGCATAAAAAAGAATGAAACCAAAACCCAAAACCCAAATGAATCCATCAAACCAAATCCCTCGCATCATCATGCCATCTGTTTCACCCCGCCAAGATACGGGCACATAAACACAAACCTCGATTCGCCAAGAATCAAATCTTATCATGACAACCTTCCATTTAACTCGTGTTTTACGAGTTTTGATTGCATAGAAAAGAAAAAAGGAATGGAATTTAATAGAACGAAAAAGGAAAAGATATGTAAAAGGGTTAAACCCTTTACACACAATACATACATATATACGTAGTATAGAGAGAGAAAAAGAGGTGGTTATGTTTGTTTACAGGTAAAGACGCAATAAGGGCTGTTGCTTTCTCCGGGGGACTTAGTGAAATCATCGGCTCTGAACAGATGATCAGAGAAATCATAAGTTATGGCAGAGAGGGGCACATAAGAGTTATGGAATAAATTAATTAGATGTTTTATTTTAATTAGAATTGTTAAATTAGGTTTTGACCATTTTGCCCATGATTTAAAAAGATTTGTTTATGTAATGAATAAAATATAGTTTTTTTTGCCACATAAGAGTCTTAAGGCAGCACACAATTAGCCAAGTCAGCAATTTCTGATGTGGCGTGTTCAATTTGTTGTAATTGGAAAAATTGATAGTTTAATCATCTAATTGACAAAATTGAAAGGTGGATCGCCGAAGTGAAATATGACCTATAGTTTAGGATACTAATTCATATTTAAGCCTTTTAAATAATAATAAGGTATTTAAAAATATTTTAAGTTATAAAATATAACTGTCAATATTTAAAGGTAAATTTTATTAATTAATGATATTAACGTTATTTAATAAGTATATTAAATAAATTAGTTTAAAAATGATTTTAATATTATAAAAATCATTTTGAATGAAAATAAAGTGTTTAAAGATATTTTAAGTTATAAAATATAACTTTTAATATTTAAAGGATAATTTCATTAATAATTTAATATTAATGATATTAATTTAACATTAATGATATTAAATTTATTTAATAATTATATTAAATAAATAGTTTAAATTTTTTTTATTGATTTAAAAATTATTTAAAAGGATATAAATGAATTAAAAATATATTAAGTTATAATTAATGACTTTTAATATTTGGATAAATAATACATTAATATTTTAATATTAATGGTAATTATTTAAAATGATTTTAAATGTTTTAAAAAAAATCATTTAAGGGTAATATTAATACTTTAAAAATATTCTAAGTTATTATAAACAACTTTAATATTTTGGCAAGGGTTTCATTAATAGTTTAATATTAATTAAATGTTAATGATAATAGAATTATTTGATATTTAAATCATTTACTAATGATTCTGGTGTTTGAAAATTCATGCTAAATTATAATAATTGTTTAAAAATTATTATAAGTCATTTAAAAACAATTTGACCGATCTTTAAATTATATTGAACTACTAGATAGAGTTTTAAACTCGATAATTACCCGATAAAGCCGTCGGTACACCGACATGTTTCAGAAATTGATTTAGACTTAGACAATTTGACTATATTAATGTTTGTTTGTGATCAGATGACTTTTGAACATGTGTGACAATGTGATTAGGTTATGTGCTGACTACAATAAGCAGTTTTTGTATTACGATATGTTATTCTAATCAGTAAAATGATCTTATTATTGATAGGTTGTTATACAAAAGATAAAAACTAAGTTGCATTTTGTAAGCAGCAGACCAGACAAGTATCCTACCTTTGCATTTCTTTTATGCAATGGACAGAAGTAAGCGAGTTTCAGAATTATATTATTATTGTACCAGATTATTAACCCTATTGTTATATATGTTATATCCGATCATTGATTATCAACATGGTACTATATGGTAATTCAGATATATATATTTTGTTCGTTAATTTCTAAATATGGTTATTCAAGTGTCCCACTTGGATAATCATTATATTTAATCACATGTCGATATATATATATATATATATATATATATATATATATATATATATATACCTCTAAGCTATTTGATCAGTTAGACACAGATTTAGAAATATCATTGAATATGATAAAACCTTTTTGTATCCAATCAAATTGTTTTGATTTGGATTCCCGACTATGTATGAACATCCCAAACATGGGAAAACTTTTATGCACCCAAGGCGGACAGAGTGAACGATAATATCGTTCTTGCATGTAGTATTGATCAATACAGGGCACATTGAGCAGATCACCCTCGTGTCGGTAAGTTATGACGGTTTGCGGATGAAGTTCTGCTAAACCTTAGCGAAAATGAAAAAAAACAATGTTCATAGTATTTCACCTTAACCCTATTTATAGTCAGTACGTAGTTTCAAAAATTTGATAGAGAGTTGTTATGTTATTATTATCGGTTCAGATTACTTCACAACTTTTAATTTGTTGTAGAAGGGTAGTACAAAGAAAACATTTAATCCTTTCAGCTAATATTTATAATTGTTATTACTTGTTGGACACTCAAATGTTCATCCTTGCTTAATTTAAATGTTTTCAATTAAGTATGATCGGCCAGAGGGCTCTGCCAAGAACAAAGGGAAAGGAAAGCTACCCGTATAAGTTTGTGTTATCATACGTAGTAGCTAAACTTAAATAAGATGATTATATTTATTATCTATCATGTAATGAAATGTTTTACGGTGGCGTACCTGGGATTTAGACAACTCTGATATGTAAATTAAGTTTGATATTTATAACAATATTAATACTATTCCGCTCATAGAAATGGTATCATAAAGCACTGAGTTCGGGTTTTAAGTACCTGAATTTGGGGGCATTACAATTTGGTGTCAGAGCTTTAGGGTTAGAAACCTTAGGTGGGGGTAGACCTTAGGCTATAACCTTAGAGCAGAGGAAAACGTTGAAAGTATATGTAGACACTCAAAATTTTCTGCACAACTGTTACTAACATTACGGGAGGGCAGAATCGTCTTTCAAAGATAACCCTAGAAGATAGTTCACATCTATTCCGAATACTACCGGAAGTTCAATCTCAACCCCGGACCACACACCGGGAGCCTCATTTCCAACCCCGGAACACACACCGGAGGATCATTTTTAACCTCGTAGATAACCCCGAGTTTAGCTCTTTGGCGATAACACCAAGGAATGCTATTGTAGTTCCGGTGATAACTCTGGAAATGCTTGTTTCAAGTGCATGCGATCAACTTCAAGATGACCTCCTGTCGAGGCACTCTTACCTCAGACCCGTAGCTAACACCGGGCAGATAGGCATCCACAAGATGACATTGCGGCATTCAACACTTGCAGCAGTCCAATCTCAGATGTAGCCCTGAGCAACGTCTGCTTTCAACTCAAATCGGCGATAACCCCGATGAGGAGTTATATGTCATCTTTCTACCTCAACATCTGTGCATTGTCTCAACACTTCATACATACATACATACAACAATATCCTTTAAGAACCAGGAGTTCCAATCCCAAGTGAGTATTACGCGTGGCAGCACACCGGATAGAATTTGAAGCTTGAAGACTATGGGCATGGTCCCCTCTTCCTGACTTTGTACAACCTCTATTCCATGTCATTCCATAACTCCCGACACAAGTAGTCCGAAGAAGGTCGTATATACCTCGTTCGGATGCTCAGATTGAAGTTCTGCAAGTTCAAGCGGACATTATAGTGCACGAGTGCATGTACTTCGAGACGACGGGACCCACGGAACCTCAGGCATTTCGAGGCGTGAAGTAGGTGCATCTGCAATGCAGGTACCTACTGCGACTAGCGATTCTATAAATATAGAGCTTGGGCTAGCCATTTTAAAAAAATAGGCAAGGAAGCCCTGTCCAATTTGCTTTCTACACACCCTATATTGAGTGCTTGCTCTTTTTAAACACTTGTTAGCCCACATAAAGTTATAAATTTACCGGTAGGAGCTGAGTGTTTATCCATTTAGAGTCATAGAAGTCTGCATTGGCAGCCCATTGTAAGCCTTCTTACACTCTATAAAGCCTTTCTCTTCATATTTGCACACACTATTTTACACATTGAGAGTCGTGTTGTGTGCGTATGCCCAGACATCGGTCCATGGTTTTCATTTCTGTCTATATATATATATACTTATATATATGTATATATTTTTATAGACTAACATTATCGAGTTATGCATCGATTTGAGCCTAGACTTTTGTCTGGAGCGTTTATTTGCTTATATATATATATATATATATATATATATATATATATATATATATATACTTATATATATAACCTATTGTTAGACTACATTCGATGAGCCCGATTTTATATCCTATATGCGTTTAATTGCTTTTATATATATATATATATATATATATATATATATATATTGTTGTTTCGGACATATCCGATGAGCTTTGATTTTATATCCAATGCATTTATCGCTTATATATATATATATATTTAAATCACATTGGAGTTTACTTACGTGGCGATTGATAGCTTTTACAACTTTATTTACATTCACGTCCCGCTTTGAGTTTACTTATTGGCGGTTGATAACATTCTTGCTTTATTTACATTTCGATCCCAGGGGAGTTGCTTCGTGGTGGCTGATCATGCACACACATACACATATATATATATGTATATATTTACCGCTTATATATATATATATAATTGCTTACTGCTTTCCATACAAATTATAGTATCATGTGAGCCTAGGAATCATGTGATCATAGATTTAGTCTACTGAATCTAGATTTGGTTCCCGTGATGGACTTTTTCAGCTGTAAGCAGCTTATACATTATTTACAGTGGACAAATTTCCTTGGATGGCTGTCATGCCCATAAAGAGTTTGGCACTGCTGTATATTATTTTCACGAAGATGCCTCGCATCTCAAAAATAAAAGTAAACAAGCCTAACATTTAATAATAAAATGGAAGTATGAAAAGGTCTCAATTCCTATTGAGCACAGGGTTTGAAAAACCTCTTTTACAAAACTTTATTGCTATATCTTGGTTAAAACTGAATTTTTCTATAAAATTCAAACCTTGTGTATATAGGTGCGAACGAGGCCTCGCACTACTTTCAAATAATTGCACATTGATCCACCCACACACACACACACATTCATATAATAGTTTCTTTGAGAAGTGGCGGTCACCGTGGCAACACGGATGTCGGGGGTGCCTAACACCTTCCCTCCGCATAATCAAGCCCCCGAACCCTAATGAATCTTGGTTTCACAAACCTGTTTAACAGTGTCACATCACTGGGTCAATGTGCAAACCTTTTTGGTTTCATTGGTGCAACCAGTTAAAAACACCAACTGGCGACTCTTAAAGTTAAATCGTCAACATTACACATGTCGTACCTTTTTCACTTGTTTTTTCGAACAAATCTCACATTAATATGAGAACACCAAAAAACAAGTAACGAAAAGGGACACTAAAAAATCCCTACGTTGACAGGTGGCGACTCTGCTGGGGACTCCAGTAAGAGGGCTTAAGCCGCTATTACAAGCTTTTCAAAACTGTTATATGCTTCTGTGTGAATGTTGCATTTACATTTATGATGAATGTGTACTAATGCATCTTACTTACTGCACTGCTAAATATCTATATGTGATATTAGTGCTTCGCACATGTCATCATTTTGCATAAACGGTGAGACACGTTGTATGTGAATGTATGTTGTGTGGTTCCTCCACCAGGAGGCTATCATATCGGTGTTTGATTACTGGACTCGTAGGAAGACTAATTCCAATGAGGCCCAGGTAGATTACGATGATCTGGGAACCTTCATGCCAAAAAGCCGCGAGAGTAACCTAAGATAGGTCAACCTCTGATAAACCAAACATGGAGGAAAGTCTCTTAATGCTTTCTATTTTCAATTACTTGTAAAAGCATTTACTTGTAATTTCATTCCATGATCATTTATATGTAATGGAAAATATGAAGAATATCTGTGCATACATAACATGTTATCAAAATTAACAATCATTTTTGCAGGACCATATTCCTAAAACGGACAGATCATGATAACATTTACATTATCCCTAAGACTAAACTACATAAGTCTTTTGTAGGGAAGCAATTGGGCCTGTTACCCGCTCAAAATCCAAAAAGGCCATGAGCCTACAGCCAATCATGTCTTCTTCTGACCCGTCTACTCCTGTTTCCCGAGAAGAATTTGATGGATTGAGTAAACAAATCACAGACTTAGATGTTCTGCTGAAAGAACTGCATCAGTCCACTCAGGGTGCAATGATACCTACACATACAAAATCCTCTGCACAAGGGGGAGCCCAAGGATTGGAAAAAACAATTCCAGAACCTCAGTTGGATACAACCAACAAAGACCTTGACAACACCCATCTCAAAAGAGATCTAGACACCGGTGATATCAGGAAGATGGTCCTCCAAATAGAGGAAACTATCCGTGTTCTCAAAGGGATTGGAACACATGGAAGTGTTTCATACGCTGACCTTTGAATCTTTCCTGGGGTTCATTATCCAGAGAAATTAAAAACCCCTGATTTTGAAAAATATGACGGATTAGGGGATCCTTATACACATTTGAAAGTGTTCATTGGAGAACTTGGATCTTATGCGGAAAATGAGAAGCTCAGAATACAGCTGTTCCAAAAGAGTCTGACTAGAGAAGCCCGTTCATGGTATACCAGATTAGACAACTCAAAGATCCATAGCTGGGAAGAGCTAGCTCATGCCTTCCTCACTCAATACAGTTTTCAATCTCAGATGGTTCCTGACCAGTACCAAATTACCAAGGTCAAGAAATAGTCTAATGAGTCATTTAGAGAGTATGCTCAAAGGTGGAGGTACCTTGCTGCTGAAGTTATTCCTTCCGTGACAGGATTAGAAATGGTCATGATTTTCATAGATGTACATGAAGCTCCTTTCTATGAGAGAGTTCTAGCTGGTATTGGAAAACTATTTTCTGAAATGATCAAACATGGAGAGATGGTTGAGATGGGACTGAAGTCAGGTAAGATTTAAGACCTAGCTGCTCTTAAAGCTGTTGCTGAGCACATCCAATCTGGATCTTATGGAAAAAAACCCCGGAGGGTCCATAAAAAGAAAGAGGAGGATGTTTCCTTGATATTACAAGGATAGAAAGGCAGTCAAAACATGCCTATACAGAGGAGAAACTACTCCCCTTTCCAAGCACAGTCTTCAAACCCTCCATTGCCTAAAAGTGAAGAAGCAAAGAGACCTCGAACGTTCACACCCTTAGGGGACTCACTCAAGAATATTCTTACTCTTCTGACTACTCAGAACAAAATCACATGTTTGCTTCCACCAGCCAACCCTAATGGGAGGGGTTTTAATGCTACTCGAAAGTGTGCTTATCATATCGGAGTACCCGGACATGATACTCAAGATTGTTGGGCCTTGAAACACAAGATCCAATACTTGATAGACAATGGTGAGATTGTAGTCACCAAACCAAATCAACCTCATGTGCAGGACAACCCTCTTCCTCAACATAAAGAAGAAGAGGTTAACATGATCAGTTGGAGCACTGGACAGAATTCCAGTTTCAACAGTGAATTATCCCCGACCATCCAAGACGGTGTTGACAAATGGGATTATGCAAAGTTCTAGTTTACTATAGAACAAAAGATGAAAGCTCTTTGCAAATAAATTAAGCAATTGGTAGAACTGGTGACCCGCCATCATCAAGTCACACGCCAATTAATCAGACAGGAGCATGCCTATCTCCCTCCATTTGTTATAAATGCTCCACCCTCACCTTCAGAAAGAGAAGCTATAGAGGATAAGGTTGCAAAGTGAGCAAATGCTAAAGCTCATCGGGATTTTGCCAATCAGAGGGAGTTCACCTATTTGGGCCATCCTATGGAGGAAATATTTCAAATGCTGATCAATGAAGGAAGAATTAAATCCCTTCTACCTCCAATTAATCCCCGTGCTGGACGATTCAACATGGATGGAGTTTGTCAATATCATTCCTATTCTTGCGGTCACAGCACAAACGAATGTTGGGCACTCCACCATCTCATTCAAAATCTTATTGATAGCGGTGTCCTACAGCTGGCAGACAATAACATTGTGCAACTTGAGAGTGGGATTACATGGAAAGGATAAGCAGCAGTGATATCCGTTGAGGATGATGATACTGTTAAAGCATTTCCCATACAGACAATTCAACTCAAAGGAGCTGACAATCCTTTGAAAGTGGTCTCACCCGAGCCAACTTCTTTACCTTTCAGACCACAATATCCTGTTGTCAGCTTACACAAAGTTCCATGAAATTATGGAGAAGCTGAAGGATCCACATCTCATACTACTGCTACAGTGTCGAAGGATAATCCACTGTATCTTCCTTAAAGGGTTATCAAGCCTGCCCTCAAAGCAAAGGGAAAGATTCCCATGGAGAAGATTTAAAAATTTCTCCACACTATAGGCCATAATGAAGCCAAGGTGGTTTTAAGCTTAAAAGAAGATCTACATCAGATCTCAATTCTGGACTTGGTTCTCTCTTCCAAAGATCAGCGGAAGATTTTACTCAAGGTTTTGGAAGAAGCCTACTTACCGAAATCAATTCTGGACTTGGTTCTCTCTTTCAATTCTGGACTTGGTTGATCACATTTTCAACAACAATGTGATATCCTTCACTGATGACGACATACCACCAGAAGGGACCGATCATTGCAAGCTATTGTACATTGCAATTTTGTCCTCCAGGTATATGCTAGCTGGAGTTTTGATAGATGGAAGTTCGTCTCTAAATATCTGTTCTTATGCCACCTTGGTGAGGATGAATGTTTATCTCAAACGGATCCAAAGCAGCCATACGATTATAAAGCTTTCGATGGATCCCGATGAAATCCTGTCAGAAAGATTGAGCTGCCAATTGAGATTGGTCCAAATACATTCAATATATCCTTCCACGTCCTCAAAATAGATTCAGGATACAACCTGCTATTAGGGAGACCATGGATACATATGGCTGGAGCCGTTCCCTCCACATTACATCAACAACTCAAATACATTATGAACAATAGTATAGTCACTATCAACGCTGAGCCAGAATATCCTGCAAGGAGATCTGCCAATCACCAGTTTCAACTTTGAAGTTGAGCCTACAAGTTTTAATACCTTGGAAGTGAGTAACACTCAATACCATACTATTGGAGCGCCACTTCCCGTACCCAAGATTTCTGCCGAGGTTATGTCGGCCACTCAAGATATGATGCCATTGGGTCATCAGCCTGGATAAGGGCTTGGAAAAAATTAACAAGGTATTAAGCACCCTATTTAAGTGTCCAATCAAACTGGGATAGCCGGACTAGGCTATTATGCCAGTTCCAGTCATAGGAATCCGCATAAACACAGGTCGGTTCCTCAAACTTCCACCACATGGCGATGTTTTCCATCTGCACCTCATGAGTTGATACAGTCTCCAGTTAAGGTGCTAACACATGTTATGGCTAAGCTGTTTCCCAAACCAAAAGAAGTGCTGATTCCTGATCCTGAAGTGGAAGGAAGGGAACGGAAACACAAACATTATATCATTTTGATGATGTTCGGCATACGCGTCATTGTTCATGATGAACATACAAACTGATATACCCCAGAAGATGATTGCCCATATATCATGGTTTAATTCGGGAGAAGAAGGGCAATGACGACCCCTCTATCACTACAGTCCATCAGGACTTTTCCCTTGACAATTGGAGCACCACTCCATGCATTGGTCGACGAGGGTAAAACGGGCAGAAAATCCCTCTGCCCTGTAGATAACTCTAATTGCTTACTTTTCTTTACAGTATTAGCAGTTATTTTATCAGTACATGCTAACACTTTGTATGATTAAATAGTTTCATATATTAAGTGAAAGCATCTTTTGATTTCAGGACTTTGAATATAGATGTGTCTGTACTTGTTGGTGATATGCCTTCTCTCCACAAGGGCTGTAACTTTGATGCAAAGTTGGACTCAGACTTGATGGACATACAGGAGGACATTGAGACACCTCAGGAGATTAAGGAATGGGTCGCAGATAAGCCTAAACCCAACCTTGACCAACCCACTTCTTTCAATCTTGGAACCTTACAAAACCCTAAGTTAATCCAGATTGGTTCAGACCTCACTCCAAACCAAAGGAATGACATGGTTGCACTATTAACCCAATTCCAGGATGTGTTTGCATGGTCTCATGAAGACATGGTGGGTTTGTCCACTGACATTGTTCTTCATCGCCTTCCCATTAAAGAAGGATTCAAGCCAGTTAGGCAGAAACTCAGGCGATTGAAACCTGAGTGGAGTTTAAAAGTCAAAGAAGAAATTGTGAAACAATTTCAAGCTGACATTATCATGGTGTCTACATATCCGGAGTGGATATCCAACATTGTTCCCATGCCTAAACCTAGAGGAAAGGTGCAAAATTGCGTGGATTACCAGGATTTGAACAAAGCTTGCCTTAAAGATAGCTTTCCCGTGCCCTATATCCACATCCTCATTGACAATATTCTGCAATACGGCATGTACTCCTTTGCGGATTGCTTCATGGGGTATCATCAGATTATGGTCGCTGAGGAAGATTGTGGGAAAACTGCTTTCATCACGCCTTGGGGGACCTTTTGCTACAGAATGTTGTCATTCAACCTCATCAATGTCGGGGAAACCTACCAGCAAGCTATGATGGCTCTTTTCAACAATTTAATGCATAAAGAGATTAAGATCTACATGGATGACATCATTGTCAAATCCCTAAAGGAGGAAGACCACTTAGACCATCTCAGAAAGCTTTTCAATAGGTTGTGTAAGTATAACTTGAAGTTGAATCCAGCCAAGTGCGCCTTTTGTGTCAAATCAGGCAAGTTGCTAGGTTTCCTAGTCAGCCACAAAGGGATTGAACTGGATCCTACCAAAATCCAGGCCATAAAGGAAATGCCCATTCCTATGACAGAGAAGGAAATATGGGGATTTTTGGGAAGAATCAACTTTATTAGCAGGTTCATCTCTCAACGCACAACAACCTGTGAGCCCATCTTCAAGCTGTTAAGGAAGAACTCCTCCATAAAATGGAATGACGAGTGCCAGAAAGCATTCCTTGCTATTAAAGAGCAGTTGGTTAATGCTCCTATTTTGGTACCTTCCAGGGATGATGTTCCCCTATTTATGTACATGTCTATTAATGACAATGCCATAGGCTGCATGCTGGGGCAAAAAGACGATAGAGGCCAAGAACGAGCTATCTATTACCTCAGTAAAAGATTCAGCACCAGTGAACACAAGTACACTCTGATTGAGAAGACTTGTTGTGCTTTGGCATGGGCTTCCATGAGATTACAACATTATCTCCATGGTCACACAACCCATCTTATATCCCGCGTGGATCCTCTCAAGTATGTGTTTAGTAAGCCTATACTAAATTGTCGACTATCCAGATGGTAGTTGATCCTACAATAATTTGACATCGTCTACGTGATGCAAAAGTCTGTCAAAGGTCAAGAAATTGCGAATCAACTGGCCGCCGCACCTACATGGGAATACAAACCCTTAGAAACATATATCCCCGATGAAGGGGTAATGACAGTTCAGCAACACCATCAGTACGATGCATGCCACACATTGAAAATGTATTTTGATGGAGCTGTTAATGTAGAAGGCTCTGAGCCGGGAAGCTTTTAATGTTGATGCGAGGAACAATATCCGTCGTGGTCAAATCAAATTGTAGTTTATCAGCACCAACAACACAGCTGAGTATGAAGGCTGTATCATGGGGCTAAAACTTGCCCGTTCAATGGGCATCAGGCGGTTAACTGTCTTTGGGGATTCCGAATTGGTGATCAAACAATCCACGAGAATCTATCAAACCAAAGAATTACATTTCCTGCCTTACCATCGACAAGTTTTACAGATGGCTTTGGAGTTCGAAGAAATCTCCTTCCTACACATTCCTCATAATAGGAATGATTTTGTGTATGCATTAGCAACGTTGGCCTCCTCGGTTCACATACCTGACAAGGAAAACATGCCAAGCATCACATTTGCTATGCAAAAGGCCCCGGTTTATGGGAACTATGTTGGAGAAGTATCGAATGAGCTACCTCTCATCCAAAACCCTTGGTATCAACATATCAAGGAGTATCTGCGAGATGGATCTACACCTGCTGAGGCGAGCCTAACTGAGAAGAGGCGGATCCATTGACTTGCTATAAAATTCTACCTGAGTGGAGTGCACTCTACAAGAGAGATGCAGGATTAGGTCTCCTCAAATGTCTAGACAAAGACCAAGCTTAGAGGCTCACAGATGAGATCCATGGTGGAGTATGTGGCCCACACATGAGCGGCTCATTACTTGTCAAGAAAATTCTCAGAACAGGGCATTATTGGCTTATGTTCAAAGCTGACTGTGATGATCACATCAAGAGATGCTATCAATGCCAAATTTATAGGAATGCCATCTGATAAGTGGATTTCATATACGTAATTCAATGTCCATTTCATGCTTATTTGTTGCTAAATCCCTGTGATTATGTTCATTTTTACTTGTTCTATCTTATTTCATGTGTAGAATGGTGGTTGTAGCCTTCAACGTTTATTTGGAGCTATTCGGTGTGATTTAAAGTCAATTGGAGCATAATTTGAGTATAACATGAAGTTCAGCAAGTTATCTGGCAGAAGACAAGCCCGCCGGGGTTGGCATTATTAGCTTACACACCCCCGCCGGGACGGGGGGTCTCAATCTCTAGTAAGCTGGAAGGTAGCCCACCGGGGCGGGCCAAAATACACTATATACCCCCGCCGGGGCGAAGGGTCTTCATACGAGCTAGACAGAAAGGATGCCCGCCGGGGTGGGCTTATATAGTACATGAACCCCCGCCGGGGCGGGGGGTGAAAAATCCGGCAGTGTCTTGTTATGTTTGTAATTCTTTTTGGGCATGAATCTTAGCTATTTGTATGGCAATGTAACTCTATTTGATGGGGAATTTGACTGGGGCTTGGGTGTTGGATAACATATACTCAATGAACAACAATTAGATAAGGGACAAGACATATTACGAAGATCTAAGCTCAGTTTTAGATAGAAAGCGTGGAGGAGTATTTCGAAGGGATTTTTGAGACGATTGCAGTTTTAGTCTACGTGAAGGGTGTTTTTTAATATTCTTTGTGTTATATTATTATTTGTAATCTAAGGATGATTTCTATGATTTATTCAGTGTTTATTTCGATAAGTATGAACTAATTCACTTTTTAGGCTTATGATGGATCTTTGAGTGAATCAATGATTTTGTAACTTTGATTTCCAACTTAATAATCTATTTCCAGTTTATCTATATCGATTTTTGCTTGAATCTATGAATTGTATGATCAACAATTCTTTGTGGAATTGGATGGAATTGAGAGAGGATATTAAAATCTAGACCTAGTTGATATAGCACGTGTTCATGATTTTGTGAATAGCTTAATCTTGATGAATGTTAAGGTAGAGATATGCTTGACATCCCATGTAATCGGATAGAGAACTTATTCTTAAACCTTCTTCAATTGTAATTCACATAGAGATATAGTGGGTTAGTTGATTAAGGTGTTTAACGGATTTCTATCTTAAGAAGTGGTTAATACTACGTTCGTGTTCTTGATTAATAAACTGGGATAATGCATTGAATTGGAATAAAGGTGTTAAAATCAGAGTGAAGCTTAGGGTGAAATCATAAGTCTAATTCTCCATTAATTGTTTGAAATTCTAGATTTTGATATTTATGATTATACTGTGTTAGTTTAATTATTCTTTAATTTAGATTCTTTAATTACAATTATTGAGTTGATTTGTTTAATAAAATTAGGGTTAATAGAAAATTGATAATTGTAAGTTAAGGATATTGCTAGTTAGTCTCTGTGGGAACGATACTCTACTTATCACTCTATTACTTGTTGACCACGTATACTTGCGTGTTGTGCATATATTGATTTTACCCACCAAGTTTTTGGCGTCGTTGCCGGGTATTATTTAGTATAATTCTTAATAGTTTTACAATATCAGTTTAATTAATCCAGTTTTACTTAGACATTTTATTTTTGTGTTGTTTCTTCTATTTCAGGTGTGAAAGCAGTTTATGAAAACTCGGTCCAAAAATCCAGACTTGCTTCCTTTAGAGGACGACATTGAGAAAAGGTTTCAGACGTTGAGTAATGGATCAAGGAAACGAGACAGGAATTTGAAACACCTGAGAAAGAAGAGGAAATGGCAACCGAGGATCGGAAAACATTAAGGGACTTCGCAACACCCAAGGTGACTGAACTGCAATCAAGCATCACCAGGCCAGCAATAGCAGCGAATACATTTGAAATTAAGTCAGGGATGATAGAAATGATTCAGAATTTAGTTCAGTTAGGGGGATTTGTAAATGACGATCCGAACAAGCATCTACTCAGTTTTTTGGAAATGTGTGACACCTTTAGGTTCAATGGGGTTTGGGATGAGGCAGTGAGACTTCGATTGTTCTAATTCTCTTTACGGGATAAAGCAAAGAGCTGGGTGCATTCTCTACCATCCGGTTCGATAACTACATGGGGGGATTTAGCTCAGAAATTCCTCGCAAAATTCTTTCCACCGGCAAAAACTACGAAGATGAGGAACGAGATAATAATGTTTGAACAGCAACATGGGGAGTCATTATATGAGGCCTGGGAAAGATACAAAGAATTGCTCAGAAAATGCCCACATCATGGATTGCCCCAGTGGCTACAAATGAACACCTTTTACAACGGACTACATGGGAATCTCTGGACAAGTATTGATGCAGCGTCGGGCGGAGCATTCATGGCTAAGAGTTACGAGGAAGCCTACGAGTTGATTGAAACCATGTCGACTAATAACTATCAGTGGCCCACAGCGAGAATGACAAAGGCGAAGGTAGCTGGAGTGTTAGAAGTAGATGGTATGACAGCTATGTAAGCACAGATTTCTGCGCTTTCAAAGAAGTTGGATTCGGTGACAGTTGCGCAAGCACAAGCACAAGCACAAAAAGTGGTAATAATATACGAGTTGTGCGCAGGAGAGCACCCAATGGATCAATGCACGATTAATCCAACATCTGTGCAGTTCATCGACAATTACAACAGAATTCCACAGGACACATACCAGAACACATACAATCAAGGAAATAGGAGTCATCCGAATTTCTCATGGAGCAACAACCAGCAAAATCAAGCTCCACGACAATCATATCCCCCAGGTTTTCAGAACCAGCAACAACCAGCTCAATATCAAGAAAGGAAATCAGATCTAGAGGAGTTGTTGACAAAATATATGATTAGCAATGATGTGGCGATGAAAAATCAAGCAATGGCTATGAAATCATATGAGATGGCTATGAAATCATAAGAGATGGCGATCAAGAATCTAGAGAATCAGTTAGGACAAATTGTGTTGGCATTAAATAATAGACCACAAGGGACATTACCAAGTGATATAGAGAGAACATCCCAATTATTCTAGGGAGACCATTTTTGGCCACGGGTAGGACACTTATAGATGTACAAAAAGGAGAACTAGCTATGAGGGTCCAAGATTAAGAAGTAAAATTCAATGTGTTTAAGGCCATGAAATTCCCTACGGATGAGGAAGAATGTTTTCAGATGGATTTAATTGAGGAAATCATTAGTGATGACATGAGCAAGAGTTTGGTAAACGATCCGCTAGAAGCAACGTTATTGGGGGATGAAGAGGTTGACGATCCAAAATTGGTGGATTACCTACAAATGCTAGACTCATTGCCACGAGTTTCCAGATTTAGAACACCGTTTGAACCACTGCATACGGAGAAGGTAACCGCAGAAAGACTGAAACCATCGTTGAAAGAGCCACCAAAGCTGAAACTTAAACCACTCCCTAAACACCTCAGGTATGCATACTTAGGCAATTCAAATTCTTTACCTGTTATTATTTCTACTGCACTTAACGAATTGCAGGAAGAAAAGTTGCTGAGGGTGCTTAGGGAACACAAGTTAGCGATCGTGTGGACAATCGCAGATATAAAGGGAATCAGCCCTTCATTTTGCATGCACAAGATCCTGATGGAAGATGAGGCAAAACCAATGGTGGAGCAACAGCGGCGACTCAATCCAATTATGAAGGAAGTTGTGAAGAAGAAAATTTTGAAGTGGCTAGATGCCGACATCATCTACCCGATTTTCGACAGTAAATGGGTTAGTCCAATTCAGTGCGTACCGAAAAAAGGAGGAATGACGGTGGTGCAGAATGAAGACAACGAGTTAATACCAACAAGAACAATGACAAGCTGGAGGGTTTGTATGGATTACAGAAAGTTGAACAAGGTAACCCGAAAAGACCATTTCCCCTACCTTTTATTAATCAAATGTTAGATAGATTGGCAGGACACCAATATTACTATTTGTTGGATGGGTACTTGGGCTATAACCAAATACTCATCGCCCAGGAGGATCAAGAGAAGACCACATTCACGTGCCCTTACGGCACATTTGCATTCAGGAGGATGCCATTTGGGCTATGCAATGCACCTGCAACTTTCCAACGGTGTATGATGGCCATTTTTTCAGATATGGTGGAGAAAAATGTTGAGGTCTTCATGGATGACTTTTCGGTTTATGGGGACAGCTTTGATATTTGCTTACATAATTTGGTCATGGTGTTGCAAAGATGTAAGGAAACGAATCTCGTACTAAATTGGGAAAAATGCCACTTCATGGTTAAAGAGGGCATAATTTTGGGCCATAAGGTATCGGCTCAAAGACTGGAAGTTGGCAAAGCAAAGCTGGAAACTATTGAAAAACTGCCTCCACCAAGCTCGGTTAATGGTATTAGGAGTTTCTCGGGTCATGCTGGGTTCTACAGGAGGTTTATAAAAGACTTCTCTAAAATTGCAAAACCACTTTGCAGTCTTTTAGAGAAGGATGCAACGTTCAGCTTTTATGAAAAATGCAAGACAGCCTTTGAATTATTAAAGAGAAAATTGACTACAGCCCCTGTTATAGTTGCACCGGATTGGAGCATGCAATTCGAGCTTATGTGTGATGCAAGAGACTTCGCGGTTAGGGCTATTTTGGGCAAACGCCGAGACTAGGTGTTTCACGCCATATACTACGCAAGCAAAACACTTACAGAAACTCAAATGAACTACACAACCACAGGATAGGAATTGGTTGCAGTGGTGTATGCGTTTGACAAATTTCGGGCATACTTGATTGGGACTAAGGTGATAGTCTATACAGACCATGCAGCAATTCGGTACTTGATAGCGAAAAAGGATGCTAAACCATGACTTATTCGGTGGATTCTCCTACTTCAAGAGTTCAACTTAGAAATAAAGGATAGAAAGGGGACGAAGAACCAAGTAGCCGATCACTTGTTGAGGTTGAAAAACCACGGGAAAGCAAAAGACAGCAGATGTGAGATTAATGAGTCATTCCAAGATGAGCAACTGTTTGAGATTTTAGCAGAGATTCCGTGGTATGGTGATTATGCAAATTTCGTTGTGAGCAACATTCTACCACCTGATCTCACAAGACAACAGAAAAGGAAATTTCTTCATGACGTGAAATAGTACATGTGGGATGAACCATATTTGTTTAAGTAGTGCGCCAACAAAATGATTCGACGGTGCATCCCACATAGTGAAGTGAAGAATATTCTGCATGAGTGTCACTCATCGGCGTTTAGCAGGCATTATGGGAGTGAGAGGACAACAACGAAGGTGCTGCAATGTGGTTTTTATTGGCCCACATTATTCAAAGATGCTCACCAGTTTGTCAAACAATGCGATAGGTGTCAAAGGGTGGGCAACATTTTGAAACGTAATGAGATGCCCTTACAAACGATTTTGGAAGTGGAAATTTTTGACATATGGGGTATCGATTTCATGGGACCATTTCCCTCGTCATTAAACAATCAATACATTCTACTCGCAGTAGACTACGTG
Source organism: Panax ginseng (assembly GCA_020205605.1). Lineage (NCBI taxonomy): Eukaryota > Viridiplantae > Streptophyta > Magnoliopsida > Apiales > Araliaceae > Panax > Panax ginseng. Next base: position 144,531,533 of record CM035139.1, read on the forward strand.
TCAAAGTGGGTTGAAGCTGCAGCTCTACCAACAAGTGATGCCAAGGTGGTCCTCAAATTCCTTCAAAAGAACATCTTCACGAGGTTTGGCACACCAAGAACAATTATCAGTGACGAAGGTAGTCACCGCAATAAGTCATTTACGCTCTTTTGGCCAAGTATGGGTCAACCACAAGATAGCTACAGCGTATCACCCTCAAACTAGTGGACAAGCTGAGGTATCAAACAGAGAAGTCAAAAAGATATTGGAGAAAGTAGTGAATCCGAGTCAAAAAGATTGGTCACTGAGATTGGACGAAGCTTTATGGGTCTATCAGACTGCATACAAGACGTCAATTGGGATGTCACCATATCAACTACTGTACAGGAAGGCATGTAACTTACCGATCGAGCTACAGCATAAGGCATATTGGGCTGTGCAAAAACTCAATTTTGATCAAACAGCTGTAGGTGAGAAGAGACTCCTTCAATTGAATGAACTCGACGAATTTTGCCTTCACGCATATGAGAATGCCAAACTATACAAAGAAAAAGTCAAACGATGGCACGACCAGAAAATTGTGCATCAAACATTTGAGCCAAGCCAATCAGTACTCTTATTCAACTCAAGGTTGCGATTGTTCCCCAGAAAGCTTAAATCGAGATGGTCGGGACCATTCACGGTCAAGCGGGTATTCCCTCACAGTGAAGTCGAAATCTATACTCGCAATCCACTCAAAACATTCAAAGTTAACGGACAATGTCTAAAGCATTACTGGGGTGGCGAAGCCAACACCAATGTGATCGCCATCACATTGGCCGACATAACATAAGCAGGAAGTAGTCAGGCTGAACGAATTAAAATCAAGCGCTAATTGGGAGGCAATCCAATCTTTAGTCTTTATCATAGATTTCATTTCATTATTAGGTAGATGAATAACAGAAAAATCTCGTTAATCTCTCCAGAATACATCACGTATAAACAATTCACTAATACGTATGTGTTAATTCTTGCAGGATGGAAAATGGAGCAACTACATGAAGCAGAACATAGAATCTGGCAGTGGCATAGCCCACCGGGGCGGGCCTTTTTAGTACTACAACCCCCCTGGGGCGGGGGTCCTGGGCAGCAACAGATTATGGCAGTTACTTAGACTCTCCACTTCCCCATAACATACCACTAACTCACTTTTTCCACTTCCCCATATCAGCTATTAAGTTCCATAACCACCACCCACTACCCACTACTACCACTCCCATTAATTCCTTAACTCCATCACTCCTCTCCACCTCTTCACTCCACCAATGATAGCCTTCCCTCTCCCTCTATAAATACCATCACATCTCATACAAACTCTCCCACCACACTTGAGATAAAGCAAAAAGAGAGAATAGTTGTGAGCTAAAGAGATAATATTGAAAAGTTTTGGGGAGAGTTAGGGCAAAACCAGCAATTGGGAGAGACATGGCTTCACAATCATCCTCTAAACGCCAAAGGGGATAAAGTTCACAGCCAGCTCAACTAACCTGCGTACCTTGATCATCACGAAATTGTAAGTCTTGCCGTCAGTCGAATTAGCAGATGACTACATGCTCACCAAAGCCCTTACATCGGAGAGGGGGTTGGCACTAGATCCTAACGATGGGGAGCTTATACCATAAATCTACCAAAAAGGATGGACCAAATTCATCGAGGAGCCAGAACTAGCCATTGTTAACATCGTCAAAGAATTTTACGCAAATGCAGAGTCCACGCATTTGTGCGAGGTCGGTTGGTTCCATTCAGTGCGGATGCAATCAACACTTACTACCAATTGCGGGTACCTCGCCACTTCCAGTATGCTCATCTCCATAATTCTGACCCGGCTTTGATGCTATAATCTCGGAGATGACAAAGCCGGGAACATCTGGGATCAAGGGTCAAAAGGGTGGCACCGTGTTTGATAGCAAAGACCTTAGCCGGTATGGCAAAATTTTGTATGCCTTCCTATGTGCAAAATTTCTTCCATCCCAACATACCTCGGACGTCACCAAAGAGAAGGCGTTACTGTTATACGCCATTGTGCAAGATTTTATCATTGACGTCGGGGCAATAATTTGTTCCTCCATCCGCCGGTGCCTACATGGAAATTTTTGTGGAGGCTTACCACACCCATCACTCATATGTGGGTTGTTCCGTCAAGCAGTGGTGAGATGGTCCGATGACTAACCCACACAATTGCCTCTTGCATTGCTTGATTCAATAATGATAGCGTGGTATTCTGTATGGGCAGGAGGCGAGTCACATCCGAGTGGTGTGAGATTCATTTTTCTGTCATCGTCGGAAGACGACGTTGATGCTACAGAGACATCAGGGGATGAAGATGAAGAAATGGGCGAACAAGGGCATGAGCAGGTATCGCAGGTCGAGGTCATATCAAGTTCTCAGTTCCTTACGTTCCAAAATCAAATGAATGCGCATACCAAGGTAACTTGTCAGGAAATGAGGCAATTGGCGATGAGGCAAGATCATATGTTTGATGCTATGAACGCATCTTTCACCTCACTCAACACAACTCTTCAAAGCTTAAACCCGGCGGCATAATTTACGTACCAACAGCCCGGACCAATGCCAAGGTTCCCACCAAATGATTCCGAAGAAGAACAACAACCACCTCCTCAGACTTAAGCGATAGCAGAGAAGTCCTCACGTCCTTATTTTGACTATTCATCCAGTGTGGACATTGTCTAACTTAAGTTTGGGGGATTTAAATACATGTTTGCATGCATTTAGCTCATTTAGGTTGCATTTTTGAATTGTTGTCATTGTCATTTAAATTTCTATATTGCATCTTAATTTCAGTATTGCATGTTAGCTTAGGTGCATTCAGAGTAGTTAGGTTAATGTTTGTCGTTGCATAGTAGATAATCTTGTAATGCATTTTGCAATCTATATAAAAAAAATTAGTTAGTAAATATTGTGTTTGCGTAAGTCCATCAATGTTGTAGTTTATATTATTTGTGGGCCTATGATATGATTGACAATAAGTTAACAAGTACAGTATTAAGTTTTAGAACTGTGAAACAATTTTTGTTTATGAATCGAATCTTGAGCTTGTTTGAAACTGGTATAAAAGGATAGCACGATTAACAAACATCTATGTTAATTGGTCAGTTCAAATTGATATCTAAATGGTCTCTAAAGGATAATGCTAGAGTGAATGACAAAACGACAAGGATAGACAGTAAAGGCTAAAGTTAGGCAAGAACCTAAGTTTGGGGGATGTTATGTGGGGTATATAAGCTTTATTTATAAAAAAAGAAAAAAAAGAATAAACACCGTGGCATGCTTGTCTAGTTTTGTGGCCTTTGTTACTTGAGTAAGTAAGCCCAAGGGGATTGTCTTTACACCTAGCGCCCTATGGTCTTAATGGTCTGGGAGTCATTAGTCGAAATCTCGTTAAGGTAGCATTGAAAAGCCTAAGGGAATAAGACATTGCATGCCTATGTGTATAATAATAAAAAAAAATTTAAAACGAGAAATAAGAGCAAAAAGCCCCCGTAGATATATATATATATATAAATATAAATATAAATATGAATAAAGTTTAAGTACCACGCTTGAACCCCCGAGTTAGTGATTGTTTGATTTTAGTTGAAGCTGTCTATTTTTGATATTTTTAAGTTTGTACTGCATGATTCCTTCTAAGAGATTGGTTATGTATTGAAATTTGAGTCAGTATCGATGATCATGGATGTTACACACACACACACACTATACCAGTGATGATGGATTGAGATTTGTGGATTTAAACGGAATTGTAGATTGGTGTTTGGTAATTGGTATTGTATAGTTGCTTGTTTTCGCTGAGGCCGCTAAGATAATCTTGATTCTGCGATATTGTTGGATTTGAAAGAATATAAGTTAAGTCGTATTCATTTCATTTCATTGCATTGCATGTAGTTGTTTTGTTCTCGAGGACTAGCATGATTTAAGTTTGGGGGATTTTGATAAGTGGATTTCATATACGCAATTCAATGTCCATTTCATGCTTATTTGTTGCTAAATCCTTATGATTATATTCATTTTTACTTGTTCTATGTTATTTCATGTGTAGAATGTTGGTTATAGCATTCAACATTTATTTGGAGCTATTTGGTGTGATTTAAAGTCAATTGGAGCATAATTTGAGTATAGCATGAAGTTCAGCAAGTTATCTGGCAGAAGACAAGCCCGCTGGGGTGGGCATTATTAGCTTATACACCCCTGCCGGGGTGGGGGGTCTCAATCTCCAGTTAGCTGGAAGGTAGCCCGTCGGGGCGGGCTAAAATACACTATATACCCCCGCCGGGGTGAGGGGTCTTCATACAAGCTAGACAGAAAGGATGCCCGCCGGGGTGGGCTTATATAAGATATGAACCCGTAAGGCTGAGGTGAAAAATCCGGCAGTGTCCTGTTATGTTTGTAATTCTTTTTGGGCACGAATCTTAGCTATTTGTATGGCAATGTAACTCTATTTGATGGAGAATTTGACTGGGGCTTGGGTGTTGGATAACATATACTCAATGAACAACAATTAGACAAGGGATAAGACATATTACGAAGATCTAAGCTCAATTTTTGATAGCAAGCGTGGAGGAGTATGTCGAAGGGATTTTCGAGACGATTGCAGTTTTAGTCTATGTGAAGGGTGTTTTTCAATATTCTTTGTGTTATATTATTATTTGTAATCTAAGGATGATTTCTATGATTTATTTAGTGTTTATTTCGATAAGTATGAACTAATTCACTTTTTAAGCTTATAATGGATCCTTGAGTGAATCAATGATTTTGTAACTTTGATTTCCAACTTAATAATCTATTTCCAGTTTATCTATATCGATTTGTGCTTGAATCTATGAATTGCTTGATCAACAATTCTTTGTGGAATTTGATGGAATCGAGAGAGGATATTCAAATCTAGGCCTAGTTGATATATCATGTGTTCATGATTTTGTGAATAACTTAATCTTGATGAATGTTAAGGTAGAGATATGCTTGACATCGCATGTAATCGGATAGAGAACTTATTCTTAAACCTTCTTCAATTGTAATTCACATAGAGATATAGTGGGTTAGTTGATTAAGGTGTTTAACGGATTTCTATCTTAATTTTGGATTGACGTTAATACGGTATTAGTGCATCGAGAAGTGGTTAATACTACATTCCTGTTCTTGATTAATAAACTGGGATAGTGCATTGAATTGGAATAAAGGTGTTAAAATCAGAGTGAAGCTTAGGGTGAAATCATATAAGTCTAATTCTCCATTAATTATTTGAAATTCCAGATTTTGATATTTGTGATTATTCTGTGTTAGTTTAATTATTCATTAATTTAGATTCTTTGATTACAATTATTGAGTTGATTTGTTTAATAAAATTAGGGTTAATAGGAAATTGATAATTATAAGTTAAGGATATTGCTAGTTAGTCTCTGTGGTAACGATACTCTACTTATCACTCTATTACTTGTTGACCATGTATACTTGCGTGTTGTGCATATATAGATTTTACCCAAAACCATCCACGTCCCTCCAAGGGAACTCCACACTATGAGTTCGGCCTGGCCCTTCTCAATGTGGGGGATGGACGTGATCTGGCCCATCGAGCCCAAAGCCAGTAATGGACATCGATTCATATTCACCATGATCGACTACTTCACCAAGTGGGTAGAAGTAACCTCCTTCCCCAGGGTTACCAGAGAAGTCATCATTGCTTTTATCAGAAACAATGTCGTCTGTCGATATGGACAACTAGAGGTCATTGTGTCAGACAATGCTAAGAACCTCAACAACAAGATGATGGAGGAGTTATGCAGTAAATTCCACATCAAGCACCTTAACTCCGTCATCTACTGTCCAAAGATGAATGGTGCTGTTGAAGCGGCTAATAAAAATATCAAGAAGATCATGCAGAATATTTCTGCCAATCACAAAGGGTGGCCTAACCTCTTACCTATGACTTTATTAGCCTACAGAACTTCTATGCGTACTTCCACTGGGGCAACCCCCTACTCGTTAGCCTATGGGATGGAAGCAGTGCTCTCCATAGAAGTGGAAATGGAATCCCTCAGAGTATTGATGGATGCTCAGTTGGACGAAGACCAATGGGTACAAGACAGGTATCACCAAATGTCTCTGATAGATGAAAGGTGAACCGCGAAAATCTTCTATGGTCAGTTATATCAACAAAGGATCGCCAGATCCTACAACAAAAAAGTATGGCTACGACAATTCAAACAACATGACTTGGTTTTGAAGAAGATCATTGACAACCAAGATCAATCTAAGGAAAAATTCAATCCTAACTGGGAAGGCCCATTTGTTGTCAAGGAGGTATTGACAGGAGGTGCTCTCAGATTACAGGAAATGGATGGCGATGAATTTCTACATCTTATCAATTTGGACACCGTGAAACGGTACTATGTCTGAAGTTACCATCAAGCAAAGATACTGGTATTGATCATCCAATCACCAGTCCTGCCGATATTTAACCCTATCTTTTTTAAAAAATCTTCTGCCCCTCAGGGAAACCTATAATTCAAACCAGCAGCCTGGTTTCACTTCATATCAAACTTTTCATACCTGCAGTTTATCCTGAAGACGAGATTAAACTTTTCATACTTGTAGTTTATCCTGAAGACGGGATTAAACTTTTCATACCTGTAGTTTATCTTGACGAGGGGATTAAACTTTTCTACGCTTGCAGTTTGTCCTGAAGACGGGATCAAACTCTTTCCACATTTGCAGTTTGTCCCCATCATGGGATCAAACTTTCTTCTCCCCACAGTATAGCCTGCACATGGGATTCATACTTCTCTTTGGTTGCGATTCATCCTGAGGGGCGAACTACGTCGACCTGATCTCCGTGATACACGGGAGTACGTAGGCAACCATATTCTATATGCCCCGGTCGCAATAAACAAAAAAACAACAAAAATATTTCTGCCCTTCCTCTACAAAAACAAAAATAACAAAAATACTTCTACACCCATCTGCCTTTCACATTTAGCGTTGAACCTCTTACACCAGGTTCGAACAACGCAGACTTGATCTCCTCTTCAATAGGAGTATGTAGGCAGCCATTTATGGTTCAGTCTAACCCCTACCAAAACAAAAATCTTTGTCACACGGTACTAGGATCAACCTTCAGTCCACAACATTTCATCGGCTTCAGACTAAAGGGATGGAATTACCCAACCTCTTCTCACAAATAAAAGATTCGGTGACCATCTAAGCTGCGGTTGTGCCTCAAAGAGCAATACCAATCCATAAGAGATGGAATTAACTAGGCTTCTCACAAATAGAAGTACTGGCGACCATCTGTGGTGCGGTCAATCTCAAAAAGGAAAAGCCACATTCCTCTCCACATTCCATACAGAAACCAGTCCCAAGACACCAAAGATGGTAGGGATAACTCAATGATCTATTCTGAGAGATCCTATGATGACTCAATGTCCACATGTCAAGGATAAGTTCAGAATACATCAAGATCACAAGGCCTTGAAGAAACAAACAAATATCAAGCAAGTATCATGGCATAACTAACAGGGAAGTAAATCAAATTATATTTCTCTGCCATATATACTAATGTTTGATATATACATTTGTGTTGTACATGACAAAATGGCTAAGCTAGTATGTGTAGGAAAATACAAAGCTATCTACGGATCTGTGTGTGCGGACTATCAGATCTAACATAGCATCCCTCTCTGAAGACGGAGGTAAAGCTGCGAGCTCCTGCCCAATGGTATCTACAAGAGCTAGCAGATCTGAGGCTAACTGCATGATGGCCTGATGCTCATAAATGTATGCACTTATATCAACAAAAATGCCAGTCGTCTGGGATCTCATGAATGTACTGTCTGCAATGGCCACATCCCTAGCAGATAGGGCAGCATCCCATTCCACGATTAATGCATCCCTGATTGATCTAGCCTCATCCCTCTCTAACAGAGCAACGTCTCTCCTATCAAGAGATATCAACATCATGGCCCTAGCCTAATCTCTATTATAGGTCATCAAATGTAAGCTCTGTTCCAAATGTTGTGCCGAATACTGAGTAATAGTGGCACTCGGGGTGGGAGAATCCATCATAAATGCTGGCAGCCCTGCAGTCAAGTCTCCATCTATGGTAATGTTAGTCTCCTCTATAGGCTCCTCATCGTCAGAATCAAACTCCTACACTGTGGATACTACCGCAGTCGATGCAGTCTCTGTCTCCATCCATGCTGAATACTCTGCAGAATAACCCGGATGACTGACAATAAACTCAGCTAGCTCTTGCTGATCCCAACAGGCATACAACCTGGATCTGTCCGCTGATGATAAATGGCGAGAAGGGAAATGCTGAATCATCGTCCCCTCATATAGGTGAAAATCCTAAAACTGGTCAAACTGACACATCACGGCCAGTGGGTGGTAGATGATCATCCCTCTCAAACCTGCTAGAGGTAGATAATCCATGCCCGGAGCATGAGTAATGAAGCTGTAGGGTGAGCTAGGCCCTGTACAAGACAATATAGGGAATGGATATCCAATCCCCGCCAAAAAAGTTGACCAAGATGCAGCATCTGTACACCCTGCAGGCTGGAAGGAGTACGACATCGCTGTATCATGAGTGAAACAATATCCATGCTGTTTGAATGTGCCAATCGATCCCAAGTGTGACATAAACCACACGTACAGCATGACCGAATTGCCTATAAACACTCCTACCGGATAAGTGCAGCAATATGTGGCCGACCTCAGAGTCTCTGCCAAAATCATCGGTAGGATGGTGTGACCCTCACAGAGAGCCCTCACTGCCATAATGACGTCGATGTCCAACTCATCCATGTACCGTGGTATGTAGACGTACGACAATACGCACAGTAGTAGTACATCCACTCTGGCCAAATGCCATTAATCCTCTGGTGTGGTGAAATCCCCAGAATACCGTGCATAACTATCCTCAAAGCCAAATGTAATCTCATCCTGTACCACTATATGCCTCAAGCCGGTGAGGGTCATGAACTATCTGCTCATGTCTCCAGTCCCCATATGCATGCAAGGTCTGTCCAGCGGTAACATCGTCAATTTTGCATACTCCTCTAGAGTAGAAGTCAACTCTTGGGTCCCAAACCGAAAAACATGTCTCTCTAGTACCCAGTGCTCTAGCATACCTTCTATGAACCATGTTGGAACCTGAAACATCAACAAGGTCATAGTGTCTTTGCAAAGAATGATCTACAATCACCACATATACGGTGGTAACATACTATCATACCATGAGCGCATACTAGATGCCACCAAAAATGGTGGGGTATAATCAATACGACTAACTATCGAAGAAGACATCTGTATGGGCCATGTCATAAGACCATCCAGGGTTCAATGCTGAATATCTCTGGACATATATACATATGCATAACATAATAATATGTATGATACAATAGATGGAAATATGATATAGGGAATGGAAAAACTGTACATACATTCCTAAGTATATCATCATCTAATACATCTCTGATAATGTGTAACTGTTAATCCCCAACAACGAGATGTCAGTGACGGGTGACTGCGAAACAGACCAATAACGCCTGACAAGAGTTAAGATTGGCATGCAAATCTCTCCTGTAGTGCTCCTGATAGCACGCTCTCCTAAGTAGAGCTCCCATCCTTCATCCGTGAAGAGAGGAATCCTGCGGGTGGATATAACGTACTCAACTCTAGTCGGGTATCCGTCCTCAAACCCAACACTCAAGTGCTCCCTAGAATAGGGAACCTATGTGATGACATCCGCTGTCAACAACTCCAGCTATAGGCGGCAATGGGTGAAACCTAAGCAACGGGGACCTCCGCCAGTATAGAATGATGCCATCTCTTTCCTCGTGGATAGGTGTCTAAACCTAACACGCTCACAGGACACAAACATGGAAGCCTCTCATAGGCCCAAAATTGCCAACACAAAGGCAAACATCTGCTATCAGTCAACACTTTTAAACTTGGTCAACCCCTGCGATCGCATGCGCATTCCCCTGAGGAAGTAGGCAAAGGTGTAGGAACCCCAATCATAACCTCCTATACAGTCCACGTGTCGAGTGGCGCTAATCAAAGCGAAGGACACCGTAGAAGAGTTATCTGCTATGAAGCAGCCCCTAATGATCATCAGGAACAATCGCCGAAGAATGTGATCCCTGAGTCTCACATCATCAGGTATAGGCTCACTCAACAGCCCGCTCATAGCATCTACGCTTAAAGGACCTGTACGTACAGTCCTGCCCTTGAGCGCCACCACCGGAACTCCTAACAAGGATCTGATGGTAGTAGGGGTAATATCCACCATGCAAGGCACTGGATCCCCTCCAAAATCCATACCTGTGATAAACCGCCAATCCATCAGCGTCATCATCACCTCGCAGTCCAGCAAATGAAGTGACTGAGTCTGGTGAAACCACTGCTCAGACAATGCCCTGAGGTAACCCGAGGAACAACGATGGGGAAGAATGGAAAAGAACGTCCTGAATCCACATCCATGTACAATCTCTCTATAGTCATCATGCAAAGCCTGATACATAGAGTGGATGTTGAACCAGTTCCCTCGAGGCTGTGTAAAACCGGCAACCTACATCAAAGGCAGATCAACATTAGAACCCTTTACTCCTCATCAATAGGAAATAAGGAAGATTAAGATCTAACTTCATACCTCATTTGCGTGCAGGTATACTGAAGGATGCCGACTCAAGTCACCCAGAAGATCTGGGTTCGCCACTTGAATTCCTGGCAACTCCCTACGGGGAACACGTGCAGTAGGAGCAGGAACCTCAACAAGTACATCCTCCTTCTCATCCTCGACATTCGGCACTTCAACCCGGATAAGACGAATCACCGCCTCCAACAAACGACGAGGCTGTCTAACAAAACGGGGTCGAGGTACTTCAGAAGCCCTCCTCCGTACACCAGAAGTTGTCCTGCGGGAACTACTTGGCTGATCCGGATCCATAATATTTGGACAATAAATCTCCAAATCACCTCAGAAAGGGTGTGGTAAATTCTTACCTGGAACTTTTCAAAATGCATCTTATGACTGCATGCATACATGAATTATTTTAACATACGTCTACAGTAGAGTTAAAAAATGTATGACTATCTAATGCCTACATTTTGGAAATTTTTTGCCATAGCCCCCTTTATAAATGGGACTATCAATATGCACATAGGCATGACTAGGTGGCCATTCAGTAGCACACCTACCAACAGTCATATACATCCTACATGCATTAATATATCAAAGTAAAAAATCCATAAGTGTGATCTAATTACTAGGGTTGTTTTACTTTTCTACATTTACTCATTTGTCCTCAAATAGGATAAGAAATGACCTTAAAAGGTACCAATTTGACTGTTTCAAAAGTCAAATTTTTTCACATCTGTGACGCCCCCAAAATAGGTCCATTCCATCCAACCCATTCTGAGTCGCCAAATACATGGTACAGAAATAACTACAACTTTATTATTACAACATATAAACTGTGAGTTTAAATACAGATATTGCCATCTAGACAATATCCACACGCAAATAAATCCCCATCATAATTATTGATACATTATTTTACAACAATGGTGAGGATTTACTAAACAACTCTCCTAGAACTTTCATTCCATACCCCGACTGTGTACTCGCTATATTCTCGCCTCCCGAGAAGAAAAAATGGAACAAAAAGGAAAAGGGTGAGCTCGACTAGCCCAAGAAGAATATTATGACTAAGATAATATACAACAAATTATCGTTAGTCTTCAACAGGAAAAAATATAATAGAATACAATAGACAACAAGTTTTAAATCAATATTCATGCAGCGAAATAATAATTCATTAGAAGAGTTAAGTAGAGAATGCAAACTACTATCTTCTATGTATGAATTTTAAAGTTCATCTTCTATTTTATCCTGTAACATCAATCAATATATATCCGGGATCAAATATTCATCCTTGCACTACGTGCCGAGGACATCCACCAGCTTGGTCATGTTCATCTAAACACTGCTCATCTTTTGCACTACGGGCCAAAGATATTCATCGAAATCATTCATCTTTGCACTACTGACCAAAGATATTCATCATAAATCATTCATCTTTGCACTACAGGGCCAAAGATATTCCATAATATCATCATTTAAGGCGAGGATGATGAAAAATATTTTTAAAGAAACGAATCCAGTGAAACAAAATGACAAGGATTAAGGATTAAGGATTCGTACTTTGTTTTATCCACATCCAAAAATACCTCAAAATAATCATAGTGGTGTAAAATTCAAGAATGATCAAAACATGGATACAATCAAAGCTAGTATCCATAATAGATATTTTGGACAAAAAGAAGAAATTTGGTTTTTGGATGAATAGTGCTGTATACGTGAATAGTGCCGTATACGTGAATAGTAACTCCGACACCAAAAGATAGAAATTTCACAAAAAACATCTTCACGCTTCGTGAATAGTACTCGTGAATAGTAACTCGTGAATAGTAACTCATGAATAGTAACTCATGAATAGTAACTCGTGAATAGTAACCCCGACATGAAAAAGTTCTAAATTTGATAAAAAGTTCCAACCAATATTTCAGCATAATGATATTGAAGAAATAATATCATTTGAGAAGAAAATAACATCCCTTACCTCGAAAGACAGTACTTCTAGTTGAAACACCGGATATAGGCTATGACTTGAACTTGCACCGTATAGCAATACTCAAAGTATACTCAAAATACTTACAAGAATACGCCGATAATATAGAGAGAAAAACTTGAGTTTAGGTGTGATTTTCAATTCTAACCTAAACTCCCTATTTATAGAAATTGCTTAGAACACCAAAGCGAAAAATTTAATAAAATATTAATATATATATTAAATTTTCTTACACACACTTTTTAAGATCTGAAATTCAGCATTTTCATCACATGCAAGCCCCACCTTTAATGACAAAAACGTTTTTCATAATAAAAATAATTAAAACTTCCAAAAATTAATTATTTCGGAGTTTCGGAACTTCAATAATTCATAATAAATAGCTCTTTTGTCAGAAAAATTGAATCTCGCGATTTTTTATAGGAAATTCAATTCTCTACAACTTTGCAGAAGGAAATTTTTCCAAATTCTAAACAGAAATTGACCAAAATCCAGAAACGGACGATTTTACAGGCTATAATCAAATTTCGGTCAATAATTGTGTCCACCAACACACAAAATATGTGTTAAACATTTAATGCCACAAAAATACTCTTCCTCCTCATATACTCATATATCCCACATTCATTATAAAAATATCACCATTAATATATTATTAAAATAATATATTTAAATGAATTATTTTATCGTAAAAGATAAAATATTAATTTTTAACAATTGTCATATTAAAAATTTTCTCCATCTATATCCACATAAAATTAATATTTTCCTTATCATATAAATCAATAATTAATTATTCACAAATAATATTATAGAATCACAAGATCGGGCAACTGTGCCGCTTCCTCAGAGAGAGAGGGCTTTCCAATAAGGATCTCTCTCTACTCATCGCCAGCAATTAGGTGACCAAACCTCTCCTTAGATGTAACTTTCTAGACATTGCCAATAATGTTATCCAATAATATTATTCGGATAATATGAATTATTGCTCCGATAATAGAAAATCTTATGTAATGACAATTATTGAAACAACAATAATATAAAATATCAATGCAAAGAATTATTGAATCAATAAAATAAAATACTTGAACAAGAATTATCGTAAATAATTATTGAGTAGCCTTCTTCACGTAAGAATCAATAATTGGTGCAATACCGCAAAGCTCTTTGCTCAACAACGCGTATTAGTGTGTTTTAACCACCGGGTATTCCAACAATGATAATCAGTAATAACTATGCCGTTATTTATAAATAACTTATTCTTGTCGCTTTCTTCCTCCAATCGCTTTCGCTTATGGGGCCCACAAAAGACCGCGCTGTCAGCATTTAATATTCCTCGACAAAGATTTAATATTCCACAACCAAACGAATATTCCCTCACAATAATGAATGTTTTATAACCACTTGTTTATTCAAAATATTTGCGTATTTTACCCATAACTATCAACATTAATCAAATCAACCCTTACTATTTCAAAATAATAAATAGAGGAAAATAAATTTCATTTATTAATAATTTGGGGTCTTACAACCTCCCCTCCTTATGAAATTTCGTCCTCGAAATTGACGTACGTACCTTGTGTTTCGAAAAGATGTGAATACCACGCTTTCATTTCCGTTTCCAACTCCCAGATCATTTCCTCAATAGCATGGTTTCTCCACAAAACTTTAACTTGTGGTATAACCTCGGTACATATGACATGTTCTTTCCTATCCAAGATCTTGACAAGTACCTCCTCGTACGTTAAGTCTTCGGCTATCTCGTCCGGTTCTAACTCAATGACGTGGTTCGGGTCGTCCACATATTTACGTAACATCGATACGTAAAAAACGTTATGAACATGCGTCATACTTGGCGGTAAAACGAGTCTATAGGCCACAGTTCCTATTCGATCGAGAATTTCAAATGGATTAATAAATCGAAGGTTTGAGCTTTCCTCACTTCACCGATTCTCGGTTTTGAAATAACAACTTCTTGTACCTCATTCTTCAAATTCATCACCTCGGTGTGTTTGAATGAGCATTTTAACTTTATCGATTAAAGTTGATTATACTCGTATATCATCACGTGGGTACCTAAAGTTTTCATCTCCATCTCTATTATTTGTAAATTATACGAAATTAGTTTTTGACAATATCGTACTCGTACTTGTATACGATCTTCTACTCAACACGTCAGCTACTACGTTCGCTTTTCCAGGATGGCATGGTCAGAACATGTGCTGAAATGAGTCTCCTCTTGAGTTCTTCGAAGCTCTTCCCACATTCTTTGCTCCATTCGAATTTTGTATCTCTACGAGTCAGCTGCGTTAATGGAATAGCGATTCGAGAATATCCTTCAATGAATCTCCGATAATAACCAACTAAGCCTAGAAAGCTACGTATTTCGATTACCGACTTAGGTTGTTCTCAACTGTGACTCATATCCCAACCTTGGATAGCATGTCACAATGACACCTATCAGTTTACTATCGCACGAATATGGTGTCCCCTACGGAGAGTCTGGCTTCGGTGCATTCCACAAAGGAAGTCACCAGATAGAGGCTCGGGTATCAACTTCTACAGTTGGGTTTTTAACTCCTGAAGTTCAATAGGAGCCATTCGATATGAGATTTTAGAAATGGGTTTTGTAATGGGATTTAAAGTCGATACAAATTCAATATCACGCTCGAGGAGTAGGCCAAGAAATTCTTCAGAAATGCGTCCAGAAAAAATCAATAACAACAGAATATTACTCAAATCGACGTGTCTTTATTCAAATCCATAACATGGACTAAGAAAGCTTGACATTCGCTTTTCAATAAACAAATGGCTTTATAATTTAATATTAAAGAGTTTGACTTCAATGGTTTGGTTGTTTGAATTCAATAACAAAGTCGCTTAAGAATATGAAAACTAACAACCTTACGAAAGCAATCAATTTTGGCATGATGAGTAGTTAACCTTAAAATCACATCGTAAACAAATAACTCTATAGAAATAAGGTTAACGGTGTAATGTGATAGTGCCAACCTCAATCAAACAAGATTTTTAAACAACGGATGTAATGAAAGTTTCTCCTAACTGAGTCTCCATAAATAGGTCAAAGTCTAATTTCTCCGTAGTCAAGTTCAAACGCTGAGCGCAAGCAAGAGAGATAAAAGAATGGGTAGAACCCCAGATTCTAGTAAGGTATAAACTTCGCAAGAATTTATAATTAACTAACCCGTGATAACTTCGTTCGTTCCTCGCATTTTGAATGGCCACGATAAACGCTTCTTCCAAGAACCGCTGACTTTGACTTTTCTCGACATCCTTTTTAGTCACCATTCCCGTTGGATCTGGTTTCGATACTGCATAATCTCGGCGATATGTCCCTTTCCACAATTATAGCATACCTTAAACTGCTGTGGGCGCTTTTGGTGATATGTCCCTCTTTCCCGCATTTATAACATGCGATTGGTGGTCTTTCTCCTCCCTTGAACCAGGCCATATCGTGCGACGCCTTCACATGGTCGTTGTTTGAATCTTCTCTTTTTAAAATCTCCTCCCACTCGCTTCTTCTATTTTCATGGCCACGATTACCACTAGAGTGGTTTACCGCTTTGTCCGTATTCTTCTTTCTCCGCCGGTTATCGCTTTTCCGATGACCGCTATCTTCTAGATGATCCTCGGTTATGGTCCCTCGGTTGAACGTATCGTTATCTCGCTTCTAACAACCGAGTCCTCGCTGACAACATCTCGAATAGAGAGAAAATTTATGAGAAATGAGATATCGACGTATGCCGGGTTTCAAACCTCTCGAAACATCCGCATCATATACGCTCCTCATTCTCTACCAAATGAGGTGCAAACCGATAACTTCGCGAACTTCGCCAGTCTTTGGGACACCGCCATGTTATTTTGTTCCAAATTAATAAACTCCACTTCCTTCATATGACGAATACTTTTAGGAAAGTACTTGTCATTGAATCGCTTCTCAAACGCCTCCCACGACATACCGAGTGCCGGATGGGTACGCTTCCGTAGATTCCCACCAAAGAATGCCTTGTTACGGAACATAAAAGTAGCGAATGGAACTTTCTGCTCTCCGCATCCCAAGATATCGAATATCTTGGTAATTTGTTTGACCCACGCCTCCGCCTTTAATCGGATCCGGCTTTCCCGCATTCGTGGTCCCAACTCTTTGAATCGCTTGGTCACGTGACCACCCGTGAATTGTTATCATTTCCTCCTCAGATTTTGAACACGAAGTCTCCTCTCGTCTGATTTTGCATGAACTGCAAAAAGCTTCTAAACGCCCCTTGTTCATCATCTTTCAAAGGGTGTTGTTCACAGGAGGTACATTGCACGACTGTTGCACGTTCTCCTCGTTGGTAAGTACATGCATCTCCACTGGTCTCATTTACTCCATCATTAATATTCTCAATCGACATTCTCAAATCATTGTCATAAAACAAGGGTTAATTAAGGAAATCAATATATCACATAATATCCCTATATACTAACCAACAAACAAATAAGCTTAGGTAGGACACACTAGCGAAGGATTTACTCGCTCTCCTTCCTAGTTCTATTCCCCGATCTCCGCCAGAGATCATATCCCTAAGCTCGATACCAACCGTGACGCCCCCCCAAAATAGGTCCATTCCATCCAACCCATTCTCGAGTCGCCAAATACACTGCATGTAAATAACTACAACTTTATTATTACAACATATAAACTGTGAGTTTAAATACGATATTGCCATCTGCACAATATCCACACGCAAATAAATCCCCATCATAATTATTGATACATTATTTTACAACAATGGTGAGGACTACTAAACAACTCTCCCTAGAACTTTCATTCCATACCCCGACTGCACTCGCTATATCCTCGCCTCCCGAGAAGAAAAATGGAACAAAAAGGAAAAGGGTGAGCTCGACTAGCCCAAGAAAGAATATTATGACTAAGATAATATACAACAAATTATCGTTAGTCTTCAACAGGAAAAATATAATAGAATACAATAGACAACAAGTTTTAAATCAATATTCGCAATGAAATAATAATTCATTAGAAGAGTTAAGTAGAGAATGCAAACTACTATCTTCTATGTATGAATTTTAAAGTTCATCTTCTATTTTTATCCCCAGAACATCAATCAATATATATCTCGGATCAAATATTCATCCTTGCACTACGTGCCAAGGACATCCACCACCATTGGTCATGTTCATCTAAACACTGCTCATCTTTGCACTACGGGCCAAAGATATTCATCGAATCATTCATCTTTGCACTACTACTGACCAAAGATATTCATCATAAATCACCATTCGCACTACACTGCCAAAGATATTCCATAATATCATCATTTAAGACCGAGGATGATGAAAATATTTTAAAGAAACGAATCCAAAGAAACAAAATGACAAGGATTAAGGATTAAGGATTCGTACTTTGTTTTATCCACATCCAAAATACCTCAAAAATAATCATAGTGGTGTAAAATTCAAGAATGATCAAAACATGGATACAATCAAAGCTAGTATCCATAATAGATATTTTGGACAAAAAGAAGAAATTTGGTTTTTGGATGAATAGTGTCGTATACGTGAATAGTGCCGTATACGTGAATAGTAACTCCGACACCAAAAGATAGAAATTTCACAAAAAACATCTTCACGCTTCGTGAATAGTACTCGTGAATAGTAACTCGTGAATAGTAACTCATGAATAGTAACTCATGAATAGTAACCCCGACATGAAAAAGTTCCAAATTTGATAAAAAGTTCCAACCAATATTTCAAAGATAATGATATTGAAGAAATAATATCATTTGAGAAGAAAATAACATTCCTTACCTCGAAAGACAGCACTTCTAGTTGAAACACCGGATATAGGCTATGACTTGAACTTGCACCGTATAGCAATACTCAAAGTATACTCAAAATACTTACAAGAATACGCTCGATAATATAGAGAGAGAAAACTTCAGTTTCTGGTGTGATTTTCAATTCTAACCTAAACTCCCTATTTATAGGAAATTGCTTAGAACACCAAAGCAGAAAATTTAATAAAATATTAATATATATATTAAATTTTCTTACACACACTTTTTAAGATCTGAAATTCAGCATTTTCATCACATGCAAGCCCCACCTTTAATGACAAAAACGTTTTTCATAATAAAAATAATTAAAACTTCCAAAAATTAATTATTTCGGAGTTTCGGAACTTCAATAATTCATAATAAATAGATCTTTTGTCAGAAAAATTGAATCTCGCGACTTTTTATAGGATATTCAATTCTCTACAACTTTGCAGAAGGAAATCTTTCCAAATTCGAAACAGAAATTGACCAAAATCCTGAAACGGACGATTTTACAGGCTATAATCAAATTTCGGTCAATAATTGTGTCCACCAACACACAAAATATGTGTTAAACATTTAATGCCACAAAAATACTCTTCCTCCTCATATACTCATATATCCCACATTCATTATAAAAATATCATCATTAATATATTATTAAAATAATATATTTAAATGAATTATTTTATCAGAAAAAGATAAAATATTAATTTTTAACAATTGTCATATTAAAAATTTTCTCCATCTATATCCACATAAAATTAATATTTTCCTTATCATATAAATCAATAATTAATTATTCACAAATAATATTACAGAATCACAATCTTCGGCAACCAGTAGTCCTCAGAAAGAGGGGCTTTCCAATAAGGATCTCTCCTCTTCTTGCGCAATTAGGTGACCAAACCTCTCTTTAGACAGAACTTTCTAGACATTGCCAATAATGTTATCCAATAATATTATTCAGATAATATGAATTATTGCTCCGATAATAGAAAATAATGTGTAATGACAATTATTGAAACAACAGTAATATAAAATATCAATGCAGCAATTATTGAATCAATAAAATAAAATACTAAATGGTAATTATCGTAACAATTATTATCGAGTAGTGCCTTCTTACGTAAGAATCAATAATTGGTGCAATACCGTGCTATATCTTCTTCAACAACGCCGTATTAGTGTGTTTTAACCACGGGTATTCCAACAAAGATAATCTGAATAACTATGCCGTTATTTATAAACAACTTATTCTTGTCATTTTCTTCCTCCAATCGCTTTCCGTTATGGGGCCCACAAAAGATCGCGCCCGTCAGCATTTAATATTCCCCGACAAAGATGAATATTCCACAACCAAACGAATATTCCCTAACAATAATGAATGTTTTATAACCACTTGTTTATTCAAAATATTTGCGTATTTTACCCATAACTATCCACATTAATCAAATCAACCCTTACTATTTCAAAATAATAAATAGAGGAAAATAAATTTCATTTATTAATAATTTGGGGTCTTACAACATCATTATATTTCACATGGTCTAATACTAACATTTATCGTGTTGAATATTTTTTATCAAGTCATATCAGCATGCACATTCACTACTATGTGTCTAAATGCATGTCATGTGATAAGTCATTTTCCAACAGATAGAAACTGGAAAAGAATACATGCATATATTACCAGGACATTGAAGAACGCTTGTATGGTAACAGAATATGCAGAAAGTTGCTCGAACTCAACAGGATTGAAGAAGAGCTCTCAGATATCCTTCATCGCGCAGCTTGAAAATAACTTATAAAAGCAACCCATGGTCTTTGTATAGCCACAGCTGGTCAGTAGTCCACTGCATGTTTCGTCATTGTGTACTGCAAGACTCCTACGTGGGTCCCACACCTCCAGCTCACTCTAGTTAGAGTTGCAAAAGAGGTCCCGCAAGCTAAAAAGGCCAAATCAGTAATAAAAATGCTACGCGATTGAGCGGAATAGCTTGGAATCCTGGTTTTCATGAGCCAAATTGTGAAGCCCCCAAAATAGGTATACATCACCCATCTTGAGTCACCAAATACATGGTACAAAATTCAAATACAACTTAATTATACAACAATCATGTAAAATATGACAAAACATATGCTGTGAGTTTTAATACAAATATTATCATCTGGTCAATATCCACACTCAATTGAGTCCTCATTACATTTATTATCACACTATTTAACAGAATAGTGAGGACTACTAATGCTACTATCTGGACCGTCACTCCATTCCCCGACTAGTCCCTGCTACATTCTCATTTCCTGAAGAGAACAATGAAAGTAAAAGGGTGAGCTCAACTAGCCCAGTAAGAAATATTATGACCAAGATAATACATAATAAATTATCGTTAGCCTTCAACAGTGTTAAACTGATACAATATAACAAACATCAAGTTTAACTGCAGCGGAATAAGCAATCCATTAAAAGAGTCAAGTAGAGAATAAAATCTACTATCTTTTATGATTTACAAGGTTTTTCATCACTTCTATCGCTGGGACAAAGCTTAATAAATAATCCACATCATCCCTGCACTACATCTAAGGATATTCATTAGTATCACAACTATAAATTTTCCATGCACTACGGGCCAAGGATATTCGTGTATTCATCAATGGTCATGATCATGCCAACAATCGTCCAAAAGAATGCACTACGGGCCAATGAGGACTTTTACCACATCATTTGTAACATTACTTTAAGATTATACCGATTAATCCCTGGTCATAATCATACCAAGTCCATCTATGCACTACAGGCCACAGATGACTTTCAACAAAATAAAAACATGAGGATGATGACAATGATATAAGAATTCAATAAAACAAGTTCAAGAATTAATTTATCCAGGAACTAATAACGTCCAAATTGTCAACATGATACTTCTTTGTAGAGTAAAATTCAAGAATGCTCAGAAGAATATTTCCATGAAAAGATACTGGATGAAGCACAAATATCAAGGATATTCCACTAATTTCATGGAATATAGAAGTCAAAACTTTAACCAACTGAGTATAATAAAGAATGGAATAACAAAAGAAATCACCAGGCATGCGATAGACCACACAGATAGGTTATTCCAACAAAATAATAAATAACAGAACGAGGTCATGCGTAAACGCATATTGCATGGGATATTCCAATGAATATTAAATAACGGAACTAGGTCAAAGAAAATTTCACCGGCGTGATGTTCCAACAAAATAATAAAAATGGAATAATGAAGAATTTCACCATGTATGCGGTACTTCACATGAGCGGAGTTATTCTAACATAATGATAAAGAATGGAATAATGTAAGAATTTCACCAAGTATAGGATAGACCGATATAGGTTATTCCAATGTAATAAAAAAATCGAATAATGTAAGTTCTCTTCATGAATACTGAAAGAAATAATACCCTTATCTTAGAACAAATGGATATAGGAGTAGTGAAGTAGCGAGAATACTTTTCTTCTTTCTCTCTATAGTTTCTCTCTCTAGAGTTTCAAAGAATTCGTAAGAAATAATGAAGGAATGAGCTTCTATTTATAGGAGAATGGACCTGAATAGTAATTAATTCTGAGCAGTCCATATTGATTTACTTTTAAACGTATTTGTCCCAGTTGGTTTACTATAAAATATTCTAATAAAACAAAATCTTTTAAATAAAATATAATATATTCTATTTATAATTTAATAAAATGAATAACTTTATAAAAGTATTCTATTTTATATAAAAAGATTTTACTATACGAGCACTATGCAACACTATGCATAATAAAATATAATATATTCTATTTATAGTCTAATAAAACGAATAACTTTATAAAAGTATTTTGTTTTATATAAAAAGATTTTACTATGCAAAACACTATACATAATAGAATATATAATATATTCTATTTATAGTCTAATAAAACGAATAACTTTATAAAAGTATTCTGTTTTATATAAAAAGCTTTTCTGTTTTATTACATTAATAATACTAATAAAACAAAACTTCATCATCATTATTATAATTCACACTATTAATCGATCAGGTCATTCCCAAGAAATAGGGGGATTTCCAATAAGGATTTCTGCCTAGGCGCACAATTAGGTGACCAAACCTCTCCTTGGTAGAACTTCTAGACATCATTAATATTGCAAATAATAATATTAATAACTTCGTCGTCTCAATTATTGATTTAATAATATATAAAATATCGACAATAATTGAATCAATTAACGTAAGATACTATGCATCAATTACTGAAGAAATAATTGAACAAAACTGAGTGACTTCTCACGTAAACATCAATAATCAACACCGTGTGCTACTATGCAACCACGAGTATTCCTGTACTTTTAACACCGGGTGTTTTAATAGTTAACGATAAAACATCCGCCGTTATTTTCATAAAATATTTTTGTCGTTTTCTCAATCCGACAATAATTCTGTTGTGGGTCCACCAATGATTGTGCCAGCGTATGAATATTCCCCGACCAAACGAATATTATATAACAACTTGCGTACTTTGCAAAATTTATAACTATTACCCACAACTATAACATTATATCAAATTCATTCCATAATATTCAAAAATGATAATTATAGAAAATTCATCTTTATTTATAAAAGTTGGGGTCTTACAATCTCCCATTCTTATGAAATTTCGCCCTCGAAATTAAGGTACGTACCTGGTATGTCGAAGAGGTAAGGATACCTTGATTTCATTTCAGATTCTAACTCCCTGGTCATTTTCTCAACATCGTGGTTCCTCCATAAAACTTTTACTTGAGGTATAACCTTGGAGCGTAGAATATGTTCCTTCTTATCCAAGATTTGAACAGGAACCTCTTCATACGTTAAATCTTCTGCTATTTTGTCCGGTTCTAACTCAATAATGTGGTTCGGGTCTTTCACATATTTACGTAACATGGATATATGAAAAACGTTATGAACACGAGACATACTTGGCGGTAAAACGAGTCTATAGGCTACAGTCCCTACTCGACGAGGATTAAAAATTGGCCAATGAATCGAGGATTGAGCTTTCCTCTCTTTCCAAATCTCGTAACTCCTTTCCATGGAGCAACACGTAACAACACATGATCTCCAATATCGAATTCCACGTCCTTTTGATGAATATCAACATAACTCTTTTGTCGATCTTGTGAGGTTTTTATACGTTGTCGGATCGTTTGAATCTTTTTCATAGTCATATGTACCAACTCCGATCCCAACAACATTGCTTCACCCACCTCATCCCATCTTACTGGAGAACGACACTTTCTTCCATACAACGCCTCGAATGGAGTCATGCCAATACTTGTTTGATAACTGTTGTTGTAAGAAAACTCCACAAATGGTAAGAACTTGTCCCAACTTCCCTTGTAGTCAAGGACACAGAGTCTTAATAAATATTCAAGAGTTTAAATAGTCTTCTCTGATTGTCTGTCCGTCTGAGGATGATATGCCGAACTAAATTGTAAATCCGTGCCCATAGCTTTTTGTAAACTAACCCAAAATCGTAAAGTGAATCTTGGGTCTCGATCAGAAACTATGGATACTGGCATACCATGCAGTCTTATAATCTCGTTTATGTACATACGAGTAAGACGTTCAAGTGTATAAGTTTCTAGTATTGGTAAGAAATGAGCAGACTTGGTCAATCTATCAACAATGACCCAAATTGCATCTATGCCTTGAGAAACCTTGGGAAGACCAGTAACGAAATCCATGGTAATGTACTCCCACTTCCATTCTGGAATTTCAAGTGGTTGCAATGGACCTTTTAGTACTTGATGCTCTACCTTGACTCATTGACAAGTTAAACACCTTGAGATAAACAGTGCTATCTCTCTCTTCATATTGCCCCACCAAAATATATGTCGAAGATCATGATACATTTTGGTACTCCCAAGATAGATTGCAAACGGTGTGTTGTGCGCTTCCATCATGATTTTATACTTTAACTCAGGATCGTTAGGAACACAAAGTCTGGAGTTGACTTGAAGTATTCCTTCTTCATCGATTCTTGCTTCCGGCATAGAAACTTCTTGTACTTTCTTCCTCATATGCATCAGCTCCAGGTCTGTAGCTTGAGCAGCTTTAACTTTATCAATTAAAGTTGGTTCTACTCGTATATTCGCCATCATCATGTGGGTCCTTGGAGTCTTTATCTCTATCTCCATCCTTTGCAAGTCATACAAAATGGGCCTCTACGTTGACAATATCGCACTCATACCCGCATATGATCTTCTACTCAATGCGTCAGCTACCATGTTTGCTTTTCCAGGATGGTATTGGATGGTATGATCATAATCTTTCAACAGTTCAAGCCAATGTCGCTGTCGCATGTTGAGTTCCTTTTGAGTGAAGAAATATTTAAGGCTTTTATGATCTTTAAAGATATCCACTTTCTCCCTATATAAGTAATGCCTCCAAATCTTTAGTGAAAAAACAACAGCTGCCAACTCTAGATCATGAGTAGGATAATTCCTCTCATATTCTTTGAGTTGTTGAGAGGCATAGGCTATGACTTTCCCATGTTGCATGAGAACACATCCGAACCCTTTGCCTGAAGCATCACTGTAGATGACAAATCCCTCCGAGCCAGATTGTATTGTCAGAACAGGTGTTGAAATGAGTCTCCTCTTGAGTTCTTGAAAACTCTTCTCACATTCTTCGTTCCAACCGAATTTTGTATCTTTCTGAGTCAGCTGAGTTAAGGGAGTAGCGATTCGATAATAACCAGCTAAGTCAAGAAAGCTACGTACTTCGATCACTGACTTAGGTTGCTCTCAGCTTTGAATAGCTTCAATCTTTGTTGGGTCAACAGATATTCCATGACTTGATACCACATGCCCAAGGAATGCTACTTCCTCAAGCCAGAACTCGTATTTCTTCAACTTGGCATAAAGCTTATATTCACAAAGCTTTTGAAGTATTAGCCTCAAGTGTTGCTCATGATTTTCATGACTTTTGGAATAAATAAGGATGTCATCAATAAAGACAACCACAAAGTGATCCAAATATTCCTTGAATACTCGGTTCATCATATCCATGAAGGCAGCATGAGCATTAGTCAATCTAAAAGAAATGACTAGGAATTCATAATGCTCGTACCGAGTTCTGAAAGTCGTCTTTGGAATGTCATTGGTTCTAATCTTCAATTGGTGATATCCGGAACAAAGATCAATCTTTGAAAAAAAATTGGCGCCTTACAACTGGTCAAATAGGTCATCAATGTGAGGCAATGGATATCTATTTTTGATAGTGACATGGTTCAACTCCCGATAATCAATACAAAGTCGCATACTCCCATCTTTCTTCTTCACGAATAGAATAGGAGCACCCCAAGGAGACGTACTAGGATGAATGACACCGATGTCTAACAATTCCTGCAGTTGGGTGTTTAACTCATGAAGTTCAATATGAGCCATTCGATATTGGGCTTTGAGAATGGGTTTTGTACCGGGTTCAAGGTCGATACAAAATTCAATTTCATGTTCTGGGGGTAGGCCATAAAGTTCTTCAGGGAATACGTCAGGAAATTTATTAACAATAGAAATATCATTCAAAACAGACGTATTTTTGTTTAGATCCGTGACATGAGCTAAGAAAGCTTGACATCCATTTTAAATAAATGAATAGCTTTATGGCTTGAGATGACAGTGATTTATTTTAATGGGTTGGTTGCTTGAATTCACATAATAGATTTTAATGGTTTGGTTTCTTGAATTCACATAATAGGTTGGTTAGGAATATGAAAGCTAACAACCTTACCAAAATAATCAATTTTTGCATGATGAGTAGTTAACCAATCAATCCCTAGAATTAAGTTAAATGCAAGTATTTTCAATGAAATAAGATCGATAGGTAATGTGAGGGTACCGATTTGAACCAAACAAGACTTATAAACAGTGGATTTAATGAAGGTTTCTCCCAATGGAGTTTCAACAGATAAGTCAAAGTCTAATTTCTCCGGAGTCAAATTTAAACGTTGAGCGCAAATAGGAGAAATAAAAGAATGGGTAGAACTGGTATCAAATAAGGTATAAACTTCGCTAGAGTTTATGATAAGCTTACCCGTGATGACCTCGTTCGGGTTCTTTGCTTTTTGGGAGGTCATGACAAACGCTCTCCCATGCACTACTGGCTTTGACTTTTCTGGGACGTCCTTTGGTGCCTCCATCCTAGCTGAACTTGTCTTCGATGTACGACAAAATCGGGCTAGGTGACCTTCTCTTCCACAATTATAATATGCTTTGGACGGCATTGCGCAGTTTGGACTTATGTGTCCCTCCCCTCCGTATTTGAAGCATATGATAGGTGGTCGTTCTCCTTCCTTAACAACGTGTATTGGTGCTGATGTCTTTCCATCGTTGTTAACTCTCCTCTTCTGGAAATGTCCATTCTTATTGTTTTGGCCGTGATTACCACTGAAGTGGTTACCATTTCTTGCATGTTGATTCCCTCCACACTTATTGTCACCGCTTCGATGACTGCTATCACTAGTATTATCATTTTGTCGGCTGCTCTCTTTTGGTTGGGTTGACTTATTATCGCGCTCTAATAACTGAGCCCTATTAACAACATCTGAATACAAACACAATTTATGAGAGATAAGATATTAACGTATCTCAGGTTTTAAACCTCTTAGAAACATTCGCGTCATTCTCTCCTCATTATCAACCAAATGGGACGTAAACCTGGATAACTCGGCAAACTTGGCTTCGTACTGCGACACGGTCATGTTGTTTTGCTCCAGCTTGATGAATTATACCTCTTTCATGTGACGAATACTTTCAGGAAAGTACTTGTCATTGAACAGTTCTTGGAACTTCTCCCAATACATCTCCAAGTCTGGGCGGTTTGAGTATGCTTTATGATTCCCACCAATGAATCACCTCTCGCCCACAACATGAAGGTGGCAAAGGAACCTTTTGCTCCTCGGAGCATCCCAAGACATCAAATATCTTGTTGATCTCTTTATCAACGCCTCCGCCTTAAGTGGTTTTGGCTCTCCAAAAACTCGGTGGTCCCAGTTCCTTGAATCGCTTAAGGCCGACCGTCCGAGAGTTGCCGGTGTTTCCACACTCGCATTTTGGACAGAGCCTCTCGCATTTAATGTTGCATGAATTGCATAAAGCCTTTGAACATTCCAACATTCATCATCTGGTCCGTGTTGTTGTTTGCCTGATGATTGTCGCCTTCCTGATGCACATTATTCTGATTATTGATCTATGGAGACTCAACGGTCTCCTGTGCTCCATTGATGTTCTCAACATTCTCGGATGTCATTTTCAAATACTGCCACAAAATAAGGGTTAATTAACATATCACATATTTTCAAATCACATATTATCCATATATCACATATCACATATCACATATTATCCTTATCACATATATTTCAGATTTCTCAAAATAATGGTTAATTAACATACCACATAATACCCCTATATTCTGACCGATCAATTAAATACCAAATAAACTAAGGTAGGTCATACTAACGAAGGAATTCTCCGTCTCTCCCCTCCTAGTTCTTGTCTCACATCTTAGCCAGGGATCATATCCCTAAGCTTTGATACCAACTCTGACGCCCCCAAAATAGGTATACATCACCCATCTTGAGTCGCCAAATACATGGTACAAAATTCAAATACAACTTAATTATACAACAGTCATGTAAAATACGACAAAATATATGTTGTGAGTTTTAATACAAATATTGTCATCTAGACAATATCCCCACTCAATTGAGTCCTCATTACATTTATTATCACACTATTTAACATAATAGTGAGGACTACTAATGCTACTATCTGGACCGTCACTCCGTTCCCCGACTAGTCCCTGCTACGTACTCATTTCTTGAAGAGAACAATGAAAGTAAAAGGGTGAGCTCAACTAGCCCAGTAAGAAATATTATGACCAAGATAATACAAAATAAATTATCGTTAGCCTTCAACAGTGTTAAACTGATACAATATAACACACATCAAGTTTAACTGCAGCGGAACAAGCAATCCATTAAAAGAGCCAAGTCGAGAATAAAATCTACTATCTTTTATGATTTAAAAGGTTTTTCATCACTTCTATCGCTGGGACAAAGCCTAATAAATAATCCACATCATCCCTCCACTATATCCAAGGATATTCATTAGTATCACAACCACAAATTATCCATGCACTACGGGCCAAGGATATTCGTGTATTCATCAATGGTCATGATCATGCCATCAACTGTCCATCAATGCACTACGGGCCAATGAGGAATTTTATCACATCATTTGTAACATTACGGTCATGATTATACCGATTAATCCCTGATCATAATCATACCAAGTCCATCTATGCACTACAGACCACAGATGACTTTCAACATAATATAAACATGAGGATGATGACAATGATATAAGAATTCAATAAAACAAGTTCAAGAATTAATTTATCCAGGAACTAATAACGTCCAAATTGTCAACATGATACTACTTTGTAGAGTAAAATTCAAGAATGCTCAGAAGAATATTTTCATGAAAAGATACTGGATGAAGCACAAATATCAAGGATATTCCACAAATTTCATGGAATATAGAAGTTAAAACTTTAACCAACTGAGTATAATAAAGAATGGAATAACAAAAGAAATCACCAGGCATGCGATAGACCGCACAGACAGGTTATTCCAACAGAATAATAAATAACGGAACCAGGTCATGTGTAAATGCACAGACAGGATATTCCAACAGAATAATAAATAATCGAACCAGGTCAGGCAAAAATTTCACCGACAGGATGTTCCAATAGAATAATAAATAACGAAACCAGGTCATGCGTAAACGCACACACATGATGTTCCAACAAAATAATAAAGAATGGAATAACAGAAGAATTTCACCATGTATGCGGTACTTCACATAGACAGGTTATTCCAAAATAATGATAAAGAATGGAATAACAGAAGAATTTCACCAAGTATAGGGTAGACCACGTGTACGTGTTTTTCCAATGTAATAAAAAATGGAATAATGTAAGTTCTCTTCATGAATACGAAAGAAATAATACCCTTACATTAGAAATGTTCGGATATAGGAGTAGTGAAGTAGCGAAATACTTTTCTTCTTTCTCTCTATAGTTTCTCTCTCTAGAGTTTCAGTGAATTCGTAAGAAATAATGAAGGAATGAGCTTCTATTTATAGGAGAATGGACTGAATAGTAACTAATTCCTGAACCGTCCAGATTGATTTACTTTTAAACGGACGGTCCAGATTGGTTTACTATAACATGTTTGTCGACGCCAGGATTTTTTAGTGTCCCTTTTCGTTACTTGTTCTTTGGTGTTCTCATGTTAATGTGAGATTTATTTAAAAAAATAAGTGAAAAAGGTCCAACATGTATAATGTCGACGATTGACTTTAAGAGTCTCCAGTTGGTGTATTTAACTGGTTGCACCAACGCAACCAAAAAGGTTAGCACGTTGACCCAGTGATTTGACACTGCTAAACGGGTCTGTGAAATCGAGATTCATTAAGGGTTTGGGGGCTTGATAATGCGGAGGGAAGGTGTTAGGCACCCCCCGACATCCGTGTTACCACGGTGACCGCCACTTTTCAAAAAAATTGTTATATGGATGTGTGTGTGTGTGTGTGTGTGGATCAATGTGCAATTATTTGAAAGTAGTGTGAGGCCTCGTTCGCACCTATATATACAAGGTTTGAATTTTATAGGAAAATTCAGTTTTAACCAAGATATAGCAATGAAGTTTTGTAAGAGAGGTATTTCAAACCCTGTGCTCAATAGGAATTGAGACCTTTTCATACTTCCATTTTATTGTTAAATGTTCGGCTTGTTTGCTTTTATTTTCGAGATGCGAAGCATCCTTAAGAAAATAATATACAGCAGTGCCGAACTCCTTATGGGCATAACAGCCATCCAAGGAAACTCAAACACCGTAAAATAATGTACAAGCTGCTTACAGCTAAAAAATGTCCATCATGGGAACCGAAACTAGGTTCTGTAGACTGAACCTGTTATCACATGATTCCTAGGCTCACATGATACTGCAATTTGTATGGAAAGCAGTAAGCAGTTCTATATATATATATAAAAGCAATGAATATATATATATATATATATATATATATGTACATGATCAACCATCATAAAGTAACTCCATGGGGGATCAAAAATGTAAATAAAGCAGTAAATGCTATCAACTGCCACGAAGTAAACTCCAGGTAGGACAAAAATGTAAATAAAGCTGTAAAAAGCGATCAACTGCCACGAAGTGAACTCCAGGCAGGACGAAATGTAAACAAAGCTGTAAAAAGTCATGGAGGAAACTCCAGGCCTGACAGGAATTTAAATATATATATATATGTACAAATATATATATAAAATCAGTAAACGCACCGAATGTAAATTCGGGCTCATCGAATATGTCCGACAGCAATTATTTATATGTATATATATACATATAAAAGCGAGTAAACGCACCGGATATAAAATCCAGACTCATCAGATATGTCTGACAACAGTTATATATATATATATATATATATATATATATATATACAAAAACAATTAAACGCTCCGGATGTAAAATCCAGGCTCATCAGACAGAGTTTGACCACAGTTTATATATAAGTATATATATATAAAAGCAAGTAAACGTTCCAGATCGAAGTCTAGGCTCAATCAAGGCATAACTCGATAATGTTAGTCCATATATACGAAATATATACATATATTAGTATATATATATATATATATATATATATATATATACGATTAAATGAAAACCACTTTTAATCAAGTCCGGGAAACACACTCACACGACTATCAACGTGTACAACAGTGTGTGATATATGGGAAAGAGGCTTTATAGAATATAAGAAGGCTTACAGTGGGCTGCCAAAGTAGACTTCTTAGACTTTAAATGGATAAACACTCAGCTCCTGTCGGATAAAAAGTAGCTATATGTGAGCTAACTAGTGTTTAAAGAAGAGGAAACACTCAAAAGATGTGTATGCAGAGTAAAATGGACAGGGCTTCCTCGCCTTTTTCCTTCTCACTCTCTCTTCAAATGGTTAACCCCTCAGCCTATATTTATAGACTAATGGCCGTAGGTACACTCACGATAGTGCAGAGCTTGTACTGCGGTACCGTCGTCGGTGGATCTCGAGCCTCGTGGGTCCCGTGTAGTCTCGTGAAGACGTGCGATGCAGGCACTATAATGTCCGCTCGAACTTGCAGAACTTCAATCCGAGCATCCAAACGAAGTATATTTGTACTTCTTCGGATCGCTTGTGTCGAGAGTTACGTAATGACATGGATTAGAGGTTGTACGAAGTCAGGAAGAGGGATTTATGCACATGGTCTTCAAGCTTCAAATTCTATCCAAAGTACTGCCACACGTAATAGTCACTCGGGATTGTCAATCCTCAGCTCTTGTGGGACATTGTTATATGTATGCATGAAGTGTTGAGATGACGTGCCATTGTTTGAAGGAACAAGATGACGTTTGACTCCTTGCCGGGGTTATCACCGGTTTGAGTTGAAAGTAGACGTTGCTCAAGGTTACAGCTGAGATTAGACTACTTGTTGGTATGTTGTGATATCATCTTGTTGACTTGGACAGATGACATTGTGACTCCTCACCGGGGTTATCGCCGATTTAAGCAAAAAGCAGACTTTGCTCAGGGTTACATCTGAGATTGGATTGCTTGTTTGTATGCCTCACTGGCATCTAGATTGAAGCTGATCGCACATGTTTGAAACAAGCATTTTTGGGGTTATCGCCGGAATTGCAATGGCATCCCTTGGGGCTATCACCAAGGATGGGGTTGCTACTCCCAGTTTTATCTCTAGGACTGGAACTGAACGTCGCGGTGTTATCGCCGAGACAGGACTGTCTTCTCTGGTGTTGTTGCCGGTCTTTTGATTTGCATATCTCGGGGTTATCTCCGAGATTGGAAATGACACTCCCGGTGTGTGTTCCGGGTTGAGATGATTTTCTCGGTTTGTGTTTCGGGTTGGAACTAAACTTCCGGTGGTATCCGGGATGGATGTAAGCTGTCTTTTAGGGTTATCTGCAAAAGACGAATATAACCTCCTACAATGTTAGTAATAGGAGTGCAAAAATTTTGAGTGTCTACAGATGCCCCTCTTTATCATATTCATGCAAAGCAAGGCATGGATAGGATAAAGAATCCTAGACACTTGAAATGCAAGCAAGATAAACATGATGCTACATGCAGCAACATGATGCAAATGTATGATGCATGAATGATTGTCATATAATCCTGTTGGGATGACAATCAGTAATGGCTTGGACATGCGATCCAAGTCTCCAAGGATGTGGACGTTGGGACTACCACCAAAGTCTCGAATCCTAGACACTGGCTTATACTCCATAGAGGTACCTCTTGTGTGGAAGTGATCTGTGCGGATAAGGCTTTGTCTGTTTTGAGGATGTGTATAACATGTTCCCTCATACTGTTGGAGTTACTGTCAACAATTTGTTGTTATCAGGGATGCCTGATCTTCGCTGATGTTTGTATCACCGGATAAATTCCTACTGGATGCATTGTCAAGGCTGCTTGACCTTCATTAATGTATGTGTCAATGGTAGCATTACGTTGTAGCCCTTGCTGGGGAAGGTTGCTTCAATGGGTTTACTTTCCATCGGCTGACATGGTGTCAAGGATGCTTGGCCTTCATTGATGTGTGTATCAATAGTTGCATTGCGTTGTAACCCCCACCGGGGATACGTGGATGCTTGAAAGACGTGTGTTGTGACCCCCACCGGGGATACGTAGATGTTTGAAGGATGCGCGTTGTGACCCCCACCGGGGATATGTAGATGTTTGATAACTTCGGCGTTTTAACCCCCGCCGGGGAGGTTTGATATTTCATGGTTTCGCGTTATAACCCCCGCCGGGGATTGTTTAGGGTTGTAACCCTACAAATGACGGCGTCGGACCTTTGTGGGGTATTGCCAAGCATGGTTTATGAAAGCTGAGCTCATTGGTATAGTATACCCTTCATTTAGGCTAATACCATTGAGACGACGGGAGTTTAACTCTGACCGACAAGAAACCAGGATTTCAGGCTATTCCGCTCAATCGCATAGCATTTTTATTACTGGTTTGGCCTTTTTAGCTTGTGAGACCTCTTTTGCAACTCTAACTGGAGCGAGTCAGAGGTGTGGGACCCATGTAGGGGGGCTTGTGTGTATTTTACGGGGGCATGAGAAGTTGACTCGCTGCCCACCATGCCTATGTATAGGTGGCTGGTCACTTTCATAAGTCATTTTCAAGTTGCGCAGCGAAGGAAATCCGAGAGCTCTTCTTTAGATCTGCTGA
Organism: Panax ginseng; assembly: GCA_020205605.1. NCBI lineage: Eukaryota > Viridiplantae > Streptophyta > Magnoliopsida > Apiales > Araliaceae > Panax > Panax ginseng. The sequence goes on from CM035139.1 coordinate 144,565,421, forward strand.
GTTCGGGCAAATTTCTGCATATTTTGTCACCGTACAAGCATTCTTCACTGTCCTAGTAACACATGGATGTATTTTTTCCAATTTCTGTCCGTTGGAAAATGACTTATCGCATGAAATGCATTTAGACACATAGTAGTGAATATGCATGCTGATATGTCTTGATAAAAAATATTCAACATAGTAATGTTAGTATTAAACCATGCTGAACATATTGATGTGAAAAAATTTGACTTTTGAAGCAGTCAAAGTGGCACCTTTTACTGTCATTTCTTATCCTATTTGAGGACAAATGAGTAAAGGTAGAATAGTCAAATAATCCTGGTAATTAGACTACACTTACTAATTTTTACTATGATGTGATGAATGCATACAGGATGTATATAACTGTGTACAGGTGTGCTATTGAATGGCCACCTAGTCATGCCTATGTGCATGTGGATAGTCCCATTTACAAATAGGCTATGGCAAAATTTTCCCAAAATGTAGGCATTGGGTAGTCATGCATTTTTAACTTTACTGTAGATGTATGTTAAAACAATGCATGCATGCATGTAATCAGAGAATGCATTTTGAAAAAGTCTCCAGGTACGAAATTAACAACACCCTTTCTGAGGTGATTTGGAGACTTGTTGTCCAGATATTATGGATCTAGATCAGCCGAGCAGTTCCCGCAGGACCACTTCGGTTATACGGAGGAGGGCTTTTGAAGGGCCTCAGCGCTGTTCTATGAGACAACCTCATCGTTTGGCGGAGGCGACAGTACGTCCTATTCTGGTTGAGGTGTCGAATGCCGAGGACGAGGACGAGGATGTACCGTTCGAGGTTCCTGCTCCTGCTGTACGTGTTCCCCGTAGGGAATTACCAGGTATTCAAGTGGCAAACCTAGATATTCTAGGTGACTTGAGTAGGCATCCTTCAGTATACCTGCACATAAACGAGGTATGAAGTTAGATCTTTAATCTTCCTTATTTTCTATTGGTGAGGAGTCAAGGAGTCTGATGTTGATCTGCATTTGATGTAGGTTCCTGGCTTCACACAGCCTCGAGGGAACTGGTTTAGTATCCACTCTATGTATCAGGCCTTGCATGATGACTATAGAGCGATCGTCCATGGCTAGGGATTCGGGAGGTTCTTCTCCATTCTACCCCATCGTTTTCCCTGGGGTTAGCTAAGGGCATTGTCTGAGCGGTGGTTCCACCAGACTCAGTCACTCCATTTGCTGGACTACGAGGTGATGATGACCCCGATGGATTGGTGATTTATCATAGGTATGGAGTTTGGAGGGGAGCTGGTGCCTTGCATGGCGGATATCACCCCTACTGCCGTCAGATCCTTGTTGGGAGTTCCGGTGGAGGCACTCAAGGGCAGGACCGTTCGTACAGGTCCTTTGAGTGTAGATGCTATGAGAGGGCTATTGAGTGAGCCTATACCCGATGATATGAGAGTCAGGGATCGCATTCTTCGGCGATTGTTCCTGATGATCATTAGGGGCTGCTTCATAGCAGATAATTCCTCTACGGTGTCCTTCGCTTTGATCAGCGCCACTCGACATGTGGACCATATTGGAGAGTATGATTGGGGTTCCTACACCTTTGCCCATTTCCTCAGGGGAATGCGCATGCGAGCACAGGGCTTGATCGAGGCGTGGTTAGGATTTTACCCATTTCTGCTGGTGAGTGTTTCTCTTATCTTTTCCCATGTATGGGTTAAGAGTGTTGGCTGACATCAGATGTTTGCCTTTGTGTTGGCAGTTTTGGGCCAATGAGAGGCTTCCTTGTTTGCGTCCTGTGAGTGTGTTAGGTTTAGACACCTATCTATGAGGACGGAGATGGCATCATTCCACATTGGCGGAGGTCCCTATTGCTGAGGGTTTTACTCATTGTCGCCTACTGGAGCTATTGATAGCTAATGTCATCACATGGATTCCCTACTCTGGAGAGTATTTGAGAGTTGGATTTGAGGATGGGTACCCGACTGGAGTAGAGTACATCATTTCCACACGCAGGATTACTCTCTTCACGGATGGAGGATGGGAGCTCTATTTAGGAGAGCGTGCTATCAGGAGCACCACAAGAGAGATTCGTATGCCGATCCTGCCTCCTGCCAGGCGTTATTGGCCTGTTTCGCAGTCACCCGTCATTGACATCCCATTGATGGGGATTGATGGCTTTACATTGTTAGAGGGCCCCTGTTCTCAGGAGATGTTCCAAAGATTGGTGGATCCTCGTGCGATTGGAACTCGCACTCCGCCACGCTTTATGGGGGATATGGTTCCAGGATCCGTGATGATGACGGATTGGCTAGCCTGTGTCAGAGATCCGACTAATATGGCACAGATTCACAGATTGACGCAGCAGTTGGACCGGTCACATCTTTTCATTCGGCATTTGGGCAGAGATCCCGCAGAGGTAGATACTTTTGATCCTTCCAGCTCTAGCGCTGGTCCCTCGGATGACCCATATGGTTTTGCCGGCGCATATCCTCTTTTGTATAGGCCTGACATCCCTGTAAATTGAGATCCAGTAACTTAGGAGGAGTTACGTCAAGTGGACAACATCGATGATGTGGACATCGACACCATTAACTTTTTCTGATGTATTTCTTGTTATCTCTTTTCATAGGCCTTTGTTAGCCGCTGGGTAGCTTCGCCCCATTTTCCTGTATTTTAGCTATACAGAGATGTATTAGATGATGATATACTTAGGAATGTATACACAAATTTCCATTCCTTATATCATATTGCCATTTATTATATCATGCATGTTATTGTTATGCATATGTATGTATGTCCAGAGATATTCAGCATTGACCCCTGGATGGTCTTATGACACGGTCCATACAGATGTCTTCTTCGACAGTTAGCCGTATTGATCATACCCCACCATTTGCGGTGGTAGCTGGTATGCGATCATGGTATGATAATATATCACCATCAGACATGGTGATCGTAGATGATTTGTTGCAGCATACTATGACCTTACTGATGTTTTAGGTTCCTCTAGGATTTGTAGAGGGCATGCTAGAGCATTGGGTACCAGACAGACAGGTATTCCGTTTTGGGACCTATGAGTTGACTCCTACTTTGGAGGAGTATGCACGGTTGATGATGCTGCCACTGGACAGACCTTGCGTGCACATGGTGACGGGAGACATGAGTAGACAGTTCATGACTCTCACAGGCATGAGGCGCAGAGTGGTGCATGATGAGATCACATCCGGACATGTTATATCCCAGCGTTTCCTGTTTGATAGGTTTGGCTCTGAGGACAGCTATGCATAGCATTCCGGGGATTTCACCACACCGGAGGATCATTGGCGTTTAGCCAAAGTAGATGTACTGCTTCTATGCGTATTATCATACGTATACATGTTGCGGTACATGGATGATCTAGATATCGGCGTCATTATGGCAGTGAGAGCTCTCAGGGAGGGTCATACCATTGTACCGATGATCATCGTAGAGACCTTGAGGTCGGCTACATACTATTGTACTTTATCCATCATGAGTGTTCATAGGTAGCTCGGTCATGCTGTATGTGTGGTTCATGTCACACTTGAGACCGATTAGCACATTTAGACATCATGGATTTTGTTTCACCCATAAGATAACCATATCATACTCCTTTCAGCCTGCGAGGTGTACAGATGTTGTATCTTGGTCCGCTTTCTTGGCAAAGATTGGAGATCCATTTGATATATTGCCGTGTTCAAGGCTTAGCTCACCCTACAGCTTCATTACTCATGCTCCGGGCATGGATTATCTCCCTCTGGCTAGTTTGAGGGGCATGATAACTTACCACCCACCGGCCGTGATGTGTCAGTTTGACTAGTTCCATAATTTTCATCTGTATGAGGGGGCAGTGAGTCAGCGCTTCGTGTCACACCATTTGTCAACGGAGGACAGATCCAGGTTGTATGCCTGTGTTGGGATCAGTAAGAGCTGGCTGAGTTTTCTGGCAGTCATCCAGGTTGTTCCATAGAGTATTCCGCATGGATGGAGACAAAGACTGCATCGGCTGCGGCAGTATCAACAGTGCAGGGGATTGATTCTGACGATGAGGAGCCTATAAAGGAGGCTGTCATTCCCACCGATGACTTGACTGCTGGGCTGCCAGCATTTGTGATAGATTCTCCTACCCCGAGTGTTATTGTTACTCAGTATTCGACACATCATTTGGAGCAGAGCTTACATCTGATGACCTATGACAGAGATCAGGCTAGGGCCACGATGTAGACAGCTCTTGATGAGAGAGATACCGCTCTGTTAGAGAGGGGTGAGGCTAGATCAGCCAGGGATGCATTGATAGTTGAGCGGGATGCTGCCTTATCTGCTAGGGATGTGTCCATTGTAGATAACACTTCAGCGAGATCCTAGATGACGGTCAGTCTGGCCGACGTGAGTGCTTACATTGATGAGCATTATGTCACCATGCAGTTAGCCTCTGATCTGCTAGCTCATATAGATACCCTTGGGCAGGAGCTTGCAGCGTTACCTCCGTCTTCAGAGAGGGATGCTATGTTAGATCTAATAGTCCGCATACATACAGATCTATAGATAGCTTTGTATTTTCCTACACAGACTAGCTTAGCCATTTTGTCATGTACAGCACAGATGTATATATCAAAAAGTATTATGTATGGCAGGGAAATATATTTTGATTCACTTCCCTTTTAGTTATGCCTCGATACTTGCTTGATGTTTGCTTGTTTCTCTAGGGCCTTTGATCTTGATGCATTCTGAACTTATCCTTGATAGATGGACATTGAGATGTCGCAAGATCTCTCAGAACGGATCATTGATTTCTGTAAATCCCTACCATCTTTGGTGTCTTAAGACTAGTATTCGTATGAAAAAAAAGTGGAGAGGAGGGTGGTCTCTTCCTCTCTGAGATTGACCGCACCACAGATTGTCGCAAGTACTTCTATTTGTGAGAAGCCTAGTTAATTCCATCTCTTATGGGTTGGTATTTCTCTTTGAGGCACGATCGCAGCTTAGATGGTCACCGAATCTTCTATTTGTGAGAAGAGGTTGGATAATTCCATCCCTTTGATCTGAAACCGATGAAGTGGGGCAATTTGAAGGTTGATCCTAATACCGTGTGACAAGTATGTTTGTTCTGGTAGGGGTTAGACTGCACCATGAATGGCTGCCTACGTACTCCTATTGAAGAGGAGATCAAGTCTGCATAGTTCGAACCTAGTGTAGGAGGTTCAACGCTGAATGCGGAAGGTAGATGGGTGTAGAAGTATTTTTGTTGTTTTTGTTATTTTTCTTTATTATGACTGGGCCATATAGAATATGGTTGCCTACGTACCCCCGGGTATCAGGGAGATCAGGTCGACGTAGTATGCCCCTCAAGACGAATCGCAGCTGAAGAGAAGCGTAAATCCCATATGCAGGCTATACTGCGGGGAGAAGAAAGTTTAATCCCATAGAGGGGATAAACTGCCAGTGTGGAAAAAGTTTAATCCCATCTTGAGGACAAACTGCGGGGGTGAAAAGTTTAATCTTGTCTTCAGGAGAAGTAGGTGTGAAAAGTTTATTCTCGTCTTCAGGAGAAGCAGGTGTGAAAAGTTTAATCTCGTCTTCAGGAAAAGTAGGTGTGAAAAGTTTAATCTCATCTGCAGGAGAAGCAGGTGTGAAAAGTTTGAAATGGAGTGAAACCAGGCTGCTGGTTTGAAGTGTATGTTTCCCTGAGGGGCAGAAGAGTTTGTAAAAAGGAGAGAGGGTTCAAAACCAGAATGACTGGTGATTGGATGATCAAAGCCAGGATATTTGTTTGATGGTAACTTTAGACATAGTACCGTTTCACGGTGTCCAAGTTGATAAGCTGTGGAAATTCATCTCCATCCATTTCCTGCAATCTGAGAGCACCTCCTGTCAATACTTCTTTGACAATAAACGGGCCTTCCCAATTAGGAGAGAATTTTCCCTTAGATTGATCTATGTTGTCAATGATCTTCTTCAAAACCAAGTCATGTTGTTTGAATTGTCGTAATCGAACTTTTCTATTGTAGGATCGTGAGATCCTTTGCTGATATAACTGTCCATGGAAGATAGCCGCGGTTCGCCTTTCATCTATCAGAGACAATTGGTGATACCTGTCTTGTACCCATTGGTCTACATCCAACTGAGCATCCATCAATACTCTGAGGGATTCCATTTCCACTTCTATAGGGAGCACTGCTTCCATCCCATAGACTAACGAGTAGGGGGTTGCCCCAGTGGAAGCACGCATTGAATTTCTGTAGGCTAATAAAGTTAGGGGCAAGAAGTTAGGCCATCCTTTGTGATTGGTGGACATTTTCTGCATGATCTTCTTGATGTTTTTATTAGCCGCTTCAACAGCACCATTCATTTTTGGTCGGTAGATGACAAAGTTGAGATGTTTGATGTGGAATTTTTTACATAATTCCTCCATCATGTTGTTGTTGAGGTTTTTAGCATTGTCTAACACAATGACCTCTGGTTGTCCATATCGACAAACAACATTGTTTCTGATGAAAGCAATGATGAATTCTTTAGTAACCCCGGGGAAGGAAGCTGCTTCAACCCATTTGGTGAAGTAGTCGATCATGGTGAATATGATTCGATGTCCATTACTGGCTTTGGGCTCGATGGGCCCGATCACGTCCATTCCTCACATTGAAAAGGGCCATGGCGAACTCATATTATGGAGTTCCCTTGGAGGGGCGTGGATAGCATTCCCGTGGATCTGATATGGATAGCACCTCTTGACGTGATCATCATAGTCAGCTTTGAGTATAAGCCAATAATGTACCGTTCTAAGAATTTTCATGACAAGTAGGGGTCCGCTCATGTGAAGGCCGCATACTCCACCATGGATCTCATCCATGAGCAGTTGGGCTTGGTCTTTGTCAAGACATCTGAGGATACCTAATCCTACCTCTCTTTTATAGAGTGCATCTCCGCTCAGGTAGAATTTCATAGCAAGTCGATGAATCCGCCTCTTCTCAGTTAGGCTCGCTTCAGCGGGTGTAGATCCATCTCACAGATACTCCTTGATGTGCTGATACTAAGGATTGTGGATGGGAGGCAACTCATCCGATACTTCTCCAATGTAATTCCCATAGATTGGGGCTTTTTGCATAGAAATCGTGATGCTTGGCATGTTTTCCTTGTCAGGTATATAAACAAAGGAGGCCAACATTGCTAATGCATCTGCAAAGTCATTCCTATTACGAGGAATGTGTAGAAAGGATATTTCTTCGAACTCCAAAGCCATCTCAGAGAACTTGCTGGAGTGGTAAGCCAAGAATGTAATTCTTTGGTTTGATAGATTCCTGTGGATTGCTTGATTACCAATTCGAATCTCCAAAGACAGCTTAACCACCGATACCCATTGAACGGGCAAGTTTAAGTCCCATGATCTGACCTTCATACTCACCGTGTGTTGTTGGTGTTGACAAATCGTAATTTGACTGCCGACGGATATCGCTCCCCGCATGGGATATTAAAAGCTGCTCCGCTCGAGCCTTCGTGTTAATGTTCCCATCAAAATACATTTTCCACTCACGGCATGTATCATACTAATGTTGTAACTGAACTATCATTACCCCTTCATCGAGAAAGTACATTTCTAAGGCTTTTTAATCCCTTGCAGGTGCGGCGGCCAGTTGATCCGCAATTCCTTGACCTTTGACAGACTTTTGCGTCACATAGACTTTGTTAAATTGCTGTAGGATCAACTGCCTTCTGGATAGTCGATAATTCAGTATGGGTTTGCTGAAAACATACTTTAGAGGATCCACGCGGGATATTAGATTGGTTGTGTGACCATGGAGATAATGCTGTAATCTCATGGAAGCCCATGCTAAAGCACAACAAGTCTTCTCGATCAGAGTGTACTTGTGTTCACTGATGCTGAATCTTTTACTGAGGAAATAGATAGCTCATTCTTGGCCTCTATTGTCTTTTTGCCCCAGCATACAGCCCATAGAATTTTCATTGATGGACAGGTATATGAACAGGGGAACATCATCCCTGGGAGGTACCAAAATAGGAGCGTTGATCAGTTGATCCTTGATTGTGAGGAAGGCTTTCTGACACTCATCGTTCCATTTCATGGAGGAGTTCTTCCTTAACAATTTGAAGATTGGCTCACAGGTTGCCATGAGTTGAGAAATGAATCGGCTAATGAAGTTGATCCTTCGCAAAAATCCCCGTATTTCATTCTCTGTCTGAGGAATGAGCATTTCCTTGATGGCCTGGATTTTGGTAGGATCCAATTCAATCCCTTTGTGGTTGACTAGGAAGCCTAGCAATTTGCCTGACTTAACACCAAATGAGAACTTGGAGGGATTCAACTTCAAGTTGTACTTACGCAACCTATTGAACAGCTTTTTGAGATGGTCTAAATGGTCATCCTCCTTCTGGGATTTGACATTGATGTCCTCCACATAGATCTCTATCTCCTTGTGCATTAAATCGTGGAAAAGAGCCATCATAGCTCGCTGGTAGGTTGCCCCAGCGTTGATGAGGCCGAATAACAACCGTCTGTAGCAAAAGGTTCCCTAAGGCGTGATGAAAGCAGTTTTTTCACGATCTTCCTCAGCAACCATAATTTGATGGTACCCCGCATAAGCAATCAAAGAAAAGGAGTACATGTCGATGATTGAAAAGATTGTCAATGAGAATGTGGATAAATGGTACGGGAAAGCTATCTTTAAGGCAAGCTTTGTTCAAATCCCGATAATACACGCAAACTCGCACCTTTCCTCCTGGTTTAGGCATGGGAACAATGTTGGATATCCACTCTGGATATGTAGACACCATGATGATGCCAGCTTGAAATTGTTTCACAATTTCTTCTTTGACTTATAAACTCCACTTAGGTTTCAATTGCCTGAGCTTTTGCCTAACTGGCTTGAATCCTTCTTTAATGGGAAGGCGATGAAGAACAATGTCAATGGACAATCCCACCATGTCTTCATGAGACCATGCAAACACATCTTGGAATTGGGTTAACAGTGCAACCATGTCATTCCGCTGAGTTATGGTAAGGTCTGAACCAATCTGGATAAGCTTAGGGTTGTCTAAGGTTCCGAGATTGAAAGGAGTGGTTTGATCAAGATTGGGTTTGGGTTTGTCTGCGACCCATTCCTTATTCTCTTGAAGTGTCTCAATGTCCTCTTGGATGTCCATCAAGTCTGAGTCCAACTTTGCATCAAAGTTACAGCCCTTGTGGAGAGAAGGCACCTCATCAGCAAATACAGGCACATCTAAATTCAGAGTCCTAAAACAAAAGATGCTTTCACTTAATATATGCAACTGTTCGATCATACAAAAGTGTTTGCATGTACGTGATAAAATAACTGCTAGTGTTGTAAAGGAAAGCAAGCAATTAAAGTTATCTACAGGGCAGAGGGATTTTCTACCCATTTTACCCTCGTCGACCAATGCATGGAGTGCTGCTCCAATTGTCGAGGGAAAAGTCCTGATGGACTACAGTGATAGAAGGATCGTTAGTGTCCTCCTTTTCTCGAATGATAACCATGACATCTGGGCAATCATCATCTGGGGTGTATCTGTTTGTATGTTCATCATGAACAATGACGCGAATGCCTGCCATCATCAAGGCAAGGTCATGTTTACGTTTTCGTTCCTTTTCTTCCGCCTCGGGATCCAAAATCAGCACCTCTTTTGCTTTGATTTGCACTGGTTTTGGAAACAGCATAGCCACAACATGGGCTGGAACCTTTACTGGAGATTGCATTAACTCATGAGGTAAAGGCATAGAAAATCGTCGTGCGGCGGAAGCTTGAGCAACCTGCTTGTGCTTATGAGGATTCTTGTGAGTGGAATTAGTAGAATAGCCTAGTCTGGCTGTCCCAATCTGACTGGACATTTGGATAGGGTGCTTAATACCCTGTTGATCCTTATCAAGCCCTTGTCCTGGTTGATAACCCAATAACATCATTTCTTGAGTGGCTGATATAACCTCGCCGTAAATCTTGGAGTACGAGTAGTGGCGCCCAATAGAATGGTATCATGTGTTACTCACTTCCGCAGTATGGAAACCGCCTCCAACATCCGAATTGAAGGCGATAATTGGTAGAGTTCTGGTCTTGAACATTCCTACCAAAGATCGATTGGCGGTGACTAAACTGTTGTTGATGATGTATTTGAGTTGTTGATGTAACGTGGAGGGAACAGCTCCAGCCATGTGTATCCATGGTCTCCCTAATAGCAGGTTATATCCTGAGTCGATCTTGAGGACGTGGAAGGATACATTGAATGTATTAGGACCAATCTCAATTGGCAATTCAATCTTTCCAACGGAATTTCGTCGAGATCCATCAAAAGCTCGGATGATCGTATGGCTACTTTGGATTCTCTTGAGATTGATATTCATCTTTACCAAGGTGGCATAAGGATAGATATTTAGAGATGAACCTCCATCTATCAATACTCCAGCTAGCATGTACCCGAAAGACAACACTGCGATGTGCGTTGGTTTTGCAACGATTTGGTCCCTTCGGGGAGGTATGTCGTGTCGAAGAAGGATATCACATTGTTGTTGAAAATGTGATCAACCAAATGTTGAAATTTTTCCACATTCACTAATTTTGGCAAGTAGGCTTCTTCCAAAAACTTTAGCAAGACCTTTCGATGCTCCTCGGAAGAGAAAACCAGGTCTAGAATTGAAATTTGGTGTAGATCTTCTCGTAAGATGAAAACCACTTTAGCTTCATTGTGGCCCATAGTACGGAGGAATTTTTCAATCTTCTCCATGGGCAACTTCCCCTTTGCTTCGCAAGTAGGCTTGATAACCCGTTGAGGAAGGTACAGTGGATTTTCCTTCGACACTGTAGCAGTAGTATGAGACGTGTATCCTTTAGCTTCTCCATAATTCCATGGAACTTTGTGTAAGCTGACAACAGGATGTTGTAGTCTGCAAGGTAAAGGGGTATGGTAAATACTTTGACAGTCTCATCATCCACTTCGGATATAACTGCTACTGATCCCTTCCATTGGGTAGGGCATATATTCCCATCCTTGAGTTGAATAGTGTAATCATCCGCTATTTGCAGGACACCACTATCAATAAGATTCTGAATGAGATGGCGGAGTGTCCAGCATTTTTCTGTGCCGTAATCGCGAGAATGTGAATGATATTGACACATTTTATCAAGATTTAGCCGCACTAAATGGGGATTGATTGGAGGTAGAAGGAATGTGATTCTTCCTTCGTTGATCAACATTTGAAGTATCTCCTCCATAGATTGGGCCAAATAGGTGAATTCCCTTTTATTGGCGAAATCCTGATGGGCTTTAGCACTTTCTCGCTTTGCAACCTTATCCTCCATAGCTTCGCTTTCTGAAGGTGTTGATGAAGCATTCATAACAAATGGAAGGAGACAAGCATGCTCCTGCCTGATTAATTGGCGTGTGACTTGATGATGGTGGGTCACCAGTTCTGCCAATTGCTCAATTTTTTTGCAAAGAGCTTTCATCTTTCGTTCCATGGTAAATTAGAACTTTGCATAATCCCATTTGTCAACACCATCTTTGATGGGTTGGGATGATTCATTAGTAGAATTGGAACCATGTCCAGTGCTCCAACTGATCATGTTGACCTCTTCTTCTTTGTGTTGAGGAAGAGGGTTGTCTTGCACGTGAGGTTGATCGGGTTTAGTGACCATGATCTCACCATTGTCTATTAGATCTTGAATTTTATGCTTCAAGGCCCAACAATCTTGAGTATCATGTCCGGGTGCCCCGGCATGGTAAGCACACTTCCGAGTAGCATTGAAACCCCTCCCATTAGGGTTGGCTGGTGGAAGAAGATGTGTAATTTTCTTCTGAGCAGTCAGAAGAGCAAGAACATTCTCGAGCGAGTCCCCTAAGGGTGTGAACGTTCGAGGTCCCTTTACTTCTCCACTTTTAGGTAATGGAGGGTTTGAAGATTGTGCTGGAAAAGGGGAGTAGTTTCTCCTCTGCATAGGCATGCTTGGATTGCCTTTTTGTCTTTGTAGTATCAAGGAAACATCCTCCTCTTTCTTTTTTATGGATTCTCCGGGTTGTTTCCATAAGAATCGGATTTGGATGTGCTCAAAGAACAACTTTAAGAGCAAATTAGGTCTTGAATTTTACTTGGACTTCAATCCCATTTCAAATTTATTTCACCGTGTTTGATCATTTCGTAAAATGGTTTGCCAATACCAATAGAACTCTTTCATAGAAAGGAGCTTCTCAGATATCTATGAAAGTCATGACCATTTTCGATCTTTGTCATGGAAGGAATAACTTGAGCAAAGAAGGCGCATCCACCTTTGAGCATACTTTCTCGAATGACTCATTAGATCGCTTTCGTGACCTTGGTAATTTTGTACCTTCGAGAGCCATCCGAGATTGAAAATCAGATTGAGTGAGGAAGGCGTGGGCCAGCTCTTCCCAACTATGGATCTTAGAGTTGTCTAATCAGGTATACCATGAACGGGCTTCTCCAGTCAGACTTTTTTGAAATAGCTGCATTCGGAGCTTTTCATTCTCAGCATAAGACCCAAGTTCTCCAATGAACACTTTTAAATGTGTATAAGGATCCCCTAATCCGTCATATTACTCAAAATCAGGGGTCTTAAATTTCTCCGAATAATGAACACCAGGGAATATGTAAAGGTCTGTATATGAAACACTGCCATGAGTTCTAATCCCTTTAAGAACACGAATGGTTTCCTCCATTTGAAGGACTTTCTTCCTGATGTCACCATTGTCTGGATCTCTTTGGAGATGGGTGCCTTCAGGGTCTTTGTTGGTTGTATCCAACTGATGTTCTGGAATTGTTCTTTCCAGACCTTGAACTCATTGTGAAAGGGCTCTGTATGTGTAGGTGTCTTCGTACCCTGAGTAGACTGGTGTAATTCTTTCAGTAGAACAGCCAAATCTGTGATTTGTTTACTCAATCTGTCAAATTCTTCTCGGGAAACAGGATTAGACTGTTCGAAAGAAGACATGATTGGCTGTAGGCTTGTGGCCTTTTTGGATTTTGAGTGGGTAACAAGCCCAATTGCTTTCCTACAAAAGACTTATGTAGCTTAGTCTTAGGGTAATGTAAATGTTATCATAACATGTCCATTTTAGGAATTTGTCCTGCAAAACCGTTTTGTTAATTGATAACATGTCATGCACAGATATTCTTCATATTTTCCATTACATATGGATGAACATGGAATAAAATTACAAGTAAATGCTTTTACAAGTAATTGAATATAGAAAGCATGAAGAGACTTTCCTCCGCGTTTGGTTTATTAGAGGCTGACCTATCTTAGGGTTACTCTCGCGGCTTTTCGGCATGAAGGTTCCCAGATCATCGCAATCTACTCGACGGGAAGTTAATCCGGTCTTTCAACTGGAGCGAATCTGAGTGGTACCTTTCCTGAGCCCCGGGGAATTATTCTTCCCACGGGTCCAGTAATCAAACACCGATAGGATATCCTCCTGGTGAAGGCACCACACAACATACATTCACATACAACGTGTCTCACCGTTTATGCAAAATGATGACATGTGCGAAGCACTAATATCACAGATAGATATTTAACAGTGCAGTAATTAAGATGCATTCGTACACATTCATCAGAAATGTAAATGCAACATTCACACACAAGCATATAAAATTTTTGAAAAGCTTGAAATAGCGGCTTAAGCTCTCTTACTGGAGTCCCCAGCAGAGTCGCCACCTGTCGACGTCGGGATTTTTGAGTGTCCCTTTTCGTTACTTGTTGTTTGGTGTTCTTATGTTAATATGAGATTTGTTTGAAAAAATAAGTGAAAAAGGTCCGACATGTATAATGTCGACGATTGACTTTAAGATTTGCCAGTTGGTGTATTTAACTGGTTGCACCAATGCAACCGAAAAGGTAAGCACATTGACCTAGTGATTTGACACTGCTAAACGGGTCTGTGAAACCGAGATTCATTAAGGGTTCGGGGGCTTGATTATGCGGAGGGAAGGTGTTAGGCACCCCCCGACATCCGTGTTACCACGGTGATCGCCACTTTTCAAAGAAATTGTTATATGGATGTGTGTGTGTGTGTGTGTGGATCAATGTGCAATTATTTGAAAGTAGTGTGAGGCCTCGTTCGCACCTATATACACAAGGTTTGAATTTTATAGGAAAATTATGTTTTAATAAAGATATAGCAATGAAGTTTTGTAAAAGAGGTTTTTCAAACCCTGTGCTCAATAAGAATTGAGACCTACCTGTCGACGTCGATTTTTTTGAGTGTCCCTTTTCGTTACTTGTTCTTTGGTGTTCTCATGTTAATGTGAGATTTGTTTGAAAAAACAAGTGAAAAATGTCTGACATGTATAATGTCGACGATTGACTTTAAGAGTCGCCAATTGGTGTATTTAACTGGTTGCACCAACGCAACCGAAAAGGTTAGCACATTGACCCAGTGATTTGACACTGCTAAATGGGTCTTTGAAACCGAGATTCATTAAGGGTTCGGGGGCTTGATTATGCGGAGGGAAGGTGTTAGGCACTCCCCGACATCCGTGTTACCATGGTGATCGCCACTTTTCAAAAAAATTGTTATATGGATGTGTGTGTGTGTGTGGATCAATGTGTAATTATTTGAAAGTAGTGTGAGGCCTTGTTCGTACCTATATACACAAGGTTTGCATTTTATAGGAAAATTCAGTTTTAACCAAGATATAGCAATGAAGTTTTATAAAAGAAGTTTTTCAAACCCTGTGCTCAATAGGAATTGAGACCTTTTCATACTTCCATTTTATTGTTAAATGTTCGGCTTGTTTGCTTTTATTTTCGAGATGCGAAGCATTCTCAAAAAAATAATATACAGCAGTGCAGAACTCCTTATGGGCATGACAGCCATCCAAGGAAACTCAGACACCATAAAATAATGTACAAGCTGCTTACAGCTAAAAAATGTCCATCAGGGGAACCGAATCTAGGTTCAGTAGACTGAACCTATGATCACATGATTCCTAGGCTCACATGATACTACAATTTGTATGGAAAGCAGTAAACAGTTATATATATATATATATATATATATATAAAAGCGATTAATATATATATATACATGATCAACCACCACAAAGCAACTCCATGGGGGGATCAAAAATGTAAATAAAGCAAGAATGCTATCAAGCGCCACGAAGTAAACTCCAGTGCAGACAAAAAAAGTAAATAAAGTCAGTAAAAGTGATCAATCGCCACGAAGTGAACTCCAAGCGACGAAAATGTAAAAAAAAAGCATAGAAAAGCCACGGAGGAAACTCCAGTCCGACAGAATGTAAATATATATATATATATATATATATATATATATATATATATATATATATAAATATATATAAAAAGCGATAGAACGTATCAAATGTAAATCCGGCTCATCGGATATGTCCGATAAAGAATTATTATATATATATATATATATATATATATATATATATATATATATATATATATAAAAGCGAGTAAACGCACTGTATATAAAATCCAGGCTCATCGAGATATGTATAACAACAGTATATATATATATATATATATATATATATATATATATATATATATTTGCTTATATATATATAAGCAAATAAACGCTCGCATCAAGTCTATGCTTAATCGAGGCATAACTCGATAATGTTAGTCCATATATACTGAAATATATACATATATTAGTATATATATACGTATGTAAATGAAAAGCACTGAATCGAAGTTCTAGGCAAAAACACACTCACACGACTATCAACGTGTAAATGACGATTGTGTGATATATGAGAAAGAGGCTTTATAGAATATAAGAAGGCTTACAGTGGGCTGCCAAAGTAGACTTCTTAGACTTTAAATGGATAAACACTCAGCTCCCGCCGGATAAAAAGTAGCTATATGTGAGCTAACTAGTGTTTAAAGAAGAGGAAACACTCAAAAGATGTGTATGCAGAGTAAAATGGACAGGGCTTCCTCGCCTTTTTCCTTCTCTCTCTCCCCTTAAATGGCTGACCCCTCAGCCTATATTTATAGACTGATGGCCGCAGGTACACCTGCGGCTGGTCGTGGTGGATCTGAGCCTCGCGGGTCCCATCGTCTCGTAGTACATGCAGTCGTGCACTGTAATGTTCGGTCAAACTTGCAGAACTTCAATTCGAGCATCCAAACGCAGTATATTTGTACTTCTTTGGATCGCTTGTGTCGAGAGTTACGTAATGGCGTGGATTAGAGGTTGTACGAAGTCAGGAAGAGGGGTCTATGCCTATGGTCTTCAAGCTTCAAATTATATCCAAAGTACTGCCACACGTAATAGTCACTCGGGATTGTCAATCCTCGGCTCTTGTGGGACATTGTTGTATGTATGTATGAAGTGTTGAGACGACGTGCCATTGTTTGAAGGAACAAGATGATATTTGACTCCTTGCCGGGGTTATCACCGGTTTGAGTTGAAAGTAGACGTTGCTCAGGGTTACAACTGAGATTGGACTACTTGTTGGTATACCATGATATCATCTTATTGACGTGGACAGATGACGTTGTGACTCCTCACCGGGGTTATCGCTGGTTTAAGCGGAAAACAGACGTTGCTCAGGGTTACATCTGAGATTGGACTGCTTGTTTGTATGCCTCACTGTCATCTGGATAGAAGCTGATTGCACATGTTTGAAACAAGCATTTTCAGGGTTATCGCCGGAACTGCAATGGCATCCCTTGGGGCTATCACTAAGGATGGGATTACTACTCCCAGTGTTGTCTCTGGGACTGGAACTGAACGTCGCGGTGTTATCGCCGAGACAGGACTGTCCTCTCTAGTGTTGTTGCCGGTTTTTTGACCTGCATATCTCAGGGTTATCTCCGAGATTGGAAATGACACTCCCGGTGTGTGTTCCGGGTTGAGATGATGTTCCCGGTTTGTGTTCCGGGTTGGAACTGAACTTCCTGTGGTATCCAGGATGGATGTAAGCTGTCTTTCAGGGTTATCTCCAAAAGACGAATCTACCCTCCTGCAATGTTAGTAATAGGAGTGCAAAAAATTTTGAATGTCTATAGATGCCCCTCTTTATCATATTCATGCAATGCAAGGCATGGATAGGATAAAGAATCCTAGACACTTGAAATGCAAGCAAGATAAACATGATGCTATATGCAGCAACATGATGCAAATGTATAATGCATAAATGATTGTCATGTAATCCTGCTGGGATGACAATCAGTGATGGCTTGGACATGCGATCCAAGTCTCCAAGGATGTGGACGTTGGGACTACCACCAAAGTCTCGAATCCTAGACATTGGCTTATACTCCATAGAGGTACCTCTTATGTGGAAGAGATCTGTGGGGATAAGGCTTTGTCTGTTTTGAGGATGTGTATAACATGTTCCCTCATACTTGTCGGGTTATCGCCAATGACTTTGTTGTTATCGGGGTTGCTCGATCTTGACCGATGTGTATCACCGGATAAATTCCTACTGGATGCATTGTCAAGGCTGCTTAACCTTTATTGATGTATGTGTCAATGGTAGCATTACGTTGTAGCCCTTGCTGGGGAAGGTTGCTTCGATGGGTTTACTTGCCATCGGCTGACATGGTGTCAAGGCTACTTGACCTTCATTGATCTGTGTACCAATGGTTGCATTGCGTTGTAACCCCCGCCTGGGATACGTGGATGCTTGAAAGATGCACTAAATTCGGGTTTCAAGTACCTGAATTTGGGGGCGTCACAGGTTGGTAGCAGAGCTTTAGGGTTAGAAACCATAGGTGGGAGTAGACCTTAGGCTATAACCTTAAAGCAGAGGAAAACGTTGAAATTACAAATAACTCATATAGAGTTTAAACGAAGATTAATTGAATAAATTCGTCGTCCAACCAAATAAAAGATAACTTAAATAAAACTATTATTTGCTATATGTATATATGCTAATTATGATAATTTATGTGTGTAGATGTCAGGCGTAAAAGGCTTATTATATGCTTATAACGTGAAGAAGGAGCCAATATCAAAGCCAATAACTGAAATAGAGGCTCATGTTGAAGATAACCTTGATGAGGTGATCATTTTAGAAAATATAGTACCGGACCCAAAAATAATAGAACTAACAGATAGTGATTCGGACACCGAAGTTGGAGCTGAATAAGCATCAACCGAAGTGCAGAATCTGAGGAACAAGGTTTCTTCTCTGGAGAAGCTGTGGGAAATAGAAAAGCTGTTGAATAGTCAGTTGCAAAAAGATTTACTAGAAACAATGGAAGAACAAGATAAGCTTAAAATCCAAATTGATCAAATGGGAGCCATAAACAACACATCGTGTGCAGCTCCGAGTAAGAAGGGGAAAAGGAAGATAAAAGATCGCGACTTAGGAAATTCCGATAATAACCAAGAGAACACTAGTAAAATAGAAAAGCGCACAAACTGTGACAAGAAATATGAAGGCATATGCAGGAAAGGGAAGAAGATATGTTACATTTGTGGACATGAGGGACATATCTCTCATCATTGTCCCGACTTTAAGCTAGGTGCATGTTTTATTTGTGGATTAGAAGGTCATCGAGCGAAAGGTTGTCCAAGATTAGGAAAAAGGGTGTAATAAATAAGTAGTATAAGTACTGTTCGAATATGTATGTTCTATGATAAGTATATCGGTGTATTATTTTAACTTTTGGGTAAGTTGTAGCGATTCCCGACTTTTGTGGTCATAAAGGGATATCGGACGTTTAAAGCAGTATGTGCTATGTTATGTAAAGTATTTTGAAATTTCTAAATGAATATGAATCTATGTTTGATTAAAGGAATGAGTTTGAAATATTAAACTTATACGATGAGGTTTAGAATGTAAGTTAATAAAATATAGATTTTGTTTTATTTAACCATAACATGCCGCCAAGATGTCAAACTCGAAACCAAAGGGCAGAAGAATCTGTCAACAATGCTGGAGGATAACAACCAGACCTGATGTAGAATTTTACGAACATGGTAGCTCAAGCCGTGCAGAATGGAATGCCAGCGGTGAGAAATCAGCCAGACAACCAATTTGCGAACTTCAAGGATTTTAAGGCCGTAGGACTGCCCGAATTTAGAGGTACCACTGACTCGATAGAAGCCCAAACTTGGGTTAAGGAAATAGAAAAAGTGTTTGTAGTCGCTAGGGTAGATGAGGGGCAAAAGACAGCTTTTGCCACCTATATGATGAAAGGAGAAGCGAATTTCTGGTGGGAGGCAAATCAAGCTAGGGCAGGAGAAGGAGTCGTAGCATGGACTAGGTTTAAGACGCTATTCTTTGAGAATTTTTCTCGGCTAGTGTGCAGGCTAGGATGGAGGTGAAGTTTTTGGAATTGAAGCACGAGAACTTGACAGTTGCAGAGTATGCCACAAAGTTCAATGAGTTAGCTAGGTTCGCTCCACACCAAGTGGATATGGAGGCTAGAAAGGCAAGGAAGTTTGAGCTAGGCCTAAAACCCTGGCTCTACAATAAGGTGGCGGTGTTGCAGATCAATACGTTTGTCGTACTCTTAGAAATGGCTATCATAGCTGAAGGGGGAAGTGAGGCCATGAGCCTCTATAATAAGGAGAGAAAGAATAAGGGTGAAAGAGCTGGGAAGGTAGAAGTAGGGGTGAGAAAAAGAAGTGGAGCAATGTTGGGAGTGTCCAAGTCAAGCAGGAAGGTGTGAAAAAGCAGGCTGTGCAGTGTAAGAATTATGAGAAGGGTCATTCCAGTGAGTGTCTTAAGGGTAAGTTTGTGTGCTATAAGTGTGGGCAAGAGGGACATATCTCTCCTAACTGCCCCAATCCTGGGACAAGCAATGGGTATTTTTTGTGTGGATCCACAGAGCATAAGGTGAAGGACTGTTTAAAAAGGAGAATGGATATAGGGAGCGTGAATGCGGGAAAAGGCAGTGGAACACTGGCGATAACGGGACCAACTTCGACAAAATCAACCGCAAGGGTCTTCAACATGATGGTTCAGGATACCGTAGCAGCCGGGGATGGAACTTCAGGTATTATTTGTATGAATTGTATTTTAATATATATGAGTTTCTTAAATACAAGTAAATTAGGTTTTAAAGACATTTTGAAGGAGAAATTTGGGTTCTGTTAGAAATCAAATTTCTGTAGAATTAGATAGACGACCTTTATGTTGAGTAGTTAAATATCAGTTCGATCAAATCTGATCGAGATCTACTTGAAATGACTGTGTTTGCTTTTTGCCCTAGTGTCTATAGGTTTTAAAGAGGTGATTCCGGGGACGGAATCCTTATAAGGGAGGGTGGATGTAATAACCCAATATTTTCAATAAGAAATTTTGCGAATAATTTTTTTATATATATATAAAGGTTGGAATATGTACAAAATAAAGTATATGTATATATCTGATAAATAAAATTATTTATTAGATGTAAATAATTTCTTATTAGATTTATTGATCATTATAGCTTATATTCTTATAATAAAATTATGTTTTAATAAAAATATTTATTATTTATTTTCCATGAAAATATGATTATTGTATATATGATATGGATATTATGATATGTATTTATTATATTAATTAGGTTAATTATTTTAACTTAATTAATAATGGTATCTATGAAGGTTATGTCAGATACGAATTCAAAACCATAAGTTTGGATTTTGAATAAGGAATGAGAATAATAATATAATATTATTTATATTTCAGTAATGCAAACATGTCTTATATGTGTGTAATATTAATGTGTGAAACAGTTATAGTAGAACAGTACAAAATCCTTGCATTACTGATAAACTATAGTACAGAGTCAAATATTACTGTAATGTTTGTTAAGTTATGTATTATGTAATTAATGACCATTATCATGTTTAATGTTAATTAGGTAAACCTTAGTTAATGTTTAGAAACCCTAATTACCAGATCAAAACCCTAATTACTAATTTAGCAAGCTTGTGGTGATTAGTACTTTATAAAGTCTACTTTACAATTCTAAAGTGATTAGGAAACCTAATTCAATTAAGGAACCCCAGTTCACCTTTTTAGAAACTAAGATTCCTATTTTTCCCCTAATACAAATTTTAGATTTAGAGCTTTGGAAACTTTAGGGTTAAACCCTAAGGGTGAAACCCTAGAGGGTAGAAAGGAATTGACAACTTTGCCACTAAAAGTAAACACCAAATGACCAAATTGCCCTTCTTGCATTATTTAATAGATAACTTGTAAAACTTGACATAAATTTAGTTGGTGACCAACTCAACCTAGCCATGTGGTCTAGTGAGCAACTTTAATCATTCAAATTTGATAACCATGATCAGCTCTAGGAATTACACCATGTTATATATAGATTGGGAGAGAGGAAAGTTCACCAATTAGCCCATTTGTCCACAAACACAACACCAAGCCTCTCTCTCTCTCTAAACCCACGAAAATAGTTAGCATTTCAGTCCCTTAGTGAGTCCCTAGAACATCAAGATCAGATCCGGAGCAGAAGATCGAGATTTGGTTCATAGAGGTATAAAAACCAACTTAAAAATTTGATCTTATATGATATGTTGGATTAGATGTTAGAATGTTTATATATGTTGTATGATGTGTAAATTAATGATCTGGGTTGGTATTTAGTAAATCGATGTGACGCCCCCAAAATAGGTCCATTCCATCCAACCCATTCTGAGTCGCCAAATACATGGTACAGAAATAACTACAACTTTATTATTACAACATATAAACTGTGAGTTTAAATACAGATATTGCCATCTAGACAATATCCACACGCAAATAAATCCCCATCATAATTATTGATACATTATTTTACAACAATGGTGAGGACTACTAAACAACTCTCCCTAGAACTTTCATTCCATACCCAGAGCTAAACTCGCTATATTCTCGCCTCCACGAGAAGAAAAATGGAACAAAAAGGAAAAGGGTGAGCTCGACTAGCCCAAAAAGAATATTATGACTAAGATAATATACAACAAATTATCGTTAGTCTTCAACAGGAAAAATATAATAGAATACAATAGACAACAAGTTTTAAATCAATATTCATGATGAAATAATAATTCATTAGAAGAGTTAAGTAGAGAATGCAAACTACTATCTTCTATATATGAATTTAAAAGTTCAACGTCGATATTTTATCCTTGTAACATCAATCAATATATATCTGGAATCAAATATTCATCTTTGCACTACAGGCCAAAGATATTCATCAGTTGATCATGTTCATCTAAACACCTGTTCATCTTTGCACTACGGGCCAAAGATATTAATCAGTCGGTCATATTCATCTCAACACTGCTCATCTTTGCACTACTGGGCAAAGATATTCATCAAGAAATCATTCATCTTTTGCACTACACGTGCCAAAGATATTCAAGAATATCATCATTTAGGACCGAGGATGATGAAAAATATTTTAAAGGAAACGAATCCAATGAAACAAAAGAACAAATATTAAGGATTCAGTATTTTAAACAATCCAAGTTCAAAAATACTTCATAAGTAATCGAGTGGAGTAAAATTCAAGAATGATCAAAACATGGATACAATCAAAGCTAGTATCCATAGTAGATATTTTGGATAAAAAGAAGAAATTTCATTTTCTATGAATAGTCTTCGTATTCGTGAATAATGTCGATATCGTGAATAGTCTGCCGTATCACGTGAATAAGAACTCCAACACCAAAAGATAGAAATTTCACACAAAAAAAAATATTCACGCTTCTTAATGAATAGTACTAAATGAATAAGTAACTTCGTGAATAGTAACTCATGAATAGTAACTCGTGAATAGTAACTCATGAATAGTAACCCCGACATGAAAAAGTTCTAAATTTGATAAAAATTTTCAACCAATATTTTGGCATAATGATATTGAAGAAATAATATCATTTTCGAATAAAATAACATCCCTTACCTCAAAAGACAGTACTTCTAGTTGAAACACCGGATATAGGCTATGACTTGAACTTACACCGTATAGCAATACTCAAAGTATACTCAAAATACTCACAAGAATACGCTCGATAATATAGAGAGAAAAACTTGAGTTTACGGTGTGATTTTCAATTCTAACCCAAGCACCTATATTTATAGAAATTGCTTAGAACACCAAAGCGTAAAATTTAATATAATATTAATATATATATTAAGTTTTCTACGCAACCTTTTGAATCTGATTTCCAGCCAACTAACACATGTAAAATGAGGCTCACACATCAAAAAACGTTTTTCTATTATAAAATAATTAAAACTTCTAAAATCAATTATTTGAGCTTGAAACTTCAATAATTCACAATAAATAGCCCTTTTGCCAGAAAATTCAAATCTCATGAGTTTTTTATAGGAAATTAAATTCTCTACAACTTTATAGAAGAAAGTTTTTCCAAATTCCAAACAGAAATTGACCGAAATCCACAAATGGGCGATTTTACAAGCTATAATCAAATTTCACTAATAAATGAGGTCCAATTTACATGTTTAACATGTTTTAAACATTTATTACAACAAAAATACTCCTCCTCCACATATACTCATATATCCCACATTCATCGTAAAAATATCATCGTTAATATATTATTAAAATAATATATTTAAATGAATTATTTTATCAGAAAAAGATAAAATATTAATTTTCAACAATTGTCACATTAAAATTTTTCTCCATCTATATCCTCATAAAATCAATATTTTCCTCATCGTATGAATCAATAATTAATTATTCACAAATAATATTACAGAATCACAATATTGACAACCAGGCAGTTCCTAGGAAAGAGGGGGCTTTCCAATAAGAATTTCTCCTTACTGGCGCGCAATTAGGTGACCAAACCTCTCCTTAGACAGAACTTTCTAGACATTGCCAATAATGTTATCTAATAATATTATTCAGATAATATGAATTATTGTTCCGATAATGAAAAATACTGTGTAATGACAATTATTGAAACAACAGTAATATAAAATATCAATGCGTGAATTATTGAATCAATAAAATAAAATCTTTGAATAGTAATTACTGTAACCATTATTGAGTAGTGCCTTCTTACGTAAGAATCAATAATTGGTGCAATACTGCAGTGCTTCTTGTGCAATAACGCGTATTCATCGTGTTTTAACCAAAGGTATTCCAACGATTATAAATGGTAATAACTACTGTGAGTTATTTTTAAACAACTTATTTTTTCATCGTTTTCTTCCTCCAATCGCTTTCCGTTATGGGGACCACACATGGTCTGCTACCGTCAGTGCATTTAATATTCTCAGACAAAGACTGAATATTCCACGACCAAACGAATATTCTCCGACAATAATGAATATTATATCACCACTTGCTTATTTAAAATATTTGCGCATTTTACCCATAACTAACCACATTAATCAAATCCACCCTTACTATTTCAAAATAATAAATAAAGGAAATTCCTTTTTATTTAAAAAAAAATTCGGGGTCTTACAATCGATAACATTTATATGCTCAAATTGAAGTTTTTACAAAATCTGGGAAATTTTCAAAAGTGGTCTGACAACCGTATGTCAGACCACATAGATCTTTCTCTAGTTATCATTATTGTTGTTTAAATGTTTGAACATGTAGTATGCTAGGAGTACTTTGATCTGGACTTGAAACCATGCTTAAATCATGTGTAGATTTCGTGTTATTGATGGTCAAACCTCGTTGACCAAGCATGACCAAGGAGTTTCTGGGTAACCTAGAAACTCATTATCCGGGTCTGACAAGATTTTCAAAGAGTTATAACTATCAGGTTTTATGTGTTTTTATGATGTCTTTGTGCTTATGTTATAACCTGCTATGTGGGCTTTAGATCTGTGCCTTTATATCACTTACATAACAAATAGAATGAAATTAATCGATGGTCAAACTAGACTGGACGAGAACGAACTCAGTTTTCTGGGTAACCTAGAAAACTGATGAACGTTGTCTCTGACAAGGTTTGACCGTGTGATATCTTATGAATTTGATGTTGTTTTATTGGCCTGATGAATGATATATGTACTATGACATGAGAACTACAACCCTGACCCATTATAACATATTAACATTAGCCAAAACCCTCGATTAAATGAGCCACAAGGAGACCACTTGAGATCGGTATGCGGGTTTCGGTAACCCAAAAACCCGAACATGTCCGATGCTTAGTTTGAGTCTTTATAGCTTACTGGTATGTTGTAATTTGACCCAGAACTTGATGGATACTTGTAGTTCTACACTAACACTACAAGATCTGATCAATAGCTAGCCCAGAAACACAATACTCAGTAAATTATTCATGGTCAAAGTAAGTCACTTGAAACTAAGTTTGAATGTTCTTGAGCCTCAAGAACACCTAAGGCGACACTTACTGTCGCTAAAGGCTATAGTGACAGACTTATTAATTTTAATTATATTAATTTCTAAAAATCATTTAAAAATAGTAAATAAATTCTAAAAATTATAAAATCAGTTTTAAAATTTATTTTAAGTTATAAAAATTAACTTTTAATAATTTGACATATTTTCCATAAATATTAGTAATTATTTGAATATTATTAATATTTAATTTATTTAATAAATGCATTAAATAAATTAATTAAAAATATTTTATTGTATTAAAAATCATTTTAAATGATAATAAGGTATTTAATAATATTTTAAGTTATAAAATATAACTTTCAATATTTTAATGTGAATTTCATTAATTATTTAATATTAATGATATTAGATTTATTTAATAATTATATTAAATAAATTAGTTTAAAAATTATTTTAATATTATAAAATCATTTTAAATGAAAATAAAGAGTTTAAAGATATTCTAAGTTATAAAATATTACTTTTGATATTTTAAGATAAAATTTATTAATTATTTAATATTAATGATATTAGATTTATTTAATAATAATATTAAATAAATAGATTAAAAATAATTTTATTGATTTAAAAATCATTTAAAAGGATATAAGTGGTTTAATAATATTTTAAGTTATTATAAATGACTTTTAATATTTTAGTAAATAATACCTTAATATTTTTAATAATCATTTAAAGGTAATATTAGTACTTTAAAAGTATTTTGAGTTATTATAAAATAACTTTGATATTTCGGTAAGGATTGCATTAATACTTTAAAATTATTTAAATATTAATGATAATATAATTGTTTAATATTTATTAATAATTCCAGAGTTTGAAAAATTATGATAAATTATAATAAGTAATTAAAAATTATTATAAGTCCTATGATTGATATTTGAAGTATCCAAAATAGTATTTAAGATACAGGTTAGAGTTTTAAACTCGATAATTTTCCGATAGAGCCGTCGGTACGCCGAAATGTTATCGAAATTGATCCAAACCTTTATAGGTTGACTGTATAAGTGTTTGTTTGTGTCTTAATGACTGCTTTAACTATGTGAAAATGTGATTAGATTATGTATTGGCTGTAAATAATAGTACGATGTGTTATGATATGATTTTCTAATCAATAGAACCATCTTATAAATGATAGGTCATTGAATTAAAGGTAGAACTAAGTTGTGTAAACAGCAAACCAGGCAAGTTTCCTATACGTACTCCAATTATTATTAGGCAAGTATCTTTACCTTTGTATTTTCTTTATACAATGGACATGAGTAAGAAAGTTTCAGAATTATATTATTATTGTATTAAATTATTAACCCTATTGTTATATATGTTATATTCGATCGTTGATTATCAACATGGTACTATATTGTAATTCAGATATATATATTTTGTTCTTTAATGTCTAAACATGGTTATTCAAGTGTCCCCACTTGGATAATCATTGTATTTAAACACATGTTGATATATATATATATATATATATATATATATATATATATATATATATATATATATATACTTTTGACCCCAAAGATGTGTATACGATAACAAAGAGTCCTCTAAGTTATCTGACCAGCTAGACACAGATTTAAAAATGTTGTTGAATATGATAAAACCTTTTTGTATCCAATCGAATTATTTTGGTTCGGATTTCAGACTAAGTATGAACACCCCAAACATGGGAAAATTTTTATGTGCCCAAGGCGGACAGTGTGAACGATAATATCGTTCTTGCATATAGTATTGATCAATACAGGGTATAACGGGTTGATCACCCCCCGTGACTGTAAGTTATAACGATTTGCAGATGAAGTTCTGCTAAACCTATTCGAAAATTGAGAATAATGTTCATAGTATGTCACCTTAACCCTATTTATAGTCAGTACGTAGTTTCAAAAATTTGATAGAAAGTTGTTATGTTATTATTATCGATTCAGATTACTTAACAACTTTTGATTTGTTGTAGAATGGTAGTACAAAGAAAACATTTAATCCTTTCAGCTAATATTTATAATTATTATTACTTGTTGGGCACTCAAATGTTCATCCTTGCTTAAATTAAATGTTTTCAGTTAAGTATGATCAACCAGAGGGCTCTATCAGGAATAAAGGGAAAGGAAAGCTGTCAGATTAAGTTTGTGTTACCTTATGTAATAGTTGGACTTATTATTTATTATCTATCATGTAATGAAATGTTTTAAGGTCGCGTACTTGGGATTTAGAAAACTCTGATATGTAAATTAAGTTTAATATTTATATTATTGTTATTCTTATTAGTATTATTCCGCTCATAGAAATGGTATCGTGAAGCACTGAATTCAGGTTTCAAGTACCTGAATTTGGGGGCGTCACATCATCATTTTGCATAAACGGTGAGACACGTTGTATGTGAATGTATGTTGTGTGGTTCCTCCACCAGGAGGTTATCCTGTCGGTGTTTGATTACTGGACTCATAGGAAGACTAATTCCAACGAGGCTCAGGAAAGGCACCACCCAGATTCGCTCCAGTTGAAAGACCAGCTTAACTTTCTGTCAAGTAGATTGCGATGATCTGGGAACCTTCATGCCAAAAAGCCGCGAGAGTAACCTAAGATAGGTCAACCTCTGATAAACCAAACGCAGAGGAAAGTCTCTTAATGCTTTCCATTTTTAATTACTTGTAAAAGCATTTACTTGTAATTTCATTCCATGATCATTTATATGTAATGGAAAATATGAAGAATATCTATGCATACATAACATGTTACCAAAATTAACAACCATTTTT
Organism: Panax ginseng; assembly: GCA_020205605.1. Taxonomy (NCBI): domain Eukaryota; kingdom Viridiplantae; phylum Streptophyta; class Magnoliopsida; order Apiales; family Araliaceae; genus Panax; species Panax ginseng. The sequence goes on from CM035139.1 coordinate 144,593,515, forward strand.
GTAGGACCATATTCCTAAAACGGACACATCATGATAACATTTACATTATCCCTAAGACTAAAATATATAAGTCTTTTGTAGGGAAGTAATTGGGCCTGTTACCCGCTCAAAATCCGAAAAGGCCACGAGCCTACAGCCAATCATGTCTTCTTCTGACCAGTCTATTCTTGTTTCCCGAGAAGAATTTGATGGATTGAGTAAAAAAATAACAGACTTGGATGTTCTACTGAAAGAACTGCATTAGTCCACTCAGGGTACAAAGATACCTATATATACAGAATCCTCTACACAAGGGGGAGCCCAAGGTTTGGAAAAAACAATTCTAAAACCTCAGTTAGATACAACCAACAAAGACCCTAACAACACCCATCTCAAAAGAGATCCAGACACCGGTGATATCAAGAAGAAGGTCTTCCAAATGGAGGAAACTATCCTTGTTCTCAAAGGGATTGGAACATATGGAAGTGTTTCATACGCTGACCTTTGCATCTTTCCTAGGGTTCATTATCCAGAGAAATTCAAAATCCCTGATTTTGAAAAATATGACGGATTAGGGGATCCTTATACACATTTGAAAGTGTTCATTGGAGAACTTGAATCTTATGCGGAAAATGAGAAGCTCGTAATGCAAATTTGTTCCAAAAGAGTCTCATTGAGAAGCCTGCTCATGGTATAGCAGAGAGAGACAACTCAAAGATCTCAGAGCTGTGGAAGAGCTAGCTCATGCCTTCCTCACTCAATATAGTTTTCAATCTCAGATGGCTCCTGACCGGTACCAAATTACCAAGGTCAAGAAATAGTCTAATGAGTTATTTAGAGAGTATGCTCAAAGGTGGAGGCGCCTTTCTACTCAAGTTATTCCTTCCATGACAGAATCAGAAATGGTCATGACTTTCATAGATATATAGGAAGCTTCTTTATATGAGAGAGTTCTAGCTGGTATTGGCAAACCATTTTCTGAAATGATCAAACACGGAGAGATGGCTGAGATGGGACTGAAGTCAGGTAAGATTCAAGACCTAGCTGCTCTTAAAGCTGTTGCTGAGCACATCCAATCCGGATCTTATGAAAACAACCCCCGGAGGGTCCATAAAAAGAAAAAGGAGGATGTTTCCTTGATATTACAAGGACAGAAAGGCAGTCAAAACATGCCTATACAGAGGAGAAACTACTCCCCTTTCCAAGCACAGTCTTTAAACCCTCCATTGCTTAAAAGTGGAGAAGCAAAGCGACCTCGAACATTCACACCCTTAGGGGACTCACTCAAGAATATTCTTACTCTTCTGACTACTCAGAACAAAATCACATGTTTGCTTCCACCAGCCAACCCTAATGGGAGGGGTTTTAATGCTACTCGAAAGTGTGCTTATCATGCCGGAGCACCTGGACATGATACTCAAGATTGTTGGGCCTTAAAACATAAGATCCAAGACTTGATAGACAATGGTGAGATTGTAGTCATCAAACCAGATCAACCTCATGTGCAGGACAACCCTTTTCCTCAACACAAAGAAGAAGAGGTCAACATGATCAGTTGGAGCACTGGACAGAATTCCAGTTTCAACAGCGAATTATCCCCAACCATCCAAGACGGTGTTGACAAATGGGATTATGCAAAGTTCCACTTTACTATAGAATAAAAGATGAAAGCTCTTTGCAAATAAATTGAGTAATTGGCAGAACTGGTGACCCACCATCATTAAGTCACACTCCAATTAATCAGACAGGAGCATGCCTACCTCCTTCCATTTTTTATAAATTCTCCACCCTCACCTTCAGAAAGAGAAGCTATTGAGGATAAGGTTGTAAAGCGAGCAAATGCTAAAGCCTATTGGGATTTTGCCAATCAGAGGGAGTTCACCTATCTGGGCCAACCTATGGAGGAAATATTTCAAATGCTGATCAATCCCTGTGCTGGACGATTCAACACGGATGGAGTTTGTCAATATCATTCCTATTCTCACGGTCACAGTACAGACGAATGATGGGCACTCCGCCATCTCATTCAAAATCTCATTGATAGCGGTGTCCTGCAGCTGACAGAAGATAAAACTGTGCAACTTGAGAGTGGGATTACATGGAAGGGATCATTAGCAGTGATATCCATTAAGGATGGTGATACTGTCAAAGCATTTCCCATACAGACAATTTAACTCAAAGGGGCTGACAATCCTTTGAAAGTGGTCACACCCGAGCCAATTTCTTTACCTTTCAGGCCACAATATCCTGTTGTCAGCTTACACAAAGTTCCATAGAATTATGGAGAAGCCGAAGGATCCACGTCTCATACTACTGCTATAGTGTCGAAGGATAATCCACTGTAACTTCCTCCAAGGGTAATCAAGCCTACCCTCAAAGCAAAGGGGAAGATTCCCATAGAGAAGATTGAAAAATTTCTCCACACTATGGGCCATAATGAAGCCAAGGTGGTTTTAAGCTTAAGAGAAGCTCCACATCAGATGTCAATTCTGGACTTGGTTTTCTCTTCCAAAGATTAGCAAAAGATTTTACTCATGGTTTTGGAAGAAGCCTACTTATCGAAATCAGTGGATGTAGAAAAATTTTAACATATGGTTGATCACATTTTCAACAACAATGTGATATCCTTCACTGATGACGACATACCTCCCGAAGGGACCGATCATTATAAGCCATTGCACATTGCAGTTTTGTGCTCCGGGTATATGCTAGCTGGAGTTTTGATAGATGGAGGTTCGTCTCTAAATATATGTCCTTATGCCACCTTGGTGAGGAGGAATGTCAATCTCAAATGGATCCAAAGCAGCCATATGGTTATAAAGTTTTTGATGGATCCCGACGAAATTTCGTCAGAAAGATTGAGCTGCCAATTGAGATTGGTCCAAATACATTCATTGTATCCTTCCACGTCCTCAAAATAGATTCAGGATACAACCTGCTTTTGGGGAGACCATGGATACACATGGTTGGAGTCGTTCCCTCCACATTACATCAACAACTCAAATACATTATGAACAACAGTCTAGTCACTGTCAACGTTGAGCCGGAGTATCCTAAACAGGGAGATCTGCTAATCATCAGTTTCAACTCTGAAGTTGAGCCGGCCAGTTTTAATACCTTGGAAGTGAGTAACACTCAATACCATACTATTGGAGCGCCACTTCCCGTACCCAAGATTTCTACCGAGGTTATGTCGACCACTCAAGAAATGATATCATTGGGTCATTAGCTTGGACAAGGGCTTGGAAAAAATCAGCAAGGTCTTAAGCACCCTATTCAAGTGTCTAGTCAAACTGGGACAGCCGGATTAGGCTATTCTGCCAGTTCCAGTCATAGGAATCCACATAAACACAGGTCGGTTCCTCAAACTTCCGCCACATGGTGATGTTTTCCATCTGCACCTCATGAGCTGATACACTCTCCAGTTAAGGTGCCAACACATGTTATGGCTATGCTGTTTCCCAAACCAAAAGAGATGTTGATTCCTGATCCCGAAGTGGAAGAAAGGGAACGGAAACGCAAACATGACATCGCTTTGATGATATCCGGCATACGCATCATTGTTCATGCAGAACATACAAACCGATATACCCCAGACGATGATTGCCCAGATATCATGGTTATCATTCGGGAGAAGGAGGGCAATGACGACCCCTCTATCACTGCAGTCCATCAGGACTTTGCCCTTGACAATTGGAGCACCACTCCATGCATTGGTCGACGAGGGTAAAACGGGCAAAAAATCCCTCTGCCCTATAGATAACTTTAATTGCTTACTTTTCTTTATAGTATTAGCAGTTATTTTATCATGACATGCTAACACTTTGTATGATTAAACAGTTTCATATATTAAGTGAAAGCATCTTTTGATTTCAGGACTCAAAAATATAGATGTGCCTATACTTGCTGGTGATATGCCTTCCCTCCACAAGGGCTGTAACTTTAATGTAAAGTTGGACTCAGACTTGATGGACATACAGGAGGACATTGAGACACCTCAGGAGATTAAGGAATGGGTCGTAGATAAGCCTAAACCCAACCTTGACCAAACCACTTCTTTCAATCTTGGAACCTTAGAAAACCCTAAGCTAATCCAGATTGGTTCAGACCTCACTCCAAACCAAAGGAATGACATGGTTGCACTATAATCCCAATTCCAGGATGTGTTTGCATGGTCTCATGAAGACATGGTGAGTTTTTCCACTGACATTGTTCTTCATCGCCTTCCCATTAAAGAAGGATTCAAGCCAGTTAAGTAGAAACTCAAGTGATTGAAACCTGAGTGGAGTTTAAAAGTCAAAGAAGAAATTGTGAAACAATTTCAAGCTGACATTATCATGGTGTCTACATATCCGGAGTGGATATCCAACATTGTTCCCGTGCCTAAACCTAGAGGAAAGGTGTGAGTTTGCATGGATTACCGAGATTTGAAGAAAGCTTGCCTTAAAGATAGCTTTCACGTGCCCTTTATCCACATCCTCATTGATAATACTGCGTAATACTGCATGTACTCTTTTGCGGATTTCTTCGCGAGGTATCATCAGATTATGGTCGCTGAAGAAGATTTTGAGAAAACTACTTTCATCACGCCTTGGGGGACCTTTTGCTATAGACGGTTGTCATTCGGCCTCATCAATGCCGGGGCAACCTACCAGCGAGTTATGATGGATGTTTTCCACGATTTAATGCATAAAGAGATAAAGATCTATGTGGATGACATCATTTTCAAATGCCGAGAGGAATACCACTTAGACCATCTCAAAAAGCTTTTCAATAAGTTGCGTAAGTACAACTTGAAGTTGAATCCATCCAAGTACGTTGTAACACCCCAGTCCCACATCGAAAGATAGGGGAAAAATTTGTTTACATATAAAGGAAATAATTTACTACCAATAGTACCTTCAAGTCATGACTTTTTGGGTGAGCCTGTGGTGGGATAAGTTGACCCAAGAAGATACTATTGGGCCAGTAGTTTGAGGCCATATTTTGATGGATTTAATTTGATTTGGACTTGGGATTTGACCCGAGATTTATTTCGTACTCAGGATTTGACCCGGGTTGTTACATATGGTATCCAAGTCGACTCTCGAAAGCTCGGGTCGGATCATCCGATCGGGTTGCCGGAGGTGGGGACACGAAGGCTGGTGGTATTATCCCACAATGGAGAGATAGAGGTCTGGAGGTGGGGACAGAAAGCTAGCCGGTATTATCCCACAATGGCTAGAGAGACAAAGATCTTTGGGTTGTGTGTGTGATCGGTTCTGACGGGGACGTCAGAAATTTAAGTGGGGGAGTTTGTATCACCCCAGTCCCACATCGGAAGATAGGGGAAAAAAATTTCTGCATATAAAGGAAATAAGTTACTACCAATAGTACCTTCAAGTCATGACCTTTTGGATGAGCCTATGGTGGGCTAAGTTGACCAAAGAAGAAACTATTGGGCCAATAGTTTGAGGCCTTATTTTGATGGATTTTATTCGATTCGGACTTGGGATTTGACCCAAGATTTATTCTTGACTCGAGATTTGACCCGGGTTATTACATGCGCCTTTGGTGTCAAATTAGGCAAGTTGCTAGGTTTCCTAGTCAGCCACAAAGGGATTGAACTGGATCTTACCAAAATCAAGGCCATCAAGGAAATTCCCATTCCTAAGACAGAGAATGAAATAGGAGGATTTTTGGGAAGAATCAACTTCATTAGCAGGTTTATCTCTCAACTCACAGTAACCTGTGAGCCCATCTTCAAGCTGTTAAGGAAGAACTCCTCCATGAAATGGAATGATGTGTGCCAGAAAGCCTTCATTGCTATTAAAGAGCAGTTGGTTAATGCTCCTGTTTTGGTACCTCCTAGGGATGATGTTCCCCTATTTATGTACCTGTCCGTTAATAACAATGACATGGGCTGCATGCTGGGGCAAAAAGACGATAGAGGCCAAGAACGAGCTATCTATTACCTTAGTAAAAGATTCCTCACCAGTGAACACAAGTACACTCTGATTGAGAAGACTTGTTGTTCTTTAGCATGGGCTTCCATGATATTGCAACATTATCCCTATGGTCACACAACCCATCTTATATCCCGCGTGCATCCTATCAAGTATGTGTTCAGTAAGCCCATACTGAATTATCGACTTTCTAGATGGCAGTTGATCCTACAAAAATTTGACATCGTCTATGTGACGTAAAAGTCTGTCAAAGGTCAAGGAATTGTGAATCAACTGGCCGCCACACCTACAGGGGACTACAAACCCTTAGAAACATATTTCCCCGATGAAGGGGTAATGACAGTTCAAAAACACCATCAGTATGATGCATGCCACACATGAAAAATATATTTTGATGGAGCTGTTAATGCAGAAAGGTCTAGAGTCGGAGTAGTTTTAATGTCCGGTATGGGGGAACAGTATCCCATCGCCGTCAAATTATAGTTTATCAGCAGCAATAACACATCTGAGTATGAAGGCTGTATCATAGGGCTAAAACTTACCCGTTCAATGGGCATCAGGTGATTAATTGTCTTTGGGGATTCTGAATTGGTGATCAAACAATCCACGGGAATCTATCAAACCAAAGAATTACATCTGCTGTCTTACCATCGGCAAGTTTTACAGATGGCTTTGGAGTTCAAAGAAATCTCATTTCTACACATTCCTCGTAATAGGAATGATTTTGCAGATGCATTAGCAACGTTGGCCTCCTTGGTTCACATACCTGACAAGGAAAACATGCCAAACATTACATTTGCTATGCAAAAGGCCCCAGTTTATGGGAACTATGTTGGAGAAGTATCGAATGAGCTACCTCTCATCCAAAATCCTTGGTATCAACATATCAAGGAGTATCTGCGAGATGGATCTACACCCGTTGAGGCGAGCCTAACTGAGAAGAGGCGGATCCATCGACTTGCTATGAAATTCTACCTGAGCGGAGATGCAATCTACAAGAGAGATGTAGGATTAGGTCTCCTCAGATGTCTAGACAAAGACCAAGCTCAAAGGCTCATCGATGAGATCCATGGTGGAGTATGTGGCCCACATATGAGCGGCCCCTTACTTGTTAGGAAAATTCTCAGAACAGGGCATTATTGGCTTACGCTCAAAGCTGACTGTGATGATCACATCAAGAGATGCTATCAATGTCAAATTCATAGGAATGCCATCCACGCCCCTCTAAGGGAACTCCACACTATGAGTTCGCCCTGACCCTTCTCAATGAGGGGGATGGACGTGATCGCGCCCATCAAGCCCAAAACCAGTAATGGACATCGATTCATATTCACCATGATCGACTACTTCACCAAGTGTGTAGAAGTAGCCTCCTTCCCCAGGGTTACCAAAGAAGTCATCATTGCTTTCATCAGAAACAATGTCGTCTGTTAATACGGACAATCAGACATTGCTCAAGAACAAGATGATGGAGGAGTTATATAGTAAATTCCACATCAAGCACCTTAACTCTGTCATCTACCGTCCAAAGATGAATGGTGCTATTGAAGCGGCTAATAAAAATATCAAGAAGATCATGCAGAAAATGTCCGCCAATCACAAAGGGTGGCCTGACCTCTTGCCTCTGACTTTCTTAGCCTACAGAACTTCTATGCGTACTTCCACTGGGGCAACCCCTTACTCGTTAGCCTATGGGATGGAAGCAGTGCTCCCCATAGAGTGGAAATGGAATCCCTTAGAGTATTGATGGATGCTCAGTTGGACGAAGACCAATGGGTACAAGACAGGTATCACCAATTGTCTTTGATAGACGAAAGGCGAATCGCGTCAATCTTCCATGGTCAGTTATATCAACAAAGGATCGCCAGATCCTACAACAAAAAAGTCCGGCTACGGAAATTCAAACAACATGACTTGGTTTTAAAGAAGATCATTGACAACCAAGATCAATCTAAGGAAAAATTCGATCCTAACTGGGAAGCCCATTTGTTGTCAAGGAGGTATTGACAGGAGGTGCTCTCAGATTACAAGAAATGGATGGCGATGAATTTCCATAGCTTATTAATTTGGACACCATGAAACGGTACTATGTCTGAAGTTACCATCAAGCAAAGATCCTGGTATTGATCATCCAATCACCAGTCCTTCCGATATTTAACCCTATCTTTTTACAAACTCTTCTTCCCCTCAGGGAAACCTATAATTCAAACCAGCAGCCTGGTTTCACTTCATATCAAACTTTTTATACCTGTAATTTATCCTAAAGACGGGATTAAACTTTTCATACTTGCAGTTTATCCTGAAGACGGGATTAAACTTTTCATACCTGCAGTTTATCCTGAGGATGAGATTAAATTTTTCTACCCTTGCAGTTTGTCCTGAAGACAGGATCAAACTCTTTCCGCATCTGCAGTTTTTCCCCATCATGGGATCAAACTTTCTTCTCCCCGCAGTATATCCTGCATATGGGATTCATACTTCTCTTTGGTTGCGATTCATGCTGAGGGGAAAACTACATTGACCTGATCTCCCTGATACATGGGAGAACATAGGCAACCATATTTTATATGGCCCGGTCACAATAAACAAAAAACAACAAAAACATTTCTGCCCTTCCTCTATAAAAATAAAAAACAACAAAAATACTTCTACACCCATCTGCCTTTCATATTCAGCGTTGAACCTCTTACACCAAGTTCGAGCTACATAGACTTGATCTCCTCTTCAATAGGAGTACGTATGTAGCCATTTATGGTTCAGTCTAACCCCTACCAGAACAAAAATTTTTGTCACACGGTACTGGGATCAACCTTCAATCCACCACATTTCATCGGCTTCAGACCAAAGGGATGGAATTACCCAACCTCTTCTCACAAATAGAAGATTCGGTGACCATCTAAGCTGCAGTTGTGCCTCAAAGAGCAATATCAATCCATAAGAGATGGAATTAACTAGGCTTCTCACAAATAGAAGTACTAGCGACCAACTGTGGTGGGGTCAATCTCAGAGAGGAGAAGCCACATTCATCTCCACATTCCATACAGAAACCAGTCCCAAGACACCAAAGATGGTAGGGATTCATACAGATAAATGATCCGTTCTGAGAGATCCTGCGATGACTCAATGTCCACATGTCAAGGATAAGTTCAGAATGCATCAAGATCATAAGGCCCTGAAGAAACAAGCAAATATCAAGCAAGTATCATGACATAACTAATAGGGAAGTAAATCAAAATATATTTCTCCACTATATATACTACTGTTTGATATATACATCTGTGTTGTACATGACAAAATGGCTAAGCTAGTCTGTGCAGGAAAATACAAAGCTAACTACAGATCTGTGTGTATGCAGACTATCAGATCTAACATAGCATCCCTCTCTGAAGATGGAGGTAAAGTTGTGAGCTCCTGCCCAATGGTATCTACACGAGTTAGCAGATCTGAGGCTAACTGCATGATGGCCTGATGCTCATCAATGTATGCACTCATATCAGCAAAAATGCCAGTCGTCTGGGATCTCACGGATGTATTGTCTGCAATGGCCACATCCCTAGCAGATAGGGCAGAATACCGCTCCACGATCAATGCATCCCTGACTGATCTAGCCTCATCCCTCTCTAACAGAGCGATGTCTCTCCTATCATGAGCTGTCAACATCATGGCCCTAGCCTGATCTCTATCATAGGTCATCAGATGTAAGCTCTGCTCTAAATGTTGTGCCGAATACTGAGTAAAAGTGGCACTCGGGGTGGGAGAATCCATCACAAATGCTGGCAGCCCAACACTCAAGTACCCATCAATGGGAATGTCAGCCTCCTCCATAGGCTCCTCATCATCAGAATCAAACTCCTGCACTGTGGATACTACCGCAGCCGATGCAGTCTCTGTCTCCATCCATGTTGAATACTCTGCAGACTAACCTAGATGACTGATAGAAAACTCAGCTAGCTCTCACTAATCCCAACAAGGATACAACCTGGATCTGTCCGCTGATGATAAATGGCGAGAAGCAAAACACTGAATCACCACCCCCTCATATAGGTGAAAATCTTGAAACTGGTCAAACTGACACATCTCGGCCAGTGGGTGGTAGGTGATCATCCCTCTCAAACCTGCTAGAGGTAGATAATCCATGCCCGAAGCATGAGTAATGAAGCTGTAGGGTGAGCTAAGCCCTGTACATGGTAATATAGAAATGGATCTCCAATCCTTGCCAGAAAAGCTGACCAAGATGTAGCATCTATACACTCTGCAGGCTGGAAGGAGTACGACATCGCTATATCATGGGTGAAACAATATCCATGCCGTCTGAATTTGCCAATCGGTCCCAAGTGTGACAAAAACCACACGTACAACATGACTGAACTGCCTATGAACACTCCTGCCGGATAAGTGCAACAATATGTGGTCGACCTCAGAGTCTCTGCCATAATCATTGGTAGGATTGTGTGACCCTCCCAAAGAGCCCTCACTGCCATAATGACGCCGATTTCCAACTCATCCATGTACCGTGGCATGTAGACATATGACAATACGCACAGGAGCAGTACATCCACTCTGGCCAAACGCCACTGATCCTCTGGTGTGATGAAATCCCCAGAATGCCGTGCATAACTATCCTCAAAGCCAAATTTGTTAAACAGAAAACGCTGGGATATCATGTGGCCGAGATGTAATCTTATCATGTACTACTCTACGCCTCAAGTCGGTGAGGGTTATGAACTGCATGCTCATGTCTCTAGTCTCCATATTCACGCAAGGTCTGTCCAGCGGCAGCATCGTCAAATGTGCATACTTTTCCAGAGTAGGAGTCAACTCTCGGGTCCCAAACCAAAAAACCTTTCTCTCCGGTACCCAGTGCTCTAGCATACCATCTATGAACCCTGTGGGAACCTGAAACATCAACAAGGTCATAGTGTGCTACAGCAAATGACCTACAGTCACCGTATCTGGTGGTGACATACTATCATACCATGAGCGCATACCAGATGCCACAAAAAATGCTGAATAAGACATCTGTACGGACCATGTCATAAGACCATCCAGGGGTCAATGCTGAATATCTCTGGACATATATACATATGCATAACATAATAACATGCATGATACAATAGATGGCAATATGATATAGGGAATGGAAAAACTGTACATACGTTCCTAAGTATATCATCATCTTATACATCTCTCAGTCTGACTAAAATACGAGGAAATGGGGAAGCTACCAAACATCTCAACAGAGGCCTATCAAAAGATATATAGAGAATGGGCTGGCTACCCAAAGAGCCTAATAGAGGCCTATCAAAAGAGATAACGAGAAATATACATAAAAAGAAGTTAATGGTGTCGATGTCCACATCATCAATCCTGTCCACCTAATGTAACTCCTCCTGAGTCACTAAATCTCTATCTACATGGATGTGAGGCCTATACAAGGGAGGATCTGCACCGACAAAGCCATATGGGTCACCTGAGGGGCCAGCGCTAGAGCTGGAAGGATCAAAAGTATCTGTCTCTAAAGAATCTCTACCCAAATATCGGATAAAGAAATGTGCCCGGTCCAACTGCCGGGTCAAACTGTCAATCTGTGTCACATTAGTCGGATCTCTGACACAGGCTAGCCAATCCGTCATCATCACGGATCCTGGAACCATATCCCCCATAAAATGTATGGCGCGGGTCTGAGCTCCAATGGTACGAGGGAACCACCAATTCTGGAACATCTCCTGAGTATATGGGACCTTTGATAATGTGTAACCGTTAATCCCCAACAACGGGATGTCAGTGATGGGTGACTGCGAAACAGGCCAATAACGCCTGGCAGGAGTCAACATCGGTATGCGAATCTCTCCTGTAGTGCTCCTGATAGCACGCTTTCCTAAGTAGAGCTCCCATCCTCCATCTGTGAAGAGAGGAATCCTGCGGGTGGACATAACGTACTCAACTCCAGTCGGGTATCCGTCCTCAAACCCAACACTCAAGTGCTCCCCAGAATAGGGAACCCACGTGATGACATCCGCTGTCAACAACTCCAGCTGTAGGCGGCAATGGGTGAAACCCTCAGCAACAGGGACCTCCGCCAGTATGGAATGATGTCATCTTCGTCCTCGTGAATAGGTGTCTAAACCTAACACGCTCATAGGATGCAAACATGGAAGCCTCTCATAGGCCCAAAACTACCAACACAAAGGCAAACATTTGCTGTTAGTCAACACTCTTAACCTATACATGGGAAAAGGCAAGAGAAATACTCACCAGCAGAAATGGGTAGAATCCTAACCAAGCCACGGTCAAGCCCTGCGATCAAATGCGCATTCCCCTGAGGAAGTAGGCAAAGGTGTAGGAACCCCAATCATAACCTCCTATACGGTCCACGTGTCGAGTGGCTCTAATCAAAGCGAAGGACACCGTAGAAGAGTTATCTGCTATGAAGCAGCCCCTAATGATCATCAGGAACAATCGCAAAAGAATATGATCCTTGACTCTCACACATCAGATATAGGCTCACTCAATAGCCCGCTAATAGCATTTACGCTCAAAGGACCTGTACGTACAGTCCTTCCCTTGAGCGCCTCCGCCAGAACTCCTAACAAGGATCTGATGGCAGTAGGGGTAATATCCACCGTACAAGGTACTGGATCCCCTCCAAACTCTATACCTGTGATAAACCAACAGTCCATCGGCGTCATCATCACCTCACAGTATAGCAAATAGAGTGATTAAGTCTGGTGAAACCACCGCTCAGACAATGCCCTGAGGTAACCCCAGGGACAACGACGGGGAGAAATGGAAAAGAACATCCCGAATCCCCAGCCATATACAATCTCTCTATAGTCATCATGCAAAGCCTAATACATAGAGTTGATGCTAAACCAGTTCCCTCGAGGCTGTGTAAAGCCGGGAACCTACATCAAATGCAGATCAACATCAGAACCCTTTACTCCTCATCAATAGGAAATAAGGAAGATTAAGATCTAACTTCATACCTCGTTTGTGTGCAGGTATACTGAAGGATGCCGACTTAAGTCACCCAGAAGATCTGGGTTCGCCACTTGAATTCCTGGCAACTCCCTATAGGGAACACGTGCAGCATGAGCAGGAACCTCAACAGGTACATCCTCCTCCTCGTCCTCGACATCCGACACTTTAACCTGGATAGGATGAATCACCGCCTCCACCAAACGACGAGGATGTCTAACAGAACGGGGTCGAGGTACTTCAAAAGCCTCCTCCGTACACCAGAAGTGGTCCTGCGGGAACTACTTGGCTAATCCGGATCCATAATATCTGGACAACAAATCTCCAAATCACCTCAGAAAGGGTGTGGTAAATTCTTACCTGGAGCTTTTCAAAATGCATCTTACGACTACATGCATTCATGCATTATTTTAACATACGTCTACAGTAGAGTTAAAAAATGCATGACTATCCAATGCCTACATTTTGGAAAATTTTTGTTATAGCCCCCTTTGTAAATGGGACTATCCATATGCACATAGGCATGACTAGGTGGCCATTCAGTAGCACACCTACCAACAGTCATATACATCCTACATACATTAATACATCAAAGTAAAAAATCCATAAGTGTGATCTAATTACCAGGGTTATTTTACTTTTCTACCTTTACTCATTTGTCCTCAAATAGGATAAGAAATGACCGTAAAAGGTACCAATTTGACTATTTCAAAAGTCAAATTTTTTCACATCATTATATTCCTCATGGTCTAATACTAACATTTATCGTGTTGAATATTTTTTATTAAGTCAGATCAGCATGCATATTCATTACTATGTGTCTAAATGCATTTCATGTGATAACTAATTTTCCAACGGATAGAAACTGGAAAATAATACATGCATACATTACCAGGATAGTAAAGAACGCTTGTATGGTAATAGAATATGCAAAAAGTTGCTCGAACTCAATAGGACTGAAGAAAAGCTCTCAGATATCCTTCGTCGCGCAGCTTGAAAATAACTTATGAAAGCAACCCATGGTCTTTGTATAGCCATAGTTGGCCGCAGGTCCACCTGTGGCTACTATAGGTGTACTTGCGGCACTCCTACGTGGGTCGCACACCTTCGGCTTGCTCCAGTTAGAGTTGCAAAAGAGGTCCCATAAGCTAAAATGGCCAAATCAGGAATAAAAATGCTACGCGATTGAGCGGAATAGCCTGGAATCCTGATTTTCATGAGCCAAATTCTGGCTCCACGTTGGTATTCGCCTGCATACAAGGTATACGATATCAGTGGCCTCAGCCTTCACAAATCATGCTCGACAATACCTAACAAAGGTCCGATGCCGTCAATGAAAGTCAGGCAAACCCTGACGTATCCCCGGCGGGGGTTACAACGCCGAAGTTACAAATTAAAGACGTATCCCCGGCGGGGGTTACAATGCCAAAGTCACGAACCGATGACATATCCCCGGCGGGGGCCATAACACAACATTTTTAAACATCCACGTATCCCTGGTGGGGGTTATAACGCAACTCAACCATTGATACACACATCAATGAGGGTCAAGCAGCCTTGACGTTATGTCAGCCGATAGCAAGTAAACACATCGAAACAACCTTCCCCAGCGGGGGTCACAACACAATGCAACCATTAACACATACATCAATGGAGGTCAAGCAGCCTTGGCAATGAACCCAACAGGGATCTATCCAGTGATACACACATCAGCGTAGGTCGGGCAACCCTGACAATGACAAACTATTGGCAGTAACTCTAACAGGATGAGGGAATATGTTATACACATCCTCAAATAGACAAAGCTTTATCCCCACAGATCTCTTGAATACGAGAGACGCATTTGGAAGATAAAGCCAGTGTCTAGGATTCGAGACTTTGGTGATAGCCTCAATGTCAACATCTTTGAAGACTTGGATCGCATGTCCAAGGCATCAGTGATTATCATCCCAATAGGATTAACTGATAATCATGCATCATACATTTGCATCATGTTGCTGCACATAGCATCATGTTTATCTTGTTGCATTTCAAGTGTCTAGGATTCTTTATCCTATCCATGCCTTGCGTTGCATGAATATGATAAAGAGGGGCATCTGTAGACAATCAAAATTTTTTGTACAACTATTACTAACATTGTAGGAGGGCAGAATTATCTTTCGGAGATAACCTTGGAAGACAGTTCACATCCATTCCGAATACTACCGAAAGATCAATCTCAACCCCAGACCACACATCGGGAGACTCATTTCCAACCCCAGAACACACACCGAGAGTATCATTTCCAACCTCGAAGATAACCCCGAGTTTCATCCTTGGCGATAACACCAAGGAATGTTGTTGCAGTTCCAGCGATGACTCCAGAAATGGTTGTTTCAAGTGTATGCAATCATCTTCAAGCTCAGACCTCCTGCCGAGGCACTCATACATCAGACGCGGATATAACACCGGGAAGACAGGCATCCATAAGATGACATTGTGGCATTCAACACTTGTAGTAGTCCAATCTCAAATGTAGCCCTAAGCAACGTCTGCTTTCAACTCAAATCGGTGATAACCCTGATGAGGAGTCATACGTCATCTTGCTACCTCAACACCTGTGCGTCGTCTCAACACTTCATACATACATACATACAAAAATGTCCTTTAAGAACCAGGAGTTCCAATCCTGAGTGACTATTACGCGTGGTAGCATAATGGATAGAATTTGAAGCTTGAAGACCATGGGCATGGTCCCCTCTTCCTGACTTCGTACAACCTCTATTCCATGTCATTGTGTAACTCTCGACATAAGCAGTCTGAAGAAGGTCGTATATACCTTGTTTGAATGCTCGGATTGAAGTTCTGCAAGTTTGAACAGACATTACAGTGCACGAGTGCACGTACTTTGAGACAACTGGACCCGCGAAACCCCGGGCAGCCGCAGGTGCATCTGCAGCTATCGCAGGTACACCTGCGGCTAGCAGTTCTATAAATATAGAGCTTGGGCTAGCCATTTTAAAAAAAAGGCAAGGAAGCCCTGTCTAATTTGCTTTATACACACCCTATATTGAGTGCTTGCTCTTTTTAAACACCTGTTAGCCCACATACAGTTATAAATTTATCAGCGGGAGCTGAGTGTTTATCCATTTAGAGTCATATAAGTCTGCATTGGCAGCCCATTGTAAGCCTTCTTACACTCTATAAAGCCTTTCTGTTCATATTTGCACACACTATTTTACACATTGACAGTCGTGTTGTGTACGTATGCCCGGACTTCGGTCCGTGATTTTCACTTTTGTTTGTATATATATACTTATATATATGTATATATTTTTATACGGACTAACATTATCGAGTTATGCCTCGATTGAGCCTAGACTTATGTATGGAGCGTTTATTTGCTTATATATATATATATATATATATATATATATATATATATATATATATATATACTTATATGTATAAACTGTTGTCGGACTATATACATGAGCTCAGATTTTATATACAGTGCGTTTAATTGCTTTTATATATATATATATATATATATATATATAATTATTTTCTTTTACATATCCGATGAGCACGGATTTTATAACCGATGCATTTCTTTGCTTATATATATATATATTTACATTTACATGGGGCTTGAAGTTTACTTATTGGCCTTTTCATTTCTTTATATTTAAATCTCGCACTGAATTTACTTCATGGCAGGTTGATAGCTTTTAAAGCTTTATTTACATTCAAGTCCCTTTGGAGTTTACTTGAGGGTGGTTGATAGCATTCTTGCTTTATTTATATTTCTAATCACCCATAGAGTTGCTTCGTGGTGGTGATCATGCACATATATATATATATATATATATATATATATATATATTTATAAACTTTATATATATATATATATATATATATATATATATATATATATATATATATATATAATCGCTATCGCTTTCTATACAAATTGCGTTATCATATGAGCCTAGGAATCATGTGATCACAGATTGATCTCTCAATCTAGATTCGATTCAATGATGGACTTTTTTCAAATTTATGGCAGTACGTGTACATTATTTACGATGTCTGAATTTCCTTGGATAGCTGTCATGCCCATAAGGAGTTTGGCACTGTTGTATATTATTTTCATGAAGATGTCTGACATCTCAAAAATAAAAGAAAACAAGCCGAACATTTAATAATAAAATGGAAGTACGAAAAGGTCTCAATTCTTATTAAGCATAGGGTTTGAAAAACCTCTTTTACAAAACTTCATTGCTATATCTTGGTTAAAACTAAATTTTTCTATAAAATTCAATGGTGTCGATGTCTACATCATCGATATTGTCCACCTGATGTAATTCCTCCTGAGTCACTGGATCTCTATCTACTGTGGATGTCGGTATATCAAGGGAGGATCTCGCACTTGGAAAAAGCCATATGGGTCACTCGAGGGGCCAGTGTCGAGTGGAAGGATCAAAAGTATCTACCTTTGAAGGATCTCTGCCCAAATGCCGAATGAAAAGATGTGTCTGGTCTAGCTACTGCGTCAATCTGTCAATCTGTGTCACATGAGTCGGATCTCTGACACATGCTAGCTAATCCGTCATCATCACGGATCCTGGAACCATATCCCCCAAAAACTGTGTGGCGCGGGTCTGAGCTCCAATAGTACTAGGGATCCACTAATGCTAGAACATCTCCTAAGACCAGGGGCCCTCTGATAATGTAAAATTGTCAATCCCCATCAATGGGATGTCAATGACGGGTGACTGCGAAACAGGTAAATAACGTCTGGCAGGAGGCAAGATCGGCATACGGATCTCTCCTGTAGTGCTCCTGATAGCACGCTCTCCTAAATAGAGCTCACATCCTCCATCTGTGAAGAGAGGAATCCTCCAGTCGGGTACCCATCCTCAAATCCAACTCCCAAATGCTATACAGAGTAGGGAATACATGTGATGACATCCACTGTCAACAACTCCAGCTGTAGGCGACAATGAGTGAAACCCTTAGTAACAGGGACCTCCGCCAGTATGGAATGATGCCATCTCCGTCCTCGTGGATAGGTGTCTAAACCTAACACGCTCACAGGACACAAACATGTAAGCCTCTCATAGGCCCAAAACTACGAACACAAAGGCAATATCTGCTGTCAGTCAACACTCTTAACCTTTACACAGGAAAAGATAAGAGAAACACTCACCAGCAGAAACGGGTAGAATCCTAACCACGCCTCGGTCAAGCCCTGCGATCGCATGCACATTCCCTTGAGGAAGTAGGCAAAGGTATAGGAACCCTAATCATACTCTCCTATATGGTCCACGTGTTGAGTGGCGCTGATCAAAGTGAAGGACACCGTAGAGGAATTATCTGCTATGAAGCAACCCCTAATGATCATCAGGAAAAATCGCTGAAGAATGCGATCCCTGACTCTCACATCATCGGGTATGGGCTCACTCAACAGCCCGCTCATAGAATCTACGCTCAAAGGACCCATACGAACAGTCTTGCCCTTGAGCGCCTCCGCCAGAACTCCCAACAAGGATCTGACGGCAGTAGGGGTAATATCCGCCGTACAAGGCACTGGATCCCCTCCAAACTCCATACCTATGATAAACCGCAAATCCATCAGTGTCATCATCACCTTACAGTCCAGCAAATTGAGTGACTGAGTCTGGTGAAACCACCGCTCAGAAATTGCCCTGAGGTAACCCCAGGGACAACGACGAGGAAGAATGGAAAAGAACATCCCAAATCCCCAGCCATGTACAATTGCTCTGTAGTCATCTTGCAAAGCCTAATACATAGAGTGGATGTTAAACCAGTTCCCTCGAGGTTGTGTGAAGCAGGGAACCTACATTAAATACAGATCAACATCAAAATCCTTGACTCCTCATTAATAGGAAATAAGGAATATTAAAGATCTAACTTCATACCTCGTTTGCATGCAGGTATACTGAAGGATGCCTACTCAAGTCACCTAGAAGATCTGGGATCATCACTTGAATACCTGGCAATTCCCTTCGGGTACATCCTCAATCGGTACATCCTCATCCTCGTCCTCGACATTCTGCACTTCAACCCGAATAGGATGTATCACCGCCTCCACCAAACGACGAGGTTGTCTGACAGACAGGCATTGAGGCTCTTCAGAAGCCCTCCTCCGTACACCAGAAGTAGTCCTACAGGAACTACTTGGCTTATCCGGATCCATAGTATCTGGACAACAAATCTCCAAATCACCTCAGACAGGGTGCGGTAAATTATTACTTGGAGCTTTTCAAAATGCATTTTATGATTACATGCATGCATGCATTATTTTAACATACGTCTACAGTAGAGTTAAAAATGCATGACTATCCAATACCTACATTTTGGAAATTTTTGCCATAGCCCCCTTTGTAAATGGGACTATCCACATACACATAGGCATGACTAGGTGGCCATTTAGTAGCACACCTGTACACAGTCATATACATTCTACATGCATTATAATCACAGTAAAAAATCAATAAGTGTAGTCTAATTACCATGATTGTTTTTCTTTTCAACCTTTACTCATTTGTCCTCAGATAGGATAAGAAATGATAGTAAAAGGTGCCAATTTGACTGTTTCAAAGGTTAATTTTTTTCACATCATTATGTTCAGCTTGGTTTAATACTAACATTTGCTATGTTGAATATTTTTTATCAAGTCATATCAGCATGCATATTCACTACTATGTGTCTAAATGCATTTCATGTGATAAGTCATTTTCCAACAAATAGAAATTGGGAAAAAATACATTTATATGTTACCAGGATAGTGAAGAACTCTTGTACGGTGATAGAATATGCAGAAAGATGCCCGAACTCAGCAGATCTGAAGAAGAACTCTTAGATTTCCTTCGCAGCGTAGCTTGAAAATGACTTATAAAAGAAATCGTTGGGCTTTACATAGCTACGGTTGGCCGCAGGCCTACCTGCGGCTACTGCAGATATACCTACGGCACTCCTATATTGGTCCCACACCTCCGGCTCACTCCAGTTAGAGTTGCAAAGGAGGTCTCATAAGCTGAAAAGGCCAAATAAGGAATAAAAATTCTACGCGATTTAGCGGAATAACCTGAAATCCTTGTTTCGTACGGGTCAAAATTGAATTCCCGCCATCTCATTGGTATTCGCTTAAATGCAGGGTATACTATACCGATAAGCTCAGCTTTCACAGATCATGCTCGGAAATACCTCATAAAGGTCTGATGTCGTCATTTCAGGGTCACAACCCTAAACCTCCCCGGCGGGGGTTACAACACCAAGCTACGAGATGCTAAACCTCCCTGGCGAGGGTCACAACGCACATCTTTCAAGCATCCAAGTATCCCCAGCGGGGGTCACAATGCACATCTTTCAAGCATCCAAGTATCACCGGCGTGGGTCACAACGCACATCTTTCAATCATCCAAGTATTCCCCGGTGGGGGTTACAACGCAATGCAACCATTGATACACACATCAATGAAGGTCAAGCAACCTTGACGTCATGTCAGCCGATGGCAGGTAAACCCATCGAAGCAATCTATCCAAGTATCCCCGACGGGGGTTTACAACGCACTGCGACCATTGACACATACATCAATGAAGGTCAAACAACCTTGACAATGCACCCAGCAGGGATCTATCCGGTGATACACACATCAACGAAGGTCAGGCAACCCTGACGGTGACTGACCGTTGGCAGTAACTCTAACAGAATGAGGGAATATGTTATATACATCCTCAAACAGACAAAGCTTTATCCCCACAGATCTCTTATACACAAGAGGTACCTCTATGGAATATAAGCCAGTGTCTAGGATTCAAGACTTTGGTGATAGCCCCAACGTCAACATCCTTGAAGACTTGGATCGTATGTCTAAGACATCACTGATTGTCATCCTAACAGAATTACCTGACAATCATGCATCATACATTTGCATCATGTTGCTGCATATAACATCATGTTTACCTTACGTGCATTTCAAGTGTCTAGGATTCTTTATCCTATCCATACCTTGCATTGAATTAATATGATAAAGAGGGTCATCTGTAGACACTCGAAATTTTATACACGCCTGTTACTAACATTGCAGGAGGGCAGATTCGTCTTTCGGAGATAACCCTGGAAGACAGCTTACATCCATTCCGGATACTACTGGAAGTTTAAGTTCAAAACCCGGGACACACACCGGGAATATCATTTTCAAACCCGGAACACACACCAAAAGGATCATTTCCAACCTCGGAGATAACCCCGAGTTTCATCCTTGGGGATAACCCCAAGGAGTGCTATTGCAGTTCCAGCAATAACTCCAGAAATGCTTATTTCAAATACATGCTATCAGCTTCAAGCTTAATCCTCCCATCGAGGCACTCATACCTCAGACCCGGAGCTAACACCGGGAAAACAGGTTCTCCCATAGATTACCTTGCGACATTCAAACACTTGCAGTAGTCCAATCTCAGATGTAACCCTGAGCAACGTCTACTTTCAGCTCAAATCGGCGATAACCCCGATGAGGAGTCAAACATCATCTTACCGCCTCAATGCTCTCTCTCACAAGATGATATCGCAGCATACCAAAAAGCAGTCCAATCTCAGATATAACCCTGAGCAACGTCTACTTTCAACTCAAATCGGCGATAACCCCGACAAAGAGTCAAACATCATCTTGCCCCCTTCAACACCTGCACGTCGTCTCAACACTTCATACATACATACATCCAACAATATCCCACAAGAACTGATGTGTTTCAATCCCGAATGACTATTATGCGTGGCAGTACCTTAGATAGAATTTGAAGCTTGAAGACCATGGGCATGGACCCCTCTTCCTAACTTCGTATAACCTCTAATCCATGTAATTGCATAACTCTCGACACAAGCGGTCCGAAGAAGGTCATATATACCTCGTTCGGATGTTCGGATTGAAGTTCTGCAAGTTTGAGCGGACATTACAGTGCATGAGTGCACGTACTTCAAGACAACGAGACCCGCAAGGCCCGAATGCACCACGACCAGCTGAAGGTATAACCGCGGCTGCCGCAGGTGTACCTGCGACCATCAGTATATAAATATACCTTAGGCCAGCCATTTTGAAAAAAGGAAGGAGAAAGAAAAGGCGAGGAAGCCCTGTCCAATTTACTCTGTATACACCCATGTTTAGTGTTTCCTCAGTATAAACACCTGTTAGCTCACATATAGCTACACTTTTATCCTATGGGAGCTGAGTGTTTATCCACATAGAGTCATAGAAGTCTACTTTGGTAGCCAACTTAAATCTTTCATATATTTTATAAAGCCTTCTTTCCATATTAGCACACACTGTTATACACATTGAGAGTCGTGTAGTGTGTGTTTTCTGGCCTTCGGTCCGTGGTTTTCATTTGTGTATATATATATATATATATATATATATATATATATTTTGTATATGGACTAACATTATCGAGTTATGCCTCGATTGAGCCTAGACTTAGGTCTGGAGCGTTTACTTGTTTTTTGTATATATATATATATACTTATATATATAAATTGTGGTCAAACTCTGTCTGATGAGCCTAGACTTATCTGGAACGTTTCTCTACTTTTGTATATATATATATATATATATATATATATATATATATATTGTTATCGGACATATCTCGATGAGCACGGATTTTATATCTAGAGCATTTACCTGCTTTTATATATATATAATTGTTGTCGGACATACCCTATGAGCCCGGATTTACATCCTGCATATGCGTTCTTATTATATATATATATATTAACATTTACGTCTTTCCGGAGTTTATTTAAGTGGCGATTGATTGCTTTTTACAAACTTTATTTACATTTCGTCCACCTTTGAGTTTACTTAAATGGCGATTGATTGCTTTTACAGCTTTATTTACATTTCGTCCCACCCGAAGTTTACTTCGTGGTTGTTGATCATGTCCATATATATATATATATTTACCGCTTTTATATATTTACATTTCTGATCCCCCATGGAGTTGCTTCGTGGTGGTTGATCATATCTTTATATATATATTTACTGCTTTTATATATATAACTGCTTACTACTTTCCATATAAACTGTAGTATCATGTGAGCCTAGGAATCATGTGATCACAGATTCAGTCTACAGAATCTAGATTCGGTTCCCATGATGGACATTTTTCAGCTGTCAGCAGCTTGTACATTATTTATAATGTCTGAATTTTCTTGGATGGTTGTCATGCCCATGAGGAGTTTGGCACTGTAGTATATTATTTTCTCGAAGATGCTTCGCATCTCGAAAATAAAAGCAAACAAGCCGAACATTTAATAATAAAATGGAAGTATCAAAGGCCTCAATTACTATTAAGCACAGGGTTTGAAAAACCTCTTTTTACAAAACTTCATTGCTATATCTTGTTTAAAATTGAATTTTTCTATAAATTCAAACCCTATGTATATAGGTGCGAACGAGGTATAGCACTACTTCCAAATAATTGCACATTGATCCACACACATATACACACATTCATATAATAATTTCTTTAAAAAGTGGCGGTTACCGTGGCAACACGGATGTCGGGGGGTGCCTAACACCTTCCCTCTGCATAATCAAGCCCCCGGACCTAAATGAATCTCGGTTTCACAGACCCGTTTAACAGTGTCACATCACTGGGTCAATGTGCAAACCTTTTCGGTTTGGTTGGTGCAACCAGTTAAATACACCAACTGGCAACTCTTAAAGTCAAATCGTCGACATTATACATGTCGGACCTTTTTCACTTGTTTTTTTCAAACAAATCTCACATTAACATGAGAACACCAAAGAACAAGTAACGAAAAGGGACACTAAAAATCCCGACGTCGACACTCAAGACATAGTTCATGGTCTTAAAGACCCTCACATATAAATCTTGAATTTGTTTTCTATTCTTGATTCGTAGAACAAGTTTTCTAATATTCAGTATTCATTGTTTAACCTTATGTGGTTGCCATTATCATTCTTCATATTAGTGAGCAATTGTTTGCTCACTCTTTCATTTAAACACTATAGCTAAAGTTGGAAAGTCGATGAGCCATCTTCCAGTAAAGGAAAGGGCAAGATGTCCAAGTGATGAAGATTTATGTGAATTTATTTAAATGAATTACATTATAAGACTATTGTTATTTTGTGATGAATTTCGCAAACTTATGTAATAGTTTAAGGTTAGATTACCTGGGAATGTTTTAAGTTGATATAACCCTTTAATGGGGAAGATATTTATTTAGGTTAATTAAGTTATGTCTTTATTCTTGTTTATGGGTAGTTAGATGTAAATATTTTTGAAATTGAGCACCAAAACCTGTGGGGAATGAAGTACCCGAATTTGGGGGTGTCGCAATTTTTGTCTTAGCCAAAAAAAATAGCATAGATATATGAATAACGATATTATTTTTAAATATCATTTGTTCAATCACATGATCCAATGTTTTTCAAGAAGACAGAAGTGCAAACATCAGCACCAAATCAATAAATTTTGAAAATCTAGCAGAGCTATAAGATTTAGAAAATTCATGTTTCTCCATCAACTTCAATATCTACTCCATTGCTTCATTCTATTAATCTTTAACACCATCAATGCTCACTATACAAAAATTTCTTAATTCATAATATATAAGATATATATTCCCAATATAATTCATCGAACTTATCACACCTTGGAGGTTTAGGAACTTACCACAGTAATATGAGTTTAGGAGCTTGTCCTAGCAATACTTAGTCCAAGAACCAATCAGGGACTGTCCATATGCTTAGGGGCTCAAAAATATGCATACGACTATGAGTCATAAACATACCATAAGCATGAGTTTTAAGAACTCGCGCCTAATCTTAATATTCTTTAACTTACTCTTAATAGCCTCTAACTATCAGATATAAATATGAGAAAATAATCACCTTAACACCATAAGTATATTGATAGCGCGACACCGACATTCCAATGATTATCACTATGAGGAACCGAGCGTGAGCACAAAGCCTCCGCCCATACAAAGGTTTGTACAACTCAGCTCTCACACGAGTCCATAATTAAAATCACATACCTAACTTTATCTTACTCTTAACTTGTTCTTTGCTCGATACGAAGTTATTGTATCTCATCATTTACAACTCCTCATGAGTTTATCTCGTACCATTTATCTGTATAACATCAAGATATAATCACTTAGTCATTACAGACCATCTATCATTTCATAACTCAATCTGATCACATGGTGATCCTATTCTTCCATCAATTTTCCTTATGATTCATCCTATTTTTGATTGTTTTAATATTTTACAACCTTCTTTCCTTTCTTTTTAATCACAGTCGTTTGATTATTCGAATCAGATGTTCATTAAACCTCTGGCTCTTTAAGTTCTTCTTTGAACCTATCATATTATCTTAACTTGTTTCACATGAATTTCTTGAATTCATCAACTAAACTACATGTGAGTTCATTTTCGCTATGTTTAACATATTTATTGTAACAATCTGGAATTTGAAATTGTAATTTTAAATGTTTATTGAATTATATAAATATTTATTTGAGGTGTTTATTGTTGATTAAATATTTATTGATGTGATGGTTGTTAACAAATATTTATGAATCTAAATTTATTAGATAGTGTTCTAAATTAAATTAATTTATACTTTAGAGAGTTGTAACATAACGTGAGATGTTATATTGTTGTGTTGATTTAATAATTTAAATGGTATATTAAATTATTAAATAAAATTATAATGAAATTATAATTTTGTGTTATTTATTTAAATGGTATATTTATTTAAAATATAGTGGGTATAATTAATCTATTTGATTAATGTTGGATATAGAAATCTAAATAAATAAGATGTAATTATAAATTATAAACTAAATTGTTTATTAAAATAATTAAAGTAGTTTTAAATTGATTTAACCTAAATAAGGCTTAAATATATTAAGTATTTAAATTTTAAAGGGTTTTGCCAAACAAAGCCTTATGGCTTTTGGATTATTAATTTTTGAATTTTGAATTATAAATAAAGTAAATTGTAATATCCCGAGTATTTATGATAATGATCCTTAGAAAAGAAAATGAATGGGTTAAAGAATATATAATATTTGATATGTGACTGTGTTTAATTATAGGTAATGTAATAAAACCTAAAAGTTGTTGAAGAAATGAATGAGGTATATATATATATATATATATATATATATATATATATATGTGTGTGTGTGTGTGTGTGTGTGTGTGTGTGTATGTGTGTGTGTGTGTAAAACTTTTTGCTAAGTTATCGTGTTGAAGTTATTCAACGATAATTGTGAAAGAATTTTTGTGAAAACCTTAGTAAGGTAGGGTTTCGGTGATTCCGAGGACGGAATTCTTATAAGGAGGGAAGGATGTGACAACCCGAATTTTTATAAGTTATTAAAATAGGAATTTAATAATTAAAATGCTTATTATGAGATGTTTTGAGTTTGAGTATGTATATATATGTGCTATATATATTTTGAAATATGTGATCTGGTATGAAGAGAAATATATATTCATATATTGGGAAAGTGAGGTTTAATAGTTAAGTTAACTATTGAAGGGATTAAATGAATTTTGTAATTAATTTTAAATATTTATTAAATTAAATAAATATTTTAAATAATTTATGTATTGAGAAAAATAAATAATTTATGAAATTGTGGTATAATAATTTAGTTACGTGTGTGTGATACTTAAATTAAAGCAAAGGTAAATTTTATTCTTTGAAGATTTAATTTAATAAATTAATTAAATTAAATGAGTTGTTTAATATTAAAGAAAATAAGTAAATTATATAAAGCGATGTTTAAGTCTAATTTATTAATTAAATTAGATATATAATTATTTATTAATCATCAGAATAATTATAATAAAAATTATAATTATTATAATTATTATAATGGTAAGCTATTTAAATTGGTGGCAGGTGTGACAAATAAAAACTATATAATATAATACTATTAAAATAATCTAGTTGGGGGAATTGGTGCGTGGCCAAATAAAGCCTTGTGGCCTTCGGTCTAATTTAACTGACGCAAACCTTTGGGGTTGTGACCTGACGTACGTGGGGGTGAGGGAGGCCAGTTTTTTTTCCACGCATTCTATTTCTTGGCCTAAGGCTAACTAGATAATAGAGAATTAAAGAGAGCTTGGAAGAAAAGAGAAAAAAACACAGTGATATTGAGAGTTGGAGAAGAAGGGTTTTGGAAAAGGATTGCTATAAACTTTGATATCATACAATCAAAGGATTTAGGTATAATTTACCCCTAATTCTAATTCTAAGTCTTATAATTTTCTATTCTTTGAATTTGGGTTTTGTTGAATTATTGTACAAGAGGTTGTTTTTATGTATGTATAGTCTTGCAAAATCTGTTAATCATTATATATGATTGTTACTTGCTTGTTAAATACATGGAATTTGGGTTTATAGGGAGAAAAGTAAATAACAGTGTGTATGTTATAGAATATGGCTTAGAAAGTACAAAATTTCATGATCAATACGCTAAATGTATGTAAATAACAGTGGATTATGTTAGTATGTTAAGAAACGAAAGCGGCGTAGTTTGAATCATGTCAATTGGTTAAGAAACGAAGTCGTGGCGATCGAATTCGCTAAATGTGTTAAAACATGAAAATAGAGTATGAACATGTGTTTTGGGTCAAATTTTAGGTTGGTTAATGTTTTTATAAATTGTTAGAATTCTAATATGTTGTAGTTCTATGAATTACGAATCCATAGAATCGAAAACGGACTAATTTGGATGTGTATAACTCAAGTTATGAAGATTAGTAGGAGAAAAAAGGTCAAAAATCGCTAAGAACTGTAGCTTCAGGTCTTGTTTTACGCTAACTGGGCGCAATGCTACTGTGTGTCTAAGTCATTTGGGGCACAAATTGCTATGCCCAAAGGCTTAATTAGTATTGCTTGCGTCCAAACTATATCAGGTGTGACTGTTTTGACCTGTTTTAATAAAATAGGCATAACGTTTTCATATGAACTCTGATTAAGGTTATTCAAGATGATCTGGAACGAGGACGAATAGACCTACAACGTTTATTCTTGAATTTTTTCAATTTGAGGTTTGGACCAGGGGTAAAAATGGTCATCTTTAGGACTATTATGTTTTTGGAGGCAATCAGAGGGCGTCGGGCATGCACGTATGCAAGTGTAGTGCTCTTGAAGATAAAAGATGTAGTTCTAAGTTATAGAACATGAATATTATGAAGTATAATGATGCTTAACATTAATAAATAATATATTAGATAAGTTGTATACGTATACTAAGCACACACAAGAGAGACAAATTAGACGTGTGACGAATAAATGTCGAAACGTCGTGATAAGTGTTAATGAACATAAAAAGTGATTTAAATCAAATGAAATGAATATTATAAGATATTGAATAGGGTTAATATAAAACGAATAAGTAGTCCTAACAAGACTTAAACACTTGAATGAACTTCGAATATGAAATATAGTGAAATATAAGTCGAAAGTTAACACAATCAAATTGAACATTGTGTATTTATGATAGGAAGGGTTATGAGACATAAATTAAAGTTTATATTACAACTACTATGCGGTTCTATGTGACTAATAGTTGATGTGTATGATTATATAATTGTGTAGGGAACGTAAAGTGCAGATAACTGTAAGTTGTTAAACTATTATTGGTAAACAACGTTAAAGGCAAGTCTTTCAGTTCCTATTTGCTATGTGAATTTGATTGTTTTAAATCTTTATTGAAAAGGGCATGATGTGTTATATATATGTTGAATGTATGAAATGTTAAAGTCAACTTATGACTATATTGATTGAGTAAAGCATGCTGATTGAGTAAGGAACTCAATCTTTATACATCTTTATACTTGTTATATGAACTGTAACATGTATGTTATGTTAGTCCAATGTTTTATGAGATATTTGTTGAGCATGCTATTATGTGCTACGTGATGCATGAAAACTATTAGATTTTGCTGGGTTGTCGAGCTCAACCTTGCAAATAACCATTTTTGCAGGTTAAGGATTGAAGGTAATACTATGTGCTACTTGAATGACGTGGATCAGAAATAATATACGAAGATTAATATTTTAGCTAAAGTTGTTATTTCTTTATACCATGATTAAGATTCATGAGATGTACTAAATGTTTTATGATGTATAGTTTTATGTTGAGTTATAAAGCTAATGTTAGAGTTATCTGATATGTAAAGGTTATCGGATTGAAATGTAAAATTTTATATAATAACAGTGATAAAGCAGATAATAAAATAAGATTGATTCAAAGACATGTAGATGATAAAGGTTTTGATTCAGGGAATTAAGTAATAGGATAAAAAAAGTTTAAATTATTCCGCATTTTATAAAGTTTAACGTCGAATAATGATGTAAATCCGGAAGGTAGATGTGTTATTAACGACCAAAGTTGATAATGAAATTGTTTGAATTTTGGGGTTGTTACATATATAAAATAAATAAAATAATAAATATACTATATTTATAATCTATACGTTAATTTGTAACTGATATTACAACTAGTAGTAGTATTAAGGTTATATTAGTTTTTGTATTACTACGCATATCAGTTGGGTTTTGGCCATTTGCTAAGTTTGAGAGTTCAGAGAGAAACCTTGAGAGAATTGTGAAGAAGTTCTGAGTTTTCAAAGTAATTAGAAGTTGATTAGCAAGGATTTCTTAAGCAACAAAAGGTATTTGTTTTTTTTACATAACCTTAGTGTGTGTGTGTATATATATATATATGAGTTACGACAAATTTTGTTTATATTCTGTGAATTCTAATTCTTTCAAAATTGTTGTTATATAACTGAATTATGGTGGTTATATGTGATATAACGCTAGAGTTTATGTTTAAACAAGGAAATTGCATGTTAATTTCGGATAACAGTAGAAAAATAATGCCAGTGTATGTTTGTATGAATATTTTCTTATGTGGCTTATGAAAGTATCAATTTTGATGGTTAATTAGTATGCTAAACTGTAAATTGAGGCTTGATTATGCTAGTTCATTAAGAAACGAAGGTAACATAATTTGAACGAACCAATTTGGAGAAGAATTGTGTTTACAGTGTGAATTTTTGTGAAGGAGTTCAAAAATAGAGTTTTATATGAAAATATTGTATTTGAGGAAATTAAACTAGTATAATTGTTGTTAAATTGTTCTATGTTGAGGAATATGTTGGCAAACATGTTTATGATGGTTTTGTATCAATTGTACGTGTTAATATTACTGTTTTGATTAACTAAATTCTTTTATTCTTAATCTTTATTCGAGCAAGCTCTAATTATAATGTTATCCAAGCAAGTTTTGTATTCTAATCATGTTTGAGTTATTCTAACTTGTTTATAACTAAGCAAGTTTCTTAAGTTCTATTTCATTATAATGGATATAATTCCTTGAACTCTCGTCCCTAATATTGAGCTATTTATTTTAAAATTTCTATGCACAAGTTATTATCATGTTAAGCAAGTTTTTCGTTTTAAGCTTGCTATCAGTTATTGTATGTTCAGTAATTTCATTTCTAATTTTATAAGACCATAGCCTTAGCTTAATATTGTCCAAGCAAGGTACGTTATGATTATTCGATGTTTATGCTATTAGTTTATTCCTAAAGCATGATCTTAATTTATAATGTTGCGGCTATGATTATTCCAAGCATGACATTATCAATATTGTATTCAACTAATCCTTAGTTGATGACCGTTGAATTCTAAATTACCCTTGAAGTGTATCCAAACCAAGCTTACTTTGATGCGGACATGTACTCTAAATACTGAGATGAGCAACCCTATTATTAGGGGATAATTTACGCTTAGCGTTGAAATATTTGTGCATAATACATTGTACGAAGGGCTGATCCCCCTAAGTACGAGGAGTCCTTATAGTCTTATGACTCTTAAAGTTGAAGTTAAAAGATTACTTGCAACTGTGGACATAGTTCGTAGTCTTATGACCCTCAGATATATATTCCAGATTTTGATTCAAGTCTTTGGTTATCATTGATAGAGTACTATTCAGTATTGATGAGCCTATTAATTGGCAATTATTATATTCTTGTTGATTCATTGCTATATCTAGTGAGCAATTTTTTTGCTCACTCTTACATAAATATTATTATTGCAGCTAAAGTTGAGAAGGTAGATGAACCTACAACTAGCAAAGGAAAGGGAAAAATGTACAAGTGATGAAGACTTGTAATTTTCATTTAATTTTATGAGGATAGACTTTTATTTAATAATGTGATGTAATAATTTTATTTCCTCACTTATATGATGTTAAGGTTAGACAACCTGGGATTTTTTGGATTTAATGATGTAACCCTTTTAAAGGGAGGATTTATGATTTATTTCTATTATATTTGGGTAGATTGTATGAATGAATAGATAGTGAACACCAAGTCTTGTGGGAATGAAGTACCTAGATTTGGGGGTGTCACATTCATTGTATAGACATTGTCTAAAACACTTTTCATCTTCGTTACTGGAGTCAGGAGACTATTAATCCTCATCTTCTAGATATTCCAATATTCTTCTTTGAGTCTTTTCATATATATTTTAATCTCTCCTTTATGAATTTTATTTCTTATCACTTAAACTCTATCTGAGTTTATCCTTTATCATCTTTACTTTCCCTCTCTAAGGTTATATCCTAAGGTACTCTTACCTATGGTTTATAACTTACTGCCTTGATACCAACCTATAACGCCCCCAAATCTAGATATTTGTTACCTCGGACATGGTGAGTCACGATACTACCTTCGTCTAACTATTAACAACTTTCATTCCCAATTTAATGAATACAATTTAACTTTGATACTAATCAATATATTAATTCTTTTTTATTTCCGGGATCTATGAATTGATCCCAAAACCTTCTTAAGTTAATTCCCAGTCTGGGTCATTAACCATTCTTGTCTTTAAATCATATTCAATGTTATACTTAATAAGATGCGAAAAATAATTAAAACTTTTTTGAATTCTTTATTCATTTCTCTGGATCACAACCTTCATCATTAATATATCTCTAAATAAAATTTATTCAATGCTTTGATTCATCAGAGTTACCTTATGAAATTTACATCTTAATTCGATGTTCTTTATATGTCGAATTGTTCGACTTTACAACTCTATAAGATTTAAACAACTATCAAGTAAATCATCAAAAACATGGTTCAAAATCCTAACTTCAAGTAAAAAAAATCAATCTTCTTGTGATACTATTGAACTTTATCAATCAAGTAGCACGTAACTTTACCATGAGTCCTTAACATGCAAAAGTGGTTATTTGTATGGGTTAGGTCGACAGCCTTGCAATTCTAACATTTTTCATGCATCAAATAACACATAATAACATATGCATTTTATAAAATCATAATCAGTTAAGTGAAATATGCATGCTGCTTCTCACATAGCAAGTATAGAGATTATCTTCTAAAACACAATCCTAGATTTACTTTCAATCCCATACATATCTCATAGACATTTCCATGTTTCATGGCATAACATAATTCATTTCATACATATCTCATATGCATTCCATATGTAATTTAACATTCCATATCATGTCATAAATTAATCAATTGTTATCAATTTTATATAACAAATAGGAACTGAAAGACTTATCCGGCTCGTAGATTATCAACTATAACTTAACTGCTTATAGCTATCTGCACTTCGTATATTTCTACACAATTGTATAATCATGAATTCATACCCATCAGTCATATACGTTCATATATTCTCAATGTAATAAAAAAATTTACATTGTTTCATTTCATTTCTTTAATATACTCTTAGGATAGCTATGTTGCTAGTCCATTCCACTCTCATGGTTATTCTTTCGAAATAATCATATTTCATCTTTTATGGTCTTTAAGGAATATATATAGATATGCTCTAAAGTCTAGACAGTTAATGTGACGCCCCCAAAACAGGTATACATCACCCATCTTGATTCGCCAGATACATGGTACATAAATCAAATATAAACTTCTTTTATACAACTGTCGTGCAAAATACGACAAAACATTGCTGAGAGTTTAAACAAAAATATTGCCTTCAAGACAATATCCACTCTCAATGGAGTCCTCATTACAATTATTATCACACTATTTCACAGAATAGTGAGGACTACTAAAGCCACTTATCCTAGACCATCACTCCATTTCCCTACTCGTCCCAACTATATTCTCATTTCTTGAAGAGAACAATGAAAGAAAAGGGTGAGATCAACTAGCCCAGTAAGAAATATTATGACTAAGATAATGCAAAATAAATTATCCTTAGCCTTCAACAGTATAATATTGATACAATAAACATCAAGTTTAACTGTAGCGGAATAAGCAATCCATTAGAAGAGTCAAGTAGAACATAATGTCTACTATCTCCTCTATATTAAAAGTCCATCATTAATATTGCGTCCTCATCAACAGTTCTTTGTTATACCCAAGACAAAAAGAACTCTCATCACCTGTCTTCACCTAAACCACCAAAGATTATAGTTAAATACACAATTCATATTTATAATCATTTAAATCAACAGTTTCTCCTTTCCACAAAGGCTTAATAGAACGTTTACTCAATATCCTAACCCCAAAGGCTAAAGATATTCAAATGTAATAACAATGATCATACCAATCAGTTGTCTACCTTTGCACTACGGGCCAAAGATATTCAACTATAAAACCAATGGTCATGATCATACCAATTAATTGTCTGTCAGTGCACTACGGCCAAAGACATTCAATTGTTAACTAATGGTCATGATCCTGCCAATCACATCATCGAATTATCCATGCACTACGGGCCAAGGATATTCGTTATTATCACCAGTGGTTATGATCATGTCATACATCTTCCATCTTTTGCACGTAAGCCAAAGATATACAACTATAAAACCAATAATCAACAGTCCATCTTTGTACGTAAGCCAAAGATATACAACTGTAAAACCAATAATCAACAGTCCATCTATGCACGTAAGCCAAAGATGACTTTCATCACAATATAAACATGAGGATGATGACAATGATATAAACATTAATCAAACGAAATCAAGGATAAATATTAAAGACTTTAAATTTATCCATAGTTTAAAAATATCCAAATTGTCAACATGATACTGCTTTGTGGAGTAAAATTCAAGAATAATATTCACGTACCAAAAATAATTTGGACAGAAAAGAAATATATTTTTTGGGTGAATAGTACCCCGTAAATAGTACTTTGGGAATAGTACCCCCGACACAAAAAGTGTCCTGAATACCCGACTGAAAGATACTAGAGTGAATAGTAATCGGGTGAATAGTAACTATGAATAATAACTCGTGAATAGTACTCCGGTACGAAAAGTGCCCCGAATACCCCAGTGAATAATACTAGAGTGAATAGTAACTGGGTGAATAGTAACTCGTAAAAGAAAAATACCAAAAAAAATGATATTCCATGACGATTACAAAAGGAATGATATCTCATATGAGTATAATAGAATATACGAAACTGCAAATGGATTTTCACCCGCCATACGATAATCCACGTGAAATGATCATTTCCATAATTTAATAAAGAATAAATACGAAGGATCATTCACCATGCATGCGGTAATCCACATAGACAAGTTATTCGAACAGAATAATAAAGAATGGAATAACAAAAGAATTCACCAGGCATGTGATAGACCGCACAGACAGGTTATTCCAATAAAATAATAAAGAATGGAACCAGGCCATGCGTAATCCGCATAGACAAGATATTCCAACAGAATAATAAAGAATGGAACCGTGTCATGCGTAATCCGCACGCATGTGATATTCCAATGTAATAATAAAGAATGGAACCAGTCATGCGTAATCCGCATTTACAGGATATTCCAACATAATAATAAAGAATGGAATAACAACGAAATTCACTGTGCATGCGATAGTCCGCACAGACAGGTTATTCCAACAGAATAATAAAGAATAGAATAACAGAAGAATTTCACCATGTATGCGGTACTTTGCATAGACAGGTTATTCCAACATAATAATAAAGAATGGAATAACAACCCTTATGAGTATTGAAAAAAAATAACTCTCTTCATGAATACGAAAGAATAATACCCCTTACCTTAAAAGAAAACTAGATACTGGAATAGTGAGGTAGCAAACTTCTCTTCTTCTTTCTCTCTACAATTTCTCTCTATAACAATTGCTCCATAGCTTTAGTGAATTGGTGAGAAATGAAGGAAGAATGAGCTTCTATTTATAAGAAAATATAGTTTCAATAATTACATGTTTTGGGGCTCTAAATATTATAGTATAATACATCCCACTTTTTCTTCATTTTTAATTTAGTCCTGAAAGTATTATCAAACTTGAACCACCTCCCCTAATAGTAAATCATGTGAATCAATAGTAAATAATGTGACTCAATAGTTCTAAACATGTGAAAAAATTAATTATAGTATATTACCTTCATCTATACCTCCATTTTTAATTTAGTCATTCAAGGATTATCAATCTTGCACCAACTCCCCTAATAGTAAATCATGTGAATCAATAGTACACACACGTGAACACATAGTTATAAGCATGTGAATTAATAGCAATTAATTGCTAATTTTTCCGGTGAATTACTCGATTGGTCAATATAACCTCCAGACATTAATTATTATCGAAATAAATGTCAATTTTCACTAACACTAATAATTCCAACACAATGGAACTATCAATTTCATTTTTAATCAACACGAACTTATTCATCATTAATATTATAATTCACAATATTTAACAACCAGGTCATTCCCAGGAAAGAGGGGGCTTTTCGATAAGGATTTCTCCCTATTGGCGCACAATTAGGTGACTAAACCTCTCCTTGACAGAACTTCTAGACATTGTCAATATTGCAAATAATTATATGAATGACTTTGTCGTCTCAATTATTGATTTAATAATATAACATATTATATAGATGATACTGTGATAATAATTGAAACAATAATATGAGAGATATGATGCAGCAATAATTGTAGCAATAATTGAGTATAACTGAGTGACTTTTCACGTAAGCATCAATAATCAATACCGTGTGCTACTATACAACCACGCATATTACTGTACTTTTACTACCGAGTAGTTCAACAGTTTAACGGTAACACTTTCGCCGTTATTTTTATAAAAAGATAATTCTGTCATTTTCTTACTACGACAATACTTCCGTTGTGGGGTCCACCAATGATTGTGCCATCGTACGGATATTCCCCGAGAAAAAGAATATTCCCCGACCAAACGAATATTTTATAACAACTTGCATACTTTGCAAAAAAATTCACATATCACCCTTAACTTTAACCTTTTATCAATTTAATCATTTACGAAATAAAATAATAATTATAAGAAAATTGAATACATTCATTTCATAAAATTCGAGGTCTTACAATCTCCCCTCCTTATGAAATTTCGCCCTCGAAATTTACGTACGTACCTGGTATGTCAAAGAGGTGAGGATACCTTGACTTCATTTTAGATTCTAACTCTTGAGGTATAACCTTTGAGTGTCGAATATGATCCTTCTTATCCAAGATTTTAACACGTATCTCCTCATACGTTAAATCTTTTGCTATTTCGTCTAGTTCCAATTCAATAATGTGATTCGGGTCGTCCACATATTTACGTAACATCGATACGTAAAAAAAACGTTATGAACACGCGACATACTTGGCGGTAAGGCGAGTTTATAGGCCACAGTTCCTACTCGATCGAGGATTTCAAATAGGCCAATTAAATCGAGGGTTGAGATTTCCTCTCTTCATCGACTCTTGCTTCTAGAATAACGCCCTCTTAAACCTTCTTCTTCACATTCATCAGCTCCGGGTGTGTAGCTTAAGCGACCTTTAACTTTATCGATTAAAGTCGATTCTAATCGTATATTCGTTATCTTCACGTGGGTCCCTAAAGTCTTTAACTCTATCTTCATCATTTATAAGTTATACAAAATGGGTTTTTGTGTAAACAACATCACACTCGTAAACGCATACGATCTTCTACTCAACGTGTCAGCTACCACGTTCGCTCTTCCACGATGGTATTGAATGGTATAGTCGTAATCTTCAACAGCTCGAGCCAACGTCCTTGGTGCATGATACATTTGTTTTGGTTGAAAAAATATTTAAGGGTTTTAGAAATGGGTTTTGTACTAGGGTCAATACAAAATTCGATTTCACGCTCTAGGGTTAGGCTAAGAAGTCTTCAAGAATATGCCAAGAAATTTATTAAAAATAGAAATATCATTCAAAACTGTGACTCTCATCCAAGACTTGGATAGTACGTCACATTGATACCTATCAACTTGCCACCATTATTCACGGCTTCCCCTACAGAAAGTCTGGCTTCGGTGCATTCCACACAACGAAGTCACAAGCGAAAGGCTCGGGGCTCTTTACTTATGACTTGATATGACAATGATTGACTTTAGTGGTTTGGTTGCTTAAATTAACATAATAGGTTGGTTAGGAATATGAAAGCTAACAACCTTATGAAAAGTTTGATGAGTAATTAACCAATCGATTCCTAAAATCACATCAAAGAAAGTATTTTCAAAGAGATAAGATCGATAGGTAACGTGAAAGTGTCGATTTGAATCAAATAAGATTTATAAACAGTGGAGGTAACAAAGGTTTTTCCTAACGAAGTTTCAATCTATAAGTCAAAGTTTAACTTCTCTAGAGTTAAATTTAAACGTTAAGCGCAAGCAAGAGAGATAAAAGAATGCGTTGAACTGGTATCTAATAAGGTATAGACTTCGCAAGAATTTATAATTAACTAACCCATCACGAACTTTTTGAGAAGTCACGAAAAACGCTGTTCCTGAAACCATCGACTTTGTTTTGTCCGTATCTGCCTTTCCTGCCACCGTCCCAGCTGGACTTGACTTTGGTGCACGAAAAAATTGGGCTAGGTGACCTTCCTTTCCACAATTGTAACATGCTTTGGACTACATCGTGCAGCTTGGATTGATGTGTCCCTCCCCTCCGCATTTGTAACATACGATCGGCGATCGTTCTCCTTCCTTAACAGGTGCTGGTGCTACTGTCTTTCCATCGTTGGTGAACCTTCTCTTCTTGAATTTTCCACTTCTATTATCTTGGCTATGATTACCACCGAAGTGGTTACCATTCTTGGCATGATAATTTCCCCACGATGGTTATCATTGTTACGATGGTCGTTGCCACCGGTACGATTATTATTGTGTTGTTGGTCATTACCTTTTGGTTTTCCTGACTCATTATCGCGCTCCAATAACTGAGCCCTATTCATAGCATCTGAATATAAACAAAGTTTGTGAGAAATGAGGTATTGACGTATATCAAGTTTCAAACCTCTTAGAAACATTCGCGTCATTCGCTCCTCATTATCGACCAAATGGGATGCAAACTGGGATAACTCCGCAAATTTAGCCTCGTATTGCGACACAGTCATATTGTTTTGCTCCAACTTTATAAATTCCACCTCCTTCATATGACGAATACTCTTGGGAAAGTACTTGTCATTGAACAACTCTTGGAACTTCTCCCAAGGCATCTTGAGTGCGTCAGGCTGGGTATGTTTTACAGATTCCCACCAGTAATCTGCCTCTTCACGCAACATAAAGGTGGCGAAGGGAAACTTTTGCTCCTCTGAGCATCCCAAGACATCAAATATCTTTGTGATCTGCTTTAACCACGTCTCTACCTTAAGTGATTCTGGCTTTCCCAAAAACTCCGGCGGTCCAAGCTCCCTGAACTGCTTAGTAGTGACCAGCCGTGGGTTGCCATTGTTTCCACCTGCATTACGAACATGAGTCTCTCTCGCCTGATGTTTCATGAATTGCATAAAGCCTCTGAACATCCCATCATTCATCATCTGATCGATGTTGTTATTTATGTGAGGATTATTGTCTTCCTGTTGCACATTATCCTAGGTATTGATCGTTAGTGACTAAACGGTCTCATGTGCTTCATTGCTGATCTCAACATTTTCAGATGCCATTTTCAAACACTATCACAAAACAAGGGTTAATTAACATGTCACATATTATCCCTATACTCTAACCGACAATTTAAATACCAAATAAACTTAGGTAGGTCATACTAGCGAAGGAATTCCCCGTCTCTCCCCTCCTAGTTCTTGTCTCACATCTCAGCTAGGGATCATATCCCTATGCTTTGATACCAACTGTGACGCCCCCAAAACAGGTATACATCACCCATCTTGAGTCACCAGATACATGGTACAGAAATCAAATATAAACTTCTTTTATACAACTGTCGTGCAAAATATGACAAAACATAGCTGAGAGTTTAAACATGAATATTGCCTTCAAGACAATATCCACTCTCAATGGAGTCCTCATTACAATTATTATCACACTATTTCACATAATAGTGAGGACTACTAAAGCCACTTATCCTGGACCATCACTCCATTTCCCAACTCGTCCCAACTATATTCTCATTTCCTGAAGAGAACAATGAAAGAAAAGGGTGAGATCAACTAGCCCAGTAAGAAATATTATGACTAAGATAATGTAGAATAAATTATCCTTAGCCTACTGATACAATAAACATTAAGTTTAACTGCAGCGGAATAAGCAATCCATTAGAAGAGTCAAGTAGAACATAATGTCTAATATCTCCTCTAGATTAAAAGTTCATCATTAATATTTCATCCCTATAATACTCATCAACAATTCTTTGTTATACCCAAGATAAATAGAACTCTCATCACCTGTCTTCACCTGAACCACCAAAGATTATAGTTAAATCCACAATTCATATTTATAATCATGTAAATCAACAGTTTCTACTAGCCACAAAGGTTTAATAGAACGTTTACTCAATATCCTTACCCCAAAGGCTAAAGATATTCAAATGTAATAACAATGATCATACCAATCAGTTGTCTACCTTTGGACTACGGGCCAAAGATATTCAACTATAAAACCAATGGTCATGATCATACCAATCAATTGTCATCGATTCTACTACCAAAGACATTCAATTGTTAACTAATGGTCATGATCCTGCCAATCACATCATCGAATTATCCATGCACTACGGGCCAATGATATTCGTTATTATCACCAGTGGTTATGATCATGTCATACATCTGTCCATCTTTGCACGTAAGCCAAAGATATACAACTATAAAACCAATAATCAACAAATCCATCTTTATCGTAAGCCAAAGATATACAAATCAGAAAACCAATAATCAACAGTCCATCTATGCACGTAAGCCAAAGATGACTTTCATCACAATATAAACATGAGGATGATGACAATGATATAAACATTAATCAAACAAAATCAAGGATAAATATTAAAGACTTTAAATTTATCCAAAGTTTAAAAATATCCAAATTGTCAACATAATACTGCTTTATGGAGTAAAATTCAAGAATAATATTCACGTACCAAAAATAATTTGGACAGAAAAGAAATATATTTTTCGGGTGAATAGTACCCCGTGAATAGTACTTCGGGAATAGTACGCCGTGAATAGTACCCCAACACAAAAAGTGTCCTAAATACCCGAGTGAATGATACTAGAGTGAATAGTAATCGGTTGAATAGTAACCCATGAATAGTAATTCATGAATAATACTCCGGCACAAAAAGTGCCCCGAATACCCGAGTGAATAATACTAGAGTGAATAGTAATTAGGTGAATAGTAACCCATGAATAGTAACTCGTAAAAGAAAAATACCAAAGAAAAGGATATTGTGACAACCCGATATTTTCTATAAAAATAAATAAGAAATTTTGCATATAAATTTTTTTTTATTTATTTAATGACGGGAATCAGTGTTTAGTAATGTAAACGATAAATATGAATATGTTTATTACTTGAAAAATTAGAAATAATTTTGGAATAATTAATTACCACAAATTATATTGTTATGGTAATTAATTCCTGTAAGCCGAAATGTTTTTATTAATTATTTTCCATGAAAACATGATTGGAAATAATATATGAAGTGGCAATTAGAATTATATAAATGATATTTTATTATATGATTTGTTCATAATATTTAAGTTAATTATTATTGATGTTGTGTACGAAAGAGAATTCAGGTATGAGATCTAAACCCTGGATTGGGATTGTGATCAAGAGATGAGAATAATAATATTATATTATTTATATAATGATTTTACAGTACCATAAAAATGTACTGTGTATGTGCGGACAGATAATGTTGGAAAGTATGAGAATAATGTTAAACCCTAATTGTTAAAACTTAGTTATGAGTTCGAGACGGGGTAGTAAGTGTTATATGAACTGTGAGAGCCCCGAATCCGGGCCCCAAATCACCGCGGATCCGGTTCAATCATTCTACTACTATTGCGAAAGATATAAACATAAATTGTTTATACATTAAACATTATACATTATCCCCAAGGTCGAGTAACCATAACTCACACAATTCATAACTTATCTAACACCTGACATCATTATCATACAAGACTATTACAAATCTAATCGCGCACATTAACTTTAAGTTGGAACTGTCTTTAACTTTCCTTGTATCCGACGTATTCACCTTAATCTGCAATATTTTATCATGATATAGCAAGGGTGGGCATGAAAGTTGCCCAGCAAGTTTAAATACAATTTAAGGATATATCATGATTGAAAGAGTCTGAATAACAAGCTGGCTATAATTCACAATGTAGTTGTGAATTAGCATGAACAACCTTTGACTGAACAAGTATTAAACATGAACAACATATATCTGGACCAACTGGTAATGAAGGTGATCAGCCTTTTTATACCTGACTTATACATACAAGATGTACAGAGTACAATTCTACATGGCAATCAGTAATGATTAACCATAAGCATAACTGAATGAAACACTCTTAGTAGAGTTAAGAAAAACAAACTTGCCTGTTCCGTTGATTATCGATACGAAATATTAGTTAGCTTTATCCGAAGACCTAATACAGATAATACCGATCTCCAAATATTAGAATAATATCATCACAGTATATAAAATAACCTAAACACATTATCACATAATCCTATCAGTCTATACAACACATAAGACTTAGCATCAAGTCAGACTATTTCAGTCCAAGTTGGAACTGACACAATTCTATCATCCCGACGATTTAATCGGACTCGAGTTTAAGTTCAATTAAACTCTTGCTTAAACACTTAACAATTATCACAGATAATTTTCTAATCAGTCAGAATAATTTTTCATAGGCTCATAAAAATTTTCAAGTAACTATTATCATTTATCATGATTTTCCAATCATTAAACTCGTATTTAAATAAATTAAATACCACATAATTCCTTAGTCATTAATATTTATTTATTGCTAAACATTAATGAATTATATGTCATAATATCATATCATATTTATAATATCTCAAAGTATTTTCAATACATTATTATTTCCTTTAAATGTTTTTAAAGTAATTAAAAACATTAATCAATAACTCGATATTAATATAAATACGACATTATTCCTTGATCATTAACATTTATTTAATATTAAATAT
This sequence comes from Panax ginseng, assembly GCA_020205605.1. Taxonomy (NCBI): domain Eukaryota; kingdom Viridiplantae; phylum Streptophyta; class Magnoliopsida; order Apiales; family Araliaceae; genus Panax; species Panax ginseng. The sequence goes on from CM035139.1 coordinate 144,635,990, forward strand.
TAATAAAAATCATAACATAATATTATAACATAATTATAACATCACAAAGTATTTTAATATCTTAAAATCATATTTCTATGATTTTTAAACAATCAAATCCATTATCGATAATCGCTATTAATATTAAAATATTAATATTTTCATAACTAAATATCAAAAGTTATATTTTATAACTCAAAATATTCTTATAACACTTAAATCATTTTTATATAATTTTTAAACCATTAATTCTATTTTTCCATAATTTATCTAATATATTCATTAAATAAACTAATTATTATTAATAATAAATATTAATGAAATTCATCACAAAATATCAAAAGTCATCAAGAATAACTTAAAATATTTTCTAACACCATAATATAATTTTTCATGATTTTTCATGAATTAAAACTATTTTTAAATAATTTATTTAATATTATAATTAAATAAATAAATACCATTTATATTCCAAAAATATTAAATATTTTCAAAATATACTCAAAATAATTAAAAACTATTTTTTAAGCTTTAAAATAATTTTTCAAAATTTACTATGTATTTTAATAATTAAAACCATTTATTTCTATTTATTTAATAAAATAATTATTTTCTAATTAAACTGTCATTAAAGGGCCCTATAGCTGACAGGCAACTGCATATATAGGTGTTCTTGAGCTCCAAACCCAGAAAACTGTCAGACGCGAGGGGCTAGTTTTGACCACACTTAAAACATTGTTCTTGTTGCTTTCTAAGTTGGAAATCATACTAAAGTTGTAGTACTTATGTAATACTACAACACTAAACCAAGATCATGGCCATTCCATAACATATCAGAGAGATCTAAGCTCTCCAAAAACCTGTCAAAGCTATTCTTCAACTATCTGGGTTTAACAATTTCGAGGGACCTAATTTGGGTCCTTATAACTTGTATTCTATGTTTGTTTTGTGTGATCTGAATGTTCACACATGTAGTAGAGATGCCAAAGAGAAACTCTAAATTCTCAGATCATCTTATCAACATCACATGTGCAAGATCTATCCCAGGTCAAACATCTTTGTCGTAAAAGTGTTCTTCAAAAATCTGAAAATTTCCAGAATTTGTCAAAACAGATGGTCAACGCATGTTTGACCTTGATTTTCTACTATCCTGTTACAGATCTAGGTGATGTAAAGGCTTTAGTATGTACACAACATGTCACCTATAAGGATCAATCACTAACATGGCCAAACAAGCAAACGACAAAAGATTCATGGCCTTCAAAAAGCTTGTCGAGCGATGCGGAACAATTCTGGCTTGCCCGAAAGCGAGAATCGTGATCGATCAACGATGTTTGGCCGTTCATATCTTTTGATCTAGAGATGATATGACTCTGATTATTTTTTTTAACTTAAAGACCACATAACAGACTACATGTTACAAGCTTTAAACATCAAAAACACTTAACAGTGAGATCTCACGACCTCGACATTAGTTGTCGGAGAACAAAAATGACATTTTCAGTTTTGAAAAACTTAAATTTCGAGCACTTTGATGTTATGGATCTAATATTTACCAACCCAGTTATCAATTGACACCCTATTACACAACCTTGAACAATCAATTGCAACAAATAACATAAAATCAGAGGATTTCTAAAATTAGGGTTTTCATACCTTTTAGCTATGATTTTTTTTTTTTGATTCTGACTCCTTGAATCTGTTCTTGGAAAACCCGACTCTTGATATAAGCTTATCTTACCACTCTCTCTCACTTCAAATCTCGAATTTTAGAGAGAGGATGACTTGGTGAAAAATGAAACTAAAGTGGCTCTTTCTCTTTCTTTAATTATTTATAAAGTTGATTGCAAATGGGAAATGGCTGATTCAAGGGGCTGATAATTGATGATTAAAGCAACTTTCTAGACCACATGGCTAGCCTAAAGTTGTTCACCAACTACAAGTAGGGTTAGATCTACACTCCACCCCATTAAAATATAAAGAAGGGTAGTTTGGTCTTTTTTACTCACAAGGTACAAGGCAACTTGGTAATTTCCCATAACTACTAGGTTTTAACCCTTAGGGTTTAGGGTTTGAGCCCTTAGGAAAACAAATAAATTTCTAGGATTTCCAATTTAAGTTTTCAAAATAAAAATTTATATTTCTAAATTATAATTAGGATTTGATAATTATATTACAACTTCCTAATCATAAATTAAGCTTTCCAATTAGGATTATTATTCCCTAAATAAATTTGCTAATTTTGCAATTAGGATCATAATTGGTCACTAGAATTTATAACCCATTAATTAGGATTTTACATAGAAAATAATCTTTCAATTTTAGAAATTAGGTTTCCTAATTTAGATTAGGGTTTCCTAATTTACAATAAAGCTTACTAATCTCATTCAAGCTTGCTAATTAAGGTTAAAGCTTCCTAATTAACATTACACTCTATAAGCTAATAATTAGGTTTTCTCTAATTGCATGTTAGGGTTTCTTACATTAGAAATTAGGGCTTTCCAAATAAATCAATTAGGGTTATCCCTAATTATACTTACAATTAATAACATAGAAACTCTATACTTATCTTCTAGCTTCCCATTTAGGGTTTTAATATCCCGAATTAGGGTTATAGGTTCTCGAACTGTAATTAGGGTTTCCATAGCCGGTAATAGGGTTTTCTAATAAGCACTTAGGGTTTCAAGTAATTCATTAGGGTTTCCCTAATAAATTTATAATTAATAACGTTAAACCTTATATATAGCATTGCATTCCCAATCTAGGGTTTTTAATATCCGAATTAGGGTTTCGGATTCCCGGAACTGAAACTAGGGTTTCCAGAACCGATTTCTAGGTTTTCTTATCAGACGTTAGGGTTTTCTAACTGAATGTTTTCGTTCTTAATATAAACTTAGGGTTTGTTACAGATATAATTTATCTGGTCAACCCATGACCCTTAACCACATTCTGAACACATACATAATCATAAACACAGAACATATTCACATAAATCCTTAATCCTGAATAATTCACCTAATCCTTCACAAAAATTTTGAAATCCTCAAAATTCCTTCCCAATAACATCAAACGCATACACTTATTTCCTATCTAGGTCTAATATTTGACCTTAAATCAATCATTTAAGATTTTGTAAAATTGTCTAAATTCTTGGGTTGTCACATGAACTTTATTGTGTGTTAGAATTTCTGTAATTAGAAATCGTAATTACGGTGTTAGTAAGATATACAGATAATTAGGAAACCCTAATCTTAGTTCCGGAAATCCAAAACCCTAATTCGTTATTTAAAACCCTAACCCGAGAATTTATCGGATAAGTATAATGCTTAAGTGCTATTAATTATAATAGTAATTAGGGTAACGCTTAATTAAATTAGCAAACCCTAATTTTAAATTTTTGGAACCCTAATTGTGCTATCAGGAACCCTAATGTACAGTTATGTGATTTTAATTGCTAAAAACCCTAAAGTGCTAAACCCTAAGGGTTGTGAACAAAGTCTAGAATGCCCTTGAGGTTGAAAGTGAGAAGTCTAGATTACCCTTGTGCATTATTAAGGGTAGAATTCAATTATTAATGTGGAAATTACTAAAATGCCCTTTTGTCCCTTTTAGTGAATTATTGCTAGAAAATTTTACCATATCTAGCTAATAATGGAGTGGGCCTAGCATGTCATTTATTGTCCATCAAATACCAGAAACCAGCCCCTTGAATCAACCAATTCCATAGTGCAATCAATTTTATAAATGATTAAAGAGAGAGAGAAATGAGCTACTTTAATTTTTCATTTCTCCCAAACCCTTCTCTCTCTAGAAATCCGAATTACAGAGTGTGAGAGAGTGAGGAGATAAGCTAATATCGATGTCAATGAAGACAAGATCAAGAACAAAAGGATCAAAATCAAAAATCAAAGCTAAAATGTATTAAAACCCTAAATTTTTGAAATCCTTTGATCTTATGTTAATTTTTGTAATTGATTGTTTAAAGTTGTGTAATAGGGTGTCAATTGATGATCTGGGTTGTTAAATCTAGAACCCATAACATCAAAGTGCATGAAATTGAATTTTTATCAAATCTGGAAAATTTTGAAAAAGTGGCTTGACAACCATATGTCAAGGCCCATAGATTTGTGTATGTTAATTATTTGTTGTCTTTTAAGTAATAGACTTGTTTTTTGCCATGCGGACAGTAGACTGGAAGTGGAATAAACCACATACCATGTCTAGATCTCAAGATATAAGCGGTCAAACATGGTTGACCGATCACAGAACCTGTTTTCTGGGCAGTCCAGAAAATTTCCAGATTTTTGTCAAGTTTTTCTAAGCTCTAAATCTTGCTGGTATTTGATGTTTTTGTTATTTTGTTGATTGATACTTGTAGCCTGGTATAAGGACTACAATATCAGACCTTTAGATCACCCAGAAAGTTCACAGAATCAGTATTAATCATGGTCAAACTACCGTTGACCAACTGACTGGGTTTCTTTTTCTGGAAAACCCAGATCCGTGAAGAACAGTTTTTGTGACCTACTTTGACCGGCTAGATCTTAAACATGTGATGCTAATTTGACGATCTGATGATTTATAGTTGCTCTTTGAAATCTATACTACATATTAGAACCTTAACATTACACAAAACATGACTGGAACCTAGATTTAATCAAGCCATGAGATGCCCACTCGGACTGCTTTTGGTTTCTGGGTAACCCAGAAAACCCAGCAGGCCTCTGACCACGATTTTACAGGCTTAGATCTTGCAACTGCGTTATGTTATGACCAATTTAGTGATTGATTATTGTAGTTCTACATGTATTCTACAAGATTGAGATTTTAGTTTACCCAGAAACATTTTAGATTGTGAATTACATTCGGTCAAACTACTCATCTCGGCCTCTGTTATGATTTCTGGAAAATGATGAAGAACACCTATAGCGACAATTATGTCACTATAGGCCCCTTTAGCGACATATTTGAATTATTTTAAATTTTTCAATTTCTGAAAATTCCGAAAATGATTTTAAAATTAGAAAAATTAGATTTTAATTATTAAAAATACTTATTAATTTCTGAAAAATTATTTTAAAGTCCAAAAAATCATTTTTAATTATTTTGAGTATATTTCATAAATATTTAATATTTTTGGAATATAAAAGGTATTTATTTATTTAATTATAATATTAAATAAATGATATAAAAATAGTTTTAATTCATGAAAAATTATTTTATGGTATAAGAAAATATTTGAAGTTAATTTCCATGACTTTTAATATTTTGTGATGAATTTCATTAATTAATTAATATTAATGATATTAAAATTATTTAATGATTATATTAAATAATTTAGTTGAAAAATGATTTTCATATTATAAAATCATTTTAAATGAAAATAAGGTATTTAAAAATATTTGAAGTTATAAAATATAACGTTTAATAGTTAAAGGATAATTTAATTAATAATTGAATATTAATGATATTAAGATAATATTAATGATATTTAGTTTATTTAATAATTATTATTAAATAAATAGTTTAAAAATGGTTTTATTTATTTAAAATAATTTAAAAAGGATATTAAGGATTGAAAAATATTTGAAGTTATAATTAATGACTTTTAATATTTGGATAAATAGTACATTAATAATTAATTATTAATGATAATTATTTAAAAATGATTTTTATTGTTTTAAAAAATCATTTAAGGGTATTATAAATGTTTTAAAAATAGTTTGAGTTATTATAAATAACTTTTATATTTTTAGCAATGGTTTCATTAATAGTTTAATATTAATTAAATTATTAATGATAATGGAATTGTTTAATGTTTAAATCATTTAATTATGATTCCGATGTTTGAAAATGCATGATAAATTTTAATAAATGTTTTAAAATTATTTGAAGTCATTTAAAAATAAAATGACTGATATTTACAGATGTTGAGGTACAAAATAAGAGTCTTAGACTCAGTATTTACCCGATAAAGCTGTCGGTACACCGACAATTGTCAGAAATTGACCCGAACTTAGATATTTAACTGCGTTAATGATTGTTTAGGACGTAATGACTGTTAGATATATGTGATGACGTGATTAGACTATGTGCTGACTGTAATAGACAATACTATGAGTTATGATATATTGTTCTAATCAAACGAATGATCTGATTATTGATAGGTTGTGATAAAGAGAAAAAACCTAAGTTGAGATTTGTAATCAGCAAATCAGGCAAGTATCTTACCTTTGCATTTCCTTTATGCAATGGACATGAGTAAGAAGTTTCAGAATTATTCTATTCCTATACAGATTATGTACTCTTTGATTATCAACATGTTAACTCAGATATATATTTTGTTCATTAATTTCTAAATGGTTATACAAGTGTCCCCACTTGGATAATCATGGCATCTATTCACATGTCTATACACTTTTGTCAATTACCCATATATATATATATATATATATATATATATATATATATATATGTTGAATTACATATTATTGTTGAGCAAGATTAAAACCTTGGGGTTTGGAACCGACATGTATGAACATCCATATATGGGAAAATTTTTGCTTGAGGCGGATAGAGTGAGCGATGAATTTACGTTCGAGGTTATGTAGTATTGATCAATCTGAGGTACAATCTGGGTGATCACCCTCCGCGTCTGCGTGAGGTTATGACGGTTTGTGGATGGATTTACGCTAAACCTTTTCGAAAATGAAAAAGAATGTTCATAGTATGTTTCTTAAACCCTATTCAAGGGTAGAGTCAGAGCCAAATATAAAGAATTTGAAAGAGAGTTGTTATGTGAATTTTTTATTAGTACAAATTACTTCACAACTTTCAATTCGTTGTAGAAGTGTTATGTAAAGAGAATACTTATATTCTTTCAGCTTATATATATAATTGCTATTACTTGCTGGGCACTCAAATGCTCATCCTTGCTTAAATTAAATGTTTTCAGTTATGTATGAGCAACCTGATGGCTCAGGCACGAACAATGGAAAAAGGGAAGCTATTCGAATGAGTTATATTATGAGTTAATGGTTATAGTTAGTATTGGTATCTATTCAAGTATTGTAAGGAATGTATTTGAAGGTCTCGTACCTGGGAAGTAAACTTTGATGTATGAAAATTAAGTTTGAATGTAATATTATTATTGTATTATTCAGCTTATAGAAATGGTATCGTGAAGCACCGAGTTCGGGTTTCAAGTACCTGGATTTGGGGTCTCCTCAGATATTCCATGATGAGTACAAAAGGAATGATATCTCATATGAGTATAATAGAATATACGAAACTGCAAATGGATTTTCACCCGCCGTGTGGTAATCCACAATTTAATAAAGAATGAATACGAAAGATCATTCACCACGCATACGGTAATCCACTTAGACAGGTTATTCCAACAGAATAATAAAGAATGGAATAACAGAAGAATTCACCAGGCATGCGATAGACCTCACAGACAAGTTATTCCAACAAAATAATAAAGAATGGAACCAGGTCATACGTAATCTGCATAGACAGGATATTCCAATAAAATAATAAAGAATGGAACCAGGTTATGCGTAATCCGCATAGACAAGTTATTCCAACAGAATAATAAAGAATGGAATAACAACAGAATTCACCAGGCATGCAATAGTCCGCACAGACAGGGTATCCCAACATAATAATAAAGAATGGAATAACAGAAGAATTTCACCATGTATGCGGTACTTCGCATAGACAGGTTATTCCAACATAATAATAAAGAATGGAATAACAAGCCTTACGAGTATTGAAAAAAAATAACTCTCTTCATGAATACGAAAGAATAATACCCATTACCTTAAAAGAAAATTGGATACTGAAATACTGAGGTAGCAGACTTCCCTTCTTCTTTCTCTCTATAATTTCTCTCTATAACAATTTCTCTATAGCTTTAGTGAATTGGTGAGAAATGAAGGAAGAACGAGCTTCTATTTATAGGAAAATATAGTTTCGATAATTACACGTTTTGGGGCTTAAAATATTACAGTATAATACCTCGCACTTTTTCTTCATTTTTAATTTACTCCTGCAAGTATTATCAAACTTGCACCACCTCCACTAATAGTAAATCATGTGAATCAATAGTAAATCATGTGACTCAATAGTTCTAAACATGTGAAAAAATTAATTATAGTATAATACCTTCATCTATACCTCCATTTTTAATTTAGTCATGCAATTATTATCAATCTTGCACCAACTCCCCTAATAGTAAATCATGTGAATCAATAGTACACACACGTGAACACATAGTTATAAGCATGTGAATTAATAGCAATTAATTACTCATTTTTCCGGTGAATTACTCGATTGGTCAATATAACCTCCAGACATCAATTATTATCGAAATAAATGTCGATTTTCACTAACACTAATAATTCCAACACAATGGAACTATCAATTTCATCTTTAATCAACACGAACTTATTCATCATTAATATTATAATTCACAATATTTAACAACCAGGTCGTTCCCAAGAAAGAGGGGGCTTTCCGATAAGAATTTCTCCCTATTGGCGCGCAATTAGGTGACCAAACCTCTCCTTGACAGAACTTCTAGACATTGTCAATATTGCAAATAATAATATGAATGACTTTGTCATCTCAATTATTGATTTAATAATATAACATATTATCAAGATGATACTATGACAACAATTGAATCAATAATATGAGAGATATGATGCAGCAATTACTGAAGCAATAATTGAGTATAACTGAGTGACTTTTCACGTAAGCATCAATAATCAATACTGTGTGCTACTATCCAACCACGCGTATTACTGTACTTTTACTACCGAGTTGTTCAACAGTTTTAATGGTAACAGTTTCACCGTTATTTTTATAAAAAGATAATTCTGTCGTTTTCTTACTACGACAATACTTCTATTGCGGGGTCCACCAATGATTGTGTCGTCGTACGGATATTCCCTGACAAAAAGAATATTCCCCGACCAAACGAATATTTTATAACAACTTGCATACTTTGCAAAAATTTTCACATATCACCCTTAACTTTAACCTTTTATCAATTTAACCATTTACGAAATAAAATAATAATTATAAGAAAATTGAATACTTTCATTTCATAAAATTTGGGGTCTTACAGTTAACAAACTGTTCTTGACCACCTTGTAGCATGGCTCAACCGTGCTGAATAAAGGTTTGGGAGTGGCGCGGTCGCACTACTCCCTGTTAAAACCAGAACTGAAATTTTCACGGATCCAGTTTTTTTATTAGCACCTTAATATCTTTGAACAAAATATAAACACGAAAAGACAGTTTATAACACATTTGGTTTCCCAAACTTGTTAACGTTGAGGTTAACTTCTAAAGCTTTTAGATTCTTTTGCATTCCTTTGCTCAACTAGGATTAACATGTTCAATAGTCTATTGACCAAATTGAAAACATTCTCAGGTATCTAAAACAAACTTTGAGATAAAACTCGAATCCATCTTAAATCTTCCTTTAAAAAAATCTTTATTCAAGACTAAATAGGTTCATTCAGCAAGGGACTCTCTATGTTAACCATTAACTCACATAACGATACTAAACGATCCTTAATATGCATGCTTATGTGTATAAAACTTATTTACACATAGTTAGTATAGTCCTTGCTTGAATAGCTTATGTTATGCTTAACTAATTGGATACACATATCATTCTTGCTTAAAGGCATAAAAAGTATTATTATGCTTGCTCATAAGGTCATAATGCAAGTAATACAATGCTCATCAAAATTAATTTTTAAAACTTTTAAATTTCACTTTAAAACACATATTAAACCGAGCTTAACAACCTTTTATATGCAATATATATTGAAATTACATTCCATACCCATCCGCACACATAACTAGGCCACATTCACATGTTCACAAAGTTAGAACTCAAAAGACACAAAGTTCCTCAAGTTTTATTTTCAAAACTTCATGTTTTCCTTAGAAAATCATTAATACAAAGCTAACACAACTCATTATATGCAATATAACCTTAGACCACATATTAGGCTCATTTACATACGTATTTAATTATCTACACTTTCTCACAAGATCATAATACAAGTAAGTTTATTTTGAACAAAGTTTGTCTTTCCAAACTTAAAAGTTTCCTTTAAACTCAAACTAAAACAAGTTATAGTGACCTACTATAACTAAGGAAACTTCAATCCATGTGTTGGGGTTATTTATATGCATTTCCAAACAAACCTAACATGCTCAGAAATTCAGATTATACCATAAGTTGGATTTCAAAACTGACAGACGGCGCGCCACGCTAGATTTGTACTAGGAAATGGCGCGGTCGCGCCACTTTGGCACAACACCAGACAAGGCTATGTTCTGCAGTAGTTCAAACCTAAACACAATATTCTTTAATTATCATGCTTTAAATCAACTAAATTGTTTTCATACATGTATATAATACTCAACTAACATGCTAGCAATTCTCAAATCCTATACACAACCAATTTGGCAACTCAAATTCAAGGTTCTTGCTATTTTTCAATCTTTTAACATATTTAGCGAATTTTATCACCAAACATTCATTTCTAAACCAAATTGGTCTGTTTAACTTTTGTTATTTTCATATTTAACTGTATTAGCAATATCTAACCAAAATTGATGGATTACAAAAATCATTAGCCATTAATGTTTGACTCAAAAACAAGTATTTCTTGACATACTAAGAAATTTATCATTCTTGAAATGAAGAACAGGTATACATATAAGTATTACCTCTTAAAGCTTGAATTTGCTAACTGTAACTCTCCAAACCTCTTATTGCTCTCCAATTCAACCTACTCTCTTTAGCAAATGCTCAGATACTCAACAAATGGGAAGGAGGAGAGGAGTCTCTATTTATAGAGAATTCAATACCCAAACAATAGCTTTGCCCAACATTTCAAACTAGCAGGAAGAAGAAGAAGATGATGGCCGGTATTAGAGATTAGGTGAAATAGTAATACCTGCTCCCCTTCAACCATTCTCACTATGACACCCCCAAATCCAGGTACTTCATTCCCACAAGACTTGGTTTTCACTTTTCATGCATTCACATCTAACAACGCAAATGTAATAAAATTTAAACCATAGATCCTCCCATTAAAAGGGTTACATCATTAAACCAATACGTCTCCCAGGTTATCTAACCTTTAACATACATCAAGTGAGGAAAAATAAAATAATTACATCACATCATTTAAAATAAAGTCTATTACTATAACATTAAATAAAAGTACAGTTCTTCAACACTTGTTTATTTTCCCTTTTCCTTTGGCAGTGGTAGGTTCACTGACCTTCTCAGCCTTAGCGGCAATAATTGTATATATGCAAGAGTGAGAAAAACAAATGCTCACTTGGAAGAGCAATGAATAACAATATCATAATAATTGCCAATGAATAAGCTCATCAGAACTGAATAATACTCTATCAATGATAATCAAAAACTGGAATCAACATACAAAATGTAACTGAGGGTCACAATACCATGAACTATGTCCAAGGTTACAAGTAATCATTCAACTTTAAACTAAACAGTCATAACTGTAGGGACTCCCCGTACTTAGGGTGATCAGCCCTTCGTACCATGTATTGTGCACAAACAACTAAACGCATCGCGTAAAATAACTTCCCTGTAATAGGGTTGTTCTTCTCAGTTCTAGAGTACAAGTCCGCACCAAAGAAAGTTTGGTTTGGATAAGCTTCAGGGGTAATTTAGATTTTAACGATCATCAACTAAAGGATTAGTTGAATCAACAAAGTTAAATAACACTACGATTGATTAATAACAACATAATGAGGAATAATTATACATCACAGGTGAAACAACATTATATATCGAACCTATGCTTAGAAATAAACTAAAAAGCATAAGCATTGAATACTACAACAAATCTTGCTTGAATAATATTAAGCTAAGGCTATAATCTTGTCGAATAAGAAAATTGAACTATTGAACATGCATTAATGAATAACAAGCTGAAAATAAAAACTTGCTCTATAGGACAATAAGATTACAACTTGTGCAAAGTAAATGAAATAAGACAACTCAATATTAGAGATTAGAGTTCAAGAACTTGCATTCATTACAAAAAGAATGAAACTAAAGAAACTTGCTTAACTATAAACAAGTTATGATAAATCAAACAACGATTAGAGTTCAAAACTTGCTCGATTAAAGTTTAAGATTAAAGAACTTGCCTCGTGCGTAAACTATAAATTACAACTCACGTTCACCTACACATATTATTAGAATTACAATATTTATTAGATATACTAACATCCACTTTCCAAAATAGAACTCACTTTTAGTTAAACTTGTTACTTTAGTACAAGTTTTAATTCACACCATATATACTTCAGAAATCACAGGTATTAGATTTGAAACACTTATTCACTAACTCATGTGTTCAATAAATCACAACATAATGTTTCACAACTTACTAATTTTTAAACTTTGAAATTACCAACTACATAATACAAATCTATTTTAGTCTCTTTATTACATGTTCATTTCATTAATATTTCATTAGACTAAGTTACCATGGGTTTTTAAGGTCTGCATAACTAACAGGCATTATTGCCTCTGATCTAGTTATGGCACAACTGCACCATATTTATACCTAGAACCAACGAACTACATCTGTTGCAAGCTTGCATTGCCATTTCCTTGACACCAAATAGCAATTGCTATGACAAGCGCAAAAACAGAAACTACTGTGATCTGTTAAAATGCTCTGTTCAAATTTAACTATCACTTAATTTCACACATAAAACAGCAAATTATGCATACCGAAATGACATAAAACTCATATAAACATTGCTCCTCATATATATACCAACTTAGAACAATTAAACAACAACTACAACCAATTTAAATCCTTTGAATTCCATGTTTTATACTAAAACCCAATTTTTAACATCCTTATTAAAATTAACACTGAGGTCTCAATAATACACCAAATTAACTCATTCCAATTTCGTTCTCTTCTTTTCTTACTGAATTAACATATTCAAGGCTCAATTTACAGATTAGTTTACAAACTAACTACCAAATTTTATACTTTGACAAGCCATATATATAACCACATGCACTGTAAACGATTTCTTTCTTTTGAACGTAATTAGTACACAAAATCTTGTCTAGATGCTAGTTATAACATCACAATTTGCTAAAAAAAAACACAATCAATTAGTTTGTATAACAACAATTCATCAAACATGCATTTACAAAAAATTCAAATTCAACATACATAACTTTCATATACGTAAATTAATGTTTTGGAAGTATACATTCAATTGCTTGGAGATAATTCTTGGAAGAAGATAAATTCTTTAGAATCACAGAACTCTTTCTCTATTTTCTCAAACTCTCTCTCAAATTTTCTCTGTAAACTCCCTTTCTTATTTTCTCTCAGGCTTAGGCCAACTCTTTTACGTAAAGTAAAATAAAACAGACGCAAGCCAAACCAATATGTCTAAAACTGACGTTCTAATAATTATAATAATTAATTATCAGTTATAAATTATTTAATATATTTTTATTATTATTATTTTTAATTCAAATTCAAATTCAAAAGCCATAAGGCTTTGTTTGGCAAAACACTTTTTAAATAAAGACTTAATATTTTTAAGCCTTGTTTGGTAAATTCATTTAAAACTACTATAATTTATTTCAATAAATCATTTATACTATAGTTTATATGTAAGACCCCGAATTTTTTTTTTAAATAAATGGAATTTCCTTTATTTATTATTTTGAAATAGTAAGGGTTGATTTGATTAATGTGGAAAGTTATGGGTAAAATGCGCAAATATTTTAAATAAGCATGCGGTTATAAAATATTCATTGTTGTCGGGGAATATTCGTTTGGTCGTGGAATATTCGTACTGTTGGGGAATATTCGTACGACGACGCAATCTTTTGTGGGCCCCATAATGGAAAGTAATTGGATGAAGAAAACGACAAATATAAGTTGTTTATAAATAATCTTGCACGTAGTTATTCTGAGATTATCTTTGTTGGAATACACGGTGGTTAAAACACACTAATACGCGTTGTTGAACAAGAAGCACTGCGGTATTACACCAATTATTGATTCTTACGTGAAGAAGGCACTACTCAATAATTGTTACAGTAATTACTATTCAGTATTTTATTTTATTGATTCAATAATTGCTGTGTTGATATTTTATATAACTGTTGTTTTAATAATTGTCACTGTACAGTATTTTCTATTATCGGAGCAATAATTCATATTATCTGAATAATATTATTAGATAACATTATTAGCAATGTCTAGAAAGTTCTGTCTAAGGAGAGGTTTGGTCATCTAATTGCACGCCAGTAAGGAGAGATCCTTATTGGAAAGCCCCCTCTTTCTAGGGAACTGCCTGGTTGTTAGTAATGTGATTCTGTAATATTATTTGTGAATAATTAATTATTGATTTATATGATGAGAAAAATATTGATTTTATGAGGATATAGATGGAGAAAATTTTTAATGTGATAATTGTTGAAAATTAATATTTTATCTTTTTCTGATAAAATAATTCATTTAAATATATTATTTTAATAATATATTAATGGTGATATTTTTACAATTAATGTGGGATATATGAATAAATGAGGAGAAAGAGTATTTTTTAGGATTAAATGTTTAACACATGTTTTGTGTGTTGGTGGACATAATTCTTGACCGAAAATTAATTATAGACTGTAAAATCGCTTGCTTTACGGATTTGATCAATTTACATTTAGAATTTGGAAAAACTTCCTTCTGCAAAGTTGTAGATAATGGAATTTCCTATGGCAAATCGCAAGTTTTGAATTTTTCTGATAAAAGGGCTATTTATTGTGAATTATTGAAGTTTTGGTATATCGGGTCTGAATTGATTTTTGGAGTTTTAAGTGCTTTTTGTTATAAAAACGTTTTTGTTGCTTTTGGAACATGTGTGGCTGATTTCTTTGGTCAAAATGGTGGGCTAAGAAAAATTATATAAATATATTAATATTATATTCAATTTTCTACTTTGGTGTTTTAAGCATTTTCCTATAAATAGGGAGCTTAGGTTAAATTTGAAAATCACACCAGAAACTGAAGTTTTCTCTCTATTTCTCTCTCGATATTTTGAGCGTATTCTTGTGAGTATACTTTGACTGTTGATATACGGTGCAAGTTCAAGTCATAGCCTATATCCGGTGTTTCAACTAGAAGTATTGTCTTTCGAGGTAAGGGATGTTATTTTATTCGAAAATGATATTATTTCTTCAATATCATTATACCGAAATATTGGCTGGAAATTTTTATCAAATTTGGAACTTTTTCATGTCGGGGTTACTATTTATGAGTCATTATTCACGAGTTACTATTCATGAGTTACTATTCACGAGTACTATTCACGAAGCGTGATGATATTTTTTTTTGTGAAATTTCTATCTTTTGAGGTCGGAGTTACTATTCACGTAAACGGCACTATTCACGTATACGACACTATTCACGAATACGACACTATTCACAGAAAAATTAAATTTTCTTTTCTGTGTTCAAGTTTGTCTGTTATGATTCCTATCTTTGATTGGATCTATGTTTTGATCTTCATTCTTGAATTTTACTCCAATCTGGTTATTTATGAAGTATTTTTGAACTTGGATTGTTTAAAGTACGAATCCTTAATATTTATTCTTTTGTTTCACTGGATTCGTTTTCTTTAAAATATTTTTCATCATCCTCAGTCCTAAATGATGATATAATTGAATATCTTTGGCCTGTAGTGCAAAGATGAATGATTTCTGATGAATATCTTTGGCCTGTAGTGCAAAGAAGGTTGATTTTCTTATGAATATCTTTGGCCCGTAGTACAAAGATGAACAGGTGTTGAGATGAACATGACCGACTGATGAATATCTTTGGCCTGTAGTGCAAAGATGAATATTTGATTTGAGATGAATATTGATTGATGTTACAGGGATAAAATATTGACGATGGACTGTTAAATTCATATATTATAGTAGATTTCATTCTCTACGTAACTCATCTATGAATTATTATTTCCGCTGCGAATATTGATCTAAAACTTGTTGTCTATTGTATTCTATCAGATTTTTCCCTGTTGAAGACTAACGATAATTTGTTCTATATTATCTTAGTCATAACATTCTTTACTGGGCTAGTTGAGCTCACCCTTTCCTTTTGTTCCATTTTTCTTCTCAGAAAGCGAGATTATAGCAGGAACTAGTCGGGGTATGGAGTGATGGTTCTAGATAGCTGTTTTAGTAGTCCTCACTATTCTGTAAAATAGTGTATCAATAATGAGGATTTATTTGCATGTGGATATTGTCTAGAAGACAATATTTGTATTTAAACTCATAGTATATAGGTTGTCGTATTTTGCACGACAAATGTATTAATAAAGTTGTAGTTATTTCTGTACCATGTTATTGACGACTCAGAATGGGTTGGGTGGAATGGACCTATTTTGGGGGCGTCACATTATAGTCCCACATTATTTATTTGGATTTCCATATCCAATCTTAGTTAAATAAAAAAAAACTAATTGCAACATACTAAATAAAATCTCCACTTAACCAATTACCACAAAATTATAATCTCATTATAATTTTATTTAATAAATCAACATATCACTTTAATTTCTAAATTAAAACAGCAATATAGCTATGACGCCCCCAAATTCGGGTATCTTCCAACCCGACATATGGTGCTCCACTGTACTAACATCCATACAATCATTCCATTGAAATACAACAAAATGAATGTAATTACTATCTTCTTATTACAATCAAAGTAAAAATCCTTCCCAAGTTCATAAATCGGTTACATCGTTCATTGTTCATAATGTATAATACATACAAACTTACTAAACTATTACACAATGCCTAAGCATCCATCTTAACTTTGCCTTTATCTCTCTTGGCATTCACAGTACGTTCATCCTTAACTGTGGTTATATAATTCACGCAAGAAGTGAGCATGACAGCTCAACAAGTTTTAACAAAGGATAACAATAATACCACATTCGTGAATTATATAACAATTCCGACATAACTGAACAATAGTTATGAAGTATTATGAATCAATAATACTTTAACAGCTCATAACATCAATTCCCAAAGTATAGAATAGATTAGGAATTCTGAACCGGTCGATAGACCATGAACAGTAACTTTCAGTTTTCATACTTGAAAAGGAGTCCACAGCACTAAGGCCGTTCATCCAATAACTTACGAGCACTTCTAGGTGATCATCCTATAGTAATTTATGTTGATCAACACTCCTTCATTAAACGTATTTACGTTTAATATTTTTGGCAAATTCGCGTGCCCATCGAATAATTAATGAAAAATATTTTTGTTTGTTCATAGACAAATCTTGCCTTCACATCCGTACCAATCACTTGGCATAGGATAGCGTTAACATTTCTATATAGAAAGATATGAATCATAATCAATCTATATATTACGAATAGTCTAGCCGAATTAAAATATGGTATCGACCCTTTCTTTAAAACAAGTCTTCCAATTCAGTTCAACGAATCACATAAAACTTGGCTAACATGGAAGTTAGACAAGCGTTAAGAAAACTTTACTTTCAGCGTCTTCAAATAATTTAATTGACTGACCACAGCCTTTATAAAATCTAAATGATATATTCACATAGCACACTGTAATTAGCTATCAATCAAATGTTCACATTGCTTCTACAAGCTTCTTTCTCTTCTAAGTCTTAGTTAACTTAATAACTTTATTAAAGTCAACATGACTTATTACCTTTCGTCCTGGTTTGTTAATTAACTAACGTTATTTATCGGACTTGGACATAGTTGATAAAGTATCAACTTTGTTCATCGTTCATAACTTATTAACATGCATTCAGCTCCTAAGTTTAATACCATATACCTGAGTATAGGTAGTATAAGAATAGCTTTAATACACTTATGAAGTGTACAAACATTACCCCTTTAGGTTCCTGAACAAATGAAGTTCAAAACCTATGTCACTAACAACATTCTTGAACTCATGGCTGCGTCTTTAGGCCTATCTTGATTAGGCTGGTATGTATGCGCCAGTTAGCAATGTCTGGGCCTCGGTCATAGGCCGCTTCTGGCCAGCGATAAACATGTACGGCGCCATTTAGCAGTACTCAACTTTATTGTGTCGGTGCTGCGGCGCGGCATTTAACACTATGTCTGGCGCCCCGACACCAGACCTCAGTACCAGATTCCAACAAATTTTCAAAAACTTTGTGAAATTCCCGGGGCCATAACTTCTTCGTTATAAGCCCGATTTGGTCCGTTCAAAAGCCTACACGTCATAAATAACATAATCTATGCGTTCATATAAGAATTTGACACTTTCGAATTGGATAACTAAAAAATCACTATTGAGTTCATTTTTAGATGTTCGTAAACGTTAAAGAGCGTTCAGTGCTCGTTTTTTTCGTTTTAAGTCAGAATCCAACGATTCTCGAACTCACAACTCTTAATCACCCTATCTCACGTGTTGACATTGAAAACCAACATTTTCAAGTCTCACGGTAACTTTTAACCTCTAATCTAGAATTTAATGTTTTCGACGTTTAACGTCTAATTATGTAAAATTCGCCATAACTTTGTTACTAGGGTTCTCTAAGCCAAATCACATGGAATACTCCATGGATTTCATATCTACATCCTAACCAAACAAGATGCATATATTAACGTATTGATGGAGTTCAATCATTTATAAACGATCGATCTCAACAAACAATATTTTCATGGTTCGAAACTATATTAAACCTTATGATTTTTATAATCTCATGACTTGTAGAGATTGAATCTATGATAAGTCATCTTTAATCTCTCATACAAGACATATACCACCCATTTTATGATTCTCTAAGATAAAAGAAAATCTAAAAAGAGATGGAGATGAAAGGTAAGGATTATTACCTCAAAAACTCTTATGATCTTCCTTGGAAAACTATAAAATCAAGCTCCCAAAGTGTAGGATTTATAAGTATAGCTCTCTTTCTCTCTCAAATAATCTAGGTTGGAATTTGTAAAACTCTCAATTGAAACAATCTAACCTCATATTTATAGGAAACTAGAATGGAGGGTAATTTAGACTTAACACACTCAACCTCCTTACTATTCATGTGTGGTCACCAAGTAAAATACTTGGTGACCAAGCCTTATGCTTGGCTTCCACTCCAAGGTGGCCGGCCCACCACTTGCCATGGCTCATCCCATGGGTTGCCCCATGGGTTTTACCCATTCGGTGACCCACCGGTTTGATCCACGGTTTGGTTTAAAATGAATTGGGCTTAACTAAATAAACATTGGGCCTTGACTTGGGCTCAACTCACTAATCTCCTTGGGCTTGGTCATTTAATAATTGGACTAATAAAAATCCAACTCAAATGACTTATTCATTAAGACTTAATCTTAATCCTATAATACGAATCGTATTCTACACATACAATTCACGTATTCTTTCCGTATACTACATGTACAATAATCGTATTGTACTTCGTATTTACTCAATGTATTATACATAGATACTAAATAGTATCATACTTGTATAACACTCGCATTAACCTTAACACAATTCCTTCTACGCATATTATTTCCTTCTCGGAAATCAATATACTCAACCCTTAGGGTTTAAGTCTGTAGGCGAAAACTGTGTTTGCCATAATTGAAATATTATCAGATATTCCAACTAATCTCAAAATTATAACATTACGCGTTTCTCAGAATTTCAAAATAATTCCCCGAACAGAAACGGATGAATAGTGTTTTTACAGAAAATTTCTCAGAAAATAATTATTTTCGTCTTGGAAATTCCAAACAAATAATTTTAGCACGTAGCCAGATTACTAATCACGTTAGCACATTTTAGGTCATAGAACGACCTTCACATTGCTTACTCACATAATAAATCAAATAAATTCATTTAATTCACATAATCAAGTAAAAATTTAATTGTCATAAAAATACGATTTTCTCGGGCGTTACAATAGCAACTCATGTAATCTTTTACAACTCTCCAACTATTAAATTAAATTAGAGTATTATCTCATAAATTAATTCATAAATATCTACTAACAACAACCACATCAATAAAAAATATTTATTTAATTTATTAAATATTTGAAATTATAAATAAAATTCTGGATTGTTACATCCTTCCCTCCTAACAAGAATTCTGTCCCCATAATCACAACTCAAATAATTCATTCGTCACATTCTTCCCTCCTTAAAAGGATTTTGTCCCCATAATCGAAGACGCATACTAAATAAATAACTCAGGGTAGTTCTTCATCATTTCATCTTCGAGTTCCCATGTAGCCTCTTCGACAATGTGGTTTCTCTATATCACCTTCACAGAAGGTATAATCTTAATCCTGAGCACTTGTTCTTTCCTATCAACTATCTGGATAGGAACCTCCTCATAAGACAAATCCTATTGAACTATAAAGGTTCATACTCGATCACATGTTTGTAATCGTGTTTATAGGGTCACAACATCAACACATGAAAAAAGTTGTAAACATGTTCTAATTCTGGAGGTAAATCTACCTCGTAAGCTACTTCTCCCACTCTTTGTAGTACCTCGAAGGGTCCAATAAACCTTAGGCTTAACTTTCTGTTCTTGCTAAAATGAATCTTCCCCTTCCAAGGAAAAACTTTCAGGAAAATGAAATTTCCTACGTCAAATTCGCTATCTTGACTATGTTGATTAGCATACCTCTTCTGTCTATCTTGAGCAGCTACCAGTCTTGCTCTGATGAGTTTCATAATTTTAGCGGTCTGCTGTACTAGTTCCAGTCCTAACAATTGACGTTCGCTAACTTCATCCCAGCACAGTGGAGTTCTATATTTTTGGCCGTATAATGCTTCGTATGGCGGCATGCCAATGCTTGCGTGGTAACTGTTGTTGTAGGTAAATTTTGGCAACGGTAAATGATCATCTCAGTTCCCTTTGAAATCCATGATGTATGCTCTAAGCATATCTTCTAACGTCTGGATTGTTCGTTTACTTTGACCATCAATTTGCAGATGATATGTCGTACTCATTCGTAATTGTGTTCCCATGCATTCTTGTAGTTTCTTCCAGAAGTTTGATGTGAATCTTAGATCTCTGTCTAAGATAATTGACACTAGAACTCTATGTCTCGAAATAATCTCCTTAACGTACAGTTTTCCCAGCTGATCAAGATTAAATCTAATCTTTATTGGAGAAAAGTGTGTTAATTTCGTCAATCTATCCACTATTACCCATATTACATTATATCCTTTCTGTGTCGTTGGAAGACCTACCACAAAATCCATTATGATATGCTCCCACTTCGATTCTGGTATGTCCAACGGTTGAAGTAATCCATTTGGTCTCTGATGCTTGGCCTTTACTCTCTGACATGTCAAGCATTTCACAACACATTCTACAACATCTCTTTTCATATTTGCCCACCAAAAATGTCACCGCGAATCTTGATACATTTTTGTACTTCCCAGATGGATCAAATATCTTGAGTTATGAGCTTCTGTCAAGATTTCTTCTTTAATATCTGGTACTGTTGGAACCCAAATTTGTCCCTCGAATCTTAGCACTCCTTCGATATCAACCTTGTACTTCACCTCACTACCCTCGACCATACTTTCCTTTATTTTTCTACATTCTTCATCTTGTAGTTGAGCATCTTTACCTTTTTCACCAAAGTTGGACTAGCTTCCATCTGGAATAATAGTTCATCCAATTCTTTTGGAAAATTGATTTCCAATTCTAGCCTTGCCATTGCTGAGATAAGTTCCTCCTGAGTCGTTAAGAACATTAACTTCTCATGACCCTTCCTACTCAAGGCATCATCAACCACATTAGCTTTGCCTGGATGATAAAAGATCTCACAATCATAATCTTTTATTAATTCCAACCACCTCCTTTGACGTATGTTCAAGTCCTTCTGTGTGAAAATATACTTCAAACTCTTATGGTCTGTGTAGATCTCAAAATTTTCTCCATAGAGATAGTGTCTCCATATCTTCAGAGAAAATACCACCGCAACCAACTCTAAATCATGAGTCGGATATCCTTTCTTGTAGTCCTTCAGTTGCCTTGATGCATACTCAATGACCTTGTCGTTCTGTATAAGGACACAACTTAATCCTTTATGCGAGGCATCACTATACACCACAAAGTTTCCTGTATTATCTGGTAATGACAACACAGGTGCCACACTAAGCCTCTTCTTTAATTCCTTAAAACTCTCTTTGCACTTTTTCGTCCAAACAAATTTTACAGATTTTCTCGTCAAATTTGTCAACGGAGTGGCAATTTTGGAAAAGTCCTGAATAAACCGTCTATAATAGCCTGTCAGTCCCAATAAACTTCTTACTTTTAATGGAGTTCTTGGTTGTTCCCAATTTATCATAGCTTCGACTTTTGATGGATCCACTGAAATCTCATCTTTGTCAATTACATGCCCAAGAAATTGTACACGTTCTAGCCAAAATTCACATTTAGAGAATTTTTCATACAACTTTTCTTTTCTTAGCGTCTCCAGTGTCAGGCGTAAATTTTCCACATGTTTTTCTTAAGATTTGGATTACACCAAAATATCATTGATGAACACCACCACAAACTTGTCTAAAAATGGTTTAAACACCATGTACATCAATTCCATGAATGCTGCAAGGGCGTTGGTCAAACCAAAAGATATTACCAAAAACTCATAATGTTCGTACCGAGTTCTGAATGCCGTCTTCGGTACATACTCCTTCCTTACTTTCAATTAGTGATACCCACTTCTCAAACTTATTTTTGAGAAGTATCTAGCATCCTTCAATTGATCAAACATGTCATGTATTCTTGGCAACAGATATTTATTCTTAATAGTGACTTTATTTAATTCCCTATAATCAATGAAAAGACATATTGACCTATCCTTCTTTTTCATGATTAACAACGGCGCTCCCCACGGTGATACACTTGGCTGAATATATTTCTTGTCTAGCTGTTCTTGAAATTGCACCATCAGTTCCTTCATCTCTATCGGAGCCATCCTGTAAGGGGCCTTTGATATTGGAGTAGTTCCTAGCGCTAAGTCGATCACGAACTCGATCTCTCTGTCAGGCGAAAGTCTTGGAAAATCTTCCGGAAACATGTCCATAAAATCCCTAACCACTGGTATCTCCTCCAGTTTCACACCCTTCTTCTTCTGAGTATCGACTATGTAAGCTAAGTATCTTACACAACCTTAACTTAATAAATTCTTGGCCTGCATAATTGTCAGATATCTCACTTGTCTAGGCGATTTGCTACTATATAAAACTACCTTTGACGGAGTCATAATGTTTACACATTTCTCTTGGAAATCAATTATCACTCCATAATTGAATAGCCAATCCATTCCTAATATAACATCAAACTCTCCAAGTTTTATCAATATTAAATCTACTGTCATAATATTCCCAGTAATATTCACCCTACAATTTTTGTATACAAACTTAATAGGAATTACCTCCCTATTCTCAATTTTTATATGTAAAGGGAAATTCAACTCTTCACTAGGCAATTGTAACCTCTTAGCAAATTCATCAGATATAAACGAGTAAGTAGCACCCGAATCAAATAATACATATGCATTTATATCATTGATTAGGATAATACCTGACACGTCATCTTTTGATTGCACCACGTCTTGCACAGTCATGTTGAAGGTTCTGGTTGTGGGCTTATTTGATGATGTTGGCCCAGCAATAGTCAATGTACCTCCACTGCTACCTCACTTGCTTCTTGTTGTCTCATTGGATTTCTTCTTAGGACACTTGTGAGCAAAATAATCTTTCGACCCGCAGGTGTAGCAAGCATTCTTCTTTGGTTGATGGCAATTTGGGGCAATGTGACCCTCCTTGCCACAATTAAAGCATACTCGCTTCCCCCTTGAGCACATGCTAGTGTGATACTTTTTGCATGTAGCGCATGCTTCAAACATCTTTTTTTGCTAGTTTCCCTACTAGTTTCCAGCACCCACACTTGCATTCCACTTTTTTTCAAGTTATTACTACCATTTCCACCACTACCACCACCATTCTTAGCTTCACCCTCATTCTTCTTCTTTCTTTGTTCTTGATTATACTTCGTTACAACCTCACCTCCACCCTCAGCGATAATTGCCTTCTCCAGCACCGCTGTAAATGTCTTCAGTTAAAATATGGAGATTCTGCTGTACAACCAGGGCTTTAGTCCATATTTTAAACTCCTAGCCTTACGCTCATCTTTGTTAACTTGATATGGCACAAACCTCGCCAATTCGTTAAATTTATCAGCATACTCTGATACCGTCATTGTGCCCTACTTCAGTTCTAAAAACTGCACTTCTATCTAATTTTTTGAACACTCTGGGAAATAAGTCTCAAAAAATATGTCCTTGAACCTATCCCAAGTCATTACTCCCTAACCTCCTCGAGTTTTATTGGCTTGCCACCAATAACTAGCCTCTACTTTCAACATAAATGTTGCAAAAGGAGTCTTTTAATTCTCCTTTACTCTAGCAATGTCCAAAACTTTCTCTATCTCCATGACCCAGGTCTGTAAACGGAATTCTGGTGGCCCAACCGCCTCGTAGCTTGATTCTACGACTGATTATGTATTGCTCCTGTCAGTAACGTCACTAACTGCTGAACTGGGTTAGCGTCAGCATTGTTGTTATTGGTAGATCCCTCCGGGGTCCTTTATCATGGTTGATGTCTTAGAGGCATTTTCTGTTAAAATATACTCATTAGATTATTATTCAATCTTCTAAGTATTATCTACTTAACTCGCACATCATAAATAGTAACTTTTATCTTGAATAAATAGTAACTTTTATTTATTCATAATCTTTTAAAAACATAACCATGACATCATCCATGCTATCTACATCACTTTCCTAAAATACAAAATTTTCAGGATAACATCATCATCATCATATCCCATTGGTTATATAATACCGAAGATTTACATCTTATTTACTCATTAATCACATAATAATTACATTCCTTACGATGATCTACTAAAATGATGCATAGCCTTGCGACGCCCCTCTTCCATAATACAGAGCATTGTTCGACGATCTAACATGTACCATGGTAACGTCTCGAACTGAATCGTATAATACATGACTCGGTCTTGAGCTCGATTAACCACAGTGTTAAAAATGCTATTCATCTCCTCCATTTTGATCTTCTTTACTTGTACCTCTCTTTCTGCTACCTCAGCTCATTGAGAAGCTTCCTCGTATACATCTTCGGCTCTTGCCTCTTAGTGGACTCTTCTTTTAATTTGTTCTTCAGCTACATAATCTCCTCAATCAACTACTCATTCTCTCCTTTAATATGGATCAACTTTCATTCGACATTACTTAGACGTCCATCTAGATCCCGAATCTCGTCGTTCTTCTGCACCATCGAGGTTTGACATTCAGCTACTATCTCTTCCAACTCCTTGACTCTATCCTAAAGCTCTATATTGCTGTCGTATACTTCATCGTACATATAAGTTGTGATAAAGTTTGGTGGAAACTCTTCTTCCTTATCATCCTCATCCCCATCTGACTATGACAGCTCAATGGGGTCCTCCTCATCCATCTCTACCTCATCGTCTTCATCAAGTAAACCTTCCTGCTCAACCACTGTAACCAAAGGAGATGATTTCCGTGGCAGTAGTTGTTCCCAAACCACCTGAATATCTCGAGGCTCCTCCCATCTAGGCATCTGGGGTCTTTCCTCCGTATCCTAACTGGATTCTCCTACATTAGTCATCTTGACAACAAAATTTTAAGTTTTAATTACTAATCATTACAACTCGAAACTCACGAGCACATAGGTTGCAACCACATAAGCACATAGAGTGTTTTATTATTTCTTTTTTAAAACTCGATAAGAGTTTATCACCACTATCTTTTCAATCTTCTATAAGGTTACTTCCTAAGACTTTTCCCCCACCTAAGGTTCATAACCTAAGGCTTTGATACCGACCTGTGACACCCCCAATTCTAGGTACTTCATTCCCACAAGACTTGGTGTTCACTTTTCATGAATTCACATCTAACTACCCAAATGTAATAAAATTTAAACCAAGATCCTCCCAGTAAAAGGTTTACATCATTAAACCAATGTGTCTCCCAGGTTATCTAACCTTTAACATACATCAAGTGCGGAAAAATAAAATAATCACATCACATCATTTAAAATAAAGTCTATCACCATGACATTAAATAAAAGTATAGTTCTTTTAACACTTGTTCATTTTCCCTTTTCCTTTGCTAGAGGTAGGTTCATCGACCTTCTCAACCTTAGCTGCAATAATTGTATATATGCAAGAGTAAGCAAAACAAATGCTCACTTGGAATAGCAATTAATAACAATAGCATAATAATTGCCATTGAATAAGCTCATCAGAACTGAATAATACTCTGTCAATGATAATCAAAAACTGGAATCAACATACAAAATGTAACTAAGGGTCACAAGACAACGAACTATGTCCAAGTTTACAAGTAATCTTTCAAGTTTAACTTAAATAGTCATTACTGTAGGGACTCCCCGTACTTAGGGTGATCAACCCTTCGTACCATGTATTGTGCACAAACATCTAAACGCATCGCGTAAAATAACTCCCCTATAATATGGTTGTTCTTCTCAGTTCTAGAGTACAAGTCCGCACCAAAGAAAGTTTGGTTTGGACAAGCTTCAAGGGTAATTTAGAGTTTAAACTAAAGGATTAGTTGAATCAACAAAGTTCAATAACACTATGATTGATCAATAACAACATAATGAAGAATAATTATAAATCATAGGTGAAACAACACTATATATCGAACATATGCTTAGAAATAAACTAAAAAGCATAAGTATTGAATACTACAATAAACCTTACTTGAACAATATTAAGACAAGACTATAATCTTGTCGAATAAGAAAATTGAACTATTGAACATGTATTAATGAATAACAAGCTTAAAATAAAAACTTGCTCTATAGGACAATAAGATTACAACTTGCACAAAGTAAATGAAAGAAGACAACTCAATATTAGAGATTAGAGTTCAAGAACTTGCATTCATTACAAAAAGAATGAAACTAATTAAACTTGCTTAACTATAAACAAATTAAGGATAAATCAAACAACGATTAGAGTTCAAAACTTGCTCGATTAAAGTTTAAGAGTAAAGTACTTGCCTCGTGCGTAAGCTATAAATTACAACTCACGTTCACCTACACATATTATTAGAATCACAATATCTATTAGATATACTAACATCAACTTTCCAAAATAGAACTCACTTTTACTTAAACTTGTTACTTTAGTACAAGTTCAATTCACACCATATATATTTCAGAAATCACAAGTATTAGATTTGAAACACTTATTCACTAACTCATGTGTTCAATAAATCATGTGGATCTGCGGCTGCTACAGGTACACCTGCGGCTCCCAGCTCTATAAATATAGGGTTTGGGGTGGCCATATTCAAAAGAAAAAAAGGAGAGGAAGCCCTGTCAAATTTTCTCTGTACACACCCTATATTGAGTGCTCTCTCATTTTAAGCACTTGTAAGCTCACATATAGCTATATTTTTACCGGCGGGAGCCGAGTGTTCATCTACTTGAAGTCATAGAAGTCTTCTTTGGTAGCCCATTGTAAGCCTTCTTACACACTATAAAACCTTTCTCTTCATCTTTGCACACACTCTTCTTCACATTGAGAGTCGTGTTGTGTGTGTATGCCCGAACTTTGGTCCATGGATTTCATTTCAATTTTTATATATACATATATATATATGGACTAACATTATCGAGTTATGCCTTGATTGAGCCTGGATTTTACATCCGGAGCGTTTATTTGCTTTTATATATATACTTATATATATGAACTGTTGTCAAACTTTGTTTGATGAGCTTGGATTTTACATCCGTGAGAATTTATTGCTTATATATATATATATATATATATATATATATATATATATATATATATATATATATATATATATATAAGCGAAACAAACACACCGGATATAAAATCCGGGCTCGTCGAATGAAGTTCGACAATAATTTATATATATATATATATATACATTTTTGTCGAACACGAGTTTACTTTGTGGCCTTTTACTGCTTTATTTACATTCCATCCCGCCTGGAGTTTACTTCGTGGCGGTTGATCATTTTTACTACTTTCTTTACATTTAGTCCCGCCTGGAGTTTATTTCGTGGCGGTTGATCGCATTTATTGCTTTATTTACATTTCTGATCCCCCATGGAGGTGCTTCGTGGTGGTTGATCACGTCTCTTTATATATAATTACCGCTTTTGTATATTTACATTGTTGATCCCCCGTAGAGGTGCTTCGTGGTGGTTGATCATGTTTGTATATATATATATATATATATATATATATATTTACAGCTTATATATATATAACTGCTTACTACTTTTCATATAAACTGCGGCATCATGTGAGCCTAGGAATCATGTGATCACAGTTTCAGTCTACTGAATTTAGATTTGGTTCCTGTGATGGACATTTTTAGCTGTAAGAAGCTTGAAAATTATTCACGGTGTTTGAATTTCCTTAGATAGCTTTCATGCCCATGAGGTGTTCAGCACTGTTATATATTATTTTCTTGAAGATGCTTCGTATATCGAAAATAAAAGCAACCAAGCCGAACATTTAATAATAAAATGGAAGTATCAAATGCCTCAATTAATATTGAGCACAGGGTTTAAAAAACCTCTTTTACAACACCTCATTGCTATATCTTGTTTAAAACTGAATTTTTATACAAATTCAAACCCTTTGTATATAAGCGCGAACGAGGCCTCGCACTACTTCCAAATAATAGCACATTAACCCACACACACATACACATTCATATAATAATTTCTTGAAAAGTGGCGGTCACCATGGTAACACGGATGTCGGGGGGTGCCTAACACCTTCCCTCTACAAAATCAAGCCCCCGAACCCAAATGTATTTCTATTTCACAGACCCGTTTAGCAGTGTCACATCACTGGGTCAATGTGCAAACCTTTTCTCGGTTGCGTTGGTGCAACCAGTTAAAAACACCAACTGGTGACATATACATGTCGGACCTTTTTCATTTGTTTTTTCAAACAAATCTCATATAACATGAGAACACCAAAGAACAAGAACAGAAAAGGGAAAAATAAAAATCCCAACGTCAACAGGTGGTGACTCTGCTAGGGACACCAGTAAGAGGGCTTCAGCTGCTACTGCAAGCTTTTCAAAACTGTTATATGCTTGTGTATGAATGTTGAATTTACATTTTTTAATGAATGTGTACGAATGCATTTTACTTACTGCACTACAAAAATATCTAGTTGTGATACTAGTGCTTTGCACATGTCATCATTTTCAAAAACGGTGAGAGACGTTGTATGTGAATGTATGTTGTGTGGTTCCTCCACCAGGAGGCTATCCTGTAGGTGTTTAATTACTGGACTCGTAGGAAGACTAATTCCAACGAGGCTCAGGAAAGGCACCACCCAGATTCGCTCCAGCTGAAAGACCGAATCATCTTCCCGTCAAGTAGATTGCGATGATCTATGAACCTTCATGCCAAAAAGCTGCCAGAGTAACCTAAGATAGGTCAGCCTCTGATAAACCAAATGCGGAGGAAAGTCTCTTCATGCTTTCTATTTTCAATTACTTATAAAGACAATTACTTGTAATTTTATTCTATGTTAATCTCTATGTAATGGAAAGAACATTTGCACATGCATATTAATACATGAGATGTTATCAAATGACACCCGTTTTGAAGGATAATATTCCTAAAATGGACACATTATGATAGCATTTAAACATTTATACATTTCCCAAGACTAAAATACATAAGTTTTTGTAGGGAAATAATTGGGCATGTTACTTGCTCAAAATCGAAAAAGGTCACGAGCCTACAGCCAATCATGTCTTCGTCTGACCAGTCTAATCTTGCTCCTGTCTCGCGAGAAGAGTTTAACGGATTAAGTAAGCAAATTACAGATTTGGCTGTTCTGCTTAAAGAATTACACCAATCTACTCAGGGTTCGCAAATACCCGTTCATACAGAATCCTCTGCACAAAGTGGAACACAAGGTTCAGATAAAATAATTCTTGAACTTCAGTTGGATACAACAAATAAAATTCCTAAAAACACCCATCTCAAAGAAGATCCAGACACCTGTGATATCAGGAAGAAAGTCCTTCAAATGGAGGAAACCATCCGTTCTATCAAAGGGATTGGAGCACACGGGAGTGTTTCATATGCTGACCTTTGTATATTCCCTGGTGTGCATTATCAGAGAAGTTCAAAACTCCTGACTTTGAAAAGTATGATGGGTTAGGGGATCCTTACACACATTTGAAGATATTTATAGGAGAACTTGGATCTTATGTTGTGATGCCCCCAAAATAGGTATACATCACCCATCTTGAGTCGTCAAATACATGGTACATGTAATGACCCCAAAATTCGTACAATTTAATTATCGACTTTGGTCATTAATAATACATTCAACCTTTAATTTTACATCATTAAACGATAATACAACCATTGAAATTTACGGAATAATTAAAATTTTCTATTATAAACTATCCTCGTTCCCAAAACCTTTAACCTATTCATCTAAATATCTCAGAATCATTTTAATACTACAATAGTTTACATCACAAAACGATATTACAATTCAACATTAATACATTATTCGGAACCTTAAACATGGTTCAAATAATAATAACACAACCAAAGTGTATAAATCAACAAGTATCACATCTGATTCATGTCTTTTAAGTGACACATAACTTTACCTTGAATCTTGAACCTACAAAAGTGGTTATTTCAAAGGTTGAGCTCGACAGCTCATTAAAATCTAACAGTTTTCATGCATCACACAACACATAATAATATGCTCAACACATATCTAATAAACATTGGACTAACATAACATAAATGCTACAGTTCATATAACAAGTATAAAGATCGAGTTCCTTACTCAATCAGCATGCTTTACTCAATCAACGTAGTTATAAATTGACTTTAACATTTCATACTTTCAACATATATATAACACATCATGCTCTTTACAATAAAGATCTAAAACAGTAAATCATCAAGTTCACATAGCAAATAGGAACTGAAAGACTTGCCTTGATCGTAGTTTACCAATAACAGTTTAACAGCTTACAGTTATCTGCACTTCACGTGCCCTACATAATTATATAATCATACACATGAACTATTAGTCACATAACAACACATAGTAGTTGTAATGTAAACTTTACTTTATGTCCTATAACCCTTCCTATTAATAAATACACGATGTTCAATTTGATTGTGTTAACTTTAGACTTATAATTCACTATATTTCTTCTTAGTCAAACTCGAAGTTCATTCAAGTGTTTAAGTCTTGCTAGGACTACTTATTGATTTTATATTAACCCTATTCAATATCTTATAATATTCATTTCATTTGATTTAAAACAATTTTTACATTCATTAACACTTATCACGGCGTATATCTCATAAACATTGGACTAACATAACATACATGCTACAGTTCATATAACAAGTATAAAGATTGAGTTCCTTACTCAATCAGCATGCTTTACTTAATCAACGTAGTCATAAATTGACTTTAACATTTCATAATTTCAACATATATATAACACATCATGCTCTTTACAATAAAGATTTAAAAGAGTAAATCATCAAGTTCACATATCAAATAGGAACTGAAAGACTTGCCTTGATCTTTGTTTACCAATAACAGTTTAACAGCTTACAGTTATCTGCACTTCACGTGCCCTACATAATTATATAATCATACACATCAACTATTAGTCACATAACAACATATAGTAGTTGTAATATAAACTTTACTTTACGTCCTATAACCCTTCCTATTAATCAATACACAATGTTCAATTTGATTGTGTTAACTTTAGACTTATAACTCACTATATTTCTTCTTAGTCAAACTCGAAGTTCATTCAAGTGTTAAGTTTTGCTAGGACTACATATTGGTTTTATATTAACCCTATTCAATATCTAATAATATTCATTTCATTTGATTTAAAACATTTTTTGCTTTCATTAACACTTATCACGGCGTTTCGAAATTTATTCTTCACACGCCCAATTTGTCTCTCTTGTGCGTGCTTAGTATGCGTATACAACTTATCTAATATATAATTTATTAATGTTAAGTATCATTATACTTCATAATATTCATGTTCTATAACTTAGAACAACATCTATTATCGTCGACATCACTATAATTGTGTATGTGCATGTCTGACGCCCTCCGATTGCCTCCGATTACGCATTAGACACAACGATGACCATTTTGACTACTGTTACCAACCTCATATTAAATCACTTAAAGAATAAAGGTTGTAGGTCTATTCGTCCCTGTTCCGGATCATCTTGAATCGCCTTAATCGGAGTTCGTATGAAAACTTTATGCCTATTTTACTAAAATAGGTCAAAACAGTCACACCGGGCATAGTTTGGGAGCAACTGCGCCCAATTAAGCCTTGGGCATAGTGCAACTGCGCCCGTTAGCAAAAACAGGACCTGAAGCTACTGTTCTTCGCAATTTTTGACCCTTTTTCTCCTACTAATCTTCATAACTTGAGTTATACACATCCAAATTAGTCCGTTTTCGATTCTATGGATTCGTAATTCATAGAAATACAACATACTAGAATTCTAACAATTTATAAAAACATTAACCAACCTAAAATTTGACCCAAAACACATGTTCATACTCTATTTTCATGTTTTAACCTCTCTAGCGAATTCGATCGCCACGACTTCATTTCTTAATCAATTGACACGATTTAAACTATGTTGTTTTCGTTTCTTCACATACTAACATAATCCAACATCAATTTACAGATTATAACACATCTTAAACATGAAATTTTATACTTTCGTAAGCCATTTTTTATGCATAAGCACTATTATCCCAATTTCTTCCTACAATCCCAATTTCACGTGTTTGATACTCAAACAATCACTCATATATGATGATTAACAGATTATAAACCCTATATACAAGTATTTGCATCAATTCCACATAATTATCAATAGAAATTTCAAAGATAGAAGTTAAGATTAGAGTAGATTATACCTTGAATCTTTGTTTGTTGGGAAGAGGATTATTTTCCCATGATATTCCAACTCCCTAGCAAAATCTACAGAGAATTTATCTCTTCCTACCAACCTCTCTCTATACTCTTTCTTCAGCGATATCTAACCTTAGGGAAAGAAATAATAGGCGTAGAAATAAATTGATATGGCTTTTACGGCTGCGTCAGTTACAATAAGCCAAAGGCCACAAGGCCTTGTTTGGCTACACACAATTTCCCTCATTCCAATTTATTTTGATAAGATTATATTATATAGTTTTTATTTGTCACACCTGTAACCATTTTACATAACTTACAATAATAATTATAATTTTTATTATAATTCTTTTGATGATTAATAAATAATCATATATCTAATTTAATTTAATTAATAAATTAGATTTAAACAACGCTTTTATTTAATTTACTTATTTTCTTTAATATTAAACAACTCATTTAATTTAATTAATTCATTAAATTAAATCTTCAAAGAATAAAATTTACATTTGCTTTAATTTAATTATCATACACACGTAACTAAATTATTATACCACAATTTCATAAATTATTTATTTTTCTCAATAAATACATTATTTAAAATATTTATTCAATTGAATAAATGTTTAAGTTTAATTACAAAATTCATTTAATTCCTTCAAAAGTTAACTCAAATATTAAACCTCACTTTCCCAATATATGAATATATATTTCTCTTCACACCAGATCACACATTTCAAAATATATAGCACGTATATATACATACTCAAACTCAAAATATCTCATAATAAGAATTTTAATTATTAAATTCCTATTTTAATAACTTATGAAAATTCAGGTTTTCACATCCTTCCCTCCGTATAAGGATTCCGTCCTAGGAATCACTGAAACCCTACCTTACTCAGGTTTTCATCAAATCTCTTTGTTGAATAACTTCAACACATTACCTTAATATATGTTTTATATTTCCTACTCCCACCATTCTTGATACTAAATTCTTGTAAGTTTTATTTCATAACTTTCCCTTGAACTCAATTATATTTTGAATATTATATATTCTTTAACCCACTCATTTCCTTTTCTAAGGACCGCTATCATAAACACTCGGGATATTACATTCACCCTTTCTTCTAAGAATTTCGTCCTCGAAATTTTATTTATTAATCTTCATTCATTCAATCTATCAAAATAAATTTTGTGTTAATACTTTATTCATTCATTGGGTTCTACAACCAAATTCTTTCTCTAAGGATCTTTCTAAGATCATCTTATTCATCACCTCTTTCTCTTCTAAGAGTTTCACATTTCTCTTCTTTCTGGAGTTTCAATTCTTTCTTGAAATTATTATGTTTTGCTTAATTTTCTCATCCTTTTCACTTTCACCTCCAGAGTAATAAGAATCTTCCACAATTGCTCAATAATTGGGAAGCGATATGAATAACAGGAATTTAAAAGATTCCAAATCATGCTGAGGATCATAAGACCTTGAACTATGTTCACGGTTATAAGTACTCTTTCAACTTAAACATTAACAGTCATTAAACTATAGGGACTCCCGTACTTAGGGTGTTAAGCCCTTCGTACGATGTATTGTGCACTCTACCCATGGTTATAAGTACTCTTTCAACTTAAACCTTAACAATCATTAGACTGTAGAGACTTCCGTACTTAGGGTGATCAACCCTTCGTACCATGTATTGCGCACAAACATCTAAACGCTTCCACGTAATCCCCTATAAAATGGTTGTTTGTCTTAGCTTTTCAACATCTGAATCCGCACCAAAACAATTTGGTTTGGCATAACTTCTCAAGAAACGCTTGAATTTCATGAACATCTTTCAATATTCGTCTAGCTAAATCAAATAGAATAGACTTCTACAATAATTTGGACATCAATCGAAATATACATATACATATATATATATATATATATACACTCATATCTTAAAGAAATCTCAAAAATCATTTTATGACGTGATGATACCGCATTATATTTAAAGTCTGTTTGAGGATTCCGCCATTTGGTGATTTTATCATACTACATCATACCATAGTGGGCTGACGATCCTTAGATCACATCCAACACTAAGTAATACTGCATTGATGACTCCATCATTTTTTTTATCATCTCTGCACCAGGTTCCATGATGCATTGATGATATAAAAATACATTTCGATATATTTCAAATCATTTTTATCTAGCCGAAGCAATTAGCATAGACATATGAATAACGGTATTGTTTTTAAAACTCATTGGTTTCATCATTTGATCCAATGTTTTTCAAGAAAATAGAAGTGCAAACATCAGCACGAAGTCAATAAAGTTCGAAAGTCTAGCATAGCTAGTAGATTTAGAATATCTAATTTTCTCCATCAACTTCAATCTTCCTATACCCCCAGTATAGTTCATCAAACTTACTACACATTGGAAGTTCAGTAACTTGCCACAATAATATGAGTTAAAGAACTTATCCTAGTCAGACCATAGGCGTCCATTCGCTGAGGGGTTCCAAACATACCATATTATTATGAGTCACGAACATACCATATGCATTAGTTTTAAGAACCGCACTTAATCCTAATAATATCTGACTAATCTTAATAGTTTCTAACTATCAAACATATACATAAGAAAAGAATCACCTTTTCGCCACATATACATTGATAGTGCGACACCAACATTCCAATGATTAATGATTATCAATGTGATAAACTGAGTGCAAGCACAAACCCCCGCCCATACAAAGATTTGTACAACTCAGCCATCACATGAGTCCTCAATTGAAATCCCACCTAACTCTATCTTACTCTTAACTTGCTCTTTGGTCGATACGAATTCCTCGTATCACATTATCTATAACTCCTCATGAGTTTATCTTGTACTATTTCATAGTACATCATCTTCATAGCATCAAGCTATAATTATCAAACATTAGAAACCATCTTTCTTTTATAACTTAAACATATCACATCGTGATTTTATTCTATAATCATCTCCCCTAAAATTCTTTTCTTAATTCATGATCGTTTTGTTTTACAATCCTCTTTCTTTCCTTTTTCATCATCTACGACATTATTTGTTATCTTAGCTATTGGAGTTAGGTAACTCCCATTTCTTATCTTTATATCTTTTCAAGATTCTTCTTTGAATTTCCTTGTTTACATAACAATTCTTCCTTTAAGAATTTCTAACTTCTTTTACATTACTCAACATTTCATTCAAGTTTCACATTTTCATCATACGTATCCATTTTTTATACTTGGTACACATCGAGTCTCTAATAGTTTCAATATGGTATGCTGAGTGGTTTCCCACAAACAACCAACAAACTAGGTTCTGAGTTGCTAGTTCATATATACCTCCGCTCTATGAAGGAATCGTTTAGCCCAGATACCATACATCAACTATTAAAGAGTACGATTGTACCATACTTAGATATAACTTTTTATTCTTAACTTCTTTATAATTTTCTTTTTATAGACATTGTCTATTTATTATCACATTATATCCTTATTATTGGAGTTGGGTAACCCCACATTCATATTCCTTATAACGCTACGAGATTCTTCTTTGAATCCTCTAACGCATATTTTAATCCATTATTTATATTTTTTTTAAACTACTTCTTATTGTTCAAACTTTATTTGAGCTTATTCTTTCATTATCTTCACCTCTCTTCTCTAAGGTTATAGCCTAAGGTACTCTTACCTAAGGCTTCTAACCTATCAGCTTTGATACCAACTGTAACGACCCCAAAATTCATACAATTTAATTCTCGAATTTGGTCATTAATAATACATTCAACCTTTAATTTTACATCATTAAACGATAATACAACCATTGAAATTTGCGGAATAATTAAAATTTTCTATTATAAACTATCCTCGTTCCCAAAACCTTAAACCTTTACATCTAAATATCTCAGAATCATTTTAATACTACAATAGTTTACATCACAAAACAATATTACAATTCCACATTAATACATTATTCAGAACCTTAAACATGGTTCAAATAATAATAACACAACCAAAGTGTATAAATCATCAAGTATCACATCTGATTCATGTCTTTCAAGTGACAAATAACTTTACCTTGAATCTTGAACCTGCAAAAGTGGTTATTTGCAAGGTTGAGCTCGACAGCCCAGCAAAATCTAACAATTTTCATGCATCACACAACACATAATAACATGCTCAACACATATCTCATAAACATTGGACTAACATAACATACATGCTACAGATCATATAACAAGTATAAAGATTGAGTTCCTTACTCAATCAGCATGCTTTACTCAATCAACGTAGTACTAAATTGACTTTAACATTTCATACTTTCAACATATATATAACACATCATGATCTTTACAATAAAGATTTAAAACAGTAAATCATCAAGTTCAAATAGAAAATAGGAACTGAAAGACTTGCCTTAATCGTTGTTTACCAATAACAGTTTAACAGCTTACAATTATCTGCACTTCACATGCCCTACATAATTATATAATCATACACATCAACTATTAGTCACATAACAACACATATTAGTTGTAATGTAAACTTTAATTTACGTCCTATAACCCTTCCTATTAATCAATACACAATGTTCAATTTGATTGTGTTAACTTTAGACTTATAACCCACTATATTTCTTCTTAGTCAAACTCGAAGTTCATTCAACTGTTTAAGTCTTGCTAGGACTACTTATTGATTTTATATTAACCATATTCAATATCTTATAATATTCATCTCATTTGATTTAAAACACTTTTTACATTCATTAACACTTATCACGTTGTTTTAACGTTTATTCGTCACACGCCCAATTTGTCTCTCTTGTATGTGCTTAGTATGCGTATACAACTTATCTAATATATAATTTATTAATGTTGAGTGTCATTATACTTCATAATATTCATGTTCTATAACTTAGAACAACATCTATTATCGTGAACATCACTTTACTTGTGTATGTGCATCTCCGATGCCCTCCGATTGCTTCCGAATACGCATCAGTCACAAAGATGACCATTTTGACTACTGTTCCCGACCTCAAATTGAAACACTTAAAGAATAAAAGTTGTAGGTCTATTCGTCCTCGTTCCGGATCATCTTCAATCACCTAAATCTGAGTTCGTATAAAAACGTTATGACTATTTTACTAAAACAGGTCAAAACAGTCACACCTGACATAGTTTGGGCACAGCTACACCCAATTAAGCCTTGGGCACAGCGCAGCTGCGCCCGTTAGCAGAAACAGGACCTGAAGCTACTGTTCTTCGCGATTTTTGACCTTTTTCTCCTACTAATCTTCATAACTTGAGTTATACACATCTAATTTAGTCCGTTTTCGATTCTATGGATTCGTAATTCATAGAAATACAACATACTAGAATTCTAACAATTTATAAAAATATTAACCAACCTAAAATTTGACCCAAAACATATTTTCATACTCTATTTTCATGTTTTAACATCTCTAGAGAATTCGATCGCCACGACTTAATTTCTTAATCAATTGACATGATTTAAACTATGTTGTTTTCATTTCATCACATACTAACATAATCCAACATCAACTTACAGATTATAACACATATTAAACATGAAATTTTATACTTTCTTAAGCCATTTTTCATACATAAACACTGTTATCCCAATTTCTTCCTACAATCCCAATTTCACGTGTTTGATACTCAAATAATCACTCATATATGATGATTAACAAATTATAAACCCTATATACACGTATTTGCATCAATTATACATAATTATCAATAGAAATTTCAAAGATAGAAGTTAAGATTAGAGTAGATTATACCTTGAATCTTTGTTTGTTGGGAAGAGGATTGTTTTCCCTTGATATTCCAACTCCCTAGCAAAATCTATAGAGAATTTCTCTCTTCCTACCA
Source organism: Panax ginseng (assembly GCA_020205605.1). Lineage (NCBI taxonomy): Eukaryota > Viridiplantae > Streptophyta > Magnoliopsida > Apiales > Araliaceae > Panax > Panax ginseng. The sequence goes on from CM035139.1 coordinate 144,675,084, forward strand.
AGCTCTCTCTATACTATGTTCTTCACCGATATCTAACCTTAGGGAAAGAAATAATATGCGTAGAAATAAACTGATATGGTTTTACGGCTACGTTAGTTACAATAAGCCAAAGGCCACAAGGCCTTGTTTGGCTACACACAATTCCCCTCATTCCAATTTATTTTGATAAGATTATATTATATAGTTTTTATTTGTCACACCTGTAACCATTTTACATAACTTACAATAATAATTATAATTTTTATTATACTTCTTCTGATGATTAATAAATAATCATATATCTAATTTAATTTAATTAATAAATTAGATTTAAACAACGCTTTATTTAATTTACTTGTTTTCTTTAATATTAAACAACTCGTTTAATTTAATTAATTCATTAAATTAAATCTTCAAAGAATAAAATTTACCTTTGTTTTAATTTAATTATCATACACACGTAACTAAATTATTATACCACAATTTCATAAATTATTTATTTTTCTCAATAAATACATTATTTAAAATATTTATTCAATTGAATAAATATTTAAGATTAATTACAAAATTCATTTAATTCCTAAAATAGTTAACTCAAATATTAAACCTCACTTTCCCAATATATGAATATATATTTCTCTTCACACCAGATCACACATTTCAAAATATATAGCACGTATATATACATACTCAAACTCAAAATATCTCATAATAAGAATTTTAATTATTAAATTCCTATTTTAATAACTTAAAAAATTCGGGTTGTCATAGTACAAAATTCAAATACAACTTAATAATACAACTGTCGTGTAAAATACGACAAAACATAAACTGAGAGTTTTAATAAGAATATTGCCATCTAGACAATATCCACATTAAAAGGAGTTCTCATTACATTTTATTGACAAGGGTGAGCTCAACTAGCCCAATAAGAAATATTATGACTAAGATAATGCAGAATAAATTATCCTTAGCCTTCAACAGTATAACAACTGATAGAATACAATAGACAACAAGTTTTAGATCAACAACTGTAGCAGAAATAAGCAATCCATTAGAAGAGTCAAGTAGAGCATAAAATCTACTATCTTCTATGATTTAAAAAGTTTTTCATCAACTTTATCGCTGAGACTCAGCTTAATAAATTAAATTGAATCATCCCTGCACCACGACCAAGGATATTCATGTAATCATCAATGGTCATGATTATACCGAATAATCCATGGTTATAATCATACAAACAACTGTCCATCAATGAACTATAGGGCAATGAGGACTTTTACCGCATCATTCGTTACATTACGGTCATGATTATACCGAATAATCTCTGGTCATAATCATACCAAGTCCATCTATGCACGTAAGCCAAGATGACTTTTATCACAATATAAACATGAGGATGATGACAATGATATAAGCAATAATCAACCGAAATCAAATCAAACAAAATCAAGGATAAATATTAAAAACTTTATATTTATCCAGAGTTTAAAAATATCCAAATTGTCAACATGATACTGCTTTGTAGAGTAAAATTCAAGAATAATATTCATGTACCAAAAATAATTTGGACATAAAAGAATATATTTTTCAGGTAAATAGTACCCCGTGAATAGTACTTCGGGAATAGTACCCCGTGAATAGTACCCTGACACAAAAAGTGTCCCGAATACCCGAGTGAATGATACTAGAGTGAATAGTAATCGGGTGAATAATAACCCATGAATAGTAACTCTTGAATAGTACTCCAGCACGAAAAGTACCCTGAATACTCGAGTGAATAATACTAGAGTGAATAGTAACTGGGTGAATAGTATTCCATGAATAGTAACTCATAACAAAAAAATACCAAAGAAAACGATATTTCATGACGAGTACAAAAGAAATGATATCCTAGATGAGTATAATAGAATATACGAAACTGCAAATGGATTTTCACATGCCATGCGGTAATCCACGTAGACAGATCATTTCCACAATTTAATAAAGAATGAATAGAAAGGATCATTCACCATGCATGCGGTAATCCACATAAACAAGTTAGTCCAACAGAATAATAAAGAATGGAATAACAGAAGAATTCACCATGCATGCGATAAACCGCATAGACAGGTTATTACCAACAGAATAATAAAGAATGGAACCAGGTCATGCGTAATCCGTACAGACAAGATATTCCAACAGAATAATAAAGAATGGAACCAGGTCATGCGTAATCTGCACAGACATGATATTCCAATAGAATAATAAAGAATGGAACCAGGTTATGCGTAATCCGCACAAATAGGATATTCTAATAAAATAATAAAGAATGGAATAACAACATAATTCACCAGGCATGCGATAGACCGCACAGACAAGTTATTCCAACAGAATAATAAAGAATGGAATAACAACAGAATTCACCAGGCATGCAATAGAGCACAAACAGGTTATTCCAACAGAATAATAAAGAATGGAATAACAGAAGAATTTCACCATATATGCGGTACTTCACACAGACAGGTTATTCCAACATAATAATAAAGAATGGAATACCAACCCTTACGAGTATTGAAAGAAAATAACTCTCTTCATGAATACGTAAGAATAATACCCCTTACCTCAAAAGAAGACTAGATACTGGAATAGTGAGGTAGCAGACTTCTCTTCTTCTTTCTCTCTATAATTTCACTCTATAATTATTGCTTTATAACTTTAGTGCATTAGGGAAAAATAATGAAGGAATGAGCTTCTATTTATAGGAAAATATAGTTTCGATAATTGCACTTTTTAGGGCTCGAAATATTACAGTATAATACATTCCTCTTTTCCTTCATTTTTAATTTAGTACTGCAAGCTTTATCAAACTTGCACCATTTCCCCTAATAGTAAATCATGTGAATCAATAGTTCTAGACATGTGAAAATACGAATTACAGTATAGTACCTACATCTATACCTCCATTTTTAACTTAGTCATGCAAATATTATCAATCTTGCACCAACTCTCCTAATAGTAAATGAATGTGAATCAATAGTACACACATGTGAACAAATAGTTATAATCATGTGAATCAATAGCAATTAATTGCTCATTTATCCGGTTAATTACTCGATTGGTCAATATAACCTCCAGACATCAATTATTATCAAAATAAATGTTGATTTTCACTAACACTAATAATTCCCACACAATGAAACTATCACTTTCATCTTTAATCAACACGAACTTATTCATCATTAATATTATAATTCAAAATATTTAACAATCAGGTCGTTCCCCGAAAAGAGGGGGCTTTTCGATAAGGATTTCTCCTTATTGGCGCGCAATTAGGTGACCAAACCTCTTCTTGACAGAACTTCTAGACATCGTCAATATTGCAAATAATAATATGAATAATTTTGTCATCTCAATTATTGAAAATATTATGATAGTAATTGAATAAAACTGAGTGACTTCTCACGTAAGCATCAATAATCAAAGATATTGTACAATACTGTGTGATACTATGCAACCACGCGTATTATTATACTTTTATCACCGATTATTTTATGATAACTTGTTTACTTTGAAAAAAATTCACCTATCACCCTTAACTTTAACCTTTTATCAATTTAACCATTTACTAAATAGAATAATTATAAGAAAATTGAATACTTTTATTTCATAAAATTCGGGGTCTCACAATATCCCCTCCTTATGAAATTTTGCCCTCGAAATTTACGTACCTGGTAGTTCGAAGAGATGAGAATACCTTATTTTTTTTTCAGATTGTACCTTTCCGGTTATTTCCTCTCTATCATGATTTTCCCATTTCTCATCTCATATATTTCAGATTTCTCAAAATAAGGGTTAATTGACATACCACATAATACCCCTATATTCTGACCAACCAATTAAATACCAAATAAACTTAGGTAGGTCATACTAGCGAAGGAATTCCCCGTCTCTCCCCTCCTAGTTCTTGTCTCATATCTCAGCCAGGGATCATATCCCTAAGCTTTGATACCAACTGTGACGTCCCCAAAACAGGTATACATCACCCATCTCGAGTCGCCAAAAAAATGGTACAAAATTCAAATATAACTTAATAATATAACTGTCGTGTAAAATACGACAAAACATAAACTGAGAGTTTTAATAAGAATATTGTCATTTAGACAATATCCACACTCAAAGGAGTCCTCATTACATTTATTGTCACACTATTTAACAGAATAGTGAGGACTACTAATGCTATTATCTGGACCGTCACTCCGTTCCCAAACTCGTCCCAGCTATATTCTCATTTCCTGAAGAGAACAATGAAAGAAAGGGTGAGCTCAACTAGCCCAGTAAGAAATATTATGACTAAGATAATGTAGAATAAATTATCCTTAGCCTTCAACAATATAATAACTGATATAATACAATAGACAACAAGTTTTAGATCAACAACTGCAGCGGAAATAAGCAATCCATTAGAAAAGTCAAGTAGAGCATAAAATCTATTATCTTTTATGATTTAAAAAGATATTCATCAACTTTATCGCTGAGACTCAGCTTAATAAATTAAATCGAATCATCCCCGCACCACGGCCAAGGATATTCATGTAATCATCAATGGTCATGATTATACCGAATAATCCCTGGTTATAATCATACAAACAACTGTCCATCAATGAACTACAGGCCAATGAGGACTTTTACCGCATCATTCGTTACATTACGGTCATGATTATACCGAATAATCTCTAGTCATAATCATACCAAGTCCATCTATGCACGTAAGCCAAAGATGACTTTTATCACAATATAAGCATGAGGATGATGACAATGATATAAGCAATAATCAACCGAAATCAAATCAAACAAAATCAAGGATAAATATTAAAGACTTTAAATTTATCCAGAGTTTAAAAATATCCAAATTGTCAACATGATACTACTTTGTAGAGTAAAATTCAAGAAATAATATTCATGTACCAAAAATAATTTTGACAGAAAAGAATATATTTTTCGGATTTTCACCCGCCATGCGGTAATCCACGTAGACAGATCTTTTCCAAAATTTAGTAAAGAATGAATACAAAGGATTATTCACCATGCATGATGTAATCCACATAGACAGGTTAGTCCAACAGAATAATAAAGAATGGAGTAACAGAAGAATTCACTATACATGCGATACACCGCACAGACAGGTTATTCCCAACAAAAAAATAACGAATGGAACCAGGTCATGCGTAATCCGCACATACAGGATATTCCAACAAAATAATAAAGAATGGAATAACAATAGAATTCACTGTGCATCGCTTAGACCGCATAAACAAAAGTTATTCCAACGTAATAATAAAGAATGGAATAACAACAAAATTCATCGTGCATGTGATAGATCCAGATGATAAAGTTATTCCAATGTAATAATAAAGAATGGAATAATGTAAGAATTTCACCATGTATGCGGTACTTCACATAAACAGCTTATTCCAACATAATAATAAAGAATGGAATAAAAACCCTTACGAGTATTGAAAGAAAATAACTCTCTTCATGAATACGAAAGAATAATACCCCTTTCCTCAAAAGAAGACTAGATACTAGAATAGTGAGGTAGCAGACTTCTCTTCTTCTTTCTCTCTATAATAATTACTCTATAGCTTTAGTGAAATGGTGAAAAATAATGAAGGAATGAGCTTCTATTTATAGGAAAATATAGTCTCGATAATTGCACGTTTTGGGGCTCAAAATATTACAGTATAATACCTTCCTCTTTTCCTTCATTTTTAATTTAGTCCTGCAAGTATTATCAAACCTGCACCATCTCCCCCTAATAGTAAATCATGTGAATCAATAGTAAATCATATGAATCAATAGTTCTAGACATGTGAAAATATGAATTACAGTATAGTACCTCTATCTATACCTCCATTTTTAACTTAGTCATGCAAGTATTATCAATCTTGCACCAACTCCATTAATAGTAAATGAATGTGAATCAATAGTACACACATATGAATAAATTGTTATAATCATGTGAATCAATAACAATTAATTGCTTATTTATCCGGTTAATTACTCGATTGGTCAATATAACCTCCAGACATCAATTATTATCGAAATAAATGTCGATTTCCACTAACACTAATAATTCCCACACAAATGAAACTATCAATTTCATCTTTAATCAACACGAACTTATTAATCATTAATATTATAATTCACAATATTTAACAACCAGGTCATTCCCAAGAAAGAGGGGGCTTTCCGATAAGGATTTCTCCTTATTGGCGCGCAATTAGGTGACCAAACCTCTTCTTGATAGAACTTCTAGACATCGTCAATATTGCAAATAATAATATGAATAATTTTGTCGTCTCAATTATTAAAAATATTATGATAATAATTGAATAAAACTGAGTGACTTCTCACGTAAGCATCAATAATCAAAGAAACTGTACAATACTGTGTGCTACTATGCAACCACGCGTATTATTATACTTTTATCATCGATTATTTTATGACAACTTGTTTACTTTGAAAAAAATTCACCTATCACCCTTAACTTTTACCTTTTATCAATTTAATCATTTACTAAATAGAATAATTATAAGAAAATTGAATACTTTTATTTCATAAAATTCAAGGTCTCAAGATCTCCCCTCCTTATGAAATTTTGCCCTCGAAATTTACGTACCTGGTAGTTCGAAGAAATGAGAATACCTTGCTTTTTTTTTGGATTGTACCTTTCCGGTTATTTCCTCTCTATCATGATTTTCCTATTTCTCATCTCATATATTTCAGATTTCTCAAAATAAGGGTTAATTGAAATACCACATAATACCCCTATATTCTGGTCGACCAATTAAATACCAAATAAACTTAGGTAGGTTGTACTAGCGAAGGAATTCCCCATCTCTCCCCTCCTAGTTCTTGTCTCACATCTCAGCCAGGGATCATATCCCTAAGCTTTGATACCAACTGTGACGCCCCCATTACAGATATACATCATCCATCTTGAGTCGCCAAATACATGGTACAAAATTCAAATACAACTTAATAATATAACTGTCGTGTAAAATACAATAAAACATAAACTGAGAGTTTTAATAAGAATATTGTCATCTATACAATATCCACACTCAAAGGAGTCCTCATTACATTTATTGTCACATTATTTAGCAGAATAGTGAGGACTACTAATGCTATCATCTGATCATCACTCGTTCACGACTAAATCTCAAATTATATTCTCATTTCACAAGAGAACAATGAAAGAAAGGGTGAGCTCAACTAGCCCAGTAAGAAATATTATGACTAAGATAATGTAGAATAAATTATCCTTAGCCTTCAACAGTATAACAACTGATAGAATACAATAGACAACATGTGACACCCCCAAAATAGGTATACAACATCCATTCTGAGTCGCCAAATACATGGTACAGGAAGCAAACTACAACTTTAATAATACAATTGTAATGCAAAATACGACAACACAAACTGTGAGTTTAAATACAAATATTATCTTCTAGACAATATCCACACTCAAATATATCCTCATTACAATTATTCATACACTATTTTACAAAAATAGTGAGGACTACTAAAACATCTTTCTAGAACCATCACTCCATACCCCGACTCGATCCTGCTATGTTCTCACCTACTGAGAGGGAAAATGGAACAAAAAGGAAAAGGGTGAGCTCAACTAGCCCAGTAAAGAATATTATGACTAAGATAATATACAACAAATTATCGTTAGTCTTCAACAGGGAAAAATCTGATAGAATATATTAGACAACAAGTTTTAGATCAACAAAATGTAGCAGAAACAACAATCCATTAGAAGAGTCACGTAGAGAATGAATTCTACTATCTTCTAAGATTTAAAAGTCCATCATCAATATTTTATCCCTGTAACATCAATCAATATACATCTTTAATCAAATATTCATCTTTGTACTACAGGCCAAAGATATTCATTTATATCACCAGTCGGTCATGTTCATCTCAACACTTGTTCATCTTTGCACTACGGGCCAAAGATATTCATCAGTTAATCATTCATCTTTGCACTACAGGCCAAAGATATTCAGTAATATCATCATTTAAGACTGAGGATGATGAAAAATATTTTAAAGAAAATGAATCCCGTGAGACAGAAGGACAAATATTAGGGATTCGTATAACAGTTTATCCAAGATCAATAATACTTCATAATAACTTATTGTGAAGCATAATTCAAAAATAACGATCAAAACATGGATACAATCAAAGATAGTAGCCAAAATAGACATCTTGGACAAAAGGAAAATTTTCATTTTTCGGTGAATAGTGCCATATTCGTGAATAGTGCCGTATACATGAATAGTGCCGTATACGTGAATAGTAACCCCGACACAAAAAATTCCAAATTTGATTAAAAGTTCACCAATATTTCGGCATAATGATATTGAAGAAAATAATATCATTTGAGAAGAAAATAGCATCCCTTACCTAAAAATAACAGTACTTCTGATCGGAATATCGGATATAAATTCAAAGAAAACTTGTACCAAACAACAACTCTCAAAGTATCACAATACTCACAAAAATACGCTCGATAATCTAGAGAGAAAGAAAACTTATTTTTGGTGTAATTTTCATTTCTAACCTAAGCGTCTATTTATAGAAAAATGCTAGAACGCCAAAGGAGACTAAAATAATAAAAAATTATTATTTCATTACTCATCATCCACGCACACCTTGTTGACAAATCTAGGCTGCCATTCTTGAAAAATCCCAGCAGCCCACATGTTAAAACAAAAGTGGGTCCCACCCATAATTTAATAAAAATCATTTTATTTTCCGAAACTTCAGTAATTCATAGAAAATAACCCGTTTATCAGAAAAATACGAATTTTATGTCCATTCCACACGAAATCGAATTCTCTACAACATAGTAGCTTTGAGTTTTTCCAATTCCAAATCGAAAATATCTGAAATCCACAAACGGATGATTTTTAATTCCTCCATTCTGACAAAATACTGATAAAACACCTCAACATTAATTCCTTCATTTATAACCACATAAATAAATCCATCATTTATATCCACATCAAATAAATATTTCCTTATCATATAAATCAATAATTAATTATTCATAAATAATATTACAGAATCACAATTATGACAACCAGGCTGTTCCCAGGAAAGAGGTGACTTTCCGATAAGGATTTCTCCTTACTGGCGCGCAATTAGGTGACCAAACCTCTCCTTGACAGAACTTTCTAGACATTGCCAATAATGTTATCTAATAATATTATTCAAATAATATGAATTATTGATCTGATAATGAGAAATACTGTGCAGTGACAATTATTGAAACAACAATAATTTAAACTATCAACGCAACAATTATTGAATCAATAATATAAAATATTGAACAGTAACTACTGTTACAATTATTGAGTAGTGCCTTCGTATGTACGAATCAATAATTCAACAATATTGTGCAATACTGTCTGCTACTTTGCCACCACGCGTATTACTGTATTTTAACCACCAAGTATTCCAACAGTGTTAACGGTAACAACTATGCCGTTATTTATAGAAACTCATACTTTGTCATTTTCTTCATCTGATAGTTATTCTGTTATGGGGCCCACAAATGACTGCGTCGTCATACAGATATTCCCGACAAAAAGAATATTTTACAACCACTTGCTTATTTTGTAAAATTTGCACATTTCCCCCATAACCAAAACATTATCAAATTAACTCCTTATTATTTCAAGATAATGAATAGAGAAAATTCAATTTTATTTATAAAAAGTTGGGGTCTTGCACAACAAGTTTTAGATCAACAACTGCAGCGGAAATAAGAAATCCATTAGAAGAGTCAAGTAGAGCATAAAATCTACTATCTTCTATGATTTAAAAAGACTTTCATTAACTTTATCGCCGAGACTCAGCTTAATAAATTAAATCTAACCATCCCTGCACCACGGCCAAGGATATTAAAGTAATCATCAATGGTCATAATTATACCGAATAATCCCTAGTTATAATCATACCAACAACTGTCCATCAATGAACTACAGGCCAGTGACGACTTTTACCACATCATTCGTTACATTACGATCATGATTATATCGAATAATCTCTTCAAATCATCCCTGCACCACGGCCAAGGATATTAAAGTAATCATCAATGGTCATGATTATACCGAATAATCCCTAGTTATAATCATACCAACAACTGTCTATCAATGAACTACAGGCCAATGAGGACTTTTACCACATCATTCGTTACATTACGGTCATGATTATACCAAATAATCTTTGGTCATAATCATACCAAGTCCATCTATGCACGTAAGCTAAAGATTACTTTCATCACAATATAAGCATGAGGATGATGACAATGATATAAGCAATAATCAAACAAAATCAAGGATAAATATTAAAGACTTTAAATTTATCCAGAGTTTAAAAATATCCAAATGGTCAACATGATACTACTTTTTAGAGTAAAATTCAAGAATAATATTCATGTACCAAAAATAATTTGGACAGAAAAGAATATATTTTTTGGGTAAATAGTACCCCGTGAATAGTACTTTAGGAATAGTACCCCGTGAATAGTACCCCGACACGAAAAGTTTCCCGAATACCCGAGTGAATGATACTTGAAAGAATAGTAATCAGGTGAATAGTAACCCGTGAATAGTAACTCATGAATAGTACTTCGGCACGAAAAGTACCCCAAATACCCGAGTGAATAATAGTAGAGTGAATAGTAACCGGGTGAATAGTAACCCATGAATAGTAACTCGTAACAGAAAAATACCAAATAAAATGATATTTCATGACGAGTACAAAAGAAATGATATCCCAAATGAGTATAATAGAATATACGAAACTGCAAATGGATTTTCACCCGTCATATGGTAATCCACGTAGACAGATCATTTCCAAAATTTAGTAAAGAATGAATACAAAGGACCATTCACCATGCATGCGGTAATCGATATAGACAGGTTAGTCCAACAGAATAATAAAGAATGGAATAAAAGAAGAATTCACCATGCATGCGATAGACTGAACAGACAAGTTATTCCCAACAGAATAATAAAGAATGAAACCAGGTCATGCATAATCCGCACAGATAGGATATTCCAAAAGAATAATAAAGAATGGAACCAGGTCATGCATAATCCGCACAGACAGGATATTCCAACAAAATAATAAACAATGGAATAACAACAAAATTCACCAGGCATGCGATAGACCGCACAGACAGGTTATTCCAATAAAATAATAAAGAATGGAATAACAATAGAATTCATCAGGCATGCGATAGACCACACAGATAGGTTATTCCAACAGAATAATAAAGAATGGAATAACAGAAGAATTTCACCATGTATGTGGTACTTCACATAGACAGGTTATTCCAACATAATAATAAAAAAAAAAATAACAACCATTACGAGTATTGAAAGAAAATAATTCTCTTCATGAATATGAAAGAATAATACCCCTTACCTCAAAAGAAGACTAGATACTAGAAAAATGAGGTAGCAGACTTTTCTTCTTCTTTCTCTCTATAATTTCTCTCTATAATAATTGATCTATAGTTTTAGTGAATTGGTAAAAAATAATGAAGGAATGAGCTTCTATTTATAGGAAAATATAGTTTCGATAATTGCACGTTTTGGGGCTCAAAATATTACAGTATAATACCTTCCTCTTTTCCTTCATTTTAATTTAGTCCTGCAGGTATTATCAAACCTGCACCATCTCCCCTAATAGTAAATCATGCGAATCAATAGTAAATCATGTGAATCAATAGTTCTAGACATGTGAAAATATGAATTACAGTATAGTACCTCCATCTATACCTCCATTTTTAACTTAGTCATGCAAGTATTATAAATCTTGCACCAACTCCATTAATAGCAAATGAATGTGAATCAATAGTACACACATATGAATAAATTGTTATAATCATGTGAATCAATAACAATTAATTGCTTATTTATCCGGCTAATTACTCGATTGGTCAATATAACCTCCAGACATCAATTATTATCGAAATAAATGTCGATTTCCACTAACACTAATAATTCCCACACAATGAAACTATCAATTTCATCTTTAATCAACACGAACTTATTAATCATTAATATTATAATTCACAATATTTAACAACCAGGTCATTCCCAAGAAAGAGGGGGCTTTCCGATAAGGATTTCTCCTTATTGGCGCGCAATTAGGTGACCAAACCTCTTCTTGACAGAACTTCTAGACATCGTCAATATTGCAAATAGTAATATGAATAATTTTGTCGTCTCAATTATTAAAAATATTATGATAATAATTGAATAAAATTGAGTGACTTCTCACGTAAGCATCAATAATCAAAGAAACTGTACAATACTGTGTGCTACTATGCAACCACGCGTATTATTATACTTTTATTACCGATTATTTTATGACAACTTGTTTACTTTGAAAAAATTTCACATATCACCCTTAACTTTAACCTTTTATCAATTTAACCATTTACTAAATAGAATAATTATAAGAAAATTGAATACGTTTATTTCATAAAATTCGGGGTCTCACATATGAAGAGGACGAGAAGCTCAGAATGAAACTGTTCCAAAAGAGTCTAACTGGAGAAGCCTGATCGTGGTATACCATATTAGACAACTCAAAGATCCACAGTTATAAGGAACTAGCTCATACCTTCCTCACTCAGTACAGCTTCGAATCTCAGATGGCTCCTGACCAGTACCAGATTACCAAGGTCAAGAAACAATCTACTGAGTCTTTCAAAGAGTATGCTCAAAGGTGGAGGCGCCTATTTTTCAAGTTATTCCTTCTATGACAGAATCAGAAATGGTCATGACCTTCATAAACATACAAGAAGCTCCTTTCTATGAAAGAGTCTTAGTTGGCATTGGCAAGCCATTTTCTGAAATGATCAAACACGGAGAGATGGCTTAGATGGGATTGAAGTAAGGAAAGATTCAAAACCTAGCCACTCTTAAAGCAGATGTTGAGCACATATAGTCTGGAACTTATGGAAACAACCCCCGGAGGGTCCATAAAAAGAAAGAGGAAGATGTTTCCTTGATACTATAAGGTCAAAAAGGCAGTCAGAATATGCCTATTCAGAGGAAAAACTACTCCTCTTTGCAAGCACAGTCTTCAAACCCTCTATTGCCTAAAGGTATAGAAGTCAGACGCCCCTGAGTGTTTACACCCTTAGGGGACTCACTCGAGAATATCCTTGTTCTTTAGACTACTCAAAAGAAAATTACACATCTTCTTCCACCAGCCAACCCGAATGGGAAGGGTTTCAATGCTACTCGGAAGTGTGCTTATCATGCCGGGGCACAAGGACATGACACTCATGATTGCTGGGCGTTGAAACACAAGATCCAGGACTTAATCGACAATGGGGAGATTGTCGTGAATAAACCCGACCAACCTCATGTGCAAGACAATCCTCTTTCTCAACACAAAGAAGGAAAGGTCAATATGATTAATAGGAGTAGTGGACAGACTTCTAATTATGTTGTTGAACCTTCCCAAACTAGCAAGGACGGTGCTGACATATGGGATTATGCACAGTTCCAGTTCATGATGGAGCAAAAGATTAAGACTCTTTGCAAATAAGTAGATCAGTTGGCAGAACTGGTGATTCATCAACACCAAGTCACACACCAATTAATCTGTCAGGAACATGATATTCTCCTTCCTTTTTTCATGAATATTCCATCCTCACCTTCAGACAGTGAAACACTGGAGGATAATGTTGCGAAAAGAGTAAGTGCCAAAGCCTGTAGGGATTTTGCTAATAAATGGGAATTTACATACCTTGGCCAACCTATGGAGGAGATATTTCAAATGTTAATCAATGAAGGAAGAATTAAATCTCTTCTACCTCCAATAAATCCCCGTTCCAGACGGTTTAATTCTGAGGGAGTATGCCAGTATCACTCCCACTCTCGCGGTCACAACATAGAAGAATGTTGGGCACTCCACCACCTCATTCAAAATCTAATTAACAGCGGTGTCCTGCAAATGACAAAGTCTTAATAAATCTTCAAGAGTTGAATGGTAAGAACTTGTCCCAACTTCCCTTGAAGTCAATGACACAAAGTCTTAATAAATCTTCAAGAGTTTGAATAGTCCTTTCCGACTGCCCATCCATTTGAGGATGATATGCCAAACTAAATCATAAATCCGTGCCCATAGCTTTTTGTAAACTAACCCAAAATCTTGAAGTAAATCTTGGGTCTCGATCAGAAACTATGGATACTGTCATACCATGCAATCTTACGATCTCGTTTATATACATACTTGCAAGACGTTCAAGTGTAGAAGTTTTCCGTATCAGTAAGAAATGAGCAGACTTGGTCAATCTATCAACAATGACCCAAATCGCATCTATGCCTTGAGAAACCTTGGGAAGACCAGTAACTAAATCCATGGTAATGTGCTCCCACTTCCATTCTGGAATTTAAAGTGGTTGCAATGGACCTTTTGGCACTTTATGCTCTGACTTGACTCATTGACAAGTTAGACACCTTGATATAAACCCCGTTATCTCTCTCTTCATATTGCTCCACCAAAATGTATGTTGAAGATCACGATACATTTTGGTACTCCCGGGATGGATTGCAAACGGTGTGTTATACGCCTCCATCACGATTTTATACTTCAAGTCAGAATTGTTAGGAACACAAAGTCTAGAGTTGACTCGAAGTATTCCTTCTTCATCGATTCTTGCTTCCAAAATAGCACCTTCTTGCACTTTCTTCTTCATACGCATCAACTCCAGGTCTATAGTTTGAGCAGCTTTAGCTTTATCGATTAAAGTCGATTCCACTCGTATATTCGCCATCATCACATGGGTCCCTAGAGTCTTTAACTCTATTTCCATCCTTTCCAAGTCATACAAAATGGGTCTTTGCGTTGACAATATTGCACTCGTACCCGCATATGATCTTCTACTCAATGCGTCAGCTACTACGTTCGCTTTTCCAGGATGGTATTGGATAGTATGATCATAATCTTTCAACAACTCAAGCCATTGTCGTTGCCACATGTTGAGTTCCTTTTGAGTGAAGAAATATTTAAGGCTTTTATGATCCGTATAGATCTCCACCTTCTCTCCATACAGGTAATGCCTCCAAATCTTAAGCGCAAAAACGACTGTTGCCAAATCACGCTCTTACCAAGTCTACTCTTGAGTTCTTGAAAACTCTTTTCACATTCCTCGCTCCAACCAAATTTTATATCTTTTCGAGTCAGCCGAGTTAATGGAGTAGCGATTTGAGAAAACCCTTCTATGAATCTCCGATAATAACCAGCTAAGTCGAGAAACATACGTACTTCGGTCACTAACTTAGGTTGCTCCCAGCTTTGAATTGCTTCAATCTTTGCTGGGTCAACAGATATTCCATGATTTGATATTACGTGCCCAAGGAATGCAACTTCCTCAAGCCAAAACTCGCATTTCTTGAACTTGGAATGTAGCTTATTTTCACGAAGCTTTTGGAGTATCAAACTCAAGTGTTGCTCATGGTCTTCGCGGGTTTTGGAGTATATGAGGATGTCATCAATAAAGATAACCACAAAGTGATGCAAATATTCCTTGAATACTCGGTTCATCATATCCATGAAGGCAGTAGGAGCATTAGTCAATCCAAAAGACATGACTAGGAATTCATAATGCCCATACCGAGTTCTGAAAGCAGTCTTTGGAATGTCATCAGTTTTAATCTTCAACTGATGATATCCGGAACGAAGATCAATCTTTCAGAAGAACTTGGCTCCTTGCAACTGATCAAACAGATCATCAATACGAGGCAACAGGTACCTATTTTTGATGGTGACATGATTCAACTCCCGATAATCAATACAAAGTCGCATACTTCCATCTTTCTTCTTTACGAATAGAACATGAGCACCCCACCTGAGACGACTTCAGGACGAATGAAACCGATGTCTAACAATTCTTGTAGTTGGGTTTTTAAGTCTTGAAGTTCAATAGGAGTCATTCGATATGGGGCTTTGGAAATGGGTTTTGTACCAGATTCAAGGTCGATACAAAATTCAATTTCACGCTCTAGGGGTAGGCCATGAAGTTCTTCAGGGAATACGTCAGGAAATTTATTAACAATAGAAATATCATTCAAATCAGACATATCTTTATTTAAATCTGTGACATGGGCTAAGAAAGCTTGACATCCGTTTTTCAATAAACGAATAGCTTTATGACTTGATATGACAATGATTGATTTTAGTGGTTTGGTTGCTTGAATTCACATAATAGGTTGGTTAGGAATATGAAAGCAAACAACCTTACTAAAATAATCAATTTTAGTATGATGAGTAGTATTTTCAAAGAAATAAGATTGACAGGTAACGTGCGGTTACCGATTTGAATCAAATAAGACTTATAAACCGTGGATGTAATGAAGGTTTCTCTCAACGGAGTTTCAACAGATAAGTCTAAGTCTAATATCTCTGGAGTCAAATTTAAACGTTAAGCGCAAGTAGGAGAAATAAAGGAATGGGTAGAACTGGTATCAAATAAAGTATAAACTTCGCTAGAGTTTATGATTAGCTTACCCGTGATCACCTCGTTCGGATTCCTCACTTTTTGGGAGGTTACGACAAATGCTCTCCCTTGAACTACCAGTTTTGTCTTGTCTAGGACACCCTTTGATGCCTCCATCCCAGCTGGACTTGACTTTGGTGCATGACAAAATCGGGTTAGGTGACCTTCTTTTCCACAATTATAACACGCTTTGGACTGCATCGTGCAGTTTAGACTTATATGTCCTTCCCCTCCACATTTGTAACATACGACCAGTGGTCGTTCTCATTCCTTAACAATAGGTGATGGTGTTGACGTCTTTCCATCCTTGTTGAATCTCCTCTTCTTGAAATGTCCACTCTTATTGACATGGCCATGATTACCACTGAAGTGATTATCATTTCTGGCATGTTGATTCCCTCCACGTTTGTTGTCACCGCTTCGATGACTGCTACCACTGGTATTATCGACTTGTCAGTTGCTCTCTCTTGGTTGGGTTGACTCATTATCGTGCTCAAATAATTGAGCCCTATTCACAACATCTGAATACAAACACAGTTTGTGAGAAAGTAGGTATTGACCTATCTCAGGTTTTAAACCTCTTCGAAACATCCGCGTCATTCTCTCCTCAATATCAACTAAGTTAGACACAAATCGAGGCAACTCGGCAAACTTAGCTTCGTACTGCACCACGATCATATTATTTTGCTCAAGCTTGATGAACTCTACCTCCTTCATGTGACTAATACTTTCAGGAAAGTACTTGTCATTGAACAGCTCTTGGAACTTCTCCCAAGACATTTTGAGTGCGGCAGGTTGAGTACGCTTTACAGATTCCCATCAGTAATCTACCTCTGCTTGCAACATGAAGGTGGCAAAGGGAACCTTTTGCTCCTTAGAGCATCCCAAGACATCAAATATCTTGTTGATCTGCTTTATCCACATCTATGCCTTAAGTGGTTTTGTCTCTCCAAAAAACTCTGGTGGTCCCAGCTCCTTGAACTGCTTAGCGGTGACCGTCCGAGTGTTGTCAGTGTTTCCACCTTCATTTTGGACAGGAGCCGCTTTCGCCTGATGTTGCATGAATTGCATAAAGCCTCTGAACATCCCATCGTTCACCATTTCATCGGTGTTATTGTTTACATAAGGATTATTGTCTTCCTGTTGCACATTATCATGGGCATAAATTTTTGGTGACTCAACGGTCTCATATGCTGCATTGTTTATCTCAACATTTTCGGATGCCATTTTCAAATACTGCCACAAAAGATGGGTTAATTAACATATCATATATTATCCCTATACTCTGACCGACCAATTAAATACCAAATAAACTTAGGTAGCTCATACTAGCGAAGGAATTCCCGTCTCTTCCCTCGTAGTTCTTGTCTAACATCTCAGCCAGGGATCATATCCCTAAGCTTTGATACCAACTCTGATGCCCCCAAAATAGGTATACATCACCCATCTTGAGTCGCCAAATACATGGTACAAAATTCAAATACAACTTAATTATACAAAAGTCGTGTAAAATATGACAAAACATAATCTAAGAGTTTTAATAAGAATATTGTCATCTAGACAATATCCACACTCAATGGAGTCCTCATTACATTTATTGTCACACTATTTAACAGAATAGTGAGGACTACTAATGCTATCATCCGGACCGTCACTCCATTCCCCGACTAGTAGTCCAAGCTTATGTTCTCATTTCCTAATGTAACAATGAAAGAAAGGGTGAGCTCAACTAGCCCAGTAAGAAATATTATGACTAAGATAATGTAGAATAAATTATCATTAGTCTTCAACAATGTTAAACTGATAAAATACAATAGACATCAAGTTTAACTGCAGCGGAATAAGCAATCCATTAGAAGAGTCAAGTAGAGCATGATATCTACTATCTTTAATGATTTAAAATGTTTTCATCAATTTTTATCGCTGAGACTCATCTTAATAAATAAACCACATCATCGAGTCATCCCTGCATTACAGGCCAAGGATATTCATTTAATCATCAATGGTCATGACTATACCGAATAATCCTCGTCATAATCATACCAAAAACCATCCCATCAATGCACTACAAAGCACTCGAGGACTTTTACCACATCATTTATAACATTACAGGTCATGATTATACCGAATAATCCCTGGTCATAATCATACCAAGTCCATATACGCACGTAAGCCAAAGATGACTTTCATCACAATATAAGCATAAGGATGATGACAATGACATAATAATTCAATAAAATAAGTTCAAGAATAAATTTTAAAGATTTATAAGTTAATTTATCTTGAAATCTATTACGTCCAAATTGTCAACATGATACTGCTTTGTGGAGTAAAATTCAAGAATTCTCAGAAGAATATTTCCATGAAAAGATACCGGATGAAGCGCAAATATCTAGGATATTCTACTAATTTAATGGAGTATAGAAGCCAAAACTTTAACCAAATGAGTATCATAGAATATATGAAACTGCAAATGGATTTTCACCCGCCATGCGGTAATCCACGTAGACAGATCATTTCCACAATTTAATAAGGAATGAATACGAAAGATCATTCACCATGCATGTGATAATCCACATGATGCGGGTTATTCCAATGTAATAATAAAGAATGGAACTGTGTCATGCGTAATCCGCATGCATGTGATATTCCAAATGTAATAATAAAGAATGGAATAATGTAAGAATTCACCATGCATGCGATAGAATCGCATGCATGTGAGTTATTCCAATGTAATAATAAAGAATGGAACCAGTGTCTAAGCGTAATCCGCATGCATGGATATTCCAACAAAATAATAAAGAATGGAATAACAAAGAATTCACCATGCATGCGATAGACCACACAGACAAGTTATTCCAACAAAATAATAAAGAATGGAATTAGGTTTAGCGTAATCCGCACAGACAGGATATTCCAACAGAATAATAAAGAATGGAATAACAGAAGAATTTCACGATGTATGTGGTACTCCGCATAGACAGATTATTCCAACATAATAATAAAGAATGGAATAACAGAAGAATTTCACCATATATGCGGTTCTTCGCATAGACAGGTTATTCCAACATAATAATAAAGAATGGAATAACAGAAGCTCTCTTCATGAATACAAAAAAAATAATACCCCTTACCTTAGAATGAAACTGAACACTGGAGTAGAGAGGTAGCAGACTTCTCTTCTTCTTTCTCTCTATAATTTCTCTCTATAATAATTACTCTATAGCTTTTGTGAATTGGCGAGATGTGAAGGAAGAATGAGCTTCTATTTATAGGAAAATATAGTTTTGATAATTGCACGTTTTGGGGCTCGAAATATTACAGTACATTACCTTCAACTTTTCTTTCATTTTTAATTTAGTCCTGCAAGTATTATCAAACTTGTACCACCTCCCCTAATAGTAAATAATGTGAATCAATAGTTATAATCATGTGAAAATATGAATTACACTATAGTACCTCCATCTATACCTCCGTTTTAACTTATTCATGCAAGTATTATCAATCTTGCACCAACTCCCCTAATAGTACAAGAATGTGAATCAATAGTACCCACATATGAACAAATAGTTATAATCATGTGAATTAATAGCAATTAATTGATCATTTATCCGGTTAATTACCCGACTGGTCAGTATAACTTCCAGACATCGGTTAATATCGAAATAAATGTCAATTTCCACTAACACTAATAATTCCAACACAATGGAGCTATCAATTTCATCTTTAATCAACACGAACTTATTCATCATTAATATTATAACTCACAATATTTAACAACCAGGTCGTTCCCAGGAAAGAGGGGGCTTTCCGATAAGGATTTTTCCTTATTGGTACGCAATTAGATGACAAAACCTCTCCTTGACAGAACTTCTAGACATTGTAAATATTGTAATTTAATAATATGGATAACTTTGTCATCTTAATTATTGATTTAATAATATATCATATAATGCAGATGATACTATGACAATAATCGAATCAATAATATGAGATATATGATGCAGCAATTACTGTAGCAATAATTGAGTATAACTGAGTGACTTCTCACGTAAGCATCAATAATCAATACCGTGTGCTACTATGCAACCACACGTATTACTGTACTTTTACTACCGGGTAGTTTAACAGTTTAACGGTAAAACTTTCGCCGTTATTTTTATAAAAAGATAATTGTATCATTTTCTAACTACGACAATACTTCCGTTGTGGAGTCCACCAATGATTGTGCCGTCGTACGAATATTCCCTGTTAAAACGAATATTATATAACCACTTGCTTACTTTGCAAAATTTGTAAATATTACCCACAACTATAACATTATATCAAATCCACACCATAATATTCAAAAATATATTTCAAGAAAATTATTCTTTATTCATAAAAGTTGGGGTCTTACACCACCTTTCACACCCAAGATTTCTGCCGAGGTTATGTTGGCTACTCAAGAGATGATATCATTAGGTCATCAACCTGGACAAGGGTTGGGCAAAGATCATCAGGGTATTAAGCACCCTATTCCAGTACCCAGTCAAACATGGACAACTGGATTAGGCTATTCTTCTAGCTCCAGTCACAGGAATCCTCATAAGCATAAACATATTCCTTCAACTTCAGCCATATGGCAATTTTGTCCACGTGCAAATCCTGAGCTAATACAATCTACGGTAAAGATGTCAGCCCATATTATGGGTATGCTATTTCCCAAACCGATATTGGTTTAAACAAAAGAGGTCCTAATTCCTGATCCCAAAGTGGAAGAGAGGGAACGAAGACGTAAACAAGACATCGCCCTGATGATGTCAGGCATACGCATCATTGTCCATGTGAAGCATACAAATAGATACACCCCAGTCGATGATTACCCAAATATCATGGTCATCATTAGGGAGAAGGAGGACGATGATAGCCCCTCCATCACTGTAGTCCATCAGGAATTTACCGTCGATAATTGGAACAACACTCCATGCATTGGTCGACGAGGGTAAAATGGCCATAAATTCCATCTGCCCTACAGATAACTTTAACTAATTACTTTTCTGTACAATATTAGAAGTTGTTTTATCAGGACATGCTAACACTTTGTATGATTAAATAGTTTCATATATTAAATGAAAGCATATTGTGTTTCAGGACTCTGAATTTAGATGTGCCTGTACTTGCTGATGAGGTGCCCTTTCTCCACAAGGACTGTAACTTTGATGAAAAGTTGGACTCAGACTTGATGGAAGTACAAGAGGACATTGAGATACCTTAGGAGATTAAGGAATGGGTCGAAGACAAACCTAAACCTAATCTTGATCAAACCACCTCTTTAAATCTCGGAACCTTAGAAAACCCTAAGCTAATCCAGATTGGTTCAGACCTCACTCCAAACCAAAGGAATGACATGGTTGCGCTACTAACCCAATTCCAGGTTGTGTTTCCATGGTCTCATGAAGACATATTGGGTTTGTTCGCTGACATTGTCCTTCATCGCCTTCCCATTAAAGAGGAATTCAAGCCAGTCAGGCAGAAGCTCAGGCAATTGAAACCTGAATGGAGTTTAAAGGTTAAAGAAGAAATTGTGAAACAATTTCAAGAAGGCATCATCATGGTGTCTAAATACGCTGAATGGCTATCAAACATAGTCCCCATACCTAAACTGTGATGCCCCCAAAATAGGTATACATCACCTATCTTGAGTCGCCAAATACATGGTACTAAATTCAAATACAACTTGATTATACAACAATGTAAAAATACTTACGAAATACATGTCTGTGAGTTTTAATAAAAATATTGTCATCTAGACAATATCCACACTCAATTTAGTCCTCATTACATTTATTATCACACTATTTAATGTAATAGTGAGGACTACTAAGACACCATCTCGGACCATCATCCGCTCCCGACTAGTCCCTGCCACGCTTCTAATTTCACAGAAGAACGGTGAAAAAAGGGTGAGCTCAACAAGCCCAATAAGAAATATTATGACTAAGATAATGCCAAATAAATTATCATTAGTCCTCAACAGTGTTAAACTGATAAAATACAATAGACATCAAGTTTAACTGCAGCGGAACATGCAATCTATTGAAAGAGTCGAGTAGAGAATAAAATCTATTATCTTTTATAATTTAAAAAGGTTTTTCATCACTTTTATCGCTGAGACTCAGCTTAATAAATAATCCACATCATCCATGTACTACGGCCAAGAATATTCATTAGGGTCACGACCACAAATTATCCATGCACTACGGGCCAATGAGGACTTTTACCACATCATTTGTAACATTACGGTCATGATTACACAGAATAATCTCTGGTCATAATCATACTAAGTCCATCTATGCACTACAGGCCACAGATGACTTTCAAAAATAATATAAACATGAGGATGATGAGAATGATATAAGAATTCAATAAAAACAAGTTCAAGAATTAATTTATTCAGGAACTAATAACGTCCAAATTTTCAACATGATACTTCTTTGTAAAGTAAAATTCAAGAATGCTCAGAAGAATATTTCCATGAAAAGAAACTGAATGAAGCGCAAATATCAAGAACATTCCACTAATTTCATGGAGTGTAGAAGTCAAAACTTTAACCAACTGAGTATAATAAAGAATGGAATAACAAAAGAAATTACCATGCATGCGGTGCCGCATGTATAAAAGTTATTCCATCGTAATAATAAATAACGAATCTGTGTCAAAGCGTAATACGACCGGCGTGATATTCCAACGAGAATAATAAAGAATGGAATACAACAAATCACCATGCATGCGGTACTTCGCATAGACAGGTTATTCCAACCGAATACTAAATGACGGAACCAGGTCAGGTGAAATTCACACCAACAAGATGTTCCAACAGAATAATAAAGACGGAACTAGGTCCGACGTAAAGCACAGACAATATATTCCAACAGAAATTATAAAGATTTTAACCGTGTCCCACGTAAAAGCACGAACGTGATATTCCAATGTAATAATAAAGAATGGAATACGGAAGAATTTCACCAAGTATAGGGTAGCCCGCGTATACAGGTTATTCCAACAGAATAATAAAGATGGAATAATAGAAGTTCTCTTCATGAATACAAAAGAAATAATACCCCTTACCATAAAAGAAACTTGATATCGGAGTAGTGAAGTAGCAGAATACTTTTCTTCTTTTTCTCTATAGTTTCTCTCTCTAGAGTTTCATTGAATTCGTAAGAAATAATGAAGGAATGAGCTTCTATTTATAGAAGAATGGAATGAATAGTAACCAATCCATGAACGGTCCAGATTGATTTACTTTAATCGGAGAGTCCATATTTAAAGAAAAATCTTTTAAATAAAATATAATATATTCTATTTATAATCTAATAAAATGAATAACTTTTAAAAATATTTTACTATGCAAATACTATGCAAGCACTATGCAAACACTATGCATAATAAAATATAATATATTCTAATTATTGTCTAATAAAATGTATAACTTTATAAAAGTATTCTGTTTTATATAAAAAGATTTTACTATTAGCCTAATAAAATGAATAACTATAAAATTATTATGTTTTATATAAAAAGTTTTTTTGTTTTATTACGTTAGTAATACGAATAAAAAAAAACGTCATCATCATTATTATTATTCACACTATTAATCGACCAGGTCGTTCCCAGGAAAGAGGGGGCTTTCCAATAAGGATTTCTTCCTATTGGAGCAATTAGGTGACCAAACCTCTCCTTGGCAGAACTTCTAGACATCGTTAATAATGCAAATAATAATATTAACAACTTTGTCATCTCAATTATTGATTTAATAACATATAAAATATTGACAATAATTGAATCAAACTAAGTGATTTCTCACATAAGCATTAATAATCAATACCGTGTGCTACTATGCAACCACGTGTATTACTGTACTTTTACTACCAAGTAGTTCAACAGTATCAACGGTAAAACTTCCGCCATTATTTTCATAAAAATATTTTTATCGCTTTCTCAATCCGATGATAATTAATTACATTGTGGGGTCCACCAATGATTGTGGTCGTCGTATTTAATATTCCCTGACCAATCGAATATTATATAACAACTTGCGTACTTTGCATAATTTATAAATATTACCCACAACTATAACATTATATCAAATTTATTCCATAATATTCAAAAATGATATTTATAGAAAATTCATTTTTATTCATAAAAGTTGGGGTCTTACATAAACCAGAAGGAAATGTGCGAGTTTGCGTGGATTACCGGGATCTGAACAAAGCTTGCCTTAAGGATAGCTTTCATGTGCCATTTATCCACATTCTCATTGACAATACTACTTAATACGACTTGTACTCCTTTGGGGATTACTTCGCGGGGTATCATCAAATTATGGTTGCTGAGCAGGATCGTGAGAAAACTGCTTTCATCACGCCATGGGGAACTTTTTATTATAGACAGTTGTCATTTGGCCTCATCAATGCCGTAACAACCTGTCAGTGAGCTATGATGGCTCTTTTCCATGACTTAATGCACAAAGAGATAGAGATCTACGTGGACGACATCATTTTCAAGTCCTGAAGGGAGGAAGACCACTTAGACCATCTCAGAAAGCTTTTCAATAGGTTTTGTAAGTACAACTTGAAGATGAATCCAACCAAGTGAGCCTTTGGTGTTAAATCAGGCAAGTTACTATGTTTCCTAGTCAGCCACAAAGGGATTGAGCTGGATCCCACCAAAATCTAGGCCATCAAGGAAATGTCAATTCCTCAGATAGAGAAGGAAATACGGGGATTTTTGGGAAGAATCAACTTCATTAGCAGGTTTATCTCTCAACTCACAGCAACCTGTGAGCCCATCTTCAAGCTATTAAGGAAGAACTCCTCCATGAAATGGAATGATGAGTGTCAAAAAGCCTTCCTTACAATCAAAGAGCAGTTGGTTAACGATCCTGTCTTGGTACCTCCCAGGGATGATGTTCCCCTATTCATGTACTTGTCCATTAATGACAATGTTATGGGCTGCATGCTGGGATAGAAAGACGATAGAGGCCAAGAGCGGGCTATCTATTACCTCAGCAAAAGATTCAACAGCAGTGAACACAAGTACACTCTGATCGAGAAGACTTGTTGTGCTAAACATGGGCTTCCATGAGGTTACAACATTACCTCCATGATCCCACAACCCATCTCATATCCTGCATGGATCTTCTTAAATACGTGTTCAGTAAGCCCATACTGAATTGTTGGCTGTCCAGATGGCAGTTGATTCTTCAACAATTTGACATCGTCTATGTGACGCAAAAGTCCATTAAAAGACAAGGAATTGTGGATCAACTGTCCGCCACACCCACATGGGAGTACAAATCCTTAGAAACATACTTCCCCGATGAAGGGGTCATGGCAATTCAGCAACACCATCAGTATGATGTATGCCATACGTGGAAAATGTATTTTGATTGAGTTGTTAACATGGAAGGTTCTGGAGGTGGAGTAGTTCTAGTATCCGGTACGGGGAAGCAGTATCCCGTTGTCGTCAAATTACAGTTTGTCAGTACCAACAATACAGCTGAGTATGAAGGCTGCAACATGAGGCTAAAACTTGCCCAATCAATGGATATCAAACGGTTAATTGTCTTTGGGGATTCAGAGTTGGTAATCAAACAAACCACGGGAATCTGTCAGACCAAAGAGCTACATTTGGTGCCTTACCATCGGCAAGTTTTACAGATGGCTTCGGAGTTTGAAGAAGAAAACTTCCTCCACATTCCTCGGAGTAGGAATGATTTTGCGGTTGTGCTAGCAACTTTGGCCTCCTTGATCAACATAGGTGACAAGGAAAACATGCGAAACATCCCATTTACCCTACAAAAGGCTTCAGCTTATGGGAACTACGTTGGAGAAGTATCAGATGAGCTACCTCCCATCCAATATCCTTGGTATCAGCATATCAAAGAGTATCTATGAGATAGATCTACACCCGTTGAGGCGAGCCTGACTGAAAAGAGGCAGATTCATCGACTGGCTATGAAATTCTACCTGAGCGGATATGCACTCTATAAAAGAGATGCAGTATTAGGTCTCCTTAGATGTCTGGACAAAGACCAAGCTCAGAGGCTCATAGATGAAATCCATGGTAGAGTATGTGGCCCACACATGAACGGACCCCTACTTGTTAAGAAAATCCTCAGAACAGGACATTACTGGCTTACTCTCAACGTTGACTGTGATGATCACGTCAAAAGGTGCTATCAATGCTAAATTTATGGGAATCCTATCCACGCCCCTCCAAAGGAACTCCACAATATGAGTTCACCATGGCCCTTATTAATGTGGGGAATGGATGTAATCAGGCCCATTGAGCCCAAAGCCAGTAATGGGCATCGGTTTATCTTCACCATGATCGACTACTTCACCAAGTGG
Organism: Panax ginseng; assembly: GCA_020205605.1. Classification (NCBI taxonomy): domain Eukaryota; kingdom Viridiplantae; phylum Streptophyta; class Magnoliopsida; order Apiales; family Araliaceae; genus Panax; species Panax ginseng. Next base: position 144,702,051 of record CM035139.1, read on the forward strand.
GTAGAAGCAACCTCTTTCCCCAGGGTTACCAAAGAAGTCATCATTGCTTTCATCAGAAATAATGTCATTTGTCGGTATGGATAGCCAGAGGTAATTGTGTCAGACAATGCTTAAAACCTCAACAACAAAATGATGGAGGAGTTATGCAGTAAATTCCACATCAAACACCTTAACCCCGTCATCTACCATCCAAAGATGAATGGTGTTGTTGAAGCGACTAATAAAAACATCAAGAAGATCATACAGAAGATGTCCGCTAATCACAAAGGATGGCTTGACCTCTTGCCTCTGATTTTATTAGCCTACAGAACTTCAATGTGTACTTCCACTGGGGTAACCCTCTACTCATTAGCCTATGGGATGGAAGCAGTACTCCCCATAGAGGTGGAAATGGAATCCCTCAAAGTGTTGATGAACGCTCAGCTAGATGAAGACCAATAGGTACAAGACAAATATAACTAATTGTCTCTAATAGACGAAAGGCAAATCGCAACTATCTTCCATGGCCAGTTATATCAACAAAGGATCACCAGATCATACAACAGAAAAGTCCGGCTACGAAAATTTAAACAACATGACTTGGTTTTGAAGAAGATCATTGACAACCAATATCAATCTAAGAGAAAATTCACTCCAACCTGGGAAGGCCCGTTTGTTGTCAAGGAGGTATTGACAGGAGGCGTTCTCAGACTACAGGAAATAGACGGCGATGAATTTCCACAACTCATCAACTCGGACAACCCATCAATCAAACATCCTAGGTTTCAATCATCAGATCACCAGTCATTCAGGTTTTCTAACCCATTCTTACATACAAAATCTTTCTCGTGATACTTTTACGCCTCGTGGAAACATACTTTTAAGCCAAAGAACTCGTTTCACCTCATTTTAAACCTTTTATATAATTTCGGTTATCCTACTAGGGATTGAACCTTTCACACTTGCAGTTTGTCCTGAACTTAGGATCAAACTTTTTTCACGCTTGCAGTTTGTCCTGAACTTAGGATCAAACTTTTTCATACCTACAGTTTGTCCCAAACATGGGATCAAACTTTCTTTCCCCGCAGTTTAGCCTACACATGGGATTCAAACTTCTCTTCTACTACAAATCGTCCCGAGGGGCAAACTACGTCGACCTGATCTCCCTGATACCCGGGAGTACGTAGGTAACCATATTCTATATGGCTCGGTCGCAATAAAAAAACAAAAACATTTCTGTCCTTTCTCTACAAAAACAAAAACAAAAGAACATTTATGCCCCTTCTGTACATAAAAAAAACAACAAAAATATTCTTACTCCCTTCTACACCATTTAGCGTTGAACCTCTTACACTAGGTTCGAACTACGCAGACCCGATCTCCTCTTCAATAGGAGTACGTAGGCAGCCATTTATGGTTCGGTCTAACCCCCTACCAAAATACAAATACTTGTCAGCGGTACTGGGATCAAACTTCAATCCACCACATTTCATCAGCTTCATACCAAAGGGATGGAACTACCTGACCTCTCCTCACAAATAAGAGATCCGGTGACCATCTAAGCTGCGGTTGTGCCTCAAAGAGGAATACCAATCCATAAGAGATGGAATTAACTAGGCTCCTCTTAAATAGGAGTACTGGGAACCATCTATGGTGCGGTCAATCTCAGAGAGGAAAAGCTACACTCCTCTCAACATTTACTTATAGAGACCAGTCCCAAGACACCAAAGATGGTAGGGATACACACAGATCAATGATCCGTTCTGAAAGATCCTGCGACATCTCAATGTTCGTACATCAAGGATGAGTTCAGAATGCATCAAGATCACTCTGAAGAAACAGGCAAATATCAAGCAAGTATCAAGGCACAACTGAAAGGGGAGTGAATCGAAATATATTTCTTTGCCATATATAATACTGTTTGATATATACATATATGTTGTACATAACAAAACGGCTAAGCTAGTATGTGCAGGAAAATACAAGTCTATCTACAGATCTGTATATATGCGGCTATTAGATCTAACATAGCATCCCTCTACAAAGGAGGTAACGCTGCAAGCTCCTGCCCAATGGTATCTACACGAGCTAACAGATCCGAGGCTAACTGCATGGTGGCATGATGCTCATCAATGTATGCACTCATATCGACAAGAATGCCAGTCGTAAGGGATCTCACTGAAGCACTATCTGTGACGGCCACATCCTGGACAGATTAAGCAGCATCCCGCTCTACAATCAATGCATCTCTGGCTGATCTGGCGTCGTCCCTCTCTAATAGAGCGGCGTCTGTCCCATCAAGAGCTATCAACATCAAGGTCCTAGCCTGATCTCTCTCAAAGGTCATCAGATGAAGACTCTGCTCCAAATACTATACTGAATGCTGAATCACAGTAGAACTCGTAGTGGGAGAATCCATCACAACTGCTGGCAACCAGTAGTCAAATCCTCCTTAATGGGAATATAAGTCTCCTCTATAGGCTCCCCATCATTGGAATCAATCCCATACACTATGGATACTGCCATAGTCAATTCCGTCTATCACCATCCATGCAGAATACTTTGAAGAACAACCCAGATGGCTAACGAAAAACTCAGCTAGCTCACGCTGATCCCAACAGACATACAACCTGGATCTATCCTCTGCTGATAAGTGACGAGAAGCTAAGCGCTGACTCAATGCCCCCTCAAAAGGATGGAAGTCCTGGAACTGTTCAAATTGACACATCACGGCCAATGTGGGGTAAGTAGTCATACCCCTTAAACCAGCTAGGGGGAGATAATCTATGCCCGGAGCATGAGTGATGAAGCTGCAGGGTGAGCTAATGTAACAACCTAGAGAATCCAGATTGTTCAGAATTTAAGTTTAAAGAATTAGTTATTAATAAAATAAATTTTTAATAATCATTCTAGAACCTAGGATGATTATAACCCGTGAGGATTCTGGCTACGAGCTAGACTAAACAAGTAAGAATTTTCAAGATAAAAATAAAGATTTTTCGGGAACAAAATATTTTCTTGGGAAAAAGACGAAATAGGCACTATTCACCTGATAAAATCTAAGGGTTAGGGTTTGAATAACCTAAGCCTTTCCGAGAGTTCGGTATGTCGAAATGACATTCCGTCAAAAGATTTGACGATAATATATCGTGAAAAGTTAATTAAGATGATAAAAGTTTTTCTCGAAAAATGTGCAGAAATCGGACGAAATAAAAATGAAGAAAAGTACAGTTATGTACTTTTCACTCATTTAACTACGTTAGGGGAAAACGTGAAGGAAAATGCTTAACACCAAAAAGTGTTTTTCAGTTTTCAGAGATCCAAAGAATGCGTAAATGTTAATCGGTAAACGAAAGACGAAATATCCAAAAATATTTTGATTCCGAGAATCGTAATTTTTAAAACTGTCGGATGAAACCCGAAAGACGGAACCACAAAACTTATAAGGGAAGTCTCGTGAATAGTAAGGAGGTTGGGTGAAATGACTAAAATACCTCTAGCCTTAGTTTTCTATAAATAGGAAGCTTAATTCATTATTTTGGGAATTTAAAAATCCAACACTTTGAGATAGAGAATGAGAGAGTTCGGATGGGAGAAAGAGAAGGAAAAGGAAGAGGAAAAGCTTGCTCGTGAGCATCCTTTATCCGACGGAAGGAGATTAATGGAGAAAGGTAGTCCAAAACCTTGTCTCATATAATTTTTCTTTAAGTTTTTATGTTCAAAAACATAACTTAATTAGAATAAGAAGTAGATGATGTTAGGAATGATTTCGTATGGTTGAAATCATTGATAAAAGAAGAATTAAGAATTTGAAGTTTTTGTTAAAAATTTCTTAAGGAAGTGTAAGATTCCTAATGAATTAGAATGATCTGAATGTATCATATGAATGATTCGGTGAAATAAGTAAGGAATGGTGTTTTATAACATCAAATTCCAAGAAAAAAGTAAAATTATAATCAAAATATCAATTAAAAAAATGAAGAACAAACAAAGAACACGCGAAGAGCGCGATGAACATTGTTGATGGACAACTTTAAAACCATCGTAGGATAAATGTTGTTGATGGACAAATTTAAAACCATCGCGTATAAGTTAGATGCTTATTTCTTGGTTAGTAATGGTAGAAATGTTCATGAAGAACAGATTAAAACTTACCTATAACGAAGTTATGGCAAAAATTTTGTAAAAGACAAACGAGAATTAGAAAGTGTGTAAATTAACCCGAAGGTGTAGGGTTTCATAAGAAAGTAAGAGAATATAGAAAACGTGAGTCATGGACTCAAGAACGAATGAATTTCAAGTTCAGATAATCGAATTATGAACGAACGAATGAAGAGCGTTAAAAACGTAAAACGAACAAAGGGTGAAGATTAAGCCAATTTAATAGCATGTCAATGAATTCAGAACGGATTTTTATCTGAGGGGGATTGAAGTATGTAAGATAACGAAGAGAATGACTTTGGAACGACCTCATTATGAGTAATAACGAATAAGTTATGAGATCGGGAAGTAAGCGTCTAAAAATGGATTTAAGACTTATAAATTTTTTTGAGAAGTAGGGCTTGGCGCCACTAAGACCAAATTTATTTTGCCTTAGTAAAAACACCGCACTGTGAAGTTTGGCATCGCAAACTCTCGCTCATGACAGTAAGAGATAGAAGGGAGAGTGGCGCCGCAGTGCCAGTGTAGGAAAATAGTCAAAGAAGAGCTTTTAACTGCTCAGCTCTTGGGGGAAACGTAAAGAAAGATAAAGAACATAATGTTCAACTAATGTAACACTTAATCAAGTGTTTTAAACCTTTAATGAAGGTAGAACAGAAAGATTAAATGAGATTCAAAGAAGGTGAATGCGGGTTACGGAATCGATATCTGAGGACCGTAGTCGCGATAAACGAACGTGAGGGATTGCTATGATGGTGATTCCTTAGACGTTGATTGATGAGGGTAATGAATAAAATTTCGATGTTATGTTGTGGTAATCAGAAATAAGTGTAAAGCGTATAGATGCTGTGAACGCAACGCAGTTATGTTGAATGACCGGTCTTAGTATACCACGAACCGTATGGCTTTGACATTAAGGAAGAATAATGAATGGTATTAAGAAAACCGTAGCGAACGGTAAGAAGATTAACGAAATCCGAATGTGAGTAGGATAAGAATGTTAAAATGAAATGTAAGCGTTGAACACTTTAACCGATGTAAAGATTGAGTGTACGCATATATTAAACGGATAGAACCTACACCCTGTGTATGGTTTGACCGTAAGATAATGAAGATCAATGATTAAACCATGAATGGTAAAGAACTGAATTAAAGACAATGACATTCACATAACGAAGCTGAGTTAATGAGTAACTTGAATGATCGCTCTGAATATACAAAAGACTGTATGACTTGGAAGATAAAGAATGAATCCTGAGGTATGACATTTATTTGCCAGAAAGCCCTAAGGAATAAGAAATTGACTTAACAAATATTATAGTTTAATGTTTTAGATAATTTAAGATAAGTTAGGTTTTGGTACAATCGTAACCTTTGATGGTTGACATATGAGAGTTGGGCTAAACAATTCCTTCAGAGAGCGAAGGTATATACAAAACTGGCAATCGATCTAACTCACTGTGATGGCAGTGTAGACGAGACAGAAACTTGTTTGTTGGTTATTTGTGGGAAACCACTCAGAGTACCAAATGGACTACTAGTAGAGAAGCAATGTGTGCTGAGTCCTAGAGAAGTTATAAGAAGAAGATAAGAATGTAAAACATCAAAGATGATGAACGTATAAGTAAGACATCTTCGTATGCCATAAAGCCGTAGAACGGTAATGAAAGTGGTCACGTAAACTTAGGTTGCAAGAACGCGAACCCTAAGAAGTAAAGTTAAGCAAACTAATGCATAAGTCAAATATACATGACTAATTGGTGTATGTGTTGTTTTTCTTAAGTGCTACATAGGAATTGGAATGAGTAGTTCAGCGTAAGCTGTAGCTGGGCGTAAGGCAAGTTTCCTAACTTCATTCAAATTTTAAATGAATGTTAGTTTCTTAAACTTATTAGATGTTGAACTTGAAAAGTTCTATCTATGTACGAATGTGCAATATTTGTACAAGGTGTTAAAACGTATGAGGCCTTGTGCCACAATGTGAACACTTCGGTGTTTTTATGATATGAACTGTTTTGTGATTGAACTGTTTAATAAGAGAATGTTCTGTTTATACATGAAGCATTATTGTTAAGTATGTGCTATTGATTCTAGCCAGACAGAATAAGTATGAAAAAGGTAGCAGTATGAAAGTATTTCAAAGTGAATATGATTAATGTTTTAAAATGATAGGAATCGAGATTATTCATATTATTCAAGCTACTTCATAACCTTTGTTCGGTTATCGAAGTTCTGAAGAAATGTTTGAATTCTTAAAGTTATTTGTTCAACTGTTATGACTTGCTGAGTAATTGAATGCTCACACTTACTTTATATGAAAACATTTTCAACGTACGATGTTAGAAGAACTTAAGGATCCCATAAAGATCAAGCTGATCGGTATCCAGACGAAGTGCCATTCAGTATGTGAATGAGCGAGAAGATCGAGCGAAGACTTGTAATATAAAATAAGTTAAATGAACTTTAGATTAGTTTAATGGACTATTATGTATCCTTAGTGGCGGATGAAAGTCACTCGTGTAAGATGTAAAGAATAATGTAATTATCGTTATTTGTAATGAAAGGAGTTATAAGGTTTTAGAACCTGGGAAATTAGAATGTATGTTGTTATATTTCAGTATATAATGATGTATGTTTAGATTAATGATGTACTCATGACGTACGGAATTCGGGTGTGAAGATATATCGGATTTCGGGGCGTTACAAGTTGGTATCAGAGCTGATAGGTTATAAATCTTAGGTAAGAGTACCTATGACTATAATCGTAGAGAGAGGGATAAGAAGATCACCACGTGATCATAGGGAATCGTAGTAAAAGATGAGCTGTGAAACAATGAATGATTTATAGCTAATGCTATAAATGAATGGTACTACGAAGTAGTACGGGAAGAAGAACTCAGATTGAGTTGAGAAGGATAGCATACGAATTAAAGAAAATTCGTATTAAGTAAAGAGAAATTTAGAAGTTGTAAAATTTAAATTGAGGACTCATGTGATAGCTGAGTTGTATGAACCTTTGTTATGGGCAGAGGTTTGTGCTTGGTGTAACAACCACTCAGTTTATTACAGTGATAATCATTAGAATTGGTCGCACTATCAATATGTATATGACGAGGAGGTGAATCTTTACTCATGTATATACTTGATAGGTAGAGAAATATAAGGTAGGTGCGAGTTCTTGAAACTCATACTTATGGTATGTTCCTGACTTATAATGATATGGTATGTTTTTGAACTTCTCAGCGAATGGACGCATATGGTCTGTCTGGGATAATATTTTAAAATCATATTATTGTGGAAAGTTCCTGAACTCATAATGTGTGGTAAGTTGATGGACTATATAGGGATGTTTAGACTGAAAGCGTGTATTTTCAGTAGAATTAGCCTTGAAGGTGCTAGAGAAGATTTAGTATTGTCGCAAGTAAGACAATAAAGGAAGATGGAGAATAGGATATTCCAAGTCATCTAGCTATGCTAGATTTCAAAATTTATTGAAATCGTGCTTATGTGTGCATTTGAAAAAAGGAAAGATTTGGTTCAATTTTTGGAACCAAGGAATTTTAAAAGAACTATTCTTGGTATACCTATGCTAATTGTTTTGGCTAGACAAAAATTGATTTAAAATATCAAAATGAATTTTATATCATCAGTGCATTCGATGCAAGGATGGTAAAAGGATGGAGTTATTAATGCAATTGAACCTAGTGTTGGATGTGATCTTAGGATCAACAACCCGTTATGGTATGATGTAAAATGACGAAGTCACAAACTGACAAAGTCCTCAACGTACTGTGAAAAGTACGGTATCATGACGTCATAAAACGTTTTGATGTACTGAAAAAGAATTTAAAGAAGTAGTTGAAGTCAATTGATTTGACTAAACGAATGTTTCAAGTTGATATCCAATTTATTGGTATGGTCTAAGCTACTTAATTTGGCTAAGACGAATGGTATGTCATGTTTAAAAGAAAATCGAGTTTTCTTTAAAGAAGTTGTGCCAGAAATGGGGATATACAATTGGTTAATCGCCTACGTATGAAAGAGGTAGTTTACCTTTTTGGTGATTGTAAACTGACCGTGGAAGAAAGTTTACGGCGTCATGCTGATAAACTTAGTAAGAGTTCATGGTCAATTTGACCCCTCAGCAAACGTATGAAATATTTTAAAGGGATTTTTATATTCCTCGTTGTTCATTCTACTTCATAATTATTGATAAGTTATGAAGGGGAGAGAATGTTTGAAAAGAAGAAATTCTTTGAAGAGAAGTTGAGAAGAAGGGTAAGGTAAAATTCTTTGTAGGAGGAGTAAATGTGATGACCCAAAAATGGGTGTGGTTTGAAGAAATTTTGAGGATGAAATTTTTATAAGGGGGGAAGTGTAACAACCCAGAGAATCTAGATTGTTCAGAATTTAAGTTTAAAGAATTAGTTATTAATAAAATAAATTTTTATTAATAATATTTTGTGCTATGTGTTTATTAATCGTTCTACAACCTAGGATGATTATAACCCGGGAGGATTATGGCTACGAGCTGGACTGAATGAGTAAGAATTTTCAAGACGAAAATAAAAATTTTCTGGGAACAAAATATTTTCTTGGGAAAAAGAAAAAATAGGAACTATTCACCCGACGAAGCCTAAGGGTTCGTGTTTGAATAACCTAAGCCTTTCCGAGAGTTCGGTATGTCGAAATGACATTCTGTTAAAAAATTTGACGATAATATATCGTGAAAAGTTAATTAAGCGGATAAAAGTTTTTCTCAAAAAATGTGTAGAAATCGGACAAAATAAAAATGATGAAAAGTACAGTTATGTACTTTTCACTCGTTTAACTACGTTAGGGGAAAACATGAAGGAAAACGCTTAACACTAAAAAGTGTTTTTCAGAGATCCGAAGAATGCGTAAACGTTAATGGCTAAATGAAAGACGAAATATCCAAAAATATTTGGATTTCGAGAATTGCAATTTTTAAAACTGTCGGACGAAACCCGAAAGGGAAGTTTCATGAATAGTAAGGAGGTCTATTGAGGAGGTGTGAATAGTAAGGAGGTTGGGGTAAAATAACTAAAATACCCCTAGCCTTGGTTTTCTATAAATAGGAAGCTTAATTCATTATTTTGTGATTTTGAAAATCCTACACTTTGAGAGAGAGAGAGAGAGAGTTCAGATGGGAGAAAAAGAAGGAAAAGGATTAGGAAAAGCTTGCTTGTGAGCAAACTTTGTTCGACGGAAGGAGATTAACGGAGAAAGGTAGTCTGTAAACCTTGTCTCGTATAATAATTTTTTAAGTTTTTATGTTCAAAAACATAACTTAATAAGAATAAGAAGTAGATGATGTTAGGAATGATTTCATATAGTTGAAATCATTAATAAAAGAAGAATTAAGAATTTAAAGTTTTTGTTAAAAATTTCTTAAGGAAGTATAAGATTCATAATGAATTAAAACGATCCGATTGTATCATATGAACGATTCGGTGAAATAAGTAAGTAATGGTTTTTTATAACATCAAATTCTAAGAAAAAGTAAAATTGTAATCAAAATATCGATTAAAAAATGAAGAACGGACGAAGAACACGAAGAACGCGAACAATGTTGTTGATTGACAAATTTAAAACCATAGTTGGATAATTTTTGTTGATGGACAAATTTAAAACCATCGCGTATAAGTTAGATGCTTATTGCTTGGTTAGGAACGATAGAAATGTTCTTGAAGAACAGATTAAAACTTAATTATAACGAAGTTATGGCAAAAATTAGACGAACGAGAATTAGAAAGTGTGTAAATGAACCTGAAGGTGTAGGGTTTCATAACAAAGTAAGAGAATGTAGAAAACGTGAGTCGTGGACTCAAGAACGATTGAATTCCGAGTTCGGATAACTGAATTATGGACGAACGAATGAAGAGTGTTAAAAACGTTAAACTAACGAAGAGTGAAGATTAAGCCAATTGAATGGAATGTTAATGAATTCAGAAAGAATTTCTATCTGAGGGGAATTGAAGTACGTAAGATAAAGAAGAGAACAACTTTGGAACGACCTCGTTCCGAGTAATAACAAATAAGTTATGAGATCGGGAAGTAAGCGTCTCAAAATGGATTTAAGACTTAGAAAATTTTTCGAGAAGTAGAGAGCTTGAAAGTGCATGGCAACCATGCTTTAAGGAAGCGGTATGCAGTCACCAAACCGTAAAAAATCGAGTCTCAGTAAACTCATGTTGCGATGCGAGAGAGATAAAAGGAGAGAGTCTTGTCATAGTATTAAGTGCAGGGAAAAAGCCGAAGAAGGGCTTTTAACTGCTCAGCTCTTGGGGGAAACGTAAGGAAAGATAAAGAACATAATGTTCAACTAATGTAACACTTAATCAAGTGTTTTAAACCTTTAATGAATGTTGAACAGAAAGATTAAATGAGATTAAAAGAAGGTGAACGCAAGTTACAGAACCGATATTCGAGGACCGTAGTCGCGATAAACGAACGTGAGTGATTGCTATGATGGTGATTCCTTAGATGTTGATTGATGAGGGTAATGCATAAAATTTCGATGTTATGTTGTGGTAATGAGAAAAAGTGTAAACCGTATAAACGATGTGAATGCAACTGAGTAATGTTGAATGATCGGTCTTAGCATACTGCGAACCGTATGGCTTCGACATTAAGGAAGAATAACGAATGGTATTAAGAAAGACGTAGCGAACGATAAGAAGATTAACGAAAGCCGAATATGAGTAGGATAAGGATGTTAGAATGAAATGTAAGCGTTTCTTGAGAAGTTATGCCAAACTAAATTTTTTTGGTGCGGATTCAGATATTAAAAAGCTGAGATGAACAACCCTTTTATAGGGGATTACACGGAAGCGTTTAGATGTTTGTGCACAATACATGGTACGAAGGGTTGATCACCCTTAAGTACGGGTAGTCCCTACAGTATTACTGTTAAGGTTAAAGTTGAAAGATTACTTGTAACCATGGACATAGTTTGTGGTCTTATGACCCTCAGTTACATCTCTAAAAACTAAGAAGAACAGCCCTATTATGGGGGAATTATTTTTACGCGATGCGTTTATATGTTTGTGCACAATACATTGTACAAAGGGCTTAACACCCTAAGTACGGGAGTCCCTATAGTCTAATGACTGTTAAGGTTTAAGTTGAAAGAGTACTTATAACCGTGGACGTAGTTCAAGGTCTTGTGACCCCTCAACATGATTTGGAATCTTTTACATTCTTGTTATTCATATCGCTTCCCAATTATTGAGCAAATGTGGAAGATTCTTGTTATTCTGAAAGGTGAAAGTGGAAAGGATGAGTAAATTAAGCAAAACATAATAATTTCAAGAAAGAAATGAAACTCCAGAAAGAAGAGAAATGTGGAACTCTTAGAAGAGGAAGAGGTGAGGAATATGATGATCTTAGAAAGATCCTTAGAGAAAGAATTTGGTTACAGAACCTACTGAATAAATAGATATTAACGTAAAATCTATTTTGATAAATTGAATGAATAAAGATTAATAAATAAAATTTTGAGGACGAAATTCTTTGAAGAAAATGATAATGTAATATCCCGAGTGTTTATGATAACGATCCTTAGAAAAGGAAATGAATGGGTAAAAGAATATATAATATTTGATATGTGACTATGTTTAATTGAAGGTTATGTAATAAAACCTAAAAGTTGTTCAAGAAATGAATGAAGTATATTTGTATGTAAAACTTTTTGCTAAGTTAATGTGTTGAAGTTATTCAACGATAATTGTGAAAGAGATTTTGTGAAAACCTTAGTAAGGTAGGGTTTCGGTGATTCCGAGGATGGAATCCTTATACGGAGGGAAGGATGTGACAACCCAAATTTTTATTAGTTATCAAAATAGGAATTTAATAATATAAATGCTATATACACATTTAAAATTCTTATTTTGATATGTTTTGAGTTTGAGTATGTATATATACATACTATATATTTTTAAATATGTGATCTGGTGTGAAGAGAAATATATATTCATATATTGGGAAAGTGAGGTTCAATAGTTAAGTTAACTATTGAAGAAATTAAATGAATTTGAGAATTATTTTAAATATTTATTGAATTAAATAAATATTTTAAATAATTTATTTATTGAAAAAATAAATAATTTATGAAATTTTGGTATAATAATTTAGTTACGTGTGTATGATAATTAAATTAAAGCAAAGGTAAATTTTATTCTTTGAAGATTTAATTTAATGAATTAATTAAATTAAATGAATTGTTTAATATTAAAGGAATAAATAAATTAAATAAAGTAATGTTTAAATCTAATTTATTAATTAAATTAGATATATGTAATTATTTATTAATTATAAGTATAATTATAATGAGATTATAATTATTATTAATTACTATTATTATGTGTTATTTAAATTAACTAAAGGTGTGACACATGAAACTGTATAATAAAAATAATATAAAAATAATCTAGTTTGGGAGAATAGGTGGTAGCCAAACAAAGCCTCGTGGCCTTTGGTTTATGTAACTGCCGTCTTTTTTTTTTTTTTTTTAACTGATAGAGTACGTGGAAAATAAGCCATATTAGGTTATTTTTTTCCTTTCTCGTCTTATTTCTCTCCTAAGGCCTAAGAGCAGAGAGTTGGGAGAGAAGAAGAAACACAAAGGGTTTAGAAAGAGGGAGAGCTTGGTGAGAACAGAGAATTGCAGAGATTGCTAAGAGAACAAGAAGGATTTTCTAACACTTTGCTAAATTAAGGTAAATTGCTTCTAAGTTGTATATTTTGATTTCTTAATGATTATCCATTGTAAATTGATAGTTGTGTTGGATTGATATATATACTTGCAAGTAGGGTTTATACTCTGTTAATCATCACATGTGAGTGTTGTTTGATGATAAAAATCCATGTAAATTGGTTTGTAGGAAGAAAATTATATAATAGTGTTTATACATGAAAATTAACTTTAGAAAGTACAAAATTTTATGCCCTATATGTGTTATAATCTGTAAATTGAGGTTGGATTATGTTAATATGTGAAGAAACGAAAATGGCGTAGTTTGAATCATGTCAATTGGTTAAGAAACGAAGTCGTGGCGATCGAATTCGCTAAATGTGTTTAAAACATGAAAATAGAGTATGAACATGTGTTTTGGGTAAAATTTTAGGTTGGTTAATATTTTTATAAATTGTTAGAATTCAATTATGTTGTAGTTCTATGAATTACGAATCCATAGAATCAAAAATGGACTAATTTGGATGTGTATAACTCAAGTTATGAAGATTTGTAGCAGAAAAGGGTTAAATATCACAAAATACTATAATATATGGAAGTTAAGCAAGCGCCAGCGCCTAGAAGTGCGCTGTGCTGCCCAAAGATTTGCTAGATGGCACGGGCGCGCTGGAGTTGTGAAGGAAATGGGCACGGCCGCCCCCATAGTGTGCCAGGTGTGACTGCTTTGACCTATCATGGTAAAATGGCCATAACGTTTTCATACGAACTCCGATTGAGGTGATTCAAGATGATCCAGAACGAGGACGAATAGACCTACAACTTTTAATCTTTAAGTTTTTCAATTTGAGGTCTGGAATAGGGGTCAAAATGGTCATCTTTAGGACAATTATGTTTTCAGAGGCAATCAGAAGGCGTCGGGCATGCACGTATGCAAGTGTAGTGCTCTTGACGATAAAAGATGTTGTTCTAAGTTATAGAACATGAATGTTAGTAAATATAATGATGCTTAACATTAATAAAGGATGTTTTAGATAAGTTGTATACGCATAATAAGCACACACAAGAGAGACAAATCAGGCGTGTGATGAATAAACGTCGAAACGCCGTGATAAGTGATAATGAACGTAAAAAGTGTGTTAAATCAAATGAAATGAATATTATAAGATATTGAATAGTGTTAATATAAAACCAATAATTAGTCCTAGCAAGACTTAAACACTTGAATGAACTTCGAGTACGAAATATAGTGTGATATAAGTCAAAAGTTAACACAATAAAATTGAACATTGTGTATATATAATAGGAAGGGTTATGAGATGTAGAAAAAAGTTTATATTACAACTACTATGCGTTGCTATGTGACTAATAGTTGATGTGTATGATTATATAATTGTGTAGGGCACGTGAAATGCAGATAACTGTAAACTGTTAAACTGTTATTGGTAAACAACAATCAAGGCAAGTCTTCCAGTTCCTATTTGCTATGTGAACTTGGTGATTAACTGTTTTAAATCTTTATTGCAAAGAGCATGATGTGTTATATATATGTTGAATGTATGAAATGTTAAAGTCAACTTATGACTACGTTAATTGAGTAAATCATGTTGATTGAGTAAGGAACTCAATCTTTATACTTGTTATATGAACTGTAACATGTATGCTATGTTAGTCCAATGATTATGAGATATATGTTGAGCATGTTATTATGTGCTACGTGATGCATGAAAATTGTTAGATTTTGCTGGGCTGTCGAGCTCAACCTTGCGAATAACCATTTTTGCAGGTTAAGGATTGAAGGTAACACTATGTGCTACTTGAATGACGTGGATCAGAAATAATACATGAAGATTAATATTTTAGCTAAAGTTGTTATTTCTTAATACCATGATTAAGATTCATGAGATGTACTAAATGTTTTATGATGTATAGTTTTATGTTGAGTTGTAAAACTAAAGTTAGAGTTATTTGATATGTAAAGGTTATCAGATTGAAATGTAAAATTTTATATAATAATATGATAAAGTGAATCATAAAATAAGATTGATTCAAGGACATGTAGATGATAAAGGTTTTGATTCAGGGAATTAAAGTAAAAAGACATAAAAGTTTAAATTATTCTGCATTTTATAAAGTTTAACATTGAATAATGATGTAAAAATCTGAAGGTAGATGTGTTATTAACGACCGAAGTTGAGAATTATACTGTATGAATTTTGGGGTCGTTACAGTTGGTATCAAAGTTGTAGGTTATAAACCTTATGTAAGAGTACCCTAGGCTATAACCTTAGAGAATAAAGGAGAAGATGATAAAGAAGTTAAGAATAAAAAGTTATATTTAAGTATGGTACAATTGTACTGTTTAGTAGTTGATGTATGATATCTGGGCTAAACAATTCCTTCATAGAGCGGAGGTATATACGAACTAGCAACTCAGAACCTAGTTTGTTGGTTGTTTGTGAGAAACCACTCAGTGTACTATATTGAAACTATTAGAGACTCGATGTGTACCAAGTGTAGAAAATGGATACGTATGATGAAAATGTAGAACTCGAATGAAATGTTGAGCAATATAAATGAAGTTAGAAATTTTTAAAGGAAGAATTGTTATATAAAAAAGAAAATTCAAAGAAGAATCTCGAAGATATGTAAAGATAAGAAATGGGAGTTACCTAACTCCAATAGCCAAGATAATAAATAATGATGAATAGACAAAGTCTGTAAGATTAAAAGCATAAATGAAATCATAAATGATGAAAAAGGAAATAAAGAGGGTTGTAAAATAAAATGATCACGAGTTAAGAAAAGAATCTTAAGGGAGATGATTATAGAATAAGATCACAACGTGCTCTATTGAAGTTATAAAAGAAAGATAGTTTGTAATATTTGAATAATTATAGTTTGATGCTATAAAGATAATGTACTATGATATAGTACGAGATAAACTCACGAGGAGTTATAGATAGTGATACGAGGAATTTGTATCGAGCAAAGAACAAGTTAAGAGTAAGATAGAGTTAGGTGGGATTTCAATTGAGGACTCATGTGATGGCTGAGTTGTACAAATCCTTGTATGAGCGAGGGTTTTTTGCTTGCACTCAGTTTATCACATTGATAATCATTGGAATATTGGTGTCGCGTTATCGATCTATATATGGCAAAAAGGTGATTCTTTTCTCATGTGTATGTTTGATAGTTAGAAACTATTAAGATTAGTCAGATATTATTATGATTAGGTGCAGTTCTTAAAACTAATGCATATGGTATGTTCGTGACTCACAATAATATGGTATGTTTTAAACCTCTTAGCGAATGGACGCCTATGGTCTGACTAGGATAAGTTCATAAACTCATACTATTGTGGCAAGTTCCTGAACTTCCAATGTGCGATAAGTTTGATGAACTATACTGGGGATATAGGAGGACTGTAAGTTGAAATATAAGAATATTTAGTATAAAGATTGAAACTGATGAAAAAAATTAGATATTCCAAATCTTCTAGCTTTGCTAGATTTTTGAAATTTATTAACTTCGTGTCGATGGTTATACTTTTGATTTTTGAAAAAAAATATTGAGTCACACTAGTGAACCAGAATTTTTTTTTAAAACAGTGTTATTATTCGCGTATCTATTTTGTTTGTTACGGCTAGATAAAAAAAATGATTTTTAAATTTTCAAAATATATTTTAATTATATGTATCGAGTGATATGATAAACAATGAAGTCATTAATGCAATGGAACCTGGTGTTGGATGTGATCATATGATCGTCAACCCACTATGGTGAGATATAGTATGACAACTTCATAATCATGACGCCATAAAAGGATTTTTAAGATTTCTTTGAGGCATGAGAATATATATATATATATATATATATATATATGTATATGCATATTTCGATTGATGTCTGAATTGTTGTAGAAGTTTATGCTATTTGATTCAGCTAGACAAATTTTGAAAGATGTTCATGAAATTCAAGCGTTTCTTGAGAAGTTATGCCAAACCAAATTGTTTTGGTGCGGATTCAGATATTGAAAAGCTGAGATGAACAACCCTTTTATAGGGGATTACGCGGAGGCGTTTAGATGTTTGTGCAAAATACATGGTACGAAGGGCTGATCACCTTTAAGTACGGGGAGTCCCTACAGTATTACTGTTAAGGTTAAAGTTGAAAGATTACTTGTAATCATGGACATAGTTCGTGGTTTTATGACCCTCAGTTACATCTCTAAAAACTAAGAAGAACAACCCTATTATGGGGGAATTATTTTTACGCGATGCGTTTATATGTTTGTGCACAATACATTGTACAAAGGGCTTAACACCCTAAGTACGGGAGTCCCTATAGTCTAATGACTGTTAAGGTTTAAGTTGAAAGAGTACTTATAACTGTGGACGTAGTTCAAGGTCTTGTGACCCCTCAACATGATTTGGAATCTTTTAAATTCCTGTTATTCATATCGCTTCCCAATTATTGAGCAATTGTGGAAGATTATTGTTATTCTGAAAGGTGAAAGTGGAAAGGATGAGAAAAGTAAGTAAAACATAATAATTTCAAGAAAGAAATGAAACTCTAGAAAGAAGAGAAATGTGGAACTCTTAGAAGAGGAAGAGGTGAGGAATATGATGATCTTAGAAAGATCCTTAGAGAAAGAATTTGGTTGCAGAACCTAATGAATAAATAGATATTAACGTAGAATCTATTTTGATTGATTTAATGAATAAAGATTAATAAATAAAATTTCGAGGACGAAATTCTTAGAAGAAAGGGTGAATGTAATATCCCGAGTGTTTATGATAACGATCCTTAGAAAAGGAAATGAATGGGTTAAAGAATATATAATATTTGATATATGACTGTGTTTAATTGAAGGTTATGTAATAAAACCTAAAAGTTGTTGATGAAATGAATGAAGTAAATTTGTATGTAAAATTTTTTGCTAAGTTAACGTGTTGAAGTTATTCAACGATAATTGTGAAAGAGATTTTGTGAAAACCTTAGTAAGGTAGGGTTTCGGTGATTCCGAAGACAGAATCCTTATAAGGAGGGAAGGATGTGACAACCCAAATTTTTATAAGTTATCAAAATAGGAATTTAATAATTAAAATTCTTATTATGAGATGTTTTGAGTTTGAGTATGTATATATACATGCTATATATTTTTAAATCCTCAACGTACTGTGTAAAGTATGGTATTATGACGTCATAAAATGTTTTGATGTATTGAAAAAGAATTTAAAGAAGTAGTCGATGTCAATTGAGTTGACTAGACGAATGTTTCAAGTTGATATCCAATTTATTGGTATGGTCTAAGCTACTTGATTTGGCTAAGACGAATGGTATGTCATGTTTAAAAGAAAATCGAGCTTTCTTTGAAGAAGTTGTGCTAAACCAAATTGTTTTGGTATGGAATCTAATTATTAAGTCTGAGGTGAACATACCCAGAAATAGGGATATACAATGGGTTGATCGCCTACGTATGAAAGAGGTAGTTTACCTTCTTGGTGATTGTAAACTGACCGTAGAAGAAAGTTTACGGCGTCATGCTGTTAAACTTAGTAAGAGTTCATGGTCAATTTGACCCCTCAGCAAAAGTATGAAATATTTTAAAGGGATTTTTATATTCCTCGTTGTTCATTCTACTTCATAATGATTGATAAGTTATTAAGGGGAGAGAATGTTTGAAAAGAAGAAATTCTTTGAAGAGAAGTTGAGAAGAAGTGTAAGGTAAAATTCTGTGTAGGAGGAGTAAATGTGATAACCCAAAAATGGGTGTGGTTTGAAGAAATTTCGAGGATGGAATTTTTATAAGGGGGAAGTGTAACAATACGGAGAATCCGGATTGATCAGAATTTAAGTTTAAAGAATTATTTATTAATAAAAAAAATTTTTATTAATAATATTTTGTGTTATGTGTTTATTAATCGTTCTAGAACCTAGGATGATTATAACCCGGGAGGATTCTGGCTACGAGCTGGACTGAACGAGTAAGAATTTTCAAGACGAAAATAAAATTTTTGCGGGAATAATATATTTTCTTGGGAAAAAAATGAAATAGGCACTATTCACCTGACGAAACCTAAGGGTTAGGGTTTGAATCTGGGTTGTTACAGAATTTAAGTTTAAAGAATTAGTTATTAATAAAATAAATTTTTATTAATAATATTATGTACTATGTGTTTATTAATAGTTCTAGAACCTAGGATGATTATAACCCGGGAGGATTCTGGCTACGAGCTGGACTGAACTAGTACGAATTTTCAAGACGAAAATAAAATTTTTCCGGGAATAAAATATTTTCTTGGGAAAAAGACGAAATAGGCACTATTCATCCGACAAAACTTAAGGGTTAGGGTTTGAATAACCTAAGCCTTTTCGAGAGTTATGTATGTCGAAATGACATTCCGTCAAAAGATTTGACGATAATATATTGTGAAAAGTTCATTAAGCCGATAAAAGTTTTTCTCAAAAAACGTGCAAAAATCAAACAAAATAAAAATGACGAAAAGTATAGTTATGTACTTTTCACTCATTTAACTACGTTAGGGGAAAACGTGAAGGAAAACGCTTAACACCAAAAAAAAAATTTTAGTTTTTCGAAGATCCGAAGAATGCGTAAACGTTAATCGGTAAACGAAAGACGAAATACCCAAAAATATTTGGATTTCGAGAATTACAATTTTTAAAACTATCGGACGAAACCCGAAAGATAGAACCACAAAATTTCTAAGGGAAGTCTCGTGAATAGTAAGGAGGTTGGGGCGAAATGACTAAAATACCCCTAGCCTTGGTTTTCTATAAATAGGAAGCTTAATTCATTATTTTCGGATTTTGAAAATCTTACACTTTAAGAGAGAGAGAGAGAGAGAGAGAGAGAGAGTTCGGATGGGAGAAAGAGAAGGAGAGGGAAGAGGAAAAGCTTGTTCGTGAGCAACCTTTGTCCGGCGGAAGGAGATTAACAGAGAAATATAGTCTAAAACCTTGTCTCGTATAATTTTTCTTTAAGTTTTTATGTTCAAAAACATAACTGAATGGGAATAAGAAGTAGATGATGTTAGGAATGATTTCATATGGTTGAAATCATTTAGAAAAGAAGAATTAAGAATTTGAAGTTTTGGTTAAAAATTTCTTAAGGAAGTGTAAGATTCGTAATGAATTAGAACGATCCGAATGTATCATATGAACGATTCAGTGAAATAAGTAAGGAATGGTGTTTTATAACATCAAATTCCAAGAAAAAGTAAAATTGTAATCAAAATATCGATTAAAAAATGATGAACGAACGAAGAACACGAAGAACACGCGAAGAACACGAAGAACGTTGTTGATGGACAAATTTAAAACCATCGTCGGATAATTGTTGTTAGTGGACAAATTTAAAACCATCGCGTATAAGTTAGATGCTTATTGATTGGTTAGGAACGGTAGAAACGTTCATAAAGAACAGATTAAAACTTAGCTATAACGAAGTTATGGCAAAAATTTTGTAAAAGATGAATAGGAATTAGAAAGTGTATAAATGAACCCGAAGGTGTAGGGTTTCATAAGAAAGTAAGAGAATGTAGAAAACGTGAGTTGTGGACTCAAGAATGAATGAATTCCAAGTTCGGATAACCGAATTATGGACGAACGAATGAAGAACGTTAAAAACATAAAACTAACGAAAGGTGAAGATTAATCTAATTGAATGGCATGTTAATGAATTTAGAACGAATTTCTATCTGAGGGGGATTGAAGTACGTAAGATAAGGAAGAGAACAGCTTTGGAACGACCTCGTTCCGAGTAATAACGAATAAGATATGAGATCGGGAAGTAAGCGTCTTAAAATGGATTTAAGACTTAGAAACTTTTTCGAGAAGTAGGGCTTGGCGCCATGATGGCAGGCCATGCCTTATGAAGGAGGTGCTTTGCATTGTAAGACCGTGAAGCCAGTATCGCAAACTCACACCACTACCGCAAGAGATATATAGGAGAGTGAGCCACAGCAATAGTTAAGTAGGGAAAAAGCCAAAGAAGAGCTTTTAACTGCTCAACTCTTGGGGGAAACTTAAGGAAAGATAAAGAACATAATTTTCAACTAATTTAACACTTAATCAAGTGTTTTAAACCTTTAATGAAGGTTGAACGGAAAGATTAAATGAGATTAAAAGAAGGTTAATGCGGGTTATGGAACCGATATTCGAGGACCGTAGTCGCGATAAACGAACGTGAGGGATTGCTATGATGGTGATTCCTTAGACGTTGATTGACGAGGGTAATGAATAAAATTTTGATGTTATATTGTGGTAATGAGAAATAAGTGTAAAGCGTATAAATGCTGTGAATGCAACACAGTTACGTTGAATGGCCGGTCTTAGCATACCGTGAACTGTATGGCTTCGACATTATGGAAGAATAACGAATGGTATTAAGAAAGCCGTAGCGAACCGTAAGAAGATTAACGAAAGCCGAATGTGAGTAAGATAAGAATGTTAGAATGAAATGTAAGCATTGAACACTTTAACCGACGTAAAGGTGTAGTGTACGCAAATATTAAATGGATAGAACCTACACCCCGTGTATGGTTTGACCGTAAGATAATGAAGATCAATCATTAAACCATGAATGGTAAAGAACTAAATTAAAGACAATGTCATTAACATAATGAAGTCGAGTTAATGAGTAACTTGAATGATCGCTCTGAGTATACAAAAGATTGTATGACTTGGACGATAAAGAATAAATCCTGAGGTATGGCATTTATTTGCCAGAAAGCCATAAGGAATAAGAAATTGACTTAATGAATATTATATTTTAATATTTCGGATAAGTTAAGATAAGTTAGGTTGTGGTACAATCGTAACCTTTGATGGTTAACATATAGGAGCTGGGCTAAACAATTCCTTCAAAGAGCGAAGGTATATACAAAACTAGCAACCGATCTAACTCACTGTGATGGAAGTGTAGACGAGACAGTAACTTGTTTGTTAGTTGTTTGTGGGAAACCACTCAGAGTACCATATGGACTACTAGCAGAGAAGCTGTAAGACCCTAACTTTTATGAATAAAGATGAATTTTCAATAAATATCATTTTTGAATATTATGGAGTAAATTTGATATAATGTTATAGTTGTGGGTTATATTTAGAAATTTTGAAAAGTATGCAAGTAGTTATATAATATTCGATTGGTCGGGGAATATTCGTTTTAACAGGGAATATTCGTACAATGACACAATCATTGGGGTTATTATTGTCGGATTGAGAAAACGACAAAAATATTTTTATGAAAATAACGGCGGAAGTTTTACCATTAACTGTTGAAACACCCGGTGTTAAAAGTATAGTAATACGTGTGGTTGCATAGTAGCACACGATATTGATTATTGATGCTTACGTGAGAAGTCACTCAGTTTTGTTCAATTATTGCTACAATAATTGTTGCATAGTATCTCACGTTATTTGATTTAATTATTGTCGATATTTTATATATTATTAAATCAATAATTGAGATAACAAAGTTATTAATATTATTATTTACAATATTAACGATGTCTAGAAGTTCTGCAAATGAGAGGTTTGGTCACCTAATTGCGCGCTGATGAGTGAGTTTTATACACATGAATTGGATACATTCGGGCTTAATTTATTGTTGTTCTCAAGTCTTTTAGGATGTTTTTATGTGTTTGTGTCTATTCAAGCATGTTTTGTATTGTTTTGTAGGATTTGGGACATAAGTTACATGGATCGACATTTGGGGTGGCTAGATTCGCGTTTTCGGCTTGCCATTTACACAGCAGTCACTTCAGAGCCAATTTGACTATATCTACGGACATTATTTCGAAACTCTCAAAGAATGAAAGTTGTAGATCTACTTTTTCTCTTTCCAGAACATCTTGAATCATCAAAATCGGAGTTCATACGAAGAACTTATGACCATTTTCCCAAAGGACGTCGTAGCAGAAAATGTTAGAAAAAGGGGACAGCGCCGGGGCGCTATTTCTAGAGTTAAATACAGCAATACGTGGCTATAAGGCGAACTCTCAACGTCATGAACAGTGTCTTTGGTATTTGGGGAAGAGGTTGGTTGGGCCTGGATGCGTTTTGGGCGAATTTTGACACCTTTTAGACTCTAAATTGGATTGGGTACATGATGTAAGACATAAAATAAAGAGGAGATTACATAGCTTAGCCTAGATTAAACACTCCTTTAGATTAGAACATAACCCTAGTTCTTATTAGTATTGGAGATTGAAGCAACTTGGAGAGAAGATCAAAAGCAGGAGCAAGAAGGGAGCATCAAATTTGCTGACAACAGATTCTATTCTCTTCTCTCATCTTACTTTTATCTTTTAATGTCTATTCAATTGTGGATTCTTGATTTTAATTCATTAATTATGAACTAACTCTTTCATTGAGATTTCAATTGAACTTTTTATGATTATGAATTGATTATTTGATTTATTCTAATTATTTATGTTGAAGTGAATTGTCCAAACTCCAAAAATTAATATACAGACATAATATATATATATATATATATATATATATATATATATATAGACCCTCTACAATGAGACCTGTACACACTTGTACTTTTTGCCCCATATAACCCAGCAGATTCTAGTTTCAGGCCATGAGATAGGTCATGGGGAGCAAGTACTGCGCTAATGACCAAGGTAGGCCATGCTACCTAGCCCATCTTGAGAGAGACAATGGGAGCTTCCTGCCAGTGGATAACTCCAATCTTACCGAAGTTAGAGGAGACATGACTTAACCATGCGCACTAGAGAACTAAGAAATATCCCACGGGTCCCCATGTCTTGTTTCACTGGGTGTACTTGTTAGATTATATATCTGTGTGGTTGAGAGAGAGAGAGTTTTTAATTCATACTTTATATATATATATATATATATATATATATATATATATATTTTCACTGGGTGTACTTGTTAGATTATATATCACTTTTTAGCGACGAATCGGACTACAATTTGGTCCGTCGTTATAAAAATAAACGATTTATATGTTATGGTGACGGTTCGATGTGTCGCTAAAAGTTAAGACGAAGGTTCTCTGATATACGCAACGGACATATATCAAAACATGTCTGTACAACTAAAAAGAAAAATAAAAAAAATTTATGAAACTTGAATTTTTACATAATACAGTGTTTTGGATGTGATTTGGATACATATATCAAAACATGTCTTTACTGATCTGTCTTGAATCGTATATACATTTTTGGTATAGGTATCCAAATCACGCCCAAAACATTCTATTATGGAAAAATTTCAGTTCCATAATTTTATTTTATTTTTTTTAGTTGTTCTACCAAAAAAAATAAAATTTCAGGGTCCGAATTTTGGACCTGTCCGGGAGTCCGGACAGGATCCATTATATATATATATATATATATATATATATATATGTGAAATGATCCATAGCTATGGATTCAAATTAGACAAATAACATCTTAATCGTCCATTTCATAAATCAAGGGTCCAAATTAAAAAACAAACTCGCCGTACGCCAGACGACCTAGTGTATGATCAAAAAAATTAAGATGCCATACGCCAGACCAACTAGCGTATGGTGTATGGAATGTTCCGTGCCCACTTTACCCCCAACGCACTTTACCCCCAATTTTGTTTGACGGCCAACAAATATGCCAGCCAATAGTACGCTATCTGATAAGGCAACTTTTTTCTTCATATTATTTTCTAAAAGTTACATTAGATGATTTATCAGCATGATTTAGCTGCTCTGCAACTCAATGTTGCTAAAGGTGTTTTTTGCTTAAAATTTTAACCTGCTCAGTAAAACTTTATGACAACCCTGCCTATGTTTGTGTTTGTGTGTGTGAGAGAGAGATTCAGTGTACTTTAATGAAAAAAAAATTGTCCACCAGATGAAAGAATACATATTTATCAGGAAATGCTTATCCAAATGCTTGAGAAGATTATATATATGACCAAATTTCTTTAAAAACATACTAGCAATTAACAGTCCAGATTCCTCTTCGCCCCAAAAAATTGAATAAAAAAATAACAAAATAAAATCATGTGTCTTAGCTATCTGCACAGATACAGCTGTGCCACATATATTCTATGTATATTTTGTTAATCAACTAAACTCACTACCAAGCATTGACAATCAACCCAAAAAAACGTATAGGACAGCTTCAGTGCCATTTCTTGAAGAAGAGCTGCCCTACCACTAAATGAGCTCAACTGGAAGCAGAGAACGGACAGATAGGATAAGCCCTTTGATGAAATCTTCAGGACACGCTCAACCTATCTTGATTTTTCCGGTCTAGGCAGCTGCCTCAATGTACTTAAAGTGAATGTCAGGATCCTCACTGCAGACAAACCAATCAATCAATAAAGAACTACATATATCAAAATTCATAAAGGCACAAATAAAAAATGGAAATCTCCCACAAAAGAAACCAAATTTATTAGAGAACATTTATCTGGAGCTCAAATATGATCCAGGAAGAAGTACAACCCTTCGTATGACTTAAATTACTCTAAGAGTTTTATGCATGCATCAACGCTGCAAAGAATCATGTAACGCTTTCATTACCGAAAAAGTAGTAGATAAAACAGATGACCGAGTCATATACAGAAGCAAAGCACTGGCCTCTGGCTCCTTTTGGTTGGAAAATGAATGAGAAAATTCAATTTTATTTATAAAAAGCTGGGGTCTTATAATGAATGTCTGATAGTTTTCTTGAGGACAAGCAAAAGCTTAAGTTTGAGGGGATGAGTGAGATTTATACCTACGAATCAGATCCTTTTGTGGCTTAAGTTGTTGCCTATTCTTAGTCATTTAGTTAGTTCTTATTTATATTTTATTATGATTTTGTCTAAGTTCTATCATGCAAGGCTTTGCAGATGTTTTCCAGCTTCTAGGGGCTTAATGAGCAATTTTACCGTATTGGCGCCGCAGCGCCATTGTATGTTTAAGATACTGGAATTCGTCGCCCTGGCGCCAAGGAGTGCATAAAGAGCCGAGCCAGCCACCGGCCCACATTGAACACATCGAAAAAAGCGCACCAAATATTTATTTAGAGCGCCTTGACTCCATTCTTCCTCACATTGCAGCGTCGATCCCTTCTTATGGAGTCTCGCCGCAGCGCGACCTCCGGTCTTTTGAAACCTTATGTGGCGCTGTAGTGCCACTTGTTACTCTAATGCTCGCGCTGCAGCGAGAGCTCAGGTGTCCAGACAGTAAAAGGGGTTTAAATGACCTAAGGAGAGATGGAGGAAATATCCTTAATATCAGCCACCTGCTATAAATCTCAGACAGTTAGCTTAGACTAGAATAGTGATTACAGTCTTAAATTTGTAGAAGAGAAAGAAGCTGTGTCAGACAGGAAGAAGAGTTATTGCATCCGACAGAAGCTCAGTAGCTACGCAGTGAAGAGAAGATTTAGAGGAAGAACACTTCAAACAGTGGTTTTCTTATTCCAAATCTCCAATTTATTTGTGTGTTACTGATAATGTTGAATGTATTGAAAATGTGTGTTAGTACCATAGATATGAACTAACTCCATTTTTAAGATTGCAATGTAACCTTTTGTCTAGCTTAATTAACTTTCCCTCCTATTTTATATAATGAATCATTTTGGAATGGGTTGTTATATTTCTTACTTAATGACTAATTGCTTGATAGAGAAATTGGTATTAATAATAATGGAAATTGAAAAATGGATGTTATTATCTATCTTTAAATACAACATTACTTGTTATGACCATGCCAATGGAATGTGTGCATAAACTGCTAATAGGATAGACATGTCTCTATTTGCCTTGTGTGACCCTGAGACTTAACTTAATGACCTTGTCCTAGCTATGTTCACCAATAAACATATTGTTATTTATCTGGCTAGGGATGTGCATTTGACCTTCGACAGAAGCTTATGCGTATTTACTGTTCTTGGTTGACCATTCCTTGATTCGTTTGTAATTTGGAGAGTTAGGAGATTAGGCGACGCATTAGGGGAGTTGTAGTCCTATCTTGACTTCCTAGCACAACTACTTCTCTTATTCTTATAACTTTAAACACATAGCTTAACCAACCATCTTGTTTTACTTGTTTAAATAAGATAAGTAACTACTTTACCTTAGTAATTGTTTTCTCTTAAGACTTTGTCCTCGTGGGTTCGACACTCATTTAATCATTATATTACTTGTGGACCGCATATGCTTGCGCTCGATTTGGCAATAGCTAAATTGACAAACAGGAAACAACGGTGGTGGTGCATTGACTATCACTGGACTAGCACAGTCAAGCTGACCTACTGCGAGGACTTTTAATATAACCATGTATGATGTTGTGCAGTCTAAGGATGTGGTGTCAGGTATTATTCCGATTAATGGTATTAATGCTTATGTAGTATTTGATTCGGGTGCTACTTGTTCATTTATATCTGATGAATTTGCTTAGAACTTAGATTTTTCTCAGGAAGAATTAGATTATCCTTTGAGCATAGAGATTGCGAATAGGGAAGTGATTCCTATTAGATTTATTTACAAGAATTGTAGAGTGTTTATAAAAGGTCACGAGATGATGCTAGATTTACTACCAATTAAACTTGGGGAGTTTTATGTCATATTGGGAATGGATTGGTTATTCAATTATGGAGGAGTAATTGATTGCCAAAGAAAATGTGTTAACCTTATGACTCCATCAAAGGTAGTATTTTATGGCAGTAAGTCACCTCGACAAGCAACTTGTCTGATGGTGATGCAAGCCAAGAAGTTGTTGAGACAAGGATGTGTAGGATACTTAGCCTACATAGTCGATACATAGAAGAAGAGTATGAAGTTAGGAGAGATACCGGTCATAAGAGATTTTTCAGATGTATTTCTAGATGATTTACCTGGACTTCCTCCGAATCGAGAAATCAAGTTCGTGATTGACTTACTACTAGGAACGGCCCCGATATCTAAAGCTTTATATAGAATGGCCCCATTAGAGATGAAAGAGTTAATGGGGCAATTGCAAGAATTACTCGACAAGAAGTATATCCAGGCGAGTGTATTATCATGGGGAGCACTAGTGTTGTTTGTTAAGAAAAAAGATGGATCGATGCGGCTCATCATTGATTACTGAGAATTGAATAAGGTCACGATTAAAAATAACTATCCATTACCAAGAATCGATGATTTGTTCGATCAATTAAAGGGAGTGATATATTTATGAAAGATAGACTTGAGAATTGGTTATCATCAGTTGAAGGTGAGGCCAGAGGATGTACCAAAAGTAGTGTTTAGAACTCGGTATAGTCATTACGAGTTTCTGGTCATGTCATTTGGTTTAACCAATGCACCTGCAGCATTCATGGATTTGATGAACAAGGTGTTTAAACCATTCTTAGACAAATTTGTGGTGGTGTTTATCGATGATATATTGGTCTATTCCAAAACCAAGGAGGAACATGTTGAACACTTAAGAGTGACGTTGAAGACATTGAGAAAAGAGAAGTTATACGCTAAATTCTCAAAATGTGAGTTAATGGTTGGAACGTGTACAGTTTCTTGGGCACGTTATTGATAAGGACAAAATTTTGGTAGATCCATCAAAGGTTGAAGCTGTAATAAACTGGGATCAGCCGAAGACACCATCAGAAGTAAGAAGTTTCTTGGGATTGGCAGGTTACTATAGGGGTTTTATTTCATACTTTTCCAAAATTGCGACTCCGTTGACAAATTTAACTAGGAAGGCGGTTAAGTTTGTCTGCACGAAGAAGTGTGAGGAAAGTTTTCGAGAATTAAAGAAGAGGTTGACTTCAGCACCTGTGTTATCATTGCCTGATGACATAGGGAATTTTGTGGTGTATAGTGACGCATCGCATAAAGGACTAGGTTGTGTGCTTATGAAGAATGGTAGAGTTATTGCGTATGCATCACGTCAATTAAAAGATTACGAGAAAGGGTATCCGACTCATGACTTAGATTTAGCTGCGGTGGTGTTTGCTTTAAAGATTTGGAGACATTATCTTTATGGAGAGAGGTGTGAGATATATACCGACCATAAAAGTCTGAAGTATATCTTTACATAGAAAGATTTAAATATGAGACAGAGAAGATGGTTGGAATTGATTAAAGAATATGACTGCGAGATTTTATACCATCCCGGAAAGGCGAATGTTGTTGCTAATGCTTTAAGTAGGAACGGACGGGAGAAGTTAATGATGTTGACTGCTCAAGAGAAGCTAGTGTTAGAAATGGCTAAGATGGAGTTATAAATTAAATATCCAACAGAATCAGACGAAAAATTATTCCATATGGGAAATGGTTCAATGTTAATAGATAAGGTGAAGAATGCACAACTTCAGGATGAGAAGTGTGAAGAGATAAGAAGAAAAGTATCTAAAGGTGAGGGAAAAAAATTTAAAATCGATTCAGAAGGGTTACTTCGATTCGAAGGGAGAATTTAGGTTTCGCTAGTACCGAAAGTTAAAGAGGAAATTCTGAGTGAAGCTCACAACTCAAGATATTTGATTCACCCTGGAAGTACAAAAATGTACCAGGATCTTAGACATCATTTTTGGTGGCCGAATATGAAAAAGGATGTGGCTGAGTGTGTGGCAAAATGCTTAACATGTCAAAAAGTAAAAGATGAGCATCAAAGGCCAAGCAGATTATTGCAACCGTTGGAGATACCGAACAAAGAATGGGAGCATATCACAATGGATTTTGTGGTAGGTCTTCCAACAACTCAGCAAGGTTACGCCGCCATCTGGGTGAGTGTCGATTAATTGACAAAGTCGACACACTTTTTTCCAATCAAGATTAGATTTAACCTAGATCTGTTGGCAAAACTATACGTGAAGGAAATTATTTCAAGACACGGTGTACCGATGTCCATTGTACCAAACAGAGATCCACGTTTCACATCAAATTTCTGGAAAAGGCTATACGAGTGCTTGGGAGCATAGTTGTGAATGAGCACAGTGTACCATCCTCAAACTGACGGATAGAGTGAAAGAACCATCCAAACACTAGAAGATATGCTCAGAGCATGTATTATGGATTTCAAAGGAAATTGGGATGACCATCTACCATTGGTTGAATTTGCCTATAATAATAGTTATCACGCGAGTATTGGCATGCCGCCTTACGAAGCGTTATACAGTAGGAAATGCAAAACTCTGTTATGCTGGGATGAGGTAGGTGAACGTCAGCTATTGGGTCCAGAGTTGGTACAAAAAACTTTCGAGATCATCAAGGTGATTGGGACAAGATTGATAGCTGCACAGGATAGACAGAAGAATTATGCCGATTAACACTAACAAAATTGGGAATTCGATGTCGGTAGTTTTGTTTTCTTGAAAGTGTCTCCCTGGAAGGGGAAAATTCGGTTTGGCAAAAAGGGGAAATTAAGCCCTAGATTTATAGGACCTTTCGAAGTGCTTCGACGAGTTGGTGAAGTGGCGTACGAGGTTGCTTTACCTCCGAAATTAGAACATATTTATAACATTTTACATGTCTCAGTATTAAGGCCATATAAGCCTAATTATAAACATGTCATAGAATATGAGCCATTACAGTTTGAGAAAGACTTGTCATATGAAGAAGTCTATGTTCAAATTATCGACAGGAAAGAGAAAGTACTAAGGAATAAAGTAATACCTTCTATTAAGGTAATCTGGAGAAACCACAATGTTGAAGAAGCTACGTGGGAACTTGAAGATGTTGTGATGAGAAATTATCCTCAGTTATTTGCTTCATCTTGTATAGCAATTTTGGGGACAGAACCATGTTAAGGAGGGAAGAATGTAACGAATAAATTTATCGAGTCGTGATTCTGGGGACAGAATCTTTTTAAGGAGGGAAGGATGTAACAGTCAAGAAATTTTGTAACTAATTTAAATATTTATTGAATTAAATAAATATTTTAAATAATTTATTTATTGAGAAAAAATAAATAATTGATGAAATTGTGGTGTAATAATTTAGTTAAGTGTGTACGTTAACTAATTGATTAATGGTAATTTTATTATTTGAAGATTTAATTTAATAAAATAATTAAATTAAATTAATTGCTTAATATTTAAGGAAATAATTAAATTAAATAAAATGATGTTCTAGTCTAATTTAATAATTAAATTAGATATATAATAATTTATTAATCATAAGTATAATTATAATAAAATTATAATTATAATTATTATAATTATAATTATAATTGTAAGTTATTTAAATTAGTTACATGTGTGATAAGTAAAACTATATAATATTAATATTATAAAAATAATCTAGAAAAAGGGAATTTTGGATAGCCAAACAAGGCCTTATGGCGTTTGGCTTATTTTAACTGACACAACCTGTTTGGGTTTTAAAACTGAAGTACATGAGTACGTGGGAAGCCTTCAGTTTATATCTACGCATGTTTTTGGTCTAAGGCTAGATAACAGAGAAATAGAGAGAGCTTGGTGAGGAAGAAAGAATTATAGAGAATTGAGAGTTGGAGAAGAAGGAGAAGGATTGAGAAGGATTTGCTAGAACCTTGTTAACATCAAAGGATTAAGGTATAATCTACCCCTAACTCTAATTTTCAGTTTTTGTAATTTTCATTCTCTACAATTTGGATTGTGTTAAATTATTGATTATAAGACGTGGGTTATATGTGTGTATAATAATCTTGTAGAATCTGTTATTGTCATATATACACAGTGGTTAGTAATCAAATACGTGAAATTGGGTTTAAAGAAGAAAGAATAATATCAGTGTTAAGTAGGTATGAAAATGGCTTGTTTAAGTCCAAAATTTGATGCCCAATGCTTGATATAATCTGTAAATTGATGTTAGATTGTGTTAGTACATCAAGAAACGAAAACAACGTAATTTGAATCGTGTCAATTGGTTAAGAAATGAAGTTGTGGCAATCAAATTCGCTAAAAGTGTAAAAAGTGAAGGAATTGGAAAAAAATGTGGTTTTGATCCTTAAAAGTTAATTATATATAAGGTTTATGTAGTTAGAATTATGAATTGCATGTTTATTGATGTTATGACAAAGTTTTAGCTGTTAGGATTTGTGAATTTTTGTGGAAATTAGGAGAAATTGGAGTGTGTTGTGATACAAAGCTGCAAACTGCAGCTTTAAATGCGTATTAGCAATTGCAACCAATACCACTAAAGTAAATGGCGCAATGGCGCCAGATGGTTTTCTATGTATCGGCAGACAAGTACAGCATTCTGCCAGGTTAAGGTTTAAGGGTAGAATGCAATTGTCGTCGCTGCCCGTGAATAGAGGCAGTGAATTTTTTTTTATATGTAGGCTATAATACAAGGACCTAATCTAGTTTGGCATGCATGATAAAGATGTTAAATCAGAACATGGCATACAATAATAGATTGTAATGTAATGTAATACTAAATGTGAAGATTGTAAATGGTTATTTAAACAACTTATGAAATGAATTAAAATTAACATTTACATGGGTTAAAGGTGAATGATAAAGCTTATATTAGGTGATAGTAAGATTTCAGATTCGTAAGAATGGTGAACCAACATGATTAGACATTAAGTTAAGGTGGCTTAAATGGTGGGTTGAACCTATAAAGCTAATGTTGATACAACTAATTGGTATTTTAATTTCAGTGGTATGTGTAGGGTAATTAACGAACATTCTTATACTTGTGTAGCTTACACACAAGGAAAGTTCCCTTACATCATTCTCTTTATAATGAATGCAAGTTCTATAATTCCATTATTTTATTATTTTCAAGAAAGCTTTCTAGTCCTAAATTATTATTATGCAAATCCTATATTACAGTAGAGCAAGCCTATTGATTCTATCTTGTGTATAGTGGTATAAGCTCTTGTAACCTAATTCGTTACATCGAGCGAGTTTCACTTTCCTTATTCTTGTTATTGATATTCAAAGCATATACTGATTTAACACATTGTTTTAAATGGGGTTTTCCTAACTCTTTTGGATGTAGTACTTTGCATATATATCATGTCTATTCAAATGTCTATTTTTGTTATTCAATCTTTGATTTAAATAACTTTGTTCAATTTTATATTGTTGTGATGAGCCTTCCAATAGCAAGAAAACTCTTATTGATTGGACTAATATATAATTGAACAGTGTTCTAAAATTATAAAACCACTGATAAGCTAGTTACGAGCTAAACTTTTTTTAGTGCGGAAATCCTAAAGTCAAACTGAGATGAACAACCCTAATATAGGGGATTATGTGCGTGTTAACGTTTAGATGTTGGTGCACAACACATGGTACAAAGGGCTGATCCCCCTAAGTACGTAAGGAAGGGTCTGTATAGTTTAAATGACTGTTAAGGTTAAGGTAATAATACCTAATTACCGGGGACATAGTTTGTGGTCTTAAGTCCCTCAGATACTAAACTCAAACTTGTTTTCCATTTTTGGATTCATAGAACAAGTTCACCATTATTCAGCATTCGTTGTTCAAACTCATGTTCTTATTATTATTACTCTTTATATCAGTGAGTAATTTTTTGCTCACTCTTGCAATTAACACTGCAGCTAAAGTCAAGAAAGTCGATGAGCCATCTTCTAGCAAAGGAAAGGGCAAGATGTCCAAGTGTTGAAGATTTATGAGAATTTATTTGAATGAATTATGTTATAAGACTTAATTTATTTTGTGTTGTATTCCGTAGACTTATGTAATAATTTAAGGTTAGATTATCTGGGATTGTTTAAAGTTGATGTAACTCTTTAATGGGGAAGATTATTGTTTAAGTTATTTAAATTCTGTCTTTATCCTTTATTGTGGGTAGATAGATGTAATAGTTTTGGAAAGTAACCACCAAATCTTGTGGGAATGAAGTACCTGGATTTGGGGGTGTCACACTCACCCACCTGAAGATTTAAATGACAATTACTGTCCATATGCTCCTTGAGAGTGCTTTCGACAGGAACAACGTAGGACCTAAGGCCATGAGGCACACTTGCAGATTCAAGAGAGTGAGATCCACTCAACTTATTCAACAGATTTTTAGTTGCAACAGAGTGAGAAACACTCACCAACTTCAAAGGATTAGTTGGAACAAAAGGACTCAAGACCTCATCTTCTTCTCCATCGGTGAAGATTAATTGACAAGGAAGATCAAAACCGATATCTTTTAAACTTGATATGGCTGATTTGAAACAAGTTCTTGAGGAGCCAAATGATTTATCATCCACACTAGCATTCCCAAAGGAGCCGTGCACCAGCTTTAGTCGAGGTTTCTTAGAAGCCGATTTAGATTTTGAACTCTTCATTTTCTTACCCATGGAATGACCCGCTCAAAACCCAAATCAGATATGAGAATCAAATAGGAACACAGAGTTCAAATTAGAACATGGAAAGAAATCCCTACAAGGATATTATAATCACTAACTGAAGAATGCAAAGATCAGAAAATCACTAATCAAAGATTAGAAAATAGATCCAACAAAACAAAGTTCAGATCTGAAAAATGGAAGAGGAAAGATAGAGAGAAGGGAGAGCTTCTCTCTAGAAAAAAAACATCCTCTTTGTTTCTGAACTTTCCACAATAATGATAAGGTGATAATGGAGATGCGGGGTATCGATCCCCGTACATCTCGCATGCTAAGAGAGCGCTCTACCATCTGAGCTACATCCCCTTTTAAACCTTTTGAGTATCTAAAGGCATGTAAGCTATATTAAGGTTATTAGTTAACATGTGATATTGTTATTATTTTGATTAGGTAATGTAATGAATGATGTAATTCATCAATAAATGGGTAGTTATAAGTGATATGTATGATGGATCATGAGCGCCAAACCCGAGGTTAGAGAACCCAAATTTTGGGGCGTCACAGAAGTTATTCCTATTAAGTATTTATATAAGAATTATAGGGTGATTATTAAGGGAAACATAATGATAGTAGTTTCAATCCTAATGAAACTTAAGGAATTTGAACTTATATTGAGGATGGATTGGATATTCAATTATGGAGTAATAATTGATTGTCAAAAGATATGTGTAAACCTTATGACTCCATCAAATATAGTTTTCTATGGTAGTAAGTCGCCTAGACAAGCGAGTTGTCTAACGATGATGCAAGCCAAGAAGTTATTGAGACAAGGCTAGGATATTTAGCTTACATAGTTGATACTCAGAAAAAGGTTGCGAAACTGAAGGAGATAGCAGTACTTGTTAGGGATTTTGTGGATGTGTTTTCGGATGATTTTCCAGGACTTCCACCAGATAGGGAAATTGAGTTTGTTTACAACTTAGCACCAGGGGCTGCTCCAATATCGAAGGCCACGTATAGGATGGCTTCGGTGGAGATGAAAGAATTGATAGTACAACTACAAGAGCTGCTAGACAAGAAATACATGCATCAGAGAAGATGGTTGGAACTGATAAAAGATTATGATTGTGAAATTTTTTACCATCCTGGTAAACTAAATGTGGTTGCAGACGCCTTAAGTAGAAAGGTCAGGAGAAGTTGATGTTGTTAACTGCTCAGGAAAATCTAATTTCAGCAATGGCGAAACTAGAGTTGGAAGTGAGATATCCGAAGGAATCGAATGAAAGATTATTCCAGATGGAGGCTAGTTCCACTTTGGTGGACAAGGTAACGGACGCCCAACTTCAAGACAAAGGATGCGAAAAAATTAGGGAAAGAGTGTTTAAAGGTAGTGAGTTAAAATTCAATATCGATACAGAATGTTTACTGAGGTTTGAGGGAAGAATCTACGTTCCGCTAGTACCCGAGATTAAAGACAAAATTTTGACCAAAGCTCATAATTTAAGATATTCAATTCACCTGGGAAGTACGAAGATGTATCAAGATTTAAGACAACATTTCTGGTGGCCGAATATAAAAAGAGATGTTGTTGAGTGTGTTGCGAAATGCTTGACATGCCAAAAAGTCAAAGCTGAGTATCAGAGACTAAGTGGATTGTTACAGCTATTAGAAATACCAGAATAGAAGTAGGAACATATCATAATAGATTTTGTGGTAGGTCTTCCGACTACATAAAAGGGCTATAATGCAATTTGGGTGTTAGTGGATAGACTAATGAAATCAATGCACTTTTTTGTCAATCAAGGTTAGATACAATCCAGATTAGTTGGCAAAGTTATATGTCAAGGAGATCATTTTGAGGCATGGGGTTCCACTATCAATTGTTTTTGATAGAGACACATGATTCACGTCAAACTTCTGGAAGAGTCTATAAGAATACATGGGAACACAGTTGAGAATGAGTACGATGTACCATCCTCAAACGGACGACCAAAGGAAACGAACAATCCAAACATTAGAAGATATGTTGCGAGCGTGCATCATGGATTTCAAAGGGAATTGATATGATCATTTACCATTGGCTGAATTTGCCTACAATAAAAGTTATCACGCGAGTATTAGCATGTCACCTTATTAAGCGTTGTACAGCAAAAAGTGCATAACTCCACTGTGCTGGGATGAAGTTGGTGAATGTCAACTGCTAGGGCCGAAATTGGTACAACAGACAGCTAAAATTATCAAAATCATTAGGGCAAGATTGATAGTTGCTCAAGACAGACAAAAGAAGTATGACGATTAACATCGACAGAATTGAGAATTTGATGTCAAAAATTTTGTTTTCCTAAAAGTTTGTCCTTGGAAGGGGAAAATCCGATTTGGTAAGAAAAGTAAGCTAAGCTCGAGGTTAATTGGACCCTTTAAGGTGTTGTGAAGAATTGGTGAATTGGCTTATGAGGTAGCTATACCTCCATAGTTCGAGCACATTTATAATTTTTTCCATGTTTCGGTGTTATGACCGTACAAACCCGACTACAAGAATGTAATCGAGTATGAACCGTTATAGTTTGATAAAGATTTATCTTATAAGGAAATTTATATCCAGACAGTTGACAGGAAATAACAAGTGCTCGAGAATAAAGTGATACCTTCTGCGAAGGTGATATGGAGGAACCACAATGCCGAGGAAGCTACGTGGGAACTCGAAGATAAAATGATGAAAAGATATCCTGAGTTGTTTATTTGATCTGGGTCTTTGATTATAGGGACATAATTCTTGTAAGGAGGGAAGAATGTGACGAATGAATTATTTGATTTTTGATTCTGGGGACAGAATCCTTGTAAGGAGGGAATGACGTAACGATCAAGAATTTTTGAATGTGATTAAAATTATTTATTAAATTAAATAAATATTTAATTGGTTTACAGATTTATTAGTAAAATTTACAATTCATGAGTTGTGGTGAATTATCTTAATTAAGTATAATATTAATTAAGTTGGTATTTGGTAATTTTGTGGTTTGGAGTTTTAATTTAATGATTTAATTAAATTAAATGAGTGTTAATTAATTATTATATTACATAATGGTAATATTATAAATTAATTTAATAATTAAATTAGCGAGTTGATAATGATTGAATGAATTGTTATAATGTTGTTTTAATTTAATTTAATTTAGTAATTAAATTAGAGATATACTAATTTATTAAATAAAATTATAATTTAAAATGAAAATTATAATTTTGTAGCAATTGGATTATGTGGCATCTTGATTTAATAAGTTGTTGTTAGCTTTAATTTAATTGAATTTGAATATTAGAATTTAATTAAATAAAATATGACAAATAAACTATATAGTAAATGAGTTATTAAAATAAGTAAAAATGAGTTTTAATTTAGTTTCTATCAAACAAGGCTTGTGAATTCTTATGTTAATTTAGTTTTTACCAAACAAGCCTTTTCTTCTCAAGCCAGAAGCCATATATACGAGTCATAGTATAAGATGTTGATGTAACAATCCATAATTTGTATATGTAATTTCAAATATTTATTGAATTAAGTAAATATTTTAGTTGATGTGTTTATTGTTAAATAAATATTTGTTTAATTTATTTATTTATTAGTTAAATAAATAATTCATGAGTTGTGGGGAATTAACTTAATTAAGTGTAATATGTTAGTTAAGTTGATAATCGGTAATTTGGTATTTTGAAGTTGATTAAAATAAAGGAGTGATGAATTAATTATTATGTGATAATATTCTAATTTAATTTAATAATTAAATTAGAGAGTTGATAAGGATTAAATGAATTGTTTTAATGTTGTTTTAATTTAATAATTAAAGTGATGTACTAATTTATTAAACAAAACTATAATGAAATTATAATTTTTTGCAATTTGATAATGTGGTATTTTTATTTAATAAGTTTTTATTAGTTTTATTTTAATTAAATTTGAATGGGAATTTAGTTAAATAATGTGTGACAATAAACTATATAGTAAATGAGTTATTAAAATAAATTAAAATAATTTTAATTTAGTTTTGCCAAACAAGACTTAAGGCTTTTAAGTCTTTATTTTGATTATGTTTTACCAAACAAGCCTAATTGGCTTTTGAATTTAAAAAAAAATATAACTGACAAAGGAATTAAATAGAGATATTTTATGTTTGTCAATTTTTTTATTTACGTATTATATGTATCAGTTATATGGGTGTAAGTTACGTACTTTGTTTCTAAGCCTAAGAGTTAGAGATAACCGAGAAAGAAAAGAGGGAGATCTCTAGAGATATTTTAGAGTAAAATTGGAAGGAAAGGGGATTATCAAAAGAGATTGTTATCATCTTTGTTGGCTAAACAAGAAATTTAAGGTAGTAATCTAACTTTCAATTATCAGTTTGCACTCTTTATTGTTCTTCATTGAAAAACTTGTTTTTTGTTATAAAATATTACTAAAATCAAGAACAAATATGATTAGAAGAAAGAAAGTATTCTCATAATCTTCTTGTATATATCAATCACATGTAACTATTGTATAGCTATACGTGTGACGGCCCCAAAATAGGTATACATCACCCATCCTGAGTCGCCAATAACATGATACAGAAATAACTACAACTTTATTGTTACAACATATAAACTGTGAGTTTAAATACAGATATTGCCATCTAGACAATATCCACATACAAATAAATCCTCATCATAATTATTGATACATTATTTTACAAAAATGGTGAGGACTACTAAACAACTCTCTAAAACCATCATTCCATACCCCGACTTGCACTCGCTACATTCTCGCCTCCCGAGAAGAAAAAATGGAACAAAAAGGAAAAGGGTGAGCTCAACTAGCCCAAAAAGAATATTATGACTAAGATAATACGTAACAAATTATCGTTAGTCTTCAACAGGAAAAATCTAATAGAATACAATAGACAACAAGTTTTAAATCAATACTCATAGATGAAAATATTAATTCATAGAAGAGTTACGTAGAGGATAAAATCTACTAATATCTATGAATTTAACAATCTATCATCAATATTTTTATCCCTGTAACATCAATCAATGAACCTCTTGAATCATATATTCATCCTTGCACTACAGGCCAAGGATATTCATCAGTTGGTCATGTTCATCTAAACACATGTTCATCTTTGCACTACGGGCCAAAGATATTCATCAGAAATCATTCATCTTTGCACTACAGGCCAAAGATATTCAATAATATCATCATTTAAGACTGAGGATGATGAAAAATATTTTTTTTTTTAAAGAAACGAATCCAGTGAAACAAAATGACAAGGATTAAGGATTAAGGATTCGTACTTTGTTTTATCCACGTCCAAAAATACCTCAAAAATAATCATAGTGGTGTAAAATTCAAGAATGATCAAAACATAGATACAATCAAAACTAGTATCCACAATAGATATTTTGGACGAAAAGGAAAATTTTCATTTTCGATGAATAGTCCGATTCGTGAATAAGTACAAGTATCGTGAATAGTAACCCCCGACACTAAAAGTTCCAAATTTGATTAAAAAGTTCAGATCAATACTTGACATAATGATATTAGAATAAATAATATCATTAAAAAAATAATATCCCTTACTTCTAAACACAAGATTTAACCTGGAATAATTGGATAGAGGCTATAACTTGAACTTTCACCGTATAGCAATACTCAAAGTATACTCAAAATACTCATAAGAATACGCCGACAATATAGAGAGAAAACTTCAGCCATGTGTGATTTTCAATTCTAACCTAAGCACCCTATTTATAGAAAATTGCTTAGAACACCAAAGCGTAAAATTTAATAAATTAATAATAAATTAATTAATATTCCTCGCCAACATTTGAAGAACTGAAATCAGTCATTAACATCACATGCAAGACCCACCATTAATGCCAAAAACGTTTTTCTTATTTAAATTATTTTAAACTTCCAAAAATTAATTATTTTGGAGCTTCGGAACTTCAATAATTCACAATAAATAGCCCTTTTGTCAGAAAATTCAAATCTCGCGAGTTTTTATAGGAAATTCAATTATCTACAACTTTGCAGAAGGAAGGTTTTCCAAATTCCAAACAGAAATTGACCAAAATCCATAAACGGACGATTTTCCAGACTATAATCAAATTTCAGTCAAGAAATGGGGTCCACCGACATGAAAAACATGTTTTAAATATTTTTGGTAACAAAAATACTCCTCCTCCACATATACTCATATATCCCACATTCATCGTAAAAATATCATCATTATTATATTATTAAAATATAATAATATATTTAAATGAATTATTTTATCAGAAAAAGATAAAATTTCAATTTTCAACAATTGTCACATTAAAAATTTTCTCCATCTATATCCACATAAAATCAATATTTTCCTCACCATATGAATCAATAATTAATTATTCACAAATAATATTACGTAATCACAATATTGACAACCAGCGCTTCAGAGAAAGAGGGCTTTCCAATAAGAATTTCTCTCATCAAGCGCAATTAGGTGACCAAACCTCTCCTTAGATGTAACTTTCTAGACATTACCAATAATGTTATCTAATAATATTATTCGGATAATATGAATTATTGCTTCGATAATGAAAAATACTGTGTAATGACAATTATTAAAACAACAGTAATATAAAATATCAACGCATCAATTAATAAAATATCTTTAAAGAATTATCGTAACCATTATTGAGTAGTGCCTTCTTACGTAAGAGTCAATAATTGGTGCAATACCGCAAAGTGCTATCGCGGCAACAACGCCAGACATCGTGTTTTAACCACCGGTATTCCAACAAAGGTAAACGCAGAATAACTATGCCGTTATTTTTTTTAAACAACTTATATTTGTCATTTTCTTCCTCCAATCGCTTTCCGTTATGGGGCCCACATGGTCAAGCTACTGTCATTGCATTTAATATTCCCCGACAAAGATTTAATATTCCACGACCAAACGAATATTCCCAAACAACAATGAATATTTTATAACCACTTGCTTATTTTGTAAAATTTGCGCATTTTACCCATAACTAACCACATTAATCAAATCAACCCTTACTATTTCAAAATAATAAATAAAGGAAATTCCATTTTATTTATAAAAATTCGGTGTCTTACAATACGCATTGAAAGTTGCCTCATTAAAAACCTTACCAGGAAAAACCCAATGGGAAAAAAAACTTGGTTAAGGGAAAAAGAGTGCAGCGCGTATTAGCTCCCCCTCGTGAATATATCCTTAAGTCATTCAGCTGTCGGATTCCAATATTA
Source organism: Panax ginseng (assembly GCA_020205605.1). NCBI lineage: Eukaryota > Viridiplantae > Streptophyta > Magnoliopsida > Apiales > Araliaceae > Panax > Panax ginseng. The sequence continues at coordinate 144,743,436 of CM035139.1, forward strand.
TGACGCAATCCTTCAAACGTTGTAGTTGGTAATGCTATGCTGAACAAATCTGCTAGATTATCTTTTGATCAAATTTGTTGAACATCAATGTCACCACACTTATCAAGGTCATGTGTGAAAAAGAATTTCGGTGAGATGTGCTTTGTTTTATCTCCTTTGATGTATACTCCTTTTAATTGAGCTATACATACAACATTGTCTTCATATAGAAGGGATGGAGTTCATTTGTAGCAATTTTCTAAGAATTAATATGCCTCGTTAAAAACCTTACCAAATAAAAACCTAGTGGGAAAAAATTTGGCGAATGAAAAGATTACAATATTCTTGTATAACTTCTAGTGCCTTGGGATTGCCTCATTAAAACCTTGCAAAGAAAAACCCAGTGGGAAAAAACCTTAGCGAAGGAAAAAGAGTACAATCAGCACATATCCTTTTTACTCCCCTTCATAAGCACATAGAATTTCCATTGTTCATGGTAAAAATATCATTAAGTCAAAGTATGCCAATATTGTGCACCATCTTCTTCAAAATCATAGTTGGTAATGACTAAATGAATATATCAACCAAATTATCACATGATCAATATTGCCATTCTTCTGGGGCTCATGTGTATAAAATAATTTTGGTGCAATATGCTTGGTTCTATTACCATTTGGATTAAATAATCCCAAATCAATAGTCTCACGAAGACAACGTAAAATATGTTTAATTTCATTACAATATCTTCAAGTTGGTGCATAACTATACATTGCTAGTAAGTTAACTGCAAATGTTATATCAGGTTTTGTCAAATTTGCAAGATACATCAAAGTACCAATTACATTAAGATATAGTACTTCATGACCAAAACACCAATTTCACAAAGATAAGGTACTTCAAGACCAAAAGTTTATTAATCATTTTCTTGTGGTCAAAACGGATATTTCTTGATATCAAGTGACCAACCCATCATTAGAGTACTCAAAGGATTAACATTATCCATGTAAAGTTACTTCATGACTTTTTCTGTGTATGTTGATTGATGAACAAGAATTTCATAGTTCAATTTGTAGGCCAAGACAAAAATTTGGCTTACCAATATCTTTCATCTTAAATTAGTTGTTTTTGTCCACTCTTTTGGAGCAAAATCTTTCATCAATAAATACAATAATAATAGCAAATCCATATTATGATCTTTTAATAAAAATGCATGCACAAATTGAATTATTCTCAAATCCTTCTTTTAAAAGATATCTACTTAGGCGATTATACATCAATATGCATCTGGATTGCTTTAACCCATATAAAGATCTGTGTAGCTTAATATAATATATATTTCGAGATGTAGAATTATATGCTTCAGGCATTTTATATCCTTCGGGGATTTTCATATATTATATAATGATCCATACAGATATGATGTAACAACATCCATTAATTTTTCTTTCTACCAAGCTAATTAAAAATCTGAATGTAATTGTGTCCATTACAGAAGCATATATTTCTTCATAATTAATACCATGTCTCTGTGAAGAAACCTTGTGCTACAAGTTGCGCTTTGTACCATATAATTTCATTTTTCTTATTTCGTACAAATACCCATTTGTATGCAACAGGCATTACACCTTTAGGTGTTCAGACTACAGGTCCAAAAATTTCACATTTACTTAGTGAATTTAATTATGCTTGAATCGCCTCTTTCTACATTGGCGAAATATTTCTACATTCATCAATGATTTGTTGTTCATATACATGATCATTACTTCTGGTAATATCCATAGCAAATTTATATGAAAATATGTTGTCGACAACGATTTTATTTCTGTCCAATATATACATCTCCTGTATATACATAATGTATCAAGATCTCGTTATTTTTAGGTACTTGATCCTCTTTAGGGGATAACTCATCCTCTTCAGGGAATAACTCTTCAAGAGTTTTATTTACAGGAGATTTTTGTTCATAAGTTTTGGATAGATTGATAAATTTGTAGCCTATTTCATGGGTATAGCCTCTTTATAGGCTGCAACTTGTTTTTCTTGTACTTTCTTCTTCTGGGAAATTCTATGTTTCATGTGTGACTTTGATTCAATTTGTTGCTGCATTAATTGATTGTCCTATAGGGACATCAATCTCTGCTAGAGTATTAGCAGCTAGAATGTGAGATATTACTATTTTCTTATTATCGGTGAATACTTCTGGTAATTGATTTACAATTCATTGCAAATGAATAATCCTTTGAACTTCTAGTTCATATTGATTTGTATAAGGATCAAGATTAAATAACATTGAAACATTCAAATTAATCTTCCGTCGTGCTTCAGGCAATGATCTCACGTCGTGCTTCAAGTAACGACTTCTGTCCCCCTAATGGTGGGAAGACTATTAAAATAACAATCCTCAAAATATACCTTAAAAATATCACTCTGAATTCTTTCTTAGAAGATGAACACCAAATAACTATAATTAAACGTGATAATTTGGTAATTAATTTACTTTGATATAATAAATAGGTAAAGGAATCTTCTGGTTCTTTAAAGGATGTTCATGGGAGTTTTCAATAATTCAATGCATCATTATTGATCCTAGATGATCATGCCAAATCATAAAAACATTTGGATCCAAACACTTCTGGTGTATTGCACACTTCTGGTGTATTACAACATTTGTTTCAACTGTTCTCATTTTAGTATAATATAACCTAGAAGAGAAAATATACAATTTTTCTAATATGAGCTTCTGGCCCGATACTATTGAAGTAATATAAAGAAATTCTTCACTGCCTTCGTTATTGATTTCAATATAATAGCTATTATAACGTATATCCTTAAAGCTGAGCAAATTTCTGCTTGTCTCAGAAGAATATAAAGAATCATCAATACAAAGTTTTGTGCCCTTTGAAAACATTATAATCGCTCTTCCAGAGACTTTAATTAAATTTGATGAATAATCACTCTTCAAGAGTCTTCAATTATGTTTGATGAATAATCGCTCTTCTAGAGCCTTTAATTAAGTTTGATGAGCTTCTGGCCCATACAACTTCATATATGCAAAACATAAATTTAACTTTATTACTTGAAACATAAATAAAACATATAATAAAAATACTTATTATAATGTCATAATACAATGAAATAAAAATAATTAATTGGTATGAACATTTTTATCAACATATCATCAAGGAAACCATAGATATCATAATTAGTTATATTCACTCCATTTGAAAAGTCAAATTAATTCATGGAATCTTCAGGATCATTCCATTTCCTTTTCTTTTATGAGTCTTGGTACAAATCTACCAAATATTTAAGAGTACGACGGGTACATTCCCTTTTATATATTGATTATCTTTTTTTCAAGTCCACTACCACAACTACAACCATAATTTCCTCTATGATTATCAAATGAGGTTCCATTCACTTCAAGGAATGTAATAGAATCGGTCGAGCGAGATTGTTAATTTTTCAGCAAAAACTCATTATTTTGTACAACCACTAGAAGAAATGATATCACTTCTAGGAATATAATTTCCTTTATCGTTTTAGGGAATATATTATGAACTTACACTCATAATATTGCTACTACAGGAGCATATTCGAGGGATGAAAATATAATAAATATTTTCTCTAACATGTCTTCATCAGTGTTTTTCACTCAACACTTTTAAAATCTTGCAACTTCAGGTGCAACCAATTATAATGAGCTTTTAAAATCTTTCCTTTAAATCATTTCATAAGACAAGTGAGACTTTTACTATAATGTACTCAACTTTTAATTTTTCATGGAGATGATAGCAATAAAAATCATTAATTTTGCATGATCCTGCAGGGATGCATGATTGTCAACTATAAGTGTATCTCCAAGGTTCTTTGCCTTTATATGAATCTCAACATCAAGATTCCATTACAAACAATTCTTGCTCGATATAAATCAAGGGCAACAAATTCAAATTTATATGATTTGAATATTAAATAACTACACATATTTTCCATCAAATTAAATAATTATATATGTTCAGATTTAATTGTAATGAAACAATTTATAGAAATGTAGTAAAACACGAAACTAAATTTGTCCACTAAAACTAAATAACAAACCAACACTACTAAGTATATTTGTCATTGTAACTTCATACAAAAATATATCAAAAATCATTAGAAATTTAGTTTATTATAACTATCCACATATAACTATTCACATGTGCATGAACATATATATAACATATATATATACAATATAACACACACATATTGTTCTCTCTCATTTCAAGTTATTCATCATCATCATTATATTGTATGACTAAAATATATATTGTACTACAATTTGTTATTATGTGAGGTATATTTTATCTTTTGTCACAATAAAATAAAAATGTTAATTGAAACTAATTTACAGATATTATACCTTCTTCAAAGTTCTTTTACTAAACTTTTGGTCCCATAAACTAATACACATGAGAATAATTTTGCTCACAACTCCAAATAGGTTTATGTAGCCTATTATCTCAAATGGAGAAAATGGATTCAAATTTGGAGAGTTTCGATACATAAGATCGAGCACACAATATCAAAAGCGAAGCTACTCGATCTCTTGTTGGCGAGAGTCTGCTTATCGACCATTGAAATAAAAATAAAAATTGCGGTATGTTTTGTATCATTTTAGCAGCCGTATATGAGTATATAAGTAGAGATGTGAATAAAGGAAATGAACACAATAGACAAGCACAATATATCTTCTCCTTCAAATCAAATATGATTATCTTCAATATGAAAGTGAGGAGCAACTCGTGCTGATAACGTGTTATACAATATTACTAAAATCAAGAACAAATATGATTAGAAGAAAGAAAGTATTCTCATAATCTTCTTGTATATATCAATCACTTTACAATGCTCTTATATATATATATATATATATATATATATATATATATATATATATATATAAGAACATAAATATTAGGAGGTTACAAAACTCAAAGGACACGAGTTTCAAAACTAAATGGACATGGGAGTTACAATAAAAGATAAGGAGAATGTATCTAGACATCCATTATATGAATCTAGACATCCATAATTTTATAACATTTTTATGTCTTTATAATTTGAATTCTATGATAATTGTTGAAAATATGGCTTATATTTGTTAATTAGTGAACATAAAATCCTTTTATATATAATTTGCATATGATTTAGAGTTTTTTAATTCATGGAAACATGATATATGTGAAAAAATCATATTATAGTAAGTTTACAGTGATATATGATATGGCTTATTTTAGAACCAAAATTTGTGTTCAATTCATGTAATGATGTGTAAATTGGTTTCTAATTGTGAAAATACATGAAGAAACGAAAAAACAAACTGATTTCAATGGACTATTTTAGTTGAAAAACGAATTCACAGTAATTAATTTTACTAAGAATGTCAAAAAGTGAAGAAATACAAAAATAATAAAATTAAAAGGTTTTAATTTGTTGTTTATGTTGTTTGTATGGTTAGAAACATGTTAGGAACATTAATTGTTGTTTAATTGAATTTTATACAACTTGGGTAAATTGGAATGATTTTTAGAAAGGAGTTTTTAGGCCAATTTGGCTTTGTTCTGCGTTTTTGGCGAACATCAGATTCTGGAATTGGCGCTTCGCACTGCAACGCCATAGTTAGGCTTAAAATCAGAGCTACAGCGCCAGCCGAGCTACAACGCCAGACTTAAGCCTAAAGTTTGAGGTGCATCACCAGCCGAGCTGCAGTGCCAGTCCTATTTCAAATGGTGGAGCTACAACGCCAGTTTTTAGTTCAAATGGTGGCGCTGCAGCGCCAGTTAGCAGTTTCGCCCAAAAATTTAATTTTTAATATACAATTGTGTAATTTTTAATATAGTGTAATCTTATGACTATAAAATGTGAGTAAAAATCGTGTTATATGATGAAAGAGTAGAATGTGATGAATTATCAAATATGAAGATTATCAACTAACAATTTATGTGATAAATGAAATTAGTGTTAATAAAATTAGATGTGTGGCTTAACCATGTGGTTAAACCTAAGACTACAAGTCGTACATGAAATAAATATTTAATTATGTACTGAGATCATGTAGTAACTAATTATGTCATGTTGACATGTGTATAGGATATTGAGAATCAAGTTATACTCTTTAGCTTAAATGTAAGGCAAGTTTCCGAACCTTAATCTCTATTTGAGCTTATCCTACCTTATTTGTTTTATGCAAGTTTGCTAACCTATCTTGTTTATAAATTACTCAAGTTCTTGAATTTTATTGAGCAAAGTTCTTAATTTTGTTTCTTTATTCGAAAATTTAACCTTAGCTTACCATTTTCGTTCAAGCAAGGTTTATTATATCTTCTCAATGCTTTGAAATTTATCCTTAAAGCATGACTTTGATGTATTTTACTATTCATTGATGGGTCATAACTTCTCTATAATATGTCATTATTGAACCCTTGCATTGTCATTAAACTTTTGATTGAACTAAATCCTTAGTTGATGTACGTTGAACTCTAAATTTCACTTAAAATTATCCAAACCAAACTTCTGTTGGTGCGGACTCGTATGTTAAAATTAGGATGAACAACCCTATTATAGGGGATTTTTAACACAGAAGCATTTAGATGTTTGTGCACAATATATGGTATGAAAGGCTGATCACCCTAAGTATGGGAAAGAAATGTCCCTATAGTCTAATGACTTTTAAGGTTTAAGTTGAAAAGTAGTTATAACTATAACGACCGAAAAATTTTCAAACAATTATATCTATATTTTTACGAATAATTTTTATTATTATTATAATTTATTAATTACTATGAATATGGGTATCAGTAATAATATGCGATATAGATTTAACAGGATAGTCAATTTAAATTTTTAAGTTGACTAAGAACGAAAGTGAAGTCGAATATGTTCCAAAACCCTAATTCGAGATTTTGAATAAAGATTTGTGTATTAATACAATATTATTTTATTTTAAAATGATATGTATGTATTGTATGTGTGTATTGTTCAGTGTTAATCAGATATAGCAGAGTATTAGAAAACCCTAAGTTGGAATTGACAAACCCTAATTCGAACTTCAAATAGGAAACTAAGACTGATTATTGATTGTGTATATGTGATCAAGGAGATATGTTAGTGATTATAAATCTAATTAAAGAAAACCCTAACAATTATTTAGAAACCCTAATTACTAAGTTATAAAGACCCTAATTTGATCTTTGGGGAACCCTAAACCCTAATTTTCAAACCCTAATCGGTGATTTGCAAGCCCTAGTGGTAATTAGCAAATCCTAAGAATTAAAAGTTATGGGAAATATATGAAATTACCTAACTACCCTTAAACTTTAGAAGGAACAGACCAAAATACCCTTTAGTGTGCAAAATGACCAAATTACCCTTTACTTAACTTTTAAGTTAAAATGGTTATAGCCAAAAATTGTGCCACATCTCTTGAGCTACTACCAAACACCTTTCATTAGCCAATTTAAGCCACATAACAATAATTTTAACCACAAGAGTAAAGCGTGGAAGATTAAAGTATGTGAAATATCAAAGATTGGCTCATTTGAGTTTTAACACCTAGCCAAACTCTCTCACCCTCCAAGCCACGAAATTCCATAGCAAATCAGTCCCCAATTAAGTTCTTAGAACATCAAGAATAGAATAGAAAACAGGAATCAAAGCTTCTTTAAGGAAGAGGTATAAACCCTGGCCTAAATTTGATCTTTTATACTTAATCAAAGTTTGTGTGTATGTGTTTATTCTAGAGTTAAATGGTATTTTATGATGATCTAAGATGTTATATCATAGATCTATAGCATAAAAGTGCCTAGGAATCATGCTTAGGACATGTGTAGATTTCATGTTATGGACGGTCAAGCTACGTTGACCGACCATGACTTTCTATTTTCTAGGTAACCCAGAACTTGTTCAGCAGTGTCTGACAACAAGTTCAAGTGCCCAGATCTTTCTTGTGTTTATTGATTTGTTGTTGTTAGCGTATCAAGGTTATAGTATGTTATGTACACTACAGATTCATGCTCCTATATCACTTAGATAACCAACAGAATGAAAATAATTGTTGGTCAAACTAGCTTGCTCGAACATGATTGCAGTTTTCTGTGTAACCTAGAAAACTCAAGAACACCACTTCTGACATGGTTTGACCGGATGCTAGTTTGTGATTCTGATGTAGTTTGACTGATCTGATGAATGATATGTGTACCTTGTCATGTAGAATACAAGCTAGACCCATTAGAATACCATAACATCAACAAGAACTCTATTTAATTAAGGCACAAAGTAGCTATCAAGCATTGCATGGGTTTTTGGGTAACCCAGAAAACCCAGGAAGGGCCTGACAGCCACTTTGAGCCCTTATATCTTGCTTGTATGTTGTAGTTAGACCCTGTTAATTGATGATTCATGTAGTATTACATCTATACTACATGATCATTACGATACCCTGCCCAAAAACTACATGTACAATAATTTACGATCGGTCAAAGTAGGCACCAAGCAATTGTCTTTGAATGGTCTTGAAACTCAGGAGCACCTAAGGCGACAGATTCTGACGCTAAAAGATTTAGCGATAATTTTATTATTATTAATTATATAAATTTCTAAAAATTTATTAAAAATAGAAATAAATTGGTAAAAAAGTATAAAAATGGTTTTAAAAATTATTTCAAGTTATAAAAATTAACTTTTGATAAATTGACATATTTATTATTATTATTATTATTATTTATTTGAATATTAATGGTATTAAATTTATTTAATAAATATATTAAATAAATTGGTTAAAAATGATTTTTATATTATAAAAATTATTTTAAATTATAATAAGGTGTTTTAAAATATTTTAAGTTATAATTATAACTTATAATATTTTGAGGTAATTGTCATTAATAATTTAATATTAATGATAATATGTTTATTTAATAATTAAATAAATAAATAGTTTTAATGATTTAAAAATTATTTAAAAAGGATATAAATGATTTTAAAATATTTGAAGTTATAATAAATGACTTTTAATATTTTGATGAATAATAAATTAATATTTAAATATTAATGGTAATTATTTAAAAAGGATTTTAAATGTTTTAAAAATCATTTAAGGGAAAATTGTATTTTAAAAATATTTTAAGTTATTATAAATAACTTTAATATTTTGTCAAGTATTTTATTAATATTTTAATATTATTTAAATATTAATGATAATAGAATTATTTTGTATTTAAATCATTTAAAAATGATTCAAGTGTTTGAAAAATCAAGATAAATTATAATAATTATTCAAAAATTATTATAATACCTTGAAAAATAATATGATTAATATTTAATTTATCTATAATAGTATTGAAGTTACAGAAAAGAGTTTAAGTAAATATAAACTCGATTATTATCCGATAAAGCTGTCGGTACACCGAAATATTTCTGAAATTGACCCAGACTTATATAGTGTGACCTGATAAGTAATTGTTTATGTTCAAATGAGTGTTATAACTATGTGACAATGTGTTTAAGCTATATGATGACTGTAAATAGTAGTGTTATGTGTCATGATATATTATTGTGATCAAAAGAATAATCTTATGAATGATAGGTGTCAATATAAAAGATAAAAATAAGTTGTGTAAGCAGCAGATCAGATAAGTATCCTTACTCTTTGTATCTACTTATGCAATAATCATGTGTAAGTAAGTTATCGAATTATACTACTGTTATATAAGTATTTTTTAAAAACTCTACTGTTATTGATCATGTATTTCAACATTAGTATTCATGTTAGTTATCAAACTCTATTCGTTCATGGTTTACCAGTACAGTAGTAATGTATGATCAATATATACCCTGTTTATAGATAATTAAGTTAGATTATACAAGTGCCCTCACTTGGATAATGATTGTATTTAATCACATGTTGACACATACCTACTAGTTTTCAGGTATGTATATATATTATTTAAAAATCGTCTAAGCTATTTGACTCAGCTAGACATAGACTTAATGTAACAACCCAAAATTTTCTATACAAATAAATTAAAAATTTTGCGTATAATTTTTTTTTTTATTAAAATAAATATGGGGATTATGTGCTAAGACAATGTGTATATATATATGTAAGTGATAAATAAAAATTTATTTATTACATTAATATTTACAAATAATTTTATTTTAGAATTATTGATTATTATAAATTATAATAATTAATATAGTAGAAATGTTTTTAGTAATTATTTTCCATGAAAATATAATTATATATTATTTAAATAATATATGAAATGATTTTTAGAATAATTATAATAATTATTTTATTATATGAAATTTAGTACAGATTATTAAGTTAATTATTTTAACTTAATTAATAATGTTAAGTATGACAGATAAATTAGATATGGAATCCAAACCCTAATTTTGGATTTTGATCAAGGAATGAGAATAATAATATAATATTAATTATATTTTGATTTTTTAAGTGCTATAAATATTTACTGTATGTATGTGAATTGACAATGATTGGTCAATTGTGGTGCAGTATTTGAAAACCCTAGTTTTACTATGGAAAACCCTAATTTGAAACTCAATTGTGAATTTAAGACTATTATATAACTGTGTTATATGACTTTATGATTAATTAGGTCAACCCTAGTTAACATTTAGATATATTAATTTCTAGAAACCCTAATGTTTGAATTATAAACCCTAATTGTGATTTGGTAACCCTAATTACCAAAATTATAAACCCTAACTGCTAAATTAGCAAGGATAATTATAATTAGTAATATTAAACCCTAATGTTCCTGTATAAGGTAATTAGAAAACCTAACTAATTATCAAACCCTAAATTTCTATTTGTAGAAACTAATTTTAATTTTAATTTTATTTTAAACCCTAAATGAAAACCTAAAAATTAATTTTATGCTAAACCTTAGGGCTAAACCATAAGGGTTAAACCCTAAGGGTCAAACCCTAAGGGTTTACTAATTAACCTAAGTGCCATTAAATTCTCAAGCGAAAAGAATAAAATACCCTCCTTTGCATTATTGTAGGAAACTTGTCAAACTTGCCAAGTACTAGAGTTGGTGACCAAACCTACTAACCCCATGTGACTAACTTTCCAGCAAATCATCCACAAATCTCAACAATATACATTGTATACAAGCACTATATATAGATTTGAGAGAGAAAAATGGTCATTAGCTAGCCTATTTTTGCCAACTCTCAACCTTGACTCTCTCAACTTATAACCCACGAAATTCTTTGCTAAGACCAGTCCCAAACAAAGCCCCACCATTACCTTTAACAAAAACAGAAGCCAGAATCAAGATTAAACCAGGAAAGGTATAAAACCCTAAGCTATAATTTGATCCTTGATCTGTTGTTAGATGTTAGTTTTTGGTGTTAAAATATGTTGTTTATGATGTAATTAGACGATCTGGGTTGATAAATGTTAGATCCATAATGTCTATAGGCTCAGATCTAGCATTTTTCAAAATCTGGAAATTTTTACTTTTGGGGTCTGACAACGAATGTCAGTGGCCACCAATCTTTCTCTGTTATGTTTTTTTGTTGTTTAAAGCTTTGAATATGTAGTCTTTGATTTGGATCAAGAATTAGACTTAGATTTGGTCTAGATTGCAAGTTATTGTGGGTCAAAGTCGGTTGACCGACCATGACCAGACCATTTCTGGGCAACCCTGAAACTATGAACAAGCGTCTGACAGTGTATTCAAGCGTCTAGATCTGTCAGGGTGTTGATGTTTTGGATTGATTGTTGTGTCTAAGTTGTAGTCTGGTATATCAACTCCACATTTATGCCTTAAAAGCTCCTTAAAATTAAACGAGTCGATTGTAGTGACTAGTCAAAATGGTACAAAAGTCCATGGTTACGTTTTCTGGAAATTCCAGAAAACTTCAAGAACATGTTTCTGACAACAGTTTAACCGGACATTATCTGCTTGATTTGTTGTGGTTGTGATGATGTTAAGTAATAGATATGTTGTCCTACATGTTGGCTACACACTGAAGTTTATAGATCACAAAAACATTAACAGGATTTCTAGTTATGGTAGCTCAAAGGTGACGTCTCGAACTGCTCTTCATTTCTGGGTAACCCAGAAATGAAGAACAGCTCTGACAGTTACGTTGCATGCTTTAATCTCGTTGGTTTTATGATGTTTGATCATGTTGTTTATTGGATCTTATAGTATTACACTATGTCTACAAGATCTGACCTTTGTCTTATCCAGAAACACCATACACACGATTTTAATCTTGGTCAAACATGGTCACTCGATCTCTAACATGAGTTTTTTGAGTTTAAGTATGAACATGAAGAACACCTATAGCGACGGTTATGTCACTATAGGTTGTCTTTAGCGACAGATTATTTATAAAAATTATACTTTTATTAAATAATTATATAAAATTAGTATTTAATTATTAAAAAAATAAAATAAATTATAAAAAATTATTTTAAGGTCTAAAAATTAGTTTTTAATTATTGTAATTATATTTCATAAATATTTAATATGTTTGAAATATTAAAGGTATTTAATTTATTTAATTATTACATTAAATATATTATTTAAAAATGATTTTAATACTTGAAAAATCATTTAAAATTATAATATTGTATAAGAAAATATTTTAAGTATTTTTAATGACTTTTAATATTTTGTGATGAAATTCATTAATGAATTAATATTAATAATAATTTAGATATTTAATAAATGAATTAAATAAATAGATTAAAAATGATTTTATTATATTAAAAATCATTTTAAATAATAATAAGGTAATTAAAATATTTTAAGTTATTAAATATAACTTTCAATATTTAAAGGTAAGTTTCATTAATTAATTATTATTAATGATATTAAAGTTAGTTAATAATTATATTAAATAATTTAGTTTAAAAATGATTTTATTATTATAAAAATCATTTTAGTGAAAATAAAGTGTTTAAAGATATTTTAAGTTATAAAATATAACTTTTAATATTTAAAGAATAATTTGATTAATAATTTAATATTAATGATATTAATTTAACATTAATGATATTAAATTTATTTAATAATTATATTAAATAAATGGTTTAAAAATGGTTTTATTAATTTAAAAATCATTTAAAAAGGATATAAATGAATAAAAATATTTTAAGTTATAATTAATGACTTTTAATATTTGGATAAATAATACATTAATATTTGAATATTAATTGTAATTATTTAAAAATGATTTTAAATATTTTAAAAATCATTTAAGGGTAATATTAATACTTTAAAAATATTCTAAGTTATTATAAATAACTTTAATATTTTGGCAATGGTTTCAATAATAGTTTAATATTAATTAAATATTAATGATAATAGAATTGTTGGATATTTAAATCATTTAATAATGATTCCAGTGTTTGAAAATTTATGATAAATTATTATAATTGTTTAAAAATTATTATAAGTCATTTAAAAATAATTTGATCAATGTTTAAATTATATTGAACTTCAGTGTAGAGTCTTAGACTCGATAATTACCCGATAAAACTGTCGGTACACCGATATGTTTCAGAAATTGATCTGGACATAGATATTTTGATTGTGTTATTGTTTGTTTGTGATTCAATGACTATTGAACATGTGTGATAATGTGATTAGGTTATGTTCTGACTATGAAATGTAGTACTATGTGTTATAGTATATTGTTCTAATCGAACGAATGATCTGATTAATGATAGGTCATGATATAAAAGATAAAACTAAGTTGTATTTTGTAAGCAGCAGACCAGGCAAGTATCCTACCTTTGCATTTTCTTTATGCAATGGACATGAGTAAGAATGTTTTAGAATTATATTATTACTGTACAGGTTATTAACCCTATATTATATACATTCATTGATTATCAACATGTTAATATTTGGTAATTCAGATATATATTTTATTCGTTAATTTCTATAAATGGTTATACAAGTGTCCCCACTTGGATAATCATTGTATTTAATCACATGTTGATACACCTTTGTTAATTACCCGTATATATATATATATATATATATATGGGTGTGGTTCCTGTATGGGAGCCCTTACTTTGTTAAAATGCGGACTTTTTTTTTTGATTTTTTTTGGTTTTTTAAAACAACTAAAAAAAGTTTAATATTTATGGGCGAAATTTTTCATAATACAATGTTTTGGATGTGATTTGGATAATTATAACAAAATAGGTGCATGCATACATGCATGCATGCATTATACATTTTTTGGTATAGGTATCCAAATCACGCCTAAACATCAGATTATGGAAAAATTCCATTCATAAAATATTAAAAAAATTAGTTGTTTTTTAAAAAAAGCAAAAAAAAAAAAAACCGCATTTTAACAAAGTAAGTGGAGCCTCACCGATCGGTTTCGATATATATATATATATATATATATATATATATATATATATATATATATATATATATATATATATATATATATAAAACCTTACCATTATCCAATCAATTCCTTTTGTTTGGAACCCAGACAAGTATGAACATCCCAAACATGGGAAAATTTTTATGTGCCCAAGGCAGCCAGAGTGAACGATAATATCGTTCTTGCAAGTAGTATTGATCAATACAGGGTACAACGGGCTGATCACCCTCCGTGTCCGTAAGTTATGACGGTTTGCGGATGAAGTTCTGCTAAACCTATTCGAAAATTGAAAACAATGTTCATAGTATGTCACCTTAACCCTATTTATAGTCAGTACGTACTTTCAAAAATTTGATAGAGAGTTGTTATGTTATTATTATCGGTTCAGATTACTTCACAACTATTGATTTATTGTGGAAGGGTAGTATAAAGAAAACATTTAAATTCTTTTAGCTTATATATATAATTGTTATTACTTGCTGGGCACTCAAATGATCACCCTTGCTTAATTTAAATGTTTTCAGCTAAGTGTGAACAACCGAAAGGCTCTGTCAAGAATAAAGGAAAAGAGAAGATTGCTGAATGAGTTTTTATGATATGTTATGTAATAGTTTACTTTATTATGATAAGGATGATATATATTATTATAATCATGTAAATAATGTATTAAAGGTTACGTACTTGGGAATAGACTCTGATAACTATGCAAAGTAAGTTTAATAATTATATTATTGTTATAATTATTAGTATTATTCTGCTCATAGAAATGGTATCGTGAAGCACCGAGTTCGGGTTTCAAGTACATTGATTTGGGGGCTTTACACTTAAAAATATAGTTGACCATGATCGAACAATATTGTTATTCAACTGAATTGTTTTAGTTCAGATTTCAGACTAATTATGAACATCCCGAACATGGAAAACTTTTATGCGCCAAAGGCGGACCAGATGAACGAAAATATCGTTCAAACACATAGTATTGAACAATACAGAGCATAACAGGTTGATCACCCTCTATGTCCGTAAGACATGACGGTTTACGGATGAAGTTCTATAAAACCTTTTCAAAAATTTAAAACAAAGTTCATAGTCTGTCGATTGTTCCCTATTTATAGTCAGTACATAGTTTAAAAAATGAAATAGAATTGATATGTAGTTCAATATTATTTTAGCTTACTTCACAACTATTGCTTCGTTGTAAAAGTGTCGTCCAAAGAAAATATTTATTTCTTTCAGATAATCTTTATTTATTGCTATTACTTGCTGGGCACTCAATCAAATGCTCATTCTTGCTTAATTTAAATGTTTTCAGCTAAGCTAGCACGACCTGAAGGTTCCGAAAAGGACAAAGGGAAGGGAAAGCTGAAGGATTAGATTACATAATGTTATTCGTAATGACTGTTTGTAGTAGGATAATATATTAATTATCATGTAATTTAAGACGTAAAGGTTCTCGACTCTGGGAAGGTAGATAACTTTGATATAATACTTTTGTTTAATTAATACATTAAGTAGTTGAATGAATCTTATCGTGGAGCACCAAGTACGGGTTTCAAGTACCCGGATTTAGGGGCGTCACAACATGGTATCAAAGCTTTAGGTTAGAAACCTTAGGTGGGGTACCTTAGGCTATAACCTTAGGATAGAGGGAAACGTTGAAAATATAAATAATTTAAATAGAGTTTAAAGGAGATGAATTAAATAAATTCATCGTAAAATAAAATAAAAGATAACTTATATAAAACTACTATTTGTTGTGTGTATATAATATCTATTATGTACTAATCAAGATAATTTATGTGTAGATGTCAGGCGGAAAAGGATTATTATACGCTTATAACATGAAGAAGGATCAAATCCATACACCCGAGCTAATATCAAAGCCAATAGCTAAAATAGAGGCTCGCATTGAAAGTAACCTTGATGAGGTGATCATTTTGGAAAATATAGTACCAGACCCAGAAATTGTAGAACTAACAGATAGTGATTCGGACACTGAATTTGGAGTTGATCAATCATCAACCGAAGTGCAGAGTTTGCGGAACCAGGTTTTTTCTTTAGAAAAGTTGTGGGAAATAGAAAAGCTACTAAATAGTCAATTGCAGAAGGTGTTGATCGAAATAATGGAAGAACAAGATAAGCTTAAAATCCAAATTGATCAGATGGGAGCCAAAAGCCACATATCATGTGCAGGTTTAGGAAAGAATGGGAAAAGAAAGATGAATGACCGTGAGTTAGAAAATTTAGTTTTTAATCAAAAAAACTTTAAGAAAATTGGAAAGTGTACAAACTGTAAAAGGAAACATAAAGGCATATGCATAATAGGGAAAAAGATATGTTATAGTTACAAACATGAGGGACATTTCTCTCCTCAGTGTCCCAATTTTAAGCAAGGTGCATGTTTTAATTGTGGGTTAGAAGGCCATTGGGCGAAAGATTGTTCAGGATCAGGAGAAGGTGTAGGAAATAAGTAAGATTAGTATTAGAATATGTATATTTGATGATATAATATGTATGTGTGTGTATTGTAATATTCTCAACTTTTGTATAAGTTATAGTAGCGAATCCTGACTTTTGTGGTCATAAAGGGATAATGGATGCTTATAACAATGTGTTATCATGTGTAAAGTACTAAGAATTAGTTGAATGAATATAAATATGTTTGTTTAATGAAATAAGTTTTTATGTATCTATCTGATAATTGGATAATACAATAAACCGAGATTTTCAAAATTAATATTTTGAGTACATGATTATTTGATTATGAAATTTCGCGATATATGTTAAACTTATATATTAAGACATAGAATGTAAGAATAATTTATGATATTAGTAATCAGATAATGTCGCCAAGAAGACAAAACCGAAACCAAAGAGTTGAAGAATCTGTTAACAATGCTGGAGGAAAACAACAACCAGACCCAATACAGAATTTTGTAAACATGATAACTCAAGCTATGTGGAGTGCAATACCAGTCGAGGGAAATCAGTCGGACAATCGAATGGCAAACTTTAAAGATTTCAAAGTAGTAGGTCCGCTAGAGTTTAGAGGGACAACTAACCCTGTAGAAGCTCAGACTTGGATAAAGAAGATAGAAAAGGCTTTTGTGATCACTAAGGTAGCGGAAGGGCAAAAGACAGCTTTTGCTACTTATATGATAAAAGGATAGGCAAATATCTGGTGGGAGGCAAATCAAAATAGAGTAGGAGAAGGAGAGGTGACATGGACTAGGTTTAAAACATTGTTCTTTGAGAATTATTTTTCGTCTAGTATGTAGGCTATGATGGAGATGAAATTTTTAGAATTGAAGCAGGAGAACATGACAGTTGCGGAGTATGCCACAAAGTTTAACAAATTAACTAGGTTTGCTCCGCATCAAGTGGACACAGAAGCAAGGAAGTTAAGAAGGTTTGAGTTGGGCTTAAAACCCCGGCTTTACAATAATGTGATGGTGTTACAGATTAATACTTTTGCAGCACTATTGGACAAGGCTATCATAGCCGAAGAGGGAAGTGAAGCCATGACTCTCTACAATAAGGAGAAGAAGAATAAGGGTAAGATTGAGGGAGCTGTCAAGGTGGAAGGGAATAGTGGAAGTAAGATGGGAAAGAGAAAAGGTGACAATTTAGGAAATATCAAAATTAAGCAGGGGGGTGTGAAGAAGCAGGTTGTGTAATGTGGAAACTATGGGAAAAATCATTCAGGAAAGTGTTTGAAGGGAAAATATGTGTGTTTTAAGTGTGGACAGGAGGGATATATCTCTCCTAACTGCCCCAATCCAAGAATGAATAGTGGTTGTTTTATTTATGGGTCAACAGAACATAAGGTGAGGGAGTGTCCGAAAAGAAGAGTTGATGGGGGGAAGTGTGAATACAGATAAAAGTAGTGGGACGCTAGCAATAATTGGTCCAACTCCACCAAACAAACCAACCAAATTGACCGCAAGGACCTTCAATATGACGGTTCAGGATACGGTAGCAGTCGAAGATGGAGTTCTAGGTATGAACCCGATCAACGATATTAAGATATATACTTAATTCGGATTTAACCTATTCCCTTACCATAAGTTTGATAGAATAATCTATATTCATTAATAAAAGAATTTTTGAAGGAGAAATTTGAATTTCAGATTCGTAACACAAATCTTATAAGGTGGGGAGAAATTAGTAATTCAATTTTTCATAAATAAATTGAAGGAATAAAAATTAATATTAAGGGTAAGGTAATGGTGATTCTGGGGATGGAATCTTTATAAGGAGAGGAGAATGTAATGACCGGAAATTTTTCAAACAACTATATCTAGATTTTTACGAATAAATTTTTATTATTATTATAATTTATTAATTATTATGAATACGGGTATCAATAATAATATGCGATATAGATTCAACAGAATAGTAAATTTAAATTTTTAAGTTGACAAAGAATGAAACTAAAGTCGGATATGTTCCAAAACCCTAATTCGAGATTTTGAATAAATATTTGTGTATTAATACAATATTAATTGTATTTTAAAATGATATGTATGTACTCTATGTGTGTATTGTTCAATGTTGATCAGATATAGCAGAGTATTAGAAAACCCTAAGTTGGAATTGACAAACCCTAATTCAAACTTCAAAAAGGAAACTAAGACTGATTATTGATTGTGTATATGTGATCAAGGAGATATGTTAGTGATTATAAATCTAATTAAGGAAAACCCTAACAATTATTTAGAAACCCTAATTACTAAGTTATAAAGACGCTAATTTGATCTTTGGAAACCCTAAATCCTAATTTTTAAACCCTAATTGGTGATTAGCAAACCTTAATCGTAAATAGCAAATCCTAAGAATTAAAAGTTATGGGAAATATATAAATTACCTAACTACCCTTAAAATTTAGAAGGAAAAGACCAAATACCCTTTAGTGTGCAAAATGACCAAATTACCTTTTACTTAACTTTTAAGTTAAAATGGTTATGGCCAAAAATTGTGCCACATCTCTTGAGCTACGACCAAACACCTTTTATCAGCCACTTTAAGCCACATAACAACAATTTTAACCACAAGAGTAAAGAGTGAAAGATTAAAGTATGTGAAATATCAAAGATTGGCTCATTTGAGTTTTAATACCTAGCCAAATTCTCTCACCCTCCAAGCCACGAAATTCCTTAGCAAATCAGTCCCCAATTAAGTTCTTAGAACATCAAGAACAAAATAGAAAGCAGGAATCAAAGCTTGTTTAAGGAAGAGGTATAAACCCTAGCCTAAATTTGATCTTTTATACTTAATCAAAGTTTGTTTTTATGTGTTTATTCTAGTGTTAAAAGGTGTTTTATGATGATCTATGATGTTATATCATAGATCTATATAGCATCAAAGTGCCTTACAATCAATGTTTTTCAAAACTGCCATGAACCCTAAATTTTTGTCTGATAAGCTAAAGTCAGAGTCCACAGATCCTTCTATGTTCACGATTTGTGGTGTTTTATGTATTAGACTTGTAGTTTGCCATAAGGACTTTGACCTGAACTTAAAATCATGCTTAGGTCATGTGTAGATTTCAAGTTATGAAAGGTCAAGCTACGTTGACCGACCATGACTTTATATTTTTTGGGTAACCCAGAACTTGTTCAGCAGTGTTTGACAACAAGTTCAAGGGCCCAGATCTTTCTTGTGTTTATTGATTTGTTGTTGTTAGTGTATCAAGGTTATAGTATGTTATGTGTACTACTGATTCATGCTCCTATATCACTTAGATAACTAACAGAATGAAAATAATTGATGGTCAAACTAGCTTGCTCGAACACGATTGCAGTTTTCTGGGTAACCCATAAAACTCAAGAACACCACTTCTGACATGGTTTGACCAGATGCTAGCTTGTGATTTTGATGTAGTTTAACTGATCTAATGAATGATATTTGTACCTTGTCATGTAGACTACAAGCTTGACCCATTAGAATACCATAACATCAATCAGAACTCGATTTAATTAAGGCACAAAGTTGCTATCAAGCACTGCCTGGGTTTGTGGGTAACCCAAAAAACCCAGGAAGGACCTGACAGTCACTTTGAGCCCTTATATCTTGCTTTAGCGACAGTTTTATTATTATTAATTATATAAATTTCTAAAAATTCTTTAAAATAGAAATAAATTACTAAAAATTATAAAAATGGTTTTAAATTTTTTTTAAGTTATAAAATTAACTTTTGATAAATTGACATATTTTTCATTAATATTATTATTTATTTGAATATTAATTGTATTTAATTTATTTAATAAATGTATTAAATAAATTGGTTAAAAATGATTTTATATTATAAAAATTATTTTAAATGATAATAAGGTGTTTTAAAATATTTTAAGTTATAAATTTTAACTTCTAATATTTTGAGGTAATTGTCATTAATAATTTAATATTAATGATAATAGGTTTATTTAACAATTATATAAATAAATAGTTTAAAATGGTTTTAATGATTTAAAATCATTTAAAAAGAATATAAATAACTTAAAAATATTTAAGTAATAATAAATGACTTTTAATATTTTGATAAATAATACATTAATATTTAAATATTAATGGTAATTATTTTAAAAGGATTTTAAATGTTTTAAAAATCATTTAAGGGTAAAATTTGTATTTTAAAAATATTTTAAGTTATTATAAATAACTTTAATATTTTGTCAAGTATTTTATTAATATTTTAAAATTATTTAATTATTAATGATCACTACAAAAAATGGGGCTTCAAAGAATAATTTTAGATTTTCGCTAAAGGTGTCAAATTTCGTTGCAAATGGTTTTGGCAACGACTTTCTTATCATTATCAAGGCTTTTTGTGCTTGAAATAAGCGTTGCTAATTGTTCCACAACGAACGTATTTTTTTCGTTACCAAAAGTAATACATTTTGCAACGAAATTTAGCTTTTGTACAGAGACATCGATCCTTTAACAACAAAATTTATTGTTGCAGAATAATTAAAATTTCATTGCTAAAAGGCCCATTTCGTTGCAAAAGCCTGCTAATTGGCAACAAAATGAACTCTTTTTTTTGCAACGACCATGCATTTTCGTTGCAATTGACACCATTTTGCAACGACATTTTTCGTTGCAGTAAATTGTGAAAATTGTTGCCTAATTTGCTTTTGTTGCGGAATGTAAACTTTTTAGCAATGATTTTCATTGCTGATTATATTATTTGGCAACGAAATTATGCTGAATCAGCAACGAAAATGTTTGTTGCTTGTTATTTTTCAATAGCAACGAAAGTCGTCGATTAACAACGACATTATATGTTGCCGTTTCTTTATATGTCCAACGAAAGTTGATATGATTTGCAACGATAAAAAATGTTTCCTTTTATTTTAGTATTACCAACAATATCCTCTCCGTTGTTATTTGTTGCTAAATGTATAAAAAATTGTTGCTATATTAAAACTTGTTCAATGCTTTGGTAATGAATTATATTGTTACCAAATCAAAATATGACATTCTTTTTGTGTGCCTGGCTGGCTCAATGTCCCCATTGCAAATAATGGAAAAAATACAAAAAAGTAAAATATTATTAACTTAATAAAATCATCCACTACATAATGATTCATTATCTTTACAATTAACCATCAAAAGCTACAACAGTTCTTCAATCAAAGTATATATCTACATATATAGAGAGAGTACACTTTATAATTTCGTCCCTTGTCTTCTGTAATCGTAGCACAAAAATTTGATACCCAGTATTGTAAGGAAGGTCATACAACAGTCTTCCTGCACATATTTAAAAATAATAGCAAGTCAGAAAAATGAAACAAATAGGTCATCAGAGGCACTTAGTGCCAAAATCAATACACCAAGACAATAAAGTTGCTACGTGGTACTAATGTACACTGTATTGCTCATAAGCAAAAAAAGACAAATAGGCAATCACAATATCATTTGCTACAAATCCAAATAGAAAAATAACCTTCGTGCGACTATATGATTGCTCTGTTACATGACAAAATTGGAATCTTAATCGGCCATTTCATGAATTAATTTTAGTAAGTGTAGTGGTAAACATATTTTCTGTTACAGACTTGTAGATTATTATTACATGTTGACCTCAAGTCAGAATTTAGTCACATTCAACAACCACAAGCATCACACAATCTTAAATACCATCGCACAATCTTAAATAACAATGTTTAGATTTCCATATAGAAAGGACAACAATTATGGAAAAGTTGAGGCTATTAGTCAATGTTTTTCTTGAGACGACAAATTTCCATATAGTATATGCCCCAAAGATGCTAGCTATAATCACAGACATCATAGATTTATTTACCAAGAATTCAACATGAACAAGGTACAAGAGACAGATGTCCAAAATTATATTGAAGCATCAGTAGCAAAGCCATCACAAACAAAAATGAACAAGCATACCTACTCCACCATGAAAATATATCGAGCATCTGTCTTCATGACCAATTTCTCTAACAAATTTAGGTCACCAAAAATAGCATAACTAGAAGATCCAAATGTAAAACAGTCTACAATGTCAAGGCTTGGCTCCTATTTTATAATACTTTAGAAGCAAGAGAATAGCATATGTAAAAAAATTGGTAGGTTGAATTTGTTGCTTCCAATTACAAGAGAAAATAGAATATAAATATGACAAAATAAATTCATTATAGATTTTAAAACTTCCAACCTTATCATCAGACTAAATACAGGGTAGATCCCTTTTATTGTCTAATTTTCATATATAACAGATAACTCCAGCCTTTTAGCATTGATCTATACATTTCAAAATATAAAACTTTCTTATGTGGCAAGCTTATGTCATTATAAATGTTAAAAGAAGAAGAGGGATTGGTACCTTCACATGGTTTAGTTCACCAATAATAACTCAACTGCTTGAGTACCTCAAAAGTTAGTATATATTAATCTAACCTGAGGGCCAACTCTGGCCATAGTTACCACAAGGACAATCAATGATTTGGCGATTTAAGTGAATATATTCCAATCTTGTGTAAACTTGAACAAACAATATGAAGTTCTTTTATGCATCGATCTTGCTGATTCTTTATCCTTTTTTATTCTTGCCTTTGTTTTTCCAAATTTCCTCCAATTCTTTACTTTGGTTTGTCTCCTTCATGCATATACTTTCTGATGCTTCAGCCTATAACATAGTGACAAACAAAGCTACATGGTAAAGAATTACGAGTTTACAACATCTATTACAAGGTCAAGGAACTTATTCTAGCAAAAGTTGAATCAGGTGATGATCTTTTCGGTTCACTTCAATTTGTCATTTGTATGTGTAGGATAATGATATTTTTATAAACTTATTGTAAACTTGAGACGGGTTTAGATTATAGAAAAGGCATGGCATAATTTGAAGTTTTACATCATTATCAACGATACAGCCAAATCTTACTTCAGAGAGCTATAAAGTCGACATTAAGACTAGATATTCAATTCAACTGGTTAGTCATGGTCTGCATTGGGTATAGTTTATCCAATTATCTGCAGCCATGTCCATCCTAAGAAGAATATTTATTAAAAATATATATTATCTAGGAACAAATGTAATTCCCACAAAACATAAGCAAAGAAAAAGGAAAAGGAAAAAAGAGTACAAAGATATTAAAAATAGAAAAGAAAAAAAGAGAAAAGAAAGAAGAATAAGAAGAGAATCTTCAAAGATAAAGTTCACCTTGTGTAAGGCCTCCATGGCATCCTCTTCAGCTTTCCAACGTCTCACCGATTCTTCGAACGCTTTCTCTTTGAATTTTCAGCATGTATCCTATCATGCTCTAATTTATGATATCGGTAACCAGTTCCTTGACCTTGAGACTTTCTGCCTAAATCACTAAATGATATGAAATTTTTTAATTTCTGATAAAAACTACTATATTAAGTGACATAATTAAGATCAACCTAAAATATTCAAAAAACAAGTTTCTACTACCCTATCAACTCCAGAGTAAAATGTAGCTATAGTTACTAAAAGTGTGACGCCCCGAAAATAGGTATACATCACCCATCTTGAGTCGCCAAATACATGGTACAAAATTCAAATACAACTTAATAATACAACTATCGTGTAAAATATGACAAAACATAAACTGAGAGTTTTAAAACGAATATTGTCTTTTAGACAGTATTAAACTCAAATGGAGTGTTCAATACATTTATTATCACAGTATTTCATAGAATAGTGAGGACTACTAATGTTATCATCTGGACCGTCACTCCGTTCCCCAACTAGTCCCGGCTACGTTCTCATTTCCTGAAGAGGACGATGAAAGCAAAAGGGTGAGCTCAACTAGCCTAGTAAGAAATATTATGACTAAGATAATGCAGAATAATTTATCTTTAGCCTTCAACAGTGTTAAACTGATAAAATATAACAAACATCAAGTTTAATTGCAGCGGAATAAGAAATCCACTAGAAGAGTCAAGTAGAGCATAAAATCTACTATCTTCTATGATTTAAAAGGTTTTTCATCACTTTTATCACTAACACTTAGCTTATTAAATAATCCACATCATCGAATCACCCCTGCACTACGGCCATGGATATTCTTTAGTATCACGACCACAAATTATCTGTAATAACCCGAGATTTCCTAAATAAAATAAATAAGAAAATTTGCGTATAATTTTTTTTTTATTTAATGACGAGAATAAGTGTCTAGTAATGTGAACGATAAATGCGAATATATTTATTACTTGAAAAATTAGAAATAATTTTGGAATTATTAATTACTACAAATTATATTTTTATGGTAATTAATTTCAGAAGCGTAAATGTTTTTATTAATTATTTTCCATGAAAACATGATTGGAAATAATATATGAAGTGATAATTAGAATTTATATAATATATATTTTATTATATGAATTGTTCGTAATATTTAAATTAAGTATTTTAACTTGATATATGCGAAAGAGAAGTCGATATGAGATCCAAACCTGAATTGGGATTGTGATCAAGAGATGAGAATAATAATATTATATTATTGTTATAATGATTTTACAAAGACAATAATTATGTAATGTGTATGTATGACAGATAATATCGAAGCAATGATTACCAATTAGGTCATAAAGATATTACCGTCTTGTGAAACCCTAATTATTAAACTTAGTTATGAGAAATAACTCGAGTAGTGATCGTATATGAAGTTTCATCGTATATGAAGGTTACTGTAGTATAAGATGCCTGAATTAGAAGAAAACCCTAATTATCGTTGTTTGTTGATAATTAGGACAAACCCCAATTATTACAACCCTAATCGTTTGAAGTTAGAGATCGTAATGATATGTGTTAGAACATACACGTATAATTAGAGAACCCTAATGGTCAATTAGAAACCCTAATTGATGGCGTTAAGAAACCCTAATTAGAAAATCCTAATTTTCTATAGAAAACCCTAATTTAAAATTATCGGGTTTAATTACGATGTTAATGTATAAATGTTTTAATTTACCAAAGGATGAAAAGTAATTGGTAAATAATAAGAATTACCATCTAGTGATTAAATATTACATTTAATTGCCATGTACAAAAATGCCCATGAAATTATATGCGAAATTACCAAAATACCCTTTTAGTGTATTATTAGTTAATTATTGTGTATTATTGGTCACATTGTTGGTGGAATCTTCACAAATAATGCTAGCCAACATGTCTACCCTACTGATTTAACATTTATGCAACACATTTATCAACTATTACAAACACATGTTATCAATTACATGATAGAAGAGAGAGAAAGTGTACATTTTTGGCCTATATATTCACCCACACTTGGACATATTTTTTCAAGCTCAAACCTACGAATTTATCTTGCCCATAAGCTCCTAATCAAATCCCAGCCACCACAAACAACAAATCAGAAGCATCAAAGTCAGAAATCAAGAAATCAAAGTAAGAAAAGGTATGAAATCCCAAAAATTAGAAATCCTTCGATTCGATGTTAATTGATGCAATTGATTGTTTAAAGTAGTGTAATAAGGAGTCTATTAATGTTCTGGGTTGTAAAATCATGAACCCATAACATCAAAGTGCACGAATTTGAAGATTTAAACAAGTTGGAAAAATCGAATTCTGTTATTTTTCACCAAATGTCAGAGGCTATAACTCTTTGGTCGATCACGAGTTTTGTTGTTTAAAAGTTGTTATAGGTATCCTGATATGTGGTCTTTAAACTCCAAAAGAAATCAGGTATATATCTATTGTAGATCGGGATTTATAAGCGGTCAAAGTGGGTTGACCCAAGATTGACCTATTGCTTTTTTCAAACCCGAAAATATTCTAAGTGTCAGAATTTTTTTTGGCAAATGTCAGGCATTATATCTCGGTCATCTTTAATGTGTTTTGTGTTATAAAGGTTGATATGTGTAGCTTGTTATGTGGTATTTAACCTCCAAAAAGAATCAGGTCCATATATATTACGGATTAAGAGTTATTTAAGGTCAAAGTGGGTTGACCTAAGGCATTGACGAAAAAATTCTCAAGGCCTGTAATTTTCTAAGTGTTAATTTTTCCGACAAGATTTGACCATACTTTAGATGCTTGATTTCTTGTTGTTATGATGATGTTAAGTGTTAGAGTTGTAGTCCTACATGTTTTCTACAATCGGAATTGATAGATCACATAAACGTTACCGATCATCAAGTTATAGAGGTCCAAAGTAGGCACCTCAAACTGTTTTCTTCGTGAAGAAACGACTTTGGTAGCTACTTTGATGGTGAGTTATCCAGATATGATGTTTGTTTAGAGGTTATGATTGTTGGATCTTGTAGTCTTGTATTTCCTCTACAAGACCCAATTTATAGATTGTCCAAATTCGTTAAGATGAGAGAGTTATTCACGGTCAAAGTAGGCCACCTTGCTTACGCCTTATGAAGATCTCTGGTAGGCTCAAGAACACCTATAGCGACAGTTACTGTCACACTATAGGGGCCTTTAGCGACGCTTAGCATTTTATTTTCCAAAATTAATTTAAAAATTAGAAAAATTAGATTTTAATTATTAAAATACCAAATAAATTATGAAAAATTATTTTAAAGTCCTAAAAATAGTTTTAATTATTTTGAGTATGTTTCATAAATATTTAATATTTTGAAATATAAAAGGTATTTATTTATTTAATTATAATATTAAATAAATGATTTAAAAATAGTTTTAATTCATGAAAAATCGTAAAAATTATTTTATGGTATAAGAAAATATTTTGAGTTATTTTCCATGACTTTTAATATTTTGTGATGAATTTCATTAATTAATTATATATTAATGATATTAAAGTTATTTAATGATTATATTAAATAATTTAGTTTAAAAATGATTTTAATATTATAAAAATCATTTTAAATGAAATTAAGGTATTTAAAAATATTTTAAGTTATAAAATATAACTTTTAATATTTAAAGGATAATTTCATTAATAATTTAATATTAATGATATTAAGATAATATTAATGATATTTAGTTTATTTAATAATTATTATTAAATAAATAGTTTAAAAATGGTTTTATTTATATAAAAATCATTTAAAGAGGATATTAAGGATTTAAAAATATTTTAAGTTATAATTAATGACTTTTAATATTTGGATGAATAGTACATAAATATTTATATATTAATGGTGATTATTTAAAATGATTTTAATTGTTTTAAAAATCATTTAAGGGTAATATAAATGTTTTAAAAATAGTTTGAGTTATTATAAATAACTTTTATATTTTGGCAATGGTTTCATTAATAGTTTAATATAAATTAATTATTAATGATAATGGAATTGTTTAATGTTTAAGTCATTTAATTATGATTCGATGTTTGAAAGTTATAAATGCCCCAAACTAGTCGATTGAGAGAACCTAAGGTTATGAAGTCCAGATTTGATGAAGAGCACCCATAGTAATAGCTTATATCACTATAAGCCCTTGAGTGATGATTTGATTTATTTTAAATTTTTCAATTTACGGAAAATTCAAAATGATTAAAAGTAAAATGTCCGATATTTACGATGTTGAGATATAGAATAAGAGTCTTAGACTCGATATTTACCCGATAAAAAGTTTGTCGATGCAGCAAACAAATGTCGAACCCTATAATAGAAAGAAAAGGCTCTCTGTAAGAACATGGATGAGATATTTGAAAAATGTATAAAAATATTTCAAGTGTAGAATATGAACTAAAAGTATGATCACTGCGATTATGTGATGACGTGATTAGACTATGTCTTCGATCGTATAAACGATTACTATGTGTTATGATATATTGTTCTAATCGAACGAATGATCCGATTCTTGATAGGTTGTGATAAAGAGATAAAACCTAAGTTGAGATTTGTAATCAACCGTCGGTAAAGTATCCTACCTTTGCATTTTCTTTATGCAATGGACATGAGTAAGAAGTTTCGTAATTATTCTATTCCTGTCTGCATTATGTGCGCTTTGATTATCAACATGTTAGCTAAGATATATATTCGTTAAGTTGATTTCTAAATGGTTATACAAGTGTCCCCACTGGATAATCATGGCATTTATTCACATGTTGATACACTTTTTCAATTACCCGTATAGATATATGTTGAATTACATATTATTGTTGAAAGCAAGATTAAAACCTTCTAAGTTTGGAACCGTGCATGTATGAACATCCCGATAATGGGAAAATTTTTATGCGCTTGTATTTACAAAGGGTGAGCGATGAATTTCGTTCAAGTTATGTAGTATTGATCAATAAAGGGTACAATGAGTGATCACCCTCCGTGTGCTCGTAAGTTATGACGGTTTTCTGGATGAATTTACTGCTAAACCTTTTCGAAAATGAAAAACAATGTTCATAGTATGTTTCTTAAACCCTATTCATGGGTAGAGCGAGCCAAATTTAAATAATTTGGAAGAGAGTTGTTATGTGAATGTTTTATCGAGACAGATTACTTCACAACTTTCGATTCGTTGTAGAAGTGTTATGGAAAGAGAATACTTATATTCTTTCACCATATATATAATTGTTATTATTATCATTGGGCACTCAAATGCTCATCCTTGCTTAAACTAAATGTTTTCGATTCACGTCACGATCGACCAAGGCTCGTGCGAAACAAGGAAAAGAAAAGCTATTCGAATGAGATTTAGTATGAGTTAATGGTTATAGTTAGTAAGACAATGGAATCTATTGTCAGGTATTGTAAGGAATGTATTTGAAGGTCACGTACCTGGGAAAGTAAACTTTGATGTATGTAAATTAAGTTTGAATTATATTATTATTATTATTTAGTATTATTCAGCTTAAAGAAATGGTATCGTGGAGAACCAAGTTCGGGTTTCAAGTATCCGGATTTGGGGTCGCCACATTATCCATGCACTACGGGGCAATGATATTTGTGTATTCATCAATGGTCATGATCATGCCAACAACTGTCCGTCAATGCACTACGGGCCAATGAGGACTTTTACCACATCATTTGTAACATTACGGTCATGATTATACCGAATAATCTCTGGTCATAATCATACCAAGTCCATCTATGCACTATAGGCCACAGATGACTTTCAACATAATATAAACATGAGGATGATGACAATGATATAAGAATTCAATAAAACAAGTTCAAGGATAAATTATTAAAGATTTATAATTTAATTTGTCCAGAAATCAATAACGTCCAAATTGTCAACATGATACTGCTTTGTGGAGTAAAATTCAAGAATAATATTGTACCAAAAATAATTTGGACCGAAAATAAATCAATTTTTTATCATGAATAGTACCCTGTAAATAGTACTTCAGGAATAGTAATCCCATGAATAGTACTCCGGTATGAAAAAGTTAAAACTTATCAAGAATGCTCAAAATAATATTTTCATGAAAAGATACTGGATGAAGCGCAAATATCAAGGATATTCTAC
This sequence comes from Panax ginseng, assembly GCA_020205605.1. Lineage (NCBI taxonomy): Eukaryota > Viridiplantae > Streptophyta > Magnoliopsida > Apiales > Araliaceae > Panax > Panax ginseng. The sequence continues at coordinate 144,773,758 of CM035139.1, forward strand.
TAATTTCATGGAGTATAGAAGCCAAAATTTTAACAAAATGAGTATAGAATTCGAAATCTAAAACGAAATAATATTACTTACATACAATAGAGTATGGAAGAAAATATTATTTCAAGCTAATATTGAACAAAAATAACATCCCTTACTTTGAAAAGAAGAGTATTCCAACTGGTATAGCGAGGATATTCTTGAAGAAAACTTTCACTATTTTCTACGTTCAAAGCTTTCTAAAACTCGAAAGAAATACACTAAAGATTATAGAAGAAGAATTCTCTAATTCTGGTGTGATTTTTAATTCTAACTTAAGCACCTATTTATAGGAAAATGCTAGAACGTCATAATAGACTAAATAATAAAATAATATTTTTTTCCACGCATATTTTCTTGACCAAAACTCAGCCGCCACTAGTGGGCCCCACCAAAATCGACAACTTTCCACACCAACCAAAAATTGGGGTCCACCATGTTTTTAATAAAAATATTTATTTTTCAAAACTTTAATAATTCATAAAAATATCCCATTATCAGAAAAATACGAATTTTATGTCCATTCCACACGAAATCGAATTCTCTACAACTTTGCAGAAGAAAGTTTTTCCAAATTCCAAACAAAAAATATCCGAATTCCACAAACGGACAATTTTCAACACCTCTTAAAATTCATAACAAATCATACGTTAATTTTTAATGGTTCAGATTTTGTATACAAATACTCAACTTATATATGCATAACATATCCAAAAATCACAATGATCCAACAGTCGAATTAAAATTATAACTCACACAATAGAGCGTTAAGAACACCGATTTGATTTTTTAATACCTCCAATCCGACAAAATACTGAGAAAACACCTCAACATTAATTCCTTCATTTATAACCACATAAAATAAATATTTTCCTATCCATCATTTATGTCCACATAAAATAAATATTTTCTTATCATATAAATCAATAATTAATTATTCACAAATAATATTACGTAATCACAATAATGACAACCGTGTAGCTCCCGTGAAAGAGGGGCTTTTCGATAAGGATTTCTCCTTCTTCAAGCAATTAAAGTGACCAAATCTCTCCTTGACAGAACTTTCTAGACATTGCCCATAATGCTATCTAATAATATTATTCAAATAATATGAATTATTGATTTGATAATGGGAAATATTGTGCAGTGACAATTATTGAAATAACAATAATATAAAATATCAACGCAACAATTATTGAATTAATAAAATAAAATATTGAACAGTAATTACTATAACAATTATTGAGTAGTGCCTTCTTATGTAAGAATCAATAATTCAAAAATACTGTGCAATACCGTGTGCTACCGTGCAACCCCGAGTATTACTATATTTTAACCACCAGATATTCCAACAGTGTTAACGGTAACAACTACGTTGTTATTTATATAAAAAGATATTTTTGTCGTTTTCTCAATCCGACAATAATTCCATTATGGGGTCCACCAATGATTGTGTCGTCGTACAAATATTTCCTGTTAAAACGAATATTCCCTGACCAATCGAATATAATATAACAACTTGTGTACTTTGCAAAATTTATAAATATTACCCACAACTATAACATTATATTAAATTCACTCCATAATATTCAAAAATGATATTTATAGAAAATTCATCTTTATTCATAAAAGTTGGGGTCTTACAACCTCCCCTTCTTATGAAATTTCACCCTCGAAATTAAGGTACATACCTGGTATGATGAATAGGTGAGGATACCTTGATTTCATTTCAGATTCTATCTCCCAGGTCATTTCCTCAACATCGTGCTTTCTCCACAAAACTTTGACCTGAGGTATAACCTTGGAGCGTAAAATATGCTACTTCTTATCAAAGATTTTAACAGGAACCTCTTCATACGATAAATCTTTCGCTATTTCGTTTGGTTCTAACTCAATAATGTGGTTCGGGTCTTTCACATATTTACGTAACATAGATATGTGAAAAATGTTATGAACACGAGACATACTTGGCGGTAAGGCGAGTCTATAGGGCACAGTTCCTACTCGTTCGAGGATTAAAAATGGGCCAATGAATCAAGGATTGAGCTTTCCTCTCTTTCCAAATCTCGTAACTCCTTTCCATAAAGCAACACATAACAACACATGTTCTCCAATATTGAATTAAAGTCGGTTCTACTCGTATATTTGTCATCATCACGTGGGTCCCTGGAGCCTTTAACTCTATCTTCATCCTTTACAAGTCATATAAAATGGGCCTTTGCGTTGACAATATCGCACTTGTACCCGCATATGATCTTCTACTCAATGTGTCAGCTACTACGTTCGCTTTATTAGGATGGTATTGAATGGTATAATCATAATCTTTCAACAGTTCAAGCCAACGTTATTGCCACATGTTGAGTTCCTTTTGGGTGAAGAAATATTTGAGGCTTTTATGATCCGTAAAGATCTCCACTTTCTCCCCATACAAGTAATGACTCCAAATTTTAAGTGCGAAGACAACATCTGCCAACTCTAGATCATGAGTAGGATAATTCCTCTCATATTCTTTGAGTTGCCGAGAGGCATAGGCTATGACTTTCCCATGTTTCATGAGAACACATCCAAACCCTTTGCCCGAAGCATCACTTTAGAAGACAAATCCCTCCGAGCCAGATGGTATTGTCATAACAGGTGCTAAAATAAGTCTCCTCTTGAGTTCTTGAAAACTCTTCTCGCATTCCTCACTGCAACCGAATTTTGTATCTTTTCGAGTCAGCTAAGTTAATAGAGTAGCGATTCGAGAAAACCCTTCTACGAATCTCTGATAATAACTAGCTAAGCCGAGAAAGCTATGTACTTCGGTAACTGATTTAGGTTTCTCCCAGCTTTGAATAGCTTCAATCTTTGTCGGGTCAACATATATTCCATGACTTGATACTTCATGCCCAAGGAATGCTACTTCCTCAAGCCAGAACTCGCATTTCTTCAACTTGGCATAAAGCTTGTTTTCACGAAGCTTTTGGAGTATCATCCTCAAGTGTTGCTCATGATCTTCACGACTTTTGGAATATATGAGGATGTCATCAATAAAAACGACCACAAAGTGATCCAAATATTCCTTTAATACTCGGTTCATCATATTCATGAAGGCATCAGGAGCATTAGTTAATTCAAAAGACATGACTAGGAATTCATAATGCCTGTACCGAGTTCTGAAAGCCTTCTTTGGAATGTCATCGGTTCTAATCTTTAACTGATGATATTCGGAACGAAGATCGATCTTTGAAAAGAATTTGGCACCTTGCAACTGGTCAAACAGGTCATCAATACATGGAAATGGGTACCTATTCTTGATGGTGACATGATTCAACTCCCGATAATCAATACAAAGTCGCATACTCCCATCTTTCTTCTTCACGAATAGAACAAGAGCACCCCAAGGAGACGTACTAGGACGAATGAAACCGATGTCTAATAATTCCTGCAATTGGGTCTTTAACTCCTGAAGTTCAATAGGAGCCATTCGATATGGGGCTTTGGAAATGGGTTTTGTACCAGGTTCAAGGTCGATACAAAATTCAATTTCTCGCTCTGGGGTAGGCCAGGAAGTTCTTCAGGGAATACGTCAGGAAATTTATTAACAATAGAAATATCATTCAAAGCTGACGTATATTTGTTTAAATCCGTGACATGAGCTAAGAAAGCTTGACATCCGTTTTTCAATAAACGAATAGCTTTATGGCTTGAGATGACAGTGATTGATTTTAATGGTTTGGTTGCTTGAATTCGCATAATAGGTTGGTTAGGAATATGAAAGCTAACAACCTTACGAAAACAATCAATTTTTGCATGATGAGTAGTTAACCAATCAATCCCTAGAATTACGTCAAATGCAAGTATTTTTAATGAAATAAGATTGACAGGTAATGTGAGGGTACCGATTTGAACCAAACAAGACTTATAAATAGTGGATGTAATAAAGGTTTCTCCCAACTGAGTTTCAACAGATAAGTCAAAGTCTAATTTCTCCGGAGTCAAATTTAAATGTTGAGCGCAAGTAGAAGAAATAAAAGAATGGGTAGAACCAAAGATCAAATAAGGTATATACTTATTAGAGTTTATGATAAGCTTACCCGTGATGACCTCGTCGGGGTTCCTTGCTTTACGGGAGGTCACGCAGAACGCCTCTCCTTGAACTACTGGCTTTGACTTTTCTCGATCGACCTTTGGTGCCTCCATCCCAACTGGACTTGTCTTCGGTGCACGACACAATTGGGCTAGGTGACCTTCTCTTCAACAATTATAACACGCTTTGGACTGCATCACGCAGTTTGGACTGATGTGTCCCTCCCCTCCGCATTTGAAGCATATGATAGGTGGTCGCTCTCCTTCCTTAATAACGGGTGCTGGTGCTAACGTCTTTCCATCATTGTTGAATCTCCTCTTCTTAAAATGTCCACTCTTATTGTCTTGACCATGATTACCACCGAAGTGGTTACCATTTCTGGCATGTTGATTCCCTCCACGTTTGTTGTCACTGCTTCGATGACTGCGACCACTGGTATCATCATTTTGTCGGCAGCTCTCTCTTGGTTGGGTTGACTCATTATCACGTTCTAATAACTGAGCCCTATTCACAACATCTGAATACAAGCAAAGTTTGTGAGAGATAAGGTATTGACGTATCTCGGGTTTCAAACCTCTTAGAAACATCCACGTCATTCTCTCCTCATTATCAACTAAGTAGGACGCAAACTGGGATAACTCAGCAAACTTGGCTTTGTACTGTGACACGGTCATGTCTGTTTTGCTCCAGTTTAATGAACTCTATCTCTTTCATGTGACGAATACTTTCGGTAAAGTACTTGTCATTGAACAGTTCTTGGAATTTCTCCCAAGACATCTTCATCTGGCGAGTTGAGTACGCTTTTACTGATTCCCACCAATGAATCGTACACTGCACCGCAACATGAAGGTGGCAAAGGGAACCTTTTTCTCATCGGATCATCCCAAGACATCAAATATCTTGTTGATCAGCTTTATCTACGTCTCCGCCATAAGTGGTTTTGGCTCTCTAAAAAACTCCGGTGGTCCCAGCTCCTTGAACTATATAGCGGTGACCGTCCGAGAGTTGCCAGTGTTTCCATCTGCATTTTGGACAGGAGCCGCGCTCGCCTGATGTTACATGAATTGCATAACGCCTCTGAACATTCCATCGTTCATCATTTGGTCAGTGTTGTTGTTTGCATGGGGATTGTCGCCTTCCTGATGGACATTATCCTGATTATTGATCTGTGGAGACTCAACGGTCTCCTGTGCTCCATTGCTATTCTAAATATTCTCGGATGTCATTTTCAAATACTGCCACAAAAAAAGGGTTAATTGACATGCCACATATTATCCCTATACTCTGACAGACCAATTAAATACCAATTAAACTCAGGTAGGTCATACTAGCGAAGGAATTTCCCGTCTCTCCCCTCCTAGTTCTTGTCTCACTTCTCAGCCAGGGATCATATCCCTAAGCTTTGATACCAACTATGATGCCCCCAAAATAGGTATACATCACCCATCTTGAGTCGCCAAATACATGGTACAAAATTCAAATACAACTTAATAATACAAATGTCGTGTAAAATACGACAAAACATAAATTGAGAGTTTTAAAACGAATATTTTCTTCTAGACAGTATTCAACTCAAATGGAGTCTTCAATACATTTATTATCACACTATTTCATAGAATAGTGAAGACTACTAATGATATCATCTGGATCGTCACTCTGTTCCCCGACTAGTCCCGGCTACGTTCTCATTTCCTGAAGAGGACGATGAAAGCAAAAGGGTGAGCTCAACTAGCCCAGTAAGAAATATTATGACTAAGATAATACAGAATAATTTATCTTTAGCCTTTGACAGTGTTAAACTGATAAAATATAACAAACATCAAGTTTAACTGCAGCGGAACAAGCAATCCATTAGAAGAGTCAAGTAGAGCATAAAATCTACTATCTTCTATGATTTAAAAGGTTTTTCATCACTTTTATCACTGAGACTCAGGTTATTAAATAATCCACATCATCGAATCACCCCTGAACTACGACCAAGGATATTCTTTAGTATCACGACCACAAATTATCCATGCACTACGGGCCAAGGATATTCGTGTATTCATCAATGGTCATGATCATGCCAACAATTGTCCATCAATGCACTACGGGCCAATGAGGACTTTTATCACATCATTTGTAACATTACAGTCATGAATAATCCCTGGTCATAATCATACCAAGTCCATCTATGCACTACATGCCACATATGACTTTCAACATAATATAAACATGAGGATGATGACAATGATATAAGAATTCAATAAAACAAGTTCAAGGATAAATTTTTAAAGATTTATAATTTAATTTATCCAGAAATCAATAACGTCCAAATTGTCAACATGATACTGCTTTGTGGGGTAAAATTCAAGAATAATATTGTACCAAAAATAATTTGGACTGAAAACGAATCAATTTTTATCATGAATAGTACCCCGAGTGAATAGTACTCGAGTGAATAGTACCCCGTGAATAGTACTTCGGGAATAGTAACTCTGTGAATAGTATTCCAGCATAAAAAGGTTAAAACTTATCAAGAATGCTCAGAATAATATTTCTATGAAAAGATACTGGATGAAGCGCAAATATCAAGGATATTCTACTAATTTCATGGAGTATAGAAGCCAAAATTTTAACAAAACGAGTATAGAATTCGAAATCTGAAATGAAATAATATTACTTAAATACTACAGAGTATGGAAGAAAATAATATTTCAAGCGAATATTGAACAAAAATAACATCCCTTACCTTGAAAAGAATAGTATTCCAACTGGTATAGCGGGGATATTCTTGAAGAAAACTTTCACTATTTTCTACGCTCAAAGCTTTTTAAAACTCGAAAAAAATACGCTCAAGATTATAGAAGAAGAATTCTCTGATTCTGGTGTGATTTTCAATTATAACTTAAACGCCTATTTATAGGAAAATGCTAGAACGCCATAAGAAACTAAATAATAAAATAATATTTTTTTTCCATGCACATTCTCTTGACCAAAACTCGGCCACCACTAGTGGGCCCCACCAAAATCAGCAACTTTCTACTCCAACCAAAAAGTGGGGTCCACCATGTTTTTAATAAAAATATTTATTTTCCAAAACTTCAATAATTCATAAAAAATAGCCCTTTTATCAGAAAAATATGAATTTTATGTCCATTCCACACGAAATCGAATTCTCTACAACTTTGCAGAAGAAAGTTTTTCCAAATTTCAAACAGAAAATATCTGAATTCTACAGACGGACAATTTTCAACACCTCTTAAAATTCATAACAAATCATACGTTAATTTTTAATGGTTCAAAATTTGTGGACAAATACTCAACTTATATATGCATAACATATCCAAAAATCACAACGATCCAACGGTCGGATTAAAATTATAACTCACGCAATAGAGCTTTAAGAACACCGATTTAATTTTTTAATGCATCCAATCCGATAAAATACTGATAAAATACCTCAACATTAATTCATTCATTTATAACCACATAAAATAAATATTTTCCTATCCATCATTTATGTCCACATAAAATAAATATTTCCTTATCATATAAATCAATAATTAATTATTCACAAATAATATTACAGAATCACAATAATGACAACCAGACCGTTCACAGGAAAGATGGGGCTTTCCGATAAGGATTTCTCCTTACTGGCGCGCAATTAGGTGACCAAACCTCTCCTTGAGAGAACTTTCTAGACATTGCCAATAATGCTATCTAATAATATTATTCAAATAATATGAATTATTGATTTGATAATGGCAAATATTGTGCAGTGACAATTATTAAAACAACAATAATATAAAATATCAACGCAGCAATTATTAAATTAATAAAATAAAATATTGAACAGTAATTACTGTAACAATTATTGAGTAGTGCCTTCTTACGTAAGAATCAATAATTCAAAATCTCATGTAATCTGGTGTATACCTTTAAGCGACCCCGAGTATTACTATATTTTAACCACCGTGTATTCCAACGATTGTTAATTGGTAATAACTACGCTAAGTTATTTATATAAAAGATATTTTGTCATTTTCTCAATATGACAATAATTCCTTTAGGGATCCACTAATGATTGTGTCGTCGTATCGAATATTCTCTCGTTAAAACGAATATTCTCCGACCAATCGAATATAATATAACAACTTATGCATTTTGCAAAATTTATAAATATTACCCACAATAACATTATATTAAATTCACTCCATAATATTCAAAAATAATATTTATAAAAAATTCATCTTTATTCATAAAAGTTGGGGTCTTACAAAAAGACTCAAAAAAGTTTCTTTCACTCCTTTATTATAGGAAAGTTTCTAACATCGTCACTTTCTTATTCACATACTCAGACCCCAAGAATTATAAGATGTCAACTTTCAAAACTCAGAAGTTCACCAAATGGTTAAGTAGGTTATTTTTTCATAATTGTACTACATACCAAAGAATATAATGCAGACGATGGCGAAAAGAGACGTTTATGGTACTTGTGAGGTGAGAGTAAATTTGAACCATCTTCTTTCATCTCATCCATCAGCAAGGGGATTGACTTAATTAAGAGTAACAACCACTGTCTTTTGAGCCATTTAGATGGTCTAAAGACTCTAAAGCATCAACATCTTCATCTGCATCTGCTACATTATTTTGTTGTAATGTTGTTTCTCTGGTACTTGTCTTAGAAGACAAGTCCCCAATCCTCTCTATCTGAGAAGTAATATTAGCAGGCCTTCCTCAACTCTGAACTGAAGAATTTGAAAAATGCATAGATTTAAATTATTAGTTCAACTCCAATTTCCAATTAATTGTGTGATGGTTTTAAACTTCAATTTGACTCCACGTGCCTATCAATGCCTTATTTCTATTAGTGTAGGTACACATATACAAAACCATTTATATGAAATAAGCAATTATCGTTACAACAACTGTCTTGTCTTCATTATATAGTGGCTGATCTCCAGAAGCGGGATCAACTATAGCTAATCTCTGATGAGCAAGGTAACAATCCTAATAACAGTGCAAACCACTCCAGTCAGGACCTCTATGGCGCAACCTACAGTTCACGATATTTTTTTTAGGGGGGGAAGAAGCAAATTAGCAATTATATACTGTAACACAGACTAAGACAGAAAAAGACAGTATAAGGAAATGCTCTAATATGGCATATTGGGAACTTATGTAACTAAAAATCACCAGTAGCAATGTAGGTTATAAACTTGGTATGACTAACATATTTTTCTCCAACTTCCTACAGTTGTGAGAACCTGTAATATATCAGGAAAGACAAATTGCTCATTCACACTCTTATGATATACTCCCTCCATCCCACGAAAGATGATTGAAGAACAAAAGAAAATTTGTCTCGTAAAAATTGTTGTTTACATATCCCCTCAAATGCCAGGCAAACAAACTCAACTCCTGGACTGCCTAAGCATGTTATACATTTTTGGGTTCATTTTACAGCTACTGATAGAAAATTGGCAACTTTACACAGTATAGAATTCTTGTTTCACAAGGTATTTGGTTCAAGTACTCTTCCTGGATGTGATCCACCATATTGTATAGTTACCTTCTACTTGGTGCAGATATGCACCTGATTTGTCTCCCTATTTGCCACTCCAAGTTAGTCACACAAGAGGATGACAGTTCATAAATCATAATTATTGTTAGGTCCATTTTCTTATAGCTTAAGCACTAACCTATTGTATCTATGTTCCAGTAAGCTTTAATTGCCTAAAAATATAAATTCATGAAATTATAGTCTGCCAAGACAGGGGCATGGGGAATAAAAGAAGAAATAGTCTGCCAAAATGCTTGATCTCTGGATGAGATGGAGACACTACCCAAACAACAATAGCAAGCGTCAAAAACAACTTACGGAGATTGAGGATCTCCACTATTTGAAGTTAGTGCTCCACACTTTCATAACTTATTGTAATAATTGTTTACAAAACCACCAACTTTTGCACTTTTGTTTTTTTGACAAGTCTCAGTTCCAACTACAACATATGATTTCATCCCTGTAGAAAATATATTAAATATTTGCCTGCAGTAATTGTCAAGGATAAGGAACAATGCAAAAGATACACAAGCAATTATATTTTAATCCAAAAAAGAAATTATACTTATCCTTTATAACATATTACTTAGTATGCATGCAATACAACGAAAGCAACTAATATTCCAATGCAGCTAATAGTTTAAAAACATACTGCTTACTAATTAATAATATTAAAATGCAGCTAATAGTAATATATGGTGTGTACGGTATATTCAAGATAGCTCCTCAATACATCTCAATTTAAAGTTGTACACATCAGTATTTGTAACAAACCACGATATCTCAAGAAGACAACAAGACATACTCCCCCGTCCTCAAAAGAATGTCTAAAAGTAAACTAGAATTTTGTCCATAAAATGATGGCTTTATGTACACAAACCAAATGAAAATATGGTATTATTGCTAATGTACCCAAAAGTGCACATAGTCCTGTACAACAACTCCACTTAAGCTAATTATTATATTTGCATGGGTCCAAATAAAGAGTATGATTAAAACACATTTTATACTCTCTCCTCTAATTTCCAAACCTTAATTTTTCTGCCATGGAATGTTTAGACACCCTTTGGTGGATGGAGACAGTAATTGTCAAAAAAGAGGTTCAAATGAATACAAGACCTTCACAACGAAAGAAAGAGAACTTAAAGGTTCAACAAATAACCACACAAAAGATTTCAAGCATGCACACACATACACACATAAATATAATGTGGAAAATGACACAACTTTCACATCATAAATTTATATGTACAGAAAAATTGTAAAGTAATAAGACAGTACACAAAAGTAAAACTTGAAGGCATATACCTGGATATTATTTATCAAAACCTGAGGATCCTTAATGTAATCAATAGCTTGAGCAATATGCTCATCATCTGTAGCAGTCAGCCCCTCGAGACTATTGTGCTTAAGGATTTCAGTAAGGCAATCCCACAGCTTAGAAAGCTTATCAAATATTTCCGAACCAAACTTCTCGCACAAATGCTTCTATGAAAATTATGAAAATAATGTTGTCTTATGACTATGCAACTAGGAATTAACATAGGGCTTTTTAAGTTAATTATATGTTGTCTTATGATTGCAGATATCTACATTATTACTAGGAATTAACATAGGGTATTGATTGTATTAATTTAATTTCCAGGACAGCTTTTGGAAGCAGTTACTTAGAAGGAAAGGATACTTTCGACATGTTAATAAAGTTGTCGGTCATGCTTACCAGAAGTAATTACAAAATTAGACTTCTCGGCATCAAGTAAAGTTAATAAATGTATTTTTTGGGTGGGGGGAAGGGGGGATGCTCATTTAATTTTTTTCATCAGTTAGATGATCAATTATATATGTATTCATCTTATTGTGCAGTCGATTTTTAAAAAACAAAGATGATATTGAATAAGAGAAAATTGAAGTAAAAATACGAGATTCCATCGTGAAGATTGTGAAGAACAAAGAAAATAGCATGTAGGCTACGGAATGCAACTCCACAATAACTGAAAAGCAAGGTGGAAGCATACTGAATTCAGGAACAAGAGGCACTCTTGTACCCAAAAAAATAATCTACTTGCAGTAAGGAACATTTTCAGTTGTGAATTGTACTAGGGACACCCAAAGCTCTAGGCCAAAATATCATGCTTGAAAGTAGTATAAAGATTGAGAGGTCAAAATGTTAGTAGAAAATTACCTGCAACCTTGAGCCTCGATAGGTTGCAACTTAGCCTCAGTACTCAGTTTTGCATGGATAGCCTGTTTGATATCTCTATCTCCAGATTCTCCACTGATGGCTCTATTACCTGCTACTCCAAAAGATCGCTTCCTTTTCATTTTTTTTCCCGTCCAACATCTCCAGCAGGCAATCTTGAGATTTTCTCTTCGATATGAATAGCATTCCCACCCACAGTCCTAACCATTTCTCTATCTTTTTCCAAAATAATTTACCTTGCATCAATTTTGTTAGCATCTAAACCAAATATATTCTAGATCATTTTAATCAAATGAAAGTAAAGTATTCTTAAGTGTTCTTCAAAGTTATATTTCACTTCTTTTATAGTTTATCATCTTCCATAATTATTCCAACAAGTGGTATAAGAGCTAAGATTAAATTGAAGGTTAAACTAAAGTGGCTAAGGTAAAATCGATGACCCAAGAAAGGTGACTTAGTGCTATCAAAGTGTTTCATTGGGCGAGTGCAAAGTGTGCGCGTTATAGCTCCGAATTGCAATCTAGAAAATGTACTAGTTGAGAAATTTTTTGAAGAAGTTTGTGAGTTTAAGAACGTCACAAAGGTTGTCATATTGATAGCATTTTTGGTGAGGTAAATTATAAAAAAAAATGATGTTTCCTAAGTTTTGTGCCAAATTAGTGTTCACAAATTACAATGTTTGGAGTATAAGGATTCGAGTATTTCTTGGAGAATGCAATTTACGGCAAGATGTCATCGCAAATCCAGAAAAGTGTATTTCAAAAGAAGTTCGAGAAAAACGAACAAGGAAGATTTTGGAAGGAGTAATGCATGAAGAAGTCTGGATACGTGTTGCGAGTTTTGATTCTCTATCTCAGTTATGGAATGAGCTTGAATTAATTTGCAAGAATTATAAATCGTTACCTAAAGAGTCTTGGTTTTTGGAAGAGGATGAGAAACTTGTAGAAGAAATTGATAAAGTTGAAGAAGAAGAAGAAGAAGAAGAAAAGAAAAATGAAGATCTCTCATTAGACAGCAACTCTTCAATCCCCATCAAGGATTGGCAAAAAGATTCTGCAATGTCGGTGGAAGATTCAGCTTCCGTGCTGGGAAATATTAAAGTGTCAAAAGATAAGAAAACAAAATCAGTGGGTACAATTAAAACTTTGGAGGAAACAAAGTGTAGGGTTGGTGTGGAATTTAAGGATAATATGACCTCTTTTGTAGTGGAAGATATGGAAATTGAGAACTTGGAGAAAAAGCGGTGTTTCTCTACTGACTTGAAATTCAAGCCGCTATCTACTCCAAAGTATGACATCGGTGAGTCTTTGAAATGTGTTGGTAGGACACTTGAAGCTCACAGGAAATCTAAGAAGGACATCCCACTAAAAAAAAGAGATGTTAATAAGGATTGGGTCAAAGACAGATTAATATGCACTAGTTTGGCAAATGAAGAACTTAAGGTGAAGAGGCATAGGCTAAATGATCCTATGATTCGTGGCGCTGATGGATGCTTTAAGGCGGTGAGCTAGCGTGATGCTCTTACTATGGTTACTTTGGTCATCCACCAAGTGAAACTAGAGGAGACTGTTCTAATTGACAGATTAAGAAATTTAGAAGAGCATGAGAAAACTATTTTGTGTGTCACAATTGATTTGGGATTCATAATGGTAAATTTTGTGGAAGACATTGAATGAGTTAATATGGAGAAGTATTTTGATCAAAATGAGTTCATAAATAATGAAATGGAGAAGAAATACAAGCATGTAAAATGTGAGAAGCTAGTTATAAGCAAGATCAAGAAGAACAAATGGAAACTTCAAGCATTTGTGTCATATACATCAATGGAGATGACAAAAGAGTTTCTTGCATTTGAAGGAATTAGAAGATCAAAATATTTTACGACATTATGAAGAATAAATTTGGTTTACGGGAGGCCTTGTTAGCATCGATCTAAACCAAATATATTCTAGATTATTCAAGAAATATCTTAATTATTATTAGTACATGAATTTGTGATATCTAAGTACATGAATGTATTTGAATTGTCTTGGAACATGTAATGGTTAGGTTCATGTACATGAATGTGGTCATGTAGTAATTATTATTGTGGATCTAGAAGTGTCCTATGAGTCCTATAAATAATCTTGTACTTGGATCATTTTAATCAAGTGAAATTAAAGTATTCTTAAGTGTTCTTCAAAGTTATATTTCAGTTCTTTTATAATTTATCATCTTTTATAAATTTCCAACAAGCTGACCTACCATCTGCTTGGATGATCAACGAACTCAATCAGTCCAAAAAATAACAGAACAATTAGTTAAAGTAATTGGTTTTGGAAGTATAGAAGGGTAAAAACAGAACCGAAAGCTAAAAAGCAAGTATTTCAGGTAAGAGACGATTTACTTATCTTAAAAAAATAAAATAACAAAAAAAACTGTAATGATATCCCTAAAAAAACAAAACACCAGTCCAAAAAGACTCCAATTGCTTACAAAATAGTATATTGTCGATTGACTTTACACGGATTAATGTAAATATAGATTGAAAACCTAAAGGCTGAAATTACCTGCTGAAAGAAACCAAATAAGAGGAGTAATCTAGCACATTAAACAAGAAATCAATCAGCGGAACTAAAATTAAGATCATGCAGAAGAGAAACCCGAAATCGGGGAGAGAAAAAAAAACCCCAAATCAGGTGTACACAAAACATATAGATTCACATATTTAATTAAGAGATTGGGAGAAGCAAAGTACCATATTAGAGCTTGTAAGAAACAAATATAAGATGAGACAGGGTAGAGAGGCAAAGTCAGCCGGATGTAAAGAGCTCTAGCAGTCGACGCGGTGTATTGTGAAAGAATGAGAGACCCAGAATGAGAGGGAAATGGTAAAAGTTGTGTAAACGCAACAACTAAAAATAAAGAGGGGTTTGGAGGGGGGAGATTTATCTCTTTATTAGATGATCGAATGATGTTATTGGTTTGATCTTTTAATCGACGACCTTGAAGTAATATTAACTTTTGACTAATCCAACATTTGAATGAACAACCACGATATGATCAAATGCTCTGGATTATATCTATATTCCTTAATTAAGTATACGATATTGTATAATTTTAATGTGTCTAAATATCTTAGTATTAGATTTATATTATTTGTTCAGTAATTTATTTATTTTTTAAGTTTTTTTCAGCATTGTTCATAAGTAGATAAGGATAATCAGGGTAATAAAGTCATTTAAAGTGAAGGGTCAATGTGACGCCCCCAAAATAGGTCCAATCCATCCAACCTATTCTGAGTCGCCAAATACATGGTACAGAAAATAACTACAACTTTATTACTACAATTGTCATGCAAAATACAACAACATATATACTATGAGTTTTAATTCCAACTGTGACTCATGTCCCAACTATGGACAACACCTCACATTGATACATTACATAAAGGTACAATCAATAACTGTTTTAGAATTAAAATCTTTGGAAAGTGCTCAAGGAAACCTTCGTACATAGGAGGCCATAAATCTAAGTTATGATAGATATCATTTTTCCAGAGAATTATCCTTGGTTGATCCAATAGACCCCAGAGAAAAACGAGAAGATTACTATCATGTTCCTTCCAATGGTGAGTCTTCTCTTGACATATAACTATCTCCACCGTCTGCGATTGAAAATCATGTTTCAACCAAACTCCAAGATCATATAGGTAGTGCTCGTAGATATACTCAGCAAGTGGATGTGTACAACCCTGTCTTATGATAACTTGAGGTTGCATGTCATTAGACATCTTGTATGATAGTGACAAAACACCCTTCCAAAGTTGGGTTCGCCTCACCCTATTCGGTTCACCAAAATTAAATATCAAATGACGTATACAATACGACACACTTATCTAAAGTTCTCAATAAAATTATTTCCATACTATTTAGGGAGAACCTCAACAACTATAGACCACTTGCCTTCTATTTCCTGTTACCCACTTCTCAACCCGATTACACTCTTGTTACCTGAAAGGAATTGTGAAGCAAAAGGGTGAGAACAAATAGCCTAGTAAAGAATATCATAACTAAAGATAATTAAATTATCAATAGCCTTCGTCAGAAATAAATCAGAGATTTTGAACATATGGTAGATGATAAAACTTTTCAACCATAGTTACAGCGGAACGAGCAATCCATTAAAAGGGTCAAATAAACCATAAGTCTATTATCTTCTCCATGTTAAAAGTCCATCAATAATGCTTTAACCCTGTAATATTAATCAACATATCATGTTCACAGTCATGTGAATAACTCATAATCATAATTATAGTTCTAATTTTCTCTTCTCATCTAAGACGAAGATATTTTCATCACCTGTCTTTACCTGAAATATCAAAGATCATGGTTATACCAAATCACAGTTCCTATTCATAATCGTACTAATAAGTTCATCTTTGCACTACGGGCCAAAGATGCTCATTAACATTTCATCTTTGCACTACAGGCCAAAGATATTCAACAACAGGTCATCTTTGCACTACGGGCCAAAGATATTCAACAACAGGTCATCTTTGTACTACACGCCAAAGATATTCATCAATAATTTATCTTTGCACTATAGGCGAAAGATATTCATATCTCAAAGAAATATATAATCATTTCAGAATTTATATAAACAATAATTATAACCATGTTGATCAATTCACCTTTGCACTTAAGCTAAAAATATTCAATTGTAAATTCAATGGTCATGATCATACCAGTTAACAATTCATCTTTGCACTACTGGCCAAAGAGAACCCATAGTCACGATCATACCAATAATCTACCCATCTTTACACTTACGTCAAAGAGAAATTTCATCACCGGGATTATAAAAATGTTACATATGATAATAAAAACAATACGATCAATAACTGCATTTAATTTCAAGAGTAAGATTCATAAATCAATAATTTCATAACACTTTAATCCAAATGTTATAAATCACTTAATAATTTCATAATCTAATATTATTAATACTACCACAATATTTTAATCATTTCTTAAACTTATAAACAATTTATTTTAATTGTTTACACTTTACTAATTAATGCATTTAATCATACTAAAATGCCAAACTCATAAGATTTCATCACCAATAACCAACAACCTCATCAAAAATCTGCATATACCATATATAGGATTCCCAAGCCATAAAATCCTATTTTTCAATTTTGTTACTTCACATAACATATTTAATTTATTTATTCATAACTAGTCCATTTTCAGAAAAAATACCAAATCAGTTCCAAAAATATTTCTTTTCTTGGATTTAGCATAATATAGTCCCATATTGAACATATATTTTTTCTCGAATTTTTAAAATTCATTTACTATTTTTCACATGGTCAAAATCAATAATATTTAGACATTTATCAGAAATTGTACTTTTGTCCAAAAATTCCAAAATTTACAGAATATACTGATGTTATATAGATGTACTACCAATAAAAATTTCACCAATTTTGGAGTTAACCACAAGGAGTTATAAGGGTTTACTTTTAAAATAGTCTTTTCTCATAAAATTCATAACTCCTAATCTATACATCCAAAAATCGCCATTTTTGGACACAATCAAGGAAACTCATCAAATTATCATTTCAATTTTTTCCAGAATTTTTGAAGGTCAGAAAAATTACGAAACATGATAAACATAATAATCCTTAAAATCCCTTACCTCGAAAAGAAGCGAAGATTTCGATTCGATTGTAAAGTCAAGGAACCTTACCTTTGAATAGTAACTCTCAAAGTATCTAAATACTCATAAAATATGCTTGATAATATAGAGAGAGAGAGAGAAAGGGAGAAAGCTTATGTTTCTGGTGTGATTTTCAATTCTAACTCAGCACTCTATTTATAGGAAAATGTTAACACGCCGAAGCAGACTTGACCTGCTACATGATGGCTTTACCTAATACTATTGCCGCCCACCACATTTGAATTAGAATTTCAGCACATTTCTTCACCAATCATAGGTGGGGCCACGCATTCTAGAATTTTCCACCAAAATGATAAATTCTACAACTTCAACAATTTCTGAACCAGTCACCTCTTAAAATTCATAACAAATCATACGTTAATTTTTAACGGTTCAAAATTTGTGGACATATACTAAACTTATATATGTATAACATATCCAAAAATCAAAATGTTCCAACGGTCGGATCAAAATTTATGACTCACACAATATAGCTTAAGAACACTGATTTTTCGGATTGTGAGTCCTTCGGACCAGTTTCATTCAAAAATTCACCACAATAAATCTACAAAGGATTTTTGGGTGATTCAAATTTCTACGTTTAGCTTACTTCCAGGACTTTCTTTTTATATATGACTCATCTCCCAACTCATTACACACAAGGAGTTATAGATTTTACAAAATCAAGTAATAAACTAATTTTTCTGAAAATTTCCAAATTTCATTCTTCATTTCGACAAAATAATAATAAAACACCTCAGCATTAATTCCTTCATTTATAGCCACATAAATAAATAAATCCATCATTTATATCCATATAAAATAAATATTTCCTTATCATATAAATCAATAATTAATTATTCACAAATAATATTATAGAATCACAATAATGACAACCAGACAGTTTCCAGGAAAGAGGGGGCTTTCCGATAAGGATTTCTCCTTACTGGTGCACAATTAGGTGACCAAACTTATCCTTGACAGAACTTTCTAGACATTGCCAATAATGCTATCTAATAATATTATTCAAATAATATGAGTTATTGATCTGATAATGGGAAATGACAATTATTGAAATAACAATAATATAAACTATCAACGCAACAATTATTGAATCAATAAAATAAAATATTAAAAAGTAACTACTGTAACAATTATTGAGTAGTGCCTTCTTACGTAAAGATCAATAATTCAAAAATACTGTGCAATACCGTATGCTACTGTGCAATCACGCATATTACTGTATTTTAACCACCGGGTATTCCAACAGTGTTAACGGTAACAACTATGCCGTTATTTATAAAAACTCAAACTTGCCGTTTTATTCATCCGACAATTATTCTATTATGGGGCCCACAAATGGCTGCGCCGTCGTACAAATATTTCCCGACAACAAGAATATTTCACGACCAAACGAATATTCCCCAACAGAAATGAGTATTTTATAACCACTTGCATATTTTAAGAATTTTATATATATCACCCTTAACTTTAAACTTTTATCAATTTAAAAATTTACTGAATAATAATTATAAGAAAAATTGAATACTTTTATTTCATAAAATTCGAGGTTTTACAATCTCCCCTCCTTATGAAATTTCGTCCCTGAAATTTACGTACCAAGTATTTCAAAGAGTTGAGAATACCTTGCTTTCATTTCAGATTCCATCTTCCCTGTCATAATGATTTCTCCATTGCTCATCTCCTGTATTTCGGATATCATTCTAGAATACAGCTTCAAAACAAAGGTTAATTGACATATCACAATTTGTCAACTTAAGTCAGAAAATTTAGCTTAGGTAAGACACACACTAGTGAAGGATATTACTCGTCTCTCCCCTCATAGTTCTAATCTTGGATCTCCGCCATAGATCATATCTGTGACGCCACCAAAATAGGTATACATCACCCATTTTGAGTTGTCAATACATGGTACAGAAACAACTACAACTTTATTTTTATAATAGTAAAACTGTGAGTTTGAATACAAATATTATCTTCTAGACAAAATCTATACTCAAATAAATCCTCATCACATTTATTGATACATTATTTTATAAAAATGGTGAGGACTACTAAACAACTCTCTCTAGAACCTTAATTCCATACCCCAAGCTAAGTACTTTTCGCTATATTCTCGCCTCCTAAGAAGAAAAATGGAACAAAAAGGAAAAAGGTGAGCTCAATTAGCCCAGTAAAGAATATTATGACTAAGATAATATACAACAAATTATCGTTAGTCTTCAACAGGAAAAATCTAATAGAATACAATAGACAACAAGTTTTAAATCAAGATTCGCAGCTGAAATAATAATTCATTAGAAGAGTTAAGTAGAGAATGCAAACTACTATCTTCTATGTATGAATTTAAAAGTTCATCGCTCTATCTTTTATCCCCAGAACATCAATCAATATATATCTCGAATCAAATATTCATCTTTGCACTACAGCCAAAGATATTCATCGATTGGTCATGTTCATCTAAACACTGCTCATATTTGCACTACGCCCAAAGATATTCATCGAAATCATTCATCTTTGCACTACAGCCAAAGATATTCAATAATATCATCATTTAAGACCGAGGATGATGAAAATATTTTTTAAAGAAACGAATCCAAAGGAAACAAAATGACAAGGATTAAGGATTAAGGATTCGTACTTTGTTTTATCCATGTCCAAAAAATACCTCAAAAATAATCATAGTGGTGTAAAATTCAAGAATGATCAAAACATGGATACAATCAAAGCTAGTATCCACAATAGATATTTTAGACGAAAAGGGAAAATTTTCATTTTCGATGAATAGTGCCGAGATTCGTGAATAAAGTGTCGATATCGTGAATAGTCTTGAGATACGTGAATAAGAACTCAAACACCAAAAATTCCAAATTTGATAAAAACTTCAGATCAATATTTCAAAGATAATGATATTGAAGAAATAATATCATTACGAAAAAAATAATATCCCTTACCTCGACGGATCAAGATTTAAATTTGAAACACCTGGATATAAAGGCTATGACTTGAACTTGCACCAGATAGCAATAACAAGACTCAAAATACTCACAAGAATACGCCGATAATATAGAGAGAAAAAACTTCAGCCTAGTGTGATTTTTAATTCTAACCTAAGCACCTATTTATAGGAAAATGCTTAGAACACCAAAGTAGAAAATTTAATATAATAATAATATATATATACAAATTTGTCTACGCACCTAGAACCATCTGAATTCAGCAACTTGCATGTGTTTAATGAGGCTAACCAAACCCAAAAAACGTTTTTGTTAATTAAAACAATTAAAACTTTCAAAAATTAATTATTTCGGAACTTCAGAACTTCAATAATTCACAATAAATAGTCCTTTTATCAAAAAATTTGAATCTCGCAAATTTTTATAGGAAATTCAATTCTCTACAACTTTGCAGAAGAAAGTTTTTCCAAATTCCAAATAGAAATTGACCGAAATCCATAAACGGGCGATTTTACAAGCTATAATCAAATTTCAATCAAGAAATGGGGTCCACCGACACATAAAACATGCTTTAAATATTTTTGGTAACAAAAATACTCCTCCTCCACATATACTCATATATCCCACATTCATCGTAAAAATATCATCATTATTATATTATTAAAATATAATAATATATTTAAATGAATTATTTTATCAGAAAAAGATAAAATTTCAATTTTCAACAATTGTCACATTAAAAATTTTCTCCATCTATATCCACATAAAATCAATATTTTTCATCATATGAATCAATAATTAATTATTCACAAATAATATTACGTAATCACAATATTGACAACCAGTGCGCTTCTCGTGAAAGAGGGGCTTTCAAAAGAATTTCTCCTTATCTGGCGCAAGAATTAGGTGATCAAACCTCTCCTTAGATGTAACTTTCTAGACATTGCCAATAATGTTATCTAATAATATTATTCAGATAATATGAATTATTGCTTCGATAATAAAAAATACGTGTAATGACAATTATTGAAACAACAAAGAATATAAAATATCAACGCAAAGAATTATTAAATCAATAAAATAATATACTGAACATTAATTACTGTAACCATTATTGAGTAGTGCCTTCTTACGTAAGAATCAATAATTGGTGCAATACCGTGTGCTACTATGTGTTAACCACCGACTATTTAACAATATTAACGGTAACAACTACGCCGTTATTTTTAAACAACTTATATTTGTCGTTTTCTTCATCCAATCGCTTTTTCGTTATGGGGCCCATAAAAGATCGCTACCAGTCAATACGAATATTCCCCGACAGCAAGAATATTCCACGACCAAACGAATATTCCCCGACAACAATGAATATTTTATAACCACTTGCTTATTTTGAAATATTTGCATATTTTACCCATAACTATCCACATTAATCAAATCAACTCTTACTATTTCAAAATAATAAATAGAGAAAATTAAATTTCATTAATAATAAGTTGGGGTCTTACAACCTCCCCACCTTATGAAATTTCATCCTCGAAATTGACGTACGTACCTGGTATTTCGAAAAGGTGAGGATACCTCGCTTTCATTTCCGTTTCCAATTCCCAGGTCATTTCCTCTATAGCATGATTCCTCCACCAAAATTTAACTTGTGGTATGACCTTTGTGCGTAGGACATGCTCCTTCCTATCCAAGATCTTGACAGGTACCTCTTCGTACGTTAAGTCTTCGGCTATCTCGTCTGGTTCTAACTCTATAACGTGGTTCGGGTCTTTCACATATTTACGAAGTACAGATATGTGAAACACATTATGAACACGAGACATACTCGGAGGTAACGCGAGTCTATAGGCTATATTTCCTACTCGGTCAAGAATTTGAAATGGACCAATAAATCGTGGATTGAGCTTTCCTCGTTTCCCAAATCTTGTAACTCCCTTCCATGGAGCTACACGCAACAATACGTGATCCCCAATACTAAATTCCACGTCTTTTCGATGAAGATCTGCATAACTCTTTTGTCGATCTTGTGCCGTTTGTATACGTTGTCGAATCATTTGGATCTTTTCCGTAGTCATACGTACCAACTCGGGTCCCAATAATGTTGCTTCACCCACCTCGACCCAACATACTAGAGAGCAACATTTTCGTCCATATAATTCTTCGAATGGAGCCACACCTATACTTGCCTGATAACTGTTGTTGTAGGAGAATTCCACCAATGGTAAATACTTATCCCAACTACCCTTGAAGTCTAGGACAGTCTTAAT
The DNA here is from genome assembly GCA_020205605.1 of Panax ginseng. Taxonomy (NCBI): domain Eukaryota; kingdom Viridiplantae; phylum Streptophyta; class Magnoliopsida; order Apiales; family Araliaceae; genus Panax; species Panax ginseng. Next base: position 144,796,559 of record CM035139.1, read on the forward strand.
AAATCTTCAAGAGCTTGAATAGTCCTCTCTGATTGTCCGTCCGTTTGAGGATGGTATCTCGAATCAATCGTAAATCTGCGCCCATAGCTTTTTGTAAGCTAACCCAAAATCTTGAAGTGAATCTTAGGTCACGATCCGAAACTATGGATACCGGCATGCCATGCAACCTCACAATCTCATTTACATATATACTAGCAAGACGTTCAAGGAATAAGTCTCCCATATCTCCAAGAAATGAAATGGACTTGGTTAATCTATCAACAATAACCCAAATGGCATTGATGCCTTGAGAAACCGTAGGAAGACCCGTAACGAAATCCATGGTAATGTGTTCCCACTTTCATTTCGAATCTCAAGTGGTTGCAACGGACCCTTAGGTACTAGATGCTCCGCCTTTACACGCTGACAAGTTAAACACATCGAGATAAACTTTGCAATCTCTCTCTTCATATTGTTCCACCAAAATGTATGTCGAAGATCACGATACATTTTGGTACATCCAGGATGGATTGTAAATGGTGTATTGTGTGCCTCCATCATAATCTTGTACTTCAAATCAGAGTCGTTAGGGACACAAAGTCTGGAGTGGACTCAAAGTATTCCTTCTTCATCAATTCTCTCTCCTAATAGCACCTTCTTGTACTTTCTTCTTCATACGCGCATCGACTCCTGCCCATGGGCTTGAGAAACCTTAACTTTTCTATTAAAGTTGGCTCTATCGTATACTTGACATCATCGCACTCGTTCCTCGCATATGATCTTCTACTCAATGCGCCACCACCACGCTCGCTTTTCCGTGATGGTATTGAATAGTGTGGTCGTAGTCTTTCAATAGCTCGAGCCAACGTCATTTAGCCAAGATGTTGAGTTCTTTTTGAGTGAAGAAATATTTAAGGCTTTTATGGTCTGAATATATCTCCACTTTCTCCCCATATAGATAGTGCCTCCATATCTTTAGCGCGAAAACGACTGCTGCCAACTCTAGATCATAAGTAGGATAATTCCTCTCATAGTCTTTAAGTTGTCGCGAGGCATAGGCTATGACTTTTCCACGTTGCATGAGAACACATCCTAACCCTTTGCCTGAAGCATCGCTGTAGATAACAAATCCATCCGAACCAGATGGTATTGTTAGAACAGGTGCCGAAATAAGTCTCCTCTTAAGCTCTTGGAAACTCTTCTCGCATTCCTTGCTCCATACGAATTTTATATCTTTCCGAGTTAGCTGAGTTAATGGAGTAGCGATTTGAGAAAATCCTTCCACGAATCTCCGATAATAACCAGCTAAGCCCAGAAAGCTACGTACTTCGGTCACCGACTTCGGTTGCTCCAAACTTTGTATTGCTTCAATCTTCGCCGGGTCCACAGATACTCCATGTTTCGACACCACGTGCCCAAGGAATGTTACTTCCTCAAGCCAGAACTCGCATTTCTTCAATTTGGCATATAGTTTGTTTTCATGAAGCCTTTGAAGTATCAGCTTCAAATGGTGCTCACGATCTTCACGACTTTTGGAATATATGAGGATGTCATCAATAAAGACAACAACGAATCGATCCAAATATTCCTTGAATACTCGCTCATCATATCCATGAAAGTCAGTAGGAGCATTAGTCAATCCGAAAGACATGACTAAGAATTCATAATGCCCGTCTTGAGTTCAAGGCGCCTTTGAATATCCTCGCCTAATCTTCAATGATGATATCCGAATGAAGATCGATCTTTGAAAAAATTGTGCCCTTGCAACTCGGTCAAACAAGTCATCAATACGAGGTAGAGGATACCTATTCTTGATGGTGACATGGTTCAATTCCCGATAGTCAATACAATGTCGCATACTCCCGTCTTTCTTCTTTACGAATAAAATAGGAGCACCCCAAGGAGATGTACTAGGGGCGAATGAAACCGATGTCCAATAATTCTCGTAGTTGGACCTTTAACTCCTCAAGTTCAATAGAGCCATTCGATATGGGGTTTTAGAAATGGGCTTTGTACTAGGTTCAAGATCAATAAAGAAATCAACTTCACGTTCTGGGGGTAGACCGAGAAGTTCTTCAAGAAATACGTCAGGAAAGTCAATAACAGCAGGAATATTATTCAAATTTGACGTGTCTTTATTCAAATCCATAACATGGGCTAAGAAAGCTTGACATCCATTTTTCAATAAACGAATAGCTTTATGATTAGATATGACAGTGATTGATTTTAATGGTTTAGTTGCTTGAATTGCATAACAAAGTTGGTTAGGAATATGAAAACTAACAACCTTATGAAAACAATCAATTTTAGCATGATGAGTAGTTAACCAATCAATCCCTAAAATCACATCAAAAGCAAGTATCTTTAAAGAGATAAGGTCAGCATGTAAGGTGATGGTGCCAACGTGAATCAAACAGGATTTATAAATAGTGGATGTGATGAAAGTTTCTCCTAAGGAGTTTCCACAGATAGGTCAAAGTCTAATTTCTCCAGAGTTAAGTTTAAACGTTGAGCACAAGCAGGAGAGATAAATGAATGGGTAGCACCGGTATCAAGTAAGGTATAAACTTCATAAGAATTTATAAATAGCTTACCCGTGATCACCTCGCTTGGGTTCCTCGATTTTGACCAAATCCACAACAAACGCTCTTCCAGAACCGCTGACTTTGACTTTTCTCGGGATATCTTTTGAGTCACCGTCCCCCATTAACTAGATTTCGCTACTGCAGACAATCTCGAGCGATATGTCCTTCCTTTCCACAATTATAGCATACCTTGAATCTGTTGGGGGCGCTTTGACCGATATGTCCCTCTTTCCGCATTTATAGCATATGACCAAAGTGGTCGTTTCCTCCCTTAGAACCGATTCTTGTCGCCAGACCGCTGCCTTCACATGGTCGTTGTTAAATCTCCTCTTTTAAAATCTCCTCCTAACTCGCTTCTTCTATTTTCATGGCCATAATTACCACCGAGTGGTTACCATTTTTGTCCGCCTTTTTTCTTTCTCCGTTTGTTATCGTTGTTTTATTGATCGCTATCTCCTAGATGATCCTCGATTGTGGTCCCTCGGTTGACCGTACTCAAGTATCTTGCTCTAATAATTGAGCCCTCGCTTACAACATCCTAATAGAGAGAAAATTTATGAGAAATGAGATATTGTTGTATACCGTGTTTCAAACCTCTCGAAATATTCGCGTCATCGCTTCCTCATTCTCCACCAAATGAGGTGCAAACCTAGATAACTCTCGCAAACTTTGCCTCGTCTTTGAGACACCGCCATGTTGTTTTGTTCTAATCGATGAACTCCACTTCCTTCATATACCGAACACTTTTAGGAAAGTATTTGTCATTAAATAGTTTCAAACGTCTCCCAAGACATGCTTTGAAAGCGGCCGGATGGGTACGCTTCACGCATCTCCACCAAAGTAGTCTCGCCGCCACGGAACATAAAGGTGGCGAGTGGAACCTTCTGTTCCTCCGTGCATCCCAAGATATCGAATATCTTGGTAATTTGCTTGACCCATGTTTCTGCCATGATCGGATTTGGCTTTCCCTTAAATTCTGGTGGTCCTAACTCTTTGAACTGCTTGGCTGTGACAACCCGTGAATTGCTATCATTTCCTCCTGTATTTTGAACACGAATCTCCCTCGTCTGATTTTGCATGAACTTCAAAAAGCTTCTAAACATCCCCTCGTTCATCATCTTCTCAGTGGTGTTGTTCACAGGAGGAACATTGCCAGCCTGTTGCACGTTCTCCTCGTTGGTGAGTATAGGCGTCTCCACGGTCTCATTTCCACTGTTAATATTCTCAGTCGACATTCTCAAATATTGTCATAAAACAAGGGTTAATTAAGAAAATAAATATATCACATAATATCCCTATATACTGACCAACTAACAAATAAGCTTAGGTAGGACACACTAGCAAAGGATTTATTTGTATCTCCCCTCCTAGTTCTATTCCCCGATCTCCGACAGAGATCATATCCCTAAGCTCTGATACAAACTGTGTCGCCCCCAAAATAGGTATACATCACCCATTCTGAGTTGTCAATACATGGTACAGAAACAACTACAACTTTATTTTTACAATAGTAAAACTGTGAGTTTGAATACAAATATTATCTTCTAGACAATATCTATACTCAAATAAATCCTCATCACATTTATTGATACATTATTTTATAAAAATGGTGAGGACTACTAAACAACTCTCTCTAGAACCTTAATTCCATACCCCGACTCGTACTCGCTATATTCTCGCCTCCTAAGAAGAAAAATGGAACAAAAAGGAAAAGGGTGAGCTCAATTAGCCAAAGAAGAATATTATGACTAAGATAATATACAACAAATTATCGTTAGTCTTCAACAGGAAAAAATCTAATAGAATACAATAGACAACAAGTTTTAAATCAAGATTCGCAGCCGGAAATAATAATTCATTAGAAGAGTTAAGTAAAGAATGCAAACTATTATCTTCTATGTATGATTTTAAAAGTTCATCGCTCATCTTTTATCCTCGTAACATCAATCAATATATATCTCGAATCAAATATTCATCTTTGCACTACAAAGCAAAAGATATTCATCACCGTCATCATGTTCATCTAAACACTGCTCATCTTTGCACTACGGGCCAAAGATATTCATCGAAATCATTCATCTTTTGCACTACGCACAAAGATATTCAATAATATCATCATTTAAGACTGAGGATGATGAAAAATATTTTTAAAGAAACGAATCCAGTGAAACAAAATGACAAGAATTAAGGATTAAAGATTCGTACTTTGTTTAATCCATGTCCAAAAATACCTCAAAAATAATCATAGTGGTGTAAAATTCAAGAATGATCAAAACATGGATACAATCAAAGCTAGTATCCACAATAGATATTTTAGACGAAAAAGGAAAATTTTCATTTTTCGATGAATAGTCTTAGTATTCGTGAATAAGTGTCGATATCGTGAATAAAGGCCGTATACGTGAATAGTAATCTCACACCAAAAGTTCCAAATTTGATAAAAACTTCAGATCAATATTTCAAAGATAATGATATTGAAGAAATAATATCATTACTGAAAAAATAATATCCCTTACCTCGACGGATCAAGATTTACTAAATTGAAACACCTGGATATAAAGCTATGACTTGAACTTGCAATCAGATATAGCAGCAATTACTCAAAAGTATACTCAAAATACTCACAAGAATACGCTCGATAATATAGAGAGAAAAAACTTCAGTTTCTGGTGTGATTTTTAATTCTAACCTAAGCACCCTATTTATAGGAAAATGCTTAGAACATCAAAGTAGAAAATTTAAAATAATAATAATATATATATACAAATTTGTCTACGCACCTAGAACCATCTGAATTCAGCAACTTGCATGTGTTTAATGAGGCTAACCAAACACAAAAAACGTTTTTGTTAATTAAAACAATTAAAACTTCCAAAAATCAATTATTTCGAAACTTCAAAACTTCAATAATTCACAATAAATAGCCCTTTTATCAGAAAATTCGAATCTCGTGAATTTGTATAGGAAATTCAATTCCCTACAACTTTGCAGAAGAAAGTTTTTCCACATTCCAAACAAAAATTGATCGAAATCCATAAACGGGCGATTTTACAAGCTATAATCAAATTTCAGTCAAGAAATGGGGTCCACCGACACATAAAACATGCTTTAAATATTTTTGGTAACAAAAATACTCCTCCTCCACATATACTCATATATCCCACATTCATCGTAAAAATATCATCATTATTATATTATTAAAATATAATAATATATTTAAATGAATTATTTTATCGTAAAAGATAAAATTTCAATTTTCAACAATTGTCACATTAAAAATTTTCTCATCTATATCCACATAAAATCAATATTTTTCTCATCATATGAATCAATAATTAATTATTCACAAATAATATTACGTAATCACAATATTGACAACTGTGCAATTCTCGTGAAGAGGGGGCTTTCCAAAAGAATTTCTCCTTCATCATGGCCGCAATTAATTAGGTGATCAAACCTCTCCTTATGACGAACTTTCTGAACATTGCCAATAATGTTATCTAATAATATTATTCGGATAATATAAATTATTGCTTCGATAATAAAAAATACTTGTGTAATGACAATTATTGAAACAACAAACAATATAAAATATCAACGCAAAGAATTATTAAATCAATAAAATAATATATCTTGAACATTAATTATCGTAACCATTATTGAGTAGTGCCTTCTTACGTAAGAATCAATAATTGGTGCAATACTGCAATGCTACTATGTGTTAACCAATTTCACTATTTAACAATATTAATTGTAATAACTACGCCGTTATTTTTAAACAACTTATATTTGTCGCTTTTCTTCATCCAATCGCTTTTATGGGCCCCATAAAAGATCACATACTAAATGCATTTAATATTCCCAAACAAAAAGAATATTCCACGACCAAACGAATATTCCCCGACAACAATGAATATTTTATAACCACTTGCTTATTTTGAAATATTTGCGTATTTTATCCATAACTATCCACATTAATCAAATCAACCCTTACTATTTCAAAATAATAAATAAAGAAAATTAAATTTCATTAATAATAAGTTGGGGTCTTAGAATATCCCTAAGCTCTGATACCAATTGTGACACCCCCAAAATAGGTCCAATCCATCCAACCTATTCTGAGTCGCCAAATACATAGTACAGAAAATAACTACAACTTTATTACTACAATTGTCGTGCAAAATACAAGAACACATATACTATGAGTTTTAATACCAACTGTGACTCATGTCCCAACTATGGACAGCACCTCACATTGATACATTACATAAAGGTATAGTCAATAACTGTTTTAGAAATTAAAATCTTTGGGAAGTGCCCATGAATCTAAGTTATGATATATATCATATGTCCAGAGAATTATCCTTGGTTGATGCAATAGACCCCAGAGAAAAATGAGAAGATTACTATCATGTTCCTTCCAATGGTGAGTCTTCTCTTGACATATAACTATCTCCACCGTCTGCGATTGAAAATCATGTTTCAACCAAACTCCAAGATCATATAGGTATTGCTCGTAGATATACTCAGCAAGTGGATGTGCACAACCCTGTCTTATGATAACTCGAGGTTGCATGTCATTAGACATCTTGTATGATAGTGACAAAACACCCTTCCAAAGTTGGGTTCGCCTCACCCTATTCGGTTCACAAAAATTAAATATCAAATGACGTATACAATACGACCCATTTATCTAAAGTTCTCAATAAAATTATTTCCAATACTATTTAGGGAGAACCTCAACAAATTATAGACCACCGCTTCTATTTCCTCGTTACCCAAATTTCAACCCAGCCATACACTCTTGTTACCTGAAAGGAATTGTGAAGCAAAAGGGTGAGAACAAATAGCCCAGTAAAGAATATCATAACTAAAGATAATTAAATTATCAATAGCCTTCGTCAGAAATAAATCAGAGATTTAGAACATATGGTAAATGATAAAACTTTTCAACCATAGTTGCAGTGGAACGAGTAATCCATTAGAAGGGTCAAATATACCATAAGTCTATTATCTTCTCCATGTTTAAATTCCACCAATAATTCTTTAACCCTGTAACATTAATCAACATATCATGTTCACAATCATGTGAATAACTCATAATCATAATTGTAGTTCTAATTTTCTCTTCTCATCTAAGACGAAGATATTTTCATCACTTGTCTTTACCTGAAATATCAAAGATCATGGTTATACCAAATCACAGTTCATGTTCCTAATCATACTAATAAGTTCATCTTTTCACTACGGGCCAAAGATATTCATTAACAGTTCATCTTTGCACTACAGGCCAAAGATATTCAACAACAGGTCATCTTTGCACTACGGGCCAAAAATATTCAACAACATGTCATCTTTGTAGTACACGCCAAAGATATTCATCAAAAATTCATCTTTGCACTACAGGCGAAAGATATTCATATCTCAAAGAAATATATAATCATTTCAGAATTTATATAAACAATAATTATAACCATGTTGATCAATTCACCTTTGCACTTAAGCTAAAAATATTCAATTGTAAATTCAATGGTCATGATCATACCAGTTAACAATTCATCTTTGCACTACTGGCCAAAGAGAACCCATAGTCACGATCTTACCAATAATCTACCCATCTTTAAACTTAAGTCAAAGAGAAATTTCATCACCGGGATTATAAAAATGTTATATATGATAATAAAAACAATACGATCAACAACTGCATTTAATTTCAAGAGTAAGATTCATAAATCAATGATTTCATAACACCTTAATCCAAATGTTATAAATCACTTAATAATTTCATAATCTAATATTATTAATACTACCACAATATTTTAATCATTTCTTAAACTTATAAACAATTTATTTTAATTGTTTACACTTTACTAATTAATGCATTTAATCATACTAAAATGCCAAACTCATAAGATTTCATCACCAATAGCCAACAACCTCATCAAAAATCTGCATATACCATATATAGGATTCCCAAGCCATAAAATCCTATTTTTCAATTTTGTTACTTCACATAACATATTTAATTTATTTATTCATAACTAGTCCATTTTCATGAAAAATACCAAATCAGTTACAAAAATATTTCTTTTCTCGGGATTTAGCATAATATAGTCCCATATTGAACATATATTTTTCTTAATTTTAAAATTCATTTACTATTTTTTACATGGTCAAAACGTTTAATATTTAGACATTTATCATAAATTGTACTTTTGTCCAACAATTCCAAAATTTACAGAATATACTGATGTTATATAGATGTACTCCCAATAAAAATTTCACCAATTTTGGAGTTAACCACAAGGAGTTATAAAGGTTTACTTTTAAAATAGTCTTTTCTCATAAAATCCATAACTCCTTATCTATACATCCAAAAATCGCCATTTTTGGACACAATCAAGGAAACTCATCAAATTATCATTTCAAATATTTCCAGAATTTTTGAAGGTCAGAAAAATTACGAAACATGATTAACATAATAATCCTTAAAATCCCTTACCTCGAAAGAGCAGTATTTCTGACCGGATTGTAAAGCTGAAGGAACCTTGCACTGAATAGTAACTCTCAAAGTATCTAAATACACATAAAATATGCTTGATAATATAGAGAGAGAGAGAGAGAAAGGGAGAAAGCTTATGTTTCTGGTGTGATTTTCAATTCTAACTCAGCACTCTATTTATAGGAAAATATTAAAGACGTCAAGCGGAGACTTGACTGCTACACGATGGCTTTACCTGCTACTATTGCCACCCACCACATTTGAATCAGAATTTCAGCACATTTTTTCACCAACAATAGGTCGGACCCACGCATTCTGGAAAATCCAAAATGATAAATTCTAAAACTTCAACAATTTCTGAATCAGTCACCTCTTAAAATTCATAACAAATTATACATTAATTTTTAACGGTTCAAAACTTGTGGACATATACTAAACTTATATATGTATAACATATCCAAAAATCACAATGATCCAACGGTCGGAACAAAATTTATGACTCACGCAATATAGCTTAAGAACACTGATTTTTCGGATTGTGAGTTCTTCGGACCAGTTTCGTTCAAAAATTCACCACAATAAATCTACAAAGGATTTTGGGTGATTCAAATTTCTACGTTTAGCTTACTTCCAGGACTTTCTTTTGATATATGTCTCATCTCCTAACTCATTATACACAAGGAGTTATAGATTTTACAAAATCAAGTAATGAACTAATTTTTCTAAAAATTTCCAAATTTCATTCTTCATTTCGACAAAATACTAATAAAACACCTCAGCATTAATTCCTTCATTTATAGCCACATAAATAAATAAATCCATCATTTATATCCACATAAAATAAATATTTTCTTATCATATAAATCAATAATTAATTATTCACAAATAATATTACAGAATCACAATAATGACAACCATGCAATTCCTAGGAAAGTGGGGGCTTTCCGATAAGGATTTCTCCTTACTGGTGCGCAATTAGGTCACCAAACCTCTCCTTGACAGAACTTTCTAGACATTACCAATAATGCTATCTAATAATATTATTCAAATAATATGAGTTATTGATCTGATAATGGGAAATGACAATTATTGAAACAACAATAATATAAACTATCAACGCAGTAATTATTGAATCAATAAAATAAAATATTGAACAGTAACTACAATAACAATTATTGAGTAGTGCCTTCTTACGTAAGGATCAATAATTCAAAATATGCAGCAATACTGGTGCTATCTCTTGTGCAACCACGCATATTACTGTATTTTAACCACCGGGTATTCCAACAGTGTTAACAGTAACAACTATGCCGTTATTTATAAAAACTCAAACTTGTCGTTTTCTTCATCCGATAGTTATTCTATTGTGGGGCCCATAAATGGTTGCGCCGTCGTACGAATTTTCCCCGATAACAAGAATATTCCACGACCAAATGAATATTCCCCAACAGAAATGAGTATTTTATAACCACTTGCATATTTTAAGAATTTTATATATATCACCCTTAACTTTAAACTTTTATCAATTTAACCATTTACTGAATAATAATTATAAGAACAATTAAATACTTTTATTTCATAAAATTCAGGGTTTTACTGTCAAAATCATTTATTATTCATCATTCCTAGAAAGTATGTATGTATCTATATTATAAAGTCAACCACTTTTTAGACGGTTACTTTTAGTGTTAATAATTAATTTGTGCAACTCTGTCACAAAAAAAATGCTCAATAACTCCATCAATAATATTGATATTACTTATCCAAATACTTAAATTATATCATTCAGCTATTCGTAAATGTATGATTTGTACCTCTATATAATTCTAAAAATATTTAGGTATATATGTATACCAAATATAGTTTATAATTTTTAACTTTAGTTAATGTAATTAAAATGATTAACATGTACCTTTAATAGAATATATACTTAAAATTTTAAAATTTATTTTATATTAATTTAATATCTATCTTTAAAATTTTAAAATTCAATCATGACTCAAATAAATGTAAAACAAATAGTCTGAAATGACTTATTCAGTCAAATTCAAACACATTCAGATGCATTCAGACGTAAATAAATATAGCCTAATACTTGTATACACTTCACTCGAGAGCTCTTCGTAGCTTTTTAACTTATGCTCTCGATAATCACCAATTAATTGATATAATAGAACAACTAGATATAACATCTCTTCTTTATAGTTTATTTAAAGCAACTTAAACTTTATTTTCTAATAAATAAGTTTAATAACTGGTGCAAAATACAACTAAATTTATAAATAATTTATTAGATAAATTTTAAATATGACATATTTTAATGACAATATTTATAATAATATTTTGATTAATTTTAAGTGATATCATTATAATAAACCATTTTAATTGGAAAACGAATATGAAAAAAGGGACACCATATATGCATTTGGTTTGCGAATTTGAGTAGTTATTGTAAGTTTTAATAATTTGATAAGCTATTACAAATGAATCTATGATGCACAAACAAAAATACCAATAAAAATGAAAAACTTTAAATATATTCGAATTCGTATTCCTATTTGAAATTTGTATTCGACTAACTTTATATATATATATATATATATAACCTTATTAACTACATACAATTTAGTTCTAATCTTATGTAACATTTCATTTGTTCATGTTTAAAATATCGTTACATTAATTAAAATTTTCATTCTGTAGACTTTTTGAAGAGTTACACAATATATTATAAGGGTAAAATGCAAAGTTGACCACTGAACTTTAGAAGTTTTTGGGTATAGAGACCTTTTCTTTTGGTCAACAAAAATTGAGCCCATTTCTATTAAAAAATTTGGACTTCGAGCCCAAGACACCACATATGACGCTGACTGCGTGCACGTGGGCGCCTACGTACGCAGCGATCTCAGGTGAGCATTTTTATTTTATTTTATGTTTATGCACAGATTCGAACCCAAGAATTCCAGTTTGGAATATTGATACAATGACCACCCGAGCAGATTGGCCTAGTTGCTATTATTTTGCAAGGATTAATATTTATAACTGAACAAATCATTTCCCTCGAGAAAAAATAGATCCCCTTTCCTTAGATCTGTTACATACATACATAAATGTACATAACTAATTACGTGATAATAATAATAATAATAATAATAATAATAATAATAATAATAATAATAATAATAATAATAATAATAATAATAATAATAACAGTCATAATAATAATAATAGTACTAATAATAATAACAATAACAATAATAGTAATAATAATGATGATGATAATAATAATAATAATAATAATAATATTATTATTATTATTATAGTAGTAGTTGTAGCAACAAAAAAACTTTCGTTATCTACGATGAGGAGAAATCAAGTGGTTAGAAATTTTGCAACGAATTTCTAACGAATTTTGTCTCCAAATTTTGCAACTACTTATGAATTTCGTTGCAAAAAGTGAAAGGCTGACACAATCTGCAACGAAGGATAAGTTTCGTTGCTAAACATACACTTTTAGCAACGACTTATAAAGTCGTTACCTGAAAAATCGTTGCTAAAGTCCCATTTTTAGCAACAAAAAAATATTCGTTGCCCACGATGACGGGAAATCATGTGGCCGAAAATTTTACAACGAATTTCTAACGAAATGTTTTCCCGCTAATGAATTAGCAACGAAATTTTACAACGACTTATGAATTTCGTTGCAAAAATTGAAAGCCTGACACAATCTGCAATGAAGGACAAATTTCGTTGCTAAACATATACTTTTAGCAACGACTTATAAAGTCGTTGCCTGCAAAATTGTTGCTAAAGGCCCATTTTTGGTAGTGGATAATGGAATTATTTTGTATTTAAATCATTTAAAAATGATTCAAGTGTTTGAAAAATCTAGATAAATTATAATAATTATTCAAAAATTATTATAATACCTTGAAAAATAATATGATTAATATTTAATTTATCTAGAATAGTATTGAAGTTACAGAAATGAGTTTAAGTAAATATAAACTCGATTATTATCCGATAAAGTCGTCGGTACACCGAAATGTTTTCAAAATTGACCTAGACTTATATAGTGTGACCTAATAAGTAATTATGTGACAATGTATTTAAGCTATATGATGACTGTAAATAGCAGTGTTATGTGTCATGATATATTATTCTGATCAAAAGAATAATCTTATGATGACAAGTCTCAATATAAAAGATAAAACTAAGTTGTGTAAGCAGTAGATCAGGCAAGTATCCTTACTCTTTGTATCTACTTATGCAATAATCCTGTGTAAGTAAGTTATCGAATTATACTACTGTTATATAAGTATTTTTTTAAAACTCTACTGTTATTGATCATGCATTTCAACATTAGTATTCATGTTAGTTATCGAACTTTATTCGTTCATGGTTTATCAGTACAGTAGTAATGTATGATCAATATATACCATGTTTATAGATAATTAAGTTAGGTTGTACAAGTGCCCTCACTTGGATAATGATTGTATTTAATCACATGTTGACTCATACCAACTAGTTTTTAGGTATGTATATATATTTTTAAAAAACTGTCTAAGCTATTTGACTCAGCTAGACATAGACTTAAAAATATAGTTGACCATGATCGAACAATATTGTTATTCAATCGAATTGTTTTAGTTCAGATTTCAGACTAATTATGAACATCCCGAACATGGAAAACTTTTATGCGCCAAAGGTGGACCAGATGAACAAAAATATCGTTCAAACACATAGTATTGATCAATACAGGGCATAACAGGTTGATCACCCTCTGTGTACGTAAGACATGACGGTTTACGGATGAAGTTTTGTAAAACCTTTTCAAAAATTTAAAACAAAGTTCATAGTCTGTTGACTGTTCCCTATTTATAGTCAGTACGTAGTTTCAAAAATGAAATAGAATTGATATGTAGTTCAGTATTGTTTCAACTTACTTCACAACTATTGATTCGTTGTATAAATGTCATCCAAAGAAAACATTTATTTCTTTCAGATAATCTTTATTTATTGCTATTACTTGCTGGGCACTTAAATGCTCATTCTTGCTTAATTTAAATGTTTTCAGCTAAGCTAACACGACCTGAAGGTTCTAAAAAGGACAAAAGGAAGGGAAAGCTGGAGGAATAGATTACATAATGTTATTTGTAATGACTGTTTGTAGTAGGATAATATATTAATTATCATGTAATGTAAGACGTAAAGGTTCTCGACTCTGGGAAGGTAGATAACTTTGATATAATACTTTTGTTTAATTAATACATTAAGTAGTTAAATGAATGTTATTGTGGAGCACCAAGTACGGGTTTCAAGTACCCAGATTTGGGGGCGTCACAATAACCTCGGACATAGTTCATGGTCTTGTGACCCTCAGATAATTTCTAATATCAGTTCTTAATTATCGATACTAGAAAATGTTATTCAATTAGGTTTGATTGCCAGTTATTATGTTCTTTCACGTGGGCATTTGTTATGCTCACTCTTGTATATATATAACCATTGCATCTAAAGTTGAGAAGGTTGACGAGTCAACCACTAGTAAAGGTTGATGAGAAAGTGTTGAAGACTTGTTAAATTGTTGAGACTTATGTTTCCACACTTAGTATAAATTATGTGATGTAATTAATTATTATTTTTCCGCATTTGATGAATGTTTTAAGGTTAGACAACCTGAGATTTATTGGTCACATTGGTTGGTTATCCCATGGAGTTTGAGTAGGAGCGGTTACCTGATGACGAGGATGTGGTAGAAATAGATGAGGAGGATCCTATGGAGCTACCACAGACAGATGAGGAGGAGGAAGAGGAATAGTTTCCACCAAACTCTATTGTAGCTCAAATATATGACGAGGTGTACGACCGTAACATTGAGCTTCAGGATATAGTTATGGAATTTGAGGAGTTGGTTGATAAACAACAGACCGTGATAGCATAGAAGGATGATTAGATCTAGGATTTTGACGAACGTATCTGTAATGTGGAGTGGAAGCTGGTTCACATAGAAGGTGACAAGGTCGAGTTGATGGCAGAGGTTGCGAAGCTGAGAGATAACCTGAAAGAAGAGTCCGCCAAGATAGCAATGGCAGAATATGCTTACGAGAAGGCTTCCCAACGTGCAGATGTAGCAGAGGGAGAGGTACAAGAAAAAAAGGTCAAGTTGGAAGAGATGGATTGTGTTTTCCATACTGTGATAAATAGAGCTCAAGACCGAGTCATGAGCTATTCGACTCAGTTTGAGGAGTTGCCATAGTATATGTTAGATCGTAGAATGATGTTCTGTATTATAGAAGAGAAGCGTCGTAAGGCTGTGCAGCGTCTTAGTAGGCCATAATAAAAAGTGTACATGTTGTGTGATTAATTATATAATAAATAAGATGTAAATCCCAAGTGTTATGTGACCAATGGGATATGATGATGTTATCATGAAACTTTATCAGTTCAAGAAAGTGATGTAAATAGCAGTGACGCTAACATTTCTATATCTTTAGATAAGTATAAATGAATAAAGTGTTAATATTTACTCAAGATGTTATGTGTTATGTGTTGATCTTTTATGATATGCAAGTTAAGTAGAAAATACTTAAGAGATTGAGTAATAATCTAATAAGTGTATTTTAATAGAAAATACCTCCAAGACGTCAACCACGACAAAGAACCCTTGAGGGGTTTACTAATAACAACAACGCCAATGCTAACCCAATTTAGCAGTTGGTGACATTATTAACGAGAGCACTTCAGAATCAGCCGCAGAATCAAGCTACGACCTTTAAAGATTTTAAGGCAATAGGACCGCAAGAGATTCGTGGGTCCATGAATCCAGTAGAGGTATAAACCTAGAACATGGAAATAGAAAAGGTTTTTGACGTTGCTAGAGTCGGTGAAGACCAGCTACTTATGGCAGGAAAACAAAACCCGAAGAGGACAGGGAGTAATGGTATGGAATAGGTTTAAGGAAATATTTTTGAGACCTATTTTCCAGAGAGCTCACAGAATCAGATGGAGGTCCAGTTTTTAGAGTTGAAGCAGGGTATGATGACAGTGTCGTAGTATGTAGCAAAATTTAATGAGTTGGCGAGGTTTACGCCGTATCATGATAACACAGACGAGCATAAGGCAAGAAGGTTTGAACAGACACTGAAGCCCTGGTTATACAACAAAGTCTCTATGTTTCAACTAAAGATGTTTGCAGTAGTGCTTGAGAAGGTGATTATCACAGAGGATGGAAGCGATGCCTTAACAAAATACAATCAGGAGCAGAGAAAGAAGAAGAATGAGAATGAAGGAAAAATTGGTGGTAACAATAACAGAAATAATAACCCAAAGAGGAACTGGAATGAGGGTGTAGGTGTTCGAATTTAGTAGAGTAGCCATCAGAAGAGGTAATTTGAAGCATGTGCTATTTGTGGAAAAAATCACACTAGCGTGTGCTTGAGGGGTAAGCGAGTGTGCTTTAACTGTGGCCAGGAGGGTCACATTGCTCCAAATTGTCATCAACCAAAGAAGAATACTTGTTACACATGTGGGTCGAAGGATTATTTAACTCGTGAGTGTCCCAAAAAGACAGTTGGAGGTATAACAGGAAGCAAGGGAGGTAACAGTGGAAAAACATTGGCTATTGCTGGACCAACATCATCGAGCAGACCCACAGCCAGAACCTTCAATATGTCTGTGCAGGATGCGGTGCAATCAAAAGATGTGGTGTCAAGTATCATTCCAATCAATGATATAGATGCATATGTATTATTTGATTCGGGTGCTACTTGTTCATTTATATCTGATGATTTTGCTAAGAGTTTATGATTGCCTAGTGAACAGTTGAATTTCTCTTAGAACATAGAAATTGCGAATAGGGAGGTGATTCCTGCTAGATTCGTATATAAGAACTGTAGGGTGAATATTAAGGGAAATATTATGACAGTAGACTTAATCCCGATTAAACTTGGGGAATTTGATATTATATTGGGAATGGATTGGCTATTCAATTATGGAGCGATAATTGATTGCTAAAAGAAAAGTGTAAACATTATGACTTTGTCAAAGTTAGTTTTCTATGGTAGTAAATTGCCTAGACAAGCGATTTGTCTGACGATTATGCAGGCTAAAAAGTTATTGAGATAAGGCTGTGTAGGATATTTAGCTTACATAGTCGATACTGAGAAGAAGGGTGTGAAACTAGAGGAGATATAAGTTGTTAGGGATTTTGTGAACGTATTTACGGATGATTTTACAAGACTTCCGCCTGATAGAGAGATTGAGTTCATTATCGATTTAGCACCAGGGACTTCTCCGATATCGAAGGCCCCGAACAGGATGGCTCCGGTAGAGATAAAGGAATTGATGGTACAACTGGAAGAGGTGCTAGACAAGAAATATATTCAGCCGAGTGTATCGCCGTGGGGGGGGGGCGCCGATGTTATTCATGAAGAAGAAGGATGGGCCAATGCGTCTTTGCATTGATTATAGGGAGTTAAACAAAGTCATTATTAAGAATAAGTATCCGTTGCCAAGAATAGATGACTTGTTTGATCAGCTAAAAGTAGCTAGATACTTTTCGAAGATATATCTGAGAAGTGAGTATCATCAACTAATGGTAAGAAAGGAGGATGTAACGAAGATGACATTCAGAACTCGATATAGACACTACGAGTTTCTAGTAATGTCTTTTGGTTTGACTAATGCCCCTGCAACATTTATAGATTTCATGAACACGGTGTTTAAACCATTCTTAGATAAGTTTGTGGTGGTGTTCATTTATGATATCCTGGTGTACTCCAAATCTCAAGAGGAACACGTGGAACATTTATATTTGACGTTGGAGACACTAAAAAGGGAAAAGTTGTACGCAAAATTCTCTAAGTGTGAATTTTGGCTAGAACATGTACAATTTCTTGGGCATGTGATTGACAAAGATGGGATTTCAGTGGATCCATCAAAGGTCGAAGTTGTAATAAATTAGGAACAACCAAGGAGAACATCAGAGGTTAGGAGTTTCTTGGGATTGGCAGGTTACTACAGACGATTTATTCAAGACTTTTCCAAGATTTCCACTCCGTTGACAAATTTGACAAGGAAAGCCGTAAAATTTGCTTGGACAGAGAAGTGCAAAGAGAGTTCTCCAAAGTTGAAAAAGAAGCTAAGCATGACACTTGTGCTATCATTACTAGACAAGAAACTTTGTGGTGTATAGTGATGCATCACATAAAGGACTGGGTCGTGTGCTTATGCAAAATGGCAAAGTCATTGCGTATGCCTCAAGGTAACTGAAGGACTATGAGAAAGGATACCCGACTCATGATTTGGAGTTGGCTGCAGTGGTGTTTTCTCTAAAGATATGGAGACACAATCTATATGGGGACAAATGTGAGATATATACGGACCATAAAAGTATGAAGTATATTTTCACACAGAAGAATCTGAACATGCGTCAGAGATGATGGTTAGAATTGATAAAAGATTATGATTGCGAAAGATTTTATCATCCGGGTAAAGCAAATGTGGTTGTCAATGCCTTGAGTAGAAAGGGTATAGAGAAGTTGATGTTTTTAACTGCCCAGGAGGAGCTCATTTCAGCAATGACAAAACTAGAGTTGGAAGTAAAATTTTTGAAGGAATCGGATGAAAGATTGTTCTAGATGGAAGCTAGTGAAACTTGTAAGGTTTTATGAAAATAAAAGTAACAATAAAATTGAAAAATTAGCGAAAGAAAAGTAAAATTAGATTTTAAAAATTTTCACAAACCAATTACTCAGGTCATTCTTTACGCATATTATTAATTAAAACGAGGAACAAGAAGTTATGGAATCATACCCTTGTAAATACAAGCTTCCACATGTACAAGTTCAACTCTTACTTCTCTGCGATCTCCTTTAATCTCCGGGTTATATTCCTTCCTTTGATCAATGTTAGCCACTCAAGTGTATGGCCTCTAGAGGTGATCCACCAAGGAAGAAGAATTTTCAAGAAGAAGGGTGTATTGGCTAAAACCCAAGTTTTTTATCTGTACAAAAAGGGGGCGTACTCTCCAACAATTGGAATCACGTATATATAATATCTGATATAAGACTCCTCTTATAAAGATATCAGGTAACCCTATTTATTAAAATAAGGTATTATTTATTTAATTAAACTCCTTAATTAATTGGGCTCCCTAATCTTATTAGGGATAATTAATTAAACTCATTTAACTAATTTTGCCTCCTAATCCTATTAGAATAAATTTGAGTACTTATATTAAATTAATTCCTAAACTCTTTTAGAAATTAAAATTAATAATAAATATAATAATATTAATAAGACACCTCTTATTAATTTGTATTTAATATTTCAAAATATTAAATAATAAATATTAAGCTATTTATTTTACTCTATCACCATAGATTAAATTAAATATACTTAACATATTATTACGATTATGTCATTAACTTCTTAAATAATTATTCTTCCTTTTATGATGTGACCTTTTAGGTTTTCCATATTAAAGCGGTTGTGAATAAATCAATTGGAACAATTCTAATCTTATTTAAATAAATAAATAAAACTATTAATTTATTTAAATAAAAAATATTTATTCTACAATAGGGATAAGCCTCCCTAGCGATAAACTACTTTCCAGATAATATAGATTTCAACATTAATCATAAAAGAATATTTGAGTAAATAGTAACCGTACAATTCAATCCTTCCACCATACAATGTCCTAATTAAATATAAATCATGGAATTACTGTCAAGTCTTATTTCATTTAATTATATGTATTTTGATTCCCAAATGCACAACTCTGAATGAATGCAAATTAGAAACTACTTTCTAATTTTTTTTCACCTTGGCCAAAGATTCCTGGGTTGTCATTTATCAAATCACATAAGATATTTCTCTTCTTTTACTAGAAGTGGTAGATTCTTTATTGATCATTCATTATCTCCATATATAACTTATTACATCCAAGCATACCCTTTGATATACTCTAAGAGTCTTAAGGAATAAGTCAAAGTGTAATTCATTATATATAAGATACAATGATGATCTCAAGTCTAAGGATCATTTGTACTACTATCACTATAGGAATTCCTATGGACATGTAAGTAAAAATCCATTTGGTATTCCTTAGTGAGTCACGTTCACTAAACTTATTCTCCAATAAGCATATACATTCTTACTTTAGTGTCTTTACACAAATGATCATGAGATCAATCATTCTAATCCAATGAGCAAGCAACATATGTATCAATTTATTCGAATTCACTAATCCCCTTTTTAGTTATCCATTGATTGAGAACATTTTAGTTTTAAGTTATCTAAGAATTTAGATCTCATTAGCATGATCTCATCATGATTCTAAAAGCATTACTTAAAATTATGGGGTTATCACCTATTATTAAAACAACATCATGTAGATAATAAATGCCTTTAATAAATAATTATTTTATTAATAAATAAATAAGATTGATTAAAAAGTATATGATTTATCATCATACATGATTGACTTGTATGCATACCACTTTAAATCTCCCACTTGCACTAAAGCCAATTGTCGTGGTATCTCATACCCATCTTCTCTAAGTGACGATCGAACTGCTATTGTGTTAACACTTTAGTAAATGGATCTGCAATATTGTCTTGAGAGTCCACATTCTCTAGGGTGACATCTCTTTCAATGATATCTCTTATCAAATGAAATCGCCACAACATATGTTTAGATTTCTGATGAGACCTGGGTTCCTTAACATGCACAATAGCTCTGGTGTTGTCACAGAATAAAGGTACTGGTCCTTTAATACTAGGAACCACATCAAGTTCGGTTATGAACTTCATCATCCAAATAGCCTCCTTCGCAGTTTCACTTGCAGCTATGTACTCTGCCTCTCTCATTGAATCATCCACTGTTTGCTGTTTGGAACTCTTCCAACTCACTGCACCACCATTTAAGGTAAACACATACCCCAAAATGGATTTACTGTCATCTTGGTCTATTTGAAAACTTGAGTATTTGAAGCCCTCTAGTTTCAATTTAGACCCACCGTAGACAAGAAATACATCCTTAGTTCTTCTTAAGTACTTTAGGATATTTTTCACTACCTTCCAGTGTTTTTCTCCTGGATTCGACTGATATATTCTTGTTACACTAAATGCATGACCGACATCCGGACTAGTACATATCATACCGTACATGATAGATCCTATTGCTGAAGCATAAGGAATATTACTCATACAGTCTCTCTCCTCAAGTGTCTTTGGGGCCTGTTTCTTGGAGAGATGTATTCCCTGGCTCATCGGCATGAGACCTCTTTTGGAATCTTCCATGCTAAACCTCTTTAGCATCGAGTCAATATACATTCCTTGGGATAAGCCAAGCATCCTTTTAGATCTATCTCTATAGATCTTTATCCCCAAAATATAGGATGCTTGTCCGAAGTCCTTCACGTAGAAGTGTTTAGATAACCAGATTTTAATTGATTGTAGCATATGAATATCATTCCCTATCAGTAATATATCATTAACATATAATACAAGGAATAAAACAGCGTTCCCACTAACCTTCTTATACACACATGGTTCATCCTCATTTTTGATAAAATCATTATCCCATCAAAATGGATGTTCCACCTATGACAAACTTGCTTCAATCCATAAATGGATCATTATAGCTTATAGACTTGATTTATTCCAACCTTTGAAAAAAATCCCTCTGGCTGTGTTATATACACATCCTCCTCAAGTTTCCCATTAAGGAAGGTCGTTTTCACATCTTTTTGCCAGATTTTGTAGTCATGGTAAGTTACAATTGCAAGCAAAATCTGAATGGACTTAAGCATTGCTACTGGTGAGAAGGTTTCATCATAGTCAACTCCATGTCTTTGTTTGAAACCTTTTGCAACTAGTCGGGCCTTATAGGTCTCTACCTTACCACCTGCTCTAGTCTTTCTTTTAAAGACCCATTTATACCCAATAGGCTTTATGCGTCCAGGTGGTGAAACCAAAGTCTATACTTGGTTTTCATCCATGGAGTCCATCTCGTATTTCATGGCTTCTTGCCACTTCTCTAAGTCTTTACTACTCATAGCCTGCTCGTAATTCAATGGATCATCATCATCTATGATGCATACCTCATTGTGATTCTCTATGACGAATCCATAACTATCAGGTATCTTCGGCACTCTTCCAGATTTACAAATAGGGTCTGTTACAATAGGTTCTTCCACTTGGTTAGGTACCTGACTTTGATCTGTAGTATTTTGTGGTTCTTGAACTTCTTTAAGATATATCTTACTCTGACTGACCCCTTCAAGGATATACTCCTTTTCCAAGAAGGTAGCATGTTTCGTAACAAACACCTTTTGATCAATTGGATAATAGAAATAATACCTTGATGTTTCTTTAGGGTATCCCACAAGTCTACACTTGTCGGATCTAGTCTGTAGCTTATCATTTTCAAATTTTTTGACATAAGTTGGACAACCCCAAGTCTTAACATGCGTAAGATTTGGTTTCCTCCTTGTCCATTATTCATATAAGGTCTTAAGGACGGATGTTGTAGGTACCTTGTTAAGTAGGTATACAGCCGATTCTAGGTCATATCCCCAGAAGGAAACTGGAAGGTCGGTAAAGCTCATCATGGATCGAACCATGTCTAACAATGTTCGATTTCTCCTTTCAGATACACCATTTATTTGTGGCGTCCCTGGTGGTGTCCATTCTGAGATTATACAATTTTCTTTAAGACAATTGAGAAACTCACCACTTAAGTATTCACCACCTCGATCTGATCAAAGAATCTTAATACTTTTGCCAGTTTGTTTCTCTACTTCACTTCTGAACTCTTTGAACTTTTCAAATGATTCATATTTGTATTTCATTAAATACACATATCCAAATCTTGAGTGATCGTCAGTGAATGTAATAAAATAAGAATATCCTCCTCATATAATCGTTGAAATAAGTCCACATACATCTGTGTGAACCAAAGCTAACAACTCTGTAACTCTTTCTCCTTTTCCAATAAAGGAGATTTAGTCATTTTTCCCATGAGACAAAATTCACAAGTTAGATATGATTCATAATCTGATAGCTCTAGGAACCCATCTTTATACAACTTGGATAATCTTGTTTCATTAATATGACCAAGTCTACAGTGCCACATATAGGTATAATTAATATCATCTCTTTTCCTTTTATTAGTTTGTTCAATTTGAAGTATATTTTCATGCAAGTCAAGTATATAAAGTTCATTTCACAAATTACTAACACCATATAAGACATTATTATTATAAATAGAACAACTGTTATTCTTTATTATAATGTTAAAACCATCCATATCTAATACATAAATTAAAATAATGTTTCTAATGATATTCGGAACAAAATAGAAATTATTTAAATAAATGAACTTGCCCGTAGGCAATGCTAAACAATAAGTCCCTATAGCTAATACAATAACCTTTTCTCCATTTCCCACTCGTAGGACGACATCATCCTTGCTCAGCTTTCTACTTCTGACCAGTCCCTGCATATTATTACATATGTGAGAACCACAGTCAGTATCCAATACCTAAGTAGAAGATTGACTTTCAGAAAAATTAATTTCAATCATAAACAAACCTTGATTAAGATTCGAAGCTTCTCCAAGCTTCTTCTACTTTTTCTTTGTAAGATAATCCTTGCAGTTCCTCTTCCAGTGACCCGGCTTGTTGCAATGGAAACAAATTCCTTTGCTAGCTGGATCAGATTTCTTTTAATCCTTCACTTTCGCCTTACCCTTAACCTTCTTGGATTTCTTCTTTTGAGAAGATACCTTGGGCCTCTTCCTTTTCTTGGAAGAATCATCCACTATTAAGACATGGTTCTTCTTGGATGGGAAGTGGCCTTTAGCAGTTTTAAACATGTTAAGTAACTCAGGTAAGCTGAAATCCAAATTATTCATGTGAAAATTCATAACAAATTGTGAGAAGGTGTTAGGGAGTGACTGCAAGATCAAATCTTGACTCAACTCCCCATCCATGACGAACCCAAGCTGTCCAAGACGTTCAATCAAATTAATCATCTTTAGGACATGAGTCTCAATAGTAATACCCTCAGTCATCCGAGATCGAAAAAGCTCCTTATATATTTTATATCTAGCAGTCCTACTTTGCTCACCATACAGTTCTTGCAGGTGCAGTAGCATAGTAGGAGCATCCATGGTTTCATGCTGACGCTGAAGATTGTTACTCATGGATGCGAGCATAATGCATTGAGCCACAGATGCATCATCTTGCCACTATTTAAAAGTAGTAATCTCTTCCTCGAAGGATATCTCTGAAACTTTTGCAGGTACGGGAGAATTTAGGACATAAGAAATCTTTTTAGCATTGAGAACAATTCTTAGATTCCTTAACCAATCTATGTAATTCGGTCCAGTAAATTTGTTAGCATCAAGTATGCTATGCAGTGAAACTAGTGAATGTGACATTCAAAATTCTACATGCAAAAAGACAATATTTTAGTAAACATTCATTTATTAATTTCTATTACCAAAATAAATTAGGTCTTAGTTTATATTGGTATCTCCCACTATTTTCTTCAAACTATATTACCCTCATCTATATAGTTCGACAAAATCTAATTAAAATTGTTTGCTAGTGAGAACAATGATCCCATTTCAAATATATATATATATATATATATATATATATATATAGCATTGTGGTGACACAACAAACTATATATAAATAATAGATAGACAACTCTTTATCAATTACATCATCATGTAACTCCTTATGTTTTGCCTCTTGGATTATTTTGATCTAGTGGTGGCACATTCAAATCAAAATTATCTATGTTAAGTCCAACCTAGCACTTCCATATATTCAAAAAAGAAAAATATTGTCCTTGTGGTGACACAACAAAATAATATTGTTCAATTTTCTTTATAAGCATCAAATGTAATAAATTGACATCTTAAATACTTAATACTTGCTGTGACAACCCGAAAAATCGGATTGTCCAAAATTTAAGATTTAAAGAATTAGTTATTAATAAAATGAATTTTTATTAATACTATTATGTGCTATGTGTTTATTAATCATTCTAGAACCTAGGATGATTATTAATCGGGAGGATTCTAGCTATGAGCTAGACTGAATGAGTAAGAATTTTCAAGACGAAAATAAAATTTTTTTGGGAACAAAATATTTTCGGGAAAAAAGACGAAATAAACACTATTCACCCAACGAAACCCTAAGGGTTAGGGTTTGAATAACCTAAGCCTTTTCGAGAGTTTGGTATGTTGAAATGACATTCCATTGAAAGATTTGACGATAATATATCGTAAAAAGTTAAGTAAGCCGATAATAGCTTTTCTCGAAAAGCATGCAGAAATCGGACGAAATAAAAATGACAAAAAGTATTGTTATGTAATTTTCATTCGTTTAGCTACGTTAGGGGAAAACGTGAAGGAAAATGCTTATCATGGAAAAGTGTTTTTTAGTTTTTCAGAAATCCGAAGAATACGTAAAAGTTAATCGGTAAAGGAAAGACGAAATATCCAAAAATATTTGAATTCCGAGAATCGCAGTTTTTGAAGTGTCGGACGAATTCTGCTAGACGGAAGAACTAAGCTTCCAAGGGAAGCTTCGTGAATAGTAAGGAGGTTGGGGCAAAATGACTAAAATACCCGTAGCCTTGGTTTTCTATAAATAGGAAGCTTAACTCATTTGTTTAGGATTTTGAAAATCCTACAACTTTTGAGAGAAAGAGAGAGAGAGATTTCGGGTGAGAAAGAGAGGAAAAGGAAGAGGAAAAGCTTGCTCGGGAGCAAACTTTGTCCGACGAAAGGAGATTAAAGAAGAGAGGTAATCTGAAAACCTAACTTCTAGATAAATTTTCTTTAATTTTATATATTAGAAATATAGCTTAATGAGAATAAGAAGTAAATGATGTTAGGAATGATTTCATATAGTTGAAATCCTTTATAAAAGAAGAAATAAGAATTAGAAGTTTATTTTATAAATTTCTTAAGGAAGTGTAAGATTTGTAATGAATTAGAACGATCCGAGTGGATTATATGAATGAGTAGGTGAATTAAGTAAGGAATGGTGTTCTATAATATCAAATTCAAAGAAAAAGTAAAATCATAATCAAAATATTGATTAAAAATGAAGAACGAAAGAAAAACACACGAAGAATGCGAAGAACGTTGTTGATTGACAAATTTAAAACCATCGTAGTGTAATTGTTGTTGATGGACAAGTTTAAAACCATCGCGTATAAGTTAGTTGCTTATTACTTGGTTAGGAACGTTAGAAACGTTCATGAAGAATGGATTAAAACTGAGCTATACGGAAGTTATGGCGCAAATTTCGTAAAAGAAGAACGAGAAATAGAAAGTATGTAAATGAACCTGAACGTGTAGAGTTTCATAAGAATGTTAGAGAACGTATAAAATGTGAGTCGCAGAGTCAAGAACGAATGAATTTCGAGTTTGGATGACTGAATTATGGATGAACGAACGAAGAACGTTAAAAATGTAAAACGAACGAAGAGCGAAGATTAAGCCAATTGAATGGCATGTTAAATGATTCAGAACGAAGTTCTGTCTGATGGTAATCGAAGTATGTAAGATAAGGGAATGATCTTGTTCTGAATTATAACAAATAAGTTATGGAATCGAGAAGTAAGCGTCTTAAGCAATTTCTAAGACTTAGAAAAATTTTCTAGGTTTTATGCTAAACACCATGGCCAATACCAATCAAGCCTTAGGAGGTGGCATCAAGCGGTATGAAGGCTCCTAAGCCATCGACTCTTCACGAGTGGCACCGCCGTGAGAAAAATAGAGAAGGAATGAGCACGGCACAAATTACAGTCACGTGCAAGTCGATGCCAGTGATGAGCTTTTAATTGTTCAATTATTGGGGGATATGCAAGAAAGAAATATGAACATGTAGTTCAATTAATGTAACACTTAATCAAGTGTATTAAACCTTTAATGAAGGTTAAACAAAAAGATTAATCGAGATTAAAAGATAAAGAATGTCAACGCGGGTTACGGAACCGATATCCGGGGACCTTAGTCACGATAAACGAACGTAAGGGATTGCTATGATGGTGATTCCTTAGATGTTGATTGACAAGGGTAATGTATAACATTTCATTGTTCTGACGTGGTAATGAGAGATAAATGTAAAGCGTTTAGATTCTGTGAATGCAATACTGTTGCGATGAACGATCGGTCTTAGCATACAACGAACCGTATGACTTTGACATTAAGAAAGAATATTGAACATGGGGTTTAGGTGATGAGCAATGAATGAAAGCGATTAAAACCTTAGGTAAAGGTTGAATGAGAGATTAAGGGATGAACAATGTAAACGTTGAATACGTAAACGATCCTCATGAATCGTATTCACGTCAGGCGAATGTTCTAAGTATACATTGGTTGTATGACTTAGACGTTGATGAAGGTAGTTATAAGTAAGATATGAATTATCAAGAAAATCGTAGCGATCGGTAAGAAGATTAATGAAAGTCGAATGTGAGTCGGATGAGAATGTTAGAATGGAATGTAAGCGTTGAACACTTGAACCGACGTGAAGGTTAAGTGTACGCGAATATTAAATGGGTAGAACCTACACCCCGTGTATGGTTTGACCGTAGGATAATGAAGACCAATGATTAACCTATGAACGGTGAAGAAGATGAATTAAAGACAAGTACATATAACGTAAAAAAAGCCGAGTTAATGTTTATAACTTGGATGACGTTCTGAGTCGAATGAATCGGACGTTGTAAGATAAGAATAAGGTAACATAAAATGCTTAACGCCATAAATGCGTAGAATGAATATGGAATGATCGTCCTGAGTATATAAAAGATTGTATGTCTTAGACGATGATGAATAAATCTTGAGGTATGGCATTTAGTTGCCAGAAAGCTATAAGGAATAAGAATTTAACTTAACGAACATTAAAGTTTTAATGGTTTGAATAAGTTAGATGAATTTAGGTTGAAGTACAATCATAACTATTGATGGTTGACGTATGGGAGCTGGGCTAAACAATTCCTTTAGAGAGCGAAAGTATATACAAAACTGGCAACCGATCTAACTCATTGTTATGGGCCGTGTAGATGAGACGAGAACTTGTTTATTTGTTGTTTGTGGGAAACCACTCAGAGTACCATATGGACTACTAGTAGAGACACGATGTGTGCTGAGTCCTAGGAAAGTTATAAGAAGAAGATAACAATGTAAATCATTAAAGATGATTAGCGTATTGAGTAAGACATCTCCGTATGTCATGAAGCTGTAAACCGGTAGTAAAGGAAGTTAGTCGCATAAACTTAGTTTATAAGAAGGTGAACCCTAAGAAGTAAAGTTAAGTAAACTAATGCGTAAAGTCAAGTATATGACTAATTGGTGTATGTATTATTTCCTTATGTGCTACATAGGAATTGGAATGAGCAGTTCAGCGTAAACTATAAGCTATAGCTGCGTGTAAGGTAAGTTTCCTAACTTCATTCATATTTTAAATGAATGCTAGTTTCTAAAACTTCTCAGATGTTGAACTTGAGAAGTTCTGTTTATGTGTAAATGTGTGATATTCGTACAAGATGTTAGAATATATGAGGCCTTATGCCACAATTTGAACACTTCGGTGTTTCTATGAGATGAACTGTTCAATAGAACAGTTCAATAAGAGAATGTTCTGTTTATACATGAACTATTATTGTTAAGTATGTGCTATTGATTCTAGCCAGATAAAATGTGTATGAAAGAAAGTAGAGAATGAAAGTATTTCAAAGTGAATGTTACTAATGTTTTAAAATGATAAGAATCGAGATTATTCCTATTATTCAAGCTGCTTCATAACCTTTGTTCGGTTATTGAGGTTCTAAAAGAATGTTTGAATTCTTAAAGTTGTTTGTTCAACTATTATGACTTGTTGGGCAATTGAATGCTCACACTTGCTTAAAATAAAAACATTTTCAGCGAACGATGTTAGAAGAACTTAAGGATCCCGTAAAGATCAAGTTGATCGGTATCCAGAAGAAGTGTCATTCATTATATGAATGAGTGTGAAGATCAAGCGAAGACTTGTAATATAGAATGCTAGAATTAAACTATAGAATAGTTTAATGAATGATTATGTATCCATGGTGGCAGATAAAAGTCACTTGTACAAGATGTAAAGAATAATGTAATTATCATTATTTGTAATGAAAGAGGTTATAAGGTTTTAGAACCTGGGATTTGAGGATGTATATTGTTATATTTAGCTATAATGATGTATGTTTGGAAGAAGATGGGATCGTGACGTACGGAATCTGGATGTCAAAATAGACCTAATTTTGGGGCGTTACAGAGTGGTATTAGAGCTGATAGGTTATAAACCTTAGGTATGAGTACCTAAGACTATAATCGTAGAGAAAAGGATAAGATGATTGTTGAGTTCAACGATTAGGAAAGAAGATCACCACATGATCATAGTGAATCGTAGTAACAGATGATCTGTTAAACGATGGATGATTTGTAGCTATTGCTATAAATGAATGGTACTACAAAGTAGTACGGTAAGAAGAACTCAGATTGAGTTGTAAAGGATATCATACGAATTAAAGAAAATTCGTATTAAGTAAAGAGAAAGTTAGAAGTTATAAGATTTCAATTGAGGACTCATGTGATAGCTGAGTTGTATGAACCTTTGTATGGGCAGAGGTTTGTGCTTGGTGTAACAACCACTCGGTTTATTACAGTGATAATCATTGAAATTGGTCGCACTATCAAGATGTATATGACGAGAAGGTGAATCTTTTCTCATGTATATACTTGATAGGTAGAGAAGGTTAAGATAAGGTGCGAGTTCTTAAAACTCATACTTATGGTAAGTTCATGACTCATAATCATATGGTATATTTTTTAACTTCTAAGCGAATGGACACCTATGGTCTGACTGGGATAGTTCTTAAACTCATATTATTGTGGAAAGTTCCTGAACTCATAATGTGTGGTAAGTTAATGGACTGTACTAAGGTATAGGAAGGTGTAGACTGAAAATGAGTTATTTTCAGTAGACTTAGAATTGAAGGTGCTAGAGAAGATTAAGTATTGTCGCAAGTAAGACAATGATGGAAGATGGAGAATAGGATATTCCAAGTCATCTAGCTATGCTAGATTTCAAAGTTTCTTGAAATCATGCTGAAGTGCACGTTTTGAAAAGTAAAGAATTGGTTCAACTTTTGGAACCAATGGATTTTCAAAGAACTATTATTGGTATGTCTATGCTAATTGTTTTGGCTAGACAGAAATTAATTTGAAATATCAAAATGAATTTTATATCATCAGTGCATTTGATATAAAGATGGTAAAACGATGGAGTTATTAATGCAACTGAACTTAGTGTTGGAAGTGATCTTAGGATCAATAACCAGCTATGGTATGATGTATAATGATGAAGTCATAAACTGACGAAGTCCTCAATGTACTATGAAAAGTACAGTATCATGACGTCATAAAACGTTTTGATGTATTGCGAAAGAATTTAAAGAAGTAGTCGATGTCAATTAATTTGACTAGACGAATATTTCCAGTTGATGTCCAATTTAATTGTATGGTCTAAGCTACTTGATTTGGCTAAGATGAATGGTATGTCATGATTAAAAGAAAATCAAGCTTTCTTTGAAGAGTTATACAGAACCAAATTGTTTTGGTGCGGAATCTAGTGATTAAATCTGAGGTGAACATACTCCAAAATTGGGTTATACGATGGGTTTGATCGCCTACGTATGGAAGAGGTAGTTTACCTTCTTTGTGATTGTAAACTGACCGTGTAAGAAGGGTTTACAGTGAAATACTGTTAAACCTAGTAAGAGTTCATGGTCAATTTGACCCCTCAGCAAAAGTATGAAATGTTTTAAAGGAATCCTTATATTCCTATTTATTCATTTCACTTCATGATTCTTGATAAGCTATGAAGGGTAGAGAATGTATGAAAGATAAGAACTTCTTTGAAGAGAAGTTGAGAAGAAGGGTAAGCTAAAATTCGAGGATGAAATTGCAGAAGAAAGGGTGAATGTGAGGACCCGAAGATTGAAAGTATAGTTAAGTGTGAGGTTTAACTAATGACGATTATGTCAACAGATGATCCTTGTGAGAAGGATGAATTGAGATTAAACCATTGCTAAAGGTTGTAGGCACCCGGGTATGGGTGTGGTTTTAGAAATTCTGAGGACGAAATTTTTATAAGGAGAGAAGAATGTGACAACCCGAAAAATCGGATTGTCCAGAATTTAAGATTTAAAGAATTAGTTATTAATAAAATGAATTTTTATTAATACTATTATGTGCTATGTGTTTATTTATCGTTCTAGAACCTAGGATGATTATTAATCGGGAGGATTCTGGCTGTGAGCTAGACTGAACAAGTAAGAATTTTCAAGACGAAAATAAATTTTTTCTGGGAACAAAATATTTCAGAGAAAAAGACCAAATAGGCACTATTCACCCTACGAAACCCTAAGGGTTAGGATTTGAATAACCTAAGCCTTTTCGAGAGTTCGGTATGTCGAAATGACATTCCCTCGAAAGATTTGATGATAATATATCGTGAAAAGTTAAGTAAGCCGATAAAATTTTTTCTCGAAAAGCGTGTAAAAATCAGACGAAATAAAAACTATGAAAAGTACTGTTATGTACTTTTCATTCATTTAGCTACGTTAGGGGAAAACGTGAAGGAAAACGCTTATCGTGGAAAAGTGTTTTTTAGTTTTTCAGAAATCCAAAGAATACGTAAAAGTTAATCGGTAAAGGAAAGACGAAATATCCAAAAATATTTGGATTCTGAGAATCCCAGTTTTCGAAGTGTCGGACGAATTCTACAAGACGGAAGTACAGAGATTCCAAGGGAAGCTTCGTGAATAGTAAGGAGGTCTATTGAGGAGGTGTGAATAGTAAGGAGGTTAGGGCAAAATAACTAAAATACCCCTAGCCTTGGTTTTCTATAAATAGGAAGCTTAACTCATTTGTTTAGGATTTTAAAACATATAACTTTTGAGAGAGAGAGAGAGATTTCGGGTGAGAAAGAGAAGGAAAAGGAAGAGGAAAAGCTTGCTCAGGAGCAAACTTTGTCCGAAACCTACATACCCCTCTGTGCTTCTTCCCACAAATACAACGCCCTTCATTCCTTTGGCTGGTGCTACTATTTCCCTTTTTCACTGAGTTATTTGAAAAATTAACATCCCTCTTCCTTTTACGATCTCCCTGTTGTTGACACTGTCTTATTGCTTCATTTCCTGATTTATCGGTTCCATTTAATTCTGATGGTCCTGCTAATTTAAAGTTTAAGGTAATCCTTAAAGTATTGGGTTCAACTTCTGGTGGATTCCCTGACCTCCATTGTGAAGTGTCTAGTAACACGTTTACCAACTGTTGAGTTAGATTTGTCTCTAACTGGTTCCCGTCAATCTCTGCTGGTGATTTCCTTTGTAATGCCATTTATCTAAAAAAAATAGCAACTAACTAAATATAAGCATAATAATCAATTAATTTGGCAAACAAGGTGTATATATTCAATTATATATATATATATATATATATATATATATATATATATATTCTATATACTCCAAGAAAATTGACCAACTAATTATTATAAAATTTCACTAGTTTTCTCCCAACGAATTCTTATACTAAGAACACCATACTGTTACCAACTACAGTTCTTTCACTGCCATATATTTTCCTTAACCTTTCCTTCCTCTTCTGTTGTCCCTCTTTCTGGCTCTAAATGAGCCTTATAGAAACTTAAATTTCCCTCTTCACTTATCTCCAACTTCGGTACTCTTCATGAGCATTCTCTAAATCTACCACAGATTTGTCTTATAACTACTTCCCTTGATACTTCCTCTATTCTATCCTTCAAAACATTCTTCATTACTACAACCTATTATGGTTCAATTACTACCTCAGGTAAAACAATCAGCTCTCCTCTCAGTATATGAATACAATCAACTCCTTCACTTACCAAACATATCACTTCAATATCATTAACTTATATACACAATCTATTCCTCCAACTTCGGCTGATGAATTTCCTTAATTCATCTCCTACAAACTTATCTTTAGTTTATCTCTTTGTTACTGCTCTCTCCCTGATACTAAGTCTCTTATTGTCTTCATAATAGTTTCTAAACTCCTTGCCATATCCAACTCAAAATTCTCACTCTTCCATCTTATTTCTTACAGCCTTAAATATCTTTATATATTACAATGACCATTTATCTCAATATCTCCTCATTTCTTATAACTTCCCCTTTGTCTATTATAGACATTCCTAATATCTCCAAAATACTTCAATGCAATGAGTATCTAACTCATTCCCTATCTCTAAGTTTATCTCCTTATTACCTTCACTACAATCTCCCAGGTTATATCCTAAGGTATTCCTACCCTAGCTCTATAACCTACTGCTCTGATACCAAATTATGACGCCCCCAAATTCTCTACATTCACTGTAGCCAATTTGGTGCTCACGTAAATATTCTATAAGATAATAATTCCTATAAATCCGAGATTCACAGTACTCATAGTAAATAGTAGTTCTCGTCAGAACAATCATTGTAACTGAGTACCCTCACTTGGATGTATAGGTTCAGTATCTTGTAGATATTTCTTCCATATCTATAATTCTTATATATATTTGACTTCCACAGTATTAATGTTAGAGTTCTTGGAACTGAGTGAAGCGCTACCTCAGTGCATCAGAGAGCCAATGTCTGTTAACACTATCATTCAGATATATATAGTTCATATAGATACTGTACACTTTTTTAATACCATTTGAATGACAACTAAATACTGCAAACTAATATTACATTAAACAAATAATATATCGTTACTATTACATGATAGTTTTCAACAAATATCCATGTCTTAAGCCTTTTATCCACAATACCGAAACTTCTGGAATATATTCTTTCTATCTGCAAATGAAAAAAATATTTACAGGGATGAGCTACAGAAAGCTTAGCAAGTTTTGAACAATAAAAGAATGTTGTACATATATCAATTCTAAAATAGATGAACATAAAGTTCAGAGTTTTTCCACACACACCAAAACTGGATTGAATGAACATAAAATTTAGAGTAGTGCCATAAATATATTTGATAGAACTTCTAGACATCGTAAATATTGCAATTTAATAATATAAATAACTTTGTCGTCTCAATTATTGATTTAATAATATAACATATTATGCAGATGATACTATGACAATAATTGAATCAATAATATGAGAGATATGATGCAGCATTTACTGTAGCAATAATTGAGTATAACTGAGTGACTTCTCACGTAAGCATCAATAACCAAAAATATATTTCGAGAGAAATTAATCTTTATTCATAAAAGTTGGGGTCTTACAACCTCCTCTTCTTATGAAATTTCATCCTCGAAATTAGGGTACATACCTGGTATATCGAAGAGGTGAGAATATCTTGACTTCATCTCAGATTCTAACTCCCAGGTCATTTCTTCCACATCGTGGTTTCTCCACAAAACTTTGACTTGAGGTATAACCTTGGAGCGTAGAATATGATCCTTCTTATCCAAGATTTTAACAGGTAACTCTTCATACGTTAAATCTTCCTCTATCTCGTCTGGTTCTAATTCAATAATGTGGTTTGGGTCTTTAACATATTTACGTAACATAGATATGTGGAAAACGTTATGAATACGAGACATACTTGGCGGTAAGGCGAGTCTATAGGCCATAGTTCCTACTCGTTCAAGGATTATAAATGGGCCAATGAATCGAGGATTGAGCTTTCCTCTCTTTCCAAATCTCGTAACTCCTTTCCATGGAGCAACATGTAACAAGACATGATCTCCAATATTGAATTCCACGTCTTTTCGATGAAGATCGGTATAACTCTTTTGTCGATTTTGTGAGGTTTTTACACGTTGTCGGATCGTTTGAATCTTTTCCGTAGTCATAAGTACCAACTCCGGTCCCAACAACGTTGCTTCACCCATCTCATCCCAGCATATTGGAGAGCGACACTTTCTTCCATACAATTCCTCAAATGGAGCCATGCCAATACTTACTTGACAACTGTTATTGTAGGAAAACTCCACCAATGGTAAGAACTTGTCCCAACTTCCCTTAAAGTCAAGGACACACAGTCTTAATAAATCTTTAAGAGTTTGAATAGTCCTTTCCGACTACCCATCCGTTTGAGGATGATATGCCGAACTAAATCGTAAATCCGTGCCCATAGCTTTTTGCAAACTAACCCAAAATCTTGAAGTGAATCTTGGGTCTTGATCAGAAACTATGGATACTGGCATACCATGCAATCTTACAAACTCGTTTATATACATACTAGCAAGACGTTCAAGTGTATAAGTTTCTCATATCGGTAAGAAATGAGCAGACTTGGTTAATCTATCAACAATGACCCAAATCGCATCTATGCCTTGAGAAACCATGGGAAGACCAAAGATGCTTGAAATCCATGGTAATGTGCTCCCACTTCCATTCCGGGAATTTCAAGTCGTTGCAATGGACCTTTTGGCACTTGATGCTCCGCCTTGACTCGTTGACAAGTTAGACACCTTGAGATAAACCCCGTTATCTCTCTCTTCATATTGCTCCACCAAAATGTATGTCGAAGATCACGATACATTTTGGTACTCCCAGGATGGATTATAAACGGTGTGTTGTGCGCCTCCATCATGATTTTATACTTCAAGTCAGAGTCGTTAGGAACACAAAGTCTGGAGTTGACTCGAAGTATTCCTTTTTCATCGATTCTTCCTTCCGGAATATCACCTTCTTGCACTTTCTTCCTCATACGCATCTACTCCAGGTCTGTAGCTTGAGCAACTTTAACTTTATCAATTAAAGTCGGTTCTACTCGTATATTTGCCATCATCATATGGGTCCCTGGAGTCTTTAACTCTATCTCCATCCTTTGTAAGTCATACAAAATGGGCCTTTGCGTTGACAATATCGCACTCGTACCCGTATATGATCTTCTACTCAATAATTTAGCTACCACGTTCGCTTTTCCAGGATGGTATTGGATGGTATGATCATACTTTTTCAATAGCTCAAGCCATCGTCGTTGTCGCATGTTGAGTTCCTTTTGAGTGAAGAAATTTTTGAGGCTTTTATGATCCGTATAAATCTTTACCTTCTCTCAATACAGGTAATGCCTCCAAATCTTAAGCGCAAAAATGACTGCTGCCAACTCTAGATCATGAGTTGGATAATTCCTCTCATATTCTTTGAGTTTATCGTGAGGCATAAAGCTATGACTTTCCGTGTTGCATGAGAACACATCCTAACCCTTTGCACGAAGCATCATTGAGATGACAAATCCTCCGAACCAGATTGTATTATCGTAATGATTCTTTGAAATGAGTCTCCTCTTGAGTTCTTAAAAACTCTTTTCACATTCCTCGCTCCAATTGAATTTTGTATCTTTTTGAGTTAACTAAGTTAATGGAGTAGCGATTCAAGAAAACCCTTCTACGAATCTCTGATAATAACCAGCTAAGCCGAGAAAGCTACGTACTTCGGTCACTGACTTAGGTTTCTCCCAGCTTTAAATTTCTTCAATCTTTGTCGGGTCAACAGATATTCCATGATTTGATATTACGTGCCAAAGGAATGCAACTTCCTCAAGCCAGAACTCACATTTCTTCAACTTGGCATAAAGCTTATTTTCACGAAGCTTTTGAAGTATCAGCCTCAAGTGTTGCTCATGGTCTTCACGGGTTTTGGAGTATATGAGGATGTCATCAATAAAGATTTACCACAAAGTGATCCAAATATTCCTTGAATACTCGGTTCATCATGTCCATGAAGCAAAGGGGAGCATTAGTCAATCCAAAAGACATGACTAGGAATTCATAATGCCCGCACTGAGTTACGGCGATCTTTGGAATGTCATCGCTTTTATCTTCAACTGATGATATCCTAATGAAGATCAATCTTTGAAAAGAATTTGGCTCCTTGCAATCGGGTCAAACAGTCATCAATGCGAGGCAACGGGTACTATTTTTGATGGTGACATGATTCAACTCCCGATAATCAATACAAAGTCGCATACTTCCATCTTTCTTCTTCACGAATAGAATAGGAGCACCCCAAGAAGATGTACTAGGATGAATGAAACTGATGTCTAACAATTCTAGTAGTTGGGTTTTTAACTCCTGAAGTTCAATAGGAGCCATTCGATATGGGGCTTTGGAAATGGGTTTTGTACCGGATTCAAGGTCGATACAAAATTAAATTTCACGCTCTGGGGGTAGACCAGGAAGTTCTTCAGGGAATACGTCAGGAAATTTATTAGCAATAGAAATATCATTCAAATCTAACGTATCTTTATTTAAGAAAGCTTGACATGGGCTAAGAAATCTTGACATCCGTTTTTCAATAAACGAATAGCTTTATGACTTGATATGACAGTGATTGATTTTAGTGGTTTGGTTGCTTGAATTCACATAATAGGTTGGTTAGGAATATGAAAGCTAACAACCTTACAAAAACAATCGATTTTAGCATGATGAGTAGTTAACCAATCAACCCCTAAAATAACATCAAATGCAAGTATTTTCAAAGAAATGAGATCGATAGGTAACGTGCGATTACCGATTTGAATCAAATAAGACTTATAAACCGTGGATGTAATAAAGGTTTCTCCCAACGGAGTTTCAACAGATAAGTCAAAGTCTAATTTCTCCAGAGTCAAATTTAAACGTTGAGCGCAAGTAGGAGAAATAAAGGAATGGTTAGAACCGGTATCAAATAAAGTATAAACTTTGCTAGAGTTTATGATTAGCTTACCCGTGATCACTTCGTTCGGATTCCTCACTTTTTGGGTGTGACAACCGAGATTTTGTAATTTAATTTAAATATTTATTAGATTAAATAAATATTTTTTGATGAATTAATTATTAGATTAATTAATTAATTGATGAAGTTGTGATAGATTAATTTAATTATATGTGTTATATTTATTAAATTGAAGTGGAGAATTTTATTATTAGATGTATGTATTTATGTTAGCTTATTGAATTAATAGAAATATTTAATAAGCCTTTGTTATTTTAATTAATTTAATTATTAATTAGAGATTTAATAATTGATATTATTATTAAATGAGAAAATTTAATTATGTGACTATATGCATAATTAAGAAATCATTATATTTTATTTAAAGTAAATTAAATAAGATATTGATTTATTTTATAAAGGAGTGTAACATTATTTAAACTATATGATAAAGTTTTATTAAATTAAATGATTTTTAAAACCTATTCTAACTAGCCAAACATGGCCTTGGTGGGAGTTGAGGAAGTTACCCATGATGGGGGTAATCGACCTCTCTTCTCTCGATTTTTCTCCTTTATTATCAGACGTCTTCTCTTTTCTTATTATTTTTCTAAGTCTGGCAAAAACAGAGAGGAGAAAGAGAGAGAGAGTTTGAAAGTTCAGAGATTGTTAAGAGATTGTAAGAGTTAAGAAGAAATTGGGAAAGGTTTCAATCCTACTAATCTACGCTTGGGTAATTATCTTCAACCCAAATTCTTATTTTACGTCTTTTAAGTTTCATGAATATGGCTTAAAGTCTTCTGTGAATCTCTGCAAATTAGAAAGTTGTTATAAGAATATATGTAATAATTTGAGTAGTGACATGTTTTATATATATATTGCATAATTCCATATCATCAGTTTCATGAAATTTTACAGTATACGATTACAGAGTACGTGATATGGCCATATGGCCTTATACGTCATTTTTATATGTCAAATATAATTTATTTTAAAATTCACACATTGATATGATTATGCTTGTTAAAATGAACAAAATGAAACTTGAATGGTTGGATCTGGCTTTATAACGAATCCGTAGCAATAAAATCCATGTTTTTGTTCAAGAACATCAAGAACAGTACAATTTGGATGCTCTAATTCTATGATTATGTGTTTTAATGTGTTAAAATCACTCTATATATGTTGTGTAATGGTTATGTGTAAATTCTAGCATGTGGGTATGTTTAAATTGGTGAAATTAATGATCACGTAGAGTTTATTTCGCTGAATTCTGTGTTCTTCGTGAACTGAAATTGAGAATCTGAGTGTCATGTATGAATAGACACTGTGGGCCAATGGCCACCATACCACAAATACCAAGATATAGTATAAAAGTGGCGCCACAAATACCACTTAGCAGAATGGTCAGAAATGTGTTTTTAAAAGTGTACAAGTATGGAAATGTGATAGAAACTTATTCTAATGATTATAAAGACTTGTTAGACCTATAATGAGATGTTAAAATAAATTCTTAACATGTCCATAACACAATTACGTGTGGATTGAAGGATCGAATGCATAATTAGTTTATTTTTTCATGAAGTCTTAATTTTACACTAAGTGTAATAATTGACTAAGTATAGTCATGAATTCGAGTTAAACAAAGAGTAAAGTTATGATGTTAGTACGTTGTTATTGACTGGTATTGTGAACATAATTGGTATGTAGGATTTAATTCAAAGAACGAGTTTGTTTAAGTGTAATCTACACACGAGGCAAGTTTCTAAACCTTATCTTATTACATTGAGCAAGTTTTCCAACTCTACATTTACGTTGAGCAAGTTTCTTACCCTAAACTTTCGTTGAGAAAGTTTCGTAATCCTACTTGTTATTGTTATATAAGTTTATTAATTCATCTTTTGATATTGAGCAAGTTCTCATTATGTACAAGACGAATTATTAAGTTGTGATTCTGGGATGAGAGGGAAAGATTTTTGTAATTTAATTTAAATATTTATTGGATTAAATAAATATTTTTTGATGAATTAATTATTAGATTAATTAATTAATTGATGAAGTTGTGATAGATTAATTTAATTATATGTGTTATATTTATTAAATTGAAGTGGAGAATTTTATTATTCGATGTATGTATTTATGTGAGCTTATTGAATTAAAAGAAATATTTAATAAGCCTTTGTTATTTTAATTAATTTAATTATTAATTAGAGATTTAATAATTGATATTATTATTAAATGAGAAAATTTAATTATGTGACTATGTGCATTATTGAGAAATCATTATATTTTATTTAAAGTAAATTAAATAAGATATTGATTTATTTTATAAAGGAGTGTGACATTATTTAAACTATATGATAAAGTTTTATTAAATTAAATGATTTTTAAAACCTATTCTAACTAGCCAAAACATGGCCTTGGTGGGAGTTGAGGGAAGTTACCCATGATGGGGGAGTGGCGACCTCTCTAACGTCGATTTTCTCCTTTATTATCGGACGTCTTCTCTTTTCTTATTATTTTTCTAAGTGTGGCAAAAGCAGAGAGAGAAGAGAGAGAGAGAGAGAGTTGAAAGTTGAAAGTTGAGATTGTTAAGAGATTGTGAGAGTTAAGAAGAAATTGGGAAAGGTTTCAATCCTACTTAATCTACGCTTGGGTAATTCTCTTTCAACCCAAATTCTTATTTTACGTCTTTTAAGTTTCATGAATATGGCTTAAAGTCTTACGTGAATCTCTGCAAATTGGAAAGTTGTTATAAGAATATATGTAATAATTGAGTAGTGGCATGTTTTATATATATATATTGCATAATTCCATATCATCGGTTTCATGAAATTTTAACGATTATCACGATTCTGAGTAGTGCATGATACGGCCATATGGCCTTATACGTGATTTTTATATGTCAAATATAATTTATTTTAAAATTCATATATTGATATGATTATGCATGTTAAAATGAACAAAATGAAACTTGAATGGTTGGATTTGGCTTTATAACGAATCCGTAGCATTAAAATCCATGTTTTTGTTCAAGAACTTCAAGAACATCAAGAACAGTACAATTTTCATGCTCTAATTCTATGATTATGTGTTTTAATCTGTTAAAATCACTCTATATATGTTAAGTAATAGTTATGTATAAATTCTAGCATGTGGGTATGTTTAAATTGGTGAAATTAATGATCACGTAGAGTTTATTTATTTGAATTACGTGTTCTTCATGAACTAAAAATTGAGAATCTGGAGTGTCACTGCATGGCGCTGACTCAAACTCTAAGACTTCGACTTGCATCATCATGCCATTGACCACATGACCTTGACACAAGGCCTGCATGATAGCCTTGACATAAGATAAAAAGTGGTATAGCATGATTTCACTTAGCAAATAATTCGAAATAAGTTTTTAAAAGTGTACAAGTATGGAAATGTGATAGCAACTTAGTCTAATGATTATAAAGACTTGTTAGACCTATAATGAGATGTTAAAATAAATTCTTAACATGTCCATAACACAATTACGTGTGGATTGAATGATCAAATGCATAATTACCTTATTTTTTGTGAAGTCTTAATTTTACAATAAGTGTAATAATTGACTAAGTATAGTCATGAACTCGAGTTAAACAAAGAATAAACTTATGATGTTTATTACGTTGTTATTGATTGGTGTTGTGAACATGAATGATATATGTAGGATTTAATTCAAAGAACGAGTTTGTTTAAGTGTAATCTACACACGAGGCAAGTTTCTAAACCTTATCTTGTTACATTGAGCAAGTTTTCTAACTCTACATTTACGTTGAGCAAGTTTCTTACCCTAAACTTTACGTTGAGCAAGTTTCCTAAATCCTACTTGTTATTGTTATATAAGTTGATTAATTCATCTTTCGATATTGAGCAAGTTCTCATTATTATTGATCAAGCACTATCTTGTATATTAAAGTTTATTAATCTTGAAGCATGATGTTGTTATACTGATAATTATTCTATTGTATACCTTTTTAGATGTTATTCAAGTTAAATATTCATTCACTTTTAAACCTTGTTAGACTATCGAACCCTTATTGATTCGACTAGTCCATAGTTGATGATCGTTCTAAATTTGAGAACCCTTGATGAATTATCCAAACCAAACTTCCTTTGAGTGCGGACTCGAATATCAAAAGCGAGATGAACAACCACATATAGGGGATTATTTACACTTTAGCGTTAAGATATTGTGCATGTGTATGGTACTAAGGGCTGATCCCCTAAATGCGAGAAGAAAGTCCATAGTCTTATATTTATTAAAGGTTTCAAGTAAAAACACTTGACAACCTAGGACATAGTTCAAGGTCTTATGACCCTCGAATTTCTTTTGATTCTTGTTATTCATTCTTGATTCAAAAGTTGAGCTTTATATCGAAGTTATTATTTCTCTCGCATGTTATTATTCATTGTTATATTGTTATACTTGTGGGCAATCGTGCTCACTCTTGCGTAATAATAACATTGCGATTAAAAACGAAAAAAGCGAGGCGAACCTTCCACTAGTAAGGGCAAAGGGAAGCTTAGCAAGTAATGAAGACTATTTATTTATGTGATTATGTAA
Source organism: Panax ginseng (assembly GCA_020205605.1). NCBI lineage: Eukaryota > Viridiplantae > Streptophyta > Magnoliopsida > Apiales > Araliaceae > Panax > Panax ginseng. The sequence continues at coordinate 144,839,037 of CM035139.1, forward strand.
TGATAGTTAGACTTGATGTTACTTAAGACTTATTTGTTTATGTTTTCCTTGCGGATGATTTAAGGTTAGAGTAACTTTGGGATTTATTTATTATTGAGTTGATGTAACCCCATAAGGGGAGAGATTTTATTATTTATTTCTATATATTGCATGGTTTGCATTTTATTTATGGGTAGATAGATAGATGATGTTTGTCTGATGAACACCAAATCTGTGGAAATGGAAGTACAGGATTTGGGGGTGTCATGGAGTTAGTATCAAAAGTATGGGTTATGAACCTTAGGTGGGGGAACAACCTTAGGTAATAACCTTGTAGGAGATCGAGAACATAGTAGTGGTAAACTCTTATCGAGTTCTAAGAAATGAATTTCTAAATTCATTGAAGATAATAAAAGACTTTATGTGCGTATGTGTTAATCTATGTGTTCGCTTATACGGATTAGTAACTAAAACTTAAAATTTTGTTGTTAGGATGTCGGATGTTGGAGGAGCTAGTCAAGAATTTGGGGAGGAGGAACCCCATTACCTATAGAGGAGGAGCCAGAGACATTCATGTCGTCGAGGAACAACTTGTCTGAGAGAGAGCCATCTCCATTGATCAACTTTATTCTTTGAGTCGGGAGCATGGCGGAGGCAGATCCGGAGGAGGATCTGAGGAAGAGGAAGAAGAAGAGGAAGAAGAGGAGTTCCCAGAACTCCATTGATCTGAGATGTATGATGCACTCTATGATCGTAACGTAGAGTTGCGAGGATCTTATTCGGGATCTGGCCGAGAAGGTTTAGTCGGTGATTACTATTGAGCGAGAGGATAGAGATTGTGACTCTTCACACGTTTAGGAAAGCGTGGAGTGGGATCTGGTTCACGAGAAGGGTCGGGAATAGAGGATAAGTCCTGAGAAATAGAAAAGTTGAAGAAGGATCTGAAGGAGAGCTCGGAGAGGCTTGCCATAGCGAGAGGAGGGTTGGAGATGCGAGAGTCACGTGTGCGTCTTGATCGTCGTGAAAGATGATCACGTGTCTGAAGAAGGCTAAACTTGAGGAGGCGTACTCTACACTACAAAATGCAATGGATGCGGTCCAAGATCGAGTTAGGAAGTATCCAATCTAGTTTGAGGATCTACCATCATATATGCTAGATCGCGAGCGATGTCTCGCATCATGGAAGAGGAGCGTAGCAAAGGCTATCCAGTATATTATGAGATAATGATAGTATTAGTTTAAATATGTGAAAACTATTTGATAGTTAATGATGTAAATTAGATATGATTATAAATAAAGGAATATTGTGATGTTTTAAATCACAGTAGATTCTTTATCTAAGGATAGTTGATGTAAATAGTAGTGATGCTATCTTATGATGTAAAGACTTTTGAATTAAATGAAATGTCAAAGTTTATTTGAAGTAATGTGTTAAGTGAGTTATGATTAAATGTTTAGTTAAGTCTTAAATGTTTTAGAGATTGAGTAAAGATCTAATAAGCGTATATTCTTAATGAAATATGCACTTTAGAAGAAAAAAAAATCGTCGTTAGAAGCCCGAAGAATCAACAAACAATAACAACGATGCAATGCTAACTCCGTTCGACAATTGGTGAACCTTTTAAATTTGGAGCACTTAATAATCAACCCCAAGCTCCACCAAATACCTCGTTTAAGGACTTCAAAGCGGTGGGGGACCGCCAGAGTTTAAGGTTCCATAAACCCAATCGAGAAGCTCGGACACAGGTAATGGAGATGGAGAAGGTGTTCGATGTTGCTAAAGTAAGGGAAGACCAGAAAAACTAGCGTATGCAACGTTTATCTTTGAAGTCCGAAAGCCAACTATTGGTGGCGAGCAAACAAAAGTGAGAGGAGGTGAAGGTGTAATATCACAGGAAAGATTCAAAGAGATGTTCTTGAGATGTATTTCCCAACTAGTTCACAAAATCGGATGGAAGTCCGGTTTTTAGAGTTGAAAACGAGGGAAGTATGTCGATGGTGATTATGCGGCAAGGTTTAATGAGTTGGCTAGGTTAGCCACATACCAAGTACACTGGAGATGAGAGGAAGGCAAGACGATTTGAAGGGGGAATTGAAGCCACTGGTTGTATAGCAAAGTGTCGATGTTCCAATTAAACACTTTTCTTTGGAGTGTTAGAAGAAGGCCATACTTCTTTGAGGGTGGAAGTGATGCGATAACAAAAGTATAATCGGGAAGAAGAAGAAGAAGAAGAAGAAGAGTGAGAAGGAAGGTAATAACAAGATTGGTGGGGAGTAGCAGGGGTAATCACAATCGAAAGAGAAGTGGTGCGAAAATTAAATCGGTTGGAAGTCAGCGGGGAGGCGAAGAAGAAGATTGAATCGTGCCCAACTGCTGAAAAAAACTTTTTGGGAGTTTATCTTAAGGGGAAGCGAGTGTGCTACAATTGTGGTCGGGAAGGCCACATAGCACCAAACCTGTCCAAACCTAAAGAAGGTGCATCTTTCATGTGGATCAAAGGACCATCTTGCAAGAGATTGTCTAAGAAGGGATCGGGAGGGGGCGAGTTCGGGAGAAAATAGAGAAAAATCTTGGTGGAAGCACTCTAACCATTGCGGGACCAACGCAACCATAGACCAACAATGACGAAGCGTTCAACGTGATGCGGTCACGAGGATGCAGTGCAGATCTCGCGATGTGGTGTCGGTATCATTCCGATCAATAAAGTTAATGCTTATGTGTTATTTGATTAAGGTGCTACTTGCTCATTTATATCAGATGACTTATTTAAGAACTTAGAATTGTTTAAGGGCGAGTTAGAATACCCCATGAACATAGAAATTGCGAATAGAAAATTATCCACATTAAGTATGTGCACAAGAACTGTAGAGTAGATATTAAGGGTAATATCATGAACGTAGATCTTATCCTATTAGACTTGGAGAATTTGATGTTATTTTGGGTATGGATTGGTTATCCAATTATGGGCGATAATTGGTTGCCGGAAGAAGCGTATTAACCTTATGACTCAAATCGAAGGTTGTGTTTTATGGTAGTAAAGTCGCCTAGACAAGCGAGTTATCGATGATGATGCGAGCGGAGGAGATTGTTAAAAGACAAGGTTGTGTAGGATATCTAGCTTACATAGTCGATAGTCGTAAAGAGAATCCAAAATTGATGAGATTCGATGGTGAGAGATTTCATGAGACGTATTTTCGGATGATTTGCAGGGACTTCCTCCGGATAGAAGCGATTGAATTAGTTATCGATTTGGCTCGAGAATGACCCCAATATCGAAGGCACCATCTTAGAATGGCACGGTAGAGATGAAAAAGAACCGATGGTCCAACTACAAAATTCTTGGACAAAAGTATATTCAACCAAGCGTATCACTTTGGGGAGCTCGGTTTTATTTGTGAAAAAAGAAGGATGGAACAATGCGACTCTGCATAGACTACGAGAAGCCCGAATAAGGTCACGATTAAGAATAGGTATCCATTCTGGCGAATCGACGATTTATTCGATCGATTAAAGGGAGCAAAATATTTTTTTTCAAGATAGATTTGAGAAGTGGTTATCATCAAGCTGAAGGTGAGACGGAGGATGTCTGAAGAGAGGCGTTTAGAACACGATCGGTCACTACTGAATTTACGGTAATGTCATTTGGTCTAACGAATGCTCTGCGGACATTTATGGGCTTAATGAATGGAGTGTTCAAGCCGTTTTGGACAAATTCATAGTAGTAGTATTTATAGATGACATTTTGGTATATTCAAAAAAACCAAGGAAGAACACGAAGAGCATTTGAGGTTGACATTAGAGACATTGAGAGAGAGAAGTTGTATGCTAAGTTTTCAAAATGTGAATTACGGATTGAAAGAGTACAATTTCTTGGACATGTGATTGATAGAGATAGAATTTTTGGTGGATCCTCCAAAGTCGAAGTGTGATTAATTGGGATCAGTAGAAGGCAGCGTCGAAGTAAGTTTTCTTGGATTAGCGGGTTATTACGAAGATTCATTCGGATTTTTCCAAGATCGCAACTCATTGTGAATTTGACTACGAAATCGGTGAAATTCGTTTGGACGGAGAAGTGTGAGGAAAGTTTTCGAGAATTAAAGAGGAGGTTGAGTACAACACCTATGTTATCTCTTCCGGATGACACACGAAATTTTATGGTATATAGTGATGCATCACATAAAGGACTTGGTTGTGTGCTTATGCAAATGGTAGAGTCATTGCGTATGTCAGCGTCATGACAATGAAAAGATTATGAGAAGGGTATCAGACCCATGACTTGGAGTTAGGCTGCGATGGTTTTTGCTTTGAAAATCTGGAGGCACTATCTCTATGGGGAGAAGTGTGAAATATATCTGAGATCAAAAGTCTCAAATATATTTTTACACAAAAGACTTGAACATGCGTCGAAGAAGGTGGTTGGAGTTAATTAAGGACTACGATTGTGAGATTTTATACCATCCGGAAAAGGCAAATGTGGTGGTAGGCCCCTAAGTAGAAAAGGTCGGGAGAAATTGATGATGTTGACCAGCTCGGGAGGAGCTAATTTTAGCGATGGAAAAGCTAAAATTGGAAGTGAAGTATCCTATGGAAATTGGCGAGAAGCTTTTTTAAATCAAGTTGGTACAACCTTCTTGGATAAAGTTAAGGAGGCTCAACTTGAGACGAAGAATGTGAGAAAGTGAAGAAGAAGATATCTGAAGGGGTGAACCTAGATTCAAAATAGGCGGTGAGGGACTACTAAGATTTGAGAGCGAAATTTGGATACTGCTTGATGCGAGAGATTAAGGAAGAAATTTTGAGCGAGGCTCACAACTCAAGATATTCGATTCACCTGGTAGCACCAAGATGTACCAAGATCTTGACAACACTTTTGGTGGCCAAATTTAAAACGAGAGGTTGCGAGTGTGTTGCCAAATGCCTACATGTCGAAAAGTGAAAGCGAACATCAAAGGCCGAGTGGGTTGCTACAACCTTTAGAGATTCGAATGGAAATGGGAACATATTACGATGGATTTACGTGGTTGGCCTCTGAAACGACTTAGAAAAAACTACTGACCTTGATATGGGTTATTGTTGACGATTAATGAAATCCGCACACTTCCTTAGATCAAAATCGATTCAACCTAGATCGGTTGGCAAGGTTATATGTGAAAGAGATTGTTTGAAGCCGCGAAGTTCCGGTGTCAATTGTTTACGATAGAGATCCGCATTTTACGTCGAACTTACGGAAATGTCTATAGGAATGCATGGATACGATTTGCGAATGAGCATAACATATCACCCTCGAATGGATGGATGCCAGTGAAAGAACAATTCAGACATTGGAAGATATGTTAAGAGCTTGTATAATGGATTTTAAAGGAAATTGGGATGACCATTTACCGCTTGTAGAGTTCGATTACAACAACAGTTATCACGCTAGTATTGGAATGCCACCCTATGAAGCGTTATCGGGCGGAAAGTGCGAACTCCACTATATTGGGATGAAGTTGGCGAAAGACAACTACTAGGCCCTAATTGGTACAACAAACATGCGAGAGATAGTCAAGGTGATTGAGCAAGATTGATAGCAACTCAAGATAAATGAAATAAATATCGTGGATCCACACCGCAAAGAATGTTGAATTTGGTAGGGTAGCTATGTGTTCTTAAAGGTCTCTCCTTGGAAGGAAAGATCGGGTTAGGAAAGAAAGGAAAATTGAGCCCAAGATTCATTGGACCCTTTGAAGTTACGAGAAGGGTAGGAGAAGTTGCTTATGAGGTAGCCTTACCTCCATCTCTAGAGAATGTCCTGCGTTTTTCCATGTCTCGATCCCTCCCTACCCTAAAGCTGATTACAAGCATGTGATTGAATATGAACCCCTACATTTTGATAAAGACTTGTCTTACGAAGAAATTCTGTTCAAATTGTCGTATGAAAAGAACAAGTTACGAGAAATAAAGTAATACCTTTTGTTAAAGTAATTTGGAGGAACCACAATGATTGAAGAAGCTTCGTGGAACTTCGAAGAGAATATGATGAAAAATTTTCCTCATTTGTTTACTTAGATTGTTATAAGCGATTACGGGGACGAGAATCTTTGTAAGGGGGGGAGAATGTAGCAGGATGAATTATTAAGTTGTGATTAAAGGACGAGAATCCTTTTAAGAGGGAAAGATGTGACAACCAGAGATTTTGTAATTTAATTTAAATATTTATTGGATTAAATAAATATTTTTGATGAATTAATTATTAGATTAATTAATTAATTGATGAAGTTGTGATAGATTAATTTAATTATATGTGTTATATTTATTAAATTGAAGTGGAGAATTTTTATTATTCGATGTATGTATTTATGTGAGCTTATTGAATTAAAAGAAATATTTAATAAGCCTTTGTTATTTTAATTAATTTAATTATTAATTAGAGATTTAATAATTGATATTATTATTAAATGAGAAAATTTAATTATGTGACTATGTGCATTATTGAGAAATCATTATATTTTATTTAAAGTAAATTAAATAAGATATTGATTTATTTTATAAAGGAGTGTGACATTATTTAAACTATATGATAAAGTTTTATTAAATTAAATAATTTTTAAAACCTATTCTAACTAGCCAAACATGGCCTTGGTGGGAGTTGAGGAAGTTACCCATGATGGGGGTAATGACCTCTCTTTAACGTCGATTTTCTCCTTTATTATCAGATGTCTTCTCTTTTCTTATTATTTTTCTAAGTCTGGCAAAAACAGAGAGGAGAAAGAGAGAGAGAAAGAGAGTTTGAAAGTTCAGAGATTGTTAAGAGATTGTGAGAGTTAAGAAGAAATTGGGAAAGGTTTCAATCCTACTAATCTACGCTTGGGTAATTCTCTTGACCCCAAATTCTTATTTTACGTCTTTTAAGTTTCATGAATATGGCTTAAAGTCTTACAGAATCTCTGCAAATTGGAAAGTTGTTATAAGAATATATGTAATAATTGAGTAGTGGCATGTTTTATATATATATTTCATAATTCCATATCATCGGTTTATGAAATTTTAAAGTATCACGATTCTGATCATGATATAACTACCATATGGCCTTATCGTGATTTTTATATGTCAAATATAATTTATTTTAAAATTCATATATTGATATGATTATGCATGTTAAAATGAACAAAATAAACTTGAATGGTTGGATTTGGCTTTATAACGAATCAAGTAGCATTAAAATCCATGTTTTTTGTTCAAGAACTTCAAGAACATCAAAACGATTACAATTTTCATGCTCTAATTCTATGATTATGTGTTTTAATGTGTTAAAATCACTCTATATATTTAAGTAATAGTTATGTATATAAATTCTAGCATGTGGGTATGTTTAAATTGGTGAAATTAATGATCACGTAGAGTTTATTTATTTGAATTACGTGTTTCTTCATGAATTGGAAATTGAGAATCTGGAGTGTGTGTGCGCAAACTCAAGACTTCAACTCGAGACTCGCATGTGCATCGTCTTCTTGACACTTGACACACTGTATACCACCATGTACACCATGATACCAAGAAGACATAAAGATAAAAGTGGCGCCACAAGCGCCACTTAGTAAAAATAATTAGAAATGAGTTTTTAAAAGTGTACAAGTATGGAAATGTGATAGCAACTTAGTCTAATGATTATAAAGACTTGTTAGACCTATAATGAGATGTTAAAATAAATTCTTAACATGTCCATAACACAATTACGTGTGGATTGAATGATCGAATGCATAATTAGTTTATTTTTTCGTGAAGTCTTAATTTTACACTAAGTGTAATAATTGACTAAGTATAGTCATGAATTCGAGTTAAACAAAAGAATAAAGTTATGATGTTATTATTTGTTATTGATTGGTATTTGTGAACGTAATTGGTATGTAGGATTTAATTCAAAGAACGAGTTTGTTTAAGTGTAATCTACACACGAGGCAAGTTTCTAAACCTTATCTTGTTACATTGAGCAAGTTTTCCAACTCTATATTTACGTTGAGCAAGTTTCTTACCCTAAACTTTCGTTGAGCAAGTTTCGTAATTCTACTTGTTATTGTTATATAAGTTGATTAATTCATCTTTCAATATTGAGCAAGTTCTCATTATTATTGATCAAGCATGTCTTATATATTAAAGCTTATTAATCTTCAAGCATGATGTTGTTATACAATAATTATTCTATTGTATACCTTTTTAGATGTTATTCAAGTTAAATATTCATTCAACTTTAAAAACCTTGTTAGACTAGCGAACCCTTATTGATTCGACTAGTCCATAGTTGATGAGCGTTCTAAATTTGAGAACCCTTTGATGAATTATCCAAACCAAACTTCCTTTAGTGCGGACTCGAATGTCAAAAGCGAGATGAACAACCACATATAGGGGATTATTTACACTTTTAGCGTTAAGATATTGTGCACAGTATGGTACTAAGGGCTGATCCCCCTAAGTACGAGAAGAAGAGTCCATAGTCTTATGAATGTTAAAGGTTTCAAGTAAAAACACTTGACAACCTAGGACATAGTTCAAGGTCTTATGACCCTCAGAATTTCTTTTGATTCTTGTTATTCATTCTTGATTCAAAAGTTGAGCTTTATATCAGAAGTTATTATTTCTCTCGCATGTTATTATTCATTGTTATATTGTTATACTTGTGGGCAATCGTGCTCACTCTTGCATAATAATAACATTGCGATTAAAACGAAAAGAAGCGAGCGAACCTTCCACTAGTAAGGGCAAGGGCAAGCTTAGAAAGTAATGAAGACTATTTATTTATGTGATTATGTAATGATAGTTAGACTTGATGTTACTTAAGACTTATTTGTTTATGTTTTCCGCACAGATGATTTAAGGTTAGAGTAACCTAGGATTTATTTATTATTCAGTTGATGTAACCCCATAAGGGGAGAGATTTTATTATTATTTCTATATATTGTATGGTTTGCATTTTATTTATGGGTAGATAGATAGATGATGAACATTCTTGTGGAAATAGAAGTACCGGATTGAACACCAAATCCTTGAACTCTGGAAATCTTATCAGGGCATTTTGGACAGGAGCCTCTTTCGCCTAATGTTGCATGAATTGGAAAAAGCCTCTGAACATCCCATCGTTCACCATTTCATCGGTGTTATTATTTACATGAGGATTATTGTCTTCCTGTTGCACAATATCCTGGGCATTAATCTGTGGTGACTCAACGGTCTCATGTGCTTTATTATTTATCTCAACATTTTCGGATGCCATTTTCAAATACTACCACATAAAAAAGGGTTAATTAACATATCACATATTATCCCTATACTCTAACCGACTAATTAAATACCAAATAAACTTAGGTAGCTCATACTAGCGAAGGAATTCCCCGTCTCTCCCCTCCTAGTTATTGTCTCACATCTCAAATGCATGGATCATATCCTAAGCTTTGATACCAACCGTGGCGCCCCCAAAATAGGTATACATCACCCATCTTGAGTCGCCAAATACATGGTACAAAATTCAAATACAACTTAATTATACGAAGAAATGTGTGTGAAATACGACAAAACATAATCTAAGAGTTTTAATAAGAATATTGTCATTTAGACAATATCCACACTCAATGGAGTCCTCATTACATTTATTGTCACACTATTTAATGTAATAATAGTGAGGACTACTAATGTTATCATCCGACCAGTTACTCTGCTTCCGACTAGTCCCAGCTACGTTCTCATTTCCTGAAGAGAACATTGAAAGAAAGGGTGAGCTCAACTAGCCCAGTAAGAAATATTATGACTAAGATAATACAGAATAAATTATCATTAGTCTTCAACAATGTTAAACTAATAAAATACAATAGACATCAAGTTTAACTGCAGCGGAATAAGCAATCTATTAGAAGAGTCAAGTAGAGCATGATATCTACTATCTTCTATGATTTAAAATGTTTTCATCAATTTTTATCATTTGAGACTCGACAATAAATAAACCACATCATCGAGTCATCCCTGCACTACGGGCCAAGGATATTCATTAAATCATCAATGGTCACGACTATACAGAATAATCCTTGGTTATAATCATACCAAAAACTGTCCATTAATGCACTACAGGCTACTGATAACTTTTACCACATCATTTATAACATTACAGGTCATGATTATATTGAATAATCCCTGGTCATAATCATACCAAGTCCATCTATGCACGTAAACCAAAGATGACTTTCATCACAATATAAGCACGAGGATGATGACAATGACATAATAATTCAATAAAACAAGTTCAAGAATAAATTTTAAATATTTATAAGTTAATTTATCTTGAAATCAATTACGTCCAAATTGTCAACATGATCTTTGCTTAGTGGAGTAAAATTCAAGAATGGTCAAGAATATTTCCATGAAAAGATCTGGGATGAAGCGCAAATATCCGGGATATTCTACTAATTTCATGGAGTATAGAAGCCAAAACTTTAACCAAATGAGTATCATAGAATATATGAAACTGCAAATGGATTTTCACATATGGTAATCCACGTGATGCGGATCATTTCCACAATTTAATAAGGAATGAATACGAAGGATCATTCACCATGTATGTGATAATCCACATAGACAGGTTATTCCAACAGAATAATAAAGAATGGAACCAGGTCATGCGTAATCCGCACAGACATGATATTCCAACAGAATAATAAAGAATGGAATAACAAAGAATTCACAAAATGGCCAAACAAGCAAACAACAACAAGATTCATGGCCTTAAAAATTCTTGTCAGACCTTCTGGGGATTTCTGGGCTGCCCAGAAGGAAGTTTTCCTTGATCGGTCAATGAGGTTTGACTGCATATATCTTGTGATCTACGCATGATCTGGCCCTGTTTCCAGTTCCATATCATAGACAACATTTCATACTACAGATCTATAACTTAAAACACCATAAATCATTAACACACACGAATTTAAGAGCCCTAACATTGGCTTGTCAGACAACATTTTAGGGTTCTTGGTCAGTCCTTAAAACTTGATTTTCTAACACCTAGATGTTATGAATCCTTGATGTAACATTTTGGATCACTAAATAACATCTCTTAACAAAACTTTAACCAACCACAAACAACATCTAACAAGAAATCATATGATTTACAAGAGTTAGGGTTTATACATTTCTAAGCTTGATCTTTGATTCTGATTTTAGGATTCTGATCCTTGGCTTGCTAAGACATGATATTGGGCTAACTTCTCACTCTCTCTCACTATAGCTTCGAAATTAGAGAGAGAGAAAAGACTTGGAGAGAACGCTAAGTAAAGTAAGATTTTACTTAAGTTATACACTTTGATTTTTGATTCATGCACCTAAATGTGCAAGGTGGCACTTGATATCTGATCTTGGGAGATTTTAAGATAAATGGGATAAATAAGTGGTGATGACTCACAAGATTTCACAAATCTTTTGCTTATGTTTTAAGAAAAAGGGTATTTCGGTCATTTTGCATTCACTAAAGGAAATTTGGTTTTTTCCTCTACAACTTGAAGGGTATTTTGGACATTTCAAATATATCCCACAACATTTAACACTTAGCCATTTAATCTTAACTTTTGAGCTCCTGAATTAGGGTTTTGAATATCCAAAACTAAAATTAGGGTTTACCAATCAGGGTTTGCTATTTCTAACTTGATTTCTCTGATAAATTTTATACGTAATCTACATCCACATACTTATGATAATATTTAATATCACAAACTCTTAGTGTTACCCTTAATTAGGGTTAGGGTTCATTTATAAGGGTTTAGGGTTTCTAAATTGAAAATTAAGGTTTCCTAATATTCAAGTAGGGTTTCTAATCCCTTATTAGAGTTTACTAAGTTTATACCCTATCTGATCAATCATTGATCATAAATTCTATATCGTACAAACACATATTTATGAATACAATTGTTGTACCTGTATTTTCTACTAAATCCCTATCCGGACTTAGGATTAGGGTTTCTATACTCTGTTAAGCACAACTCAACTCAACTCATATTTCTTAGTCAATACACAAATTATATCCCAGATACTTATCACAATATTGATAATCAATATAAATATTAAATAAATAAAAAATTATTCGTAAAATTTCGGATCCTCACAAACGCAGTAGTTTAAATAACAATAGACTAACATAATTTATATATAATATAAATAAAAGGAACTCTTCCCCCAAAACTTATAATTTGGCCAGTGTCCTCACTGGCCTCTTTTCATCATCTTCAAACATCAGGAGCATCACCGCCTTCATCACCATCAAGATTAAGACCATCATCATCTCCGACCACCTCCAGATCATCATCATCATCTCCATCATCCTCTACATTCACTGGTTCATCTGCGTGGGCCTCCTCAGCAGGCGGCGAAAATTTTGGCGGATAAGGAGCATACATTGGGGGCGCGGGAAATGGGAAAGGCATGAAATCAGCGTCCTCGCCCCCCCTGAGCAGCATGAATATTGTTGATTGTGTTTGCGAACTCTGCATGGTAATGGTGGAATTAGCTCTTCCACTTGGCGAAAGTGTCTACCTTGCAGTGTAAAAAATTCAGGCTGTTCAGGATTTTTGCGAGGGCCCCAAGAGGAACCGTCTCAGATGATGGAGGCTCAGACACTTGAGTGGAGGTACCCGCTTCATTGTATGGCGGCGGTGGAGGTGTTGGCAAATAGCCCTCCCCCGAGGATGCGACGGCGCCCCTTCCTAGACTGCATAGCGACTTATTAAATGATGATCAATGACAGACATCAGCGGCATGATGACATCTTCCATCTCCCACTGAACATCCGCCCTTTTACATAGACGGGTAATAAGAGATGGATGTGGGAGGCCAAACATAACATTGCTCTTTATAGCCTTCTTGATGGACTCATTAATCAATACCCCTACATCGACCTTTAAGCCCGTAACTATGGCATAGAGCATAATTGCCCTTTTCCCGAGTTACATCACTTAAATGTTGTGTAGGCATGATATTGGAATAGATAAATAAGTACCAAGCCTTACCATACCTACTTAAGGCCTGCTGCGGGAATGATGTCCTTTCACCATGATATTCATTAGTTTTCTAAGTCGTCCCGGGCTTACAGAGTTTACTAATAATTTCATTAGTGTTGTAACTCTGAAGCCCAACTTCTCGATAATCCTGACCCTCATAATTGGGAGTTCCGTAGACTGCATTGATCACACGACTATCGAATTTGATTAGTTTGCCCCTCACTGGAACAACCGGAGGGCCATCGGCAATGGCATTGGTATAGAACTCTTTCACCACCGCCACCACGGTGGATTCTGGCGGCTTGGTAAAATGCACCCATTTCATGGTGATAATCATAGCATTCATATCGCCATCCAATTTATCATCAGGCCTAAGCCCTCACTCAGGTACAAGACTACACACAAAAAATTTTGAGTATAACACTTATAAGCCTCTTCAGATGGAAATTTGACGGCATCCCATGCCGTAACAGGGGTTCGGGAAGAGGATGGAGGAGGGGGACCAATACTGGTTCGAGGACGATTAGAAGCCATAATTGATTTGAAAAAATAATCTAAAGGCACGCTCTGTAAGTAATTTTTCTGTTCAAGCCAATAGTATAACAAAACACCGTACCTTTCTTGGCTTTTAAAGAGGGAATGCGTGAACGGAGTCAATGGTCAACAGTGCAACTGAAAGGACGGTTGGGAGCCCAAACATTAAGAAACGGCCGACGGTTGGTTGCCTAACGACTCTGGGGGAGAGGAGACGACGTCGGTTGGAGAGGAAAATGGACAAGGTTGCAACTGATACGAAAGGAGATAGAAGAATTAACTCTACAATTCAAGTGAAACGCCTCATTTAAACAACAAAAACACGCTGATGGCGCTGCGGCATGGGGTCAAACCCACTCTGGTGCTGCGGCGTGAATCTCAGTATGGTACTCGGCGCTGCAGTGCGAGTTTGCAGAATGCTTTGAATTGGCTGTGGCGCTGGGGTGCCGGGGCGTGAAGATTCCAGAATGCTCCAAATCGATATGGTCTTTGCGGTATAAGAAGGGTTATATAGTTACTGGCGCCGAACACGACTTTAAAGATGTCTTCTCTTTGCTTTCGGTATGGCCTTGAAAACTTGAGGTCAGAAGCGTGAATATGGTGCTACGGTGTGAATGCCAATATAAATCTTAGCGTCGTGGTGTGCAACATAGAATTCTAATACTGAGTTGAGTAATCCTGCACATGCCAAAATTTCATATCAGCAATCAGCACAACAAAAACACAACAAACACAGTATTCACAAGTTCTAACTACCGAAAGCCCTTAAACACAAATACTAACATACATGCACTATACAGACTACATGCTATACTAAGAACTACAGACAGTAACTAAAGACTACCAAAAGAAGACTGAAGTTACTAAAAATAAAAGCAATTTGTTTGATACTAAGATGGGGATGCCTCCCATCAAGCGCTTGATTTAGAGTCGTCAGCTTGACTATTATCCTGTCTTACACCGGGTCTCCCAATGTAATTGAGGTGTTCTGTCGGTCTACCTCGCCGCCCTAGTAATGCTTCAAGCACTGACCATTAACCTTGAAGGTTTTGTCAGAATTGGGGTCCTCAACCTCTATTGCCCCATACGGATACACCTTGGCCATCGTGAATGGCCTCGACCATCTGGACTTTAATTTTCCTGGGAATAACTTCAGACGGGAGTTGAAGAGAAGAACCTTTTGACCAGGCTCAAAATTTCTTTCGAGTATTTTTTTATCGTGCCACCTCTTTGTTTTCTCCTTATACAACTTAGCGTTTTCGTACGCTTGCAGACGAAACTCGTCTAATTCATTGAGTTGCAAGAGTCATTTCTCACTGGCTGCTTCTAAATCAAAGTTAAGCTTCTGAATAGCCCAATAAGCATTGTGCTCCAACTCTACTGGAAGATGACATGCCTTACCATAGACAAACCTATACGGAGACATTTCGATATGCATTTTGTAAGCTGTGCGGTAGGCTACAAGCCATCGTCGAGCTTCTTTGACCAGTCCTTGCGATTGGGGTTAACAATCTTCTCCAAGATTCGTTTTACTTCTTGATTAGAAATCTCGGCTTGGCCACTAGTCTGTGGATGATATGCAGTGACTATCTTATGGATCACCCCATACTTAGCTAGAAGGGCTTCTAAGTATTTGTTACAAAAATGCGACCCTTCATCGCTGATAATAGCCCGAGGCGTGCCAAAACGAGTTAAAATGTTTTTCATAAGGAACTGAAGCACTACCTTCGCATCATTA
This sequence comes from Panax ginseng, assembly GCA_020205605.1. Lineage (NCBI taxonomy): Eukaryota > Viridiplantae > Streptophyta > Magnoliopsida > Apiales > Araliaceae > Panax > Panax ginseng. The sequence continues at coordinate 144,854,296 of CM035139.1, forward strand.
GTCGGCAAGGCAACTTCTTCAACCCACTCGGAGACATAATCCGCCGCCACAAGAATATAGAGATTATTATAGGAGGACGGGAATGGACCCACGAAGTCAATACCCCAGACATCAAAAAGTTCCACTTTGAGGATATTCTGCAAGGGAAATTTTTGCCTTCTCGAAATAGTCCCCACCCTTTGGCATCTATTACAGTCCAACACATATGTGTGTGCATCTTTGAATAGGGTGGGCAAGTAAAATCCAGACTGAAGCACCTTAGCTGCAATTCTTTGACCCCCAAAGTGACCTCCATAATTTGAAGAATGGCAGTGATGTATCACACCTTCAATTTCCTCATCCGGTAAGCATCTTCACAGAATTTGATCAGAACACTTCTTGAACAGGAATGGCTCATCCCACAAATATTGTTTGGCATCTTTTAGGAATTTCTTCCTCTGTTGATAGATTAGGTTTGGAGGAAGTACTTGGCAAGCGACAAAATTGGCAAAGTCCGCATACCACAGGGCTTTTCTATGGACGACAAAAAGTTATTCATCCGAGAAGAAATTATTGATGACTTTTTCAGCATCTCCCAAATGCGGGGTGTTTTCAAACCTTGATAAGTGATCAGCTACCTGATTTTCTATCCCCTTCTTGTCTCAGATCTCTAAATCAAACTCTTCGAGAAGCAAGACACATCTTATCAATCGCTGCTTTGCATCTTTCTTTTTAATCAAGTATTTGATTGCCGAGTGATCAGTGTAGACGATCACCTTATGAGGTAAGAACGGAACTTATCAAACACATAGACAATTGTCAGCAGCTCCTTCTCAGTGGTAGTATAATTCAGCCGAGCATCAGTTAAAGTTTTGTTGGCATAGTATATTGTGTGGAATACTTTCTCCCTTCTCTGGCCTAGAACCGCCCCTATAGCAAAATTGCTTGCGTCACACATTAGCTTAAAAGGAAAGGTCCAGTCAGGGGCTATAACAATAGGAGCCGAGACAAGTCTTTCCTTTAATAACTCAAAAGCACTCAGGTAGGCTTCATCAAATTGGAAAGGCATGACCTTTTCCAATAGTGTAAAAAATAGTTTAGCTATCCGTGAGAAGTCCTGGATAAACCTCCTTTAAAATCTGGTTTGCCCAAGGAAACTCCTTATCCCTTTTACTAACGTCGGGGGTGGAAGGTTATTAATAACATCAATTTTTGCCTTATCAACCTCAATGCTGCCAGCAGAGACCCGATGGCCTAGAATAATGCCCTCCTCAACCATGAAGTGGCACTTTTCCCAATTCAAGACTAGGTTAGTCTCAACACATCTATGAAGAACGGCAGTTAAATTTTTTAGGCAATTATCAAAAGAGCTCCCGAATACTGAGAAGTCATCCATGAAGACCTCCAGGGTCTTTTCAACCATGTCAGAGAAAATATACATCATGCATCGCTGAAATGTAGCATGAGCGTTACATAACCCGAAAGACATTTTGCGAAATGCAAACGTCCCATATGGGCACGTGAAAGTAGTTTTCTCCTGATCCTCGGGAGCAATTGAGTTCTGATTATACCCAGAGTAACCATCAAACAGACAATAAAATTCATGCCCAGCAAGTCTATCGGGCATTTGATCAATAAATGGAAGAGGAAAGTGGTCCTTATAGGTGGATTTGTTCAATTTCCTATAATCCATACACCTCCTCCATCCAGTCACCGTTCTGGTTGGAATCAGCTCGTTGTTTTCGTTGGGCAATACAGTCATTCCACCCTTCTTCGGTACGCACTGGATAGGACTGACCCAATGACTATCAGAAATGGGGTAAATGATTCCAGCATCTAGCAGTTTTATAATCTCCTTCCGAACCACCTCTTTCATGATGGGGTTTAACCGTCGTTGATGTTCAATGGACGGCTTAGACCCTTCTTCTAATAAGATTTTGTGCATGCATAGTGTTGGACTAATCCCTTTTATATCAGAAATGGACCACCCCAAGGCCGTTTTGTATTTCTTAAGCACTAGCAACAATTTGCCTTCTTAGCTCTCGGTTAAAGAAGCAAAAATTATCACAGGTAAAGTGGATGAGTCCCCTAAGTAAGCATACCTCAGGTGTTTTGGCAATGGCTTTAATTCTAGAACGGGAGGTTCTATGATCGACGGCTGAGCCTTGGAAGTTGACGCCTCATCATCATTTAGAGACTTAAACTATCGTTGGAATTATTTGGATCTTTGGGGTTCATCTAGCCACTTAGGACATTCCACATGTGTGGGCTCTTCCGTAGTACTTGCCCCTGTCAATGTGGCTTCCAAAGGGTCTTTAATGCATGTTTCTGAGAAAACTTCCCTCACTGAATTATCAATATTATTAATCTGGAAGTAGTCCTCAGGAGTATTAGGATATTTCATCGATCTGAAGACATTGAACGTTCTTGATCCTATAACCTCATTGTTAACTCTCCTTTCTGTACATCAATTAGGGTCCTCCCAGTCGCCAAGAATGACCTGCCTAATATTATAGGGACTTCCCTATCTTCTTCAAAATCTAGGACAATAAAGTCAGCTGGGAATATGAACTTGTCAACCTTAACAAGCACATCTTTTACTATCCCCTTCGGGTATGTAAGAGATCTATCAGCCAATTGTAAAGTGACGCTTGTAGGTTTGGCTTCATTTAGGCCCAAATTCTTATATATAGTCAGAGGCATCAAGTTGATGTTAGCCCGTAGATCACACAAAGCCTTGCCAATGAATTGGTCCCCAATAGTGCAAGGAATTGTGAAGCTTCCTGGATCTTTTAGCTTCGGTGGAAGCTTGTTTTGTAAGATGGCACTGCACTCCTCTGTCAGCGCCACTATTTCATAATCCCCCATTTTTCGCTTCTTAGATAAAATATCCTTCATAAACTTGACATAACTTGGCATTCCCTCTAATGCCTCTGCAAATGGGATGTTTATGTGAAGCCTCTTGAACACCTCCAAGAATTTATAAAACTGCTTGTCCAACTTCTGTTTCTGCAAACGCTGGGGGAAAGGCAACCGAGGGAGATGAGGGTTGACTTTATTCATTGGAGGAGATGATGTTGGAGGGTTATCTTGAGTACTTTCCTCACCCCCAGATTTCTCATTATTCTGCTTCACTACAAGTTCCTCTTCAATAACTTCATCTTCCACTGGAGAACTCTCTCCACCTTGATCATTAGTAGTCCACCCACTTCTGAGTGTCACTGCTTTGCATTGTTCTTTGCCTTCTCGTTCTGGGTTGATATCAATGTCACTAGGAAATGTGCCTTGTGGACGACTGTTTAAAGCAGTGGCCAATTATCCCATCTATACTTCAAGATTCCGAATGGAGGCTTCTTGATTGTTACTCCTTATTTCATTATGGGCAATATACCTCGACAAGAGATCTTCCGAGCTAGGCTTCCTCTCCTGTTGAGGTGGTGGATGGTGGAACTAATTTTGAGCGCTCTGCGGCTGTGGGGTGTACTGATTCTAAGATTGAAAACCCGGATGGTTAGAATAATTCGGCCTGGTGGATGAAGGTTGTGCTTGATTGGGGTTGTTGTTCTGGGTTGATATCAATGTCACTAGGAAATGTGCCTTGTGGACGACTGTTTAAAGCAGTGGCCAATTATCCCATCTATACTTCAAGATTCCAAATGGAGGCTTCTTGATTGTTACTCCTTATTTCATTATGGGCAATATACCTCGACAAGAGATCTTCCGAGCTAGGCTTCCTCTCCTGTTGAGGTGGTGGATGGTGGAACTAATTTTGAGAAAATTTGGATTTTGAGAATTAAATTTTATTTGATTATGTGGATTAAATGAATTTAATTAATTATTTATGGGAGTAAGCTAATTGAAGGTCGTTCCTATGACCTAGAAATATCGAATGTCGTAGTGTTTTGGCTACGTGGTAGAATTAAAGTGTTTGAATTTCCAAGATGAAAATAAAAGCTTTTAAGAAATTTTCCGAAAAAATACTATTCACGCATTTACGCTTTAAAATTATTTTTGAACTTCCGAGAAATACATAATGATAGAATATCGAGGTGAGATGGAATATCCAATAATATTTCAGTTATGGCAAACACAGTTTTTCGCCTGCGAACTTAAAACCTAACGATTAGGGAAAATGAGTTCCAAGAAGGAATTTAAATGTGTATAATGAATTAAAGCAATGATTGTATAATACGTAAGTATTATACGAGGTAATGAATACAAGTATAATACGAGGTATTATACGAGTATGTATGAATGATGGAATGTCATATATTAAATAAGTATACGAGTTAGAATACGAGATTAATACGTAAATTATACGTTATAAGGCTTTAAGCCAAATGTAATGGACTTGTAGGATTGAGTAAGAAATTGTAAAGTCCAATGAGATATTGATAAGGCCCAAGTGTAGGAGATTGTAATGTCCAATTGGGATAATAATAAAGCCCAATGCGAATTAATGTTAAAGCCCAAAGAATTGTTAATGCAAGCCCAATGTATAAGTTAGGTTAATTAAACCTTAAGCCCAAAGAAAGAATCCAATGGATTAGGAGGATCCATGGGGCAACCCATGATCATATGGGTGAATTGGTGATCAAGAACTTTGTGTGATGAGCAAGTAGACTTAAGGGTTAAGCAAAGGATAAGTTAAGTAACTTAAAGGATAAGTAAAGTGCTTATGTGTGATGAACAAGCAAAGTGTTTATATGTGATGATTAAGTAAACTTAATGGCTAAGTATTGTTATGGCCAAGTAATTAATTTGATGAGCAAGAAAAGGATTAGCTATGTGCCAAGCAAGTATACTTAAGAGCTAAGTAAGTGTGGTGGCCAAGTTTACTTAATAGCTAGGTAATGAATAGTAAGGAGGTGATTAAGGAGGTGGAGTGGCTTTATGACCATTATACCCTAACTTAGGAAGTCCTATAAATAGGAAGCTTGCTAGCTCATTTGTTAGTTGTTAGATTTTCATCCAATAACTCATAGCTTATTGGTTAGAGAGAATAAGTGAGAATAAGCTATAAAAGCTAGAACAAGTTAGTCTTTGAGAATTCAAGAAGCAAGAAGGAGATTAAAGATTAACCAAGTGATCTTCATAGGTAAGAACTTAAACCATAATTCTCTTTCTCGTCAATTGTTAGAGAAGGGGTAGTGGTTGAACATGTATGCTAAGGAATGATAAGAATGATTAATCAATAGACTTAAGTTTAATAAGTAGTATAAGTCATGAATAAGTAATTCAAACTTAATTAAGTTTTGAACTCATGAGAAGTTTATATATGAACTATTCATATGTTTACTTTAATAAGATTGTATGATAATAAGAAGCAAGAATGGTGGGTAAAAGACTTAAACTATAATAAGTCATGAGAAAGGAAGTCATAAGTAGTTTATACTTTTATAAGTTATAAACTCACAAAGAACAAGTAATAACTTATCATGTTTATAAGTTAATGAAATATGTATGTCAAGATGTTACTATGATGGATTGAATCCATTTGAAACGATGAACAAATCATAAGAAATGAAGTTAAGGCGAAATTTACGAGTTTGGACGATAATCGTGGAATTCATGAAATTCTCGAAATGGAAGTCAAATTTTGATATTGAGCTTAGAAACAGTGGTTTTCAATGGAGACAAGTCTTATTTGGCATTTTAGAGTTGCAGACTCGAGAATGACCGAATTCCGACTTAGAACGAAGAAACGAATGTTGAATGTTCAAGAACGTTTACCATTTTCGTTATAAATGGACTAATAGGTGAATTTTTAGAAAATGAAGTCAAATAGATAAAATTATTACATGAACGCGTAGAGTATGTAATTTGTGAACCGTAGGCTTTTGAACGATCCAATTCAACTTATAAAGAAGAAGAAGTTATCGTCAAGAATATAAAAAAAATCTATCAAATTTTTTACTAAGCCACGAGTCCGTAGCCATGCGCTTAGAAGGCACAAAGGCTCGACAAAGACAAAAAATGCACATAAAAAAAGGAGACTCATTTGCAATTTTTCAAAGTATGCATTATACAGAGTCATGATGAATGATTATGAAGATAAAAGAGATGAATGATTAAAGATAAAAGGAAAGAACAAATGAAGTAACATAACCTTAAAAAACATAAGGTGGCATTATTAAGATATTCTTAAACCTTAAGTATGATCACTTAGGGTTGAAGATAGGTAATTGAATGTGAACGATATGCAGTAAGTGTACTTAACCAATGGCGATCAAGTTTTGATTAATAATGTAAGAAAGTTAGTAAGCCGTGAGGAATGATGATTAACTCGAAATGAGTTGTATTAATAAAGTAAATCCAAGTAAGATATAGAAGAGAAAGAAGTTGGTAAGAATGATGTAATTTATAACGATAAGCTAGAACCAATAAATAACAAATCTAATACAAGATTAGATTGAGAAGAAGGGTAAGATTCATTAGGAACCATGTATGTTCATTCATGACCTAATGTGGTATGTTATGTGGTTATGTGTTGTAGAGACCGTAAAGACTGAAAGGAAACGTTATTATACTGTAGCAGATGCTGAAGGCAAGTTTTTCTTAAACGCTTGTCTAACCTTCGTGTTAGCCAAGTTTTCTATGATTCATGTTATGAGATGCATCAAGTGTTTTACTAAAGGGTCGATGCCAGTTTTACCTCGGCTAGACTAATATTGAAGAGTTGATTGATTTATTTACAAATCTTTTAATATAGAATTGTTAACGCTATCCTACGCCAATTGTTTGGTACGAATTCAAGGTAAGCCTGAGTATGAATAAACAAATGTATTTTTCATCGATTATTCGATGGGCAAGCGAGGTTGCCAAAACTTAAACGTACATATGTTTAATGGATGTAGTGTTGATCAACATAGAGTACTATGGGCTGATCACCCAGAAGTGCTCGTAAGATATATTGGACTTACGGACTTAGTGTCGGGTTGTCCTTTTCAAAGAAGTTATGAAATGCTCATGGTCTTGAGCCAGAATTGATGTTTTTACTGAATATTGTTATTGTAAAACATTTTGAAGGGAAAGAAATGATATTTTGAATTATTGATAGTACTTTATAACTATTATTCAGTTATTGAAGATATACGATTCCTATGTTTCAAGCATGTTGTTTAAAAGAAATTGTTTTACTTGTTGAGCTTGTTATGCTCACTCTTGCTTGAACCATATGAATGCGACTAGGACCAAAACGAGCCGAGGATCCGACAAGGATAAAGGCAAGACGAAGATGAACGATTATTTTACCTTGTAATAAACTAGTAAGTTATGTATATTATAGTATGATGAACAAAGAATGTAATGGTTTTAGAACCTTGGGATGTGATGTAATATTATTAATGTAATAAGAATGTCGTTGATTCATACATTTTGATGTCGTTTCAATAGAATGAATGTATAGTTATGAGTACCATGTAGCACCATCATCGGGTTGGAAGATACCCGGAATTTGGGGGGCATCATGAGGTTGGTATCAAAGCATTAGGTTATAAAACTTAAGGGGGGGAGAACCTTAGGCTAATAACCTCATTAAGGAAGAAATGTCCAAAGGAAGTAAACTCAAGCTTTACTTCAGTCGAATGAGTCAATAAGGTATTGAGGAAACTCAGTACTGAAAGATTTAAAAGATGGAAATTAACCCTAAAATAAATTAAATGTGATTTGTGCTTATACTATGGTGTGTTATGTACTAATCAACAGGTCATGTGTTATTATAGGATGTTGATCGATAGCTTGATGTATAGAGATATACACGCGGTGAGCGAAGAAGTTGTGAACAGAGTAGAGCCTGTACCTATGCCGGTAGCGAAGGTACCCTTAGTGATTCTAGAGGAAGTTGAGATAGGTGGAGTACTTTTCGAGGGAAGACTACTCTGAGGGAGATATGGATATAGCGTCATATCTTAATATGATGGCCAATGAGGAGGAGGAAATGGAGGTAACATCGGTTAATACGGTGGTACCTACACTAGAGTCATTACCTCCAGATGCAATGAGAGCATTGTATCTGGCAGTGCTTGACAGGAATGTGCAACTGAGTATAGTTGTACAGAATCAGAGTGAAGATATTAATTATCTCCATGAAGCTAAGGTGTCTGCTGCAGAATCGATTTTGAGTCGAGCATGATGAGACAGTGCTTATGATGAAAATAAGGCTAGGGACTATAAGGAAGAGGCCTATAAGCTTCGTAAGAAAATGATTAAGAGAGATCGAAAGATAGCACGGATGTCTTACATCCATAAGAGTGCTCATAAGGATTTCAAGCTTAAAGTTGCTTGTTATTCTATAGAGTCGGGGCAGACTCGACATACTATTAGTCGGGATACTGTAGAAATGATTGCGAATGAGAAACATGAGGACACTGTTATGCATTATTAGAAAGCTAGAGTTATAAATATCTGTGTAGTGACGTAAAACTCTCTTTTATATAAAAGGGTAGTCTTTTTGTAAATCCCAACTTTTGAGAAGTTCAATTGTGGGATAGAAATGTAATAGCCTTTGGCTATGGAAAACAAATTGTAAATAGTTTTGACTATGAAAAAGCATATTAATATAATGAAGTTTTCATTTAATATGCTTTGTTATGGTATGAGTTGTTATGTGGTGAATAATAACCAAGCAAGTAAATAGATAATAATGAAATTTTATTTATTTAATCAGAAAATGCCGTCAAGAAGAAGCCAACGTAATCTGGAAGCGGAATCACGTAATGAAAATCAAGGGGGTCAAAACAACCGTATATAAGAGTTCGTTAATTTATTAACGACTGCATTTAACTAAACCGGGGGTAGAGTACCCGCCGAACCTAGGTTAGCCAGAATGACTACCTTTAAAGAATTTAAAAGTGTAGGTCCGCCGTAGTTCAAAAGAACAGCGGACCCATTAGAAGCCCGGACATGGGTAAAAGAAATAGAGAAGGCCTTTGTTATTACAAAATGTAGGTGAGGCACAAAAAACTTCTTTTGCTATTTACATGAAGAAAGGGGAAGCCAACTTTTGGTGGGAGGCTCACCAGGGTGGGGCTAGAACAGATGTGGTAGTGTGGGAATAATTCAAGAAGGTTTTTCTTCGAGAATTATTTCCCTACAAACATGTAAGGGAGGATGGAGATTAATTCTTAGAACTTAAACTAGGGACATGACGGTTCCCGAAAGACGACCAGATTCAATGAATTGGCAAAGTTTGCTCCACATTAAGTGGACACTGGAGAAGAGGAAGCCTCGTAGGTTTGAGCAGGGCCGGAAACCCGGGCTCTATAGTAGGATTTTGGTGTTCCAGAGTGTTTCTGTGGGACCATTTTGGAAAAGGTGATTATAGCCAGGGGTGGTAGTGAGGCGTTGACTCAATATCACACAAGAGAGAGGAAGAATAAGAGCAAGGAGAGGGAGGAACCAAGGCGAGAGTGCTAGTGGTAGTGGCGATAGTATGTCAAAAGAAAAGAATTTTAACTCCGGGGAATCTTTGGAGTGGGACAAGGGATCCTAAGTGTAAGATCAAGTATGTAAAGACATGTGGAAAGACTCATCTAGGAGTCTCATGCAAAAAGGATTATAAGTATCTTTAAACATTACGGTGAGAGAATGGGGAAATAACTTTCGTTAATTATATTAGTGGAAATGGTTTCATGGATAATAATGGTAAGCAAGTGTTGATAGATAAGCACCGATAATGTTGAGAGAATTTGAAGTAATTCTCGGTATGAATGGGTTGATTAATCATAGAACTTTAATAAATTGTTATAATAAAAGTATGAATCTTCGGTTTTCTAAAGAAACCCAATGTAGTAATTTACAGGTAATAAAATACCGCGACGCTCTTGTTGTCTAGTCATGACGCAAGTTAGGAGGATGTTAAGGAAGAGGATGAGACATTACGGTTGTGTATCGACTATCGTAATAGGAGTAAGTTAGCGGTTAAGAATGAATACCCATGGCCCAGGATCGATGATCTATTTGATCAGTTGAAGATGGCAAAGAATTTTTCTAAGATAGATTTGTGTACGGGGTATTATCGGTAAAATGTAAGTAAGGACGAGGTACCTAAGATGAAGTTCAGAACTCGTTATAGTTATGACGAGTTTCTGGTTATGTCGTTTGGGTTAACTAATGTGCGGAAGTTAGACTTTCCGTAATGGGTGCCGAGCAAGTCGGTGGCAAATTGATAAGTACTCTTGTGAGGTGCTATGGTTGAAAGTACCATTAACGTCACAGAGTGTTCAAATAATATTTGGATGAGGGTTTCATAATGATCATTGGTGATATTCTAGTCTAATTTAAGACGTCAGAAGATCACGCTGAACATTTGGAGATAGTGTGAGAAACACTACGGAGGGAGAAGTTTGATACGGAATTCACTATGTGTGAATTATAGCTTAAAGAGATAAACAAAATTTGTTATTGAGAAGTAGGTTGGGAATGAGAAGGGAGAAAATAGTTTTCAGGAGCTAAAAGGAAGGTTAAGTGAGGCATCTGTATTGTCTTTATCAGATGATACGGGGATTTTATAGTGTATCTCAATGCTTCGCATAGATGACGAGATTGCGTGCTCATGTAGCATGGCAAGGTCATTGCGTATGCATCACGCTAGTTAAAAAAATTATAAGGAGGCCTATCCTACTTATGATTTAGAATTGGCAGCAGTAGTTTTTGAATTAAAGATTTGAAGATAGTATTTATACGGGGAGAAGTGTGAGATATACACGGACTGTAAGAGTATGCGAAATATATCTCCACACAGAAGGAGTTGAATACAAAATAGAGAAGATAATTAGAATGGATAAAGGATCACGACTGTGATATGTTATATCATACATGGAAGGTAAACGTAGAAGCCAACGCGTTAAGTAGGAAGGGTAGGGAAAAGCTACCAATGTTAACGACTCAGAATGAGTTACTAACGGAGATGGCAAGCACGGAGCTATAAGTTAAATTACGAAATGAAGTGGTAGAAATGTTATTCACGACGTAGACTTAATCTACGATAATGGAACGAGTTAATTAAATACAACTAGGTAACGAGGAGTGCAAGCGAGTGAAGAAGAGAATGCAGGATAAAGAGAAGATCATGTATAATCTTGTTTTGAAGGAGGAATTTGAGTTCCAAATAATTTTGAAGTTAAAAAGAATTAATTAGGAGGAAGATAATGTAATATGTTAATAAGTATTTAAACTTCCAACTCAAATTATTGATAGGAAGTGACAAGTCGTGAAAAATAAGATAATACCTTCGTTGAAGGTGAAATGAAAGAACTACAATGTCGAAGAAGCATTGTGGAAACTTGAGATTAAAATGATGGAAAATTTTCCTCAATGGTTAGATAATTATTATTAGCGTGATTACGGGGACGAGAATCCTTATAAGGGGGGAAGAGTGTAACGCCCTAGAAAATTTGAATTTTTGAGAATTAAAATTTTATTTGATTATGTGGATTAAATGAATTTAATTAATTGTTTATGGGAGTAAGCTAATTGAAGGTCATTCTATGACCTAGACATATCAGAATGTCATAGTGTTTTGGCTACGTGGTAGAATTAAAGTGTTTGAATTTCTAAGACAAAAATAAAAGCTTTCTAAGAAATTTTCCGAAAAATACTATTCATGCATTTCTGCTCGGGAATTATTTTTGAACTTCCGAGAAATACGTAATGATAGAATATCGAGGTGAGATAGAATATCCAATAATATTTTAGTTATGGCAAACGCAGTTTTTCGCCTTCAGACTTAAAACCTAACGGTTAGGGAAAATGAGTTCCGAGAAGGAATTTAAATGTGTATAATGAATTAAAGCAATGATTGTATAATACGTAAGTATTATATTATAGGTAATGAATACAAGTATATATACGAGGTATTATACGAGTATGTATGAATGATGGAATGTCATATATATTAAATAAGTATACGAGTTAGAATACGAGATTAATACGTAAATTATACGTTATAAGGCTTTAAGCCAAATGTAATGGACTTGTAGGATTGAGTAAGAAATTGTAAAGTCCAATGAGATATTGATAAGGCCCAAGTGTAGGAGATTGTAATTTCGAATTGGGATAATAATAAAGCCCAATGAGAATTAATGTTAAAGTCCAAAGAATTGTTAATGCAAGCCCAATGTATAAGTTAGGTTAATTAAACCTTAAGCCCAAAGTAAGAATCTAATGGATTAGGAGGATCCATGGGGCAACCCATGATCATATGGGTGAATTGGTGATCAAGAACTTTGTGTGATGAGCAAGTAGACTTAAGGGTTAAGCAAAGGATAAGTTAAGTAACTTAAAGGCTAAGTAAAGTGCTTATGTGTGATGAACAAGCAAAGTGCTTATATGTGATGATTAAGTAAACTTAATGGCTAAGTGTTGTGATGGCCAAGTAATTAATTTGATGAGCAAGCAAAGGATAAGCTATGTGCTAAGCAAGTATACTTAAGAGCTAAATAAGTGTGGTGGCCAAGTTTACTTAATAGCTAGGTAATGAATAGTAAGGAGGTGATTAAGGAGGTGGAGTGGCTTTATGACCATTATACCCTAACTTAGGAAGTCCTATAAATAGGAAGCTTGCTAGCTCATTTGTTAGTTGTTATATTTTCATCCAATAACTCATAGCTTATTGGTTAGAGAGAATAAGTGAGAATAAGCTACAAAAGCTAGAACAAGTTAGCCTTTGAGAATTCAAGAAGCAAGAAGGAGATTAAAGATTAACCAAGTGATCTTCATAGGTAAGAACTTAAACCATAATTCTCTTTCTCTTCAACTGTTAGAGAAGGGGGTAGTGGCAGAACATGTAAGCTAAGGAATGATAAGAATAATTAATCAATAGACTTAAGTCGTATAAGCAAGAATAATTAATTCAAATTTAATTAAGTTTTGAACTCATGAGAGGTTTATATGAACTATTCATATGTTTACTTTAATAGATTGTATGATAATAAGAAGCAAGAATGGTGGTTAAAAGACTTAAACTATAATAAGTCATAAGAAAGGAAGTCATAAGTAGTTTATACTTTTATAAGTTATAAACTCACAAAGAACAAGTAATAACTTATCATGTTTATAAGTTAATGAAATATGTATGTCAAGATGTTACTATGATGGATTGAATCCATTTGAAACGATGAACAAATCATAAGAAATGAAGTTAAGGCGAAATTTACGAGTTTGGACGATAATCGTGGAATTCATGAAATTCTCGAAATGGAAGTCAAATTTTGATATTGAGCTTAGAAACATTGGTTTTCAATGGAGAAAAGTCTTATTTGGTATTTTAGAGTTGCGGACTAGATAATAACCGAATTCCGACTTAGAACGAAGAAACGAGCATTGAACGTTCACGAACGTTTACAGTTTTCGTTATAAATGGACTAATAGATGAATTTTTAGCAAACAAAGTCAAATAGATAAAATTCTTGCATGAACGTGTAGAGTATATAATTTGTGAACCGTAGGCTTTTGAATGAGCCAATTCGGACTTATAACGAAGAAGTTATGCTTCCGGGAATCTCACAAAAATAAAAATCTGTCAAATTTTTCTGAGGCACAGAGTCCGCGCCGCAGCGCGACTCAAGGCACAAAGGCCTGCACCGTAGCATGAGGCCGAGATAGGGTACACTGTTAATTGGCACCGCAGCATGGCCATAACAAAGGAGACTCGCGCCGTAGCACAGAGTCCGGAGCATGCACACTGCTAAGTCACGTCGCGACGTGACATAAAGAAGAAAATGTCGGTAATATGTATATTTCAATACTAGGGATTGCATAGAGATGAATGATTATGAAGATAAAAGGAAAGACAAATGAAGTAACATAACCTTAACAAACATAAGGTGGCATTATTAAGATATTCTCTAACCTTAAGTATGGTCACTTAGGGTTGAAGATAGGTAATTGAACGTGAACGATATGCAGTAAGTGTACTTAACCAATGACGATCAAGTTTTGATTAATAATGTAAGAAAGTTAGTAAGCCGTGAGGAAGGATGATTATCTCGAAACGAGTTGTATTAATAAAGTAAATCCAAGTAAGATATAGAAGAGAAAGAAGTTTGTAAGAATGATGTAAGTTAAAACGATAAGCCAGAACCAATAAATAACATATCTAATATAGGATTAAATTGAGAAGAAGGGTAAGATTCATTAGGAACCATGTATGTTCATTCATGACCTAATGTGGTATGTTATATGGTTATGTGTTGTAGAGACCATAAAGACTGAAAGGAAACGTTATTATACTGTAGTAGACGTTGAAGGCAAGTTTTTCTTAAATGCTTGTCTAACCTTCGTGTTAGCAAAGTTTTCTGTGATTCATGTTATGAGATGCATCAAGTGTTTTACTAAAGGGTCGATGCCAATTTTACCTCGGCTAGACTAATCTTGAAGAGTTGATTGATTTATTTATAAATCTTTCAATATAGAATTGTTAACGCTATCCTACGCCAATTGTTTGGTACGAATTCAAGGTAAGCTTGAGTATGAATAAACAAATGTATTTTTCATCGATTATTCGATGGGCACGCGAGGTTGCCAAAACTTAAAGGTACATACGTTTAATGGATGTAGTGTTGATCAACATAGAGTACTATGGGCTGATCACCTAGAAGTGCTCGTAAGATATATCAGACTTACGGACTTAGTGTCAGGTTGTCCTTTTCAAAGAAGTTATGAAATGCTCATGGTCTTGATCCAGAATTGATGTTTTTACTGAATATTGTTATTGTAAAATGTTTTGAAGGAAAAGAAATGATATTTTGAATTATTGATAGTACTTCATAACTATTATTCAGTTATTGAAGATATACGATTCCTATGTTTCCAGCATATTGTTTAAAAGAAATTGTTTTACTTGCTGAGCTTGTTATGCTCACTCTTGCTTAAACCATATGAATGCAGCTAGGACCGAATGAACCGAGGGATACGACAAGGATAAAGGCAATACGAAGATGAACGATTAGTTTACCTTGTAATAAACTAGTAAGTTATGTATATTATAGTATGATGAACAAAGAATGTAATGATTTTAGAACCTAGGGACGGGATGTAATATTATTAATGTAATAAAAATGTCGTTGATTCACAAATTTTGATGTCGTTTCAATAGAATGAATGTACAGTTGTGAGTACCATGTAGCACCATCTGTCGGATTGGAAGATACCCGGATTTGGGGGCGTCACATCGCTCCCACGAGTCGTACAAGGATTCTGATTCGAACTAGACAAAAGAAGTGATATCATGCCTGAGCCTGACTATTTTGGTGGGCGGAAAAAACTTCGCCATGAACTTCTGTGCCAAGTCAGCCCATGTGGCGATGGAGCCTGACGGTAATGAATGAAGCCAACTCTTGGCTTTGTCCCTTAAGGAAAATGAAAACAACCAAAGTCTGATGGAATCGTCAGACACTCCGTTGCATTTAAATATGTCACAGATCTCCACAAAATTGATTAAGTGATCATTGGGATCATCATTCGGTAGTCCCCCAAACTGAATATTGGTGTACATTTGAATGGTGCCCAGCTTGATCTCAAAATTATTAGATTGGATGGCGGGCCTGAGAATGTTCTCCTAGAGATCATCGATATGAGGCATAGCATACTCCCTCTAAGATTTCTGAAGTTCTTCAACCATTTTGATAGGAGAAGGTATGTCCTCAGATTTTTCCCTTCGCAGTCGTCTGAATGTTCTATCAACCTCGAGATCGAGAGGTATTATATTCTGTCCCTTTCGAGGTGGCATAAATAATGAAGACTACCTGAAAAGATAGTTAAACAGAAGAATCGGTTTAAAGTAAGATCGTAATGACTTAGTTTTAATATTGAAAAACAATTAATTCTAAGTCCTCGGCAACGGGGCCAAAAACTTGTTGGTCAATTTAGCTATTGCAAAATTGTGCGCAAACATACGCGGTCCACAAGTAATATAAGTATAAAATGAGTGTTGAACCCACGAGGACAAAGTCTTAAGAGAAAAAAATTACTAAGGTAAAGTCGTTACTTATCTTATCTAAACAAGTAAAACAAGATGGTTGGTTAAGCTATATGTTTAAAGTTATAAGAATAAGAGAAGTAGTTGTGCTAGGAAGTCAAGATAGGACTACAACTCCCCTAATGCATTGCCTAATCTCCTAACTCTCCAAATTACATACGAATCAAGGAATGCTCAACCGAGAATAGTAAATACGCATAAGCTTCTGTCAAAGGTCAAATGTACATCTATAGCCAGATAAATGACAATATGTCTATTGGTGAACATAGCTAGCCCAATGTCATTAAGCTAAGTCTCAGGGTCACACAAGGCAAATAGAGATATGTCTATCCTATTAGCTGTTTATGAACACATTCTATTGGCATGGTCATAACAGGTGCTGTTGTATTTAAAGATAGATAATAACATCCATTTGTCAATTTCCATTATTATCAATACCAATTTCTCTATCAAGCAATTAGTCATTAAGTAAGAAATACAACAACCCATTCCAAAATGATTCATTATATAAAATAGGAGAGAAAGTTAATTAAGCTCGACAAAAGGTTACATTGCAATCCTAAAAATTGAGTTGGTTCATATCTATGGTACTAATACACATTTTCAATACATTCAACATTAGCAGTAACACACAAATAAATGGGAGATTTGGAATAAGAAAACCCCTGTTTGAAGTGTTCTTCCTCCAAATCTTCTCTTCACTAGGTAGCTACTGAGCTTCTATCAGATGTAATAAATCTTCTTCCTTTCTGACACAGCTTCTTTCTCTTCTAGAAATTTAAGACTTTAATCACTATTCTAGTCTAAGCTAACTGTCTGAGATTTATCGTAACGGCTGATATTAAGTATATTTCCTCCCTCTCTCCTTAGGTCATTTAAACCCCTTTTATTATCTGGACACCGGAGCTCGCGCTGCGGCGTGAGCATTAGAGTAGCAAGTGGTTCTGCGACACCATGTAGGGTTTTAAAAGACCGGAGGCCGGGCTGTGGCGCGACTCTATAAGAAGGGATCGGTGCTACGGCACAAGGAAGAATGGCGCTGGGGCGCTACAAATGGCGTTGGGCGCCTTTTTCTAGTGTGTTCCAATGTGGAGCGGCACTGTGGCGTGGCTCTTTATGCACTCCTTGGTGCCGGGGCACCGAATTCCTGTATCTCCAACATACAATGGCGCTACGGCGTGGATTTCATAGCGTAACCTTGGCGTTGAGGTGCCAATTCAGTAAAATTGCTCATTAAGTCGTTGGAAGCTGGAAAACATCTGTAAAGCCTTGCATGATAGAACTTAGACAAAATAACAATAAAATATAAATAAGAACTAATTAAATGACTAAAAACAGGCAACAACTTAAGCCACAAAGGATCTGATTCGTAGGTATAAATCCCACTCATTATTTCCCTTTCTTCCACTTGCACTTCCCACTGTCTTTTTAGGGCAATCACGAGGCATGTGATCCTTCAAACCGTATGTGAAACATGCTCCTTTCTTTGGGCTAAAATAGTTTGGTGCAATGTGACCATCCTGACTACAATTGAAACACAACCCCTTACCCTTCAAACATACCCCAGTATGGTTCTTCCCGCAAGTAGCACAAGCTTCAAACTTTTTCTTTTGTTGACTTACTTGCTGTCCTCCTGCAGTCGAATTCTCACTCCACTTCCTCTTCTGATTGTTACTTCCATTATTACTTCCACCTGCCTTATTTTCATTCTCATTCTTTCTCTTCTTCTGTTCTAGGTTGTACTTGGTTAAGGAATCACTTCCACCCTCTGTGATAATTGCCTTTTCCAGTACAGCCGCAAATGTATTTAATTGGAACATTGAAACCTTGCTATAAAGCCAGGGCTTCAACCCTTGTTCAAACCTTCTTGCCTTATGCTCATCGGTATTAACTTGATAAGTGGCAAACCTTGCCAACTCATTAAACTTTAAAGCATATTCTGGCACCATCATTGTTCCTTATTTCAGGTCCAAAAATTAAACCTCCAACTGATTTTGAGAACTCGCTGGAAAGTACATCTCGAAAAACATCTCTTTAAATCTATCACACGATATTATTCCCTATCCCCCATAAATCTTATTTGCCTACCACCAGTAGCTAGCTTTAGACTTCAGCATGAGCGTTGCAAAAATGGTCTTCTAATCCTCGTTGACTCTGGCAACGTCGAACACCTTCTCCATTTCCATGATCCAGGTTTTGGCTTCAACTGGATTCATAGACCCTTGAAACTACGGCGGTCCAATCGTTTTGAAGTCCTTGAAGGTCGTGACTTGAGCTTGCGGTTGATTCGCAAGTGCTTCAGTTAATAAAGTCACCAACTACTAAACCGGGTTAGCGTTGGGCTCGTTATTATTGATAGTAGACCCCTCAACAGGTGGTTGTTGACGTGGTTGTCTTCTTCTAGGAGGCATTTTCTGTTAAAATATACGCTTATTAGTTCATTACTCAACTTCTTGAATATGTAAAGTTTAGCTTAAACATTCTAAGACTAAAGCTATAACACATAACATTTCAATAAACTTTGATATTTATTCACTTATAATTTTCCAAAACATAATAAGGATACATCTCTGCTATCGACCTCCATTTTCCTGAACTAAACAAGTTTCAGGATTACATCCTCATATTACCCTTTATTTATCTCAAAATAAGGGATTTGCAATTTATTTATTCACATACTTGATCACATATTATTATTATTATTATTATTCCTATCTTGGAATATTAAGATGTCGACAAGCTTCTCTACGCTCTTCCTCCATAATACGATATGCCGTCCTATGATCCATCACGAACCATGGCGAGTCTTCAAACTAAGGTGGGTAATAAAAGACTCGATCTTGGGCCCTATCAATCGTAGAATGAAAGGCATAATCCATTTCATTCATCTTGGCCTTCTTCATTTGGACCTTAGCTTCAGCACGGTCTGCACGCTGAGTCACCTTCATCCAAGCGTCCTCTTCCCTTGCACGCTTAGCTGACTCCTCCTTCAAATCATCTTTCAGCTTCGTCACTTCAGTCTTTATCTTCTCATTCTCGACCAATAGATCCTCTTGTTGACCCTTTGTATGAACTAGGTCCCACTGTGTGTTTCCAAGGCACGAGTCGAGTTCCTGAATATATGCATCCTTCTATTTTATAGTAGACTGACGCATCTCAGCTAACTCCTTCAGCTCCTCAACCTTATCCTATAATTCTATGTTATGGTCGTACAGTGCATCATACATCTCAGCTGATATGGAGTTTGGTGGAAACTCCACAAGATCCTTTTCCTCGTCCTCCTCCTCTATCTCCTCAGAGCTCTCCTCCTCAGGATCAGATATAGGCTCATCCTCCTATTCTTCCTCAACAATCAACAAAGAAGGCTCCCTCTGAATAAACTATTCCCGCATAATGTGGACATCTCGGGGTTCCACATCTCTAGGTATCTGAGGTATCACTTCCCTAGCTAGACTGGATCCTCCAATGTTAGATATCCTAACAATAAAATACTTTTTAATTTTTACTTATTATGTGACATTCTTCGATACTCGCGAGCACATAAGTTATTAACACATAGCACATAATGTCTTTTATTGTGTTGTTTTATCTTCAATGAATTCCTTAATTCATTCCTTAGAACTCGATAAGAGTTTATCACCACTATATTCTCTGTCTTATTAAAGGTTACTTCCTAAGGTTTCCCCACTTAAGGTTCATAACCTAAAGCTTTGATACCAACATGTGACACCCCCAAATCCAGGTACTTTATTCCCACAGGATTTGGTGCTCACTTTCCAATATTATTACATCTATCACCCTTAATAAAGGATAAAGACATAATTTAAATAACTTAAATAATAATCTACCCATTAAAGGGTTACATCAAGTTTAAAAAATCCTAGGTAATTTAACCTTAAATTATTACATAAGTCAGTGGAATACAACACAAAATAAATTAATTCTTATAACATAATTCATTCAAATAAATTCTCATAAATCTTCAACACTTGGACATCTTGCCCTTTCCTTTGCTGGAAGATGACTCATCGACTTTCTCAACTTTAGCTGCAGTGTTAATTGGAAGAGTGATCAAACAATTACTCACTGATATAAAGAGTAATAATAATAAGAACATGAGTTTGAACAACGAATGTTGAATAATGGTGAACTTGTTCTACGAATCCAAAAATAGAAAACAAGTTCGAGTTTAGTATCTGAGGGTCTTAAGACCACGAACTATTTCCCCGGTAATAAGGTATTATTACCTCAACCTTAACAATCATTTAGACTATATAGACCCTTCCTTACGTACTTAGGGGGATCAGCCCTTTGTACCATATATTATGCACAGACATCTAAACGTTAACAAGTACATAATCACTTATATTAGGGTTGTTCATCTCAGTTTGACTTTAGAATTTCCGCACTAAAGAAAGTTTAGCTCAAAAGTAGCTTATCAGTGGTTCTAGAATTTTAGAACACTGTTCAATTATAGATTAGTCCAATCAATAAGAGTTTGCTTGCTATTGGAAGGTTCAAAACAACAATATAGAATTGAACTAGTTTATTTAAATCAAAGATTGAATAACAACAATAGACATTTGAATAGACATGGTATATATGCAAAGTACTATATCCAAAAGAGTTAGGAAACCCCCATTTGAAATAATGTGTTAAATCAGTATATGCTTTAAATATCAATAATAAGAATAAGGAAAGTAAAACTTGCTCGATGTAACGAATTAGGTTACAAGAGCTTATACCACCATACACAAAATAGAATCAATAGGCTTGCTCAACTGTAATATAGGATTTGCATAATGATAATTTAGGACTAGAAAGCTTGCTTGACAATAAAAAAATAACAAAATTATGAAACTTGCATTCATTATAAAGAGAATGAAGTTAGGGAACTTGCATCGTGTGTAAGCTACACAAGTATAATAACGTTCGTCAGTTACCCTACACATACCATTAAAATTGAAATACCAATTAGTTGTATCAACATTAGCTTTATAGGTTCAACCCACCATTTAAGCCATAACCTTAAATTAATGTCTAATCATGCTGGTTCACTATTCTTACGGATCTGAAATTTCAATATCTCCTGATATAACCTTTACCATTCACCTCCAACCCGTGTAAACGTTAATTTTTATTCATTTCATAACTTGTTTAAATAACCATTTAAAATCTTCACATTTAGTATTAATTATAATGCAATCTGTTATTGTATGCCATGTTATGATTTAACATCTTTATCATGTATGACAAACTAGATTAGGTCCTTGTATTATAGCCTACAATTAAACAAAATTTATTGCCTCTACTCAGGAGCACGCAATTGCATTCTTAAGCTTTTAGCACCAAGACAAAGCTGCAGACCGGTGCAGAAAACTTCGAAGGCCATACTATATTGCATCTCGCACCATTTACGCTTAATGGGACCAAGCGACTACGTCGTACTGTGAGACATAAACTACAGATTTATGACTCTATATCACAACACACTCTAATTTCTCCCAATTTCCATAGAAATTCACAAAGCCTAACAACTAAAACTTTGTAATAACATCAATAAACATGCAATTCATCATTATAACTATATAAACCATATATATAATTAACTTTTAAGGATCAAAACCACATTTTTTTTCCAATTCATTCACTTTTCACACTTTTAGCGAATTTGATTGCCACAACTTTGTTTCTTAACCAATTGACACAATTCAAATTACGTTGTTTTTGTTTCTTGATATACTAACACAATCTAACATCAATTTACAGATTATATCAAGCATTGGGCATCAAATTTTGTACTTAAACAAGCCATTATCATAACTATATAACACTGATATTATTCCTTCTTCTTTAAACCCAATTTCACGTATTTGATTACTAACCACTGTGTATATATGATGTAAGAACCCGAATTTTTAGAAAATACTAAAATAAGAATTTAGTAAATAAAATTCTTAAAGCATGAGATGGGTTCGAACAAGAATATTTAAGTGTGTTACATCGTATGTGGTATTGTGAGCTCTGTGATAAGTGATGTTGTGTTTAATAAATATATACCATTATTATATATTTATTATATATATTATATAGAGGAATTAGTAAGAAGATGGGTAGAAATTTACCTATTGATATTAAATAATTTATGCAAAATTATTTTCTCGTAGTAAGTTGGTGACATTAAATATCTTTGATAATCACCAATTCCTTGAGTATATGTACGAGTAGGTATCAAGTCTAAGGCAATGCAACCGTATCCTTTAATGGTAGATGTATAGGAGCTGGGCTAAATGATTCCTTCAGAGAGCGGAGATATATACGAATTATTGACAGATCTAACTCACTGTGAAAACAGTGTAGACGAGACGGAAACTAATTTATTGGTTGTTTGTGGGAAACACTCAATGTACTATATTGAATACCATTAAAGGCTCGATGTGTGCTAGGTTTGGACTTGTATATATATATGTACGTTGTTGATGAGAGAAGAAAATTGATATATCTTTAGATAAATATTGGTTAGAGATTTATTAACTAATATTAGGATATGGTTAAAGGTATAGATTAAAGGAAGACTAGTTGAACTTGAAGTTTAATCTCTAAATTATTGAAGAATGTAGTCATTGGAGATTTATTTTGGTTAGTATAATGAGATAGCATGTATGGAGCATGTTAAAGGATTGTGAGTTAAGTTCTGTTTTTGTTGAAGCATATTATGTCTGCGTCTTAACTTAAGGTGGTGCGACCGCGCCACTCTCAAGCCTAAGACTAGAGCGGCCGCGCCGGTCTGTAGACAGTTCATGATGAGTTTGTGTAATCTGAACTATAGGAATTGTATATTAATGGCTAATATGTTATCATATGGGTAATATTTGATATAGATAGTGCCCATGAAGGGATGTAGATAGTGACCATGAATTGAATGAGAGGTTGTTATGGAAATTAACTAAAACAAGAATAAATATTAGTTAACTTATAAGTGAAAAATTATATTATGGAATAATATAATTTGAATATTAAAGCCTTGTGTGGCAGTGGCGTGATAGTAAATTGGGTTAAAGGAGTAATTCACTTAAGTAAAATGGTAAATTAATATATGTGCTTTACATAAAGAAAATGAAATGATTATGTTAATTAATTTTGGTATTTTTATATATTACATAATATGGTAATATATGAAAGGGTTTAATATTTGAAAGATATTAATGTAAAGATTGAGAAAGTTGTCTTAGGACGATCGAATAATTATACGCATAGTGTATAATTTAAATAATTAATAGAGTAAATATTAATTATTCTAAGTGTAAAGGTTATACATATTATATGTTTGTAATTATTTAAGTAAGCTAAATAATTTAGCATTATGATGAAGTGTGACATAAACTTTATATTAAATAAATAATAAAATAATGTAGAATTGGGGGGAAAAGCCAAACGTGGCCTAGACCCGTAATATTTTATTATAGAAATAATGAGCTTGAGTTATATGTAACTTCAGTAAATAAGATAAATGAGCCTTGTATGGCCTAAATATTAAAGTTAAGCCAGACTGAATGTTTAACTGAAATTATTAAAAGAGAATTAATGATTAATAATAATCATTATAATATTTATGTGTGATAGGAAATAATGGGTTAAGAGTATACATGGATTATATGATTATGGGTATATGTACCCCTAATTTATCATATAGTAATAACATTAAGATATTAAATATAAGCTTGTAAGTCCAAAAGAAAGTAAACATAGATGTCTTAAATGCCCATTTTGCTAATGCTGAGAACCCAAATGGGTTGTCCCATTTTGTGAGTCTCATTTCTCCTCATCACATGAATAGGCCATTGGCCTAGCCTACCCCTTCAACTCTAAAACTCAGTGAAATCAAAAGGCTAGAAGATGGTGATGATGGCTATGGAAATGGTGGGGAGAGAGTGGTTAGTCACTTTCCACCAACTCCTCCTTAACCATCATCTTCTTCAATTTTCCATTAGATTCTACTTTGGAGGCAAAGCAATTATCTGGGCAATGAATTCCCTATAAATTGGAAGCTCCCCTTCACAAGGAGAATTGAGTGAGCAAACTGATTGGAAGGAAATTAGCAAATTCAAGCTTTAAAGATGTAATGTCCTCATATGTGCTCTTACTTTCAAGAATGATAGCCTTCTAAAATCTTTATGAAATTACTTATGAATTGATTTGTAAATTGATATCATGATATTATATGAGTTATATGGAATCATGATAGTTGTTCAGAGTATGTTAAAGCAATGGGTTTTGGTTTGGTTGTAATATATTGCTTTAGTTTGATTTGTAGTCAAAATTTGTGGCAAATTCACTTTGTAAATGGTAAAATTTATGATGGATTATGTTAGCCCTCTTAGAAACGAAAAGAACGCAAGTTAAATGAACCAATTTGGTTGAGAAACGAATTCGTGGTGAATGAATTCGCTAAATTTATCAAAACATGAAAATTTAGTATGAATATGAGTTTTGGATTAATCTTTGGGTCAGTTAATGTTTTTGAAGTGTTATAATTACTCTGTAGATGGGTAGCTAAGAGTTTAAGGAGTCCAACGAATCAAAAACCAACTAATTCGGACTTAAAATGAGAAAGTTATGTCAAAAACTGTTTTTGTGTGAAGCCTTGCCTTGCCGCCCATGCTTGTGCATGGGTGTCTGTTGAAATTTGAGCATTAATTTTAGCATTAGGCAGTACGCCATAATGGTGAGGAAAAGGGCGTGCCCCCCATGTGTTGATTGTGATCTTCTTTGACCTATTTTGGTAAAACGACCATAACATTTTCATACGAATTCCGATTGAGGTGATTCAAGATGATCCGGAACGAGGACGAATAGACCTACAACTTTTGTTCTTTAAGTGTTTCAATTTGAGGTCGTTAGGAAGGGTCAAAATAGTCATCTTTGTGACTATTACGTAATAGGAGGCGATCGGAGGGCGTCGAACGAGCACATACGCAAGTATAGTGCTCCCGATGATGAAATAAGGTGTTCTAAGTGATAAAACATAAATATGCATGATAATAGACATGTCATATAACTAAGATTACTTTACTCATTATGGAGTTCCTTCACATGATTTTCTAAAAGAAAACTTAAAGTTTTTGAGAAACAGAAGTTGATGAATTTGGTGTCCTTTTAGTTCTGATCTTGGACCCTATGTATGCATATCAACGAATATAAAATGTAGTTTTAAAGTTACCTTGCATATACTAGATTGATATAGCTTGGTTTAACGTGTTTTGAAAGAAAAACTTGAAGTTTTGAAAATGAAACTTAACGAACTTTGTGTCTTTTAAGTTCCGACCTTGGAAACATGTGAATGTGGCCTAGTTATGTGCGCGGATGGATAAGGAATGTAATTCCAAGATGTATTTCACATAAAAGGTTGTCAAGCTCGGTTTAGTACGTGTTTTAAAGAGAAATTTAAAAGTTATAGAAACTAACTTTGATGAGAATTGTGTTACTTGCATTATGACCTTATAAGCAAGCGTGATAGAGTTATTTATGCCTTTGAACATGAATGATATGTGCACTCAACTAGTCAAGCATGACATAAGTTATTTAATCATGTTTTAAATGTATGAACTATATTATGTCTATGTAAATGAGATAGATCCATGTGAACATGCGTATTAAAGGTTGTTAGTACCAATATAATGTTTAAAAGCTTATAAACCTTGAACCTTTGTTAAAAGAAGTTGTTAAGCCTTGTTATTGTAAATAATTCAACATAGAACTATGTAATTCAAAACTAAATGATTTGAAATGTGAACTTGAAGAACTATTAGAACCTACTTGATGTATGTTTACAGTACGTATCAGAATACATGTCGTGCTAGGAATTATGTTGGGTAATAAAAATCTTAAGTCTGGTTCTAGCTGGGAGTAGCGCGGTCGTGCCACTCCCAAGCTTAAATGCAGCGCGACCGTGCCATTCTGCGAAGTGACCAAGAGCAGTTTGTTAACTGTATTATCTTAAGTTATAGTTATATGTTGTCCTTAAGGACTACAAGTTATGAAACAAGATTGTTGAAATAAATATGATAGTAGAATGAGCTAGTCTCATGGTTATCCTAAGTTCAAGTAAAAATGAAACCAAGTTAGGAAATAATATTTGTTCTTATATTAAGAGTGTATGAAATGTATGACTGATGGGTATGAATCCATGATTATATAATTGTGTAGGGATACACGACGTGCAATTAGCGATACACAGTTAAGTTGTAGTCGATAAACTACGAATCAGGAAAGTCTTTCAGTTTCTATTTGTTATATGAATTCGATAACAGTTAGTTATATTATTCCATGAGAATGTTGATGTATATATATGAAATGCATATGAGATATGTATGAAATGTGAAAGTTGATCTTTGATGATATGCTTGTGATATAAACCTCTATACCTGTTATGTGAGAAGTAACATGCGTAGTAAATATTGATCGATTATGAATACATGAACTGTATATGTTATTATATGCTACGTGCTACATGAAAACTTTTAGAATTGTTGGGCTGTCGAGCTCACCCTTGCAAATAACCACTTTTGCAGGTTAAGGATTCACGGTAAAGATTACGTGCTACTTGATTGATAGAGTTCAATAGTAATTGAAGGAGATCAGTTTATATTTTTAAATATATACTCTTGAACCACGTTTATGTTCTAGGAGTCATACAAGATAGTAGTTTACGAGGTGCAATACAGGTTGCGTTGTAAAGTTGTATTATGTGATACATAGAGAAATTTGAATTGAGATGTAAATATTTATACAGTAATTGAATAGAATGAATCATAGCATAATTTGATTCAGGAATTTGTAATTGATTCAAGTTAAGAAATCAATAAAAGATTATTTTTCCAAGGAGATTAAAAAAGTTCAAATAATTTCGCATATTTATATAACATCGAATATGATGTAAAATAGGAATGGTAAATGACCAATATTTGAAACTTATAATAGTTTGGGGTCATTATACATAGATTCTTGATATGGAAACAATTTATATTCTAAATTTTAATAAGCAAGGTTATATTCATTTAAGTTATGAATAAAAGATATAATAGTTTGACGATAGTAGTATCGTGACGGACCAGATTCGAGGTTTGAAGGGACCTGGATTTGGGGGCGTCACATATGACAATAACATATTCTACAATATTATTATACACACATATAACCCACGTCTTACAATCAACAATTTAACAAAAATCCAAATTCTAGAGAATGAAAATTACAAAAACTGAAAATTAGAGTTAGGGGTAGATTATACCTTAATCCTTTGATGTTAACAAGGTTCTAGTAAATCCTTCTTAATCCTTCTCCTTCTTCTCCAATTCTCAATTCTTTATAATTCTCTCTTCATCACCAAGCTCTCTCTATTTCTCTGTTATCTAGCCTTAGGCCAAAAACATGCATAGATATACACTGAAGGCTTCCCACGTACTCACATACTTCAGTTTTAAAACCCAAACAGGTTGCGTCGGTTAAAATAAGCCAAAGGCCACAAGGCCTTGTTTCGCTATCCAAAATTTCCCTCTTCGAGATTATTTTTATAATATTTATATTATATAGTTTTACTTGTCACACATGTAACTAATTTAAATAACTTACAATTATAATTATAATTTTATTATAATTATACTTATGAATAATAAATTATTATATATCTAATTTAATTATTAAATAAGACTAGAACATCATTTTAGTTAATTTAATTATTTCTTTAAATATTAAGCAATTCATTTAATTTAATTATTTCATTAAATTAAATTTTCAAATAATAAAATTACCATTAATCAATGTAATTAACGTACACACTTAACTAAATTATTGTACCATAATTTCATCAATTATTTATTTTTTCTCAATAAATAAATTATTTTAAATATTTATTTAATTCAATAAATATTTAAATTAATTATAAAAATTCTTGATCGTTATAGTGAGAATGGGGTTGACCGTGGGTCCCTTGATTTAGACCAGTTCTCTAGTTGCTTTTTGAATTCAAATTTTGGCAATGATTCTCCAGTTAGTGGGAACTTTTCACGTGGGACTGGTGGGGTCCAAACCCTTTATTCACCAATTCAAGTTGGTGACAATGAATTAGGGACAAATTCTCAGCCATATTCTTTACCACACCAATCTGCTCCTAATAAATATAAATAGCCTCATGATATTTTAAACCTCATAAATCATAACGTCAATCTTATAAATAATCATGATATGTTGTTATACCTTCTGAAATCTCACAACCCATGATCACTTCTTGGTCTCTTTCTACCGTGGGCTATTTTATTAGAGGGAAAAAGTCTATTCATTATGCTACCTTTTGGTCAAAACAGATTTGGGGTGATAATGTAGCAAAGGTGTAATTTTAAAGGAAATGGCCTTTATTTCTTCTGTTTCAAGACGGAGGAAGACCTTATTCCAATTGCTGCTCGTGGGCATACTTACTTTGGTAAATCTCTTTTGATCCTCCAAAGAGGGCAAGCGGGTATGGATATTCTTAAATGTGATCCTACAATTGTTCTTATCTGGGTCAATTTTTATAATGTCCCACTCCCACTTTGGCACAATGATGGGTTTGCCTATCTTGCTAGTCATTTTGGCAAACCTCTATTTATTGATAATGCTACTAAATTTGGCAATAAACTCTCTTTTGCTAGAGTTTATATTGATATTATAGTCACAACTCAGTTACCTAAGTCTTTTAAAGCTCAAATTCAGAATTATGCTCCTTATGAAATTCATACTGATATTCCTTAGCAGCCGCAGAAATGTATGCTTTGCAAAACCTATGGTCATTCCAATTCCACTTTATCCCTAAAGCCTCGTGAGGGGAAAATTAAAGGAGGAAATGAAATCTAAGCCCAGGTTTGAATGGAGGGAATTGCCAAAAAGGAAGGATTGTCCCTCTTCTGCTCCTTGCTATTCGAAGAATACTCCATCACCTATTACGGTGAAAGGAAAGGAAAAGGTCTCGAAATTTTCTAGTATTTTGGTTATATCAAGTTTTAAGGGTTCTACCCATGACTCAAGTGCAGTGAAAAAAGTTTTTTTTTGACAAGACCGAGCTCTTGCTTTAAAAGGTTCAACATACTCAAAAAGTTGCCTTGTCTACTATTCCTATTCTCAAGTTGTGCTTAAAAGTAACTACTCCTAGACCAACCTCAAGGATTATGGAACCAAAACCACCTGACATATTTATTTGTTAGGCTTTTTGGTTGTACTTGGGAATATGTAGCATTTACAGCTGCTCAAGTTAGCTAAAAGCTCCGAGCTGGTTTTCTGGTTGTTCGCCAGCTGGTTTGCTGCTCATAGTTTTTGTGCGGCTTTTGTTCAAATGGTTGCCATGACTTTTGTTGCACATTGCTTTCTAGGATATAATATGTCTTTCATATTGGGTGCCATTATTTGTTGTTATGCGTCTCTGTGTTGCTGTCTTGTCCCACACGGGGCTGCCCGTGAGTGGGTGTTGCCATGATCCTTGGTTGCTAAACTTGCATGGCCAACCTTGCTTTGTGCTTTGGATTTTCAAGTTTTACAAAAATCTAATTTTAATGTTGACAATCGAGCTCCACTTGTTTAATTTTCGGTTCTTTCAATTTGTGGTCCTTTTGTCGTTACTAAATTCCTATCTAATTTAGTTAATTATGCATTTTAGTTGTTTTATTTTGCCTAGCCTTAGAATATTTTAGGTTAGGAAATTGGTTTCCTAGTTTTATCTAGGTGCTTTAGTCCTCTTAGGAGAAGAGGACTATGTTCTGAACTTCATTGTAATAATCTTAGTTTTTTTTCATATTTATATACAAACAAAATTTAGCAAAAAAAAGGTTTACAATTAATTTACATAAAGTAACATAATAAGTAAAGTTCACAACAACTACTCCAGAACTTTGCCTTTTTCCTTGGCTTTCTTTGCCCCCTCGCTACCTCGTCCTGAGCTGAAATTTTTTATTTAAGCAAAGATGAGCAACGAGTTTCCTCCACAAGTTAAATTATATAATAAAAATATAAATCAAGAATAGAAGAGTCTAGCTTCTATAGAACTTCAACAATGTTCGAAGGACTTCGAAGTAGCTAAATAAATCATTTTCCAATAAAAAGACTTTCTTAAATTACATGTTGAATAACAAGTCAATGATGAAAGAGTAAAACTCTTTCGAAGTTTCAATAATATTCAATTGATTATGAAGAATTAACAATACTGCAACATTAAAGTGGGATATTCCCAGATTTCATGCTGAGTGATACCAAATGAATCATGAACTAATAAATGAATTATCAGTTAATTAATACTAAATTACCTCAAGTGTATCAGTTAACCGTAAAGATTAAATCATACTCTTCTGCAAGTACATGAAGTGGTCAGCTTCATTGTACCCTATATTATGCATAATACTAAAAAATAGCGCAATAGTCGGATGTCTGACAATAAAGTTTCCCTTTTTATAAGGGTTGTTCATCTCAGTCTTACATCATAAATCCATACCACAACAATATGGTTTGGATTGTTTTTAAAGAAATGATATGATTTCAACATATAATATTCATATCGATTTAGCTAAAATAATAGAACGTTTCATGTTTTAACAAATATTAGTCTCGCCATAACAATTAGCTTAGACATAGCTCATAAACTGTTCAATAATAGACATCAATAATTTGCACTATGTGCGAATAACAATGATCATTATGGATGTGAATAACCAACAATAATTATTCATTAATCATGCTTTGAAAAATAATAACTCGAGTTTGAGTTAAGAAAACATACCTTGGTCGTTGACTACTGGTACATAATCTAATTTAACATCGTTTGAAAGACCTATCATTAATAATATTGATATCTCAATTAGCATAATACCTCACGACACATAATACCATTATTTAAAGTCATTATATAACCTAAATACATTATCACATATTCATAACAGTGATTAGAACATGTAAAAACATTTATCAAGTCAAACTATTTCAATCTAGTTTGATTTCGGTATCAATTAAGTGTCCTGATTGCATTATCGGCTAATTATCAAGTTTATTTTCAATAAAACTCTATTTAAAAGCTTAAATATTATTTTAGATAATTTAATTATCATTTATAACATTTTTTTGGAAGCTCAAAATAATTTTTAAATAATTATTATCATTTATATTGATTTTTTAAACACTGATATTATTTTTAAATGATTTAAATACTTAATAATTCCATTATCATCAATATTTAAATAATTAAAAATATCAATGAAATCCATGTCAAAATATTAAAAGTTATTTATTATAACTCAAAATATTTTTAAAACCTTAATATCACCTTTAAATGATCTTTAAAACATTTAAAATCATTTTTAAATAATTATCATTAATATTAAAATATTAATGTATTTCATGTCAAAATATTAAAAGTAATATATTATAACTTAAAACAAGTTAGACATGATATGGACATGGTTCCACTTAGAAGTAATGTTACACTTAAAAGTAATGATACACTTAGACAAGCTAACAACATAACAAATGCAAGATCTAAGCCCTTCAAAAGTTTGTCAGACCCTTTCTGGGTAAATTCTGGGTTTTCCAGAAATGATTTTTCATGTTTAGTCAACCATGTTTGACCATGAATAACTTGAAATCTAGACATGATATGGACATGGTTCCACTTCCAGTTTACTCTCCTCATGACATATTATAACAAGGATACACTTAGAAAGTCTAACAATTAACAAGTTAGGATCTAGAGGTTCTAACATTTTACTGTCAGACCTCATTTTTAGGGTTTTGGACAGTTTCTTAAATCTTCATTTTCATGCACTTAAATGTTATGAATCCATGATTTATCAATATATATCACTAAATAACATCACATACAACATATTTAAACATAAAAACATAAAATCTACCTAAGCATACAAGATCTAGCGTAGGGTTAGGGTTTATACATTTCTTGAACAAATTTTGATTTCTTCTCTCTGATCTGATCTTGAGTAGTTTATGGGGTGTTCTTGGTTGATCGTTGGACTGAATTTCTATCTAAAATTCTTGGCTTATAAGAGAGAGAGAGAGACTTGGCTAGGGTTAGTAAATAAAGTAAGGCTTTCTTTAACTTTTCTCTTTCTTTACAAATCCAATCTTTGATTCAATGAATATGGCTTGTATAAGTGTTATCATTTAGCCGATTTGAAGGATTTCAAGCATATGCCAAAATCTTCCTTGATGACTCACCGTGATTTGGTCTTATCATTTAGTAAAAGATAAGATAAAAGGGTATTTTGGTAATTTTGCAACTAAAAGGGTATTTTGATAATTTCTCACATAATTTT
Organism: Panax ginseng; assembly: GCA_020205605.1. Classification (NCBI taxonomy): domain Eukaryota; kingdom Viridiplantae; phylum Streptophyta; class Magnoliopsida; order Apiales; family Araliaceae; genus Panax; species Panax ginseng. The sequence continues at coordinate 144,886,597 of CM035139.1, forward strand.
AAGGTCGTAGTTTGGTCATTTCACATGTTTTCTTTAAATCTTAACCCTTAGGGTTTACTATAGCACTAGGGTTTACAAATTAGGGTTTAAGATTCCTAATTAGGGTTTAGGGTTAGTAACTGATCGTTAGGGTTTCTTAACTGAACATTAGGGTTTCTAATGTTATACCTTATCTGGTCAACATTTAATCATTAATCACATACTGCACATATGCATAATCATATATACAATTATAATAACTGTATTAATAATCAAAACCCTATCTATAATTCGAGTTAGGGTTTTAAATCAGCTATTCGTCGTAACTTCATTAATATTTCTTAGTCAATAAATAATTTGACTATCTTGTTACGTTCATATCACACATGCTCAAAATAATAATGATAACAATACTGATAATAATATAAAAAATTATTCATAAAATTGAATCGTTTAATATTCTGGGTCCTGACAATTTCCCTATTCGAAATTTCTATGTTCAAAGGGAAATTTAACTCTTCACTAGGTAGATCCAAATTCTTAGCAAATTCATCAGATATAAATGAGCAAGTAGAACCCGAATCAAATAATACATATGCATTTATGTCATTGATTGGAATAATACCTGACACCAAATCTTTTGATTGCACAGCATCCTGTACGGTCATGTTGAAGGCTCTGGTTGTGGGTCTATTCGACGTCGTTGGTCCAACAATAGCCAAAGTACCTCCACTTCTACCTTCATTGTTTGCACCTCCAACTACCTTCTTAGGACAATCGCGAGCTAGATGATCCTTCGACTCACATGTGAAGCAAGCACCCTTCTTCATATTAGGGTAATTCAGAGAAATGTGACCCTCCTAACCACAGTTGAAGCACACTCGCTTACCTCTCAAGCACACGCTGGTGTGATTTTTTCCACAGGTAACACACGCTTCAAATTTCCTCTTTTGCTGGCTACTCTGCTGACTTCCAGCACCTACACTCTCATTCCACTTCCTTTTCGGGTTACTGTTCCCGCCATTGTTACCACCATCTCTGCTTTCGTTCTCATTCATCCTTTTCTTCTGTTCATCGCTTCTAACTTCTGTGATGATCGCCTTTTCAAGTATTGTTGCAAATGTCTTCAGCTGAAACATTGAGACTCTGCTGTACAACTAGGGCTTCAGTCCCTGTTCAAACCTTCTCGCCTTGCATTCATCTATACTAACCTGATACGGCGCAAACCTTTCCAGCTCATTAAATTTTGCAGCATACTTCAACATTATCATCGCACCCTACTTTAGCTCTAAAAACTGGACCTTCATCTCATTCTGTGAGTTCTCTGGAAAATAGGTCTCGAAAAATATTTCCTTAAATCTGTTCCAAGGCATCACTCTCTATCCCCCTCGTGTTTTATTTGTCTGCCACCAATAGCTGGCTTTCGCCCTCAGCTTAAACGTTGCGAAAGTAGTCTTATAGTCATCACAGACTCTAGCAACGTCAAATACCTTCTCCATTTCCATGATCCAGGTTTGCGTCTCTACTGTATTCATGGTCCCATAAAATTTTGGTAGTCCAAACAGCTTTAAAATCTTTAAAGGTCGCATCTTGATTATGCGGCTGATTCTGCAATGCTCCCGTCAGTAAATTCACCAACTGCTAAACTAGGCTATCAATAGCGTTGTTATTATTGGTAGACCCCTAAGGGGGTTCGTTGTCGTGGTTGGCGTATTTTTAGAGGCATTTCCTGTTTAAAATATACACTTATTAGATCATCACTCAAATTTTTTATTTTATTTTTATTTACTACTTAACTTGAACATTTTATAATCAACACTTACCACATAACATCATGAATAAATATTGAGCTTTTATTCACTTAAACCTTTAAAACATAACAAAGATAACATCACAGCAGACTGAATTAGCAGATGCGGGAACTACTTCCCTTTAGGTTTTCAGTCCATAGCTCTTTCATTACTATTTACATCATTTTTCCTGAACAAATAAAGTTTCAGGACAACATCATCATATCACATTAGTCACATAATACTTGGGATTTTACATCTTATTTATTATATAATTACTCACATAGTGATTAAACTTTCTATCAAGGCCTATTAAGACGTTGCACAACCTTATTGCGATCCTCCTCCATGATACAGAACATCGTTCTATGATCTATCATGTACCACGATAATTCCTTGAATTGAGTCGGATAGTAGATAACTCGGTCTTGAGTTCTGTTCATCACAGTATGAAAGACATAATCTATCTCTCCCATCTTGGCCTTCTTTGCTTACACTTAATTAAGTTACTTCCCCACAACTCATGAATTATTTATTTAACTAATAAATAATTAAATTAAATAAATATTTATTTAACAATAAACACATCAACTAAAATGTTTAATTATTTCAATAAATATTTGAAATTACATATAAAAATTCTGGATTGTTACATCAACAGGCGCTGCAGCTCAAACACGACGTTGCCGCGCGAGAGAAAGGTCTGTTTGGTAAAAACTAAATTAAAATAAGAATTCATAAGCCTTGTTTGGTAGAAACTAAATTAAAACTCATTTTAACTTATTTTAATAACTTATTCACTACATAGTTTATTCGTCACACTTTATTTAATTAAATTCTATTATTCAAATTCAATTAAATTAAAGTCATCAACAACTTATTAAATCAAGATGCCACATAATCCAATTACTACAAAAATATAATTATATTATAAATTATAATTTTATTTAATAAATTAGTATATCTCAAATTTAATTACTAAATTAAATTAAAACAATATTATAAGAATTCATTTAATCATTATTGACTCTCTAATTTAATTATTAAATTAAATTATAATATTACCATTATGTAATATAATAATTAATTAACACTCATTTAATTTAATTAACTCATTAAATTAAAACTCCAAACCACAAAATTACCAAATACCAACTTAATTAATATTATACTTAATTAAGATAATTCACCACAACTCATGAATTGTTCATTTTACCAATAAATCTATAAACCAATTAAATATTTATGTAACATATCAACTAAAATATTTATTTAATTTAATAAATAATTTAAATTACATACAAAAATTCTTGATCGTTACGTCCTTCCCTCCTTCCAAAGATTATGTCTCCAGAATCACAAATCAAACAATTCATTAGTCACATTCTTCCCTCCTTAATTTTGTCCCTATAATCAAAGACACAAATCAAACAAACAACTCAGGATAGCTTTCATCATTTTATCTTCGAGTTCCCACGTAGCTTCCTCGGCATTGTGGTTCCTCCATATCACCTTCACAAAAGGTATCACTTTATTCTTGAGCACTTGTTCTTTCCTGTTAACTATCTAGATATAAATTTCTTCATAAGATAAATCTTTATCAAACTATAATGGTTCATACTCGATTACATGCTTGTAGTCGGGTTTATACGGTCATAACACCGAAACATGGAAAAAATTATAATGTGCTCTAACTATGGAGGTAGTGCTACCTCATAAGCCACTTTACAAATTCTTCATAGGACCTCAAAGGGTCCAATAAACCTTGGGCTTAGCTTCCCTTTCTGACCAAATCAGATTTTCCCCTTCCAGGGACAAACTTTTAGGAAAACAAAATTTTTGACATCAAATTCTCGATTCTGTCGATGTTAATCGTCATTCTTCTTTTGTCTTTTTTGAGAAACTATCAATCTTGCCCTAATGATTTTGACAATTTCGGCGGTCTATTGTACCAGTTCTGGCCCTAGCAGTTGACGTTCACCAACTTCATCCTAGTATAGTGGAGTTATGCACTTTCTGTTGTACAACGCTTCGTAAGGCGACATGCTAATACTCGCATGATAATTTCTATTGTAGATGAATTCAGCCAATGGTAAATGATCATCCAAGTTCCCTTTGAAATCCATGATACACGCTCGCAACATATCTTCTAATGTTTAGATTGTTCGTTTGCTTTGGTCGTCCGTTTGAGGATGGTACATTGAACTCATTCTCAACTGTGTTCCCATGCATTCTTGTAGTCTCTTCTAGAAGTTCGACGTGAATCGTGGGTCTCTGTCAAACACAATTGATAGTGGAACCCCATGCCTCGAAACGATCTCTTTGACATATAACTTTGCCAACTGATCTAGTGTATCTAACCTTGATTGACAAAAAGTGTGCTGATTTCATCAGTCTATCCACTATCACCTAAATTGCATTATAGCCCTTCTGTGTAGTCGAAAAACCTACCACAAAATCTATTATGATATGTTCCTACTTCTATTCCGGTATTTCTAATGGCTGCAACAATCCACTTAGTCTCCAGTGCTCAGCTTTTACTTTTTGGTACGTTAAGCATTTTGCAACATACTCAACAACATCTCTTTTTATATTCAGCCACCAGAAATGCTGTCATAAATCCTCATACATCTTTATACTTCCCAAGTGAATTGAATATCTTAAATTATGAGCTTCGGTCAAAATTTTGTCTTTAATCTCGGGTACTGGCGGAACCCAAATTCTTCCCTCGAACCTCAGTAAATATTCGGTATCGATCTTGAATTTCAACTAACTACCTTTAGACACTCTTTCTCTGATTTTCTCGCATCCTTTGTCTTGAAGTTGGGCGTCCTTTACCTTGTCCACCAAAGTGGAACTAGCCTCCTTCTGGAATAATCTTTCATCTAATTCCTTTTGATATCTCACTTCCAACTCTAGTTTCGCCTTTGCTAAAATTAGATTTTCCTGAGCAGTTAACAACATTAACTTCTCCTGCCCCTTTCTACTTAAGGCATCTACAACCACATTTACTTTATCGAGATGGTAAAAGATTTCACAATTACTTAATAGCTTTACATTGTTAGAAGGTCCGTATACTCAGGATATGTTCTATCGCTAGTGGTCCCCTCGTATCATCGGAGCCCAAACCCGCGCCACTTAGTTTATGGGGGATATGGTTCCTGGATCCGTGATGATGATGGATTGGATGGCCTGTGTCCGAGATCTGACTCATATTACGCAGATTGACAGCTTGACCCGACAGATAGACCGGGCACATTTCTTTATCCGGTACTTGGGCAGTGATCCTTCATAGGCTGATAATTTTGATCCTTCCAGCTCTGGAGCTGGCCCTTCAGGTGACCCATATGGTTTTACCAGCGTAGATCCTCCATTGTATAGGCCTGACATCCCTCTTGGCGGAGATCCAGTGACTCAGGAGGAGTTACATCAGGTGGACAGGATTGATGATGTAGACATTGACACCATTGTCTTCTTCTGATGTGTATTCTCGCTATATTTTTTGATAGGCCTCTGTTAGATACTAGGTGGTTGTGCCCCATTCTCGTTATATCTTTTGATAGGCCTCTATTAGTCATTGGGAGTCTGTGCCCCATTTCCCTATATTTTTAGTTGTATAGAGATGATGTATTAGATGATGACGTACTTAGGAATGTATGTAATGTTTTTCATTCCCTACATCATATTGCCATCTATTATTGATCATGCATGTATCATGTTATACATATGTATGTCCAGAGATATTCAGTATTGACCCCTAGATGGTCTTATGATACGACCCACACAGATGTCTTCCTCGACAGTTAGCCACATTGATCACACCCCACAAGTATTGGTAGCCTCCCGTCTGAGGTCTTGGCATGATAGTTTGTCACCTCCAGATCGAGTGACCGTAGACCAGTTATTACAACATTCCATGACCCTCTTGATGTTCCAGGTTCCTGTGGGGTTTGTAGGCCACATATTGCTACACCTATCCTGCAGGAGTATTTATAGGCAGCTCGGTCATGTTGTATATGTGGTTTATGCAACAACTGAGATCGATTGGCACTTTTTGACGGCATAGGTACTGCTTTTCCCATGAGATATCCATGTCTTACTCCTTTCAGCCAGCGGAGTGTATAGACGATGTATCCTGGTCAGTGTTCTTGGCAGGGATCAGAGATCCATTTGACATTTTGACATGTACAAGGCTCAGTTCACCCTACATCTTCATTACTCATGCACATTGCATGGATTATATCCCTTTGGCTGGATTGAGGGGCATGACAACTTATCACCCACTAGCTGTGATGTCACAGTTTGACCAGTTTTAGGATGTCCATCCTTTTGAGGGGGCATTAGGTTAGCGTTTGGCTTCTCACCATTTGTCTACAGAGGATCGATCTAGGGTGTATTCCTGTTGGGATCAGTGTGAGCTAGCTAAGTTTTCCATCAGCCATCCTGGCCGTTCTACAGAGTATTCTGCATGGATGGAGGCAGAGATCACATCGGCTGCGATTATATTTATAGTGTTGGGGATTAGTTTTGATGGTGGAGAGCCCGTAGAGGACACTTATTCTCCCATGGAGGAGGAGCTATTTATTGGGTAAACATCATCTCTTATTGATTCTCTCAGTACGACGGCTACTGTGACCCCGCATTCGGTGTACTATTTAGAGCAGAGTCTGTGACGCCCCCAAATCCAGGTTCTCTAACCTCAGATTCAGTGCTCACGATCCTATCATCATCATAAGCATTCTATAACTATTTTGAAATAATAAACATACATTGTTCATTATAATAAGGTCTCATAATATGGTCCCAAGGTCTCCATAACCTTAACTTTAAATACACCATTTATAATACAAATAGTTTACTTAAGAAATTTCATTAGATAATAACTAATTTAACATTCATTCTAAAATTACTCCTGGATCTTGCCCTTGCCCTTGTCCTTCATGTTAGATCCTTCGGGCTTAGCTGAAAATAGAGGTCATGATATAGCAAGAGTAAGCAACTAATTTGCTTCACAAGTTTATAAAGACAAAGGATATATATCATGACTTAGAAAGAAATATTGCCTTCAATGTTCAACAATAATATAAGATTATGGAGGAACATGAATTAATAATCAACAATAGAATATTCGATAATTGAATAACATGAACTGAGTGGTTTTGAATAACCATGAACATTTGCCAAGGTGCTCAGTGATTTAAACTGGACCTTTTAATAAGTTTTGGTATTTAAGGGGATCAGCCTTTCATACCCCGTGATTTATGCATAAACACTTAATAATCCGACATTGATATCATGCCTTAATCAAATTTGTCCATTTCTCAGTCAAGAGTTCTTACCATATCAATTAATAAGAACAGTTATTTAAAACCCATTTGATTTAAGAAATTTAGACATACTTGATCTAGCTGATACAATTAGCATAGATCTATCCCATAAACAGTTCATAAATAAAGAACTTTAATTTAATTCACAGTTCAATGGCAGTAGAACGGAATTCGATTGCACAAAGTGCGAATTTCAATAATCAATAAAGACGTGAATAATCATCAATAATTATTCACTAACATGCTTTGAAAATAATAACTCAAGTTGAGTTAGGAAACTTGCCTCGATCGTAGGTTACAGCTACGAAATTAAGTTCTATCCACTATGCCGTTAAATTATCTTCATTTGAGAGACCTATAATTAGTCTTTCAATTAGTCAATACATAACATCAGATTATGTAATCACATAGATATTATACATTACAATAAGTTCTTATAAACATTATCATGTCTAGATAGTGTTATTATTAATTAATTAACTATTACCTTTAATTCACATAATATTATTAACTTAGATAATATTAATTCACCTTCTAGTATTATTGGTTCACTAATAATACTTTAAATCATTTACTAATATTATTAATCATTTAATAATATTTTATCCCTTTACTAATATTATTAATCATTTAATAATATTTTATTTAATCTCGAAAATTATTATTTAATAATAATACTCTAATTTAATATTTTTATTTACATAACAACATCATATTATAATATTATTAATATTATAATAATATTCCAATGATTTATTAAATTAACAAACAATTTATTATAATTGTTCATCCTTTATTAACCTCTTATTTAATATCCATAAAAGGTCATAAATAATATTTATTATTATAAATTACCAAAATGCCCTAAGATAGTCATGATATAATATATTATGAGCATCCAAGCATAAAAATCATATTTTTCTCATTAAAGACATCATTTAACTATTTATTTCCTTTTATTCACAACCTAATCATTTTTAGGAAAAATAGCAAACTGATTCCAAACATTCTCAACTTTTCGGATTTTGACGAATATGAACCAACAATGATCCTCTAATTTTTCTAGATTTTAGAAAATGATTTACTATTTTTAAAGTATCCAAAACACTCGGATCTTACTCTATTTTTCATAAATTGAGTTTTACTCGAGACAAATCTGAAATTTTCGTGGTATGCTCTCTTAACATATATGAAGCTACTGTAAACATTTTGGAATTTTCCGGTGTATACACAATGAGATATTCGTAGGATAATATTTATGGAGTCTTTTACGGAAATAGTCATTACGCACAATATATAACTTTCGAACGTGTCCGTTTTTTTTCTCTACGTAGATAACTTCATAAGGTACCTCTGTAATATTTTTCCATATTTTTACAAGACAAGGAACTGACCAAAACAGCCTCATGAAAAACAAGTCAAGAGTCGATTTAGAGTTTCAAAGCTTTAGCATATAAAGTGGACTGTTTTGGGAAAAATAATCTTAAAAGTTCCAAAACATGCTAGATTTGTGTCCTATCACTTGGGTTTACTAGGTAACTCATGTATCTAGCACCCCCTTCGACGGATCACAATTCCAAGTTGTACAACTTGAGTTACACAAGATTTAGTGGAAGAAAAACAAGAGTTTTCACCCTTGGAGAACATATGCTCATTTTCTTCCTCTAAGTCTTTGATCTAACACTCAAGATACTTAATTTCATGCATGATGATATGTAGAACTAGTGTATCTTGAGTAGTTGTACACAACCCCATCAAAACTCAAGCTAGCAAAATAAAGTAAAAGAAGAAGATAAAGGTACATTATACCTTGACTTAGTTCTACCCTTTCTTGATTTTCCAAAGTAACTAATAAACTTAGGGGCATAAACAACTAGCACTCCTATATTTTTTTTTCTTCCTATGGCCGAATCCTCTCACTCTTTTCTCTCTTTGAAGTTAGCTAGCTTGGGAGCAAAAGATAGAAGAAAAAGATGAAGAGAGAATGAGATGTTGGAAGAATGAAAACAAAATGAAGTGGGTGATTCACTAATAATCCTCCCACAATTATTTTGTTGCCCATTAGGTAAAAACTTTGTATTATTACTTCCAATAGGTTAAACATGATTAAATGTGCATAATGGAGTGGCAACCAATGGAAGCTTGACAACATTGTCCTTGTGTTTAATAATATCTACTAATGGACAAGTTAGCTTAATTATTCCATTTAGGATCCTCATAATATCCTCCATTTAGCTTTTATTTTAAATGCCCAATTTTGATTAATCAAATGTCTAGAATACCCCTAATCAAGTGGGCTAAGTATTGGATTGTATTTTATTTCCTTTGGGCTTTTCTTTTAATTGATTTGGGCTAGATAATAAACATAGTCTAGCAATTTCAATAATGTTACCCAATTTGATAATTTAGGGCTTTCATTTCTAATCATATGAAGTTTAATTACTTACACATATGATTTTATCTCATAACCTAATTATATTTACAAGAATTAGGTTTAGATTTATTAGTCACTTAAAATACAAAGCTTACCCACTTAAGTTAGTATACATATAAAATACTAACTTTTTTGTATTACCATAACCCTTAGGTTATTTAATAGTCTTACCTAATATATAATTAGGTCACAAGGCTTTCATTTTTAATGAAATCTATAAATGTATGTCCATAACTATAATATATATGTTAATTGACCCATGCACCACTTCACATGTGTTATCACATATTAAATCCTTATGTAACACAAGGTTAAAAAAAAAATCCATTATGTACATACATATATAGTGACTTAAATTTTATGGTTATTACATCCTCCCCCCCTTATAAGAATTCCATCCCCGGAATTACATATAAGGTTACTCAAAAAGGTGCGGATAATTTTCTCTTATTTTTTCTTCAAGTTCTCACGTAGCTTCTTCAACATTGTGGTTCCTCCAAAGAACTTTTTACAGAATGTATAACCTTATTTCGCAATTTACATTTCCTTTCTATCTAAAACTTCGATAGGAATTTCCTCGTCACGACAAATCTTTTTCAATTCAATTGGCTCGTCACGATATCACATGCTTGTAATCGAGGCTTATATGGTCGTAGTAACCGACACATGAAATACATTATGAATATGTTCCGATTCAGAGGTAGAGCTACCTCGACGCCACTTCGCTATCTTCTTCTTCAGATCTCAAAAGGTCCAATAAGTCTCGGACTCGGTTTTACCTTTCTTTCCAAACCTTATCTTCCCTTTCCAAGGAGATACTTTCAAAATGCATAGCTTCCCACCTCAAAATCTCGCCACGGCGATGTAAGTCTGCATATACTTCTTCCGGCGATCTTGAGTCGCTACCATCGGGCTCTAATCACCTTAATGGTCTCTACGATGCATTGCACCAGCCTCTGGTCCCAAACAATGACGTTCACCACTTCATCCCAAAGATAAGGGCGTTCTATATTTCCTTCCATACGATTGCTTCAGACGCGGCGGCATTCCGATGTCAAGGCGTGGTAGCTATTGTTGTATCGCGAACTCTACCAATGGAAGATGATCCTCCCAACTACCCTTGAAGTCCATCACACAAGCTCGAGCATGTCTTCAAGTGTTTGAATTGTTCTCTCGCTTTGCCCATCGGTCATGGATGATACGCTATGCTCATCCGTAGTCAAGTGCCCCCATTCTTTCCTCAAGACTCTTCCGGAAGTTTGACGTGAATCGTGGATCCTATCCACATAATAGATATTGGTACGCCATGTCTCGAGATAATTTCCTTGATATATAATTTGGCTAAATTGGGTCCGGACTATACCGATCTTGATCGGCAAAAAGTGAGCCGACTTCGTAAGACGATCTACGATCACCCATATGGCGTCGTGTCCCTTTTGCGTTGTTGGAAGTCCCACCACAAAATCCATCGTGATGTGCTCCCATTTCCACTCTAGAATCTCTAAAGGTCAGAATATTCACTCGGTCGCCGTTGATGCTGCGCCTTGACTCTCTCGACAAGTTAGACATCTGCTGACACATTCTGCAACCTCTCTCTTCATGTTTGGCCACAAAAAGTGTTGACGTAAATCTTGATACATCTTTGTACTTCCTGGGTGTATTAAGTACCTCGTACTGTGCGCTTCATGCAGAATTTCTTCTCTTAGTTCTGGTATTAACGGTACCCAAATTCGTCCTTCAAATCTTAGCAATCCGGTGCCATCAATCTTGTATTTCAATTCATCCCCTTCAGCTAATCGCTTCTTGATGCTGTCGCAATCTTCGTCCTTCTCTTGAGCCTCTTTAACCTTATCTAATAAAGTAGGGCTCGCTACCACAGTAAATAATTTCTTATCAATCTCCATCGGATACTTAACCTCTAAGTCAAGTCGTTCGAAATCCTTCACCAATTCCTCTTAAATGGTTAACTTCAATAACTTCTCTCTGCCTTTTCTGCTCAAGGCATCAGCCACTACATTTGCTTTGCCTGGATGGTACAGAATCTCACAATCATAATCCTTGATCAATTCTAGCCATCGGCGCTGCCTCATATTTAGCTCCTTCTGCGTGAAGATATACTTTAAACTCTTATGATCTGTATATATCTCACACTTCTCTCCATACAAATAGTGCCTCCAAATTTTCAAGGCAAAAACTACTGCTGCTAACTCTAGGTCATGAGTCGGATAACCCTTCTCATAGTCCTTTAGCTGACGTGAAGCGTACGTAATGACCTTGCCATGCTGCATCAGTACACAGCCAAGACCCATGTGTGACGCATCACTATACACTACAAATCCTCCCGTGTTGTCCGGTAAAGCCAACACAGGTGCTTGACTGAGCCTCTTCTTCAATTCAATGAAACTCTGTTCACATTTTTCCGTCCAAACGAACTTCACTGTCTTTCTAGTAAGTTTGGTCAATGGCGATGCTACCTTTGAAAAATCTTGGATGAATCTTCGATAGTATCCTGCTAATCCCAAGAAACTCCTAATTTCTGTCGATGTCTTTGGCTGTTCCTAGTTGATAACCGCTTCTACTTTTGCTGGATCTACCGAAACACCATCTTTGTCGATAACGTGACCTAAAAACCGCACTCTCATGACCTAAAATTTACACTTGGAGAACTTTGCATACAACTTCTCCCTCCTTAACGTCTCCAACACTTTCCTTAGATGTTCAGCGTGATCTTCCTCTGTCTCTGAATATATCAGAATGTCGTCGATGAACACGACAACACAAACTTATCCAAATACTGCTTAAACACTCTGTTCATCAAATCCATGAATGCTGTTGGTGCATTAGTTAACCCAAAAGACATTACCAGAAACTCAAAGTGTCCATACCGAGTTCTGAATGCCGTCTTTGGAACATCCTCATGTCTCACCTTCAGTTGGTGATAACCAGTCCTCAAGTCAATTTTTGAAAAGTATTTTGCCCCCTTCAACTGATCAAACAAATCGTCGATCCTGGGCAACGGGTATTTATTCTTAATGGTGACCTTGTTCAACTCTCGGTAGTCGATACAAAGTCTTAATGACCCATCCTTCTTCTTTACGAATAAGACTGGTGCTCCCCATGGTGATACGCTTGGTCGAATGTATCCCTTATCTAACAACTCTTGTAGTTGAACCATCGGTTCCTTCATTTCTCACAGAGCCATACGATCTGGCGCTTTGGATACCGGTGATGTCCCTGGCTCCAAATCGATAACAAACTCTATCTCTCTATTTGGTGGCAATCCCGGAATCTCTTCTGGGAAAACGTCAACGAATTCCCTTACAATAGGTATTTGACCCAGTTCACCCTCGATTCTGCGGGTATCCACAACGTGAGACAAATAACCTATACAACCCTTCCTAAGCAACTTCCTTGCTTGCATCATCGTCAGACAACAAGATTGTCTTGGCGATTTACTGCCATGAAATACCACCTTTGACTTATTCGGAGTCTTTAGGTATACGCACTTTTTCTTACAGTCAATGACCGCTCCATGACTTGATAACCAATCCATCCCAAGGATTACATCAAACTCTCCAAGACGAATCCAGATCAAATCCACGTTAAGCTTAAACCCTCTTACATTAGCACAACAGTTCCTATAGATGTAGTCTACAGGGATAATTTCTTTGTTTGCTACTTCTACATTCATAGGGTGTTCTAATAGTTCATGAGGTAAACTTAATCTTTGAGTAAATTCATCAGATATAAAAGAACAGGAAGCTCCCGAATCGAATAACACATAGGCATTTATATCATTGATCGAATTATACCGACACCACCTCCCCGGATGCCACAAAGATCTTGCACCGTCATATTGAATGTCCATGCTGTCGGCTTGTTTGGCTGGGCTGGTCCTCCACTGGTTGTCTTAGTGTTATTGCCCCTGTTGCCATTTCCGCCATCCGTGCTTTTCTTCTTCGGGCAATCCTTGATCCGATGTCCCACTTCACCACAATTAAATCAACCTCCTTTCTTCACCTTAGTACAATTGGGTGAGGTATGCCCTTCTTGCCCACATGTATAACATATCGTTTTCCTTTCAAGCACTCCCCAGTGACCCTTTCCACAGCTTCCCACACACCGACTTCTTTTGTTGCACACTCACTTGCTGCATCTCCAGATTACTACCCTCACTGCTCCATTTCCGCTTCTTATTGTTGCTACCGCCACTGCTGACATTTTGATTCCCACCTTCTGCTTTCTTCTTGTTCTTCTCCCGATTGTATCTTGAGACCGCTTCGCTTCCTCATTCGGCTATAAGAGCTTTTTCCAACAGAGTTGAGAATGATGGAATTTGTAAAACCGCTACCTTACTATAAATCCACGGCTTTAATCCATTTTCAAACCTTCTCGCTTTCCTCACCTCTATGTCCACCTGATGTGGAGCGAATCTGGCCAATTCATTGAATTTCGCAGAATACTCTGATACTGACATATTCACCTATTTCAGTTCCAAGAACTTGATCTCCATTCTTGCTTGAACACTCTCAGGGAAGTAGTTCTCGAAGAACAACTTCTTGAATGCTTCCCAAGTCACGACTCCAGTTCCAGCTTTGTTCTGGTTGGCATCCCACCAATAGTTAGCCTCACCCTTCATTAAGTAGGTAGAAAAAATTGTCTTCGCTTCTTCTTCTTTACTCTAGCAATAACGAAGGCCTTCTCAATCTCCTTTACCCACATTTGGGCTTCTATCGGTCTCGTTGTTCCTCCCGAACTTGGCGGGTCCCATCGCCTTGAAGTCTTTAAAGTTGACTAGTTGGGTGCCTCGCTCGATTTCCTGCAGTTGAGCTTGATTCCTCACTTCAAATGACCATCATGTTGATAAAATCTTGCATTGGGTTTTGTTGAGATCCCGCTACATTATTAACTAACTCTTCAATATCTTGATTCCTCACTCCACGTCTGCGCGCCATTATCTAGTGAAACAAAATTCTAACACGTTACTTTCGGATTTATTATCATATGATTACTTAGCATGTAACACGCTATTTATTTAAACAATCGATGATCATTATGTGAGAGTTTTAAATACCGAGATTTGGAAGTCTTTCTCCTACTTAGTGGGTTAAGTTTGTTTTTAAAGAACATTTTCCAAATCAGTCTATTGGATTCACATAACATTAAATAGAAAATTTACTATTTAAAATTTTCCAACACATATCATAATAATACTGCATTTATATTCATACACCAATCTTCAAAGGACTTACACGATTAATACAGGTATATTTTATAAATGCTACTATCCCATTTTAACACAAAAGATGGGATTAACTCATAATGAGACCTCCCTACAAACACAATTAGGGAAAGTACCTAACCATTTACTACCTCACACCTGTTGAGGTTTACATCAACATAAAACCTTATTACACAACAAGAAAGGTACTAATGCATCTATCTACAATCGGCCATCACATCATCACCACTTTGGTGGCCTGCCAGTCACTTCACTTGCAGTGCTCCTAGGAAAGCAACTACTGCAGGACTCTACGTCGAACGGATCGACTAGGCTCTCCTATCTCATAGTATGCCCTCCTAGCCCCACTGTGCTGGCCCTCATACACTGCATCAAGGGCCAATCCTAAGGTTTCTACTCTGACCTTTATGGCCTGCAGTTCAATCTTTAATTGGCCAACCAGCTCATCCGACTCATGGAGTGCCTCTTCCACCCTTATCTTATCGGTAATTTCTACATCAAACTCAGCCTGCATCTCCAAATGGTTTATGCTCAGTTCTCCAAACTTTGCCTTTTCATTCTCTAGCTGTACCCTCAGCATCTCAACTTGCAACTGGGACTCATCCAATTTTTCCTTCTGTTCGACTTTCTCCATCTGGGCTTGATGAGCCTCATCCTTGTATTGTTCTTCAGTAAATTTGAGGGTGTGGTTTTCTACTTCTAATTCCTCCACTCTGCCTTCTAATTGACTGATTCTCCTCAACAAGTCCCCTACCGGAGGACCATGAGGGACATCTTGGGCGACCTCATGCTCAATGGGTTCCTGATCAACTGAGTAACTACCTTGGCGCTCGTTAGACATCCTACAAACACCATAAATAAAATCAACATCAGTACTACAATAAAATATATTCATTGATGAAATGAAATAATATTTTATTAAGTACAACACAAACTTGATGAATTTCCATAATCCATCTCCTAACATACTCTATAAGAGTTTTCTACTAAGGTTATAACCTAGGTTTCGCATTCCTAATGTTTATAACCTACAGCTTTGATACCAACTCCATGGACGCCCCCAAATCCGTGTTCTCTAACCTCGGATTCAAAGGCTCACGATCCTATCATCATCATAAGCATTCTATAACTATTTTGAAATAATAAACATACATTGTTCATTATAATAAGGTCTCATAATATGGTCCCAAGGTCTCCATAACCTTAACTTTAAATACACCATTTATAATACAAATAGTTTACTTAAGAAATTCCATTAGATAATAACTAATTTAACATTCATTCTAAAATTACTCCCGGATCTTGCCCTTCCCTTGTCCTTCATGTTAGATCCTTCTGCTTAGTTTGAAATAGAGGTCATGATATAGCAAGAGTAAGCAACTAATTTGCTTCACAAGTTTATAAAGACAAAGGATATATATCATGACTTAGAAAGAAATATTGCCTTCAATGTTCAACAATAATATAAGATTGTGGAGGAACATGAATTAATAATCAACAATTGAATATTCGATAATTGAATAACATGAACCGAGTGGTTTTGAATAACCATGAACATTTGCCAAGGTGCTCAAAGATTTAAATCGGACCTTTTAATAAGTTTTGGTATTCAAGGATCACCTTTCATACCCCGTGATTTATGCATAAACACTTAATAATCCGACATTGATATCATGCCTTAATCAAATTTGTCCATTTCTCGATTCAAGAGTTCTTACCATATCAATTAATAAGAACAGCTTATTTAAAACCCATTTGATTTAAGAAATTTAGACATACTTGATCTAGTAATTGATACAATTAGCATAGATCTATCCCATAAACAGCTTCATAAATAAAGAACTTTAATTTAATTCACGCTTCAATGGCGTTAGAGAATCGGAATTCGATTGCACAAAGTGCTAATTTCAATAATCAATAAAGACGTGAATAATCATCAATAATTATTCACTAACATGCTTTGAAAATAATAACTCAAGTTGAGTTAGGAAACTTGCCTCGATCGTAGAGGTTACAGCCACGAAATTAAGTTCTATCCACTATGCCGCTTAAATTATCTTCATTTGAGAGACCTATAATTAGTCTTTCAATTAGTCAATGCATAACATCGATTATGTAATCACATAGATATTATACATTACACATAAGTTCTTATAAACATTATCATGTCTAGATAGTGTTATTATTAATTAACGATCACCTTTAATTCACATAATATTATTAACTTAGATAATATTAATTCACCTTCTAGTATTATTGGTTCACTAATAATACTTTAAATCATTTACTAACATTTTATTCACTTACTAATATTATTAATCATTTAATAATATTTTATCCCTTTACTAATATTATTAATCATTTAATAATATTTTATTTAATCTCTAATATTATTATTTAATAATAATACTCTAATCTAATATTTTTATTTACATAACAACATCATATTATAATATTATTAATATTATAATAATATTCCAATGATTTATTAAATTAACAAACAATTTATTCTAATTGTTCATCCTTTATTAACCTCTTATTTAATATCCATAAAAGGTCATAAATAATATTTATTATTATAAATTACCAAAATACCCTAAGATAGTCATGATATAATATATTATGAGCATCCAAGCATAAAAATCATATTTTTCTCATTAAAGACATCATTTAACTATTTATTTCCTTTTATTCACAACCTAATCATTTTTAGGAAAAATAGCAAACTGATTCCAAACATTCTCAGCTTCTGGATTTTGACAGAATTTGAACCAACAATGATCCTCTAATTTTTCTAGAATTTTAGAAAATGATTTACTATTTTTAAAGTATCCAAAACACTCGGATCTTGCTCTATTTTTCATAAATTGAGTTTTACTCAGAAAAATCTGATATTTTCAGGGTATGCTCTCTTAACATATATGAAGCTACTGTAAAAATTTTGGAATTTTCCAGTGTATACACAGTGAGATATTCGTAGGATAATATTTATGGAGTCCTTAACGGAAATAGTCATTACGCACAATATATAACTCGAAACGTGTCCATTCTTTTTTCTACGCGTAGATAACTTCATAAGGTACCTCTGTAATATTTTTCCATATTTTTATAAGACAAGGAACTGACCGAAACAGCCTCATGAAAAACAAGTCAGTAGCTGATTTAGAGTTTCAAAGCTTTAGCATATAAAGTGGACTGTTTTGGGAAAAATAATCTTAAAGGTTCCAAAACATGCTAGATTTGTGTCCTATCACTTGGGTTTACTAGGTAACTCATGTATCTAGCACCCCCCCCTTCGACGGATCACAATTCCAAGTTGTACAACTTGAGTTACACAAGATTTAGTGGAAGAAAAACAAGAGTTTTCACCCTTGGAGAACATATGCTCATTTTCTTCCTCTAAGTCTTTGATCTAACACTCAAGATACTTAATTTCATGCATGATGATATGTAGAACTAGTGTATCTTGAGTAGTTGTACACAACCCCATCAAAACTCAAGCTAGCAAAATAAAGTAAAAGAAGAAGATAAAGGTACATTATACCTTGACTTAGTTGCTACCCTTCTTGATTTTCCAAAGTAACTAATAAACTTAGGGGGCATAAACAACTAGCACTCCTATATTTTTTTCTTCCTATGGCTGAATCCTCTCACTCTTCTCTCTTTGAAGTTAGCTAGCTTGGGAGCCAAAGATAG
The DNA here is from genome assembly GCA_020205605.1 of Panax ginseng. Lineage (NCBI taxonomy): Eukaryota > Viridiplantae > Streptophyta > Magnoliopsida > Apiales > Araliaceae > Panax > Panax ginseng. The sequence goes on from CM035139.1 coordinate 144,905,065, forward strand.
AAGAAAAAGATGAAGAGAGAATGAGATGTTGGAAGAATGAAAACAAAATGAAGTGGGTGATTCACTAATAATCCTCCCACAATTATTTTGTTGCCCATTAGGTAAAAACTTTGTATTATTACTTCCATTAGGTTAAATATGATTAAATGTGCATAATGGAGTGGCAACCAATGGAAGCTTGACAACATTGTCCTTGTGTTTAATAATGTCTACTAATGGACAAGTTAGCTTAATTATTCCACTTAGGATCCTCATAATATCCTCCATTTAGCTTTTATTTTAAATGCCCAATTTTGATTAATCAAATGTCTAGAATACCCCTAATCAAGTGGGCTAAGTATTGGATTGTATTTTATTTCCTTTGGGCTTTTCTTTTAATTGATTTGGGCTAGATAATAAACATAGTCTAGCAATTTCAATAATGTTACCCAATTTGATAATTTAGGGCTTTCATTTCTAATCATATGAAGTTTAATTACTTACACATATGATTTTATCTCATAACCTAATTATATTTACAAGAATTAGGTTTAGAATTATTAGTCACTTAAAATACAAAGTTTTCCCACTTAAGTTAGTATACATATAAAATACTAACTTTTTCGTATTACCATAACCCTTAGGTTATTTAATAGTCTTACCTAATATATAATTAGGTCACAAGGCTTTCATTTTTAATGAAATCTATAAATGTATGTATCCATAACTATAATATATATGTTAATTGACCCATGCACCACTTCACATGTGTTGTCACATATTAAATCCTTATGTAACACAAGGTTAAAAAAAAAATCCATAATGTACATACATATATAGTGACTTAAATTTTACGGTTATTACAAGGTCTGCATCTGATGACATTTAAGAGAGATCAGGATAGGGCCTTGATGTTGACAGTTCTTGCTAGGAGAGATGCCGCTTTATTAGAGAGAGATGATACTTTAGGTCATAAAGACATCGCTATTACTGAGTGGGATGAGGCTAGATCATCAAGAGATGCATTGATTGTTGAGCGGGATGGTGCCATATCTACTCAGGATGTAGCTGTTACAGTTAGTACTGCAGTGAGGTCCCATACTACTGCTATTGTTATAGAGATGATCATGTATATTGATGAGCATAGCATCACCATGCAGTTGGCTGTGGATCTGTTGGCTCGTGTAAATACCCTTGGGCAGGAGCTCACAACGTTACCTCCTTCTTCGGAGAGATATGCCATGTTGGACTTGATAGCTCGTATATACACTGATTTGTAGATGGGTTTGTATTTTCCTGCACAGACTAGCTTAGCCATTTTGTCATGTACAGTACATATTGTATATATAAAACAACATTATATATGGCAGGGAAATATATTTTGATTCACTTCCCTTTTAGTTGTGCATTGTTAATTTCTTGATATTTGCATGTTTTCCCAGGACTTATGATCTTGATTTATCCTAAACTCCCCCTTGATGGATGGACATTGATATATCTCAGGATCTTTCAGAATGGATTGTTGATCTATGTGTATGTAACGCCCGAGAAAATCTGATATTTTTTATGTGAATTAAATTTTTATTTGATTATTTGGATTAAATGAATTTAATTGATTATCTATATGAGTAAGCTGTATGAAGGTCATTCTATGACCTAGAATGTGCGGATGTGGTTAGGATTCTAGCTATGTGCTAGGATTAATTATTTTAAATTTCCAAGACGAAAATAAAAGTTTTTCGAGAAATTTTCGTAAAAACACTATTCATCCATTTCTGCTCGGGAATTTATTTTGAATTTCTGAGAAACGCGTAATGATAGAATTTTAAGATGAGATGGAATATCCAATAATATTTCAGTTATGGCAAATGAAGTTTTTGCTTGCGGACTTAAAACCTAAGGGTTAGGGAAAATGAGTTTTGCGAATGGAATGATTACGTATAATGATTAGGGTTATTATACGTGGGAAATACGAGTATGGTACTAGTTACTATACGAGTATAGTATGCAGATTATTACGACGTATAATACGAATATCGTACAAATACTATATAAAGAGAATACGAGAGTTATACTAGTAGAATACAATTAGTTCTTAATGAACTCTTAGTAATTGGACTCTGTCAAATCCAATTGGACTTGGATTATGTTAAGCCCAAAGTTTAGTAAATGAAGCCCAAGATTGAGTAATGTTAAAGCCCAATGTTAGGTTAAATCAAGCTCGATCCAAGAAATCAAACTGCGGATCGACCCGATGGATCACCACATGGGTAAAACCCATGAGGGCAACCCATGTGGGACCCAATATAGTATGTGGGTCGTCCACTTGTTGGCCAAGTAAAGTAGTTACTTTGTGGCTAAGCCATGAATAGTAAGGAGGTGGGACTAATGACTATTTTGCTCTCCATATGATTTCCTATATAAGAAAGCTAGCTAGGTTCATTTGTTTGTTTTACAAACATTGACCAATATATTGAAAGAGAGAGAAAAGAGCATTATCAAGTAATCAAGTGAGTTTGAAGCAAAACATTCAAGTTTTAATCAAGAACGCGAAGAACGTTAAGGTAATAATTTGTAAAACCTTAGTCTTCGATCCTTTTATATTTATTTTTCATAGAGAATCATGAATTGGTGGAGCATGTCCCTTCTGGAGTAATAAGGATGGATATTAGTGAATTAAACATTGATAAGCCATGTATAAATAGGAATCATAAGCGTTTAGGTGAGTTTAATCGCGAAAAAACCATTAATCATTGTTTGGTTGTTAATGGACAAATTGAAAACCATAATTTATAGGGTATATGAATATTGCTTGGTTAGGTTATAGAAAATGAATCAATGGATTGGTTCCATTTGATTTAGTGTATAAAACACGAGTAACGAAGTCATGGCAAAATTTACGAGATTAGGCGTTAAACGTTGAAATCGTAGAATTTTTGGATTAGTAGTCAAAACTCGTCATTTACTTCAGAAACCTTAGTTTTCGATGGCATAGCATAGAACAATGTATTCAAGAGTCGTGGAATCAAGAATGGTCGAATTCTGACTTAGAACGAAGAAAAGGAGCTATGAACGCTCACGGGCGATAAACAAACACGTAATAGAACGTTAAATAGTTAATTCATTGTTAACGGATTTAAAAACTATGTTTATCTAGATAAAAACAAAGTACATAGAATGTGTAAGAAAATGGCTTTTGAACGAGCCAATTCCGACTTAAAACGTCTAAGTTATGAGTCCGGGAAGAATCGTATTGGAAAATCTAAATTTTTTTTCAAGGGCTCAGGGTAGGTGCCGCAGCGCCACCCTAAACTTTATTTTCCGTGCTGCAACGCCGGGTAGTGGGAGTTAGCTACTGGATAATGGTGCCACAACGCCACTTATATATAGTAAGTATGGCGCCGTAGTGTCGAGACCGAGGTTGACATACTGTTAGTTGGCGCGGCAGCACCAATGGTGTACTAAAGGCTGGCGCCGCAACGCCGATAAGGAAGAATTGTCAGACTTAGTTATTTATGTACCCAATTGCATGTTTATTTGAAAATGATGGGGCATGTATATACTTAATATACATTATAAGACCATTCTTAAATCACTTATATAATGATGATTGTAGAGAATGAATGTTGTTTGATAGTAAACGAAGAATGTAAGGTACGGAAGAATAAAACATATTCAACTACTATGGTATTTCACCAAGGGTCTTTGAATATTGATTAATGTTCATGAAAGTATTAACAAGCCGTAAGGGAGAATAGTAAGGCAAATCGAGTTTTATTAATGAAATAAATTCAATTAAGTTATAGAAGAGAAAAAAGTTGGTAAAAACAATGTGATTAGATTGTTTGGTAGCTAATTATAGTGTGCTATGTGAATATATCATGTAGAGACTGTAAAGACCAAAAACTGTTGAATAATTATTTGAAGACGCTTGAAGGCAAGTTTTCTTAACGCTTGTCTAACCTTCGTGTTAGCCAAGTTTTCTGTGATTCATGTTTTGAGATGCATGAATTGTTTTATGAAAGAGTCAATGCCAGTTTTAACTCGACTAGACTAATCTTAAGAGATAGATTGATTTATTTAAAAGTCTTTCGATATAGAACTGTTAACGCTATCCTATGCCAAGTATTTGGTACGGATTCAAGGTAAGCTTGAGTATGAACAAACAAATGTTTTTTACATCGAGTATTCGATGGGCACGTGAGGTTTCCAAACTTAAACGTAAATACGTTTAACGGATGAGTGTTGATCAACATAAAGTACTATAGGCTGATCACCTAGAAGTGCTCGTAAGATATATCGGACTTACAGACTTAGTGTCGGGTTGTCCTTTTTCATGAATGATAACCAAAAGAGAATGTTCATGGTCTTTTGACCAGCTTATAGTTCCTAAGTTATTATATGTACTCTGGAATTGTGTTATGAAATGAAAAGTAATATTTAATGTTTCATAGTACTTCATAGCTACTTGTTCAGTTATTGAAGATAATCATATAATTCTCTACGTGGTATTTGTATTATTTATTGCTAGACTTGCTGAGCTAGTTATGCTCACTTCTTGCTTGAATTATATTATTGCAGCTAAGGCCGAAAGAACTGAGGATCCCAGTAGGGATAAAGGCAAAGCTAAGATGGATAAGTAGATTATCATGTAATAGACTAGTATGTTTGTAAGAATCATATTATTATAAATGAAGAATGTATTGGTTACAGAACCTAGGAAAGGATTTATTATTATTATTATTGTAATAATAATATAGCAAATACAATCATTTTGATGTTGTTTCAATGGAATGAATGTATAGTTAGAAGTACCATGTAGCACCATATCTGTGTGTTGAAAGTACCCGGATTTGGGGGCGTCACACTATATCCCTACCCTTTGGTGTCTTGGGACTAGTTTCTGTATGTAGATGTGAAGAGGAGTGTGGCTTTCCTCTCTGAGGTTGACCGCACCACATATGGTCGCTGGTACTCCTTTGTATTGGGGAGCCCAGGTAATTCCATCTCTTATGGATGGGTGTTTCTCTTTGAGGATTCAACTGCAGCTTAGTTGGTCACCGATTCTCCCATTTGTGTGGGGAGATCAAAGATTACAGTTAAATTCACAATTCATGTTTATAATCATGTAAATCAACAGTTTCTCCTTGCCACAAAAGCTTAATAGAACGTTTACTCAATATCCTTACCCCAAAGGCTAAAGATATTCAAATGTAATAACAATGATCATACCAATCAGTTGTCTACCTTTGCACTACGGGCCAAAGATATTCAACTATAAAACCAATGGTCATGATTATACCAATCAATTGTCTGTCAGTGCACTACAGCCAAAGACATTCAACTGTTAACTAATGGTCATGATCCTGCCAATCACATCATTGAATTATCCATGCACTACGGGCCAAGGATATTCGTTATTATCACCAGTGGTTATGATCATGTCATACACCTGTCCATCTTTGCACGTAGGCCAAAGATATACAACTATAAAACTAATAATCAACAGTCCATCTATGCACGTAAGCCAAAGATATACATCTGTAAAACCAATAATCAACAGTCCATTTATGCACGTAAGCCAAAGATGACTTTCATCACAATATAAGCATGAGGATGATGACAATGACATAATAATTCAATAAAATAAGTTCAAGGATAAATTTTAAAGATTTATAATTTAATTTATCTAGAAATCAATAACGTCCAAATTATCAACATGATACTGCTTTGTAGATTAAAATTCAAGAATAATATTCATGTACCAAAAATAATTTGGATAGAAAAGAAATATATTTTTCGGGTGACTAGTACCCCGACACGAAAAGTGTCCCGAATACCCGAGTGAATGATACTAGAGTGAATAGTAATTGGGAGAATAGTAACCTATGAATAATAACTCGTGAATAGTACTCCGACACAAAAAGTGCCCCGAATACCCGAGTGAATAATACTAGAGTGAATAAAAACCCGTGAATAGTAACTCGTAAAAAAATACCAAAGAAAATGATATTCCATGACGAGTACAAAAGAAATGATATCTCGGGAGCAGTATAATAGAATATACTGAAATCGCAAATGGATTTTCACCGCCATGCGGTAATCCACGTGATGCATCATTTCCACAATTTAATAAAGAATGAATACAAAGGATCATTCACCATGCATGTGGTAATCCACATAGACAAGTTATTCCAACAGAATAATAAAGAATGGAATAACAGAAGAATTCATCATGCATGCGATAGACCGCACAGACAGGTTATTCCCAACAGAATAATAAAGAATGGAACCAGGTCATGCGTAATCCGCACAAACAAGATATTCCAATAGAAGAATAAAGAATGGAACCAGGTCATGCTTAATCCGTACAGACAGGATATTCCAACAGAATAATAAAGAATGGAATAACAATAGAATTCACCAGGCATGCGATAGACCGCACAGACAGGTTATTCTAACAGAATAATAAAGAATGGAATAACAGAAGAATTTCACCATGTATGCGGTACTTCGCATAGACATGTTATTTTAACATGATAATAAAGAATGGAATAACAAAAGAATTTTACCATGTATGCGGTACTTCGCATAGATAGGTTATTCCAACATAATAATAAAGAATGGAATAACAGAAGAATTTCACCATGTATGCGGTACTTCGCATAGACAGGTTATTCCAACATAATAATAAAGAAAGGAATAACATAAGCTCTCTTTATGAATACGAAAGAAATAATACCCCTTACCTTAGAAGAAACTAGATATTGGAATAGAGAGGTAGTCGACTTCTCTTATTCTTTCTTTCTATAATTTCTCTCTATAATAATTGCTCTATAGCTTTAGTGAATTGGTGAGAAATGAAGGAAGAATGAGCTTCTATTTATAGGAAAATATAGTTTTGATAATTGCACATTTTGGAGCTCAAAATATTATAGTACAATACCTTCCCCTTTTTCTTCATTTTTAATTTAGTCCTGCAAGTATTATCAAACTTGCACCACCTCTCCTAATAGTAAATAATGTGAATCAATAGTTCAATAATGTGATTTAATAGTTATAATCATGTGAAAATACGAATAACAGTATAGTACCTCCATCTATACCTCCATTTTTAACTTAGTCATGCAAATATTATAAATTTTGTACCAACTCCCCTAATAGTAAATGAATGTGACTCAATAATACACACATGTGAACAAATAGTTATATAAGCATGTGAATTAGTAGGAATTAATTGCTCATTTATCCGGTTAATTACCCGATTGGTCAATATAACCTCCAGACATCAATTATCATCAGAATAGATGTCGATTTCCACTAACACTAATAATTACAACATAATGGAAATATCAATTTAATCTTTAATCAACACGAACTTATTCATCATTTATATTATAATTAACAATATTTAACAACCAGGTCATTCTCAGGAAAAATGGGGCTTTCCGATAAGGATTTCTCCTTATTGGCGCGCAATTAGGAGACCAAACCTCTCCTTGACAGAACTTCTAGACATTGTCAATATTGCAAATAATAATATGAATAACTTTGTCGTCTCAATTATTGATTTAATAATATATCATATTATGCAGATGATATTGTGACAATAATCTAATTAATAATATAAGAGATATGATGCAGCAATTACTATAGCAATAATTGAGTATAACTGAGTGACTTCTTACGTAAGCATCAATAATCAATACCGTGTGCTACTATGCAACCACACGTATTACTTTACTTTTACTACCGAGTAGTTCAACAGTTTTAACGGTAACACTTTCGCCGTTATTTTTATAAAAAGATATTTCTATCGTTTTCTAACTATGACAATACTTCCGTTGTGGGGTTCACCAATGATTGTGCCGTCGTACGAATATTCCTCGATAAAACGAATATTTCCCAACCAATAGAATATTTTCCGACACAACCAATATTTTATAACAACTTGCTTACTTTATAAAATTTTCAAATATCACCCTTAACTTTAAACTTTTATCAATTTAACTATTTACCAAAATAGAAAAATTGAATACATTTATTTCATAAAATTCAGGATCTCACAATCTCCCCTCCTTATGAAATTTCGCCCTCGAAATTTATGTACCTGGTAGTTTGAAGAGATTAGAGTACCTTGCTTTCTTTTTGGATTTTACCTTCCCGGTTATTTCCTCGCTATCATGATTTTCCCATTTCTCATCTCCTGTATTTCAAATATCATTCTAGAATATATTTTCAAAATAAGGGTTAATTGACATGTCACATATTATCCCTATACTCTGACCGACCAATTAAATACCAAATAAACTTAGGTAGGTCGTACTATCTAAGGAATTCACCGTCTTTCCCCTCCTAGTTCTTGTCTCACATCTCAGCCAGCGATCATATCCCTAAGCTTTGATACCAACTGTTATGCCCCCAAAATAGGTATACTTCACCCATCTCGAGTCGCTAAATACATGGTACAAAATACAAATAAAAACTTAATTATACAACTGTCGTGTAAAATACGACAAAACATATGCTGTGAGTTTTAATACAAATATTGTCATCTAGATAATATCCACACTCAATGGAGTCCTCATTACATTTATTATCACACTATTTTATAGAATAGTGAGGACTACTATGACACCATCTCGGACCATCACTTCGTTCCCCGACTAGTCCCGGCTACGTTCTCATTTCCTGAAGAGAATAATGAAAGCAAAAGTGTGATCTCAATTAGCCTAGTAAGAAATATTATGACTAAGATAATGAAGTTTAAATTATCATTAGCCTTCAACAATGTTAAACTGATAAAATATAATAGACATCAAGTTTAACTGCAGCGGAATAAGCAATCCATTAGAAGAGTCAAGTAGAGCATGATATCTACTATCTTCTATTATTTAAAAGTTTATCATCAATTTTATCCCTGTAATACCCATCAACAGTTCTTTATTATACCCAAGACAAATAGAACTTTCACCACCTGTCTTCACCTGAACCACCAAAGATTACAGTTAAATTCACAATTCATGTTTATAATCATGTAAATAAACAGTTTCTCCTTGCCACAAAGGCTTAATAGAACGTTTACTCAATATCCTTACCCCAAAGGCTAAAGATATTCAAATGTAATAACAATGATCATACCAATCAGTTGTTTACCATTGCACTACGGGCCAAAGATATTCAACTATAAAACCAATGGTCATGACCATATCAATCAATTGTCTGTCAGTGCACTACGGCCAAAGGCATTCAACTGTTAACTAATGATCATGATCCTGCAAATCACATCATCGAATTACCCATGCACTACGGGCCAAGGATATTCATTATTATCACCAGTAGTTATGATCATGTCATACACCTGTCCATATTTACACGTAAGCCAAAGATATACAACTGTAAACCAATAATCAACAGTCCATCTATGCACGTAAGCTAAAGATGACTTTCATCACAATATAAGCATGAGGATGATGACAATGATATAATAATTCAATAAAACAAGTTCAAGGATAAATTTTAAAGATTTATAATCTAATTTATCTAAAAATCAATAACGTCCAAATTGTCAACATGATACTGCTTTGTAGAGTAAAATTCAAGAATAATATTCATGTACCAAAAATAATTTGGACAGAAAAGAAATATATTTTTCGGGTGACTAGCACCTCGTGAATAGTACTTCAGAAATAGTACCTCGTGAATAGTATCCCGACACAAAAAGTTTCCCGAATACCCGAGTGAATGATACTAGAGTGAATAGTAATCGGGTGAATAGTAACCCGTGAATAGTACTCCGACACAAAAAGTGGCCCGAATACCCGAGTGAATAATACTAGAGTGAATAGTAACCATGTGAATAGTAACCCATGAATAGTAACTCGTAAAAAATATACCAAAGAAAATGATATTCCATGACGAGTACAAAAGAAATGATATATCGAGTATAATAGAATATACGAAACCGCAAATGGATTTTCACCTGCCATGCGGTAATCAACGTAGACAGATCATTTCCACAATTTGATAAGGAATGAATACAAAGGATCAGTCACCATGCATGTGGTAATCCACATAGACAGGTTATTCCAACAGAATAATAAAGAATGGAATAACAAAAGAATTCACCATGCATGCGATAAACCGCATGCATAAAGTTATTCCCAATGTAATAATAAAGAATGGAACCAATCATGCATAATTCACATGCATGTGATATTCCAATGTAAGAATAAAGAATGGAACCAGGTCATGCGTAATCCGCACAGATAGGATATTCCAACAGAATAATAAAGAATAGAATAATAACAGAATTCACCAGGCATGCGGTAGACCGCACAGACAGGTTATTCCAACAAAATAATAAAGAATGGAATAATAGAAGAATTTCACCATGTATGCGGTACTTCGTATAGATAGGTTATTCCAACATAATAATAAAGAATGGAATAATAGAAGAATTTCACCATGTATGCGGTACTTCACATAGACAGGTTATTCCAACATAATAATAAAGAATGGAATAACAGAAGCTCTCTTTATGAATACGAAAGAAATAATACCCCTTACCTTAGAAGAAACTGGATATTGGAATAGAGAGGTAGTAGATTTCTCTCAATTATTGATTTAATGATATATCATATTATGCATATGATACTGTGATAATAATCTAATCAATAATATGAGAGATATGATGCATCAATTACTATAGTAATAATTGAGTATAACTGAGTTACTTCTTACGTAAGCATCAATAATCAATACCATGTGCTACTATGCAACCACACGTATTACCTTACTTTTACTACCGAGTAGTTCAACAGCTTTTAACTTGAGAACACTTTCGTAGTTATTTTTATAAAAAAATATTTCTATCGTTTTCTAACTACGACAATACTTCCGTTGTGGGGTTCACCAATGATTGTGCCGTCGTACGAATATTCCTCGATAAAACGAATATTCCCCAACCAATAGAATATTTTCCGACACAACCAATATTTTATAACAACTTGCTTACTTTATAAAATTTTCAAATATCACCCTTAACTTTAAACTTTTATCAATTTAACTATTTACCAAAATAGAAAAATTGAATACATTTATTTCATAAAATTCAGGATCTCACAATCTCCCCTCCTTATGAAATTTCGCCCTCGAAATTTACGTACCTGGTAGTTTGAAGAGATTAGAGTATCTTGCTTTCTTTTTGGATTGTACCTTCCCGGTTATTTCCTCGCTATCATGATTTTCCCATTTCTCATCTCCTGTATTTCAAATATCATTCTAGAATATATTTTCAAAATAAGGGTTAATTGACATGTCACATATTATCCCTATACTCTGACCGACCAATTAAATACCAAATAAACTTAGGTAGGTCGTACTAGCGAAGGAATTTACCGTCTTTCCCCTCCTAGTTCTTGTCTCACATCTCAGCCAGCGATCATATCCCTAAGCTTTGATACCAACTGTTACGCCCAAAAAATAGGTATACTTCACCCATCTCGAGTCGCTAAATACATGGTACAAAATACAAATAAAAACTTAATTATACAACTGTCGTGTAAAATACGACAAAACATATGCTGTGAGTTTTAATACAAATATTGTCATCTAGATAATATCAATACTCAATGGAGTCCTCATTACATTTATTATCACACTATTTTATAGAATAGTGAGGACTACTATGACACCATCTCGGACCATCACTTCGTTCCCCGACTAGTCCCGGCTACGTTCTCATTTCCTGAAGAGAACAATGAAAGCAAAAGTGTGATCTCAATTAGCCTAGTAAGAAATATTATGACTAAGATAATGTAGTTTAAATTATCATTAGCCTTCAACAATGTTAAACTGATAAAATATAATAGACATCAAGTTTAACTGCAGCGGAATAAGCAATGCATTAGAAGAGTCAAGTAGAGCATGATATCTACTATCTTCTATTATTTAAAAGTTTATCATCAATTTTATCCCTGTAATACCCATCAACAGTTCTTTATTATACCCAAGACAAATAGAACTTTCACCACCTGTCTTCAACTGAACCACCAAAGATTACAGTTAAATTCACAATTCATGTTTATAATCATGTAAATCAACAGTTTCTCCTCGCCACAAAAGCTTAATAGAACGTTTACTCAATATCCTTACCCCAAAGGCTAAAGATATTCAAATGTAATAACAATGATCATACCAATCAGTTGTTTACCTTTGCACTACGGGCCAAAGATATTCAACTATAAAACCAATGGTCATGATCATATCAATCAATTGTCTGTCAGTGCACTACGGCCAAAGGCCTTCAACTGTTAACTAATGATCATGATCCTGCCAATCACATCATCGAATTACCCATGCACTACGGGCCAAGGATATTCGTTATTATCACCAGTGGTTATGATCATGTCATACACCTGTCCATATTTACACGTAAGCCAAAGATATACAACTATAAAACTAATAATCAACATTCCATCTATGCACGTAAGCCAAAGATATACAACTGTAAACCAATAATCAACAGTCCATCTATGCACGTAAGCTAAAGATGACTTTCATCACAATATAAGCATGAGGATGATGACAATGATATAATAATTCAATAAAACAAGTTCAAGGATAAATTTTAAAGATTTATAATTTAATTTATCTAGAAATCAATAACGTCCAAATTTTCAACATGATACTGCTTTGTAGAGTAAAATTCAAGAATAATATTCATGTACCAAAAATAATTTGGACAGAAAAGAAATATATTTTTCGGGTGACTAGTACTTCGTGAATAGTACTTCGGAAATAGTACCTCGTGAATAGTATCCCGACACGAAAAGTTTCCCGAATACCCGAGTGAATGATACTAGAGTGAATAGTAATCAGGTGAATAGTAACCCGTGAATAGTACTCTGACACAAAAAGTGGCCCGAATACCCGAGTGAATAATACTAGAGTGAATAGTAACCATTTGAATAGTAACCCATGAATAGTAACTCGTAAAAAATATACCAAAGAAAATGATATTCCATGATGAGTACAAAAGAAATGATATATCAGACGAGTATAATAGAATATACAAAATGCAAATGGATTTTCACCGCCATACAGAATCAACGTGAATGCATCATTTCCACAATTTGATAAGGAATGAATACAAAGGATCGGGCCACCATGCATGTGGTAATCCACATGAGGCAAGTTATTCCAACAGAATAATAAAGAATGGAATAACAGAAGCTCTCTTTATGAATACGAAAGAAATAATACCCCTTACCTTAGAAGAAACTGGATATTGGAATAGATAGGTAGTAGATTTCTCTCAATTATTGATTTAATGATATATCATATTATGCATATGATACTGTGATAATAATCTAATCAATAATATGAGAGATATGATGCATCAATTACTATAGTAATAATTGAGTATAACTGAGTGACTTCTTACGTAAGCATCAATAATCAATACCGTGTGCTACTATGCAACCACACGTATTACTTTACTTTTACTACCGAGTAGTTCAACAGTTTTAACGGTAACACTTTCGCCGTTATTTTTATAAAAAGATATTTCTATCGTTTTCTAACTACGACAATACTTCCGTTGTGGGGTTCACCAATGATTGTGCCATCGTACGAATATTCCCCGATAAAACGAATATTCCCTGACCAATCGAATATGTTCCGACACAACGAATATTTTATAACAACTTGCTTACTTTGTAAAATTTTCAAATATCACCCTTAAGTTTAAACTTTTATCAATTTAACTATTTACCAAAATAGAAAAATTGAATACTTTTATTTCATAAAATTTGGGATCTCACAGTAAGATCGAACAATAAATGGCTGCCTATGTACTCTTATTAAAGAGGAGATTTGGTTTGCATAGTTCGAACCTGGTGTAAGAGGTTCAACGATGTTTGTGAAAGGGTGTAGAAGGGTGTTGAGGTGTTTGTTTTATTTTTTTATGTGGTGTGATCGGGCTATAAAAATGGTTGCCTACGTACTCCCGTGTATTAGGGAGATCAAGTCGACGTAGTTCGCCCCATGTGCAGGATGGATTGCAGCCGAAAAAGTTTGATCCCATGTACAGGATAAACTGTAGGTGAAAAAGTCTTATCCCTAGTGGGACAAAACTGTAGGTGTGAAAAGCAGGTGTAAAGGTTTAATCCCTTGTGGGATAACCTGAAGATGTAAAATGTTTGAAATGAAGCGGAGTGAGGGATCTGCTGATCCGAAAGCAGGCTACTGGTTTGAAAAGCGTGTTTGTCCTTGATGGGGCAGACGGGTATGAAGAAGGGTTATATGTAGTGAAGGGTTAGAAAACCTGAAGTGACTGGGGATCTGGTGATCCAAAACCATGATGTTTGTTTGATGGTAACCTCAAACATAGTACTGTTTCACAATGTCTGAGTTGATGAGCTGTAGAAATTCATCGCCGTCAATTTCCTGTAATCTGAGAGCACCTCCTATCAATACCTCCTTGACAACAAACAGGCCTTCCCAGTTTGGGGTGAATTTTCCCTTGGACTGATCTTGGTTTTCAATGATCTTCTTCAAAACCAAGTCATGTTGTTTAAACTATTGTAGCCGAACTTTTCTGTTGTAGGATCTGGCGATTATTTGTTGGTATAACTGACTATGGAAGATAGCAGCAGTTCACCTTTCGTCAATTAGAGACAATTGGTGATACCTATTATGTAACCATTGGTCTTCATCCAGCTGAGCGTCTATCAACACTAAGGGATTCCATTTCCACCTCTATGGGGAGCACTGCTTCCATCCCATAGGTTAATGAGTAGGGGTTTGCCCCAGTGGAAGTGCGCATTGAGGTTTTGTAGGCTAATAGAGTCGAAGGCAACAAGTCAGGCCATCCTTTGTGATTGGCAAACATTTTTTGCATAATCATTTTGATGTTCTTATTAGCCGCTTCAACAGCACCATTCATCTTTGGACGATAGATAACGGAGTTGAGATGTATGATATGGAATTTATTACATAATTCCTCCATCATTTTGTTGTTGAGGTTCTTAGCATTGTCTGACATAATTACCTTTGGTTGTCCATATTGACAAATGACATTGTTTCTGATGAAACCAATGCTGACTTCATTGGTAACCCTGGGGAAGGAGGCTGCTTCTACTGACTTGGTGAACTAGTCAATCATGGTGAAAATAAATCAATGCCCATTACTGGCTTTGGGCTCGATGGGCCCGATCACGTCCATTCCCCACATTAAGAAGGGTCAGGGCAAACTTATATTGTGGAGTTCCCTTGGAGGGGCGTGGATAGCATTCCCATGAATTTTGCATTGGTAGCATCTCTTGATGTGATCATCACAGTCAGCTTTGAGAGAGAGCCAGTAATGCTCTGTTCTGAGGATCTTTTTTACAAGTAGAGGGCCGCTCATGTGTGGGCCACATACACCACCATGGATTTCATCCATGAGCCTCTGAGCTTGGTCCTTATCCCGACATCTGAGGAGACCTAGTCCTGCATCTCTTTTGTAGAGTGCATCTCCGCTCAGGTAGAATTTCATAGCCATTCGATGGATCCGCTTTTTCTTAGCAGGACTTGTGACGCCCCCAAAATAGGTATACATCACCCATTATGAGTCGCCAAATACATGGTATAGAATTCAAATACAAACATAATTAATACAACTGTCGTGTAAAATATGACAAACATAACTGAGTTTTTATTAGGAATATTGTCTCATAGACAATATCCAAACTCAAATTCAATCCTCATTACATTTATTATCACACAAAATAGTGAGGAGTACTAAAAAAACCATCTCGGACCGTCACTCCATTCCCCGACTAGTCTCGGCTACGTTCTCATTTCCTTAAGAGAACAATGAAAGAAAAAGGGTGAGCTCAACTATGACGCCCCCAAATTCGGGTATCTTCCAACCCGACATATGGTGCTCCACTGTACTACTATCCATACAATCATTCCATTAAAATATAACAAAATGAATGTAATTACTATCTTCTTATTACAATCAAAGTATATTCCTTCCCAAGTTCATAAACCGGTTACATCGTTCGTTGTTCATAATGCATAATACATAAAAACTTACTAATCTATTACATAATGGCTAATCATCCATCTTAGCTTTGCCCTTATCTCTCTTAGCACTCTCAAGATGTTCATCTTTAACTGCAGTTATATAATTCACACAAGAAGTGAGCATGACAGCTCAACAAGTTTTAACAAAGGATAATAGTAATACCACATTCGTGAATTATATTCCTACATAACGGAACAATAGTTATGAAGTATCATGAAACAATAATACTTTAACAGTTCATAACATTAATTCCCAAAGCATATAATAGATTAGGAATTCTGAACCGGTCGATAGACCATGAACAGTAACTTTCAGTTTTCATACTTGAAAAAAGATTTCATAGCACTAAGGCTGTTACATCCGCATTACTTACGAGCACTTCTAGGTGATCAGCCTATTGTACTCTATGTTGATCAACACTCATTCATTAAACGTATTTACGTTTAATATTTTTGGCAAACTCGCGTGCCCATCGAATAATCGATGAAAAATACTTTTGTTTGTTCATAGACAAACCTTACCTTCACATCCGTACGAATTACTTGGCATAGGATAGCATTAACATTTCTATATAGAAAGATATGAATATCAATAAATCTATATACTACGAGTAGTCTAGCCGAATTAAATCTGGCATCGACCCTTTCTTTGAAACCAGTCGTGCAATTCAGAACAATGAATCACATAAAACTTTACTAACATGAAAGTCAGAAAAGCGTTAAGAAATCTTGCCTTTCAGCGTCTTCAAATAACTTAATCGACTGACCACAGCCTTTACTGAATCTATATGATATATTCATATAGCACACTGTAATTAGCTAACAAACAAATGTTCACATTGTTTTACCAACTTCTTTCTATTCTATGTCTTAGTTAACTTAATATTAATAATAAAGTCAACTCGACTTGTTACCCTTCGTCTCGGCTCATTAATCAACTAACGTTATTAACCGGACTCGAGCATCGTTGATAAAGTACCAACTTTGTTCATCATTCATAACCTATTAACATGCATTCCATTCCTAAGTTCAATACCATATACCTTAGTATAGGTAGTATAGGAATAACTTTAATACACTTATAAAGTGTACAAACATTACCCCTTTAGGTCCCTGAACAATTGAAGTTCAAAACCTAAGTCCATATCCAAAGCCTTACACTCATGGCCAGCACCACGACCTCTATAATATTAGACTAGTGTCATGACACCATTAGCGTTGGCTAACTTTCGTTCTCATCATTGCCATGCGAGACTCAGATAAATAGTGGTATTTAAGTATTTCATTTAGCAATGGGCTAATATTTATCGTACGGCACATTACATTGTAAGACATTTACACTACGTCAGCCATACGCCAAACCTCAAAGACAAGAAAACTTCAACAGTTAAAATTTTTTATGAAATTCTCGGGGCCATAACTTCTTCGTTATAAGCCCGATTTAGTCCATTCAAAAGTCTACACGTCATAAATGACATACTCTACGCATTCATATAAGAATCCGACACTTTCGAATCCAATAACTCAAAATTCACTATTGAGTTCAATTTCTAAACGTTCGTAAACGTTAATTAGCGTTCAATGCTCGTTTTATTAGTTTTAAGTCGGAATCCGACAATTCTTGAACCCAAAACTCTTAATTACCCTATCTCACGTGTTGACATTGAAAAACAACGTTTTCAAGTCTCACATCAACTTTTGACCTCCAATCCAGAATTTCAACATTTTCGAAGTTTAACATCTAATTCTATGAAATTCGCCATAACTTCGTTACTAATATTCTCTAAGCCAAATCTCATGGAATACTCCATGGATTTCATATCTACATCCTAACCAAGCAAGATGCATATCTTAACGTATTGATGGAGTTCAATCGTTTATAAACAATCGATCTCAACAAATAATATTTTCATGGTTTGAAACTATAACGAACCCTATGATTCTTACGATCTCATGACTTATAGAGATTGAATCTATGGTAAGTCATCTTTAATCCATTATACAAGACATATACCACCCATTTTATGATCCTCCAAGATAAAAGAAAATCAAAAGAGATGGAAATAAAAGATAAGGATTATTACCTCAAGAACTCTTATGAAATCTCTTGAAAACTCGAAGTCAAAGCTTCCAAAGTGTATGATTTGTATAGTCTAGCTCTCTTTCTCTCTCAAATAATCTAAATTGGGCAATTAAAAAACTCTCAAATGGCCAAACCTAGCTTCCTATTTATAAAAAATAGAATGGAGGGCATAATAGGCATTACACATAAACCTCCTTACTATTCACTCTTGGTCACCAAGCCTTATTCTTGGCTTGCACACCAAGGTGGCCGGCCCACCCTTGCCATGGGTCATCCCATGGGTTGCCCTATGGGTTTTACTCTATTCTATGACCCAATTTGTTCGATCCACTGCCTCGGTTTTCATGAATTGGGCTTAACTAAATTAACATCGGGCCTTGACTTGGGCTTAACCCACTAATCACTTGGGCTTGTTCATTCAAATAATTGGACTAATTAATAATCCAACTCAAATAAATTAACATAAGACTTCACTTAATTCTATAATACGAATCGTATTTTATACATACAATTCACGTATTCTCTCCTTATACTACTTGTACAATAATCGTATTATACATCATATTTATTCATCGTATTATACATAGATACTAAATAGTACCTTAATTGTATAACACTCACTTTAACTATAACGCAATTCTTCTACGCATTTCATTTCCTTCTCAGAAATCAATATACTCAACCCTTAGGTTTTAAGTCCGCAAGCAAAAACTCCGTTTGCCATAAATGAAATATTATCAGATATTTCATCTTATCTCGATATTCTATCATTACGGGTTTCTCGAAATTTCAAAATAATTCCCCGAACAGAAATAGATGAATAGTGTTTTTACAGAAATTTCTCGGAAAATAAATATTTTCGTCTTGGAAATTCCAAACAATTAATTCTAGCACATAGCCAGATTACTAACCATATTAGCACATTCTAGGTCATAGAACGACCTTCACATAGCTTACTCACACAATAAATCAATTAAATTCATTTAATTCACATAATCAAATAAAAATTTAATTGTCATAAAAATTCGATTTTCTCGGGCGTTACATTCTCTCACCCTTATAAGGATTCTGTCCCCAGAATCTTAGCTTATAATTACATAAACAAATGAAGAAAATCTTCCTTTATGTTACTCTCAAGCTCCCACGTTGCTTCGTCAGCATTGTGGTTTCTCCATAACACCTTCACTGAAGGTATTACCTTATTTCTTAAAACTTGTTACTTCCTATCAATAATTTGAATTGGAAGTTCCTCGTAGGACAAGTCTTTCTCTATCTGAATAGATTTATACTCTATTACGTGTTTATAGTCCGGTTTATAAGGACGCAACACTGACACATGAAACATATTATGAATGCGTTCCATTTCTGGAGGTAAGGCTACTTCATAAGCCACCTCTCCTACTCTTCTTAAAATCTCAAAAGGTCCTACAAACCTTGGACTTAACTTCCCTTTCTTTCCAAAACATATCTTCCCCTTCCAAGGCGATACTTTCAGAAAAACAAAAGATCCTACATCGAATTCTCTCTTTTCTCTGTGAGGATCTGCATACTTCTTCTGCCTATCTTGAGCAGCAACTAATCGAGTACGTATTAACTTCACCATGTTCGCCGTCTGCTGTACCATCTCAGGTCCCAACATCCAACGTTCAGCCACCTCATCCCAATATAATGGAGTTCGACACTTCCTTCCATACAACGCTTCGTAAGGCGGCATGCCTATACTAGCGTGAAAACTATTGTTCTACGAAAATTCCACCAACGGTAGATATTCATCCCAACTCCCTTTGAAATCCATAACGCAAGATCTTAACATATCTTATAGCGTTTGAATTGTCCTTTCACTCTGACCATCCATTTAAGGATGATACGCCATACTCAATCTTAAATGCGTTCCCATTTGCTCTTGCAAACTCCTCTAAAAGTTCGATGTGAATCGTGGATCACGATCTGACACAATCGAAACAGGTACTCCATGCCTAAAAATAATTTCCTTGACATACAACTTAGCTAATTGATCTAGGTTATACCTAACTCCTATTGGTAGAAAATGAGCCAATTTCGTCAATCGATACACTATCACCCAAATAGCATCGTATCCTTTTCTTGTTGTTGGAAGTCCCACCACAAAGTCCATTGTGATATGCTCCCATTTCCACTCTGGAATTTCTAACGGTTGCAACAACCCGCTAGGTCGTTGGTGTTCAGCCTTAACTTTTTGAGAAGTTAAGTACCTACTAACATATTCTGCTATCTCCCTTTTAATGTTCGGTCACCAAACGTTCTGACGAAGGTCTTGATACATCTTCATACTACCGGGATGTATCGAGTACCTCGAACTATGAGCCTCATTCATTATCTCTTCTTTTAATTCAGGATCATTCGGAACCCAAATTCTTCCTTCAAAATGAAGTAATCCCTCCTTATCAAGGTTATACATAGTCTTCTCTTCATCTTCTACTCTCTTCTTCATCTGCTTGCATTCCTCGTTGTTCAATTGTACTCCCCTAACCCGTTCCACTATGGTCAGTTGGGTTTCCATGGAAAATAACATTTCCCCCACTTCGTCCGAAAACTTAACTTCTATCTCCATGTTTGCCATCGCTGTTATCAACTCATTCTGAGTTGTTAACATTGACAGATTCTCTCTACCCTTCCTACTTAGCGAATCGGCTACTACATTTGCCTTCCCCAGATGATATAAAATATTACAGCCATAATCTTTTATCAGCTCTAACCATCTTCTCTGTCTCATGTTCAACTCCTTCTGTGTGAAGATATATTTTAGACTTTTGTGGTCCGTGTATATCTCACACTTATCACCATATAGATAATGCCTCCATATCTTCAAGGAAAAAACTACAACTGCCAATTCCAGATCATGAGTAGGATAGACCTTCTCATAATCTTTCAATTGACGTGACACATACGCAATGACTTTGCCATGCTGTATGAGCACGCAACCCATTCCTTTATGCGAAGCGTCGCTATACACTACAAAATTCCCTTTATCATCTGGTAAGGACAATACAGGTGCATCACTTAACCTCTTTTTCAGCTCCTGAAAAATGTTCTCACATTTTTCAGTCCACACATACTTCACCGACTTTCTTGTCAGATTTTTCAACGGAGTAGCTATTTTAGAAAAGTCCAAAATGAACCTTCTATAGTATCCCGCTAACCCCATAAAACTCCGAACCTCAATTGGCATTTTTGGTTGCTCCCACTCATTAACTACTTCTACTTTTGCTGGATCCACGGAAATGCCATCTTTATCAATAACATGTCCTAGAAACTGCACTCTCTTAAGCCAAAATTCACACTTTGTGAATTTCGCATACAACTTCTCCTTCCATAGTGTTTCCAACATTAACCTTAAATGTTCTGCATGATCTTCTGACGTCTTATAATAGACTAGAATATCATCAATGAACACTACGATGAACTTGTCCAAATACTATTTGAACACTTTGTTCATCATATCTATAAATGCAGCTGGCGCATTAGCCAACCCAAACGACATTACCAGAAACTCGTAATGACCATAACAAGTTCTGAACGCCTTCTTAGGTACATCCTCCTTCCTCACATTTAACTGATGATACCCCGTGCACAAATCTATCTTAGAAAAATACTTTGCCCCTTTCAACTGATCAAATAGATCATCGATCCTGGGCAACATGTATTTATTCTTAATCGTCAACTTGTTCAAATCTCGATAGTCGATACAAAGTCTTAAGGACCCATCCTTCTTCTTGACAAACAACACTGGTGCTCCCCAAGGATACACACTTGGTTGAATGTACTTTCTATCTAATAGTTCTTGTAATTGAACCATTAACTCCTTCATCTCAACTGGCGCCATTCGATATGGTGCCCTTGAAACTGGTGTCGTTCCTAGTAACAAATCAATTACAAACTCAACCTCCCTGTCTGGTGGAATACCCGGTAACTCCTCCGAAAATACATCTGCGAACTCTTACACTATAGGTATCTGGTCCAAGGATGTTCCCACTCTTTGGGTATCCACAACATGGCACATATAACCTACACACCCTTTTCTCAATATTTTCCTAGCCTGTGTCATCGACAGACAACAAGAGCATCTCGGTGATTTACTACCGAAGAACACCACCTTGGTTTTCTTAGAAAGCCGAAGGTTTACACTTTTCCTATGGCAATCTATTATCGCCTTATGGTTAACCAACCAATCCATACAAAGAATTACATCGAATTCTTTTAACCTTATCGGTACCAAATCTACCGATAACTTATTCCCTCTAATTTCTACGCAACAATCCTTATGAATATGTTCAATGGGGATTATCTCTTCAGTTCTTACCTTAACGTCTAAAGGTATTAGTAACTTCTCAGGGATTAAACTTAATCGCTTAGCAAATTCACATGCTATAAAAGAACAAGTAGCACCCGAGTTAAATAGCACATAAGCATTTATCTTATTGACCGGAATGATACCTGCTACCACATCCATTGATGCAATCGCATCTTGGACAGTCATATTAAACGTACGAGCTGAGGGTCTACCCACTGATGATGTTGGTCCAGTAATGGCTAATTTACCACTACCAGAACCCTTATTTCCCTTTAAACCCTTCTTCGGGCAATTTCTTGCCATGTGGTCCAATGACCCACAGACAAAACACCCCTGGTTCTTCTTAGGGTTAGGACAGTTGGGTGACAAATGCCCCTCCTGCCCATAGTTGTAACAGACTGCTTTCCCTTTTAAACAGACTCCCATGTGAGTCTTTCCGCATGTCTTACATGCTTCTGTTCTCCGCTTGGGCTCTCCTTGCTTTACCCCAGTATTCCCAGGTTTAAAACTCTTCCTCTTTGGCAAGTTGCCGCTTCCGCTGGAAACTTCAGCCTTATTCACTCCCTCTAACTTACTCTTGTTCTTTCGCTCTTTGTGGTACTGAGACAATGCCTCACCACCACCTTCAGATATAATCACCTTTTCCAGAATGGTCCCATAGGAAGCACTCTGAAAAATCGATATCCTACTGTAGAGCCAGGGTTTTAAGCCCTGCTCAAACCTGTGTGCCTTCCTCTCCCCTATATCCACCTGGTGTTGAGAAGATCTTGCCAATTCATTGAACTTGGCAGCATACTGGGGAATTGTCATATCCCCCTACTTAAGTTCTAAGAACTTAATCTCCATCCTACCTTGCATGCTAGTAGGAAAGTAGTTTTCGAAGAAGACCTTCTTAAATTGTTCCCATGTAACAGCTTCGGTCCTAGCCCCACCCTGGTGAGCCTCCCACCAGTAGTTGGCTTCCCCCCTCATCATGTAAGTCGCAAAAGAAGTCTTCTGTGCCTCACCTACGTTTGTTATCACAAATGCCTTTTCAATTTCTTTCACCCATGTTTGGGCCTCTAAAGGGTCCGTCGTTCCTCGGAACTCAGGAGGACCCACACTCTTAAATTCCTTAAAGGTAGTTGTTCTTACTACCCCAGGAGCTACAGGAATCCTACCCCCAACTTGGTTAAATGCATCCATTAATAAATTAACGAACTCTTGCATAGGGTTATTAGGACCCCACAGATTCTCATTATGAGACTCGGCCTCTGGGTTACGTTGTCTCCTTCTTGGCAGCATAATTCTGATTAAATAAATAAAGTTTCGTTATTTTCCATTTAACTACATGGTTATCATTCTCAAAAAACAACAACCACTCATACCACAACAAGCACATTAAATAAAAACTTCATTATATTAATATGCTTTCATAGTCAAAACTATTTACATCATGTTTCTTTAGCCAAAAAGTTATTACATACTATCCCGCGATTGCCTTCAACAAAAATTGGGATTTACAAAAAGACTACCCTTTAATTATACAAAAGAGGGCTTTACGTCACTACCATATACACAAAAGATCTAACGATTTACTAACACTGTCGAATGGCATTCTCATATTTCTGATTTGCCAATATCGACACAATATCTCGACTAATGGTATGTCGAGTCTGCCCTGACTCAATAGAATAACAAGTAATTTTTAGCTTGAAATCCTCATGGGAACATTCATGGATGTATAACATCCTAGCTATCTTCTAGTCTTTTTCAACCTGTTTCTTTTGAAGTTCTAGAACCTCATCCTTATAGTCACGTGCTTTATCTGTCATAAGCACTTTCTCTTCGTGCTCTGACTCAAAGTCTACCTCTGCAGATTCCTTCGCCTCATATAGGGCGGTTTTCTCCTCATTCTAGGTTTCTATCACCGTGCGCAGATGCACATTCCTATCCAACACAGCCAGATACAATGCTCTCATTGCATCCGGAGGTGTCGACTCCTGAGTAGGCACCACCGTATTAACCGATGTCACCTCCCTTTCCTCCTCTACGTCCAGCATCTCATTAAGATATGATGCTAACCCCATCATCTCCTCAGAGTATTCCTCCTTAGAGATGTACTCCTCAATCTCTGAGTCCTCTAGTACAACTAACGGTACCTCCGCCACTGGCATTGGTACAATTTCAACTTGGTTCACTGCCTCTTCACTCACAACGTGAATGTCTCTATACATCATGCTATCGATCGACATCTACAATAGCACATAACAAGTTGATTAGTACATAATACACAATAATATAAGCACAAATCACATTTAATTTATTTAAGGTTACTTTTCATCTTTTAAATCTTTAGATACTGAGTTATCTCACTACCTTAATAATTCAATGGACTTGAATTTCATTCTTCAGACTTTACCTTCCTTACGAGGTTATTAGCCTAAGGTTCTTCCCCCCTTAAGTTTTATAACCTAAAGCTTTGATACCAACCTGTGACGCCCCCAAATTCGGGTATCTTCCAACCCGACATATGGTGCTCCACTGTACTACTATCCATACAATCATTCCATTGAAATACAACAAAATGAATGTAATTAATATCTTCTTATTACACTTAAAGTATAATCCTTCCCAGGTTCATAAACCGATTACATCGTTCGTTGTTCATAATGTATAATACATAAAAACTTACTAATCTATTACATAATGGCTAAGCATCCATCTTAGCTTTGCCCTTATCTCTCTTAGCATTCTCAGGACGTTCATCCTTAACTGCAGTTATATAATTCACGCAAGAAGTGAGCATGACAGCTCAACAAGTTTTAACAAAAGGATAACAGTAATACCACATTCATGAATTATATAACAATTTCTAAATAACTGAACAATAGTTATTAAGTATCATGAAACAATAAAAATACTTTATCAGTTCATAACATCAATTCCCAAAGTATAGAATAGATTAGGAATTCTAAACCGGCCGATAGACCATGAATAATAACTTTCAGTTTTCATACTTGAAAAGGATTTCACAGCACTAAGGCTGTTACATCCGCATTACTTACAAGCACTTCTAGGTGATCAGACTATTGTACTCTATGTTGATCAACACTCATTCATTAAACATATTTACATTTAATATTTTTGGCAAACTCGCGTGCCCATCGAATAATCGATGAAAAATACTTTTGTTTGTTCATACACAAACCTTACCTTCACATCCGTACCAATTACTTGGCATAGGATAACGTTAACATTTCTATATAAAAAGATATGAATATCAATCAATCTATATACTACGAGTAGTCTAGCCGAATTAAATCTGGCATCGACCCTTTCTTTGAAACTAGTAATGCAATTTTGTACAATGAATCACATAAAACTTGACTAACATGAAAGTCAGACAAGCGTTAAGAAAACTTGCCTTTTAGTGTCTTCAAATAACTTAATCGACTGACCACAGCCTTTACAGAATCTACATGATATATTCACATAGCACACTGTAATTAGTTAACAAACAAATGTTCACATTGTTTTACCAACTTCTTTCTATTTTATGTCTTAGTTAACTTAATATTAATAATAAAGTCAACTCGACTCGTCACCCTTCGTCCCGACTTATTACTCAACTAACGTTATTAACCGGACTCCAGCATCGTTGATAAAGTACCAACTTTGTTCATCATCCATAACCTATTAACATGCATTCCATTCGTAAGTTCAATACCATATACCTTAGTATAAGTAGTATAGGAATAACTTAAATACACTTATGAAGTGTACATACATTACCCCTTTAGGTCCCTGAACAATTGAAGTTCAAAACCTAAGTCCATATCCAAAGCCTTACACTAGCGCTGCGGCGCGGCCTCTATAATACTAGATTGACGTTGCGGCGCCAGTTAGCAGTGGCTAACTTCCGGTCTCGGCGTTGTGGCGCCAGACTCAGACAAACAAAGGGCTATGTGCAAGCTATGCTTAGCAATGGCCAATGTTATCAGGTATTAAGCCTGCAAGGCTGAATATTTTACATTTACGTCACGTGCAGCCATATGCCATGAACTCTTTAGTACAAGAAAACTTCAAAAGTTGAAAAATCTTGTGAAATTCTCGGGGCCATAACTTCTTTGTTATAAGCCCGATTTGGTCCGTTCAAAAGCCTAACCGTCATAAATGACATACTCTACGCGATCATATAAGAATCCGACACTTTCGAATCCAATAACTCAAAATTCACTATTGAGTTCAATTTCTAAACATTCGTAAACGTTAATGAGCGTTCAATGCTCGTTTTCTTTGTTTTAAGTCGAAATCCGACGATTCTCAAACCCATAACTCTTAATTACCCTATCTCACGTGTTGACATTGAAAAACAACATTTTCAAGTCTCACGTCAACTTTCGACCTCCAATCCGGAATTTCAACGTTTTCGACGTTTAACGTCTAATTATGTGAAATTCGCCGTAACTTCGTTACTAATGTTCTCTAAGCCAAATCTCATGGAATACTCCATGGATTTCATATCTACATCCTAACCAAGGAAGATGCATATATTAACGTATTGATGGAGTTCTATCGTTTATAAACAATCGATCTCAACAAACAATATTTTTATGGTTTGAAACTATAACGAACCCTATGATTCTTACGATCTCATGACTTATAGAGATTGAATTTATGATAAGTCATCTTTAATCCATTATACAAGACATATACCACCCATTTTATGATCTTCCATGATAAAAGAAAATCAAAAGAGATGGAAATGAAAGATAAGGATTATTACCTCAAGAACTCTTATGAAATCTCTTGAAAACTCTAAGTCAAAGCTTCCAAAGTGTATGATTTGTGTAATCTAGCTCTCTTTCTGTCTCAAATAATCTAAGTTGGGCAATTGAAAAACTCTCAAATGGCCAAACCTAGCTTCCTATTTATAGAAAATAGAATGGAGGGCATAATAGGCATTACACACAAACCTCCTTACTATTCACTCTTGGTCACCAAGTAAAATGCTTGGTGACCAATCCTTATTCTTTGATTGCACACCAAGGTGGCCGGCCCACCCTTGCCATGGGTCATACCATGGGTTGCCCCATGGGTTTTACCCATTCGGTGACCCACCGGTTCGATCCACGGTTCAGTTTTCATGAATTGGGCTTAACTAAATTAACATTGGGCCTTGACTTGGGCTTAACCCACTAATCACTTGGGCTTGTTCATTTAAATAATTTAACTAGTTAATAAGCCAACTCAGATGAATTAACATAAGACTTAACTTAATTCTATAATACGAATCGTATTTTATACATACAATTCACGTATTCTCTCCTTATACTACTTGTACAATAATCGTATTATACATCGTATTTATTCATCGTATTATACATAGATACTAAATAGTACCTTAATTGTATAACACTCGCTTTAACTATAACGCAATTCTTCTACGCATTTCATTTCCTTCTCAGAAATCAATATACTCACCCCTTAGGTTTTAAGTCCGCAGGCAAAAACTCCGTTTGCCATAAATGAAATATTATCAGATATTTCATCTTATCTCGATATTCTATCATTACGCGTTTCTCAGAATTTCAAAATAATTCCCCGAACAGAAACGGATGAATAGTGTTTTTACGGAAATTCTCGGAAAACAAATATTTTTTTCTTGGAAATTCCAAATAATTAATTCTAGCACGTAGCCAGATTACTAACCATATTAGCACATTTTAGGTCATAGAACGACCTTCACATAGCTTACTCACATAATAAATCAATTAAATTCATTTAGTTCACATAATCAAATAAAAATTTAATTGTCATAAAAATCTGATTTTCTCGGGCGTTACATAAACTAACCCAGTAAGAAATATTATGACTAAGATAATGTAGAATAAATTAATGTTAGCCTTCAATAGTGTTAAACTGATAAAATACAATAAACATCAAGTTTAACTACAACAGAACAAGTGATCCATTAGAAGAGTCAAGTAGAGCATGATATATACTATCTTTTATGATTTAAAAAGCTTATCATCAATTTCATCGCTGAGACTCAGCTTCATAAATAATCCACATCATTGAATCATCCCTGCACTACGGGCTAAGGATATTCATTAGCATCACATCCACGAATTATCCATGCACTATAGGCCAAATATATTAGTGTAATCATCAATAGTTATGATCATGCCAACAACTGTCCATCAATGCACTACAGGCCAATGATTGTAACATTACGAGTCATGATTATAACGAATAATCCCTGGTCATAATCATACCAACCAACAATCCATATATGCACGTAAGCCAAAGATGACTTTCATCACAATATAAGCATGAGGATGATGACAATGATATAAGAATTCAATTAAAAGAAAGCAAAGGATAAATTTTTAACTTTTTAAATTTTAATTTATCCAGAATTTAATAATGTCCAAATTGTCAACATGGTACTGCTTTCTGGAGTAGAATTCAAGAATAGTATTGTATCAAAAATCATTTGGACAGCAAAGAAATTAATTTTTATCATGAATAGTACCCCAGGTGAATAATACCCTGAGTGAATAGTACCCTATAAATAGTATTATGTGAATAGTACCCATGAATAGTACTTTATAAACAGTATTCGTGAATAGTACTTTGTGAATAGTACACATGAATAGTACTTTGGCTTGAAAATGTTAAAACTTATCAAGAATGTTCAGAATAATATTTTCGTGAAAAGATACTAGATGAAACACAAATTTCAAGGATATTCTACTAATTTCACGGAGTATAGAAGCAATACTTTAACAGAATGAGTGCAAAATTAGGAATACAAAATAAAATAATATTACTCACATACTACAGAGTATGGAAACAAATATTATTTCATATGAATATTGAACAAAAATAATATCCCTTACCTTAGAAGAAGACTTGATACTGGAATAGTGAAGTAGCAAAATACTCTTCTTCTTTCTCTCTATAGCTTTTCTCTCTCTATAATTGCTCTTATGAGTTTTAGTGATTTGGTGAGAATGAAAGAAGAATGTGCTTTTATTTATAGGAAAACATAGTTTTGATAATTGCATGTTTTGGGGCTCGAATTATTACAGTATAAAACCTTCTTTTTTTCCTCCATTTTTAATTTAGTCGTACAAGTATTATCAAACTTGAACCACCTCCCCTAATAGTGCATGCATGTGAATCAATAATACATTCATGTGAATCAATAGTTTCATTCATGTGAACAAATAGTTATATGCATGTGAACTAATAGCAATTAATTGCTCATTTATCCGATTAATTACCCGATTGGTCAATTTAACCTCCAAAAATTAATTATTATCGAAATAATAGCGATTTCCACTAACAATAATAATCCCCACACAATGAAAATATCAATTTCATCTTTAATCAACCCGAACTTATTCATCATTTATATTATAACTTATAGTATATAACAACCAAAACATTCCCAGGAGAGAGGGGGCTTTTTGATAAGGATTTCTCCCTATTGGCGCGCAATTAGGTGACCAATTAACCCCTTTCATCGACAGAACTTTCTAGACATCATCAATATTACAAATAATAATATGAATAACTTTGTCGTCTCAATTATTGATTTAAAAATATAAAATATTTTGTAGATGATACTATGACAATAACTGAATCAATAATTTGAGAGATATTATGCAGCAATTACTCTAGAAATAATTGAGTATAACTGAGTGACTTCTCACGTAAGCATCAATAATCAATACCGTGTGCTACTATGCAGCCACACGTATTACTGTACTTTTACCACCGAATATTTCAATAGTTTAATAGTAAAACTCTCGCTGTTATTTTTATAAAAAGACATTTTTGTTATTTTCTAACTACGACAATACTTTCGTTGTGGGGTCCACCAATGATTGTGCCATCGTACGAATATTCCCTATTAAAACGAATATTCCCCGACCAATCGAATATTTTATAACAACGTGCTTACTTTGCAAAATTTGTAAATATTACCCACAACTATAACATTATATCAAATCCACTCCATAATATTCAAAAATATATTATTCATAAAAGTTGGGGTCTTATAAACTCCCCTTCTTATGAAATTTCATGCTCAAAATTGGGGTACGTACCTGGTATGTCGAAGAGGGGAGGATACCTTGATTTCATTTCAGATTCTAACTCCCAGGTCATTTCCTCCATATCGTGGTTTCTCCACAAAACTTTGACTTGAGGTATAACCTTGGAGCATAGAATATGATCCTTCTTATCTAAGATTTAATAGGTACCTCTTCATACGTTAAATCTTCCACTATCTCATCCGGTTATAATTCAATAATGTGGTTCGGGTCTTTCACATATTTACGTAACATAAATATGTGAAAAACATTATGAAATGAGACATACTTGGCAGTAAGGAGAGTCTATAAGCCACAGTTGCTACTCGATCAAGGATTTCAAATGGGCCAATGAATCGAGGATTGAGCTTTTCTCTCATTCCAAATCTTGTAACTCCTTTCCATGGAGCAACACGTAACAATACATGATCACCAACATTGAATTCCACGTTTTTTCGATGAAGATTAGCATAACTCTTTTGTCGATCTTGTGAGGTTTTTATACATAGCCGGATCATTTGAATCTTCTCCGTAGTCATACGTACTAATTTCGGTCCCAACAACGTTGCTTCACCCACCTCATACCAGCATACTGGAGAACAACATTTGCGTCCATACAACGCCTCGAATGGAGCCATGCCTATACTTTCTTGATAACTGTTGTTGTAGGAAAATTCCACTAATGGCAAGAACTTTTCCCAACTCCCTTTGAAGTCAAGGACATAGAGTCTTAATAGATCTTAAAGAGTTTGAATAAACCTCTTCGACTGCCCATCCGTTTGAGGATGATATGCTGAACTAAATAGTAAATCCGTGCCCATAGCTTTTTGTAAACTAACCCAAAATCGTGAAGTGAATCTTGGGTCTCGATTAGAAACTATGGATACTGGCATACCATGAAGTCTTACAATCTCATTTATGTATATACCACTACAATAAAAAGGCTTATCAGAGACCGCATATCTGCGACCACATATGGTCACAATGAGTATTAACGACCGAATGTTGTCGCTGATATTAGTTGCAGGTAATTTGGTCGCTGGATGGACATCATCGACCATTAATAGCAAATGACTTATCAGTGACCGCCATCAGCGATCGACTCCATCGCTAATCTGACTCATACTGAATCAGTTGTCAGGGATGACATGGCACACGTGTCAGCGACTGATAATAGTGACTGCGTCGGTCGCTAGTTTCAAAGGAGTTATCAACGACAGTAGTATAGTAGTAGCGACCGCATGCCGTAGCTGATGTTAATTTTTTTTATAATATTTTTCCTGTTTTATGGATTTCCCTAAAATACCCTACTTTGTATATGCTTTCTATCCCAACACACAACAGTATATATAAGCTTCCATATATATCCCAACAACATCCACAATAGTATATAGAAACATTCATCCATATGATAGAATCGTAAACCAACACAATAAAATGTTAGGACCAACACAACACTATACAATCGTAATCATCCATATGATAGAATCATAAACCAATACAATTGTCCAAAGAATGAATATAAAAATACAAGGCTTTAAATATCTAAAAAACAAGTCTAGCTCTTCATGGATCATCCAAATTAGGACCCTGTAATTAACAAAAGAATAAAACATGTTAAATGTGTTGATACTGCTATGACTTAGGGAAAGCTAAACAATAGACAATGTAGTGAAACATATAAGTAAGATAGTGACAGTAACAATATCTATGTATACCTCATCACCATCCTGCTACTGTGCTGCTGCTGTTGCCGCCACTACATCCGCCAACTCATCAGGACTCAGAGAGTGCATATGCCCGCCCAGTATACGAAGAAGATCATGATCTCGACAGATCGCCCTCACATAATCAGCAAGAGTATGATAGGCTGGATGACCTGATGATTGTGTAGACTGGATAGCAGAACTGTCTGTGCTACTGATGGTCGGGTGTCATTTTTGTCCTTAGCCTTTAACGTAGTTTTTCTTCATGACTGACGCCCTCTCCCACAATTCTTGATCAATCGACGGACGCGGGGAGCCTTCAGGATAGCGCTCATTCATCAAGCCCTTATAAGTGTTCTGTCAGAAGGTCAACAATTAAATAGTTAAAAATAAATACAAAAATGCTAAACGTCACAATTTATAAACAACATATTAGTATAAAGTTAACTTATTACTGCTATTTGAACAGCCTCAGACAGACCATTGCGGGTGGCCACATACACATCCAACCAATTGATAGGTTGACCTTGAGACTGAGACTCCTATAGTTCATTTTCTAATATTAATATGTAAACATATGATATTTTAGCTACAAAACATAACTGTAAATAAAATTGTGATATACATACGTACCTTGACAGCAATATGTTGCAGCTGTGATATATTGTCGCCCCAATACGTGCCTTTTTCCTTTTTTCCTTCAGATACAATTGAAGATCTGTTTGAGGCGGCAGTCTTTCATCTCTTGACCCAGCTCTCAGCTCTCTACTGGTCACACATTTGCACCCATATGGGCTGTGAGAACCACCAGGGGCTATGCTCATGCATATACTGCTCACCATTTCCTAGATGGTCAATCTCAGCATTATGCAAGGCTTTCTGTCATTCCTTGTTCAAATTATCTTTAGTTCGGACGGTGTACTTCTGCTAGAACAGTATTTGAATAACTAATGCCTGTGCATCGTCCCATTTATACATTTTCTGCAAAAAGACAACAATAATAATATTAAAACTGTTATATTACCATAATCCAACATTACTAAACAATATTATTTGATTAACTATGTATTATCTATCAGAGTGATAAAAAAATATACCTAAAACCTTAAGAGTGAGAGGTGTGCTTGCCCACGTAATCACTGGCGTAGGCCAGTTCTATAAGCATAATTGTTAAATGAAATTCACAATTACTATCTTGAAAATCACTACAATATACAAAAATTTACATTAAAATATATTTATAACAATGGAAATATAGAATGGTTATATATACACAATGTTTAACTTACGTGCTTTCTGGAGGAGGACAGATCTGTATGAGAATGCGATCATTTGGATTAGCCGGGGCCTTCAGCACATGATTAGGGCCCCGACCCAACCCGCTCTTTCGTTGTGCTGGTTCAGAAGACATCTATAAATAAAAAATTTAGGATGTTAGTATGAGTTATATGATTTACATATATAAATAAAATGACATTCATAAATAAGTAATTGTATGAAATAGTTAACTATGACAACTATAAATGAAAGGTACATAAACATGTCAAGGATATAGAGAACATGTATATATGTAATTATATGTAATACAATTAAAAGTTATTGACTTATGTCACACTCCATGTTTTGATGATGACCTTATTATTCCACTAATCATGCTATATAACATTTCAGGGAAAGATATGACATTTCAGGGACATCAAGGAAGAAATTACAAAGCCAATACATCCTTGAAGAAAGAAAAGCATATTTGAGTCCTAGGAATATATGTAAGAGCTTAGTATCTATTACATTCCAAAATAAGGCTCTAGGACATGTGCATTACATATATACTTGTGCACACTTTCTACATACCAATTCACTAGCTTATGACATGCATGACCGAAACACTGTTATCATAGATTAAGGAATCACCTTCGGGTAAACCAAATATGGTAGCTTTGAGAAAATGGTTGGTTGTCTAAAATTGTGCAAAATGACACAACCCAAATCACGGTAATAACTAATATAGTATATCAAGCTTCATAAATTATGCATCATAAATCAAGGAATTTAATTCTAGGCAATTAACTAAGGTAACTAGTTGATTGAATAAATTACCATAAGTTATACATTCATGGGATAGCAGGTATCATGCACCATAATCTTGTCTCATGATTTAACGAATCCAATTGGTTGGTTCCAATGGCCCAATGTATGGTAAGAAATATGGAAATCTATCAGCAGATGTTTATGATAATACAAGTGTTGACTTCTGGCATTTTAGTAATTGGGATGGTAGAAAGCTATAACATGTACTATCTCCCATGTGATGGAAATCAACTAGCCCAAAATTACTGATAGCGTGATATCTTAGCAAATAGAATCTCAGTGATGAAAAACGAACTGAGTATATCATGATTGACGTAGAACTGCAAGATTTATGCAATGTGTTTTAAACGTGTATATATTACGAGTAGTAAATCTTAGCAAGCATAATATTCTTGAGTGGTCTATATAAACTGAGTTCATTAACAAATAAATACACGAAAAACATATACTGTATCAAAAAGCATACAAGCTACAAAATTGTTTTTCTTTTTGATCGATATTGATTGCATTAAGAAAGAGCTTCGGTTAAGAAGGTCGTGTAGAACATACTCTGGTAATATTCTTCTTGCATTTCATTTCATACTAGAGCCTTGAGTTGGTAAATAATATATTGCTTGATCATTAGACCTCTAGTGTGTATCTTAGTTTTCTTTATTTCAAATCAATATTATATTGTGCGTAATCTTGTTTGGGTTAATATATCATTACAGTCAAGTTTGAGGAAAGCATAGGTGCTTAAGAGTGCATAGGTGCACAGGGAACAAAGGTGTCAAAATTGCTAGAACTTGTATTGTAATTAAAAAAAGTTTAATAAAAGTGAGTCTCCAATACTAGTTGGTATTGGACATGGATTAGGCTACTATTCTAAAGGGTAGTAGTTTAACCACGTAAAAATTCCAGTGTTTATGTGATTACATTTTGTGCTTTACTATTCCACTATCTATCCAGCAGCCTGCATTCTATATCCACTCGTATCAGTAAATTGGTTGACTCAAAATTAAATATAATATCTTGATTTTATACGTAAAAATATATAATCCAGCTTGCTGCATTAAATATTCAAAGGAATTTTTTCTAAGTAATCAAAAGTTGGACATAGTTTGTACCTACACTTATTCAACCCCCCTTCTAAGTGTACCTATTTAAATTTCATTTGGTATCGGAGCTTGGCTCTACTTATCTTGGTCTTAAAGGTGACTTGTAGGGAAAGATTCTGACATGGCACAACTTGGAAACGCTCATTATGAAGGTCAATCAACAAACCGACCTCTATTACTTTTTAGAACAGAGAACTATAATTTCTGGAAATTTCGGATGAGGATATATCTTAAGCGAAACCCATGGGAATGGTGGGTGGTGGAGAATGGACCAGTAATCCCAAGGAAAGATGATGGTACTCCAAAAACTCTACTCGAGATGGACTCAACTGAAACATACATGGTGTCATACGATTCAAAAGAAATGAACACTCTTCTCAGTGGCATGGTGCAATCCAAAATAGATAAAGTCTCTTCATGCAACACATCAAAGGAGATATGGGATACCTTAGTGGTAAGTCATGAAGGAACTTCCAAAGTACGAGAAGTTAAGCTAAGTATGCTCATGCATGACTACAAAATGTTCAAACTGGAAAGAGACAAAATAATCAAAATGGCTCAAACACAATTCCACAAAGCAAAATCAATCGTAACCTACTTCGGGCTATGCCCAAAAGGTTTGCATCTAAAATTACTACTCTTCAAGATTCTGTCAATATCTCTTCTATGAATACATTAACTCTCTTCAGTGAACTAGAGGAATATGAACATCAATTGAAAAGATATGATGACGAGGAAATAGTTCCTCGAAAGAAAGTACTAGCTCTAAATGCAGGAATTGAAGAAGAACTTGAAAACAACTCGGATGTTGAAATAGCCATGGTGTCAAGGAGACTTAAGGGACTACTTCAAAGAAAGAATCAAAGGAAGAATACATTCAACTCAAACAAACACAAAGCTTAAGTAAATCAAGAAACCTCGCTTGAAAGTGTGGACGACTGTGTCACTTCAAAAGGATCGCTTCCATTTCAAGAACAAAGGAAAACAAGGCAATAAGGAGTTCAAAAAGCATAAAGCATTTCTAACATGGAGTGATGATGAAGAAACCGAAGTGGAAATAGATGCAAACGATGCACTGGCTCAAATATGCTTCATGGGACTTGAAGGTGAATCCAGTGAGGTATCTCTTTCTGATGTCATTATTTTGAAACAGGAAAATGAAAAATTAAAAGAAAAAAATATGTACTTAAAAGATCTAGTAAACAATCTAATGGGTGAAGTGGAAGCACTAATTGATGAAAAGAAAGAATTTGAAAAAGTGAAACACAAAAATGAGGAAAAAACATTAGCAGCAAAAGATGATTATTTAGATAATTACAATAAAATACTATTCAACAAAGTAAAACAACTAAATGATGAAATCAAAAAATTAACAAATGAGATAAAAATGAGAGATGTGTGCATTGATGCATTCAGGGATGAATCGGTTAATAAAATACCTCCAAATAATGAACTACAGAAGGAAATAGAGTCATTAAAAACCTCTCTAGCTAAATTTATTCATGGGGAAGAAAATCTAAATGTCATGCTAGGAAAACAAAGACCCAGTTATGACAAACAAGGCATAGGTTATAACCCAACATATAGAAAAGAAGTTGAAATGCTCAAATCTAAATCATCATTTAAATTAAATTAATGCACACCTTTTACTACTTGCAAAAATTGTGGCATTAAAGGACATCTAGAGATAAACTGCTCAAGAATGAAAAATAACAATCAAAGTAAAGCTATATGGGTAAAGAAAAGTGATTTAATTTCAACTAACACAAGTGGACCCAAAAAGATATGGGTACCAAAATGAAAAAATGTATCTTTCTTATACAGGTATGTTTCAAAGCCAAAGTATCCTCTCAAAAGTGGATTCTTGACAGCGGATGTTCACGCCACATGACGGGTGACAAATCTAAGTTCGTAGAACTAAATGTCAAAAAGAAACATGGAACTATCACGTTCGGTGATAATCCGTCATGTGAGATAATTGGGAAAGGTAAAATCGGTAATGGTAAGGTTAACATCAATAATGTTCATCTTGCCAACGGTTTAAAGTTCAATCTTATCAGTGTTAGTCAATTAATGGATAATGGACATCAAGTAAATTTTGAAAAAGATAGATGTACAATCTCACATGGTACTAACAATGCTACTTTAGTTGCCCAAAGAGAAGGAAATATATATACTCTTGATTTTGAGCAACAGGAGGAAGAATTATGTATTACAACCATTCAAGATGAAACAAATCTATGGCATAGAAGGATGGGACATGTTTATATAGATCTCATCAAAAAGTTGTCATCAAAGAACTTGGTAAGAGGATTACCCAAAATGAATTTCGAGAATAAAGGTATATGCGAGTCTTGTCAACTTGGAAAACAAGTAAGAACATCATTCACAACAAAAAACATGGTATTAACTTCTTCTCCCTTACAATTACTCCATCTCGACTTATTTGGACCTAAAAGGCATGCTAGTTTAAATGGTAAATTCTATGCTTTTGTGATAGTCGATGATTTCTCTAGATATACATGGGTACTCTTTCTTAGAACAAAAGATGAGGCATTTAAAGAATTTGAAAAACTAATTAAAAATTTGGAGACTAAATATAGTATTAATCTTATAAAAATCAGAAGTGACCATGGTACCGAATTTCAAAAGGATTTTGTTATATTTTGTAATAAAAAAGGAATCACTCATGAATTCTCAGCACTTAGAACTCCACAACAAAATGGAGTGGTAGAAAGAAAGAATCGAACATTACAAGAAACAGCTAGAACTCTAATTCAAAAAAGTAAACTCCCTAAGAAATTTTGGGCCGAAGCTGTAAACATAGCATGCTATGTGCTAAATAGAGTGTTGATCCATCCAATCATTTTGAAAACACCATATAAATTATTAAATAATCGTCTTCCTAATACAAGCTATTTTAAAGTATTTGGATCTAAATGTTTTATTCTTAACACTAATGGGAATTTGGGTAAGTTTGATGCTAGATCATATGAAGGAATATTCATTAGTTACTCATAAAATAGTAGAGCATATAGCATTTATAATGTGCAAAAGATGTGTATCGAAGAATCTATACATGTCAAATTTAACGAATCTAACCATGATATTCCAAAAGAAAGAGAAGAAGATGCAGGAAATTTAGAGACTGCTACAAATCCAGCCTACCAGATAAAGCAAAACAGGAAGATCATGGAACCAATCCAGCAAGATGGATTAGAAGAACAACATGACCAAGACTCTATCCAGCAAGCTGAATACGAAAATCAAGAACATATCCAGCAAACTAAAATGAACGAACAACAAGACCATGATTCAGAAACTGCTGAAGAAGTAATACAGGACATTCAACTTCCAAAGTCAGCAAGATACATCAAAAATAATCCTCCTGAGAACATCATTGGAAACATAAATGACAAAGTTATTACAAGAAGAAAAGCATAAAATATGTGTGCTTTCTCGGCATTTTTATCCCAAATTGAACCAAAGAATTCCAAAGAAGCCATACTTGATGAAAATTGGCTACTAGCAATGCAAGAAGAGCTACAACAATTTGAAAGATGGTAAGTGTTGGAGTTGATGCCTCCTCCAAAAGATATATCCATTATTGGAACTAAATGGGTATTCAAAATTAAGCTTGACGAGTACGGAACAATTACAAGAAACAAAGCCAGACTAGTAGCTCAAGGATACAATCGGCAAGAAGGAATAGACTATGAAGAAACATTTGCCCCAGTAGCTCGTTTGGAATCCATTCGTTTATTATTAGCATTTGCCTATTTCAGAAAGTTCAAGCTACACCAAATGGACGTCAAAAGCGCCTTTCTCAACGATTACATAAATGAAGAAGTCTACGTAAAACAGCCACCTGGATTCGAGCATGACAAGTTCTCTCATTACATATACAAACTAAAGAAGGCACTCTACGGACTCAAACAAGCCCCAAGGGCTTGGTATAAGAGATTAAGTAAGTACCTCCTATCAAATGGGTTCATACGAGGTAAAATCGATTCTACGTTATTTATTAAACATCAAAATAAAGATATTATTATTGTACAAATATATGTAGACGATATAATATTTGGTGCTACTAATAATTTCCTTTGTGAGTGGTTTTCCAAATGTATTCATAAGGAGCTCGACATGAGCTTGATGGGTGAACTCAACTACTTTCTGGGCCTTCAAATTAAACAAAATCATGAAGGTATATTCATTCATCAAACCAAGTATACAAAAAAGCTACCCAAGAGATTTGGCTTTGACAATTAAAACTCAAAGACCACACCAATGAGTATATCAATAAAATCACAGCAGATGAAAAAGGTATGGATGTAGAAGTAACAAAATATAGAGGTATGATTGGATCCCTACTATATTTAATTGCTTCATGAAGGTCTATGTGCTCGGTTTCAGGCCAAACCCAAAGAATCCCACTTACAGGCTGTTAAACGAATATGTAAATACTTGAGTGGCACTACAAACTTAGGATTATTTTACCCAAAATGTGACAATTTTGATCTAATGGGTTATTCAGATGCTGACTATGCAGGTTGTCAAATAGATAAAAAAACACAAGCGGTGCTTGTACATTTTTGGGACAAAGTCTTGTCTCATGGCATAGCAAGAAACAAACTTCAGTTGCCCTATCCACTACCGAGGGAGAATATTTAGCAGCAGGAAGTTGATGCTCTCAAATTTTGTGGATGCGTCAACCACTATGCGATTTTGATGTTATATGTAACAATGTGCCTATATACTGTGATAATACAAGCACCATCAACATCTCTAAAAATCCAGTTCTATACTCTCGCACGAAATACATTGAAGTCCAACACCACTTTCTTAGAGATACTGTCTCCAAAGGCCTAATTAAATTAATATTCATCCCCACTGAGCACCAATTAGCAGATATATTTACAAAACCTTTAGCGGAAGAACGTTTTTGCACTCTAAGACGAGAACTCGGGATGAGACTGATATAAATATGGTCTGCATGCTTTAAGGAAATTAGATAGACACGACATATCTAATTGCCATAATTACGCTCTTTATATCTGCTCAAGATCTCCATTCCCAAACATGGTGCCACACCTTTCCATATCTCGGTACCACACAACCTTGAAAAGATAAACTCTACTTTACTATTCCAAGGTTCCTCTCTATCTCCTTCATACTTCAACCTTCTCTGAAACTCTACACCTCTCTCAAACACCGACCGTGAAGATGAAAACCCGGCGCTCTAGACAAATCCGTGATGAATCAGATGACCAGGTATCACTACCCTCTCCACCTTCTCATCCCCCTGCTACTCGATGCCTAAAACGGAAGAAACCCTCGGTCACAACCATCTCCAGTGACTCCTCTCCTGCCGAATATGAAGCTAGCTTACCCTCTCCTCCACTGATTAGGACATGGACTGTCATTAAACGGCAAGCAGTCAAGGAATCCTCACCCAGCTCTCCTCCGATGACGGTAAACCCTCTATCTATTCCTTGCATGATGTTCCTTGTAACGCCCCCATATCTATACTCCCACGGTATCTGATATGGTGTTTACTATGAATCGATATAATGCATTTAAATCTATACACCCATGATATCTGATTATAAAATTACATTAAATAGAGGGACTATCAGATATAATTCCCACAGATCCAAAATTCATAGTATCCCATAACAGATGTATACCCTCATTTGGATATATGAACTGTATCTATGACTAGAGTCTATTTATCCAAAATTCAGAGTATCATTAATAACATGAACAATCCATATTACTACTACCCTCACCCAGATGTATAGTCTATGCCAAACGAATTTATACTATCGTATCGATAGTAACTATCTATCCGTAATCCAGAGTATCAATAACAACATGAAAAATCCATGCTATTAATACCCTCACTCAGATAAATAGTTGCTAAGGATCTCAACTAGATTCGAAGAAGTCTAATTTTACATCTATATATGTAAGAAAACACGGTTGCAGAAATAAAAGATGTTATATATATATATCATAATATTAAGATTCGATTACATGATTCTCATAACGAGTTCTTATTACAAGGTATTCAAACAGACAAGAATATAATCTAATCTATGTAGGGACACTTCCCTTTATCTACTCCAGATGTTCTAGGATTACCATCTAAAACTACAAAGGGAATAATTTGCAAGGGTGAGCTATGGCATGCTCAGCAAGTTTTGTATATTATAACAATATAGGATTTAAAGAAATACAACAATTCAAATTTTGATTGATAGTTGTTACCATTTCTGGATTTCTATTTATTTCAACCATTTCTTGAATTTTTCTTTATTTCTGTTAGTCACACAGACTTAGAAATTTTGTTTAGATTTGAGATAGGGGAACAGCCCATTCACCATCTTAGGAGTATGCATATCATCCTACCAGTGCTCAAAATACACTAAATGTCAATATATTATTGACTAAATTTCAATCCCTTACGGGATACCCAACTTCAGTATAAGATGTCTTACTAAAACAATTTGGTTTAACACGACAGTTTATGCTCAATAAACAATATCATATGAATAAACAATTCATTTTTTTTAGTTATGCTGAAGCTATAGCACTAACTGTACAATAAAAAGGTAATTCAATTGTAGGTGTAGTATATTATATCAACAACATATCAAGATAAAAATCTTGTTTAATGAATAAACAGGTTTAAAAAATTTGCGAAAGTAATAACTTGGGTATAGGAAACTTGCCTGAGCGTAGATCAGTCAAATTATGCTATTTAATCGTTAATAAATACCCACGATGTTCATATATATAAATCTAACACGTTAGTATTGATAACAATACTCAATTATAACATTTATATAATATCGGGTTAGTTTAATAGGGTTTGGTGTTTAATACCTTTGATAAATGGACTAAGTTTTATTTAAGAAAAAAAATTTAATTATCCTTAATAATATTTTAAAGTATTTAAAACATTTATTTATCTTTTAAATGATTTTTAAATCATTTATTTCTATTTATAAGTAATTAATATTTACTTAAAATTTTGCAAAAAAATTGATTATTATTATTAAATAATTTATATTCATTTATTATACTTTTTATATCAATAATAATATTTTTCCCTAATTATTTAGTATTTATAAATAATTATTCTAATTTCTTTATTAAAAAGTTAATTATTAATAATATCAAAATAATATAAAATATTTATTGAATTTATTTATAATAATTTAATATAATTTTTAAAACTGTTTTTATATTTATTTATTAATTATTTCTAATTTTTTATAATTTATTTTTAGAAAAAAAATTTATGTCTGTAGCTAAAGCCCTTTAGTGACAGAAAGTGTCGCTGTAGGTGTTCTTGAGTTTCTGGGCAACAGTTTGGTTATGGTCGAGTGACTAGTTTGACCACTAATTAAAATGCTACTGATAATGATTTTTGGTTTGTTCAGGAGTTGATGTTGTAGTACTAATACAGTAGTGTAACCTGAAACAAATTTTTGGCTTTAACCTACATATAACAAGAAGTTATAGATGTTCAAAGTAACTGCATCGAGTCGTTTTGAGTTTCGGGTAACCCGTAATCTGTAGTCATGGTCAAATCAAACCTGGTTTTGTGGCTAAAATATCTTTGATTCTGTGTATTATATGTGTGTTGTGTTTGTTGTAATATGTAGTATATATGTTAGGGTGAATATATATAACATTAACATGAATAAAGCTTAACTCTAAGGTCTCTAATTATGCTGGTCAAAGTACAGCCAAACGCTGTTCTTTAGTTTTCTGGAAAAAACCAGAATTGGTCAAGCTTGGTCAACGGATTTTGACCATTAATTCTAGTAAACCTATACGATGTTTGTTAAATTTAAGATCATAGATATGTAGTATATATAACAGGGTATTAATCTATAACAAAAACTTACAAAAATAACAAATAGGAGACGATTAAATAGATTGGTCAAAGTAGCCGGTTCGACTGTTCTTGAGTTTTCTAGGTAACCCAGAAAACTGCAATCTGTGAACGGTAAACCCACTTTGACTGCTTATAACTTGAAATCTATGGTTCAAATGAACCTGTTTTCTTTTCTAGATTAAAAACCTACTAACAGGTTACAAATACTAAATAATTAACGGACCAAAACATAAACACATATGAATCTATAGGCCCTGACATTCGACTGTCAGACTTAGTTTTTCAAAATTTCCAGATTTCTTAAAACACTTATTTAAGGCATCTAGATGTTATGAAAACGTGTTCTACCAATCTAACATACTTTCTAACATACTAATACATAATTCTAAACATCTAAACAACAAATCTAACATAGGATCAAAGAGCTAATTATGAACTAGGGTTTGTACCTTTTCTTGAATGATTTTTGATTCTAGCTTCTGATTTTGTTGCTGCTATCACCCAGGCTTGATTTGGTAACTTTATAATTGTATCCAGGCTTAGGAATTTCGTGTGTTTGCTCAGCCCTAAGGCTCCTATTTATAGAATTCTTCAACTTGGCTTTTGGTCATTTTTGTGCAACTTGCCTCTATAAATATCTGATTCAAAGTTACTTGTGCTGCTTAGGGTTTGTTATCAGCTCATGACCAGCCTTGGAACTTGTTTGGGTGACTCCTAACCTACTTCTGAGCTAGTTAGGTTTATTTAGTAGCTAATTAGGCTTTAATCTTCACTAATCTTGATTAAGGTTTTGTTTCTAATGATTAGAATTGTTAAGTAATATTAATTAGTACCTAATTGAAGTTTACTAACTAGGATTAGGTGTTAAGATAATCTAATTAGGGTTTAAT
This sequence comes from Panax ginseng, assembly GCA_020205605.1. Classification (NCBI taxonomy): domain Eukaryota; kingdom Viridiplantae; phylum Streptophyta; class Magnoliopsida; order Apiales; family Araliaceae; genus Panax; species Panax ginseng. The sequence goes on from CM035139.1 coordinate 144,949,311, forward strand.
TAGCTAATTAGGGTTTAGTTTATAAATTAGGGTTAGGGTTTTGTTAATTAGGGTTAGGATTTGTTAATCTAGGATTGTTAACCTAAGTTTCTCACTAATCCTAACAAGCACGACAAAGTATTTTGTCAGTGTAAGCACGACAAAGCAACTTGTCAAAATAATTTTACCGAAAAGTCCAATTACGGAAAAAAAAATTTAAGCACTAGGTGTCAAGCACGACGTTTTTCGGACAAAAATTTATTTGGTCAAATTTGTCAAACAAAATATATAACACATAACACATTCAAAACGGAGAAATTTTATTTATATAACGGGATTTCACACATACGAGTCTTTATTAGGGTTTTGGGTTTTTACTTTCACCCCCACTAATAAGAATTTCGTCCTCTAAATTGCAGTACAAGTTTAAGTAAATAATTGAGTATAATTCTCGCACATTTTATCTTCAATTTCCCATGTAGCTTCTTCAACGTTTTGATTCTTCGAGATTACTTTGACCGATGCTATTACTTTATTTCTCAGGACTTGCTCTTTACGGTCGACGATCTGCACAGGTTCTTCTACATAAGAAAGATCTTCTTCTATTTGGATTGGCTTATATTGTATAATGTGTTTATAATCAGGTTTATATGGTCGTAATACGGACACATGAAACACATTATGAATATGATTCAACTCAGGAGGTAGTGCTATTTCATAAGCAACTTCACCAACCCTCCTCAAAATTTCAAAAGATCCAATGAATCTCAGACTTAATTTTCCTTTCTTGCCAAAATGTATCTTGCCTTTCCAAGGAGATACTTTCAAGAATACGTGACTCCCTACGTTAAAGTTTCGTTGTTGATGATGTGGATCAGCGTATTTTCTTTGTCGATCTTGAGATGCTTGTAATCGTTGACGAATAATTCTAATAGTTTTAGTTCTTTGTTGAATTATCTCAGGTCTTAACATTTGTCTTTCCCCGACTTCATCCCAACATAAAGGTGTTCTACACTTACGCCCATATAAAGCTTCATAGGGTGGCATACCTATGCTAGCATGATAACTATTGTTATAGGCAAATTCGACTAAAGGTAACTGATCTTCCCAACTTCATTTGAAGTCTATAATACAAGTTCTCATCATATCCTCTAATGTTTGTATGGTTTTCTCACTCTGTCCATCAGTCTGAGGATGATAAGCTGCACTCAATCTTAGTTGTGTTCCTAAGTGTTTCTGAAGGCTTTTCCACAAATTAGAAGTAAATCTTGGATCTCGATCTGATACTATGGAAATAGGTACTCCATGCCTAGAGATAATTTCATTGATGTACAGTTTGGAGAGGTGATCTAGGTTATGAGTAATCTTAATAGGTAAAAAGTGAGTGATTTTGTTAAACGGTCAACTATTACCCAAATGGCATTATGGCCCTTTTGTGTAGCTGGAAGACCAACAACAAAATCCATAGTTATATGTTCTCACTTCCACTCAGGAATTGGTAAGGGTTGAAGTAAACCACTCGGCTTTTGATGCTCAGCCTTAACCCTTTGACACGTGAGACATTTACTTACCCATTCAGCTATTTCTCTTTTCATGTTCGACCACCAAAAGTGTCGACTTAAATCCTTATACATTTTTGTACTGCCAGGATGTATGGCAAATTTAGAATTATGAGCTTCGTTTAAAATTTTATTTTTTAAACTTTGGTCTAACGGAACCCAGATTCTATTTTTATAACTTATTATTCCATCCGTATCTATTCTAAATTTATTATACTTATCATGTGTTGAATTAGATTTAAACATCCTCACATTCTTCATCCTTCTCCCGTATCTCTTTAACTTTATTAAGCGAGAGATGAAACTCCTTCTAAAATATATAATTTTTGGGTAGAGGTAGTTAGACATTCCACCTCAATTTCTAAATTTTCAAAGTCTTTTATTAACCTATCATTGGTGGTTAATACATTCAATTTTCCCGATTCTTACTACTTAACGATCACTACAACATTGGCATTATTTGGGATGATATAAGATTTCACAAATAAAATCCTTTATCGATTCTAACCATCGCCTCGCATCTTAAATTTAATTCCTTTTGTGTAAAAATATATTTCGACTTTTATGATCTCATATATCTCTCGCACTTCTCCCCTGTATAAATAATATCTCCAAATTTTTAGAGCAAAACTATCGCGGCTAACTCTAGGTCATGAGTAGGACACCTCTTCTCATAATCTTTGAGTTGTCGTGATGCATAAGCTATCACTTTCCCATGTTGCATCAACACACACCCTAAACCTCTCATGTGATGCGTCACTTATATATTACAAGGCCTCCTCAGATCATCTGGTAAGGATAACATCGAGCCATGCTCATCGCTTCTTCAACTCTTGGAAGCTTTCCTCACATTTATCTGTCCCGCACGTATTTCACCGTCTTTCGAGTTAAATTGGTTAATGGGGTTGCTATTTTTGAAAAATCTTTTATAAACCGTCGATAATAACCCACTAAATCGAGAAAACTTCGTACTTCTGTTGGAGTTGTTGGTTGTTCCCAATTCACAACTGTTTCGATCTTAGCTAGATTTAGAGATATTCCATTCTTATCAATTACATGACCTAAAAATTGAACTCTCTTCAACCAGAATTAACACTTGGAAAACTTTGCATAAAGTTATTCCTTTCATAATATATCCAAAACGACTCTCAAGTGTTCAGTATGCTCTTCCCGTGTTTTCGAGTATACCAGAATATCATCGATAAATACTACAACAAATTTGTCTAAGCATGGTTTAAACACTTGATTCATTAAATCCATAAATGTTGCCGGTGCATTTCTTAATCCAAAAGACATTACAAGAAACTCATAATGTCCATAACGTGTCCTAAACGTTGTTTTCGGTACATCCTCCTTTCTTACCTTTAATTGATGATAACCTGTTCTAAGGTTAATTTTTGAAAAATGTTTGGCCCCTTTTAATTGGTCAAACAAATCATCAATCCTTGGTAAAGGATATTTATTTTTAATAGTTACGTTATTTATCCCCCTATAGTCTGTACATAGTCTCATAGTTCCATCTTTCTTCTTTACAAACAAAACTGGTGCTCCCCAGGGTGAAACACTAGGTTGTATATACTTTTTATCTAAGAGTTCCTGTAATTGTATAAGTAACTCTTTCAGTTCTATAGGTGCCATTCTGTACGGTGGCTTAGAAACTGGTGTCGTTCCTGGTGCAAGATCAATGACGAACTCAATTTCCCTATATGGAGGCAAACCTGGTAAGTCATCCAGAAATACATCGGGAAAATCCTTAACTATAGGTATTTGATCTAGTTTTACTCCTTCCTGTCGAGTATCAACTATATAGGCCAAATATCATAAATAACCCTTTTTAAGTAATCTTTCTGCCTGAACTATAGTCACACATCGAGATTGCTTAGGTGAACAACTACCGTTGAACACTACCTTTGACTTTGAAGCAGTCAAAAGGTTTATACATTTTTTATGACAATCAATCATCGCGTTATGATTAACTAACCAATCCATTCATAGAATTACATCAAATTCTCCCAACTGAAATGGTATCAAATCCACCTTAAAATTATGTCCTTTTATTACCACACTACAGTTTTTGTATATGGTCTTAACCGGAATTCTTTCATTATTAGCAATTTCTACGTAAAATGGTTTGCCTAAATTTTCACAAGGCATAATCAAGTTTGTAGAGAAATTTCTCGACACAAACGAACAGGTAGCACCAGAATCGAATAACACATATGCATTTAAAGTGTTGATAGCGATGATACCTGTCACCACGTCATGTGAAGTAACAACATCCCTCACCGACATATTAAATGTTCTTGCGGTAGGTCGATTCTGAAGCCCAACTGCAGCTACTGTTGATTGATTATTCTCTGGTATTCTAACCCCTTTTCCTCCTTGATTCTTAGGTTTGGGATAGTTCTTTGAAAAATGGTCCAATGAACCACAATTAAAACATTTATTTTTCCTTGGAAGAGGACACTGTGGATAAAAATGTCCCGATTGTCCCACAATTAAAACATTTGTTATTATGAAACCATTCTCCTCTATGTTTCTTACCATAATTAGGACAAGGTTTAATAATATTATTACTAAATTTGTTATTAGTATTTCTTATCTTTTTCCCTGGGTTGTTAGGAAAAGAATTATCCCATGTACGTTTCTTATTAAACCCACCTGAACTGGGTTCTGTCCTAATTTTTCCTTTTTCATTCTGACTTCTCTTGTCCTGATGAAACTTAGCAAGACTTTCATTCTCACTTTCGGCTATAGTGGCCTTCTCTAGTATTTCAAAGAAAGTTTTTATTTGAAGTACTGACAATTTACTCCGAATCTGAGGTTTTAAACCTTAATGAAACCTACGAGTCTTTCTAAGTTCAGTGGTTACTTGATGAGGAGCAAACCTGGACAGTTCATTAAACTTAGCTGTATATTGGGTTACAGTAAGATCTCCTTGTTTCAAGTCCAGAAATTTTATTTCCATTCGGTCTTTCAGGGATTGGGAAAAATAGTTTTCAAATAACAACTCTTTGAATCTATCCCAAGGAATAATTTCATTTTCTACCCGACCTTTGGTTGATTCCCACCAATAATTAGCCTAACCCTTCAAGAAAAAGGTTGCAAAAGTTTTCTTTTGGTTATTATTAACATTGGTTACTAGGAAAATTTCTCTATCTAAGAAATCCAAATTTGTGCATCTACAAGTTCTCGATGTACCTTTAAACTCGTGTGGTCCAACTAATTTAAAGTCTTTAAAAGTTGTGTTTTGGTTCACAGGTCTATTTACAACTCCTAGCATAAGGTCTACTAACTGCTGGGTAGAATTGTCATCAATCATTTCTCTTTGGGGTCTTCTGGTTGGTGACATGATTCTATATAAACTAATAAAATTCACATAAGAATTTGAGTAACACAACATATTGTTTATTTTATATATCACAATAGTATTACACAACAACTTCATAATTGAACATACTACTATCTTACAAAGTACTGATTACATTACAAGCTTTGAATGCTTCTTTATTGTACTAATATAAAGCATTCCACCTATGCTACTCTCTAGAATTCATTGATATCACCAAAGGAATCCTTAATCATGTGACAAACCACAAATCGATCGATGAGATAAGCCATCTTCTTCTCCTCTACCGGATATCGAACTACACGGCGCTACAAATCGTTAAATGTATCTCGAACACCCAGAGATGTTTTAAGAAGCCTTGACTGAATTTCCTTTCTGCCCCTCTGTGCATGGTGCAGTTGTACTTTTAGTCGTTGACTATGTCCCCTCTCATACTGTAGCATTCCCTCAGCTATATCAGCCCTAAACCTCATCTCATTACCCTCATATTCTGTTGTCTTCAGCAGTGATGCCAATGCCTCATCATGCTCATCAATTCTCATTAACTGTTCTACCACTGGATCCTCCTCTTCCTCAGCATCTAACAATTGTTGATCATGAAACAATTCCTCATCTTCTGCATCACAGGCTATGTATGACTCTATTTGTGGTGGATTATTGGCTATTACCATTTCCCCAGCATTGGAGTTGGCCATCTATAAAAGAAAACTCCTTTAATACTGGTATAAAATTTTACACAACATAATAATTTGAATGTTATATTTTATATGTACTTTTAAACTTTTTACGAACTCAAAGACTATATACTAAGATTTCTCTTCCTTATATCTATAGCCTTAAAGCTTTGATACCAAAATTGTAACGCCCCCATAACTCCCACGGTATCTGATATGGTGCTTACTATGAATCGATATAATGCATTTAAATCTATACACCCATGGTATCTGATTATAAAATTACATTAAATAGAGGGACTATCGATATATAATTCCAAAGAGATCCAAAATTCATAGTATCCCATAATGTATGTAAATTCTCAAGAGACCTATTCTTTGTGTTTGGATACCTCTCACTTGGATATATGAATCATATCTCGTGACTAGTCTATTTATCCGAAATTGATATCGATAATAACATGAATAGTCCATATTACTAATACCCTCACCCGGATGTGTATAGTCTATGCCAACAATTTATACTATCGAATCAATAGTAACTATCTATCGAAAATCCAAAATATCAAAAACAACATGAACAGTCCATGCTATTAATACCCTCACTCAGATAAATACCTACGATGTTCATATATATAAATCTAACACGTTAGTATTGATAACAATATTATTCTAATTTCTTTATTAATAAGTTAATTATTAATAATATCAAAATAATATAAAATAATTATTGAATTTATGTAAAAATATCAGAATTTATTTATAATAATTTAATATAATTTTTAAAACTGTTTATATTTATTTATTAATTATTTCTAATTTTTTATAATTTATTTTTAGAAAAATAATTTTTTTCTGTCGCTAAAGCCCTTCAGTGACAGAAAGTGTCACTGTAGGTGTTCTTGAGTTTCTGGGCAACAGTTTGGTCATGGTCGAATGACTAGTTTGACCACTAATTAAAATGATACTGATAATGACTTTTGGTTCGTTCAAGAGTTGATGTTGTAGTACTAATATAGTAGTGTAACCTGAAATAAATTTTAGGCTTTAACCTACATATAACAAGAAGTTATAGAGGTTCAAAGTCACTGTCAGAGCTGTTCATGTGTTTTTGGGTAACCCAGAACAGTAGTCATGGCCGGTCAACATTTTTGTGGCTAAAATATCTTTAATTCTGTGTATTAGATGTGTGTTGTGTTTGTTGTAATATGTAGTATATATGTCAGGGTAAATATATATAACATTAACATGAACAAAGCTTAACTCTAAGGTCTCTAATTACGCTGGTCAATGTACAGCCAAACGCTGTTCTTCATGTTCGTTAGTTTTCTGGAAAAACCCAGAAAACTTGGTCAAGCTTGGTCAACAGATTTTGACCATTAATTCCAGTAAACCTATAAGTTGTTTGTTTAATTTAAGATCATAGATATGTAGTATATATAACAAGGTATTAATCTATAACAAAAACTTACAAAAATAACAAACAGAAGATGATTAAATAGATTAGTCAAATTAGCTTGTTTGATCGTTTCGAGTTTTCTAGTAACCCGAAGCGCAATCCGTGAAAACAGTCAACCCACTTTGGATTGCTTATAACTTGAAATCTATGGTTCAAATGAACATGTTTTCTTTTAGGATTAAAGACCTACTAACAAAGCTACAAATACCAAATAATTAACGGACCAAAACATAAACATATATGAATCTATTGGCCCTAACATTTGACTGTCAGACTTAGTTTTTCAAAATTTCCAGACTTCTTAAAACACTTATTTAAGACATCTAGATGTTATGAAAATGTGTTCTACCAATCTAACATACTTTCTAACATACTAATACATAATTCTAAACATCTAAACAACAAATCTAACATAGGATCAAAGAGCTAATTATGAACTAGGGTTTGTACCTTTTCTTGAATGATTTTTGATTCTAGCTTCTGATTTTGTTGCTGCTATCACCCAGGCTTGATTTGGTAAGTTTATAAGTGTATCTAGGCTTAGGAATTTTGTGAGTTTGCTCAGCCCTAAAGCTCCTATTTATAGAATTTTTCATCTTGGCTTTTTGGTCATTTTTGTGCAACTTGCCTCTATAAATATCGATCTGAAAGTTACTTGTGTTGCTTAGGTTTGTTATCGTGTCATGAAGCGACCTTGGAACTTGGTTGAGTGACTCTAACCTACTTGTGAGCTAGTTAGTTTTATTTAGTAGCTTAATTATGCTTTAATCTTCACTAATCTTGATTAGGGTTTTGTTTCTAATGATTAGAATTGTTAAGTAATGTTAATTAGTACCTAATTGAAGTTTACTAACCAGGATTAGGTGTTAAGATAATCTAATTAGGGTTTAATTACCTAATTAGGGTTTAGTTTATAAATTAGGGTTGGGTTTTTTCTAATTAGGGTTAGGGTTTATTAATCTAGGATTGTTAACATAAATTTCTCACTAATCCTAACAAGCACGACAAAGCGTTTTGTCAGTGTAAGCACGACAAAGCAATTTGTCAAAATAATTTTACCAAAAAGTCCAATTACGGGAAAAAAAAAATAATTTAAGCACGAGGTGTCAAGCACGACATTTTTTGGACAAAATTTTTTTTGGTCAAATTTGTCAAACAAAATATATATTAACACAACACATTCAGAACGGAGAAATTTTATTTATATAACAGGATTTTACACATACGAGTCTTTATTACACTACAAGAAAACCGGCTAATTTCGACGGATCTAAGTTCGACGGACTGTATTCAGTCGTAAATAATTTAATTTTGACGAAATATTAGGTCAAAATTAATTCCGTCCAAAATAGTTTATTTTCGAGGAAAATCCGTCCGAGAATATAAGGCCTCATATATGCCAAATTTCCCACCAAATAATGAAACTTAAGTTCGATGAAATTATAGTTATGTCCGAGGGATCAGTCGTCAAGATAAGTTAATTAGAGGGGGCGTATGTCCGACGGAAATTCCGTCGAAAATATCTTATAAAACCTATTCGACTGACTCAGGCCAGCGTCTCCCTGTATTCTCTCATTTTTAATTATCTCTCCTCTCTCACTCTCTCACTCTCTCATCTCAGTCTCTCCTCTCTCACTCTCTCATCTCAGCCTCTCCTCTCTCACTGTCATCTCCGGTGCCCACCTGCCACCAACACCTCCACCGCCGACCAGCCGCGCGCCACCTTCTCCCCCACCGCCAGGCGCCCATCTAGCCGCCGACCACCACCACCACCATCTTCCTCCAGCCGCCGACCACCACCACCACCACCAAGAGCCACCTCCAGCCCCCACCCATTTCCGATTTCAGTCCTCTAAATTGCAGTACAAGTTTAAGTAAATAATTGAGTATAATTCTCGCACATTTTATCTTCAATTTCCCATGTAGCTTCTTCAACGTTTTGATTCTTCGAGATTACTTTGACCGATGCTATTACTTTATTTCTCAGGACTTGCTCTTTCTGATTAACGTTTATCTCACATGTGTTCTTCTACATAAGAAAGATCTTCTTCTATTTGGATTGGCTTATATTGTATAATGTGTTTATAATCAGGTTTATATGGTCGTAATACGGACACATGAAACACATTATGAATATGATTCAACTCAGGAGGTAGTGCTATTTCATAAGCAACTTCACCAACCCTCCTCAAAATTTCAAAAGATCCAATGAATCTCAGACTTAATTTTCCTTTCTTGCCAAAATGTATCTTGCCTTTCCAAGGAGATACTTTCAAGAATACGTGACTCCCTACGTTAAAGTTTCGTTGTTGATGATGTGGATCAGCGTATTTTCTTTGTCGATCTTGAGATGCTTGTAATCGCGATGTGAATAATTCTAATAGTTTTAGTTCTTTGTTGAATTATCTCAGGTCTTAACATTTGTCTTTCCCCGACTTCATCCCAACATAAAGGTGTTCTACACTTACGCCCATATAAAGCTTCATAGGGTGGCATACCTATGCTAGCATGATAACTATTGTTATAGGCAAATTCGACTAAAGGTAACTGATCTTCCCAACTTCATTTGAAGTCTATAATACAAGTTCTCATCATATCCTCTAATGTTTGTATGGTTTTCTCACTCTGTCCATCAGTCTGAGGATGATAAGCTGCACTCAATCTTAGTTGTGTTCCTAAGTGTTTCTGAAGGCTTTTCCACAAATTAGAAGTAAATCTTGGATCTCGATCTGATACTATGGAAACAGGTACTCCATGCCTAGAGATAATTTCATTGATGTACAGTTTGGAGAGGTGATCTAGGTTATGAGTAATCTTAATAGGTAAAAAGTGAGCTGATTTTGTTAAACGGTCAACTATTACCCAAATGGCATTATGGCCCTTTTGTGTAGCTGGAAGACCAACAACAAAATCCATAGTTATATGTTCTCACTTCCACTCAGGAATTGGTAAGGGTTGAAGTAAACCACTCGGCTTTTGATGCTCAGCCTTAACCCTTTGACACGTGAGACATTTACTTACCCATTCAGCTATTTCTCTTTTCATGTTCGACCACCAAAAGTGTCGACTTAAATCCTTATACATTTTTGTACTGCCAGGATGTATGGCAAATTTAGAATTATGAGCTTCGTTTAAAATTTTATTTTTTAAACTTTGGTCTAACGGAACCCAGATTCTATTTTTATAACTTATTATTCCATCCGTATCTATTCTAAATTTATTATACTTATCATGTGTTGAATTAGATTTAAACATCTGACATTCTTCATCCTTCTCCTGTATCTCTTTAACTTTATTAAGCAGAGATGAAACTCCTTCTAAAATATATAATTTTTGGGTAGAGGTAGTTAGACATTCCACCTCAATTTCTAAATTTTCAAAGTCTTTTATTAACCTATCATTGGTGGTTAATACATTCAATTTTTCCTGATTCTTACTACTTAACGCATCAGCTACAACATTGGCATTACTGGGATGATATAAGATTTCACAGTCAAAATCCTTTATCAGTTCTAACCATCGTCTCTGTCTTAAATTTAATTCCTTTTGTGTAAAAATATATTTCAGACTTTTATGATCTGTATATATCTCGCACTTCTCCCCGTACAAATAATATCTCCAAATTTTTAGAGCAAAAACTATCGCGGCTAACTCTAGGTCATGAGTAGGACACCTCTTCTCATAATCTTTGAGTTGTCGTGATGCATAAGCTATCACTTTCCCATGTTGCATCAACACACACCCTAAACCTCTGTGTGATGCGTCACTATATATTACAAGGCCTCCTGTATCATCTGGTAAGGATAACATTGAGCCATGCTCGATCCGCTTCTTCAACTCTTGGAAGCTTTCCTCACATTTATCTGTCCAGACGTATTTCACCGTCTTTCGAGTTAAATTGGTTAATGGGGTTGCTATTTTTGAAAAATCTTTTATAAACCGTCGATAATAACCCACTAAATCGAGAAAACTTCGTACTTCTGTTGGAGTTGTTGGTTGTTCCCAATTCACAACTGTTTCGATCTTAGCTAGATTTAGAGATATTCCATTCTTATCAATTACATGACCTAAAAATTGAACTCTCTTCAACCAGAATTAACACTTGGAAAACTTTGCATAAAGTTATTCCTTTCATAATATATCCAAAACGACTCTCAAGTGTTCAGTATGCTCTTCCCGTGTTTTCGAGTATACCAGAATATCATCGATAAATACTACAACAAATTTGTCTAAGCATGGTTTAAACACTTGATTCATTAAATCCATAAATGTTGCCGGTGCATTTCTTAATCCAAAAGACATTACAAGAAACTCATAATGTCCATAACGTGTCCTAAACGTTGTTTTCGGTACATCCTCCTTTCTTACCTTTAATTGATGATAACCTGTTCTAAGGTTAATTTTTGAAAAATGTTTGGCCCCTTTTAATTGGTCAAACAAATCATCAATCCTTGGTAAAGGATATTTATTTTTAATAGTTAAGTTATTTATCCCCCTATAGTCTGTACATAGTCTCATAGTTCCATCTTTCTTCTTTACAAACAAAACTGGTGCTCCCCAGGGTGAAACACTAGGTTGTATATACTTTTATCTAAGAGTTCTCAGTAATTGTATAAGTAACTCTTTCAGGTTCTATAAATGCCATTACGATGCGGTGGCTTAGAAACCGTGTCGTTCTGGTGCAAGATCAATGCGAAACTCAATTTCCCTATATGGAGGCAAACACGGTAAGTCATCCGAAAATACATCGGGAAAATCCTTAACTATAGGTATTTGATCTAGTTTTACTCCTTCCTGTCGAGTATCAACTATATAGGCCAAATATCATAAATAACCCTTTTTAAGTAATCTTTCTGCCTGAACTATAGTCACACATCGAGATTGCTTAGGTGAACAACTACCGTTGAACACTACCTTTGACTTTGAAGCAGTCAAAAGGTTTATACGTTTTTTATGACAATCAATCATCGCTATGATGATTAACTAACCAATCCATTCATAGAATTACATCAAATTCTCCCAACTGAAATGGTATCAAATCCACCTTAAAATTATGTCCTTTTATTACCACACTACAGTTTTTGTATATGGTCTTAACCGGAATTCTTTCATTATTAGCAATTTCTACGTAAAATGGTTTGCCTAAATTTTCACAAGGCATAATCAAGTTTGTAGAGAAATTTCTCGACACAAACGAACAGGTAGCACCAGAATCGAATAACACATATGCATTTAAAGTGTTGATAGCGATGATACCTGTCACCACGTCATGTGAAGTAACAACATCCCTCACCGACATATTAAATGTTCTTGCGGTAGGTCGATTCTGAAGCCCAACTGCAGCTACTGTTGATTGATTATTCTCTGGTATTCTAACCCCTTTTCCTCCTTGATTCTTAGGTTTGGGATAGTTCTTTGAAAAATGGTCCAATGAACCACAATTAAAACATTTATTTTTCCTTGGAAGAGGACACTGTGGATAAAAATGTCCCGACTGTCCACAATTAAAACATTTGTTATGAAACCATTCTCCTCTATGTTTCTTACCATAATTAGGACAAGGTTTAATAATATTATTACTAAATTTGTTATTAGTATTTCTTATCTTTTTCCCTGGGTTGTTAGGAAAAGAATTATCCCATGTACGTTTCTTATTAAACCCACCTGAACTGGGTTCTGTCCTAATTTTTCCTTTTTCATTCTGACTTCTCTTGTCCTGATGAAACTTAGCAAGACTTTCATTCTCACTTTCGGCTATAGTGGCCTTCTCTAGTATTTCAAAGAAAGTTTTTATTTGAAGTACTGACAATTTACTCCGAATCTGAGGTTTTAAACCTTAATGAAACCTACGAGTCTTTCTAAGTTCAGTGGTTACTTGATGAGGAGCAAACACGAGACGATTCATTAAACTTAGTCAGTATATTGGGTTACAGTAAGATCTCCTTGTTTCAAGTCCAGAAATTTTATTTCCATTCGGTCTTTCAGGGATTGGGAAAAATAGTTTTCAAATAACAACTCTTTGAATCTATCCCAAGGAATAATTTCATTTTCTACCCGACCTTTGGTTGATTCCCACCAATAATTAGCCTAACCCTTCAAGAAAAAGGTTGCAAAAGTTTTCTTTTGGTTATTATTAACATTGGTTACTAGGAAAAATTTCTCTATCTAAGAAATCCAAATTTGTGCATCTACAAGTTCTGATGTACCTTTAAACTCAGGTGGTCCAACTAATTTAAAGTCTTTAAAAGTTGTGTTTTGGTTCACAGGTCTATTTACAACTCCTAGCATAAGGTCTACTAACTGCTGGGTAGAATTGTCATCAATCATTTCTCTTTGGGGTCTTCTGGTTGGTGACATGATTCTATATAAACTAATAAAATTCACATAAGAATTTGAGTAACACAACATATTGTTTATTTTATATATCACAATAGTATTACACAACAACTTCATAATTGAACATACTACTATCTTACAAAGTACTGATTACATTACAAGCTTTGAATGCTTCTTTATTGTACTAATATAAAGCATTCCACCTATGCTACTCTCTAGAATTCATTGATATCACCAAAGGAATCCTTAATCATGTGACAAACCACAAATCGATCGATGAGATAAGCCATCTTCTTCTCCTCTACCGGATATCGAACTACACGGCGCTACAAATCGTTAAATGTATCTCGAACACCCGGAGATGTTTTAAGAAGCCTTGATGAATTTCCTTTACCTTCTCTCATGCGTGGTGCAGTTGTACTTTTAGTCGTTGACTATGTCCCCTCTCATACTGTAGCATTCCCTCAGCTATATCAGCCCTAAACCTCATCTCATTACCCTCATATTCTGTTGTCTTCAGCAGTGATGCCAATGCCTCATCATGCTCATCAATTCTCATTAACTGTTCTACCACTGGATCCTCCTCTTCCTCAGCATCTAACAATTGTTGATCATGAAACAATTCCTCATCTTCTGCATCACAGGCTATGTATGACTCTATTTGTGGTGGATTATTGGCTATTACCATTTCCCCAGCATTGGAGTTGGCCATCTATAAAAGAAAACTCCTTTAATACTGGTATAAAATTTTACACAACATAATAATTTGAATGTTATATTTTATATGTACTTTTAAACTTTTTACGAACTCAAAGACTATATACTAAGATTTCTCTTCCTTATATCTATAGCCTTAAAGCTTTGATACCAAAATTGTAACGCCCCCATAACTCCCACGGTATCTGATATGGTGCTTACTATGAATCGATATAATGCATTTAAATCTATACACCCATGGTATCTGATTATAAAATTACATTAAATAGAGGGACTATCAGATATAATTCCAGTAGATCCAAAATTCATAGTATCCCATAACAGATGTAAATTCTCAAGAGACCTATTACTGTGTTTGGATACCCTCACTTGGATATATGAACTGTATCTGTGACTAGTCTATTTATCCGAAATTCAGAGTATCAGTAATAACATGAATAGTCCATATTACTAATACCCTCACCCAGATGTATAGTCTATGCCAACGAATTTATACTATCGAATCAATAGTAACTATCTATCAGAAATCCAAAATATCAAAAACAACATGAACAGTCCATGCTATTAATACCCTCACTCAGATAAATACCTACGATGTTCATATATATAAATCTAACACGTTAGTATTGATAACAATATTATTCTAATTTCTTTATTAATAAGTTAATTATTAATAATATCAAAATAATATAAAATAATTATTGAATTTATGTAAAAATATCAGAATTTATTTATAATAATTTAATATAATTTTTAAAACTGTTTATATTTATTTATTAATTATTTCTAATTTTTTATAATTTATTTTAGAAAAATAATTTTTTTACTGTCATTAAAAGCCCTTCAAAGGATGAGAAAGTGTCACCGAGGTGTTCTTGAGTTTACAGGCAGCAGTTTGGTGGTAGTCGAATGACTAGTTTGACCACTAATTAAAATAATCTTGATAATGACTTTTGGTTGCTTCAAGAGTTGATGTTGTAGTACTAATATAGTAGTGTAACTTTGAAATAAATTTTAGGCTTTAACCTACATATAACAAGAAGTTATAGAGGTTCAAAGTCATTTGTCGAGTGTTCATGTGTTTTTGGGTAACCTGCAGAGCAGTGAGTCATGGTAAATCGACATTTTTGTGGCTAAAATATCTTTAATTACATGTATTAGATGTGTGTTGTGTTTGTTGTAATATGTAGTATATATATCGGGGTAAATATATATAACATTAACATGAACAAAGCTTAACTCTAAGGTCTCTAATTACGCTGGTCAATGTACAGCCAAACGCTGTTCTTCATGTTCGTTAGTTTTCTGGAAAAACCCAGAAAACTTGGTCAAGCTTGGTCAACAGATTTTGACCATTAATTCCAGTAAACCTATAAGTTGTTTGTTTAATTTAAGATCATAGATATGTAGTATATATAACAAGGTATTAATCTATAACAAAAACTTACAAAAATAACAAACAGAAGATGATTAAACAGATTAGTCAAATTAGCCGGTTTGACTGTTCTTGAGTTTTCTAGGTAACCCAGAAAACTGCAATCCGTGAACGGTCAACCCACTTTGACTGCTTATAACTTGAAATCTATGGTTCAAATGAACATGTTTTCTTTTCCGGATTAAAGACCTACTAACAGGCTACAAATACCAAATAATTAACGGACCAAAACATAAACATATATGAATCTATTGGCCCTAACATTTGACTGTCAGACTTAGTTTTTCAAAATTTCCAGACTTCTTAAAACACTTATTTAAGACATCTAGATGTTATGAAAATGTGTTCTACCAATCTAACATACTTTCTAACATACTAATACATAATTCTAAACATCTAAACAACAAATCTAACATAGGATCAAAGAGCTAATTATGAACTAGGGTTTGTACCTTTTCTTGAATGATTTTTGATTCTAGCTTCTGATTTTGTTGCTGCTATCACCCAGGCTTGATTTGGTAAGTTTATAAGTGTATCTAGGCTTAGGAATTTTGTGAGTTTGCTCAGCCCTAAAGCTCCTATTTATAGAATTTTTCATCTTGGCTTTTTGGTCATTTTTGTGCAACTTGCCTCTATAAATATCTGATGCAAAGTTACTTGTGTTGCTTAGGGTTTGTTATCAGGTCATGAGCAGCCTTGGAACTTGGTTGAGTGACTCCTAACCTACTTGTGAGCTAGTTAGTTTTATTTAGTAGCTTAATTATGCTTTAATCTTCACTAATCTTGATTAGGGTTTTGTTTCTAATGATTAGAATTGTTAAGTAATGTTAATTAGTACCTAATTGAAGTTTACTAACCAGGATTAGGTGTTAAGATAATCTAATTAGGGTTTAATTACCTAATTAGGGTTTAGTTTATAAATTAGGGTTAGGGTTTTTCTAATTAGGGTTAGGGTTTATTAATCTAGGATTGTTAACATAAATTTCTCACTAATCCTAACAAGCACGACAAAGCGTTTTGTCAGTGTAAGCACGACAAAGCAATTTGTCAAAATAATTTTACCAAAAAGTCCAATTACGGGAAAAAAAAAAATAATTTAAGCACGAGGTGTCAAGCACGACATTTTTTGGACAAAATTTTTTTTGGTCAAATTTGTCAAACAAAATATATATTAACACAACACATTCAGAACGGAGAAATTTTATTTATATAACAGGATTTTACACATACGAGTCTTTATTACACTACAAGAAAACCGGCTAATTTCGACGGATCTAAGTTCGACGGACTGTATTCAGTCGTAAATAATTTAATTTTGACGAAATATTAGGTCAAAATTAATTCCGTCCAAAATAGTTTATTTTCGAGGAAAATCCGTCGGGAATATAAGGCCTCATATGGCGCCAAATTTCCCACCAGCGCGAAACTTAAGTTCGATGAAATTATAGTTATGTCCGAGGGACTGTACGTCGAAGATAAGTTAATTCCGAGGGACGTATGTCCGACGGAAATTCCGTCGAAAATATCTTATAAAACCTATTCGACTGACTCAGGCCAGCGTCTCCCTGTATTCTCTCATTTTTAATTATCTCTCCTCTCTCACTCTCTCACTCTCTCATCTCAGTCTCTCCTCTCTCACTCTCTCATCTCAAATCTCTCTCTCTCTCATGTCATCTCCCAGGTGCCCACCGCCACCAACACCTCCACCACCACCAGCCACCACCTTCTCCCCCACCGCCAGGCGCCCATCTAGCCGCCGACCACCACCACCACCATCTTCCTCCAAATTACCACCACCACCACCACCACCACGAGCCACCTCCATTACCCATTTCCGATTTCAAACAATGACCACCACCACCACCACCACCACCACAGACGGTTTTATTATCTCCAAAAGTTATGATTTCAAATGTTGTTTCATTTTGATGATGATGTACAAAATCAGTAGATTGAATAATTTTTATATTGTATGTATATAATGATTTGAGTCTGAAAATTGGTAAATTCCTTAATTGTTATTCTTGTATGTGCATCAATTTGGCTTTGACAATTGGATTTGAGGTTGAAAAATTGGTATAGGGTTAAAATTTTGTTATATATTTGATAGAAATTTGGATTTGAAATTTGAAATTTGGGGCTAAAATTGGTATATATTTTGATTGAGAATGGATAATTATGCAAGATATATTGTTTGCATTATTTATGTAATTTAATTAGTTTTCAATCTTGAATTTAACTCATTTTAGGGACTATTTTTAATTTTGATATATTTGCAATTTACAACCTGAATTTGTGATGAAATTACATTAGAGGTATATTTTGCAAGATTTTGTCGTAATTATTTTGATAATATTAGTAATTAGTCCCAATATTAAAATATAAACTAATTTGAAGTAAATTAAATAAAATCAAACAAATTTATTTAATTTAATAAAAATATTTACAAATATATAATATAATACAAATAGAATTCAATTCAATAAAGAATAAAATAAAATATAATCAAATAATTTCAATTTAATTTAATTTAATTAAAATAATATAATATAAAATAAAATAAATTAAATTAAATTAAATTACATTTGAACTTATATAATATAATACAATATAAAAGTTATTTATGTGTGTGGTTCTCAGTCGTTCGAGGAGGCGAAGACGGTAAGTGCATTGTATTTAGTTATTTATGTGTCAAGTTCTCACAAAAATATTTAAGACCTGTTTTATGAATGTTTGTATTAGGCATTGGGGAGGGCCTTGGGTCGAGATCCTACCATGCTAGAGTTTTGGGATCGAGCCAACACGCCTAAGGACGAGTGTGCTTTATCTCAGGCAGCATTAGCTATACGGGTAAAACACATCTTACTATTTCGCTTTTAATAATATTCAATCGTAAATAAAATGATATAATTAACATACGTATACGGAATACATTACAGGACCGATTTCAGAAGCTTTGGGACGAGCGTATAGCTGAGCTAGAGACTATTAGGAGGGGTTCTGAGCCGTTAGATTCCGCCACCCCTCTTCCCGATATTGTATTAAATCAGGGTGAGGAGCTGATACTATGGGTCGCGTCTCAAGATCCCCCTAGTAGCAATACCGACAGATATCGAGTGTTAGGTCTGCCGAAGATACCAACATATACACTTCCTGGAGGTAATATTTTTTTATGTTTCACGAAATTATCCGAATTTATCACATTATATAAATTATTATTAGTAATCAATTTGTATCTCTTTATAGGCTCCAACCCGGTGCCAAGTGTCCCGAGAGCACATGTCGACCATCTCATACTGGCATTTACCGGCTTGGATGACGATATCTTCGGTGGTGATAGGGGTAGATGTCGGATAGGTTCCATACTGCGATCCGGTCTTTCGGCGTCAACGATTTGCCTTCCGCTTCTCGTCTTCACCAGATTGCTCAGGATATTATAGTAGGGGCCTCTGCAGAGAAATGCAGGATTACCTGGGAGAAGCGATTCGACGCTTGGGCCTTGAGATGCTCTGGATGGTGATTACCCTCTTGGAGGAGGCTTTCCGTCCGCCCCCACCTACTCAAGTATTCTTATTGTTTATGTTTTTCAATTAAGGCTAGTTTGTTAATTCTCACACATATATATATATATATATATATATAGACTAATGATTTATATTTTTGATTCTATCAAAAGGGTGGCGATGACGAGTAGGCTGGCGATAATGAGCAGGAGCACGAGGCTGATTTCCATACACTAGAGCAGCGCCGTTGTTCACCTCCTCCCGATGATGATACTTTAACTAGTTTATAGTTCATTTGTATATATTCATGATATTGTAGAACTTTTGTATATATTGTATTGTCTAATTGCGTCTGTACAACTATTGTAAATTATATTGTTTAACATTTATGGAACATTAGCTTATATTTGTAATTGGTTAGCTTACAATACGTTTTGGTGGATATTTGAATGTGAATGTGAATGATAATGAGTTGAAGATTACGTTTTAGTGCTACGTTGCATATTTGAATGTGAGATACAGGTTTATAATACTGTGTATTGGGTTGTGACAGGTTAGTGGTACATTAATGGGTTTAAACACCTGGAAACTAAACTTTTAAAATCTGTATTTAAAAAAAAAAGTAGTTAATTCCGACGGAATAAGGTAGTTACGACGGAAATTCCCTCAGAGATAACAAAAAACAATTTTTAATAAATGTCAAAATATTCTATTTTCAGTCGTAAGTACTCCATCTTCGACAGAACTCATCCATCGTAAATATCCTATGTCCGACGAAAATTCCGTCGAACTTAATAAGTAGTCAGTTTTTTATAATTTTTGGGTTATTTTAATTTTCAGTCGGTAATAAGATAATTCTGAGAGAATAAGTCTGTCGGAAATAGGACCTTTTTATCTGACGGAAAGTTTCGTCCTACATATTCTGTAGAAAATAAGTGATGTCCGACGAAATTCCATCGGCGATAAGTTTGTCAAAGATAAGGTATGTCCGACAGAATTCTCGACGGATCTTATTTTAGACATGATTATTTACGACCGAATTTCGGACAAAATTTTTCGTCGGAAATAGTCTATGTTCGATGGAATAGGATTAGGTCCGACGGAATATTTCGTCCGAAAAAAGCTTTTTTCTTGTAGTGTTAGGGTTTTTGGTTTTTACATTCCTGACGATTTCTTTAGGGGTCACAACTTCGAGCTTCGTTTTAAGTCCTCTATATGTCACAAATCTTTTGTTTATGAAAAATCAGTTGACATGTTTTACTACCAAAACTCTCCTCTTGAAAACCTCCTTGAGTCCTGTGGTTTAGCTTCCTTAAGTGCACCTCCCTCTGTGGCGTATCCAAAATTAGTCTAACAATTCTATACAAATCTTGAAAATAATGGGGACTGTTATACATCGTTTGTTAAAGGCAAATCTCTATTTTTTACTGCTCTGGATCTAGGGAGCATACTTTCCATTCCATACACAGGAGACTATCCCTTTACACTTAAGGGACCAGTTTATACTCCTTTGTCCCATATTGTCCAACTTCGTACTGTCATTGATGACCCAACCGTGTCCACAGTCACCCTTCCTAAAACCACCGAAGTATCTCTTATTGCAATAGTCCTTCACAAATTGCTAAGGTACAATCTTCTCCCTCGTCTCGTTGGTGGAGCTGACTTCACTTACCAGGATTTGGTTTTGGTGGCCTTGATAATGACAGGAAAACCATTCAATTTTTCCCTCATGATGCTCAAACACATGGTTAACTGTATCAAACATTCCAAAAAGTTCTTCCCTTATAGCTGCTTCCTCACAAAATTATTTACTCACTTTCAAATTCCACTCGATAATGAGGGCTCCATCCAAATAACTGATTCCATCGACTCTAACTATCTCAAGGGTGCTCATATCACACTGCTTAAAGGAAAGTTCATACGAGTTGTACCCGAAATTCCCAATGTTCCAAATCCCACACCTCCTACTTCACTACCTCCCTCCCCTGAGATTATCAATCTTCTTCATACCATCGCAAACAATCAAGCCACCATCACTGATGATGTTAAAGATATCTAACTTTGTCTTTTTCTGCTTGAAAATGGCAAACACCCTATTCGGCGCAATGATCTTCATTCTGTTTTTCGCAATGTGGAAGATGAGTTCATTGACCTCCAAGCAGGATTTGAGTTGCACACTCGGGCTTTGGTAGAAGCCCTGCAGAGAAAAATGAATCGCAATGCCTGTCAATTGAGCACTGAACTTAAATTCATCAGCCATCAAATTGGGACTCTCGGTCGCTTTACCGAGCGTCGCATGAATGATCTCAGTGAAGAACTGCAAGCGGACCAAGTCCAATCTCGCATACCTGAATGGCCACAATGCAATTGGATGGCCGAATACCAAGGCGACTTTCTGGACTTGTCTTTACCACCTCCTACCTTCATTGCTCGTCCTCCCATATTTTCCAACACCATGTCCCTGGAAGAGATTGAACACCGCAGGTGTAAGACCCCAACTTTTATGAATAAAGATTAATTTCTCTCGAAATATATTTTTGAATATTATGGTGTGGATATAATATAATGTTATAGTTGTGGCTAATATTTACAAATTTTGCAAAGTAAGCAAGTGGTCATATAATATTCGATTGGTTGGGGAATATTCGTTTTAATAGGGAATATTAAATGCGGCCAGCACAATCATTGGTGGACCCCATAATCTTGAAGTATTGTCGTAATAAGAAAAAAGCAGCGAATTATCTCTTTATAAAAATAACGGCGGAAGTGTTACCGTTAAAACTATTGAACTACCCTAGTAAAAGTAAAAGAATAATCTGCTGTGGTTGCATAGTAGCACACCAGTATTGGTTATTGATGCTTACGTGAGAAGTCACTCAGTTATACTCAATTATTGCTACAATAATTGCTGCATCACATCTCTCATATTATTGATTCAATTATTGTCACAGTGTCATCTGCATAATATGTTATATTATTAAATCAATAATTGAGACGACAAAGTTATTTATATTATTAAATTGCAATATTTACAATGTCTAGAAGTTCATCAAGGAGAGGTTTGGTCATCTAATTGCGCTACCAATAAGGAGAAATCCTTATCGAAAAGCCCCTCTTTCCTGAGAACGACCTGATTGTTAAATATTGTGAGTTATAATATTAATGATGAATAACTTCGTGTTGATTAAAGATAAATTTGATAGTTCCATTGTGTTGGGATTATTAGTTTTAGTGGAAATCGACATCTATTCCGATGATAATTGATGTCTGGGGGTTATATTGATAAATCAGGTAATTAATCGGATAAATGAGCAATTAATTGCTACTAATTCACATGCTTATATAACTATTTGTTCACATGTGTGTACTATTGAATCACATTCATGTACTATTAGGGGAGTTGGTGCAAGATTGATAATACTTGTATGACTAAGTTAAAAATGGAGGTAGAGATGGAGGTACTATACTGTAATTCGTATTTTCACATGATTATAACTATTGATTCACATGATTGAACTATTGATTCACATTATTTACTATTAGGGGAGGTGGTGCAAGTTTGATAATACTTGCAGGACTAAATTAAAAATAAAAGAAAAGTTGGAGGTATTGTACTGTAATATTTTGAGCCCCAAAACGTGCAATTATCGAAACTATGTTTTCCTATAAATAGAAGCTCATTCTTCATTCATTTCTCACCAATTCACTAAAGTTATAGAGCAATTATTATAGAGAGAAATTATAGAGAGAAAGAAGAAGAGAAGTCTGCTACCTCTATACTCCAGTATCCAGTTTCTTTCTAAGGTAAGGGGTATTATTTCTTTCGTATTCATGAAAAGAGCTTCTGTTATTCCATTATTTATTATTATGTTGGAATAACCTGTCTATGCAAAGTACCGCATACATGGTGAAATTCTTCTGTTATTCCATTCTTTATTATTATGTTGGAATAACATGTCTATGCGAAGTACCGCATACATGGTGAAATTCTTCTGTTATTCCATTCTTTATTATTCTGCTGGAATATCCTGTTTATGCGGATTCGCTAGACTCGGTTCCATTCTTTATTATTCGTAGGAATAACTTTATGTCTGCTATTCATCGCATGCATGGTGAATTCTTTATTATTCCATTCTTTATTATTACATTGGAATATCCTCATGCGTGTGGATTATGAATGACCTGGTTCCATTCTTTATTATTCTGTTGGAATAACCTGTCTATGTGGATTATCACATGTATGGTGAATGATCCTTCGTATTCATTCCTTATTAAATTATGGAAATGATATGTTTAGGTGGATTACCGCATGGCGGGTGAAAATCCATTTGCAGTTTCATATATTCCATGATACTCATTTGGTTAAAGTTTTGGCTTCTATACTCCATGAAATTAGTAGAATATCCTGGATATTTGCGCTTCATCCGGTATCTTTTCATGGAAATATTCTTCTGAGCATTCTTGAATTTTACTCCACAAAGCAGTATCATGTTGACTATTTGGACGTAATTGATTTCAAGATAAATTAACTTATAAATCTTTAAAATTTATTCTTGAACTTGTTTTATTGAATTATTATGTCATTGTCATCATCCTCATGCTTATATTGTGACGAAATTCATCTTTGGCTTACGTGCATAGATGGACTTGGTATGATTATAACCAGGGATTATTCGGTATAATCATGACCTGTAATATTATAAATGATGTGTTAAAAGTCCTCGGAGCTCTGTAGTGCATTGATGGACAGTTTTTGGTATGATTATGACTAGGGATTATTTGGTATAGTCATGACCATTGATGATTTAATGAATATCCTTGGCCCGTAGTGCAGGGATGACTCGATGATGTGGTTTATTTATTAAAGAGTCTCAAATGATAAAATTGATGAAAACATTTTAAATCATAGAAGATAGTAGATATCATGCTCTACTTGACTCTTCTAATAAATTTGCTTATTCATAAGCAGCTAAACTTGATGTCTATTATATTTTATCGGTTTAACATTGTTGAAGACTAATGATAATTTATTCGCATTATCTTAGTCATAATATTTCTTCTTGGGCTAGTTGAGCTCACCCTTTCTTTCATTGTTCTCTTGAGAAATGAGAACGTGGCGGACTAGTCGGGAACGGGTGATGGTCCGATGATAGCATTAGTAGTCCTCACTATTCTGTTAAATAGTGTGACAATAAAGTAATGAGGACTCCATTGAGTGTGGATATTGTCTAGATGGCAATATTCTTATTAAAACTCTTAGATTCTGTTTTGTCGTATTTCACACGACTGCTGTATAATTAAGTTGTATTTGAATTTTGTACCACGTATTTGGAGACTCAAGATGGGTGATGTAGACCTATTTTGGGGGCGTCACAACAGGCTTCACCGGCCATATTTCACTGTGTTCATATTGATGAGGAGGATGATTAGACACCCTGCTGCTTTTGGCTTTCTGGACACCTCTTTTTGATGGATGCCAAAGGGGGAGATGAATTATGCTTGCTTGCTTTCAAGAAAATCTTTTAAATTTTTACTTTTCATGCATGATGACTTATGGTTTAAATACTATGGTTTAAATGGCTGTTATATTTCTTTTGCTTAATAGTTTCTGGATGATGGTTTAATAGTTTATTATATTCCCTTTGCTTAACATGTTGTGGACTAACTAGACAATGCAAGGTTAATCAAACACTGCACATTTGCAGTCAACAGTTAATTCTAAATAGTAAGGATATGCATGAATTGAGGGGGAGTCCTAATTCTTTTGATACACATGGTTTTAGGAGGAGTCATAATTATTTTTTTGTCATCATCAAAAAGGAGGAGAATGTTGACTTATGTCAAACTCCATGTTTTAATGATGACCTTATTATTCCACTAATCATGCTATATAACATTTCAGGGAAAGATATGACATTTCAGGAACATCAAGGAAGAAATTACAAAGCCAAGACATCCTTGAAGAAAGAAAAGAAGATTTGAGTCCTAGGAATATATGTAAGATCTTAGCATCTAATACTTTCCAAAATAAGGCTCTAGGACATGTGCATTACATATATACTTGTGCACACATGCTACAAACTAATTCACTAGCTCATGACATGAATGGCCGAAATACTGTTACCATAGATTAAGGAATCACCTTCGGGTAAACAAAATATGGTAGCTTTGAGAAAATGGTTGGTTGTGTAAAATTGTGCAAAATGACGCAACCCAAATCACGGTAATAACTAATATAGTATATCACGCTTCATAAATTATGCGTAATAAATAAAGGAATTTAATTCTAGGCAATTAACTAAGGTAACTAGTTGATTGAATAAATTACCATAAGTTATACATTCATGGGATAGCAGGAATCATTCACCATAATCTTGTCTCATGATTTAAGGAATCTAATTGGTTGGTTCCAACGGCCCAATGTATGGTAAGAAATACGGAAACCTGCCAGCAGATGTTTATGGTAATACAAGTGTTGACTTCCGGCATTTTAGTAATTAGGATGGTAGAAAGCTATAACAGGTACTATCTCCCATGTGATGGAAATCAACTAGCCAAAAATTACTGATAGCATGATAGCTCAACAAATAGAATCTCAGTGATGAAAAATGAACTGAGTTTATCATGATTGACGTAGAACTGCAAGATTTATGCAATATGTTTTTAAACGTGCATATTATAGTGGCAAATCTTGGCAACGGTAATATTCTTGAGTGGTCTATATAAACTGAGTTCATTAACAAATAAATACACAAAAAACATATACTGTATCAAAAAGCATACAAGCTACAAAATTGTTTTTCTTCTTGATCGATATTGATTGCATTAAGAAAGAGCTTCAGTTAAGAAGGTCGTGTAGAACATACTCTGGTAATATTCTTCTTACATATCATTTCATACTAGAGCCTTGAGTTGGTAAGTAATATATTGCTTGATCATTAGACCTCTAGTGTGTATCTTAATTTTCTTTATTTCAAATCAATATTCTATTGTGTGTAATCCTGTTTGGGTTGATATATCATTACAGTCAAGTTTAAGGAAAGCATAGGTGCTTAAGAGTGCATAGGTGCACAGGGAACAAAGGTGTTCAAATTGCTAGAACTTGTATTGTAATTGGAAAAAGTTTAATAAAAGTGAGTCTCCAATACTAGTTGGTATTGCACGTGGATTAAGCTACTATTCTAGAGGGTAGTAGTTGAACCACGTAAAAAAATTGGTGTTTATGTGATTACATTTTGTGCTTTACTATTCTGCTATCTATCCAGCAGCCTGCATTCTATATCCAATCATATCAGTAAATTGGTTGAATCAAAATTAAATATAATATCTTGATTTTATACATAAAAATATATAATCAAGCTTGCTGCATTAAATATTCAAAGGAATTTTTTCTAAGTAATCAAAAGTTGGACATAGTTTGTACCTACACTTATTCAACCCCTCTTCTAAGTGTACCTATTTAAATTTCAAAAGTAAACATTCATTTTATAGAAAATGACAATAATGACAAGTAATTGTATGAAATAATTAACTACGACAACTATAAATGAAAGGTACATAAACATGTTAAGGATATAGAGAACATTCCTATATGTAATTGTATGTAATACAATTAAAAGTAAACAAAGTTTACAATTTAATATCCTTATACTTATCATGTAGTAGTCAACACTATTCAAGTATGCATTTCAACTATTCAAGTATATTATTCAAGTATGTAGAATTACTAAACTCCTGTGAACCCTTTGTAACTAACGTATGATTGTCCTAATAAATTGATCAAGCTGACATTAAATTTTAATGTTGACATTAAATATTCAAGTTCTAAAAAGTCAAATATCTCATTTTCTTAAATGTCAACTCATCAAACACAAGTAAGTTATATTTAATAGAGAAAACAAACCCATGTTTCTAACACATAAGAAATATAGAGCTGAAAATTAAGATCAAACATTTTGACCAAAATTCAATGAAAACTTAAAAACAGCAAGTGATTCTCAAAATGTAGTGTATATCTTGGCAAGAATCACAATCCAGTTGTGGGTAACATTAGTACAAGTGCAGAATCAACTATATATTAACCCAAACACCATATTATTCAATAAATTAACAATAACCCAAATCTCTATTCACAAAACCAAATTAGAATCAATAAACAATTATAAAATCAATAGTTAAACAAAACCCTAAAGGAGAAACCCAAAATTGAACAAGATATATAGAAGGGACATGACAAATTAAAAGTTAAGATTTGGAACTTTTTACCTTTCGTTTGAGGTTGTACTGGACTTGTAATGAAGCAGTAGAAATGAAATAGCCCTTGTACGTGGTGAAGGCGTACCCCCTACTCCCTCTTCTCTTCTCCCCCTACACCCTCTTCTCCTGGTCTGTTTCTCCCTCTTTTTTCTTCTGTACTGAACGAGCGAACGCTTGATTCTGATTAAGTTTATGAGAATCAGCGACCGCCATCAGCGACTTCATGCGGTCGCTAATTTTTACTGATGTGGACATATCAGCAACCGCTAACAGTCGCCGCTGATATAGAGTGGTCGCTACGCTAAAGTTTCGCACCAATTTTTCGGAGGGAAATACATGACAGCGACCGATCAGCGACCGTAGGCGGTCGATGATATAAACTAGTGACTAGAATCCTTATTGGTTGGAGATAGCGGTCGCTAGTATAATTATCAACGACTGGATAGGGCGGTCATTGATATCATTGGTCGCAGATAGGCCTTTTCTATAGTGTATGTGCAACACGTTCAAGTGAATAAGTTTCTCGTATAGGTAAGAAATGAGCAGACTTGTTTAATCTATCAATAATGACCCAAATTACATATATGCCTTGAGAAACCTTGGGAAGACCAGTAACGAAATACATGGTAATGTTCTCCCACTTCCATTCTAGAATTTCAAATGGTTGCAATGGACCTTTTGGCACTTGATGCTCTACCTTGACTCGTTGACACGTTAAACACCTTGAGATAAACTCCGCGATCTCTCTTTTCATATTGCTCCACCAAAATTTATGGTGAAGATCACTATATATTTTGGTACTTCTAGGATGGATTACAAACGGTGTGTTGTGTGCCTCCGTCAAGATCTTATACTTTAATTCAGGGTCGTTGTAATACCTGAGTATTTCCACGTATTATTAAATGGATATATTAACAGAAATAATATTTATGTGAATAAATATTATTCACATAAATATTATTTATGTTTTGTAAGTGGAATAATTCAATTGATTCACATTAGATTAATATGTATTGAGAAATGTAGAATTGACTATGGGAATTGTGAAATGCCTTGTGTGGCACCGTGATAGTAGTGACTATATTAACTAACAATAAGAATTGTTAAGGTAAGCAATTAATTGATAGTTATTTCAAATAATTATGTGATTTCATATAAGCAATGAATACACTCTTAGACTGGTAATATCACTCATGTAGACATTAATTCATGTCATGTAAAATGAGTAGGGCGATGGAGGTTGACACTAGCTTTAAGCTAAACCAGTTTAGGCAATTGTAAGGGTACTACCACATTGCGCCCTCAAAGAAGATAAAATCAAGCAGCAATTGCCCAATGATCGATTGAAGTTAGTTAATTTCTAATGTGGAAATGAAATGGAACATTAATGTTATATGTGTGACATTAATAAAAATTATATGATAGGAGTATATTTTAATGACATGAGATATCAAGTAGTACAATGATATCATATGTAATTGTAATGCAGGAATAAATATCTGTGTATTCTAGGAACTGAGAGAGAGAGTAATTAAATGTTTAAATAAACATTAATATTAAATAAAGTTATAATGTGGTTATGAGAGTAGTAGAGATAATTATGGAACTACCCGGACAATAATATTTAACTGCGTTATTTTATTACATGTATTTAATGTACATGGATTATATGATGTGAGTATATGTTTAATCCCTAAATTCCTAATATGGTAACAATTGTATCTTAATATTACATTATGGGAATTAATTAGGACCAAACCAAGCTTTACATGACCAACTGCTTAGATTTTTCACTCTTGTCCCAAATTGAGTGTCACCAAGTACAATGAACAGTGTCCTAAACTCTCTTTACGTAACTTTCAAGCTGCTAATCCTAGGTACTCATTGCAAGCTACGTGGCTGGTATGGAGTTGTTAAACCACCCTCTAGGAACCTATATATCCTTCCATTACACCATGGAATCCAAGATTGTGTAATGTCAAGATCTAGTCCATGTTCTTTCTATAAATATAAGCTACAATTTCAGTTTTTGTGTTGCTAAGAGAATTGTCTGAAAATTCTAAGTGAAGAGTTCAAGTGGATGAGCAATTGTAGAAGCATATTCATTGTGTAAGAAGTTCAATTCAAGCTCAAGGAGGTATAATTTCTAATTATGTTCTTGAGATGGGTCTTGTTTGATTCTTGTAATTTCTTGAAATTCTATATCAAACATGATGTATTAACATGTTATTATGTGTTTAAGAAGTTTACTAGCTTGTATGAACCCTTTGAATGGTTTGCAACTTGTTGAGTCAAGAGAAATGGAGTTGGGTAACACTCAACAAAACAGAGTCTGCTTCTACTCCTGAAACAGACATGGTGCAGCTGCGCCATAATTGTACTAAAGTGCAGCGCAGCTGCGCCAGCCTCAGAGATCAGTTGAGCCTTCTGTTGTATAACCTGCTAAGTGATGATCAACTATTATGACTTAAACTAGCATGAAAGCATGTGTAAGGGGTATATACAAGCATATTAACTTAATGTGAGCATGTTTTAATAGATTAGCATTCATGAATAATGAAAGTGTGTAATTGAAATGAATTTAGAAACTTTAGAAATGAACTTGATGAGTATGAGTCCCATGTTTATGTACTGACTACCAAGCATGTTTTTATAATTTAGAAATGCATGATGTATGATTCTTAGTTCCTTTGTTCAAGATCGCTTTATTAGGGTTTGTGTTAAAGAAGTTTTCAAGAAAAAGCTTAGTATAGTTAGCTAACTACTACATGATTTATATTCTGACCTTGCAAGTATGAAGGTATGGTTTTGAAATGCATGAATAAACCGTTAGCTTGTGTTTTTGTGATTAGTAAGCAAGCATAAACATGTTGGACTAATTAGTACACTTTACAGATGACAATACAACTTTTGAACATGAATATTGACAAACTACCTTGAGGGTTAGAATCTGACATTTGTAATCATGTTAATGTTACTCTTAGACTCACTCATTTAACATAAACATATATATACCATGCTTGTGTATCATATTTCAAGTGAAGCATGAACGAAACATATTTTCAACTACAGCGGTGTTAGTTTCACATATGCGTTATGAATACTCACAAACCATGCCTAATACGAGTTTTATAACTACCTTGTATGTTTAGAGAGCAAGCATAATAGACTTTGTGGTTTCATAACCTTGAAGGGCCTTAAATGGTTGAAATATTTAATTTGGAATTATATGATGAAAGGAGGAACCTAGATTAACTTGAGAAGCATGAAAAGACCTTTAGCATGATTATGTATGATTATTGTGTTTATGCCGGACAGAAGCCTCAAGGCAACATCTGAGTCTTGGATTTGCTAGAGGACTACACAACCGCGTTTGCCCTGGAGCTTAGCCATGGTATGCCGTGTACAAGGCCACCACCGAATCTGAGAGTCTCATTCGATTTTCTTGACAAGAATTTGTAAGATGCCTATATTGCTAAAAGTAGTTTAAAACCTACTGATACAAGTATATACGTGATGATTAGATATTATGTTGGTGTTTGCCTTGTAATAGGAAAGACCATGGATAAAAAGGTCTTAACCTTGAGCTTTATAAATTGCTAGATGCTTGATTCGTGATAAGCATATAAGTTGATTTTGTATTATATATGTATACTCGAATCATGTTGATCTTGATTAAAGAATGTGTTAGCTAATGAACTTCTTGTACTTCTAATACGCTATAAATAGGATTCAAAAGTGTTGATTTCTTAACGTGGATAAACTTCGCTTAAGGCATGTATCTGAACTATCCTTTACATTGTGCAAGTATCCTAAACCCTTGCAGTACTTTATTCAACGAATACCGTAAGCAGAGTTGTGACGCCCCCAAAATAGGTATACATCACCCATTTTGAGTTGTCAATAACATGGTACAGAAACAACTACCACTTTATTAATACAACAAATAAACTGTGAGTTTAAATACAAATATTGTCATCTAGACAATATTCACACCCAAAATAAGTCCTCATTACAATTATTGATACATTATTTTACAAAAAATGGTGAGGACCACTAAAACGACTTTCTAGAACCTTCATTCCACACCCCGACTAGAACTCGCTACATTCTCGCCTCCTGAGATGAAAAATGGAACAAAAAGGAAAAGGGTCAGCTCAACTAGCCCAGTAAAGAATATTGTGACTAAGATAATATAGAACAAATTATCGTTAGTCTTCAACAGGGAAAAATATGATAAAATACAATAGACAACAAGTTTCAGATCAATATTCGCAGCGAAAATAATAATTCATAGATGAGTTACGTAGAGAATGAAATTAAAAGTCCATCATCAATATTTTCAATATTTTATCCCTGTAACATCAATCAATATTCATCTTGAATCAAATATTCATCTTTGCACTACAGGCCAAAGATATTCATCAGCTGGTCATGTTCATCTCAACACCTGTTCATCTTTGCACTACGGGCCAAAGATATTCATAAGAAAATCATTAATCTTTGCACTACAGGCCAAAGATATTCAGTAATACCATCATTTAGGACTGAGGATGATGAAAAATGTTTTAAAGAAAATGAATCTAGTGAAACAAAAGAACAAATATTAAGGATTCGTACTTTAAACAATCCGAGTTCAAAAATACTTCATAAATAATCATAGTGAAGTAAAATTCAAGAATGATCAAAACATGGATACAATCAAAGCTAGTATCCATAATAGATTTTTTGGACAAAAATGAAAATTTAATTTTTCTGTGAATAGTGCCGTATTCGTGAATAGTGCCTTATACGTGAATAGTAACCCCGACACTAAAAGACAAGAATTTCACAAGAAAAATCTTACCAATATTCTGGCATAATGATATTAGAAGAAATAATATCATTTTAAAAAAAATAATATCCCTTACCTCGAAAAGACAAGATTTCACTAGAATAATGGATATAATCCTGAAGGGAACTTGTACCGTATAGCAACACTCAAAGTTTCAAAATACTCACAAGAATACGCTCGATAATATAAAGAGAGAAAACTTCAGTTTCTGGTGTGATTTTCAATTCTAACCTAAGCACACTATTTATAGGAAATTGCTTAAAACACCAAAGAAGAAAATTTAATATAATATTAATATTTATAAAAATCTCATACACAAACTTGGAAAATCTAATCTCAAGACATTTGCCACATAAGTGAGGCCCACAAACTCACTAAAAACATTTTTATTAAAAAAAATAATTAAAACATCAAAAATCAATTATTCTGGAACTTCGGAACTTCAATAATTCATAATAAATAGCCCTTTTATCAGAAAAATTTGAACTTTATGTCTTTTCCATAGGAAAATCCATTCTCTACAACTTTGTAAGTTTAATGTTTTCCAAATTCCAAACAGAAATTGACCGAAATCCACAAACGGTCGATTTTACAAGCTAAAATCAAATTTTAGTTAAGAAATGGGGTCCACAAACATGAAAAACATGTTTTAAATATTTTTAGTAACAAAAATACTCCTCCTCATATACTCATATATCCCACATTCATTGTAAAAATATCACCATTATTATATTAATATAATAATATTTTTAAATGAATTATTTTATCGGAAAAGATAAAATATCAATTTTCAAATATTGTCACATTAAAAATTTTCTCCATCTATATCCACATAAAATGAATATTTTCCTTATCATATAAATCAATAATTAATTATTCACAAATAATATTACAGAATCACAATCTCGGCAACCAAAGTTGTTCCTGTGAAAGAGGGGCTTTCCAATAAGGATTTCTCCTTACTGGCGCACAATTAGGTGACCAAACCTCTCCTTAGACAGAACTTTCTAGACATTGCCAATAATGTTATCTAATAATATTATTCCAATAATATGAATTATTGATCTGATAAAGGAAAATATTGTGCAGTGACAATTATTGAAACAACAATAATATAAAATATCAACGCAACAATTATTGAATCAATAAAATAAAATATTGAACAGTAATTACTGTAACAATTATTGAATAGTGCCTTCTTAAGTAAGAATCAATAATTGGTGCAATATCGTGTGCTATTGTGTTTTAACCACTGAGTATTCCAACAAGATAATCTGTAATAACTACGCCATTATTTATAAACAACTTATACTGCTGCTTTCTTCATCCAATCGTTTTCCGTTATGGGCCCACACAAGGTCAAGGCCGCCGCATTTGATATTCTACAAAGAAGAATATTCCACGACCAAATGAATATTCCCCGATAACAATGAATATTTTATAACCACTTGCTTATTTAAGATATTTGCGCATTTTACCCATAACTAACCACATTAATCAAATAAACCCTTACTATTTCGAAATAATAAATAAAATAAATTCCATTTTATTTAAAAAATTCGGGGTCTTACAAGAGTATCTAAACCTTATCTCTTTGAATGCAAGTTATCTTACTTACTCGTTCAATCGAGCTAGTATGCTTAAACTCTTGTGTAAACTATTATTCATGTTGAACATGGTATTGTTCTTGAATATTGTGAAAGAGTCGATGTCATTTGATTCAGCTAGACTATATGCATGTTTATAAAACCATCCAAACCAATTGATTGGTGCAAAAATCTTGAAAACTGAGTTGAACAACCCTTATGGTAAAGGGAATGTATGTTGTTGGAAACCCCAACACATGAATGGATATTACGTTGGTGTTATGCATAAATTAGAGTATTATAGACTGATCATCTATAGTACTTGATTCTTTTGGGTTATTAGTCTAATATTGGTAATTCTAGTAGATGTTCAATAGTCCTTAGTAACTGCTCAGTATAAATTGTTTATCCAGTTGGATACATTGATAGTCTTTGAAATCATATATATCTGTTGATTTACATTGAATTATCGTTCTTATTCCAAGAATTGTTGATATTCATTATTCATGATATTATTCTAAAAGTCTGAACTATCTTAGAGATGATACTTCGATATTTCAAACTTGTGATATTATATTCTACACCCTTGTTGTAGATTACTTGTTGGGCAATTTGTGCTCATCCTTGCTTATTTAAAATCTTTTAGTTAAGGCGGAACAGGGAGTGTCTCTGGAAAAGACAAGGGCAAGGGAAAGGCTACCGACTAGCTTGTTCCTTTATGGATTAAAATTATTATGTTGTATTAAGACTATTTTTAGACTATGTTTAAACTTAAGTAGGATTATGTAATAAGTCTTTATTTGATATTATTATGTAATCTATTAAGTACTGTAGGCTGTGAGACTTGGGGAATAATTATAATAAATCATTGTATATTATTCTAAATTAGATCGTCCGTTGTGAACGTGATATTATAGTTATATTGTATGCCATGAGCACGTGATGAACCGAATTCGAGTGACCAAGTGGAGGTCCGAACTTGGGGGCGTCACAAGTTGGTATCAAAGCTGTAGTTATAAACCTTAGGAGCGAGTGTCCTTAGATTATAACTTGGGAGAACTTAGAAGTTAACAAGGAGATAAAACTCATGTAGAGTTTTCCTAGAGAGACTTAGTGTGTTATGAAATGTAATTTCATTCTAGACAATGAACTTATGTTTATTTAACATTTTGATGGAGTTGTTGTTTGTCTTGTCTTATGTTGGTGATTGTAGGATGACTGACATTGGAGGACTTAGCCGAGTAGTAGGAGAGGAGCCGCGTGACATCCACGTAGTATTTAAGACACCCTTGATAGGAGAGCCTATATCAGTAGTGGTCCCTAACGATGAAGATGACGATGAATAAGAGGTGGAGTCTGGTCCGGAGGAGGAGCCCAAACCTTTGGAGGACTCCGACGAGGCTACTTTTGAGGATCGGATGTTGGAAGAGTATGAGGAGAAGATATTAGAGTTAGGGTGTAGAGTGGAGGAGCTAGAGACTGAGGCTAGGGAGAGGGAGTCTGAGCTCCAGATGTTGAGGGACGAGGACCATCAGAGGAAATTGGCGATGCAAGAAATGGAGGTTAAAATTGCTCACCGTAAGGAGGCAGGGATCCAGATGGGAACTTTATTTCACCAAGCGGTGGCTAGGAACGTTGAGATAGCAGGGAAGGTGGAGGAAATGGAGTAGAGGGTTTTGAGTGAGAGGACGGAGAAGGAGACTCTCCGAACTCAGTTAGAGATGGAGGTGATGGATAGGATTCACTTCGAGGAGAAGTGGGAGGAAGCCAATGATAGGGTGGATGATCTAGAAGATGAGGTGTGGGGCAAGAGGAGGAAGATGAACAAGATGGGCTATGTTCTACGCACGACCACAGAGAGATTGATCAATGGGGTAAATCACTACCCAGCTGAGCAAGGACAGACCCAACATACCATAAGTCGAGATATGGTGGTGCACATCACACAGAAGGAATAGTAGAGTGTCGTGGAGCGTGGGATGTTAGATCAAGTCTAGAGGGAAAATGTCCAGTAGTTGTAGTATTTTACTTATGTGTTTTTTTAAGTTGTTGTTGTTAGATCTCAGTCTTTTGTGTAAGATGTGAGACGGTAGTAAACCCCAACTTTTGAAAAATGTTAGAGGGGTAGTAATATGGTGTTGTCCCCATCTTTTGTGATACTAGGGGATATGTGATATCATTTATAGCAGTATGCTAGAAAAGAACATGTAAAGTAACCATTTGGCATATGAATATAAATGATCTTATTTCAGAAACGTGTTATAAACCTTTAGTTCTTTTCAATTGAGAAATGTCAAAGTATTATAATTAGATAATGAAATGAAAATTTATGATACAGAACATGCCGCCCAGACGTAGAATAATTGCCCCAGAAGAGTCAGTTAATGATGAGAGAGGACCAGTAGATTTGATATATAGACTTGTAGATTTATTGGGAGAAGCCCTGAGGGGAAGGAATAAACCTATACCACCCGTTCCCCAAGCTGTCCCAGTGATTTCCTTCAAAGACTTTAAGAGTGTAGGACCCCCAGAATTCGAAGGAACTACCAACCCGATAGTTGCGCAAACCTGGATCAAGGAGATTGAGAAGGACTTCACTAAAGCTCGCATCGGTGAAGACCAGAAGATAGTATTTGCCACATATATGATGAGAGACGAAGCGAACTATTGGTGGGAAGCTAATCAGCAGAGAGCGGGAGAAGGAACAATAACGTGGGAGAGGTTTACGACTCTGTTCTTTGAAAACTATTTCCCAAAGAGTATGAAGACTAGGATGGAAGTGAAGTTCCTAGAGTTAAAATAAGGAGATATGACGGTGGCACAATACACAGCTAAGTTCAATGAACTAGCGCGATTTGCGGAGCACCAAGTTGGAGATGAGGAGAGGAAGGCGAGATACTTCGAATAAGGGTTGAAGTCATGGCTGTAAATAAGGTATCAGTCCTCCAGATTGATTCCTTTGCGACATTATTAGAGAAGGCAATCATTGTAGAAGGTGGCAGTGAGGCCTTAAGTCTATACCATAAGGAGAAGAAGAACAAAAACACCAGTAGTGAGCATCGTGGAGGAAGAAGCAGTGGAGGGAGTAACTCTGGAAAGAGGAAATGGGAAAACAATAACAATAGA
The DNA here is from genome assembly GCA_020205605.1 of Panax ginseng. Lineage (NCBI taxonomy): Eukaryota > Viridiplantae > Streptophyta > Magnoliopsida > Apiales > Araliaceae > Panax > Panax ginseng. The sequence continues at coordinate 144,986,124 of CM035139.1, forward strand.
AGCAATAATCAAGGTGGGAGTCACCATGGAAACTTCAAGAAAAGAACCGAAGCTTATAACAAATGTGGAAGAGGTCATCAGGGCGAATGCTGGAAGGGAAAACCCACGTGTTATAATTGCGGCCAAGAGGGGCACATATCGCCAAATTGCCCAAAACCAAAGAAGATCAGGGGATGTTTTGGTTGTGGATCAATAGGGCACCAGATAAAGGATTTCCCAAAGAAAGGAAGAGGTGGAGCTGGCGGAGGCTAGAGAGGATGAAGTAAGTTAATTATTGGTGGACATGCGCAACTTAACCGATTGATCGCCTGAACCTTTAACATGACCGTTCAGGACGCAGTAGCAGCGAAGGACGTGGTGTGAGGTATAATCCCAATCAATAATATAAATGCTTATGTATTATTTGATTTGAGTGCCACCTATTCGTTAGTATCCGAAGAATTTGCTAGTAAACTTAGTACACCCCAAGAACGTTTAGAAGATCCTTTGAACATAAAAGTTATGAATAAGGAAATAATCCATGTAGAATACGTGTATCAAAATTATCGCGTAAACATTAGAGAACATGAACTAAGCGTAGACTTGATTCCTATTAGACTAGGAGAATTCGACATAATGCTAGGGATGGATTGGTTATATAACCATGCAGCGGTAATTGACTGTCAGAACAAGTGTGTAAACCTTCAGACTCCGAGTAAGTCTAAGGTAGTGTTTTATGGTAGCTCATCGCTTAAGCAATCGTGTTGTGTTACGATGATGCAGGCCAAGAAATTGTTAAAGAAAGGATGTGTAGGTTATTTACCTTACATCGTGGATAATCGAAAAAAGGGAGTAGGGATTAAAGATATACCCATAGTGAGTGAATTTCAGGATGTGTTTCTGGACGATCTACCTGGCCTTCAGCCAGACAGAGAAATTAAATTCGTAATAGACTTAGCACTGGGAACGGCACCAATTTTGAAAGCTCCATATCATATGGCGCTAGTAGAAATGAAGGAATTGATGATACAACTTCAAGAGTTATTGGATAAGGGTTACATTTGACCGAGTGTGTCTCCTTAGGGAGCACCAGTGTTATTCGTTAAGAAAAAACACCGATCGATGAGGCTCTGTATCGATTATCGAGAATTGAACAGAGTAACGATCAAGAATAGATATCCGCTACCGAGGATAGATGACTTATTTGATCAACTGAAAGGAGCGAAGTGTTTCTCAAAGATCGACTTACGGACGAGATATCACCAACTAAAAGTGCGGGATGAGGACATATCAAAGACTGCGTTTCGAACCCGTTATAGACATTACGAGTTTTTGGTAATGTCATTTGGTTTTACTAATGCTCTGGTAGCATTCATGGACTTAATGAATCGAGTTTTCAAGCCATACTTGGATAAATTTATAGTGGTTTTCATCGACAATATCTTGATTTACTCAAAGATAAAGGAAGAACATGTTGAACATCTCGAAATTGTTTTGGAGGCACTGCGAAAGGAGAAGATGTATGCAAAAATTTTAAAATGTAAATTTTGGATGAAGAAGGTTCAATTCTTAGGCTACGTGGTGGATGAGAATGGAATCTTAGTAGATCCCAAAAAAGTTGAAGTAGTAAGTAACTGGGAACAACCGAGAACCCCGACGGAGGTGAGAAGTTTCTTAGGGTTAGCTGGGTACTATTAAAGATTTATCCTCGATTTTTCTAAGATACTGACCCCGTTGACTAATCTGACGAGGAAGACGGTGAAATTTATATGGACCGACAAATGCAAAGAGAGTTTTCAAGAGTTGAAGAAGAAATTAAGCGAGGCGCTTGTATTATCATTACCAGATGATACAGGAGGATTTGTGGTATATAGTGATGCATCGCATTGAGGACTGGGTTGTGTGCTAATGTAACATGGCAAAGTTATTGCGTATGCATCACGACAACTAAAGGATTACAAAAAAATGATACCCTACTCATGACTTAGAGTTAGCGGCAGTAGTTTTTACATTAAAAATCTGGTGGCATTATTTGTACGGAGAAAAATGTGAGATATACACGGACCACAAAAGTCTGAAATATATCTTCACACAGAAGGAGTTGAATATGCGTCAGAGAAGGTGGTTGGAATTGATTAAGGATTATGATTGCGATATTCTTTATCACCCGGGGAAAGTGAATGTAGTAGCTGACGCATTAAGTAGGATAGGAAGGGAGACATTGATGTAATTAACGACTTAGGAAGAGTTAATTAGAGAAATGGATAAATTGGAAATAGAGGTAAAAGGATTGGAGAGGTCTGAAGAGAAGTTATTTATAATGGAAGCTTGTCCAACATTGTTGGATAGAGTAAAAGAAGCACAAGAGAAAGATAAAGAATGTGAGAAGTTCAGGAAAAGGATTTCAGAGAAGGGGGAAGAGAAATTTCGAAAGGATAAATACGGTATCTTAAGATTCAAAAGTAGAGTGTGGGTACCAGCGGTAGCCGAATTTAGAGAAGAGATTTTTCACGAAGCACACAATGCGATATATTCTGTTCATTTGGGAGGCACGAAGATGTACCGGGGTGTGAGGCAACATTTTTGGTGGCCAAATTTGAAACTAGAAGTTGCGGAGTACGTTAGTAGATGTCTTACGTGTCAACGAGTCAAAGAGGAGCATCATCGACCGAGTGGTTTACTACAACCATTGGAAATACCAGAGTGGAAATGGGAGCATATTACGATGGATTTCGTGGTAGGACTTCCAGTCACACAAAAAGGTTTTGATGCCATTTGGGTTATCGTAGATCGTCTTACAAAGACCACCCATTTTCTACCAATTAAGATCTGCTACAGTTTAAATCAGTTAGCGAGTCTGTACGTAAAGAAGATTGTTTCACGACATGGAGTGCCAGTGTCGATTATTTCTGACCGAGACCCCCAAAAACTTTATTCACCTTCCACAAATAGCTTGCTTCAGACTTCAACATAAATGTTGTGAATGCGGTCTTTTGATCATCGTTGACTCTGACAACGTCGAACACCTTCTCCATTTCCATGATCAAGGTTTGGGCTTCAACTGGATTCATAGACCCTTGAAACTCCGATGGTCCAACCACTTTGAAGTTCTTGAAGGTCGTAACTTGGGCTTGCGGATGATTCGCAAGTGCTCCCGTTAACAAAGTCACTAACTACTAAACTGAGTTAGTGTTGGCCTCATTATTATTGTTAGTATACCCCTCAGGAGGTGGTTGTTGACATGGTTGTCTTCTTCTAGGAGGCATTTTCTGTTAAAATATACGCTTATTAGTTCATTACTCAACTTCTTGAATATTTAAAGTTTAACTTAAACATTCTAAAATTAAAGCTATAACACATAACATTTCAATAAATTTTGATATTTTTATTCATTCATAATCATAATAAGGATAGCATCTCTGCTATCAACATCCATTTTCCTGAAATAAACAATTTTCAGGATTACATATTCATAATACCCCTTTATTTATCTCAAAATAAGGGATTTATAATTTATTTATTCACATACTTAGTCTATTATTATTATTATTATTATTATTATTATTATTATTATTATTATCTCGACATATTAAGACGTCGAGAGGCTTCTCTACGCTCTTCTTGCATAATACTATGGTAAGTTCGTGACTCATAATAATATAGTATATTTTGAACCCCTCAGCAAATGGACGCCTATGGTCTGACTAGGATAAGTTCTACCTTTGGCAATCAATTACTGCTCTGTAATTAAATAACTAATCCATTCACAGTATAACATCTAACTCACCAAGTCTAATTGGTATCAAATCTACCATCATCTCGTGATCCTTTATAACCACTCTACAATTCCTATATATGAATCTAACAAGAATCACTTCCCTATTCGCAATCTTTATACTTAAGGGAAATTCTAATTCTTCCTGAAGCAAATCAAAGTTCTGAGAAAATTCACTGGATATAAATGAACAAGTAGCACCCGAATCAAATAGCACATAAGCATTAATATCATTAATCGGAATGATACCTGACACCACATCCTTAGATTGTATAGCATCCTGTAAGGTCATATTGAAAGTCCTCACAGTAGGTCGGCTTGACTGTCTTGGTCCAGTGATAGTCAATGCACCACCACCGTTGTTGTTTCCTTTTGCACCACTTGCACTTACTGCTGGCTTCTTAGGGCAGTCATGTAAGACCCTAACTTTTTAATAAAGATGATTTTTCTATAAATATCATTTTTAAATATTATGGAATGAATTTGATTTAATTTTATAGTTGTGGGTAATATTTAAAAATTTTGCAAAGTACGCAAGTTGTTATATAATATTCGATTGGTCGGGGAATATTCGTTTTAACAGGGAATATTCGTACGATGGCACAATCATTGGTGGACCCCACAACGGAATTATTGTCGGATTGAGAAAACGACAAAAATATTTTTATAAAAATAACTGCGGAAGTTTTACAGTTAAAACTGTTGAACTAGTCGGTAGTAAAAGTACAGTAATACGCGTGGTTGCATAGTAGTACACGGTATTGATTATTGATGCTTACGTGAGTAGTCACTCAGTTTTGTTCAATTATTAATTCAGTAATTGTTGCATAGTATCTCACGTTATTTGATTCAATTATTGTCGATATTTTATATATTATTAAATCAATAATTGAGACGACGAAGTTATTAATATTATTATTTGCAATATTAACGATGTCTAGAAGTTCTGCCAAGGAGAGGTTTGGTCACCTAATTGCACGCCAATAGGGCGAAATCTTTATTGGAAGGCTCCCTCTTTCCTGGAAATGACCTGGTCGATTAATAGTGTAAATTATAATAATGATGATGAAGTTTTGTTTTATTAGTATTATTAATGTAATAAAACAGAAAAGCTTTTTATATAAAATAGAATACTTTTATAAAGTTATTCATTTTATTAGACTATAAATATAATATATTATATTCTATTATGCATAGTGTTTTGCATAGTAAAATTTTTTTATATAAAACAAAATACTTTTATAAAGTTATTCATTTTAATAGACTATAAATAGAATATATTATATTTTCTTATGCATAGTGTTTTTATATAGTGCTCGCATAGTGTTTTTGCATAGTAAAATCTTTTTATATAAAATGTAATACTTTTATAAAGTTATTCATTTTATTAGATTATAAATAGAATATATTATATTTTATTTAAAAGATTTTGTTTTATTAGAATATTTTATAGTAAACCAATCTGGACTGTCCGTTTAAAAGTAAATCAATCTGGACCATTTAGGAATTAGTTATTATTCAGTCCATTCTCCTATAAATAGAAGCTCATTCCTTCATTATTTCTTACGAATTCATTGAAACTCTAGAGAGAAAACTATAGAGAGAAAGAAGAAAAGTATTCTCGCTACTTCAAAGATTCTATATCCATTTGTTCTAAGGTAAGGGGTATTATTTCTTTCAGTATTCATGAAGAGAACTTCATTATTCCATTTCTTTTTATTCTGCTTTAATAACTCAGATACGCTGTGGTCACCCTATACTTGGTGAAATTCTTTTGTTATTCCATTCTTTATCATTATGTTGGAATAACTTGTCTATGCGAAGTACCGCATACATGGTGAAATTCTTTTGTTATTCCATTCATTATTATTCTGTTGGAACATCCTGTCTGTGCATTTTCGCCTGACCTAGTTCCATTATTTATTATTCTGTTGGAATATCATGTATGTACGTTTACGCATGACTTGGTTTCGTTATTTATTATTCTATTGGAATAACCTGTCTATGCGGTTTATCGCATGCCTGATGATTTCTTTTGTTATTCCATTCTTTATTATACTCAATTGGTTAAAGTTTTGACTTCTATACTCCATGAAATTAGTGGAATATCTTTGATATTTGCGCTTCATCCAGTATCTTTTCATGGAAATATTCTTCTGAGCATTCTTGAATTTTACCCTACAAAGCAGTATCATGTTGACAATTTGGACGTTAATGGTTCCTGGATAAATTAATTCTTGAACTTGTTTTATTGAATTCTTATATCATTGTCATCATCCTCATGTTTATATTATGTTGAAAGTCATCTGTGGCCTGTAGTGCATAGATGGACTTTGTATGATTATGACTAGGGATTATTCGGTATAATCATAACCGTAATGTTACAAATGATGTGGTAAAAGTCCTCGGCCTGTAGTGCATTGATGGACAGTTGTTGGCATGATCATGACCATTGATGAATACAAAAAATATCCTTGGCTGTAGTGCATGGATAATTTATGGTTGTGATGCTAATGAATATCCTTGGCCGTAGTGCACGGATGATGTGGATTATTTATTAAGCTAAGTCCCAGCGATAAAAGTGATGAAAAACCTTTTAAATCATAAAAGATAGTAGATTTTATTCTCTACTTGACTCTTTTAATGGATTGCTTATTCCACTGCAGCTTAAACTTGATGTTTGTTATATTGTATCGCTTTAACAATCGTTGAAGGCTAACAATAATTTATTCTGTATTATCTTAGTCATAATATTTCTTACTGGGCTAGTTGAGCTCACCCTTTTACTTTCATTGTTCTCTTCAGGAAATGAGAATGTAGCAGGGACTAGTCGAGGAACAGAGTGACGGTCAAGATAATAGCATTAGTAGTCCTCACTATTCTGTTAAATAGTGTTATAATAAATGTAATGAGGACTCAATTGAGTGTGGATATTGTCTAGATGACAATATTTGTATTAAAACTCACAACTTATGTTTTGTCATATTTTACACGACTGTTGTATAATTAAGTTGTATTTGAATTTTGTACCATGTTTTTGGCGACTTAAGATGGGTGATGTATACCTATTTTGGGGGCATCATAGTTGGTATCAAAGCTTAGGGATATGATCCCTGGCTAAGATGTGAGACAAGAACTAGGAGGGGAGAGATGGGGAATTCCTTCGTTAGTATGACCTACGTAAGTTTATTTGGTATTTAATTGGTTGGTCAGAGTATAGGGATAATATTTGATATGTTAATTAACCCTTGTTTTGTGGCAGTATTTGAAAATGACATCCGAGAATGTTGAGAACATCAATGGAGCACAGGAGACCGTTGAGTCTCCACAGATCAATAATCAGGATAATGTGCATCAGGAAGGCGACAATACTCAGGCAAACAACAACACAGACCAGATGATGAACGATGGAATGTTCAGAGGCTTTATGCAATTCATGCAACACCAGGCAAGAGCGGCTCCTATATAAAATGCAGGTGGAAACACTGGCAACTCTCGGACGGTCACCGCTAAACAGTTCAAGGAACTGGGACTACCGGTATTTTTTGGAGAGCCAAAACCACTTAAGGCGGAGACGTGGATAAAGCAGATCAACAAGATATTTGATGTTCTGGGATGCTCCGAGGAGCAAAAGGTTCCCTTTGCCACATTCATGCTACGTGTAGAGGCAGACATTCTTGGTGGGAATCAGAAACGACTCAACCTCGCCGCATCAAGATGACTTGGGAGAAGTTCCAAGAATTGTTCAATGACAAGTACTTTCCTAAGTATTCGTCACATGAAAGAGGTAGAGTTCATCAAGCTGGAGCAAAACAACATGACCGTGTCGCAGTACGAAGCCAAGTTTATCGAGTTGTGCCGGTTTGCGTCCCATTTGGTTGATAATGAGGAGAGAATGATGCGAATGTTTCTAAGAGGTTTGAAACCCGAGATACGTCAATATCTTATCTGTCATAAACTGTGTTTGTATTCAGATGTTGTTAATAGGGCTCAGTTATTGGAGCGCGATAATGAGTCAACCCAACCAAAAGAGAGCAGCCGGCAAAATGATAATACTAGTGATAGCAGTCATTGAAGCGGTGACAATAAGCGTGGAGGGAATTAACATGCCAGAAATGGTAACCACTTCGGTGGTAATCATGGACAAAACAATAAGAATGGACATTTCAAGAAGAGGAGATTCAACAATGATGGAAAGACATCAGCATCAACACTTGTCATTAAGGAAAGAAAACGACCACCTATCATATACTTCAAATGTGGAGGAGAGGGACACATCAGTCCAAATTGCATGATGCCATCCAAAGCATGTTATAATTGTGGAAGAGAATGTCACCTGGCCCAATTTTGTCGTGCACCGAAGATAAGTCCAGCTGGGATGGAGGCACCAAAGGACGTCCCAAAAAAGTCAAAGCCAGTAGTGCAAGGGAGAGCGTTTGTCATGACCTTCCAGAAAGTAAGGAACTCGAACGAGGTCATCACGGGTAAGCTTATTATAAACTCTAACGAAGTTTATACCTTATTTGATACCAGTTCTATGCATTCTTTTATTTCTCCTACTTGCACTCAACGTTTAAATTTGACTCTAGAGAAATTAGACTTTGACTTATCTGTTGAAACTCCATTGGGAGAAACCTTCATTACATCCATTGTTTATAAGTCTTATTTGGTTCAAATTGGTACCCTCACATTACCTGTCGATCTTATTTCATTGAAAATACTTGCATTTGACGTAATTCTAGAGATTGATTAGTTAACTACTCATCATGCAAAAATTGATTATTTTCGTAAGGTTGTTAGCTTTCATATTCCTAACCAACCTATTATGCAAATTCAAGCAACCAAACCATTAAAATCAATCACTGTCATCTCAAGCCATATAGCTATTCGTTTATTAAAAAACGGATGTCAAGTTTTCTTAGCTCATATCATGGATTTAAACAAAAATATGTCAGTTTTGAATGATATTTCTATTGTTAATGAATTTCCTGACGCATTCCTTGAAGAACTTCCTGGCCTACCCCAGAGCGTGAAATTGAATTTTGTATCGACCTTGAACCCGGTACAAAACCTATTTCCAAATCCCCATTTCGAATGGCTCCTATTGAACTTCAGGAGTTAAAGACCCAACTATAGGAATTGTTAGACATCGGTTTCATTCATCCTAGTACGTCTCCTTGGGGTGCTCCTTTTCTATTCGTGAAGAAGAAAGATGGGAGTATGCGACTTTATATTGATTATCGGGAGTTGAACCATGTCACTATCAAAAATAGATATCCATTGCCTCGTATTGATGACCTGTTTGACCAGTTGCAAGGCGCCAAATTTTTTTCAAAGATTGATCTTCGTTCTGGATATCACCAATTGAAGATTTAGAACCGACGACATTCCAAAGACGGCTTTCAGAACTCGGTACGGGCATTATGAATTCCTAGTCATGTCTTTTGGATTGACTAATGCTCATGCTGCCTTCAGGGATATGATGAACCAAGTATTCAAGGAATATTTGGATCACTTTGTGGTCGTCTTTATTGATGACATCCTTATTTATTCCAAAAGTCATGAAGATTATGAGCAACACTTGAGGCTGATACTTCAAAAGCTTCGTGAATATAAGCTTTATGCCAAGTTGAAGAAATGTGAGTTCTGGCTTGAGGAAGTAGCATTCCTTGGGCACGTGGTACCAAGTCATGGAATATCTGTTGACCTAGCAAAGATTGAAGCTATTCAAAGTCGAGCAACCTCAATCGTTGATGAAAAGACGTAGCTTTCTCGCTTTATTGGTTATTATCGAAGATTCGTAGAAGGGTTTTCTCGAATCGCTACTCCCTTAACTCAACTGACTCGAAAAGATACAAAATTCGGTTGGAACGAGGAATGTGAGAAGAGTTTTCAAGAACTCAAGCGGAGACTCATTTCTGCACCTGTTTTGACAATACCATCTGGCTCGGAGGGATTTGTCATCTACAGTGATGCTTCAGGCAAAGGGTTAGGATGTGTTCTCATGCAACATGGGAAAGTCATAGCCTATGCCTCTCGACAACTCAAAGAATATGAGAGGAATTATCCTACTCATGATCTAGAGTTAGCAGGTGTTGTTTTTGCACTAAACATTTGGAGGCATTACTTGTATGGGGAGAAAGTGGAGATCTTTACGGATCATAAAAGCCTTAAATATTTCTTCACTCAAAAGGAACTCAACATGCGATAACGACGTTGGCTTGAACTATTGAAAGATTATGATCATACCATCCAATACCATCCTGGAAAAGTAAACGTGGTAGCTGACGTATTGAGTAGAAGATCATATGCGGGTACGAGTGCGATATTGTCAATGCAGAGGCCCATTTTGTATGACTTGCAAAGGATGGAGATAGAGATAAAGACTCCAGGGACCCACGTGATGATCGCAAATATATGAGTAAAACCGACTTTAATCGATAAAGTTAAAGCTGCTTAAGATACAGACTTGGAGCTGATGCATATGAGGAAGAAAGTACAAGAAGGTGCTATGCCGGAAGCAAGAATCGATGAAGAAGAAATATTTTGAGTCAACTCCATACTTTATGTTCCTAACGATCCTGAGTTAAAGTATAAAATCATGATGGAGGCGCACAACACACCATTTGCAATCCATCCCGGGAGTACCAAAATGTATCATGATCTTTGACATACATTTTGGTGGGGCAATATGAAGAGAGAGATAGTGTTGTTTATCTCAAGGTGTTTAACTTGTCAACGAGTCAAGGCAGAGAATCAAGTACAAAAATGTCCATTGCAACCACTTGAAATTCCAGAATGGAAGTGGGAGCACATTACCATGGATTTCGTTACTGGTCTTCCCTGGTTTCTAAAGGCATAGATGCAATTTGGGTCATTTTTGATAGATTGACCAAGTCTGCTTATTTCTTACCAATACGAGAAACTTATACACTTGAACGTCTTTCTCGTATGTACATAAACGAGATTATAAGACTGCATGGTATGCTAGTATCCATAGTTTCTGATTGAGACCCAAGATTCACTTCACGGTTTTGGGTTACATTATAAAAAGCTATGGGCAAGGATTTACGATTTAGTTCGGCATATCATCCTTAGACGGACGGACAATCAGAGAGGACTATTCAAACTCTTGAAGATTTATTAAGACTCTGTGTCCTTGACTTCAAGGGAAGTTGGGACAAGTTCTTACCATTGGTGGAGTTTTCTTACAACAATAGTTATCAAACAAGTATTGGCATGGCTCCATTCGAGGCGTTGTATGGAAGTAAGTGTCGTTCTCCAGTATGATGGGATGAGGTGGGTGAAGAAACGTTGTTAGGACCTGAGTTGGTACGTATGACTATGGAAAAGATTCAAACTATCTGATAACGTATAAAAACCTCACAAGACCGACAAAAAAGTTATGCTGATCTTCATCGAAAGGACGTAGAATTCGATATTGGAGATCATGTGTTGTTACGTGTTGCTCCATGGAAAGGATTTACGAGATTCCGAAAGAGAGGAAAGCTCAATCCTCGATTCATTGGCCCATTTTTAATCCTCAATCGAGTAGGGACTGTAGCCTATATACTCGCTTTACCGCCAAGTATGTCTCGTGTTCATAACGTTTTTCATATATCCATGTTACGTAAATATGTGAAAGACCCGAACCACATTATTGAGTTAGAACCGGACGAAATAGTGTAATATTTAATGTATGAAGAGGTTCCTGTTCAAATCTTGGATAAAAAAGAACATATTCTACGCTCCAAGGTTATACCTCAAGTCAAAGTTTTATAGAGGAACCACGATGTTGAGGAAATGACCTGGGAGTTAGAATTTGAAATGAAATCAAGGTATCCTTACCCCTTCGACATACCAGGTACGTACCCTAATTTCGAGGGCGAAATTTCATAAGAAGGGGAGATTGTAAGACCCCAACTTTTATGAATAAAGATGAATTTTCTATAATTATCATTTTTTGAATATTATGGAATGAATTTGATATAATGTTATAGTTGTGGGTAATAGTTATAAATTTTTTAAAGTAGGCAAGTTGTTATATAATATTCGATTGGTCGGGAATATTCGTTTTAACAAGGAATATTCGTATGATGACAAAATCATTGGGGGACCCCACAACGGAATTATTGTCGGATTGAGAAAATGACAAAAATATTTTATAAAAATAACTGCGAAAGTTTTATCGATAATTATTAAAACACTCCGTATTAAAAGTACAGGAATACGCGTGGTTGCATAGTAGCAAACAGTATTGATTATTGATGCTTATGTGAGAACTCACTCAGTTTTGTTCAATTATTTCTTCAGTAATTGTTACATAGTATCTCACATTAATTGATTCAATTATTGTCGATATTTTATATATTATTTAAATCTATAATTGAGATGACGAAGTTATTAATATTATTATTTGCAATATTAACGATGTCTAGAAGTTTTGCCAATGAGAGGTTTGGTCACCTAATTGCGCGCCAATAGGGAGAAATCCTTATTGGAAAGCCCCGTCTTTCTTAGGAACGACCTAGTCGATTAATAGTGTGAATTATAATAATGATGATGAAGTTTTGTTTTATTAGTATTATTATTGTAATGAAATAGAAAAGTTTTTATATAAAACAAAATACTTTTATAAAGTTATTCGTTTTATTAGACAATAAATAAAATATATTATATTCTATTATACATAGTGTTTTGCATAGTAAAATCTTTAGAGCTTTGATCCTTGCCTTGAACCGACTTTCTATATAAAACAAAATACTTTTATAAAGTTATTCATTTTATTAGACTATAAATAGAATATATTATATTTTATTATGCATAGTGTTTGCATAGTGTCTGTATAGTGTTTTGTATAGTAAAATCTTTTTATATAAAACAGAATACTTTTATAAAGTTATTCGTTTTATTAGATTATAAATAGAATATATTATATTTTATTTAAAAGATTTTGTTTTATTAAAATTTTTTATAGTAAACCAATCTGGACCGTCTGCTTAAAAGTAAATCAATCTGACCGCTTAGAAATTAGTTACTATTCACCCATTCTCCTATAAATAGAAGCTCATTCCTTCATTATTTCTTACGAATTCATTGAAATTCTAGAGAGAGAAAGAAGAAAAGTATTCTGCTACTTCACTACTCCTATGTCCAATTTGTTCTAAGGTAAGGGGTATTATTTCTTTCGTATTCATGAAGAGAACTTCTGTTATTCCATTTCTTTTTATTCATCGTAATAACTTTTATATCTGTGGTTTACCCTATACTTGGTGAAATTCTTACATTATTCCATTCTTTATCATTATGTTGAATAACTCGCCTACATCAAATACCGCATACATAGTGAAATTCTTCTGTTATTCCATTCTTTATTATTCTGTTGGAACATCTTGTCTGTGCGTTTACGCATTACCTGGTTCCGTTGTTTATTATTCTGTTGGAACATCCTGTCGGTGCGAATTTCGCCTAACCTAGTTCCGTTATTTATTATTCTGTTATAATATTCTATCTGTGCGTTTACGCATGACCTGGTTCCGTTATTTATTATTCTGTTGGAATAACCTATATGTGCAGTCTATCACATGCCTGGTGATTTCTTTTATTATTCCATTCTTTATTATACTCAGTTGGTTAAAGTTTTGACTTCTATACTCCATGAAATTAGTGGAATATCCTTGATATTTGCGCTTCATCCAGTATCTTTTCATGGAAATATTCTTCAGAGCATTCTTGAATTTTACTCTACAAAGAAGTATCATGTTGACAATTTGGACGTTATTAGTTCTTGGATAAATTAATTCTTGAACTTGTTTTATTGAATTCTTATATCATTGTCATCATCCTCATGTTTATATTATGTTAGAAGTCATCTGTGGCCTGTAGTGCATAGATGGACTTGGTATGATTATGACCAGGGATTAATCGGTATAATCATGACCGCAGTGTTACAAATTATGTGGTAAAATTCCTCATTGGCCCGTAGTGCATTGATGGACAGTTGTTGGCATGATCATGACCATTGATGAATAAACGAATATCCTTGGCCCGTAGTGCGTGGATAATTTGTGGTTGTGATACTAATGAATATCCTTGGTCGTAGTGCAGGGATGATGTGGATTATTTATTAAGCTGAGTCCCAGAGATAAATGTGATGAAAAACCTTTTAAATCATAAAAGATAGTAGATTTTATTCTCTACTTGACTCTTTTAATGGATTGCTTGTTCCGCTGCAGTTAAACATGATGTTTGTTATATTGTATAGGCTAACGATAATTTATTCTTTATTATCTTAGTCATAATATTTCTTACTGGGCTAGTTGAGCTCACCCTTTTACTTTCATTGTTCTCTTCAGCAAATGAGAACGTAGCAGGGACTAGTCGGGGAACGGAGTGACGGTCCAGATAATAGCATTAGTAGTCCTCACTATTCTATTAAATAGTGTGATAATAATTGTAATGAGGACTTAATTGAGTGTGGATATTATCTAGATGACAATATTCTTATTAAAACTCTTAGATTATGTTTTGTCGTATTTCACACGACTGTTGTATAATTAAGTTGTATTTGAATTTTGTACCATGTATTTGGCGACTCAAGATGGGTGATGTATACCTATTTTGGGGGTGTCACAGTTGGTATCAAAGCTTAGGGATATGATCTCTGGCTGAGATGTGAGACAAGAACTATGAGGGGAGAGACGGGGAATTCCTTCGCTAGTATGACTTATCTAAGTTTATTTGGTATTTAATTGGTCGGTCAGAGTATAGAGATAATATGTGATATGTTAATTAACTCTTGTTTTGTGGCAGTATTTGAAAATGGCATCCGAAAATATTGAGATAAACAATGGAGCACATGAGACCGTTGAGTCACCACAGATTAATGCCCAGGATAATGTGCAACAGGAACATAATAATCCTCATGTAAACAATAACACCGATGAAATGGCGAACGATGGGATGTTCAGAGGCTTTATGAAATTCATGCAACATCAGGCGAAAGCGGCTCTTGTCCAAAATGCAGGTGGAAACACTGACAACTCTTGGACGATCACCGCTAACCAGTTCAAGGAGCTGGGACCACTGGAGTTTTTTGGAGAGCCAAAACCACTTAAGGCGGAGACATGGATAAAGCAGATCAACAAGATATTTGATGTCTTGGGATGCTCCGAGGAGCAAAAGGTTCCCTTTGCCACCTTCATGTTGCGAGCAGAGGCAGATTATTAGTGGGAATCTGTAAAACGTACTCAACCTGCCGCACTGAAGATGTCTTGGGAGAAGTTCTAAGAACTGTTCAACGACAAGTACTTTCCTGAAAGTATTCGTCACATGAAGGAGGTAGAGTTCCTCAAGTTTGAGCAAAACAATATGACCATGGCGCAGTACGAAGCTAAGTTTGCCGAGTTATCTCGGTTTGCGTCCCACTTGGTTGATAGTTGAGCTCATCCTTTCTTTCACTCTTCTCTTCAGGAAATGAGAACGTAGCCGGGACTAGTCGGGGATCGGAGTGACGGTCTAGATGATAGCATTAGTAGTCCTCACTATTCTGTTAAATAGTGTGACAATAAATGTAATGAGGACTCCATTGAGTGTGGATATTTTCTAGATGATATTATTCTTATTAAAACTTTTAGATTCTGTTTTGTCGTATTTTACATGACTGTTGTATAATTAAGTTGTATTTGAAATTTATACCATGTATTTGGCGACTCAAGTTGGGTGATGTATACCTATTTTGGGGGCGTCACATCTTATGTGTGTTGTAGACTGATAGGGTTATGTGTTATATGTTTAGATTATTCTATGTATGTATATAATAGTATTATATTGTGATGATATTATTCTAATTTGTATATCGATATTAGTTATATATTAGGTCTTCAGACAAAGCTTAATAAATTGTGTAACCGTAATCGACCGAACATGCAAGTTTTTCTTAACTCTACTTAGAGTTGTTTCATTCAGATATGCATATGGTTAATCATTGCTGATTTCCATGTCTAAGAATTTTAGAATTACAGAATTGTACTCTGTACATATTGCATGTATAAGTCAGGTATGAATGGCTGATCACCTTCATTACCATTCAGTCCAGATATCTTTGGTCATGTTCCATACTTGTTCAGTCAAAAGTTTGTTCGTGCTAATTCACAACTATATTGTGGAATTATAGCCAACTTATTATTCAGACTCTTTTAATCATGATATATCCTCAAATAAATTTATACTTGCTGGGCAAACATATGCTCACCCTTGCTATATCATGATAAATATTACAGATTAAGGCGAATACGTTGGATACAAGGAAAGGTTAAAGACAGTTCCAGCTTTAAGTTTATGTGTGCATCTAAATTTGTACAAGTATTGTATATTAATGTTATTGTAAGTCAAATAAGTTATGATATGTCTATTAAGTGAAGGTTTTCGACCTTGAGAAATAGTGTGTAAAGTTTATTGCATAAACAATTTATGTTTATATCTTCCACAATAGTTATAGAATGATTGTACAAGATCCGTGGTGATTTGGGGCCTAGATTTGGGGCTATCACATAATGCCTCCAAATCTTAAGCGCAAAAATGACAGTTGCCAACTCTAGATCATGAGTAGGATAATTCCTCTCATATTCTTTGAGTTATCATGAGGCATAGGCTATGACTTTCCCATGGTGTATGAGAACACATCCTAAACCTTTGGTTGAAGCATCACTGTAGATGACAAATCCCTCCGAACCAGATGGTATTGTCAAAACAGGTGCTAAAACGAGTCTTCTCTTGAGTTCTTGAAAACTCTTCTCACAATCCTCGCTTGAACCGAATTTTTTATCTTTCTGAGTCAGCTGAGTTCATGGAGTAGCGATTTGAGAAAACCCTTCTATGAATCTCTGATAATAACCAGCTAAGCCGAGAAAGCTACGTACTTCAGTCACTGACTTAGGTTGCTCCCATCTTTGAATTGCTTCAATCTTTGTCGGGCCAACAAATAAGTCAAAGTCTAATTTCTCTAGAGTTAAATTTAAATGTTGAGTTCAAGTAGGAGAATTAAAAGAATGGATAGAACCGGTATCAAATAAGGTATAGACTTTACTAGAGTTTAGGATTAGCTTACCCGTGATCACCTCATTCAGAGTCCTCACTTTTTGGGAGGTTATGACAAACGCTCTCCCTTGAACTACCGGTTTTGTCTTGTCTGGGACGGCCTTTAATGCCTCCATCCCAGCTGGACTTGACTTTGGTGCACGACAAAATTGGGCTAGGTGACCTTCTCTTCCACAATTGTAACATGCTTTGGACTGCTGCGTACAGTTTGGACTGATGTGTCCCTTTCCTCCTCATTTGTACTATACGACCGGCGGTAGTTCTCCTTCCTTAACAACAGGTGCTGGTGCTGACATCTTTCCATCATTATTGAATCTCCTCTTCTTGAAATTTCCACTTCTATTATCTTTGCCATGATTACAACCGAAGTGGTTACCATTTCTGGCATGTTGATTCCCTCCACGTTTGTTGTCACTGCTTCGATGACTACTACGACTAGTATTATCAACTTTCCAGCTGCTCTCTCTTGGTTGGGTTGACTCAGTATCGCGCTCCAATAACTGAGCCCTATTTACAACATCTGAATACAAACATAGTTTGTGCGAAATAAGGTATTGACGTATTTCGGGTCTCAAACCTCATAGAAACATTCACGTCATTCTCTCCTCATTATCAACAAAATGGGATGCAAACCGGGATAACTCGACAAACTTAGCCTCGTACTGCGATACGGTCATATTATTTTGCTCCAACTTGATAAACTCCACCTCCTTCATGTGATGAATACTTTTGGGAAAGTAATTGTCTTTGAACAGTTCTTGGAATTTTTCCCAAGACATTTTGAGTGCGGCAGGCTGAGTACGTTTTACTGATTCTCACCAGTAATCTACCTCTTCTCTCAACATGAAGGTGGAAAAGGGAACCTTTTGCTCCTCGGAGCATCCCAAGACATCTAATATCTTGGTGATCTGCTTTATCCACGTCTCTACCTTAAGTGGTTTTGGCTCTCCCAAAAACTCCGGTGGTCCCAGCTCCTTGAACTGCTTAGCAGTGACCATCCGAGAGTTGCCAGCGTTTCCACCTACATTTTGAACAGGAGCCGCTCTCGCTTATGTTGCATGAATTGCATGAAGCCTCTGAACATCCCATAATTCATCATTTGATAGGTTTTGTTATTTACATGAGGATTATTGTCTTGCTGTGACGCCCCCAAAATAGGTATACATCACCCATTCTGAGTTGTCAATACATGGTACAAAAACAACTACAACTTTATTATTACAACAGTAAAACTGTGAGTTTGAATACAAATATTATCTTCTAGACAATATCTATACTCAAATAAATCCTCATCACATTTATTGATACATTATTTTACAAAAATGGTGAGGACTACTAAACAACTCTCTCTATAACCATCATTCCATACCCAGGCTTGCATACTTCGCTACATTCTCGCCTCCCGAGAAGAAAAATGGAACAAAAAGGAAAATGGTGAGCTCAACTAGCCCAAAGAAGAATAATATATGACTAGATAATATACAACAAATTATCGTTAGTCTCCAACAAGGAAAAATCTAATAGAATACAATAGACAACCAGGTTTAAATTAATCTTCGCGATCGAAATAATAATTCATTAGAAGAGTTAAGTAGAGAATGCAAACTACTATCTTCTATATATGAATTTAAAAGTTCATCGTCGATATTTTATCCTCGTAACATCAATCAATATATATCCGAATCAAATATTCATCTTTGCACTACTGAGCCAAAGATATTCATCGATTGGTCATGTTCATCTAAACACTGCTCATCTTTTGCACTACGGGCCAAAGATATTAGTCGATCGGTCATGTTCATCTCAACACTGCTCATCTTTGCACTACGGGCCAAAGATATTCATCAAGAAATCATTCATCTTTGCCTACATGCCAAAGATATTCATAGAATATCATCATTTAGGATTGAGGATGATGAAAAATATTTTAAAGGAAACGAATCCAATTGAAACAAAAGAACAAATATCAAGGATTCAGTATTTTAAACAATCCAAGTTCAAAAATACTTCATAAGTAATCGTGAGTGGAGTAAAATTCAAGAAATGATCAAAACATGGATACAATCAAAGCTAGTATCCACAATAGATATTTTGACGAAAAGGAAAATTTTTATTTTTCGATGAATAGTGCCGTATTAAGTGAATAATCTCAGTATCGTGAATAGTGTCGATACGTGAATAGTAACCGACACCAAAAGTTCCAAATTTGATAAAACTTCAGATCAATATTTCAAAGATAATGATATTGAAGAAATAATATCATTACGAAAAAAAATAATATCCCTTACCTCGAAGATCAAGACTTCTATTTGAAACAGGATATAGGCTATGACTTGAACTTGCACCAGTATAGCAATACTCAAAATACTCACAAGAATACGCTCGATAATATAGAGAGAAAACTTCAGTTTCTGGTGTGATTTTCAATTCTAACCTAAGCACCTTATTTATAGGAAAATGCTTAGAACACCAAAGTAGAAAATTTATTAAAATATTAATATATATATATATATATATATATAATCTTCACGCACACCTTTGAATCAATTTCAAAGAATTGAACACATGCCTCACACATGCAAAAAACGTTTTTTGTAAAAAAAATATTTAAAACTTCAAAAATTAATTATTTCAGAGCTTCGGAACTTCAACAATTCATAATAAATAGCCCTTTTGCCAGGAAATTTCGAAACTCACGTCTTTCCATAGGAAATTCTATTATCTACAACTTTGCAGAAGGAAGTTTTTCGAAATTCCAAACAGAAATTTACCGAAATCCACAAACGGACGATTTTACAGGCTATAATCAAATTTCGGTCAATAATTGTGTCCACCAATACACAAAATATGTGTTAAACATTTAATGCCACAAAAATACTCTTCCTCCTCATATACTCATATATCCCACATTCATTATAAAAATATCACCGTTAATATATTATTAAAATAATATATTTAAATGAATTATTTTATCGTAAAAAGATAAAATATTAATTTTCAACAATTGTCACATTAAAATTTTTTCCATCTATATCCACATAAAATCAATATTTTCCTCATCATATAAATCAATAATTAATTATTCACAAATAATATTACGTAATCACAATATTGACAACCAGAGCAGCTTCTGTGAAAGAGGGGCTTTCCAATAAAAATTTCTCCTTCTTGGTAGCATTGAATTAGGTGACCAAACCTCTCCTTAGATGTAACTTTCTAGACATTGCCAATAATGTTATCTAATAATATTATTCGGATAATATGAATTATTGCTTCGATAATGGAAAATCTTGTGTAATGACAATTTATTGAAACAACAATAATATAAAATATCAATGCGAAATTATTGAATCAATAAAATAAAATCTTTGAGCGATAATTATCAGTAATAATTATTGAGTAGTGCCTTCTTACGTAAGAATCAATAATTGGTGCAATACCGTAATAGACTCTTGTGCAACAACGCCAGACATTCGTGTTTTTTAACCACCGGTATTCCAACAAGATAAACGATAACAACTACGCCAATTAGTTATAAACAACTTATATTTGTCGTTTTCTTCATCCAATCGCTTTCCGTTATGGGGCCCACAAAAAGATTATACCGTCGCATTTAATATTCCCCAACAAAGAAGAATATTCCACGACCAAAGCGAATATTCCCGAACAATAAGAATATTTTATAACCACTTGCTTATTTTGAAATACTTGCGTATTTTACCCATAACTATCCACATTAATCAAATCAACCCTTACTATTTCAAAATAATAAATAGAGAAAATTAAATTTCATTAATAATAAGTTGGGGTCTTACACTTGCTGTTGCACATTATCCTAGGTATTGACCGTTGCTGACTCAATGGTCTCATGTGCTTCATTGCTTATCTCAATATTTTCAGATGAAATTTTCAAACATTGCCACAAAACAAGGGTTAATTGACATGCCACATATTATCCCTATACTCTGACCGACCAATTAAGTACCAAATAAACTTAGGTAGGTCATACTAGCGAAGGAATTTCTCGTCTCTCCCCTCCTAGTTCTTGTCTCACATCTTAGCCAGGGATCATATCCCTAAGCTTCGATACCAACTGTAACGCCCCCAAAATAAGTATACATCACCCATATTGGGTTGCCAAATACATGGTACTGAATACAAATACAAACATAATTATACAATATGAGCTGAGAGTTTTTAAACGAATATTGTCTTCTAGACATATCCAAACTCAAATGAAGTCCTCGTTACATTTATTATCAAACTATTTTATAGAATAGTGAGGACTACTATAACACCATCTCGGACCATCACTCTATTCCTCGACTAGTTCTGGCTACTTTCTCATTTCCTGAAGAGAACAATGGAAGTAAAAAGGTGAGCTCAATTATCCCAATAAGAAATATTATAACTAAGATAATGCAAAATAAGTTATCATTAGCCTTCAACAATGTTAAACTGATATAATATAATAGACAACAAGTTTAACTGCAGCGGAACAAGCAATCCATTAGAAGAGTCAAGTAGATCATGATATCTACTATCATCTATGATTTAAAAAGTTTATCATTAACTTTATCGCTGAGACTCAGCTTAATAAATAAATCACATCATCAAATCATCCATACACTACGGGCCAAGGATATTCATTAGTATCACATCCACAAATTATTCTTGCATTATGGGCCAAGAATATTCATGTAATCATCAATGGTCATGATCATACCGAATTATCCCTAGTCATAATCATAACAATCAATAGTCCATCTATGCACGTAAGCCAAAGATGACTTTCATCACAATATAAGCATGAGGATGATGAAAATGATATAAGAAATCAATTAAAAGAAAGCAAAGGATAAATTTTTAAAGATTTATAATTTAATTTATCCAAAATTCAATAATATCCAAAATGTCAACATGATACTGCTTTATGGAGTAAAATTCAAGAATAATATCAATTTATCAAAAATAATTTGGACAGAAAAGAAATAAATTTTTCGGTAAATAGTACCCCATGAATAATACCCTGCGAATAGTACTTCAAGAATAGTACCCCATGAATAGTACCCCGACATGAAAAGTGCCCCGAATACTCGAGTGAACAATATTTGAGTGAATAGTAAATTGTGAATAGTAACTCGTAAATAGTACCCCGGCATGAAAAGTGCCTCGAATACCCGAGTTAATAATATTATAGTGAATAGTAACCAGGTGGTTAGTAACTCGTGAATAGTACCCTGGGTGAAAATATTGATATTTAATAAGAAAGTTCAGATTAATATTCCAATGAAATGATATTGGATGAAGCGCAAAACTCAAGGATATTCCACTAATTTCAAGGATTATAGAAGCAATACTTACAATAGTAAGTTTAGATTTAAGAATATGAAAAGAATTAAAATACGAAAACTATAAATGGATTTTCACCTATCATACGGTACGTAATCTGTGTAGACAGGTTATTTCGACATACTAAAGGATGAATACGAAAAATAGTATTCCTTATGAATACAAAAGAAATAATACCCCTTACAACAAATAATATCCCTTACCTTAGTAGAAAGCTGGATACTGCAAAAGTGAAGTAGCAGAATACTTTTCTTCTTGCTCTCTATAGTTTCTCTCTCTATAGTGTCTCTTGTGAATCTAAGTGAATTGGTGAGAATGAAAGAAGAATTAAGCTTCTGTTTATAGGAGAATGGACTAAATAGTAACTGATTCATAAACGGTCCAGATTGATTTACTATTAGAACGGACGGTTCATATTGATTACTATTAAAACCACAACCGACGGTCCAGACTGATTTACTTTTAAAACCACCACTGACGGTCCAGATTGATTTACTTTTAAAACCACCACCGACGGTCCAGATTGATTTACTTTTCAAACCACCACCGACGGTCCAAATTAATTTACTATTAAAACCATCATCAATGGTCATGATTGATTTACTATTACAAACACCATCAATGGTCTAGATGGATTAACTATTAAAACCACCATCAATGGTCTATATTGATTATCTATTAAAACCACCATCGACGGTCCATAAAATTATTAAATCTTCCCACAAAATACTAAGTTAAACTTACAACAAACGCCTCCTAACAATTCCTATATTTATATCAAAAATTGAATAAATATTTACCACAAATTTTTTATCTTTAATAAACTCATTTCTAATCTATTAACAATTATTCATCATTAATATTATAACTCATAATATTTAACAACCAGATCATTCCCAGGAAAGAGGGGGCATTCCGTAAGGATTTCTCCCTATTGGCGCGTAATTAGGTGACCAAACCTCTCCTCGACAGAACTTTCTAGACATCGTCAATATTGCAAATAATAATATAAATAAATTTGTCGTCTCAATTATTAATTTAATAATATAAAATATTAATACTCTGACAATAATTGAATCAAATAACGTGAGATACTATGCAGCAATTACTGTAGCAATAATTGAGTATAACTGAGTGACTTATCACGTAAGCATCAATAATAAATATCGTGTGCTACTATGCAACCACGCGTATTACTGTACTTTTACCACCGGGTAGTTCAACAGTTGAACGGTAAAACTTTTGTCGTTATTTTTATAAAAAGATATTTATGTCATTTTCTAACTACAACAATACTTCCGTTGTGGGGTCCACCAATGATTATGTCGTCATACGAATATTCCCTGTGAAAACGAATATTCCCCGACCAATCAAATATTCCCTGACACAACGAATATTTTATATCAACTTGCTTACTTTGCAAAATTTTCAAATATTAACCACAACTATAACATTATATCAGATCCACAGCATAATATTCAAAAATATATTTCGAGAAAAATTATTCTTTATTGATAAAAGTTGGGGTCTTACAGTTATGACTTGAGCTTGCGGTTGATTCGCAAGTGCTCCCGTTAAAAAAGTTACCAACTGCTAAACCAGGTTAGCGTTGGCCTTGTTATTATTGTTAGTAGACCCCTTAGGAGGTGGTTGTTG
The DNA here is from genome assembly GCA_020205605.1 of Panax ginseng. NCBI lineage: Eukaryota > Viridiplantae > Streptophyta > Magnoliopsida > Apiales > Araliaceae > Panax > Panax ginseng. Next base: position 145,009,984 of record CM035139.1, read on the forward strand.
GCGTGGTTGTCTTCTTCTAGGAGACATTTTCTGCTAAAATGTACGCTTATTAGTTCATTACTCAACTTCTTGAGTATTTGAAGTTTAACTTAAACATTCTAAGATTAAAGCTATAACACATAACATTTCAATAAACTTTGAGATTTTATTCATCCCTAACGTTTTAAAACATAATAAGAATAGCATAACTGCTATTTACATTCACTTTCCTGAACTAGACAAGTTTCAGGATTACATTTTCATACTACCCCTTTTATTTATCTAGTAATAAGGGATTTATAACTTAGTCATTAATATACTTAACCACATATCATTATTATTCTTATTCTTTCTATCTGGGCATATTAAGACGTCGAGAGGCTTCTTTACGCTCTTCCTCTATAATACGATACACCGTCCTACGATCCATCACGAACCACGATTAGTCTTCAAACTGAGGTAGGTAATAAAAGACTCGATCTTGGGCCTTATCAATCGTAGAATGAAAGGCATAATCAATTTCATTCATCTTAGCCTTCTTCGCTTGGAACTTAGCCTCAGCACGATTTTCATGTTGAGTCGCCTTCATCCAATCGTCCTCTGCCCTTGCACGCTTGGCTGACTCCTCCTTCAAGTCATTTTTTAGCTTCTCCACATTAGTCTTCATCTTCTCGTTCTCCGCCAACAGATCTTCATGCTAACCCTTTGTATGAACTTGGTCCTACTCTGTGTTTCCAAGGCGTGAGTCAAGTTCCTGAATCTTTGCATCCTTCTGTTCTATAGTAGCTTGACGCATCTCAGTCAACTCCTTCAACTCTTCAACCTTATCCTGTAATTCTATATTTTTATTATACAGCGCATCATACATCTCAGCTAATATGGAGTTTGATGGAAACTCCACAGGATCCTCTTGCTCGTCCTCCTCCTCTATCTCCTCAGAGCTCTCTTCCTCAGGATCAGACACAGGCTCGTCCTCTTGTTCTTCCTCAACAATCAACCGAGAAGGCTCCCTCTGAATCAACTGTTCCCGAACAACGTGGACATTACGGGATTCCTCATCTCTATGTATCTGAGGTATCACTTCCCTAGCTAGACTGGATCCTCCAACGTTAGACATCCTGACAACAAAATACTTTTAAGTTTTATTTATTAAGTGACATTATTTGATACTCGCGAGCACATAAGTTATTAACACATAGCACATAATGTCTTTTATTATTTATCTTTAATGGATGCCTTAATCAATTTCTTAAAGCTAGACAAGAGTTTGACATCACTATGTTTTCTGTCTCCTTAAAGGTTACTTCCTAAGGTTTCCCCACCTAAGGTTCATAACCTAAAGCTTTGATACAAACCTGTGACACCCCCAAATCCAGGTACTTCATTCCTATAGGATTTGGTGCTCACTATCCAAAACTAGTACATCTAACTACCCATAATAATGGATAAAGACATAATTTAAATAACTTAAACAAAAATCTTCCCCATTAAAGGGTTACATCAACTTTAAACAATCAAAGGTAATCTAACCTTAAATGGACCAACAAATCGTGGATTGAGCTTTCCTCTCTTCCTGAATCTTGTAACAACCTTCTATGGAGCAATACGTAATAGTACATGATCTCCAATATTAAATTCCATGTCCTTTCAATGAAGATCCGCATAACTCTTTTGTCGATCCTGTGCCGTTTGTATACGTTGTCGAATCGTTTGGATCTTTTATGTATTCATGCGTACCAATTCTGGATCCAACAACGTTGCTTCACCCACCTCATCCTAGTATAATGGAGAACGACACTTTCGTTGTGACGCCCCCAAAATAGGTATACGCCACCCATCATGGGTCGCCAAAAAATAAACTACTGACAACTCCATTTATACAACTGTCGTGCAAAATACGACGACTCATATACTGTGAGTTTCAATACAAATATTGTTACGTATATAATACGATAATATTCATATTTAAATTATTACAATGCCATATAAAGTACAACAACAAATATATCAAGTCCCCGAAGGGACACGAGAAGATTTATGTTCTCCTCATTCTAATAGAGTGCACCTTTGACGCTTCTAAATTCTGATTCGCCTCACCCTATTGTTGTTCACCCAAAATTAAATATTAAATGATGTATAAAACATGTCACACACATTTTAAGTTCTCAGTACAATTATTATTTCACACCGTTTCATAATTTGATTAGGCTTGTAACTAATGCGTATCACCACTTTATACCCGTGTTCTCTCTGCTAGTCCCAGCTACACTTTTATTACCTGAAAGAGGTGGTGAAGTAAAAGGGTGAGCACAAATAGCCTAGTAAAGAATATCATGACTTAAGATAATTAAATTATCAAAATAATTCAGATATTTAGAACATATGGTAGAAGATAAAGTTTTCAACCATAATAGCAGCGGAATCAATAATCCATTAGAAGAGTCAAGTAGAACATAATGTCTACTATCTCCTCTAGATAAAAAGTCCATCGTTAATATTTCATTCCTGTAATACTCATCAACAGTTCTTGGTACCTAAGATAAAGAGAACTCTAATCACCTATCTTCACCTGAACCACCACAGATTATAATTAAATCACAATTCATATTTATAATCAAGTAAATCAATAGTCTAACTTTGCACTACATGCCAAAGATATACAACTATAAAACCAATAACCAACAGCCCATCTTTGCACTATAGGCCAAAGATATACAACTGTAAAACAAATAACCAACAACCCATCTTTGCACTATAGGCCAAAGATATACAACTGTAAAACCAATAACCAACAACCCATCTTTGCACTACAGGCCAAAGATATACAACTGTAAAACCAATAATGTTGAGACTCGGCTTAATAGTATCACGACCACGAATTATCCATGCACTACGGGTCAAGGATATTCGTGTTTTCAATTACGGTCATGATTATACCGAATAATCCCTAGTCATAATCATACCAAGTCCATCTATGCACTACGGGCCAAAGATGACTTTTACCACATCATTTGTAATATTACGGTTATGATTATACCGAATAATCCCTGGTCATAATCATAAAAAGTCCATCTATGCACTACTAGCCATAGATGACTTTCAACACAATATAAGCATGAGAATGATGACAATGATATATAAAATGAATAAACATAAATCATCAGAATAATAAGATAACATAGATCTTAGTGATTTTTAACTTAATTATCCATAGTCCAAATTGATAACATAATAATAGATAAATCACAAACTATTAAGGATATTCTAATCCTTTCATGACTTTTCACCATTTAATGATAAACTGAATAAACGAATAATAATGTCTTACCATAATATGGAGTATGAAAGAAAATGATATTCTTTTTACCATAAAAATGATACCCCTTTACCACAATAATGATATCCCTTACCTTAGCATGTGACTTGATTCTGCTTTCTATGAAATTGATCAACTTAAACAATGCTTGCATTCCTTATCTACACTTGGAGTAACATTACACTCAATAGAAATATTAACAATATTATACTCACAATATTGTATTAAAAGAATTCTATATTTGTAGTGTAGTGATGGTGTATGTTTAGTTGCTCAACCAGGCAACCTATTTATACTAAAAATTGAGGAAACAATTAGCACATACGCTTTGACAAAATAACCAAATGAGGTATATAATAATGGTAGTGGAATTTATGGTCCCACAGAGAAAATTAAACCAACTTGTACACATTTTAAAAATAATTGATTTGTGGTCTAGACTACTTTAGAAAAAGTAGAGTGTCGGCATGTCCTGCCAAACTTAGTTTTGTAAAAAGAAAATAATTGAACAAACATCCGTATATCATACTTATCTTTAATCAACACCCTTTTCAATCTTTGAACCATTATTCACAATTATTAACATTGACTCTTAATACTGCCAACTAGTTTAATTATATCATATCACATAATATGAGTCACTATGTAATAACTACTGTGGTAATTATTGAAATAAATACCGAGTGACTTCTTACGTAAGAATTAAATCAATATCTTACTTATACACAATTTAAATTCTATTAAAAGTAAGGATCAACATCAAATCATAATTATCTCGAATAACATATACACCAACTAATAATTTATTATTCATTTTAGTTTTCTTTATTTATCGCATAATATCATTATATTTAATAATGTTCATGTTTTACAACTTAGAACAACATCCTTTATCGTCGAAAACATTACACGTTGCATACGTGCATGCCCGACGTCCTCCGATTGCCTTTGAATGCATATCAATCCCTAAAATAGCAATTTTAGGCCTTGATACGGACCTCAAATTTCAAAACATAAAGAATGAAAGATTTAGGTCTACTCGTTATCTTTCTGAGTCATCTTGAATCACCTCAATTGGAGTTCTTATGAAAAGTTATGCCCAATTTACTAAAGGATGTCTGAACAGATTTTGGCTTAACACTAGACCAGCGCCTAGGCGCCCAAATTTGGCCTTGGGCAAGCGCCTAGGTGCCCATGAACAAATTCTAAGCACCGAGCCTAGTGCCTAGGCGCTCGACCTTTGACACACACACTTCAAATCTTCATAACTTCTTCATTTGTTATCGGAATTAGTCCGTTTTCGAGGCTATGGAAAGCTGGTAACATGCTCTACAAAACCCCAATGATTTCATAATTTTTCAAATTCATTAATTATTCCGAAATTTGGCTCCAAAGTCACCTAAGACTAAGTTTTTCATCGCTGAACATGTTTTAGAAAAACTTTCATCACAACTTCAATTTAAATCATTTTTTTTGTTCTTTCATCATAACTTCTTAATCTATAGATCCTCCTCCTTAGATTCTACACATAAATCAACCATCAACACTTTTACAAGTTTGATTTAAGTCCTCAACATAACGTTTGTTCATCCTCAAACAAATGCCTAACTTTTTTATCTTAAATTTTATTATGACATGGATTAAACATAAAATCTTTATCATATACTTCCTTATTACTTTGGATCCATCATGATCCCCTATAACCCAACTTTCAACAAATCAAACTCTTAGAAAAATTAAAGAGATGAAAAGTTTTGGTTTTACCTTTTGATTTCTTATTCTTCCTTCATGCTTCCATGGTTTCATCTTCTTCTTCTTCTTCATTTTCTCTCTTCTTTCTTTCCTCTTTTCATTCTCTTCCATCTCTCTTATTCTTCCGATGAAGTACTTGGCGTAGGAAAAGTGGAGGTGGGAGCTAGGGAGTATAATTATTGCATCTATTTTGCTTTCCCGCTTTTCCTTCATATCTCCCTCTTTTTCTTCTTCTTTTCCCCTTTTTTCTTCCTTTTCTTTTCTCCCACCATCTCCTTGTCCCCCCAATTAATTTCCCACTCACAATTAAACATCAGCACTTAGACACCCACATGGGCTGCTTAGAAGAATTAAACCCCTCTCCTCTTTTATTAGCTCATCTGTGACGCCCCCAAAATATGTATACATCACCCATCTTGGGTCGCCAGATACACACTACATAAATCAAACACAAACTTCTTTAATACAACTGTTGTGTAAAAATATACGACAAAATATAGCTGAGAGCTTAAACACGAATATTGCCTTCTAGACAATATCCACACTTAATGGAGTCCTCATTACATTTATTGTCACACTACTTTATAAAAATAGTGAGGACTACTATAGCCACCATCTCGGACTATCATTCTATTCCTCGACTCGTCCCAGCTATATTCTCTTTTCCTGAAGAGAACAGTGAAAGAAAAGGGTGAGCTCAACTAGCCCAATAAGAAATATTATGACTAAGATAATGCAGAATAAATTATCCTTAGCCTTCAACAAAGTGTTAAATCGATAAAATACAAGAAACATCAAGTTTAATCTGCGGTGAATAAATAATCCATTAGAAGAGTCAAGTAGAACATAATGTCTACTATCTCTTCTAGATTAAAAGTCCATCGTTAAAATTTCATTCCTGTAATACTCAACAACAGTTCTTTGTTATACCCAAGACAAAAAGAACTATCATCACATGTCTTCACCTAAACCACCAAAGATTATAGTTAAATCCACAATTCATATTTATAATCATGTAAATCAATAGTTTCTCCTTGCCACAAAGGCTTAATAGGACATTTACTCAATATTCTTACCCCAAAGGCTAAAGATATTCAAATGTAATAACAATGATCATACCAATTAGTTGTCTATCTTTGCACTTACTGGCCAAAGATATTCAATTATAAAACCAATGGTCATGATCATACCAATCAATTGCCTATCAGTGCAATATTGCCAAAGACATTCAACTGTTAACTAATGGTCATGATCCTGCCAATCACATCATCGAATTATCCCTGCACTACGACCAAGGATATTCGTTAGTATCACCAATGGTCATGATCATGTCATACACCTGTCCATCTTTGCACTACGGGCCAAAGCTATCAAACAGCATATCATCTTTAACATTACGGGTCATGATTATACAGAATAATCCCTGGTCATAATCATACCAAGTCCATCTATGCACGTAAGCCAAATATGACTTTCATCACAATATAAGCATGAAAATGATGACAATTACATAATAATTCAATAAAACAAGTTCAAGGATAAATTTTAAAGATTTATAATTTAATTTATCTAGAAATTAATACCGTCCAAATTGTCAACATGATATTGCTTTGTGGAGTAAAATTCAAGAATAATATTCATGTACCAAAAATAATTTGGACAAAAAAGAAATATATTTTTTGGGTGAATAGTACCCTGTGAATAGTACTTCGGGAATAGTACCCCGTGAATAGTATCCCGACACGAAAAGTGTCCCGAATACCTAAGTGAATGATACTAGAGTGAATAGTAATCCGTGAATAGTAACTCATGAATAGTACTCTGGCACGAAAAGTGCCCCGAATACCTGAGTGAATAATACTAGAGTGAATAGTAATCAGGTGAATAGTAACCCGTGAATAGTAACTCATAAAAAAAATATCAAAGAAAATGATATTCCATGACGAGTACAAAAGAAATGATATATCATACAAGTATAATAGAATATATGAAACTACAAATGGATTTTCACCCGCCATGCGGTAATCCACGTAGACAGATCATTTCCTCAACTTAATAAAGAATGAATACGAAGCATCATTGACCATGCATGCGGTAATCCACATAGACAGGTTATTCCAACAGAATAATAAAGAATGGAATAACAGAAGAATTCACCATGCATGCGATAGACTGCATAGACAGGTTATTCCCAACAGAATAATAAAGAATTAAACCAGGTCATGCGTACTCCGCACAGACAGGATATTCCAACAAAAAAATAAAGAACGGAACCAGGTAATGCGTAATCCGCACAGACAGGATATTCCAACAAAATAATAAAGAATGGAATAACAACAGAATTCACCAGGCATGCGATAGACCGCATAGATAGGTTATTCCAACAGAATAATAAAGAATGGAATAACAAAAGAATTTCACCATGCATGCGGTACTTCGCATAGACAGGTTATTCCAACATAATAATAAAGAATGGAATAACAACCCTTACGAGTTTTTAAAGAAAATAACTCTCTTCATAAATACGATGGAATAATACTCCTTACCACAATAATAATATCCCTTACCTCAGAAGAAAACTGGATACTGGAATAGTGAGGTAGCACACTTCTCTTCTTCTTTCTCTCTATAATTTCTCTCTATAATAATTGCTCTATAGCTTTAGTGAATTGGTGAAAAATAATGAAGGATTGAGCTTCTATTTATAGGAAAATATAGTTTTGATAATTGCACATTTTGGGCCTCAAAATATTACAGTATAATACATTCATCTTTTACTTCATTTTTAATTTAGTCATGCAAGTATTATCAAACTTGCACCACCTCCCTTAATAGTAAATCATGTGACTCAATAGTTCTAAACATGTGAAAAAATTAATTATAGTATAGTACCTTCAACTATAGTTCTAAACATGTGAATCAATAGCAATTAATTGCTCATTTATCTGGTTAATTACCCGATTGGTCAATATAACCTCCAGACATCAATTATTATCGAAATAAATGATTTTCACTAACACTAATAATTCCAACACAATGGAACTGTCAATTTCATCTTTAATCAACACGAACTTATTCATCATTAATATTATAATTCACAATATTTAAGAACCAGGTCGTTCCCAGGAAAGAGGGGGCTTTCCGATAAGGATTTCTCCTTATTGGCGCGCAATTAAGTGACCAAAACTCTCCTTGACAGAACTTCTAGACATTGTTAATATTGCAAATAATAATATGAATAACTTTGTCGTCTCAATTATTGATTTAATAATATAACATATTATGCAGATGATACTGTGACAATAATTGAATCAATAATATGAGAGATATGATGCAGCAATTATCGTAGCAATAATTGAGTATAACTGAGTGACTTTTCACGTAAGCATCAATAATCAATACCGTGTGCTACTATGCAACCACACGTATTACTGTACTTTTACTACCGGGTAGTTCAACAGTTTTAACGGTAACACTTTTTCCGTTATAAAAAGATAATTCTGTCATTTTCTTACTACGACAATACATCCGTTGTGGGGTCCACCAATGATTGTGTCATCGTACCAATATTCCCTGTTAAAACGAATATTCCCCGACCAATCGAATATTATATAATAATTTGCTTACTTTGAAAAAATTTCACATATCACCCTTAACTATAACTTTTTATCAATTTAACCATTTACTAAATAGAAAAATTATAAGAAAATTGAATACTTTAATTTCATAAATTTCAGGGTCTCACATCATTTATCTGATTAAATGTTCATTCACCATTTATCAATTTAACATTTTACAATTTTAAAAATAATAATTATAAAAGTCGGGGTTTTACAATCACCCCACCTTATGAATTTATCAATTTAACATTTTACAATTTTATCAATTTTAAATTAGACTTTTATTTTATAAAAGTCAGGGTTTTACAATCACCCCACCTTATGAAATTTCATCCTCGAAATTTATGTACGTACCTGGAATTCCGTAGAGATAAGAATTTCAAATTATAGCTCCCAGGCTACTTCCTCAGTCTCATGGTTCATCCATTGCTCAATTCATGTATTTCAGATATCATTCTAGAATTCAGTTTCAAAACAAGGGTTAATTGACACGCCACATATTATCCTTATATTCTGACCGACCAATTAAATAACAATTAAGCTTAGGTAGGTCATACTAGCGAAGGAATTACCCATCTATGCACTACTGGCCATAGATGACTTTCAACACAATATAAGCATGAGAATGATGAAAATGATATATATAATGAATAAACATAAATCATTAGAATAATAAGATAACATAGATCTTAGTGATTTTCAACTTAATTATCCAGAGTATAAATTGATAGCATAATAATAGATAAATCACAAACTATTAAGGATATTCTAATCCTTTTAGAACTTTTCACCATTTAATGATAAACTGAATAAACGAATAATAATATCTTACCATAATATGGAGTATGAAAGAAAATGATATTCTTTTTACCATAAAAATGATACCCCCTTACCACAATAATGATATCCCTTACCTTTGAATGTGACTTGATTCTGCTTTCTGTGAAATTGATCAACTTAAACAATGCTTGCATTCCTTATCTACACTTGGAGTAACATTACACTCAATAGAAATACTAACAATATTATACTCACAATATTGTATTAAAAGAATTCTATATTTTTAGTGTAGTGATGGTGTGTGTTTAGTTGCTCAACCAGACAACCTATTTATACTAAAAATTGAGGAAATAATTAGCACACACGCTTTGACAAAATAACCAAATGAGGTATATAATAATGGTAGTGGAATTTATGGTCCCACGGAGAAAATTAAACCAACTTGTACACGTTTTAAAAATAATTGATTTGTGGTCTAGACTACTTTAGAAAAAGTAGAGTGTCGGCATGTCCTGCCAAACTTAGTTTTGTAAAAAGAAAATAATTGAACAAACATCCGTATATCATACTTATCTTTAATCAACACCCTTTTCAATCTTTGAACCATTATTCACAATTATTAACATAGACTCTCAATACTGCCAACTGGTTTAATTATATCATATCACATAATATGAGTCACTGTGTAATAACTACTGTGGTAACTATTGAAATAAATATCGAGTGACTTCTTACGTAAGAATCAAATCAATACCTTACTTATAAAAAATTTAAATTCTATTAAAAGTAAGGATCAACATCAAATCATAATTATCTCGAATAACATATACACCAACTAATAATTCGTTATTCATTTAAGTTGTCTTTATTTATCATATAATATCCTTATATTTAATAATGTTCATGTTTTACAACTTAGAACAACATCCTTTATCGTCGAAAACATTACACGTTACATACGTGCATGCCTGACGTCCTCCGATTGCCTTTGAATGCACATCAGTCCCTAAAATAGCAATTATAGGCCTTGATACCGACCTCAAATCTCAAAACATAAAGAATGAAAGTTTTAGGTCTACTCGTTATCTTTCCGAATAATCCTGAATCACCTTAATCGGAGTTCGTATGAAAATGTTATGCCCAATTTTCTAAAGGACGTCAGAACATATTTTGGCTTATCACTATACCAGTGCCTAGGCGCCTAAGAACAGATTCTAAGTGCCGAGCCTAGTGCCTAGGCGCTCAACCTTTGGAACTTAACTCCAATTTTCCAGATTTTGCAACTTTTGACACACATACTTCAAATCTTCATAACTTCTTCATCTGTTATCGGAATTAGTCCGTTTTCGAGGCTATGTAAAGCTGGTAACATGCTCTACAAAACCCCCATGATTTCATAATTTTTTAAATTCATTAATTATTCCAAAATTTGGCTCCAAAGTCCCTTAAGACTAAGATTTTCATCGCTGAACATGTTTTACAAAACCTTTCATTACAACTTCAATTTAAATCATTTTTTTGTTCTTTCAAATTAGAATATTTCCATAACTTCTTAATCTATAGATCCTCCTCCTTAGATTTTACACATAAATCAACCATCAACACTTTTACAAGTTTGATTTAAGTCCCCAACTTATCTTTTGTTAATCCCCAAACATATGCCCAACTTTTTGATCTTAAATTCTATTATGACATGGATTAAACATAAAATCTTTATCATATACTTCCTTAGTACTTTGGATCCATCATGATCCACTATAACCTAACTTTCAACAAATCAAACTCTTAGAAAAATTAAAGAGATGAAAAGTTTTGGTTTTACCTTTTGATTTCTTATTCTTCCTTAATGTTTCCATGGTTTCATATTCTTCTTCTTCTCCATTTTATCTCTTCTTTCTTTTATCTTTCTCTCCTCTTTTCATTCCCTTCCCTCTCTCTTATTCTTCTGATGAAGTACTTGGCGTAGGAAAAATGGAGGTGGAAGCTAGGGAGTATAATTATTGCATCTATTTTCCTTTCCCTCTTTTTCTTCTTCTTTTCCACTTTTTTCTTCCTTTTCTTTCTCCCACCATCTCCTTGTCCCCCCAATTAATTTCCCACTCATAATTAAACATTAACACTTAGACACCCACATGGGCTGCTTAGAAAAACTAAACCCCTCTCCTCTTTTTTAGCTCATTTATCTGATTAAATGTGCATTCATCATTTATCAATTTAACATTTTACAATTTTAAAAATAATAATCATAATTTAAATTAGACTTTTATTTTATAAAAGTCAGGGTTTTACATTCTTCCATACAACGCCTCGAATGGAGCCATGCCTATACTTGCTTGATAACTGTTGTTGTAGGAGAATTCCACCAATGGCAAGTACTTATCCGAACTACTTTTGAAATCTAGGACACAAAGTCTTAATAGATCTTCAAGGGTTTGAATAGTCCTTTCTGATTACCCGTCCATTTTAGGATGGTATGCCGAACTGAATCGTAAATCTGTGCCCATAGCTTTCTGCAAGCTAACCCAAAATCGTGAAGTGAATCTTGGGTCACGATCCGAAACTATGGATACTGGCATGCCATGCAATCTCAAAATCTCATTTACGTACATACGAGAAAGACGTTCAAGGGAATAAGTCTCACGTATAGGCAAGAAATGAGCAGACTTGGTTAATCTATAAACAATAACCCAAATCGCATTTATGCCTTGAGAAACTTTGGGAAGACCTATAACGAAATCAATGGTAAATATGTGTTCCCACTTCTATTTCAGAATCTGAAGTGGTTGCAATGGACCCTTTGGCACTTGATGCTCTGCCTTTACACGTTGACAAGTTAAACACCTCGAGATAAACTTCACAATCTTTCTCTTCATATTGCTCCACCAAAATGTATGTCGAAGATCATGATATATTTTGGTACTCCCAGGATGGATTGCAAATGGTGTGTTGTGTTCCTCCATCATGATTCTATGCTTCAAGTTAGAATAGTTAGGAATGCAAAGTCTGGAGTTAAATCAAAGTATTCCTTCTTCATCCATTCTTGCTTCTGAAATAACACCTTCTTGTACTTTTTTCTTCATACGTATCAGCTCTGGGTCTATGGCTTGAGCAGCTTTAACTTTATCGATTAAAGTCGGTTCTACTCGTATGTTTGATATCATCACGTGGGTACTTAGAGCCTTAACTCTATCTTCATCCTTTGTAAATCTTACAAAATGGGTCTTTGTGTTAACAACATTGCACTCGTACCCGAATACAATCTTCTACTCAATGCGTCAGCTACAACGTTTGCTTTTCCAAGATGATATTGAATGATATGGTCGTAATATTTCAACAGCTCGAGCCAACGTCGTTACCACATGTTGATTTCCTTTTAGGTGAAGAAATATTAGAGGCTTTTATGATCCATATAAATCTCCACTTTCTCCCCATACAGGTAGTGTCTCCAGATTTTCAACGCGAAAATGACTGCTGCCAACTTCATATCATAAGTAGGATAATTCCTCTCACATTCTTTGAGTTGTCGCGAGGAATAGGCTATGACTTTCCCATGTTGCATGAGAACACATCCTAACCCTTTGCCTGAAGCATCGCTGTAGATAACAAATCCATCCGAACCAGTTGGTATTGTCAGAACAGGTGCCGAAATGAGTCTCCTCTTAAGCTCTTGGAAACTCTTCTCGCATTCCTAGCTCCATACGAATTTTGTATATTTCTGAGTCAGCTGAGTTAACGGAGTAACAATTCAAGAAAATTCTTCCACGAATCTTTGATAATAACCAGTTAAGCCCAGAAAGCTACGTACTTCGGTCACCGACTTCGGTTGCTCCCAACTTTGTATTGCTTCAATCTTTGTCGAGTCAACAGATACTCCATGTTTTGACACCACGTTCCCAAGGAATGCTACTTCCTCAAGCCAGAACTCGCATTTCTTAGGCTTAGCATATAGCTTATTATCACGAAGCCTTTGAAGTACCAGCTTCAAATGGCGCTCATGATCTTCATGGCTTTTGGAATAGATGAGGATGTCATCAATAAAGACAACAACGAACTGATCCACATAATCTTTGAACACACGGTTCATCATATCCATGAAAGCAGCAAGAGCATTAGTCAATCAAAAAGACATGACTAAGAATTCATAATGCCCGTACCGAGTTCTAAAGGAAGTCTTCAGAATATCCTCAGTTTTAATCTTCAGCTGATGATATCCAATACGAACATCGATCTTTGAAAAGAATTGAGCTCCTTGCAAGTGGTCGAATAGGTCATCAATGTGAGGTAGCGGATACCTATTCTTGATGGTGACATGGTTCAATTCCTGGTAGTCAATAGAAAGTCGCATACTCTAGTCTTTCTTCTTTACGAATAAAACAGGAGCACCCCAATGAGATGTACTAGGACGAATGAAACCGATGTACAACAACTCCTGTAGTTGGACCTTTAACTCCTGAAGTTCAATACGAGCCATTTGATATGGGGTTTTATAAATGGGTTTTGTACCAGGGTCAAGGTCAATGAAGAATTCAACTTCACGTTCTGGAGGTAGACCAGGAAGTTCTTCAGGAAATACGTCAGGAAATTCACTAACAACAGAAATATTATTCAAATCTGACGTGTTTTTGTTCAAGTCCATAACATGGGCAAAGAAAGCTTAACATCCGTTTTTTAATAAACGAATGGCTTTATGGCTTGATATGACAGTGATTGACTTTAATAGTTTGGTTTCTTGAATTCGCATAACAGGTTGGTTAGGAATATGAAAACTGTGCCGCCCCCAAAACAAGTATACATCACCCATCTTGAGTCGCCAAATACATGGTACAAAATTCAAATACAACTTAATTATACAACAGTCGTGTAAAATACGACAAAACATAATCTAAGAGTTTTAATAAGAATATTGTCATCTAGAAAATATCCACACTCAATGGAGTCCTCATTACATTTATTGTCACGCTATTTTATAAAATAGTGAGGACTACTAATGCTATCATCTGGACCGTCACTCCATTCCCCGACTAGTTCCAGCTACGTTCTCATTTCATGAAGAGAACAGTGAAGAAAGGGTGAGCTCAACTAGCCCAGTAAGAAGTAATATGACTAAGATAATGCAGAATAAATTATCATTAGCCTTCAACAATGTTAAACTGATAAAATACAATAGACATCAAGTTTAACTGCAGTGGAATAAGCAATCCATTAGAAGAGTCAAGTAGAGCATGATATCTACTATCTTCTATGATTTAAAATGTTTTCATCAATTTTTATCGGCGAGACTCAAATTTTAATAAATAAACCACGTCATCCCCGCATCTACTACGAAGGATATTCATTAGTATCACGACCACAAATTATCCATGCAGTACGGGCCAAGGATATTCGTGTTTTCATCATTGGTCATGATCATGCCAACAACTGTCCATCAATGCACTACGGGCCAATGAAGACTTTTACCACATCATTTGTAACATTAGGGTCATGCCTATACCGAATAATCCCTGGTCATAATCATACCAAGTCCATCTATCCACTATAGGCCACATATGACTTTCAACGTAATATAAACATGAGGATGATGACAATGACATAATAATTCAATAAAACAAGTTCAAGAATTAAATTTTAAAGATTTATAAGTTAATTTATCCTGATCTCAAAAACGTCCAAATTGTCAACATGGTACTGCTTTGTGGAGTAAAATTCAAGAATGCTCAGAAGAATATTTCCATGAAAATATACTGGATGAAGCGCAAATATTCAGGATATTCTACTAATTTCATGGAGTATAGAAGCCAAAATTTTAACCAACTGAGTATAATAGAATATATGAACCTGCAAATGGATTTTCGACCTCCATGCGGTAATCCACGTAGACAGGTCATTTCCATAATTTAATAAGGTATGAATACAAAGGATCATTCACCATGCATGTGGTAATCCACATAGATAGATTATTCCAACAGAATAATAAAGAATGGAATAACAGAAGAATTCACCATGCATGCGATAGACCGCACAAACAGGTTATTCTCAACAAAATAATAAAGAATGGAACCAGGTCATGCGAAATCTGCACAGACAAGATATTCCAACAGAATAATAAAGAATGGAATAACAACAGAATTCACCACGCATGCAATAGACCGCACAGACAGGTTATTCCAACAGAATAATAAATAATGTAAACAGGTTATGCGTAATACGCACAGACAGGATATTCCAACAGAATAATAAAGAATGGAATAATAGAAGAATTTTACCATGTATGCGGTACTTCGCATAGACAGGTTATTCCAATAGAATAATAAATAGTGGAACTGGTCATGCATAATCACATACGACGACGAGATATTTCAACAGAATAATAAAGAATGGAATAACAGAAGAATTTCAACATGTATACGGTACTTCGCATAGACAGGTTATTCCAACATAATAATAATGAATGGAATAATAATAGCTCTCTTCATGAAAAAGAAATAAATAATACCCCTTACCTTAGAATAAAGTTGGATACTGGAATAGAGAGGTAGTAGACTTCTCTTCTTCTTTCTCTCTATAATTTCTCTCTACAATAATTGCTCTATAGCTTTAGTGAATTGGTGAGAAATGAAGGAGGAATGAGCTTCTATTTATAGAAAATTATAGTTTCGATAATTGTACATTTTTGGGCTCGAAAAATTATAGTACAATACCTCCAACTTTTCTTTAATTTTTAATTTAGTCCTGCAAGTATTATCAAACTTGCACCACCTCCCCTAATAGTAAATAATGTGAATCAATAGTTTAATCATGTGATTCAATAGTTATAATCATGTGAAAATACGAATAACAGTATAGTACCTCCATCTATACCTTCATCTATACCTCCATCTTTAACTTAGTCGTGCAAGTATTATCAATCTTGCACCAACTCCCCTAATAGTACATGAATTTGAATCAATAGTACACACATGTGAACAAATAGTTATAATCATGTGAATTAATAACAATTAATTCCTCATTTATCCGATTAATTACCCGATAACTTCCAGACATCAATTATTATCGAAATAAATGTCTATTTTCACTAACACTAATAATTCCAACACAATGGAACTATTAATTTCATCTTTAATCAACACGAACTTAATCATCATTAATATTATAGCTCACAATATTTAACAACCAGGTCGTTCCCACGAAAGAGGGGGTTTTTCGATAAGGATTTCTCCTTATTGGCGCGCAATTAGATGACCAAACCTCTCCTTGACAGAACTAGAAATTGTCAATATTGCAAATAATAATATAAATAACTTTGTCGTCTCAATTATTGATTTAATAATATAACATATTATACATATGATACTGTGACAATAATTGAATCAATAATATAAGAGATATGATGCAGCAATTACTGTAGGAATAATTGAGTATAACTGAGTGACTTTTTATGTAAGCATAAATAATCAATACCGTGTGCTACTATGTAACCACGCGTATTACTGTACTTTTACTACCGGGTAGTTCAACAATTTTTAACGGTAACACTTTAAATGCGTTCTTTTTTATAAAAGATAATTACATCATTTTCTTACTACGACAATACTTAGTTGTAGGGTCCACTAATGATTGTGTCGTCGTCATCGGATATTCCCCGACAAAAAGAATATTCCCCGACCAAACAAATATTTTATAACAACTTGCATACTTTGCAAAAAATTTCACATATCACCCTTAACTTTAACCCTTTATCAATTTAACCATTTACGAAATAAAATAATAATTATAAGAAAATTGAATACTTTCATTTCATAAAATTTGGGGTCTTACAAAAACAAACAACCTTACAAAAACAATCAATTTTGGCATGATGAGTAGTTAACCAATCAATCCCTAAAATCACATCAAATGCAAGTATCTTTAAAGAGATAAGATCAATAGGTAATGTGATGGTGCCAACTTGATTCAATTAAGATTTATAAATAGTGGATGTAATGAAAGTTTCTTCTAACGGAGTCTCAACAGATAAGTCAAAGTCTAATTTCTCCGGAGTCAAGTTTAAATATTGAGCACAAGCAGGAGAGATAAAAGAATGGGTAGAATCGGTATCTAGTAAGGTATAAACTTCGCAAGAGTTTAAGACTAGCTTACCCGTGATCATCTCGTTCAGGTTTCTCATGTTTTGGCCAGTCACGACAAACGTTATCCCATGAACCACCGACTTTATTTTGTCCATAGTCGCCTTTGGTGCCACCGTCCCAGTTGGACTTGACTTCGCTACCAAACAAAATAGAGATATATGACCGTTTTTTCCACAACTGAAACACACCTTGGAAGGCTGTGAACAGTTTGGACATATGTGTCCCTCCTCTTCGCATCTGTAGCATCTAACTGGCGATCGTTCCCTCCCCTAGAATTTGTTGTTGGTGGTGCTGTTGCTCCTGATGTCTTCCCGTCATTGTTGAATCTCCTCTTTTTGAAATTTCTACTTGACTCACCTATCTTATTATCATGGCCACGATTACCACGCTTTTGTCCGTATTTTTCTCTCCCCCGCTGGTTATCATTGCTCCGATGACTGCTGTTATCGGTATGACTATGGTTTTGGTCCCTCGGTTGAACATTCTCATTATCTCGCTCTAATAATTAAGCTCTTTTGATAACATCTGAATATAGAGAAAATTTATGAGAGATAAGGTATTGCCGAATTTCGGGTTTTAGACCTCTCAAAAACATCGGCGTTATACGTTCCTCATTCTCTACCAAATGAGGTGCAAACACGATAATCTGTGCAAACTTAAGCCTCGTCTTTGGGACACCAATCATGTTGTTCTATTTCAGTCTAATAAACTCTACCTCCTTCATTATGACAAATACTTTTAGGAAAGTACTTATCATTGAACAGCTTTAAAATGTTTCCCAAGACATATTGAGTACAATTTGGTCAGGTACGCTTCTTCACGATTCCGACCAAGATCGCCTTCTCACTCTGAGAACATAAAGGTGGCGAATGAAACCTTTTGTTCCTCTGTGCATCCCAAGACATTAAATATCTTGGTAATTTTCTTGACCCACGTTTCTGCCTTAATCAGATCCGGCTTTCCCCAGAACTTTGGTTGTCCCAACTCCTTGAACTACTTGGCTGTGACAAACCGCGCGTTGCTATCATTTCCACCCGTATTTTGTATAAGAGTCTCCCTTGTCTGATTTTGCATGAACTGGAAAAAGCTTCTAAACATCCCATCATTCATCGTTTGTTCGGTAGTGTTGTTTACAAGAAGAATATTGCCTTCCTGTTACACGTTTTCATGGTTGGTGATTAAAGGTGTCTCCATGGTCTCATACACTACATTGTTGACATTTTTATCTGCCATTCTCAAATACTACCACAAAACAAGGGTTAATTAAAGAAAATGACATACCACAAAATATCCCTATATTCTGACTGACCAACAAATAAGCTTAGGTAGGACACACTAGTGAAGGATTTACTCGTCTCTCTCCTCCTAGTTCTATTCCCCGATCTCTTCCACAGACCATATCCCTAAGCTCTAATACCAACTGTGACTCCCCCAAAATAAGTATACACCACCCATTCTGAGTCTCCAAATACATGGTACAGAAACAACTACAACTTTATTAATACAATTATCGTGCAAAATACGACAACACATATACTATGAGTTTAAATACAAATATTGCCTTCTAGACAATATCCACACTCAGATAAAGTCCTCATTACAATTATTGATGCACTATTTTACAAAATAGTGAAGACTGCTAAAATAACTATCTTGAACCATCACTCCATACCCTGGCTAGTTCCTGCTAAACTCTCACCTCCCAAGAAGAAAAAATGGAATAAAAAGGAAAAGGGTGAGCTCAACTAGCCCAGTAAAGAATATTATGACTAAGATAATGTACAACAAACTATCCTTAGTCCTCAACAGGGAAAAATCTGATAGAATATAATAGACAACAAGTTTTAGATCAACAATTGCAGCGAAAATAACAATTCATTAGAAGAGTTAAGTAGAGAATGAAATCTACTATCATCTATGAATTTAAAAGTCCATCATCAATATTTTATGCCTGTAACATCAATCAATATACATCTTGAATCAAATATTCATCTTTGCACTATGGGCCAATGATATTCATTTGTATCACCAGTTGATCATGTTCATCTCAACACCTGTTCATCTTTGCACTACAGACCAAAGATATTCATCAGGTAATCATTCATCTTTGTATTACGGGCCAAAGATATTCAGTTATATCATCATTTGGGACTGAGGATGATGAAAAATATTTTTAAGAAACGAATCCAGTGAGACAAAAGAACAAAAATTAGGAATTCGTACTTTAGATAATCCAAGTTCAAAAACACTCCATAAAAATCAATTGTGGAGCAATGTTCAAGAATGAAGATCAAAATATGGATACAATCAAAGATAGTAACCATAATAGACATCTTGGACAAAGAAGAGAAAATTTCATTTTTTCGGTGAATAGTATTGTATTCGTTAATAGTGTTGTATACGTGAATAACCCCGACACAAAAAGGTAGAAATTCCACAATAAAATTCATACCAATATTTTGGCATAATGATATTGAAAAAATTACATCATTTACGAAGAAAATAACATCCCTTTCCTCAAAAGAATAGTATTTCTTACTGAAATATCGGATATAAGGCTGTAGGAAACTTGCACTGAATAGAACCTTTCAAAGTATCTAAATACTCACAAAATACACTCGATAATATAGAGAGAGAAAACTTATGGTTCTGTTGTGATTTTCAATTCTAACTAAACATTCTATTTATAGGAAAATGCTAGAACGCCAAAGCAGACTAAATTAATAAAATAATATTATTCTTATAGCAATTTCACGCACGCTAAAGACCAAAATCAGCACTCCACCTTTAAACAAAAATTTTCAGCACATTTGTCCACCAAAAACAAAAGTGGGGCCCACCCATGTATTATTTAAAAACTTTTATTTCCGAAACTTCAATAATTCATAATAAATAGCTCTTTTATCAGAAAAATTTGAATCTCATGTCTATTCCATAGGAAATTTAATTCTCCACAACTTTGTAGAAGAAATATTTTCCAAATTCTAAACAGAAAATGCCCGAAATCCACATACAGATGATTTTTAATACTTCCATTATGACAAAATACTGATAAAACACCTCAGCATTAATTCCTTCATTTATATCCACACAAAATAAATATTTCCCTATCCATCATTTATATCCACATAAAATAAATATTTCCTTATTATATAAATCAATAATTAATTATTCACAATTTATATTACAGAATCATAATTATGACAACCAGGTCGATCCTAGGAAAGATGGGGTTTTCCGATAAGGATTTCTCCTTACTAGCACGTAATTAGGTGACCAAACCCCTCTCCTTAGATATAACTTCCTTAGACATTGTCAATAATGCTATCTAATAATATTATTCAAATAATATGAATTATTGATCTGATAATGGAAATACTGCGCAGTAACAATTATTGAAATAACAACAATATAAAACATCAACGGAGCAATTATTAAATCAATAAAATATTGAAAAAGTAATTATTGTAACAATTATTGAGTAGTGCCTTCTTACGTAAGAATCTGTAACGACCCCAAAATTCATACAATTTAATTCTCAACTTTGGTCGTTAATAACACATCTACCTTCTGATTTTACATCATTATTCGATGTTAAAATTTACAAAATGCAAAATAATTTAAACTTTTATGTCTTCTTAATTTAATTCCCTGAATCAAAACCTTCATCACTGTTATTAAATAAAATTTTACATTTCAATCTGATAACATTTACATATTAGATAACTCTAACTTTAGCTTTACAACTCAACATAAAACTATACATCATAAAACATTTAGTACATCTCATGAATCTTAATCATGGTATAAAGAAATAACAACTTTAGCTAAAATATTAATCTTCATGTATTATTTCTGATCCACGTCATTCAAGTAGCACATAGTGTTACCTTCAATCCTTAACCTATAAAAATGGTTATTTGCAAGGTTGAGCTCGACAGCCCAGCAAGATCTAACAGTTTTCATGCATCAAATAGCACATAATAACATGCTCAACATATAACATACATGTTGTAGTTCATATACCAAGTATAAAGATTGAGTTCCTTACTCAATCAGCGTGCTTTAATTAATCAACGTAGTCATAAATTGACTTTAACATTTCATACTTTAAATATATAAATAACACATCATGCTCTTTGCAATAAAGATTTAAAATAGTTTTATATTTAATTCAACACATTACCTTAATATAGGTTTTATATTTCCAACTCCCACCATTCTTGATAATAAATTCTTGTAAGTTTTATTTCATAACTTTCACTTGAACTCAATTATATTATGACTATTATATATTCTTTAACCCATTCATTTCCTTTTCTAAGGATCGTTATCATATACTCAACTCATAAACACTAGGGAGATTACATTCACCCCTTCTTCTACGAATTTCGTCCTCGAAATTTTATTTATTAATCTTAATTCATTCAATCTATCAAAATAGATTTTATGTTAATATTTTATTCATTCATTGGGTTCTATAACCACTTCTTTCCACAAAGATCTTTCTACAATTATTAAACTTTTCTATTAAAAGTTTTATATTATTCTTTGATAACTCATCTCCTCCTCATTTTAAAATTTCTTTTCTCACTTATTCAATATATTCATCATTCAGTGTCGCATTCTACGGCTCACTTCTTTTTAAGGAATATCATCATTACCATATTCGCCTTTTAGAATAGAAAGAATCTTCCACAATTGCTCAATAATTGGGAAGCAGTATGAATAACTCAGGAATTTAAAAGATTCCAAATCATGCTGAGTGGTCACAAGACCTTGAACTACGTCCACGGTTATAAGTACTCATTCAACTTAAACCTTAACAATCATTAGACTGTAGGGACTCCCGTACTTAGGGTGTTAAGCCCTTCGTACGATGTATTGTGCACTCTGTCCACGGTTATAAGTACTCTTTCAACTTAAACCTTAACAGTCATTAGACTGTAGGGACTCCCGTACTTAGGGTGATCAGCCCTTCGTACCATGTATTGTGCACAAACATCTAAACGCTTCTGCGTACTCCCCTATAAAAGGGTTGTTCATATTAGCTTTTTAACATTTGAATCCGCACCAAAAAAATTTGGTTTGGCATAACTTCTCAAGAAACGCTTGAATTTCATGAACATCTTTAATAATCGTTTAGCTAAATCAAATAGCATAGAATTCTACAACAATTCGGACATCAATCGAAATATACATATACATATATATATATATATATATATATATATATATATATATATATTCTCATATCTCAAAGAAATCTCAAAAATCCTTTTATGGAGTCATGATTATGACATTGTCATACTACATCTCACCATAGTGGGCTGACAATCATATAATCACATCCAACACCAGGTTCCATTGCATTGATGACTCCATCATTTATCACATCACCCGATACATATAGTTAAAATATATTTGGAAAATTTTAAAAAAATCATTTTTTTATCTAGCCGAAACAAACTGCATAGATACGCGAATAATAACACTGTTTTAAAAATCCTTTGGTTCACTAGTGTGATCCAACATTTTTCAAAAATCAAAAGTACAACCATCGGCACAAAATTAATAAATCTCGAAAGTCTAGCATAGCTAATAGATTTAGAATATTCAGGTATCCATCAACTTTAATCTTCCTATACCCCCAGTATAGTTCATCAAAGTTACTACACAATGGAAGTTCAGGAACTTGCCACAATAATATGAGTTTAAGAACTTATCCTAGTTAGACCATAGGCGTTCATTCATTGAGGGGTTCGAAACATACCATATTATTATAAGTCACGAACATACCATATGCATTAGTTTTAAGAACCGCACCTAATCCTAATAATATTTGACTAATCTTCATAGTTTCTAACTATCAAACATACACATAAGAAAAGAATCACCTTTTCGCCACATATACATTAATAGCGCAACACCAACATTCAAATAATTATCAATGTGTTAAACTGAGTGAAATCACAAAACCCTCGCCCATACAAAGATTTGTACAACTCAGCCATCACCTGAGTCCTCAATTGAAATCCCACCTAACTCTATCTTACTCTTAACTTGCTCTTTGCTCGATACGAATTTCTCATATCACATTATCTATAACTCCACATGAGTTTATCTTGTACTATTTTATAGTACATCATCTTCATAGCATCAAGCTATAACTATTCAAACATTACAGACCATCTTTCTTTTATAACTTAAACTGATCACGTCGTGATCTTATTCTATAATCATCTCCCTAAAAATTCTTTTCTTAACTCGTGATCGGTTTGTTTTACGATCCTCTTTCTTTCCTTTTTCATCATACGTATCCATTTTCTATACTTGGTACACATCGAGTCTCTAACAGTTTCAATATGGTACGCTGAGTGGTTTCCCATAAATAAACAACAAACTAGGTACCGAGTTGCTAGTTCGTATATACCTCTGCTCTATGAAGGAATCGTTTAGCCCAGATACCATACATCAACTATTAAACAGTACAATTGTACCATACTTAAATATAACTTTTTCATTCTTAACTTCTTTATCTTCTTCTCCTTTATTCTCTAAGGTTATAGCCTAGGGTACTCTTACCTAAGGTTTATAACTTACAGCTTTGATACCAACTATAACGCCCCCAAAATTCATACAATTTAATTCTCAACTTTGGTCGTTAATAACACATCTACCTTCTGATTTTACATCATTATTCGATGTTAAACTTTATAAAATGTGGAATAATTTAAACTTTTATGCCTTCTTACTTTAATTCCCTGAATCAAAACCTTTATCACTATTATTATATAAAATTTTAAATTTCAATCCGATAACCTTTACATATCAGATAACTCTAACTTTAGCTTTACAACTCAACATAAAACTATACATCATAAAACATTTAGTACATCTCATGAATCTTAATCATGGTATAAAGAAATAAAAACTTTAGCTAAAATATTAATCTTCGTGTATTATTTCTGATCCACGTCATTCAAGTAGCACATAGTGTTACCTTCAATCCTTAACCTGCTAAAATGGTTATTTGCAAGGTTGAGCTCGACGACCCAGCAAGATCTAACAGTTTTCATGCATCACATAGCACATAATAACATGCTCAACATATAACATACATGTTGCAGTTCATATACCAAGTATAAAGATTGAGTTCCTTACTCAATCAGCATGCTTTAATCAATCAACGTAGTCATAAATTGACTTTAACATTTCATACTTTCAACATATAAATAACACATCATGCTCTTTGCAATAAAGATTTGAAACAGTTAATCATCAAGTTCACATAGCAAATAGGAACTAAATGACTTACCTGATTCATAGTTTATGAACTACGACTTAACTACTTAACGCGTATTTGCACTTCGTGTATTCCTACACAGTTATATAATCATGGATTCACATCCATTAGTCATATATTTCATACATTCTTAATATAATAATAATGTTACATTATTTCCTAACTGTAACGAATAAATTTTTTCGAGTTGTGATTTTGGGGACAGAATCCTTTTAAGGAGAGAAGGATGTAACGATCGAGAAATTTGTAATTTAATTTAAATATTTATTGAATTAAATAAATATTTTAAATAATTTGTTTATTGAGGAAAATAAATAATTGATGAATTGTGGTGAATTAATTTGGTAACTAAATTAATTAATGTTAATTAAATTGAATAATGATAATTTTATTTGAAGGATTTAATTTAAGGAAATAATTAAATTAAATCAATTGCTTAATATTTAGGAAACAATTAAATTAAGTGCCTTATTTAATTTAAAGGAAATAAATAAATTAAATAAAGTGATGCTTCTAATTTATTAATTAAAATTAGATATATAATAATGATAATAAGATTTTTATTGTTATTATTATAAGTTAATTTAAATCAACTAAGCTAAGGTTATTTAAATTAACTAAATTAAGGTGTGACACAAAGTAACTATATAATTTAAATAATTTAGTTTGGAAAATAGGTGCTTAGTCAAACAAGGCCTTGTGGCCTTTGGCTTATTCTAACTGGCGTCTTTTGTTTTCTTTAACTGAAAGAGAACGTGGGTTAGTGGTTATTTTCTTTCTACGCTTCTTATTTTTCCCCTAAGGCTTACGAGTTGAGAGAGAGAGAGAGAGCTGGAAGAAGAAAAAAACACATAGAGAATTGCCAAGAGATTGAGGGTTTTGCTGCGGAAGGGATTGAAGCCACTACATATCAATTGCTTCAATAAACAAGGATTAAGGTATATTGTAGTTCTAATTTTATGTTTTGAGTTCTCTGTGAAAATTTTCTATAAATTATTAAGTCACGTTGGATGATTGTATATATGAGTACATATAGTTTGGTAGAGTCTATTAGCCACCATATTTAGATGTTATTGGAATAACCAAACACGTAAAATTGGATTTTATGAGGGAATTTAGATAGAAGTGATATGTTCATATGATATGGCTTTAGAAAGTATGAAATTTGATGTTCTATATATGTTGTAATCTGCAAATTGAAGTTAGAATATGTTTGTATGTTAAGAAACGAAAGCGACGTAGTTGGAATCATGTCAATTGGTTAAGAAATGATTTCGTGATGATCGAATTTACTAAAGGTGTCAAAAATTGAGTTATTATATGAAAACATGAAATTTAAGGAATTAAATTAGTTTAATCTGATGTTTAGTTGTTCTAAGTCGATGAATATGTGAAGAAACATGTATGTATTAGTTTTATATCAATTGGATGTGCTAATTTCATTGTTTTGATGGTGAAATTTGTGTTAGTTGGGCTAAAAATCTAACACTTTATTCTTTGCATTTACATTTTATGCGGTTGTGCACATGCATACTGCATACTGGTTAGCATCATCACGAGCCGAAATGGCGCAATTGCCAAGCTCGAGCTTAAGTGTGGCAGTGCTTGCGCACCACACCACACCTCGAATGACGATGATTGAAAGTTTGCTTATTTGCAGGTATGTATAATGGGCTTATGTTAGCTAAGCAAGCATGTTAATGATGTTAAGGCATAATAGAAACTATAATAACAGATTTCAATGTGTTGTAATGCAAAGTGTAAAGATTTGAAATAATTATTTTAATAAGTTATAAAATGAAACCAAATGTGATGTTTTCAAAAGGTTAGAGACGAACGGTTAGGTTATGTTGGCTTGTAATGAGATTTCAGATTCGTTAAGTATATTAACCTACATGGTTAGGTGCTAGGTTAGGGTTATGACCTAAATGATGGTTTAAACCCTAAAGCTAATATTTGTACAACTAATTGTTTTTGCGATTTCAATGATGTATGTAGGGTAATTGGAGATTATTTTTCATTTGTGTAGCTTACAATCAAGGCAAGTTTACTAACTCTACCTTGTTATTATTGAGCAAGATTCTAAACCTTATCTCCTTACAATTGAGAAAGCTTTCTAACTTCATTCTTTTCATATTGAATGCAAGTTTCCATTCCTATAATATTATTGTAAAAGTTCTTAAAATTGAGCAAGGCTAATCTATCTTGAATATGTTTGTATAAGCTCTTGTGACCTGCTTCGTTACCTCGAGCGAGTTTTACTTTTTTAAACCTTGATGTTACTATTCAAAGCATATATTATTCTAATACATCGTTACAAATGAGATTGTTCTAACTCTTTTGGTTATAGCATTTTGCATGTATATCATGTTTATTCAACTACATATATTGTTGATATCCGATCTTTGACTTTGATAGCCTTATTCAGTTATACATTATGTATTAAACCTTTATTAATGGAAATTGAATAGTGTTATAAAATTCTAGAAACAGTGATAAGCTAGTTCCAAACTAAACTTTCTTTAGTGCGGAAATTCTAAATCCAAACTGAGACGAACAACCCTAACATAGGTGATTTTGTACGTGTAACGTTTAGATGTTTGTGCACAATACATGGTACAAAGGGCTGATCCCCTTGAGTAAGTTAAGAAGGGTCCATATAGTCTAAATGACTGTTAAGGTTGGGTAATAACACTTAAATACCGGGGACATAGTTCGTGGTCTAAAGACCCTCAGATAATTAAAGTTCGAACTTGTTTTCTATTTTGATTTGTAGAACAAGTTCCTTATTATTCAGCTTTCGTTGTTCACACTCATGTTACTATCATTGCTACTTTCTATGTCAGTGAGCATTTGTTTGCTCACTATTGTAACTAACACTGCAGCTAAAGTGGAAAGGTTGATGAGCCGTCTACTAGCAAAGGAAAGGGAAAATTGTCCAAGTGCTGAAGACTTATGAGAAATTTATTTAAATGTTTACTCTTTGAGACTTATTTTAATTTTATGACGTATTCCGCAACTGATGTAATAAATTTAAGGTTAGATTACCTGGGATTATTTTTGAGATGTTGATGTAACCCTTTAATGGGAGAGATTATTGTTTAAGTTATTTAAATTATGTATTTATCCTTTGATCATGGGTAGTTAGATGTAATGTTTTTGTTAGCGAACACTAAATCCTGTGGGAATGGAGTACCTGGATTTGGGGGTGTCACAGGTTGGTATCAAAGCTTTAGGTTATGAACCTTAGGTGTAGAAACCTTAGGAAGTAGTAACCTTTAAAGAGACAGAAAATATAGAGATGTCTAACTCTTATCGAGTTTTAAGGAATGGATTAAGGTACTCATTGAAGTTAAATAATAAAAGACATTATGTGCTATGTGTTAAAAACTTATGTGCTCGCGAGTATCGAAAATGTTAAGTAAAACTTAAAATATTTTGTTGTCAGGATGTCAAACGAAGGAGGATCCAGTCCAACTAGGGAAGCGATACCTCAAATACCTATAGACGATGAACCCCAGGATATTCATGTTGTGCGGGAACAGTTTATCTAGGAGTATATGCCTGTGACCGATCCCGAGGAGGAAAGTTCTGAGGAGATAGAGGAGGAGGACAAGGAAGAGGAAGAGGATCCTGAGGAGTTTCCACCAAACTCCATCTCAACTGAGATGTATGACGCTTTGTACGACCGTAACATAAGAGTTACAAGAGAAGGTTGAGGAGCTGAAGGAGTTGGTTGACATGCATCATGCTGCGATAGAGGATAAGGATGCGGAAATTCAGGAACTTTACTCAAAACATGGAAACACGGAGTGGGACCTAGTTCATACCAAGGGTCAGCATAAAGACCTTTTGGCAGTAAACGAAAAGATGAAGACTGACATGGAGAAATTGAAAGATGATTTCAAGGAGGAATCAACTAAGCGTGCAAGAGCAGAGGATGCTTGGATGAAGGCGACTCAACGTGCAGACCGTGCTGAAGCTAAAGTCCGTGTGAAGAAAGTAAAGATGAAGGAGATGGATTACGCTTTTAATTTTACGATTGATAGGGCCTAGGATCGAGTCTATTATTACCCACCTCAGTTCGATGACTCGTCGTGGTTCGTGATGGATCGCAGAACGGCTTATCGTATCATGGAGGAGGAACGTCGAGAAGCCTTACGACATCTTAATATGCCTAGATAGAATAGGAGTGATAACAATATGTGGTTAATTATGTGATTAAATAAATTGTGAATCCCTTATTTTGAGATAAATAAAGGGATAATATGAGTATTTAATCCTGAAACTTGTCTAGTTCAGGAAAGTGAATGTTTATAGCGGTTATGCTATCTTGAATATGTTCTAAAACTTTATGAATGAATAAAATATCAAAGTTTATTTGAAATGTTATGTGTTATGGCTTTAATCTTGGAATGTTTAAGTTAAACTTTAAATACCCAAGAAGTTGAGTAAGGAACTAATATGCGTATATCTTAACAGAAGATGCCTCCAAGAATAAGACAACCACGTCAACAAGCACCTCCTGAGGGGTCTACTAATAATAACAATGAGACCAACACTAATTCGGTTCAGCAGTTGGTAACCCTATTGACTGGTGCACTTGCGAATCAACTGCAAACTCAAGTCACGACTTTTAAGGAATTCAAAGCGGTTGGACCACCAGAGTTTCAAGGGTTTATGAATCCAGTGGAAGCCCAAACCTGAATTATGGAAATGGAGAACGTGTTCGACGTTGCTAGAGTAAACGAAGACCAGAAGACTACATTCGCAACGTTCATGCTAAAGTCTGAAGCTAGCTACTGGTGGCAGGCAAATAAAGTTCGTGGAGGACAAGGGGTGATAGCGTGGGATAGATTTAAGGAGATGTTCTTTGAAATGTACTTTCAAGCGAGTTCTCGAAATAAGTTGGAAGTGCAATTTCTGGAGTTGAAGCAAGGAACGATGACGGTGCCAGAATATGCTGCGAAGTTTAACGAATCGGCAAGGTTTGCCACTTACCAAGTTAATACTGATGAACGTAAAGTAAGAAGATTCGAACAAGGATTGAAGCCTTAGCTTTACAACAAGGTTTCAATGTTCCATCTAAACACATTTGCGGTTGTACTAGAGAAGGCAATTATCGCAAAAGGTGGAAGCGATGCCTTGACCAAGTACAATCAAGAACAAAAGAAGAGGAAGAATGAGAATGATAATAAGGCTGGTGGAAGTAATGTTGGAAGTAATAGTCAAAAGAGAAAGTGGAGCGAGAATTCAACTACGGGAGGACAACAAGGAAATCAGCAGAAGAAAAAGTTTGAAGCTTGTGCGACGTGCGAAAAGAACCATACTGGGGTATGTTTGAAGGGAAAGCGAGGGTGTTTCAACTGTGGTCAGGAGGGACATATTGCACCGAACTATTTTAGTTCAAAGAAAGGAGCATATTTTACCTGCGGTTCTAAAGATCACATGGCTCGTGATTGCCCTAAGAAGCCAGAGGGAAGTGCAAGTGGCGGAAAGGGAAACAACAACGGTGGTGGTGCATTGACTATCACTGGACCAGCACAGTCAAGCCGACCTACTACAAGGACTTTTAGTATGACCGTGCAGGATGCTGTACAGTCTAAGGATGTGGTGTCAGGTATCATTCCGATTAATGGTATTAATGCTTATGTACTATTTGATTCGGGTACTACTTGTTCATTTATATTTGCTCAGAACTTAGATTTGCCTAAGGAAGAATTAGAATTTCCCTTAAGCATTGAGATTACGAATAGGGAAGTGATTCCAGTTAAATTCATATATAAGAATTGTAGAGTGGTTATAAAAGGTCACGAGATGATGGTGGACTTGATACCAATTAGACTTGGTAAGTTTGATGTTATACTGGGAATGGATTGGTTATTCAATTAAGGAGCAGTAATTAATTGCCAAAGGAAGTGTGTTAACCTTATGACTCCGTCAATGGTTGTGTTCTTTGGTAGCAAGTCACCTCGACAAGCAAGTTGTCTGACGGTGATGCAAGCCAAGAAGTTGTTGGAACGAGGATGTGTAGGATATTTAGCCTACATATTCGATACAAAGAAGAAGAGTGCAAAGTTAGAAGAAATACCGATCATAGGAGATTTTGCAGACGTATTTCTAGATGATTTGTCGGGTCTTCCTCCGGATAGACAAATCAAGTTCGTGATTGACTTACTACCAGGAACGGCCCCGATATCTAAAGCACCGTACAGAATGGCCCTGGTAGAAATGAAAGAGTTGATGGTACAATTGCAGGAATTGCTTGACAAGAAGTATATTCAGTCGAGTGTTTCGCCATGGGGAGCACCGGTGTTGTTTGTTAAGAAGAAAGATGGATCGATGCTTCTTTGCATTGATTACAGATAATTAAATAAGGTCACGATTAAAAATAAGTATCCATTACCTAGAATCGATGACCTGTTCGATCAGTTGAAGGGAGCGAGGTATTTCTCGAAGATAGACCTGAGAAGTGGTTATCATCAATTGAAGGTGAGACTGGAGGATGCCCTAAAAACAACGTTCAAAACTCGGTATGGTCATTACGAGTTTCTGGTTATGTCTTTTGTTTTAACCAACGCACCTGCAACGTTCATGGACTTGATGAACAGGGTATTTAAACCATTCTTAGACAAATTTGTGGTGGTGTTTATTGATTATATATTGGTATATTCCAAAATAAAGGAGGAACATGTGGAACACTTGAGATTGACATTGGAGACGTTGAGAAAAGAGAAGTTGTACGCTAAGTTCTCAAAATGTGAATTTTGGTTGGAACGTGTACAGTTTCTCGGGCACGTTATTGATAAGGATGAAATTTTGGTAGATCCATCAAAGGTTGAAGCTGTAATATCTTGGGATCAGCCGAAGACACCGTCAGAAGTAAGGAGTTTCTTAGGATTGGCGGGTTACTACAGGCGTTTTATTTAGGGCTTTTCCAATATCGCAACTCCGTTGACAAATTTAACTAGAAAAGCGGTTAAGTTTGTTTGGACAGAGAAGTGAGAGGAAAGTTTTCGAGAGTTAAAGAAGAGGTTGAGTTCAGCACCGGTGTTGTCAGTGCCTGATGATACAGGAAATTTTGTGATATATTGTGACGCATCGCATAAAGGACTAGGCTGTGTGCTTATGCAAAACGGCAGAGTTATTGCGTATGCATCACAACAGTTGAAGGATTACGAGAAAGGATATCCGACTCATGACTTAGAGTTGCCAGCGATGGTATTTGCCCTGAAGATTTGGAGACATTATCTTTATGGAGAGAGGTGTGAGATATATACCGACCATAAAAGTCTGAAATATATCTTTACACAAAAAGACTTGAATATGCGTAAGAGAAGATGGTTGGAGCTGATCAAAGACTATGACTGCGAGATTTTCGATCATCCTGTAAAGGTCAATGTTGTTGCTAATGCTTTAAGCAGGAAAGGATGAGAGAAGTTAATGATGTTAACTACTTAGGAGAAGCTAGTGTCAGAAATGGCTAAGATGGAGTTGGAAATTAAATATCCGACAGAATCCGATGAAAAGTTGTTCCAGATAGGTAACCGTTCAATGTTGGTAGATAAGGTGAAAAATGCACAACTTCGGGATGGAGGTTACGAAAAGATAAAACATAAGATATCTGAAGGTGAAGAAAAAAAATTAAAAATCGATTCGGAAGGGTTACTTCGATTCAAAGGGAGAATTTGGGTTCCGCAAGTACTAGAAGTTATGGAGGAAATTCAAAGTGAGGCTCACAACTCAAGATATTCGATTCATCTTGGAAGTACAAAGATGTACCAGGATCTTAGACATCATTTTTGGTGGCCAAATATGAAGAGGGATGTGGCTGAATGGGTGGCAAAATGTTTAACATGTTAGAAAGTCAAAGCTGAACATCAAAGGCCAAGAGAATTGTTACAACCGTTGGAGATACCAGAATGGAAATGGGAACATATCACAATGGATTTTGTGGTAGGTCTTCCAACGACTCAGCAAGGTTACGATGCCATTTGGGTGATTGTTGATCGACTGATGAAGTCAACACACTTTTTGCCAATCATGCTTCAATTTACCCTAGATCGGTTAGCAAAAATGTACGTGAAGGAAATTGTTTCAAGACACGGTGTACTTGTGTCCATTGTATCAGACAGACATCCATGTTTCACATCTAATTTCTGGAGAGGATTACAAGAGTGCTTGGGAACACGGCTGAGAATGAGCACAACGTACCATCCTCAAACTGACGGACAGAGTGAGAGAACCATCAACTATGACGCCCCCAAAATAGGTATACATCACCTATCTTGAGTCGCCAAAAACATGGTACAAAATTCAAATACAACTTAATTATACAACAGTCATGTAAAATACGACAAAACATATGTTGTGAGTTTTAATACAAATATTGTCATCTAGACAATATCCACACTCAATTGAGTCCTCATTATATTTATTATGATACTATTTAACAGAATAGTGAGGACTACTAATGTTATTATCTGGACCGTCACTCCGTTTCCCGACTAGTCCTTACTACGTTCTCATTTCCTGAAGAGAACAATGAAAGTAAAAGGGTGAGCTCAACTAGCCCAGTAAGAAATATTATGACTAAGATAATACGAGAATAAATTATCGTTAGCCTTGAGTGTTAAACCGATACAATATAACAAACATCAAGTTTAATCTGCGATTGGAACAAGCAATCCATTAAAAGAGTCAAGTAGAGAATAAAATCTACTATCTTTTATGATTTAAAAGGTTTTCATCACTTTTATCACTGGGACTCATCTTAATAAATAATCCACATTATCCACAAGACTACTGACCAAGGATATTCATTAGTATCACAACCACAAATTATCCATGCACTATGGGCCAAGGATATTCGTGTATTCATCAATGGTTATGATCATGCCAACAACTCGTCCATCAATGCACTACACGGCCAATGAGGACTTTTACCACATCATTTGTAACATTACGGTCACGATTATCTGGAGATAATCCCTAGTCATAATCATACCAAGTCCATCTATGCACTACAGGCTACAGATGACTTTCAACATAATATAAACATGAGGATGATGACAATGATATAAGAATTCAATAAAACAAGTTCAAGAATTAATTTATCTAGAAACTAATAACGTCCAAATTGTCAACATGATATTTCTTTGTAGAGTAAAATTCAAGAATGCTCAGAAAAATATTTCATGAAAAGATACTGTATGAAGCGCAAATATCAAGGATATTCCACTAATTTCATGGAGTATAGAAGTCAATACTTTAACCAACTGAGTATAATAAAGAATGGAATAATAAAAGAAATCACCAGGTATGAGATAGACCGCACAGACATGTTATTCCAATAGAATAATAAATAACGGAACCAGGTCCTGTGTAAACGCACAGACATGATATTCCAACAGATTAATAAATAACGGAACCAGGTCAGGAGAAATTTGCACCGACAGGATGTTCCAATAGAATAATAAATAACGGAACCAGGTCATTCATAAACGCACAGACAGGATATTCCAACAGAATAATAAAGAATGGAATAACATAAGAATTTCATCATGTATGCGGTACTTCGCATAGACAGGTTATTCCAACACAATGATAAAGAATGGAATAACAGAAGAATTTCACCAAGTATAGGGTAGACCACGTGTACAGGTTATTCCAACAGAATAAAAAAATGGAATAACAGAAGTTCTCTTCATGAATACGAAAGAAATAATACCCCATACGAGTACAACAAATAATATCCCTTACCTTAAAACAACTGGATATTGGAGTAGTGAAGTAGCAGAATATTTTTCTTCTTTCTCTCTATAGTTTCTCTCTCTAGAGTTTCAGTGAATTCGTAAGAAATAATGAAGGAATGAGCTTCTATTTATAGGAGAATGGACTGAATAGTAACTAATTCCTGAACGGTCCAGATTGATTTACTTTTAAACGGACGGTCCAGATTGGTTCACTATAAAATATTCTAATAAAACAAAATCTTTTAAATAAAATATAATATATTCTATTTATAATCTAATAAAACGAATAACTTTATAAAAGTATTATGTTTTATATAAAAAGATTTTACTATGCAAAATACTATGCAGGCACTATGCAAATACTATGCATAATAAAATATAATATATTCTATTTATAGTCTAATAAAATGAATAACTTTATAAAAGTATTCTGTTTTATATAAAAAGCTTTTCTGTTTTATTATATTAATAATACTAATAAAACAAAACTTCATCATCATTATTATAATTCACACTATTAATCGACCAGGTCGTTCCCATGAAAGAGGTCGGGGCTTTCCAATAAGGATTTCTCTCTATTGGCGCACAATTAGGTGACCAACCCTCTCCTTGGCAGAACTTCTAGACATCGTTAATATTGCAAATAATAATATTAATAACTTCGTCGTCTCAATTATTGATTTAATAATATGTAAAATATCGACAATAATTGAATCAATTAACGTGAGATATTATGCAACAATTACGAAAGCAATAATTGAACAAAACTGAGTGACTTCTCACGTAAGCATCAATAATCAATATCGTGTGCTACTATGCAACCATGTGTATTCCTGTACATTTAGCACCGGGTGTTTCAATAGTTAACGATAAAACTTCCGCTGTTATTTTCATAAAATATTTTTGTCGTTTTCTCAATCCGACAATAATTCTGTTGTGGGGTCCACCAATGATTGTACCGTCGTACGAATATTCCCTGTTAAAACGAATATTCCCCGACCAATCGAATATTATATAACAACTTGCATACTTAGAAAAATTTATAACTATTACCCACAACTATAACATTATATCAAATTCATTCCATAATATTCAAAATGATAATTATAGAAAATTCATCTTTATTCATAAAAGTTGGGGTCTTACAATCCAAACACTAGAAGATATGCTCAGAGCATGTATCATGGATTTTAAGGGAAGTTGGGATTACCATCTACCATTAGTGGAATTTGCCTATAATAATAGTTATCACTCGAGTATTGGCATGCCGCCTTACGAAGCGTTATACGGCAGGAAATGCAGAACTCCGTTTTGCTGGGTTGAGGTAGGTGAACGTTAACTATTGGGTCC
The DNA here is from genome assembly GCA_020205605.1 of Panax ginseng. Lineage (NCBI taxonomy): Eukaryota > Viridiplantae > Streptophyta > Magnoliopsida > Apiales > Araliaceae > Panax > Panax ginseng. The sequence continues at coordinate 145,045,968 of CM035139.1, forward strand.
AGAATTGGTACAACAGACTGTCCAGATCATCAAAGTGATGCAAGCAAGATTGATAGCTGCACGGGATAGACAGAAGAAATATGTCGATCAGCATTGACAAAATAGAGAATTTGGTGTCGGTATTTATGTTTTCTTCAAAGTATCTCCGTGGAAGGGGAAAATTCGATTTGTCAAAAAGGGGAAATTGAGCCCTAGATTTATAGGACCTTTCGAAGTGCTTCAACGAGTTGGTGAAGTGGCGTACGAGGTAGCTTTACCTCCAGAGTTGGAGCATATTCATAATATTTTTCATGTATCAGTATTAAGGTCATATAAGCCTGATTATAAATATGTTATAGAATATGAACCCTTATAGTTCGAGAAAGATTTATCATATGAAGAAGTTCATGTTCAAATTGTTGACAGAAAAGAGCAAGTACTGAGGAATAAGGTGATACCTTCTGTTATGGTAATCTGGAGGAACCACACTACTGAAGATGCTACGTGGGAACTTGAAAGCGTTATGATGAATAATTATCCTCAGTTGTTTGCTTGATTTTGTATAGCGATTCTGGGTACAGAATCTTGTTAAGGAGGGAAGAATGTAATGAATAAATTTTTTGAGTTGTGATTCTGGGGACAAAATCCTTTTAAGGAGGGAAGGATGTAACAATCGAGAAATTTATAATATAATTTAAATATTTATTGAATTAAATAAATATTTTAAATAATTTATTTAGTAAGGAAAATAAATAATTGATGAATTGTGGTGAATTAATTTGGTAACTAAATTAATTAATGTTAATTAAATTGAATAATGATAATTTTATTTGAAGGATTTAATTTAAAGAAATATTTAAATTAAATCAATTGCTTAATATTTAGGGAAACAATTAAATTAAGTGCATTATTTAATTTAAAGGAAATAAATAAATTAAATAAAGTGATGCTTCTAATTTATTAATTAAAATTAGATATATAATAATGATAATAAGATTTTTATTATTATTATTATAAGTTAATTTCAATTAACTAAGCTAAGGTTATTTAAATTAACTAAATTAAGGTGTGACACAAAGTAACTATATAATATAAATCATATTATTTAAATAATTTAGTTTTGGAAATAGGTGCTTAGTCAAACAAGGCCTTGTGGCCTTTGGCTTATTCTAACTGGCGTCTTTTGTTTTCTTTAACTGAAAGAGAACGTGGGTTAGTGGTTATTTTCTTTCTACGCTTCTTATTTTTCCCCTAAGGCTTACGAGTTGAGAGAGAGAGAGAGAGCTTGGAAGAAGAGAGAAAAACACATAGAGAATTGCCAAGAGATTGAGGGTTTTGCTGCGGAAGGGATTGAAGCCACTGCATATCAATTGCTTCAATAAACAAGGATTAAGGTATATTGTAGTTCTAATTTTATGTTTTGAGTTCTCTGTGAAAATTTTCTATAAATTATTAAGTCACGTTGGATGATTGTATATATGTGTACATATAGTTTGGTAGTCTATTAGCCACCATATTTAGATGTTATTGGAATAACCAAACACGTAAAATTGGATTTTAGGAGGGGATTTAGATAGAAGTGATATGTTCATATGATATGGCTTTAGAACGTATGAAATTTGATGTTCCATATGTGTTGTAATCTGCAAATTGAAGTTAGAATATGTTTTTATGTTAAGAAACGAAAGCGGCGTAGTTGGAATCGTGTCAATTGGTTAAGAAACGAATTCGTGGTGATCAAATTCACTAAAGGTGTCAAAATTTGAGTTTTTATATGAAAACATGAAATTTAAGGAATTAAATTAGTTTAATTTGATGTTTAGTTGTTCTAAGTTGATGAATATGTGAAGAAACATGTTTGTGTTAGTTTTATATCAATTGGATGTGCTAATTTCACTGTTTTGATGGTGAAATTTGTGTTAGTTGGGCTAAAATTGGAACATTGTTCTTTGCGTTTACATTTTTTTGCGGTGTGTGGCGCTTATCATGCAACATCATCACAATCGAGAAATGGCGATTCTTATTCTTTGGGTTTACTGCAGTTGAGCACCAGATCAAATTCTTATTTGGTGCTAAGGCCAAAAATGGCGCAGTTGAGCCGATTCCAGGCTTAAGTGTGGCGTAGTTGCGCCACACCCTAAGCTGTGACAGTGAAGTCTGCTTATTTGCAGGTCATGTATAATTGACTTATGTTAGCTAAGCAAGCATGTTAATGATGTTAAGGCATAATAGAAACTAAAATAACAGATTTCAATGCGTTGTAATGCAAGGTGTAAAGATTTGAAATAATTATTTAAAAAAGTTATAAAATGAAACCAAATGTAATGTTTTCAAAAGGTTAGAGATGAACGGTTAGGTTATGTTGGCTTGTAATGAAATTTCAGATTCGTTAAGTATATTAACCTACGTGGTTAGGTGCTAGGTTAGGGTTATGACCTAAATAATGGTTTAAACCCTAAAGCTAATATTCATACAATTAATTGATTTTGTGATTTCAATGATGTATGTAGGGTAATTGGAGATTATTTTACATTTGTGTAGCTTGCAATCAAGGCAAGTTTTTTAACTATACCTTGTTATTATTGAGCAAGATTCTAAACCTTATCTCCTTACAATTGAGCAAGCTTTCTAACTTGATTCTTTTCATATTGAATGCAAGTTTCCATTCCTATAATATTATTTTACAAGTTCTTAAAATTGAGCAAACCTAATCTATCTTGAATATGTTTGTATAAGCTCTTGTGACCTGCTTCGTTACCTCGAGCAAGTTTTACTTTTCTAAACCTTGATGTTACTATTCAAAGCATATATTATTCTAATACATCGTTACAAATGAGATTGTTCTAACTCTTTTGTTTATAGTATTTTTCATGTATATCATGTTTATTAAAGTACATATATTGTTGATATCCGATCTTTGACTTTGATAGCCTTGTTCAATTATACATTATGTATTAAACCTTTATTGATGGAAATTGAATAGTGTTCTAAAATTCTAGAAATACTGATAAGCTAGTTCCAAACTAAACTTTCTTTAGTGCGGAAATTCTAAATCCAAACTGAGATGAACAACCCCAATATAGGGGATTTTGTACGTGTAACGTTTAGATGTTTGTGCACAATACATGGTACAAAGGGTTGATCCCCCTAAGTACGTTAAGAAGGGTCCGTATAGTCTAAATGACTGTTAAGGTTGGGTAATAATACCTAAATACCGGGAACATAGTTCGTGGTCTTAAGACCCTCAGATAATTAAAGTTCGAACTTGTTTTCTATTTTGATTTGTAGAACAAGTTCCTTATTGTTCAGCTTTCATTTTTCACTCTCATGTTACTATCATTGCTACTTTCTATGTCAGTGAGCATTTGTTTGCTCACTCTTGCAATTAACACTGCAGCTAAAGTGGAGAAGGTTGATGAGCCGTCTACTAGCAAAGGAAAGGGCAAATTGTCCAAGTGCTGAAGACTTATGAGAAATTTATTTAAATGTTTACTCTTTGAGACTTATTTTAATTTTATGACGTATTCCGTAACTGATGTAATAAATTTAAGGTTAGATTACCTGGGATTATTTTTGAGATGTTGATGTAACCCTTTAATGGGAGAGATTATTGTTTAAGTTATTTAAATTATGTATTTATCCTTTGATCATGGGTAGTTAGATGTAATGTTTTTGTTAGCGAACACTAAATCCTGTGGGAATGGAGTACCTGGATTTGGGGGTGTCACAGGTTGGTATCAAAGCTTTAGGTTATGAACCTTAGGTGTGGAAACCTTAGGAAGTAGTAACCTTTAAAGAGACAGAAAATATAGAGCTGTCTAACTCTTATCGAGTTTTAAGGAATGGATTAAGGTACTCATTGAAGTTAAATAATAAAAGACATTATGTGCTATGTGTTAATAACTTATGTGCTCGCGAGTATCGAAAATGTTAAGTAAAACTTAAAATATTTTGTTGTCAGGATGTCAAACGAAGGAGGATCCAGTCCAACTAGGGAAGCGATACCTCAAATACCTATAGACGATGAACCCCGGGATATTCATGTTGTGTGGGAACAGTTTATCTAGGAGTATATGCCTATGACCGATCCCGAGGAGGAAAGTTCTGAGGAGATAAAGGAGGAGGACAAGGAAGAGGAAGAGGATCCTGAGTTTCCACCAAACTCCATCTCAACTGAGATGTATGACGCTTTGTACGACCGTAACATAGAGTTACAAGAGAAGGTTGAGGAGCTGAAGGAGTTGGTTGACATGCATCATGCTGCGATAGAGGAGAAGGATGCGGAAATTCAGGAACTTAACTCAAAACTTGGAAACACAGAGTGGGACCTAGTTCATACCAAGGGTCAGCATAAAGACCTTTTGGAAGTAAACGAAAAGATGAAGACTGACATGGAGAAATTGAAAGATGATTTCAAGGAGGAATCAACTAAGCGTGCAAGATGCTCTTATGCTTAAAACATCATCTATGTCAAGTATTATAGCTTTAGACATTCATGCCTATATGCTTTAAGGTCTGGATTCACAGTTAAAATAATAAGGCATCATTGCCCTATGGCGTAGTCGTGCCTTCGAAGCTTAGGGATCTGGCAGCGACTTCTGTTGTCGCTTTGGCCGGACTGAGGTTGAGCTTGCATTTCCTATTTTTGTCCAAGTCTAACACTCTTATTCACTTACACTTTAACATACATACATGTTAGAGGTTCTTACATAAGCATATGACCATTCTTGAGTTCATTTTTACAAGTTTTAGTTCATGACTTTCCATGAAATTAAAGCATAAAAAGTTATGTATTTATCATGCTTTATAACTTTGGTCATATTTCTACATATATAGGTCTCACAATCTGTTAATACATATGATCATGATGTTCATATCATTCATTCATAACTAGCACTGTTTAACACTTTGAAATAGCTTTAACTCATGTTTGATTAAATCATCTTTATTTCCATTACCTACGAATCATGTTTAGAGACATAATAAAACATAACATGGCATCTCAAGCCTTTAGAATCTAAATACTCATATGTAATGCAACTTAAGTTCGAAAACATGCTAGAGGTTGTCTTTAAAATCCTTTTACATGAATGATGCAATATAGCGCATGTAAATCAACTTTGAAACTCTTACCATAAGTAACTAAGTTATGTTAACATCTTTTTAAGTTCAGAAACTATATCCTATAGCATTCATGTTCATTAGCTTATTATACTAAGATTTTCTTGAAATTTCTCTAATCACAAGGTCTAACAAGTTAAATCATGAACAAAGACACTATAAACACCATATCATGCTCATTTCTATTTGAACTCAATCATGTTTATAAACCACTAAGTTCAGAACATATAGAACATAAGTTTCGACAAGGTTTGTTTTCAAAATCTTTAAGTTTCTTTTCAAAACACATACTAAGTCATGCCAATGCTTTCTATTATTAGCAAGGAAATCTTATATGTAATGTATAATATCATGAATTTTCATGTTATATCACTTAAAATAACATATTCCATCGTTGGGAGCACTATACTTGCGTATGTGCTCGCTTGATGCCCTCCGATAGCCTTCAAATACGTAATAGTCACAAAGATGACTATTTTGACCCTTCCTAACTACCTCAAATTGAAAAACTTAAAGACCAAATGTTGTAGGTCTATTCGTCCTCGTTCCAGATCATCTTGAAACACCTCAATCGAAGTTCGTATGAAAAAGTTATACTTAATTTAGTACAGCAGGTCAGAGCAGTCCACCAGTTACTGATGTCCGGTGTAGCTGCGCCCCAATTGGCCTTGGGGTAGCGCAGCTGAGCCTTGGGAGGCAATACAGCCCCTCAAGCTCTGTTCTTCATGATTTTACAGACCTCTACCCCTTCCGATTTTCATAACATGAGTTATACTCATCCAAATTAGTCCATTTTCGATTATATGGGTTTGTAACTCATAAAACTACAACATACCAAATACCTAACAATTAACATAAACATTAACTAACCCAAATATGAATTTAAAACTCATGTTCATACTAATTGTTCATGGTTTGATAATTTAGCGAATTCGTTCACTACAAATTTGTTTCTTAACCATTTCGATTCGTTCAACTTTTTTTCGTAATTCAATATACTAACAATATCTAGCACTAATTTCAGATTCTATTCATGAACTAACTAACAATTTTGACTCCAAAATAAGTCGTATCATATATATAACCAAAAACTAAATTTCTTTTAAAACATAATCACATGAACCTAATTACTGAAAACTCAATTATAGAACAAATTATACATATCTAAGAATATATATAATCCAATTTCTTGACAAATCCTCCACCAAAATTCATTTATAAAGAAAACTCAAGCAATCAAAAACTAGAGTTTTAGGGCTAGGTTATTAACTTTGATTAGCCATAATCCTTAAACAATCTTCTTGTTTCTTCCTTTGATTCTCACAAAGCACATTCTTCTCAATTTAACAAAGGATTTCTTCTCTTTCTCTCTCAATTTCTCTCCTATTCTTTGTTCTTCCTACATTCTCAGGCTTAGACCAAAACATCTTACGTAAAATAATACAAACGCAAGAATAAACATAAAACGTATAAAACAATCATAATAATAAATATACTAATTATGTAATATTTATTATATTATATTTTTTTGTTAATTTTTTTTAATTCAAAAGCCATAAGGTTTTGTTTGGCAAAACTAATTAAAATAATGACTTAATCATTCCTTAAGCCTGGTTTGGCAAAACAAGATTAAAATAAGAATTTAAAAAGCTCTAAGGCTTTGTTTGGTAAAACCAAATTAAAACTCTTTTAATCTATTTTCATAAGTCATATTTATGTCACACTTTATTTAAATAAATTTCCATATTCAAATTAAATTAAATCTAATAACAATTTATTAAATCCATTAACCACATAAACCAATACAATAAAATTATAATTTTCATTATAATTATAATTTTATTTAATAAATTAACACATCACTTTAATTACAAAAATCAAATTAAATAACATTATAACAAACCATACAATTCTTAATAACTCTCGAATTTAGTTATTGAGTTAAATTAGAGTATTATCTCATAAGTTTAATTCATCACTCTTTTATCTTAATTACATTAATTTCTATAACTCATGAATTATTTACTTACTAATAAATAATCCAACAAATATCTACTAAACAGCAAACACATCAATTAAAAATATTTATTTAATTCAATAAATATTTGAAATTATAAATAAAATTCTGGATTGTTACAAAATCAATAATTCAAAAATACTATGCAATACCATGTGCTACTGTGCAACCACGCGTATTACTGTATTTTAACCACCGGGTATTCCAACAGTGTTAACGGTAACAACTACGTTGTTATTTATAAAAACTCAAACTTGCCATTTTCTTCATCCAACCGTTTTCCGTTATGGGGCCCACAAATGGTTGCGCCGTCGTACGAATATTCCCCGACAGCAAGAATATTCTACGACCAAACGAATATTCTCCGACAACAATGAATATTTTATAACCACTTGCTTATTTTAAAAAATTTGCACATTTCACCCATAACTAAAGCATTATATCAAATTAACTCCTTATTATTTCAAGATAATGAATAGAGAAAATTCAATTTTATTTATAAAAAGTTTGGGTCTTACATGTACCATGCTCGTACAACTTGCCTTATACATCGTTGATTAATGTTAAAAATCATTATATTTTATAATTTTTAATTCTTATAACTTAGAACAATATCTTTTATCATTGGAAGCACTTCACTTGCATACGTGCATGCCCGACGCCATCTGATTGCATCGAATACACATCAGTCCCAAAGATGGTCATTTTAACCCCTGATAATGACCTCAAATCGAAATATTTAAAGAACAAAAGTTGTAGGCCTACTCGTTATCTTTCTTTATCTTGAATTTCCTCAATCGGAGTTTGTATGAAAACGTTATAGCTGTTTTACTACAAGAGGTCAAAATAGTCCTACTTGGATACTATTACAGTGCTACAGCTCCCAAAATAACCTTGAAGGCAATGCTGTAGTGCCCAAGAGTAGAATGGGTTTCTCATGTTGTTCTGTTTCTCAAATTTTTGACCATTTTCCCTTCTGATCTTCATAACCGGAGTTATACACATCAGTCTATTTTTTATTTTATGGATTCGTAATTCATAGAACTACAACATACAAAAAAATTAACACCTTCCAAACACATTAACAGCCATTCTAATGACCCAATTTTCAAAGTTCATGCCAATTTTACATACTTTGACGAATTTAGTGTAATCAATCACTATGAACTCGATTCTTAACCAATTCGATCCGTTCAAGTTGCATTATTTTTGTTTTTAAGAAGAGAACAACAATAAACCAACAATTTAAAGTAGACAAAAACTTTTATATTACTACCAAAACTCTAATCTTCCTCTTTCAACACATTATCACGCATTTGATCACTATAAAACAACTTTTAGATGTTATAAAATGGATTAAACCTACCCATTAACATATATAATCAATTACTTAACAAATCAACCCTATAATCCATTCTTTAATTGAGAGAGTTTAAAGTTAGATTATTTACCTTTTGATTCTTCAAAAAAACAGTTAGATGATTAGAAAAGCCTAGATTAACCATCTTCATCCTTCATGATTCTCAAAATTCTTCTTCAATTTCACATAGTTCTCAAACTCTCTCTATCTCTCTCTTAAGTTTTCTTCTCTTTTCTTTTTTCTAAGGCTTAGCTATAACAACACGTAAAAAAAATAAACTGATGGGATCACATACATCAGTTAAAATTAATATGGGTCTCAGTAATTATAAAACCAAAGATCATAAGACATTGTTTGGCTTACCCAAATAACCTTCTTCCAATTTATTTTAATAAAACCTTTATAATATGATATTCCAATGTCACCAAATTCAATTAAATGAAATTAATCTCACCTCATTAATAAATCCAACTAAACCATACTAATAAAATTATTATTTCTATCTAGCCTGTAACAATCCAAGATTTTATTTGTAATTTAAAATATTTATTAAATTAAATAAATATTTTATTGATGTAGTTGTTATTAGTAGATAATTTTGAATTAGATTTATTAGATAATACTCTAATTTAATTTAATAGTCGAGAGTTGTTAAAAATAACATGAAGTGTTATATTGTTGTTTTAATGATATATTATTGTTTTAGTTTAATAATTTAAATTGGTATGTTAAATTATTAAATAAAATTATAATGATATTATAATTTTGGGATATTTGGATTAAGTGGGAAACTTATTTAGTATGTTGTAATTAGTTTATTTAACTAAGATTGGATATGAAAATCCAAAGAAATAATATGGGACTATAAACTATAGTATAAATGCTTTATTAAAATAAATTAAAGTAGTTTTAAATAGATTTACCCAAACAAGACTTAAAGATATTAAGTCTTTATTTTCAAAAGTGTTTTGCCAAACAAAGCCTTATGGCTTTTGAATTTGAATTTGATTTAAAAATAATAATAATAATACTAATAAAAAAATATAATTAATATTTTTATAACTGATAACGTTTAAGTTTTGTAACTGTTAATTAGTAACTAAGCGTATAATGGCTATCAGTTTTTTTTATCTTTACGCATAGTGATAGTTGGCCTATACTAATACTAAGAAGAAGAAAGAAGAAAATTACAGAGAATTAGAGGGAGAATTTGAGAGAAAGATTCATGAGAATTCCAAAGAAATTCTTTGTGTTTTAGCAAGGATTACCAAGCAATTGAAGGTATTCTTCCAACACCTTAATATTATATATATGAATGTTCTATATTCATGAGTTTTACATTTTCTGTGAATTCAAGTTGGATGAATTGTTGTTATATAAACAGAATTATTGAATTTGTGTGTAATTATGATGTTAGAATTAGCATTTAGACAAAGAATTAGTGTGCTAATTACGTTAAAAAGGAAGAAATTAATTATGTGGCTATATGTATATATAAATGGCTTGTGAAAGTACCAAATTTGGTAGTTAATTTGTAAACTAATATGTAAATTGAGCCTTGAATATGTTAATTCAGTAAGAGACAAAGAGAACGTAGCTTGAATGAGTTAATTTGGTGTAGAATTGTGAACTTAGTGGTAATTTTTGTGAATGATGTAAAAAATGGAGTTTTTGTACAAAAACATGGAATTTTAAGGATTTTAAGTGATTGAAGTTGTTGTTTAATTGTTCTAAGTTAGCATATATGTGAGGAACCATGTTTATATTAGTTCTATATCAATTGGATACGTATAATTTACTATTTTATGGGTGAAATTCGTGATAATTGGGCTAAACAAAATCTTCGAAAGCAGATCAGTAGTTTTTGCACATGTGCACTAAGCAGCAATTGCTACTGGTGTCAAGGCCGAAAATAAGCACCGCACTCGATCTCAAGGCTTAAGTATGGAGCAGTTGCGCCATACCCTAATAAGAGGCAGTGATGCATATTACTTATGCAGACCTTGAAAATCTATTGTAACCTAGTTTAATGAGATGTTAATGTGACAAACACATAATGATTAGATTAAAACAGAATTGTATCATGTAATTAGTAATTTCGAAGTTGTAAAAAGATTAGCAAGTTATTAAAGTAATACGTTATGATTTAATGTACACATGAGTAGCGAATAAGTGTTTTGAAGTTAACACTTGTGGTTTCTGAAATGCATATGGTGTAAAGTAAAACGTGTATTAAAGTAACAAGTTTAACTAAAAGTGAGTTCTATTTTGGAAAGTGGATGTTAGTATATCTAATAGATATTGTGATTCTAATAATGTGTGTAGGTGAAAGTGATTTGTAATTTATAGCTTACATACGAGGAAAGTTCCTTACCCTACACTTTAATTGAGCAAGTTCTTTTATCCTTAAACTTTATTTGAGCAAGCTCTAACCCTAACTTTATTCGAGCAAGTTTTGAATTCTAATCATTGTTGATTTATTCTAACTTGTTAATATTTAAGCAAGTTTTTTTAGTTTCATTCTTTTATAGTGAATGAAACTTCTTGAACTCTACTCTCTAATATTGAGCTATCATATTTCATTTACTTTGTACAAGTTATTATAATGTAAAGCAAACTTTGTTTCCAGCTTGTTATCAGTTCGTGCATGTTCAGTAATTCAATTTCTTACTTTCCAAGTTCATAGCCTTAGCTTAATATTGTTCAAGCAAGGTTTATTATTTTATTCAATGCTTATATTTTTTAGTTATTTCTAAGCATGAGTTTAATGTATAGTTGGTTCACCTATAATTCTTAATCATTTTACATTAAATTTTTATTAATCACTCGTAGTGCTGTTAAGTCTTGTTGATTCAACTAATCCTTTAGTTGATGATCGTAAAACTCTAAATTACCCTTGAAGCTTATCCAAACCAAGCTTTCTTTGGTGTGGACTTGTACTCTAAAAACTGAGAAGAACAACCCTATTATAGGGGAGTTATTTTATGCGAGTTTGTGAACAATACATGGTACGAATGGATGATCACCCTGAGTATGAGGAGTCCCTACAGTATTATTGTTTAGGTTAAAGTTGAAAGATTATTTGTAACCTTGGACATAGTTTGTGGTCTTGTGACCATCAGTTACATTTTGTATGTTGATACCAGTTTTTGATTATCATTGACAGAGTATTATTCAACTCTGATGAGCTTATTCATGGGCAATTATTATGCTATTGTTATTCATTGCTATTTCAAGTAAGCATTTATTTTGCTCACTCTTGCATAAATATAATTATTGCATATAAGGTTGAGAAGGTCGATGAACCTACCACTAACAAAGGAAAAGGAAAAATGAGCAAGTGATGAAGACTTGTAATTTATTTAATGTCATGATAATAGACTTTATATTTAGTGATGTGATGTAATTATTTTATTTCCGCACTTGATTGATGTTAAAGGTTAGATAAACTGGGAGACTTTTTGATTTAATGATGTAACCCTTTTAATGAGAAGATTGATGGTTTAATTTTATTATAATTGGGTAGTTTAATATGAATGAATGGAAAGTGAACACCAAATCTGTGGGAATGAAATACCCAGATTTGGGGGTGTCACAGGTTGGTATTAAAACTTTAGGTTATGAACCTTAGGTGGGGAAAAGCCTTAGGAAGTAACCTTATAGAAGATTGAAAAGATAGTGGTGATAAACTCTTATTGAGTTTTAAGAAAGAAGTAATAAAACACTTTATGTGCTTATGTGGTTATAAACTATGTGCTCGTGAGTGTTGAGTGGTAATGATTAATAATTAAAACTTAAATTTTTGGTGTCAGGATGGCTAATGTAGGAGAATTCAATCAAGCTAGGGAGGAAGGGTCCCAGATGCCTAGAGAGGAGGAGCCTCAAGATATTCAGGTGGTTTGGGAACAACTACTGCCACGGGAGTCTTCTCCATTGGTTATAGTGGTTGAGTAGGAGAGGTTACCTGATGAGGATGATGAGGTAGAGATGGACGAGGAGGACCCAGTTGAGCTACTACAGTCGGATAGGGATGAGGAGGACAAGGAGGAAGAGTTTACACTAAACTCGATCGTTGCCCGTATGTACGACGAAGTACACAAATGTAATGTGGAACTGCAGGATAGAGTCGAGGAGTTGGAAGAGATGGTAGCTGAACAGCTGACCTCAATGGCACAGAAGGACGATGAGATCCGAGATCTAGATGAACGTCTAAGTAATGTCGAATGGAAGTTGATTCACAATGAAAGAGAGAACGAACAAATGACAGAGGGGATTGCAGAGCTGAAGAACAAATTGAAAGAAGAGTCTACTAAGAGAGCAAGAGTCGAAGACGCGTATGAGGAAGCTTCTCAACGAGCCTGGGTATCAAAGAGAGAAGTACAAGTAAAGAAGATCAAGATGGAGGAGATAAAAAGCATTTTCAACACCGTTGTAAACCGAGCGCAAGACCGAATCATGTATTATCCGATTCAATTCGAGACGCTGCCATGGTACATGCTAGACCGCTGAACAATGTTTTGTATTATGGAAGAGGAGCGTCGTAAGGCTATGCAGCATTTTAGTAGGTCGTTATTAGAAATGTAATTATTGTGTGATTAATGAGTAAATAAGATTTAAATTCTGGGTATTATATAACTAATGGGATATGATGATGATGATGATATCCTGAAACTTTTGTAGTTCAGGAAAGTAATGTAGATAGTAGGGATGGTATCATAGCTGTGTTTTTAAAAGATGATGAATAAATAAAAGTTACTATTTATTCAAGATATTGTGTGCTATATGGTAATTTTTTGTGATGTGAAAGTTGTATATATAGTCCTTAGACTATTGATGAATAATAATCTAATGAGAATATTTTAACAGAAATGCCTCCAATACGTCAACCACGACACAGAACCCCTGAGGGATCTACCAATAACAACAATGTTGAGGCTAATCCAGTTCAACAATTAGTACCGTTACTGATGGGAGAATTGCAAAATCAACCGCAGAATCAAGCTATGATATTTAAGTACTTCAAGGTAGTTGGACCACCAGAATTCCGTGGGTCCATGAATCCGGTTGAGGCACAGACCTGGATCATGGAGATAGAGAAAGTTTTTGATGTTGCTAGAGTAGGTGAGAATCAGAAGACTATTTTTGCACAATTTATGTTGAAAGCAGAGGCTAGTTATTGGTGGCAAGATAATAAAAATCGAGGAGGTCAATGGGTAATGACTTAGGATAGGTTTAATGAGATATTTTTCGAGACTTATTTCCCAGAGTGTTCAAAAAATCAGATGGAGGTGCAGTTTTTAGAACTAAAACAGGGATCAATGATGGTATTGGAGTATGCCACAAAATTTAACGAGTTGGTGAGCTTTACGCCATATAAAGTCAACACAGATGAGCGCAAGGCTAGGAGGTTTGAGCAGGATTTGAAACCACGGTTTATGCAGTGAGTCTCCATGTTTCAACCAAGATATTCTGAATGATACTAGAAGCCAATTCTTCTTTGAGGGTGCAAAGGCGTGGGCAAACAAAGTACAATCAAGAGAAGAGAAAGAAGAAGAGTGAGGGCGAAGCTAAGAATGGTGGTGGTAGTGGTGGAAGTGGTAATAATAACTTGAAGAGGAAGTGGAATGCAAATGTGGGAGCTGGGAACCAGCAGGGTAACCAGTAAAAGAAGAAGTTTGAAGCATGCACTACATGCGGGAGATTTCACATGGGTATGTGCTTAAGGGAGAAACGAGTATGCTTTAGCTGTGGCCAGGAGGGTCACATTGCCCCAAATTATAATTAACCTAAGAAGAATGCTTGCTACACCTGCGGGTCAAAGGATCATTTTGCTCACGAGTGTCCTAAGAAGAAATCTGGTGAAACAAATGGAAGCAAGGGAGGAAGCAGTGGAGGTACATTGACTATTGATGGACCAATATCATCAAATAAGCCCACAGCCAGAACCTTCAACATGACGGTGCAAGACGCGGTGCAATCAAAAGATGGTGTGTCATGTATTATCCTAATCAATGATATAAATGCATATGTATTATTTGATTTCAGGTGCTACTTGCTTGTTTATATCTGAAGAATTTTCTAAGACGTTAGAATTACCTATTAAGGAATTGAATTTCCCTTTACACATAGAAATTGCGAATACGGAGGTAATTCCTGTTAAGTTCGTATACATGAATTATAGGGTGAATATTAAGGGGAATGTTATGATAGTAGATTTAATCCCGATAAAACTTGGAGAGTTTGATGTTATATTGGGAATGGATTGGCTATTCAATTATAGAGCGATAATTGATTGCCAAAAGAAATGTGTAAACCTTATGACTCCGTCAAAGGTAGTTTTCTATGGTAGAAAATCGCCTACACAAGCAAGATGTCTTATGATTATGCAGGACAAGAAGTTATTGAGTCAAGGCTATGTAGGATACTTAGCTTACATAGTCGATACTCATAAGAAGAAGGGTGTGAAACTGGAGGAGATACCAGTGGTTAGGGATTTTGTGGACGTGTTTTCGAAAGATTTTCCAGGACTTCCGCTTGACAGAGAGATCAAGTTTTTGATCGACTTAGCGCCATGAACTGATCCAATATCAAAGGCCCCGTACAGAATGGCTCTAGTACGGATGAAGGAACTGTTGGTACAATTGCAAGAACTGCTAGACAAGAAATATATTCAGCAAAGTGTATCCCCGCGGGGAGCGTCGGTGTTATTCGTGAAGAAGAAATATGGGTCAATGCGTCTTTGCATTGATTATAAGGAATTGAAGAAAGTCACTATTAAGAATAAATATCCGTTGCCAAGAATAGATGACTTGTTTGATCAATTGAAGGGTGCTAGATATTTCTCGAAAATAGATTTGAGAAATGGGTATCACCAATTGAAAGTAAGGAAGGAGGATGTACCGAAGACAGCATTCCGAACTCGGTATGGACATTACGAGTTTTTGGTAATGTCTTTTGGTTTGACCAACGCCCCAGTTGCATTCATGGATTTGATGAACAGGGTGTTTAAACAATTTTTAGATAACTTCGTGGTGGTATTCATTGATGATATTCTGGTGTACTCTAAATCTCAAGAAGAACACGTGGAACACTTACGTCTGACACTAGAAACGCTAAGAAAAGAAAAGTTGTACGCGAAATTCTCTAAATGTGAATTTTGGCTGGAACATGTACAATTTCTCGGGCATGTAATTGACAAAGATGGAATTTCAGTGGATCCATCGAAAGTTGAAGATGTGATAAATTGGGAACAACCAAGAACTCCATTAGAAGTAAGAAGTTTCTTAGGACTGGAAGGTTATTATAGACGGTTTATTCAGGATTTTTCCAAGATTGCCACTGCATTGACAAATTTGACGAGAAAATCTGTAAAATTTATTTGGACAGAAAAGTATAAAGAAAGTTTTACGGAGTTGAAGAAGAGGCTCAGTGTGGCACCTGTGTTGTCATTACCAGATAATACAAAAAACTTTGTGGTGTATTGTGATGCTTCACATAAAGGATTGGGTTGTATCTTTATGCAAAATGGCAAAGTCATTACGTATGCATCAAGGCAATTGAAAGACTACGAGAAAGGGTATCCGACTCATGACTTAGAGTTGGCGGTGGTGGTATTTGCTCTGAAGATATGGAGACATTATCTCTACGGAGAGAAGTGTGAGATCTACACAGACCATAAGAGTCTGAAGTATATTTTCACACAGAAGGACTTGAACATGCATCAAAGGAGATGGTTAGAATTAAGAAAAGATTATGACTGCGAGATCTTTTATAATCTAGGAAAAACAAATGTGGTTGCAAGTGCCTTGAGTAGGAAGGGTCGTGAAAAATTGATGTTGTTAACCAACCAGAAGGAGCTCATTTTAACAATGGCAAGGCTAGAGTTGGAAATACAATTTCCAAAAGAATCTGATGTAAGATTATTTCATATGGAAGCTAGTCCAACTTTGGTGGACAAAATAAAGAATGCTCAACTACAGGATGAAGAATGGAGAAAAATAAAGGAAAGGGTAATGAGGTGAAGTACAAGGTTGATACCGAAGGAGTGGTAAGGTTTGAGGGACAAATTTGGATTCTAGCAGTACCGGATATTAAAGAAGAAATCTTGATAGAATCTCATAACTAAAGATATTCGATCCATCCAGGAAGTACGAAAATGTATTAAGATTTGCGGCGACATTTTTGGTGGCCAAATATGAAAAGAGACGTTCCAGAATGTGTTGCGAAATGCTTGACATGTCAGAGAGTGAAAGCCGAGCATCAAAGACCAAGCAGATTACTTCAACCGTTGAATATACCAGAATGGAAGTGGGAGCATATCACAATGGATTTTGTTGTAAGTCTTCTAATGAATCAGAAATGATACGATGCGATATGGGTGATAGTGGATAGATTAACGAAATCAGCACACTTTTTGCCAATAAAGATTAGATTTAATCTTGATCAGCTGGCAAAACTGTACGTTAAGGAGATCGTCTCAAGACATGGAGTTCCAGTGTCAATTGTATCAAAAAAAGATCTGAGCTTCACATCAAACTTCTGAAAGAGACTACAAGAATGCATGGGAACACGATTAAGAATGAGTACGGCATACCATCCGTAAACCGATGGCCAAAGTGAAAGAACAATCTAGACGTTAGAAGATATGCTTAGAGTATGCATCGTGGATTTCAAAGGAAATCGGGACGATAATCTACCGTTGGCAGAATTCGCCTACAATAACAGTTACCACGCAAGCATTGGCATGCCGCCATACGAGGCATTACACGACAAGAAATGCAGAACTCCACTATGTCGGGATGAAGTTGGAGAATGTCAACTGTTAGAACCAGAACTGGTACAACAGACCGCTAAAATTATCAAACTCATCAGAACAAGACTGGTAGCTGCTCAGGATAGACAGAAGAAGTATGTTGATCAACATAGGCAAAATTCATTTTAGGAAGAAAGGAAAGTTATGTCAAAGGTTTATTGGACCCTTCGAGGTACTACGTAGAGTGGGAGAAGTAGCTTACGAGGTAGCTTTACCTTCAGAATTAGAACATGTCCACGACGTTTTTCATGTGTCTCTGTTGCGATCGTACAAACCCGATTACAAACATGTGATCGAGTATGAACCATTACAGTTCAATAAAGATTTATCTTATGAAGAGGTTCTTATCCAGATAGTCGACAGGAAAGAACAAGTACTCGGGAATAAGGTGATACCTTCTGTGAAGGTGATATGGAGAAATCACAATGCCGAAGAAGCTACGTGGGAACTCGAAGATGAAATGAGGAAGAACTACCATAAGTTATTTATTTAATATGTGACTTCGATTCTAGGGACAGAATCTTTGTAAGGATGGAAGAATGTAACGAATGAATTGTTTGAGTTGTGATTCTGGGGACAGAATGCTTGTAAGGAGGGAAGGATGCAACAATCCAAGACTTTATTTGTAATTTAAAATATTTATTAAATTAAATAAATATTTTATTGATGTGGTTGTTGTTAGTAGATATTTGTGAATTAGACTTATTAGATAATACTCTAATTTAATTTAATAGTTACAGAGTTGTTAAAGATAACATGAAGTGATATATTGCTGTTTAATGCTATATTACTGTTTTAATTTAATAATTTAAAATGATATGTTAAATGATTAAATAAAATTATAATGAGATTGTGATAACCTAGAATTTTGAATAATTCAAATTTTATGCATATTTTTTTTTAATATTGATATTGACTATCAATATTGTGCCGAGTATCTATGATACGAGTATAGAGATGTGGTCAATTTGTGTATTGACTGAGAAATTTGACTAGAGTTGTGCTTAGCAGATAATAGAAATCCTAACCCTAGTTACGGATAGGGATTCGATAGAAATCACAATTAAAATAAAAGTAACTGTGAGTATGTGTTTGTGCTATATAGAATTTGTGATCAATGATTGATCGGATATGGTATAAACTTAGTAAACCCTAATAAGAGATTACAAACCCTAATCTTAGATTGAGAAACCCAACGCACAGTTAGGAACCCTAATCGAATGCCAGGAAACCCTAATTTTAAATTCAGGAACCCTAAACCCTAATTAGGAAACACTAATCCTAATTAGCAATCCCTAAAGTGATTAGGAAACTTTAATATAATTAGGAAACACTAATTATAATTTAGAAAGCTTAATTTTCTATTTTAAAACCCTAATTAGAAAATCCTAGAAATTAAAGTTATAAAACCTAAGGGTTAGAACCTTAAAGCTAAACCCTAATTATTAAACCCTAAGGGTTGGGACAAATGACTAGAAAGCCATTAAAATTATTAGCAAAAAGACCAAAATACCCTTTTTGCATTCTTTATTATGTAACTTGCCAATCTTGCCATATTTTGAGTTGGTGACCAACTCTTGACTTAGCATTTGACTTATATCTCCAGCAAATCAGCCAAATACATCAGCTCTATACATTATATCATAATATATATAGATTAGAGAGAGAGAAAGTTCATTCACTTGGTCATTTTTCTCTCAAACACTGAACCTACTTTCTCTCTCTCAAAACCTCCGAAATAATTAAGTGTTTCAGTCACTAGTTCAGCCTCTCAAACATCAAGATCAGTATAGTAGAGCAAAGATCAAAGATTGAGCAAGAAGGTATACAACCCTAACTCATCCTAGATCTTGTATGCTTAGTCAAAAATCGTGTTTATGTGTTTCAATAAGTGTTGGAAGATGTTTTATGGTGATCTATTGTAAAAACCCAAAACCCTAATAAGAATCGTATGTGTAAAATCCCGTTATATAAATAAAATTTCTCCATTCTGAATGTGTTATGTGTTAATATATACTTTGTTTGACAAATTTGACCAAATAAATTTTTATCCGAAAAACGTCGTGCTTTACACCTCGTGCTTAAAATTTTTTTCCCCGTAATCGAACTTTTCGATAAAATTATTTTGACAAGTTGCTTTGTCGTGCTTACACTGACAAAACGCTTTGTCGTGCTTGTTAGGATTAGTGAGAAATTTAGGTTAACAATCCTAGAATAACAAATCCTAACCCTAATTAGCAAAACCATAACCCTAATTTATAAACTAACCCCTAATTAGATTATCTTAACACCTAATCCTGGTTAATAAACTTCAATTAGGTACTAATTAACATTACTTAACAATTCCAATCATTAGAAACAAAACCCTAATCAAGATTAGTGAAGATTAAAGCTTAATTAAGCTACTAAATAAACCTAACTAGCTCCCAAGTAGGTTAGGAGTCACCCAACCAAGTTCCAAGGCTACTCATGAGCTGATAACAAACCCTAAGCAGCACAAGTGACTTTGCATCAGATATTTGTAGAGGCAAGTTACACAAAAATGACCAAAAAGCCAAGTTGAAGAATTCTATAAATAGGAACCTTAGGGCTGAGCAAACTCAAAAAATTCCTAAGCCCGGATACACTTATAAACGTACCAAATCAAGCCTGGGTGATAGCAGCAACAAAATCAGAAGCTAGAATCAAAAATCATTCAAGAAAAGGTACAAACCCTAGTTCATAATTAGCTCTTTGATCCTATGTTAGATTTGTTGTTTAGATGTTTAGAATTAGGTATTAGTATGTTAGAAAGTATGTTAGATTGGTAGAATACGTTTTCATAACATCTAGATGCCTTAAATAAGTGTTTTAAGAAATCTGGAAATTTTGAAAAACTAAGTCTGACAGTCGAATGTCAGGGCCTATAGATTCATATGTGTTTATGTTTTGGTCCATTAATTGTTTTGTATTTATAGCCTGTTAGTAGGTCTTTAATCTGAAAAAGAAAACAAGTTCATTTGAACCATAGATTTCAAGTTATAAGCAGTCCAAATGGGTTGACCGTTTACGAATTGCAGTTTTCTGGGTTACCCGAAAAACTCAAGAATAGTCGAACCGGCTACTTTGACCAATCTGTTTAATCGTCTTCCGTTTGTTATTTTTGTAAGTTTTTGATATAGATTAATTCCCTGTTATATATACTACATATCTATGATCTTAAATTGAACAGACAACGTATAGGTTTACTGGAATTAATGGTCAAAATCTGTTGACCAAGCATGACCAAGTTTTCTAGGTTTTCTAGAAAACTGAAGAACATGAAGAACAGCGTTTGGCGGTACTTTGACCAGCATAATTAGATACCTTAGAGTTAAGCTTTGTTCATGTTAATGTTATATATATTTACCCTGACATATATACTACATATTACAACAAACACAACACACATCTAATACACAGAATCAAAGATATTTAAGCCACAAAACTGTTGACCGGGCATGACTACTGTTCTAGGTTACCCAGAAACTCAAGAACAGCTCTGACAGTGACTTTGTGCCTCTATAAATTCTTGTTATATGTAGGTTAAAGCCTAAAATTTGTTTCATGTCACACTACTATATTAGTACTACAACATCAACTCTTGAACAAACCAAAAATCATTATTAGTAGCATTTTAATTAGTGGTCAAACTAGTCACTCGACCATGACTAAGCTAAACTTCCTTTGAAACTCAAGAACACCTCTGATGACACTTTACATCCTTTGAAGGGCTTTAACGACAGAACATAAATTATTTTTCTAAAATAAATTATAAAAATTAGAAATAATTAATAAATAAATATAAAAATAGTTTTAAAATTATATTAAATTATTATAAATAAATTACGATATTTTTACATTAATTCAATAATTATTTTATATTATTTTGATATTATTAATAATTAACTTATTAATAAAGAAATTAGAATAATTATTTATAAATACTAAATAATTATGGAAAAATATTATTATTGATATAAAAAGTATAATAGATGAATATAAATTATTTAATAATAATAATCAATATTTTTGTAAAATTTTAAGTAAATATTAATTACTTTTAAATAGAAATAAATAATTTAAAAATCCTTTAAAAGATAAATAAATGTTTTAAATACTTTAAAATATTATTAAGGATAATTAAATTTTTTCTTAAATAAAACTTAGTCCATTTATCAAAGGTATTAAACACCAAACCCTATTAATCTAACTTAGATATTATATAAATGTTATAATTGAGTATTGTTATCAATACTAACGTGTTAGATTTATATATATGAACATCGTCGTACGTATTTATTAACGATTGAATAGCATAACTTGGCTGATCTATGCTCGGGCAAGTTTCCTATACCCAAGTTATTACATTACATAAATTTCTTAAACCCTTAACTTATTTATTAAATTTCTTAAACAATTTATTCATTTTTTTTATCTTGATATGTTGTTGATATAATATACTACACCTACAATTGAATTACCTTTTTATTGTACAGCTATTGCTATAGCTTCAGCATAACTGAAAAAATGAATTTTTTATTCATAGGATATTGTTTATTGAGCATAAACTGTCGTGTTAAACCAAATTGTTTTGGTATGCATCTTATACTGAAGTTGGGTATCCCGTAAGGGATTGAAATTTAGTCAATAATATAATAACATTTAGTGTATTTTGAGCACTGGTAGGATGATATGCATACTCCTAAGATGTTGAATGGGATGATCCCCTATCTCACATCTGAACAAAATTTCTAAGTTTGTGTGACTGACAGAAATAAAGAAAAATTCCAGAAATGGTTGAAATAAATAGAAATCCAGAAATGGTAACAACTATCAGTCAAAATTTGAATTGTTATATTTCTTCAAATCCTATATTGTTATAAAATACAAAACTTGTTGAGCATGTCATAGCTCACCCTTGCAAATGCTCACCCTTGCAGTTTTAGATGGTAATCCTGGAACATCTGGAGTAGATAAAGGGAAGCGTCCCTACATAGATTAGATTATATTCTTGTCTATTTTAATACCTTGTAATAAGAACTCGTTATGAGAATCATGTAATCGAATCATAATATTATGATATATATATATAACATCTTTTATTTCCGTAACCGTGTTTTCATATATATATAGATGTATAATTAGACTTCTTCGAATCTAGTTGAGATCCTTGGGAACTATTTATCTGAGTGAGGGTATTAATAGCATGGACTGTTCATGTTGTTATTGATACTCTGGATTTCAGATAGATAGTTATTATCGATACGATAGTATAAATTCGTTTGGCATAGACTATACATCTGGGTGAGGGTATTAGTAATATGGATTGTTCATGTTATTACTGATGATCTAAATTTCGGATAAATAGACTCTAGTCATAGATACAGTTCATATATCCAAGTGAGGGTATCCAAACACAGTAATAGTTCTCTTGAGAATTTACATCTGTTATGGGATACTATGAATTTTGGATCTATGGGAATTATATTTGATAGTCCCTCTATTTAATGTAATCTTATAATCAGATACCATGGGTGAATAGATTTAAATGCATTATATCGATTCATAGTAAGCACCATATCAGATACCGTGGGAGTATAGATATGGGGGAGTTACAATTTTGGTATCAGAGATTTAAGGCTATAGATATAAGGAAGAAAAATCTTAGTATATAGTCTTCGAGTCCGTAAAAATTTTAAAAGTACGTATAAAATATAACATTAAAATTATTATGTTGTGTAAAATTTTATACCAGTATTAAAGGAGCTTTCTTTTATAGATGGCCAACTCCAATGCTGAGGAAATGATAAATGCCAATAATCCACCATAAATAGAGTCATACATAGCCAGTGATGCAAAAGATGAGGAATTGCTTCATGATTAACAACTGTTAGATGCTGAGGAAGAGGAGGATCCAGTGGCAGGACAGTTAATGAGAATTGATGAGCATGATGAGGCAATGGCATCATTACTAAAGACAACAGAATATGAGGGTAATAAGATGAGGTTTAGGGCTGATATAGCTGAGGGAATGCTACAGCATGAGAGGGGACATATTCAATGACTAAAAGTACAACTGCATCATGCACAGAGGGGCAGAAAGGAAATTCAGTCAAGGCTTCTTAAAACATCTCTGGGTGTTCGAGATACTTTTAACGTTTTGCAGCGTCGTGTAGTTCGATATCCGGTAGAGGAGAAAAAGATGGATTATCTCATCGATCGATCTATGGTTTGTCACATGATTCAGGATTCCTTTGATGATATCAATGAATTCTAGAGAGTAGCATAGGTGGTTGAATGCTTTATATTAGTACAATAAAGAAGCATTCAAAGTTTGTAATGTAATCAGTACTTTGTAAGATAGTAGTATGTTCAATTATGAAGTTGTTGTGTAATACTCTTGTGATATATAAAATAAACAATATATTGTGTTACTCAAATTCTTATGTGAATTTTATTGGTTTATATAGAATCATGCCACCAACCAGAAGACCCCAAAGAGAAATGAATGATGACAATTCTACCCTGTAGTTAGTAGCCCTTATGCTAGGAGTTATAAATAGACCTGTGAACAAAAACACAACTTTTAAAGACTTTAAATTAGTTGGACCACCTGAGTTTGAAGGTAAATCAGAACCTGTAGATACACAAATTTGGATTTCTGAGATAGAGAAATTTTTCCTAGTAACCAATGTTAATAATAACCAAAAGACAACTTTTGCAACCTTTTTCTTGAAGGGTGAGGCTAATTATTGGTGGGAATCAACCAAAGGTCAGGTAGAAACTAAAATTATTCCTTGGGATAGATTCAAAGAGTTGTTCTTTGAAAACTATTTTTCCCAATCCCTTAAAGACCGAATGAAAATAAAATTTTTGGACTTGAAACAAGGAGATCTTATTGTAACCCAGTATACAGCTAAGTTTAATGAATTGTCCAGGTTTTCTCCTCATCAAGTAACCACTGAACTTAGAAAGACTCGTAGGTTTCAAGAATGTTTAAAACCTCAGATTCGGAATAAATTATCAGTACTTCAAATAAAAACATTCTCTAAAATACTAGAGAAGGCCACTATAGCCGAAAGTGAGAATGAAAGTCTTGCTAAGTTTCATCAGGACGAGAGAAGTCAGAATGAAAAAGGAAAAATTAGGACAGAACCCAGTTCAGGTGGGTTTAATAACAAACATAAATGGAATAATTCTTTTTCTAACAACCCAGGGAAAAAGATAGGAAATACTAATAGCAACTTTAGTAATAATATTATTAAACCTTGTCCTAATTGTGGAAAGAAACATAGAGGAGAGTGCCTTCATAACAAATATTTTAATTGTGGACAGTCGGGACATTTTTATCCACAGTGTCCTCTTCCAAGAAAAAATAAATGTTTTAATTGTGGTTCATTGGACCATTTTTCAAAGAACTGTCCCAAACCTAAGAATCAATGAGGAAAAGGGGTTAGAATACTAGAGAATAATCAATCAACAGTAGTTGCAGTTGGGGATCAGAATCGACCTACCGCGAGAACATTTAATATGTCGGTGAGGGATGTTGTTGCTTCACAGGACGTGGTGACAGGTATCATCCCTATCAATACTTTAAATGCATATGTGTTATTCGATTCTGGTGCTACATGTTTGTTTGTGTCTAGAAATTTCTCTACAAACTTGAATATGCCTTGTGAAAATTTAGACAAACCATTTTGCATAGAAATTGCTAATAATGAAATAATTCCGGTTAAGACCATATACAGAAACTGTAGTGTGGTAATATAAGGACATAATTTTAAGGTAGATTTGATACCAATTCAGTTGGGAGAATTTGATTTAATTCTAGGAATGGATTGGTTAGTTAATCATAACGCGATGATTGATTGTCATCAAAAACTTATAAACTTTTTGACTACTTTGAAGTCAAAGGTAGTGTTCAACGGTAGTTGTTCACCTAAGCAATCTCGATGTTTGACTATAGTTCAGGCAGAAAGATTACTTAGAAAGGGTTGTTTAGGATAGTTGGCCTATATAGTTGATACTCGATAGGAAGGAGTAAAACTAGGTCAAATACTTATAGTTAAGGATTTTCCCGATGTATTTTCGGATGACTTACCAGGTTTGCCTCCAGATAGGGAAATTGAGTTTGTCATTGATCTTGCACCAGGAACGGCACTAGTTTCTAAGGCACCGTACAGAATGGCACCTATAGAACTGAAAAAGTTACTTATACAATTACAGGAACTCTTAGATAAAAAGTATATACAACCTAGTGTTTCACCCTGGGAGCACCAGTTTTGTTTGTAAAGAAGAAGGATGGAACTATGAGACTATGTATAGACTATAGGGAGCTAAATAAGTTAACTATTAAAAATAAATATCCTTTACTAAGGATTGATGATTTGTTTGACCAATTAAAAGGGGCCGAACATTTTTCAAAAATTGACCTTAGAACAGGTTATCATCAATTAAAGGTAAGAAAGGAGGATGTGCCAAAAATAGCGTTTAGGAAACGCTATGGACATTATGAGTTTCTTGTAATGTCTTTTGGATTAATAAATGCACCGGTAGCATTTCTGGATTTAATGAATCGAGTGTTTAAACCATGCTTGGACAAATTTGTTGTAGTATTTATCGACGATATTCTGATATACTCAAAAATACGGGAAGAGCATACTGAACACTTGAGAGTCGTTTTGGAGATATTACGAAAGGAATAACTTTATGCAAAGTTTTCCAAGTGTGAATTCTGGTTTAAGAGAGTTCAATTTTTAGGTCACATAATTGATAAGAATGGAATATATGTAGATCCAGCTAAGATCGAAACGGTTGTGAATTGGGAACAACCAAAAACTCCGACAGAAGTATGAAGTTTTCTTGGTTTAGCGGGTTATTATCGACGATTTATAAAAGATTTTTCAAAAATAGCAACCCCATTAACCAATTTAACTCGAAAGACGGTGAAATACGTCTAGATAGATAAATGTGAGGAAATCCTCCAAGAGTTGAAGAAGCGACTGTGCATGGCGCTAGTGTTATCCTTACCAGATGATACAGGAGGCCTTGTAGTATATAGTGAAGCATCACACAGAGGTTTAGGGTGTGTGTTGATGCAACATGTGAAAGTGATAGCTTATGCATCACGACAACTCAAAGATTATGAGAAGAGGTATCCTACTCATGACCTAGAGTTAGTCGCGGTAGTTTTTGCTCTAAAAATTTGGAGACATTATTTGTACGGGGAGAAGTGTGAGATATATATAGATCATAAAAGTCTGAAATATATTTTTACACAAAAAGAATTAAATTTAAGACAGAGACGATGGTTAGAAGCGATAAAGGATTTTGTTGTGAAATCTTATATCATCCGATAAAAAGCCAATGTTGTAGCTGATGCGTTAAGTAGAAAGAATCAGGAAAAATTGAATGTATTAACCACCAATGATAGGTTAATAAAAGACTTTGAAAATTTAGAAATTGAGGTGGAATGTCCAACTACCTCTACCCAAAAATTGTATATTTTAGAAGGAGTTTCATCTCTGCTTAATAAAGTTAAGGAGATACAGGAGAAGGATGAAGAATGTCAGAAGTTTAAATCTAATTCAACACATGATAAGTATAATAAATTTAGAATAGATACAGATGGAATAATAAGATATGAAAATAGAATATGGGTTCCGTTAGACCAAACTTTAAAAGATGAAATTTTAAACGAAGCTCATAATTCTAAATTTTCCATTCCTCCTGGCAGTACAAAAATGTATAAGGATTTAAGTCGACACTTTTTGTGGTCGAATATGAAAAGAGAAATAGCTAAATGGGTAAGTAAATGTCTCACGTGTCAAAGGGTTAAGGTTGAGCATCAAAAGCCGAGTGGTTTACTTCAACCCTTACCAATTCCTGAGTGGAAGTGGGAACATATAACTATAGATTTTGTTGTTGGTCTTCCAGCTACACAAAAGGGCCATAATGCCATTTGGGTAATATTTGACCGTTTAACAAAATCAACTCACTTTTTACTTATTAAGATTAATCATAACCTAGATCACCTTGTCAAACTATACATCAATGAAATTATCTCTAGGCATGGAGTACCTGTTTCCATAGTATCAGATCGAGATCCAAGATTTACTTCTAATTTTTGGAAAAGCCTTCAGAAACACTTAGGAACACAACTAAGATTGAGTACAGCTTATCATCCTCAAACTTATGGACAGAGTGAGAGAACCATACAAACATTAGAGGATATGCTGAGAACTTGTATTATGACTTCAAAGGAAGTTAGGAAGATCAGTTACCCTTAGTCGAATTTGCCTATAACAATAGTTATCATGCTAGTATAGGTATGCCACCCTATGAAGCTTTATATGGGCGTAAGTGTAGAACACCTTTATGTTAGGATGAAGTCGGGGAAAGACAAATTGTAGGACCTGAGATAATTCAACAAACAACTGAAACTATTAGAATTATTCGTCAATGATTACAAGCATCTCAAGATCGACAAAGAAAATACGTCGATCCACATCGTCAACAACAAAACTTTAACGTAGGAAGTCACGTATTCCTAAAAGTATCTCCTTGGAAAGGCAAGATACATTTTGGCAAGAAAGGAAAATTAAGTCCGAGATTCATTGGACCTTTTAAAATTTTGAGAAGGGTTGGTGAAGTTGCTTATGAAATAGCACTACCTCCTAAGTTGAATCATATTCATAATGTGTTTCATGTGTCCGTATTACGACCATATAAACCTGATTATAAACACGTTATACAATATGAGCCAATCCAAATAGAAGAAGATCTTTCTCATGTAGAAGAACCTGTCCAGATCGTCAACCGTAAAGAGCAAGTCCTGAGAAATAAAGTAATAGAATCGGTCAAAGTAATCTGGAGGAATCAGAATGTTGAAGAAGCTATATGGGAACTTGAAGATAAAATGCGCGAGAATTATCCTCAATTATTTACTTAAACTTGTACTGTAACTTTGAGGACGAAATTCTTTTTAGTGGGGGTGAATGTAAAAACCCAAAACCCTAATAAGACTCGTATGTGTAAAATACCGTTATATAAATAAAATTTCTCTGTTCTGAATGTGTTGTGTTAATATATACTTTATTTGACAAATTTAACCAAATAAATTTTTGTCCGAAAAACATCG
The DNA here is from genome assembly GCA_020205605.1 of Panax ginseng. NCBI lineage: Eukaryota > Viridiplantae > Streptophyta > Magnoliopsida > Apiales > Araliaceae > Panax > Panax ginseng. The sequence goes on from CM035139.1 coordinate 145,074,418, forward strand.
TGCTTGACACCTCGTGCTTAAATTTTTTTTTTCCTGTAATCGGACTTTTCGGTAAAATTATTTTCACAAGTTGCTTTGTCGTTCTTACACTGACAAAACGCTTTGTCGTGCTTGTTAGGATTAGTGTGAAATTTAGGTTAACAATCCTAGATTAACAAACTCTAACCCTAATTAGCAAAACCCTAATTAGATTATCTTAACACCTAATCCTGGTTAGTAAACTTCAATTAGGTACTAATTAATATTACTTAACAATTCTAATCATTAGAAACAAAACCCTAATCAAGATTAGTGAAGATTAAAGCATAATTAAGCTACTAAATAAAACTAACTAGCTCACAAGTAGGTTAGGAGTCACCCAACCAAGTTCCAAGGCTGCTCATGAGCTGATAACAAACCCTAAGTAGCACAAGTAACTTTGCATCAGATATTTGTAGAGGCAAGTTGTACAAAAATGACCAAAAAGCCAAGTTAAATCATTTAAAAGATAAATAAATGTTTTAAATACTTTAAAATATTATTAAGGATAATTAAATTTTTTCTTAAATAAAACTTAGTCCATTTATCAAAGGTATTAAATACCAAACCCTATTAATCTAACCCGATATTATATAAATGTTATAATTGAGTATTGTTATCAATACTAACGTGTTAGATTTATATATATGAACATCGTAGGTATTTATTAACGATTGAATAGCATAACTTGACTGATCTATGCTCAGGCAAGTTTCCTATACCAAAGATATTACTTTCGCAAATTTCTTAAACCTGTTTATTCATTAAATAAGATTTTTTTTATCTTGATATGTTGTTGATATAATATACTACACCTACAATTTAATTACCTATTTATTGTACAGCTATTGCTATAGCTTCAGTATAACTGAGAAAATTAATTGTTTATTCATAGGATATTGTTTATTGAGCATAAACTGTCGTGTTAAACCAAATTGTTTTGGTAAGACATCTTATACTGAAGTTAGGTATCCCGTAAGGGATTGAAATTAAGTCAATAATATATTGACATTTAGTGTATTTTGAGCACTAGTAGGATGATATGCATACTCCTAAGATATTGAATGGGTTGATCCCCTATCTCACATCTGAACAAAATTTCTAAGTCTGTGTGTGTGACGCTCCCAAAAATAGATATTCATCACCCATCTTGAGTCGCCAAATACATGGTACAAAATTTAAATATAACTTAATAATACAACTGTCGTGTAAAATACGACAAAACATAAACTAAGAGTTTTAATACGTATATTGTCATCTAGACAGTATACAAACTTAAAGGAGTCCTCATTATATTTATTGTAACACTATTTAATCAGAATAGTGAGTACTACTAATGCTATCATCTAGACCGTCACTCCTTTCCCTGACTCGTCCCAGCTATATTCTCATTTCCTGAAGAGAACAGTGAAAGAAAGGGTGAGCTCAACTAGCCCAGTAAGAAATATTATGACTAAGATAATGCAGAATAAATTATCATTAGTCTTCAACAATGTTAAAGTGATAAAATACAATAGACATCAAGTTTAACTGCAGCGGAACATGCAATCCATTAAAAGAGTCAAGTAGAGAATAAAATCTACTATCTTTTATGATTTAAAAGTTTTTCATCACTTTTATCATTTGAGACTCGACAATAAATAATCCACATCATCAAATCATCCCCACTTTTCTGGCCAAGGATATTATTTAGTATCACGACCACGAATTATCCATGCACTACGGGCCAAAGATAATCGTGTTTTCATCAACGGTCCTGATCATGCCATAAAACAATTCATCTTTGCTCCCTTGGCCGAAGAGAGTCCATAGCCATAATCATGCCAAAAACTATCCATCAATGCACTACGGGCCCATGAGGTCTTTTTCCACATCATTTGTAAAATTACGGTCATGATTATACCGAAAAATCCCTGGTCATAATCATACCAAGTCCATCTATGCACTAAAGGCCAGAGATGACTTTCAACAAAATATAAACATGAGGATGATGACAATGATATAAGAATTCAATAAAACAAGTTCAAGAATTAAATTATTCAGGAACTAATAACGTCCAAATTGTTAACATGATACTTTTTTGTAGAGTAAAATTCCAGAATGCTCATAAGAATATTTTCATGAAAAGATACTGGATGAAATGCAAATATCAAGGATATTCCACTAATTTCATGGAGTATAGAAGTTAAAACTTTAATCAACTGAGTATAATAAAGAATGGAATAACAAAAGAAATCACCATGCATGCGGTACTTCGCATAGACAGGTTATTCCAACAGAATAATAAATAATGGAACCAGGTCAGGCGTAATACGCACCGATAGGATATTCCAACAGAATAATAAAGAATGGAATAACAACAAAAATCACTACGCATGCGGTACTTCGCATAGACAGGTTATTCCAACAGAATAATAAATAACGGAACCGGTCGGTAAATTGAAATTTACTTGCAAGCGGGATGTTCCAAAAGAATAATAAAGAATGGAATAACAACAGAAATTACCATGCATGCGGTACTTCGCATAGATAGGTTATTCCAATAGAATAATAAATAACGGAACCAGGTCCGGCATAAAACGCATAGACAGGATATTCCAACAGAATAATAAAGAATGGAATAACAGAAGAATTTCACCAAGTATAGGGTAGATCGCGTATACAGGTTATTCCAACAGAATAATAAATAATGGAATAACAGAAGTTCTCTTCATGAATACGAAAGAAATAATACCCCTTACCTTATTAAAGAAACTGGATATAGAAGTAGTGAAGTAGCAGAATACTTTTCTTTTTTCTCTCTATAGTTTCTCCCTCTAGAGTTTCAGTGAATTCGTAAGAAATAATGAAGGAATGAGCTTCTATTTATAGAAGAATGGATTGCATAGTAATTAATTCATGAACGGTCCAGATTGATTTACTTTTAATCGGACGGTCCAGATTTAAAGCAAAATCTTTTAAATAAAATATAATATATTCTATTTATAATCTAATAAAACAAATAACTTTATAAAAGTATTCTGTTTTATATAAAAAGATTTTACTATGTAAAACACTATGCAACACTATGCATAATAAAATATAATATATTCTAATTATTGTCTAATAAAATAAATAACTTTATAAAAGTATTCTGTTTTATATAAAAAGCTTTTCTGTTTTATTACACTAATAATACTAATAAAAAAAAAACTTATATATATAATATAACAATCGACAATAATTGAATCAAATAACGCGAGATACTATGCAGCAACTATTGTAGCAATAATTGAACAAAACTGAGTGTTTTCTCACGTAAACATCAATAATCAATACAGTGTGCTACTATGCAACCACGCATATTATTGTACTTTTACTACCGAGTAGTTCAACAGTATTAACTTTAAAACTTCCACCGTTATTTTCATAAATATATTTTTGTCGTTTTCTCATTCCGACAATAATTCTGTTGTGGGGTCCACCAATGATTGCTCCGTTGTACGAATATTCTCTGCTAAAACGAATATTCCTCGACCAATCGAATATAATACAACAACTTGCATACTTTACAAAATTTATAAATACTACCCATAACTATAACATTATTTCAAATCCATACCATAATATTAAAAAAAATATTTCGAGAAAATTAAATCTTTATTCGTAAAATTTGGGATTTTTACAGTGTGACTGACAAAAATAAAGAAAAATTCCATAAATGGTTGAAATAAATAGAAATTCAAAATGTAACAACTATCAGTCAAAATTTGAATTGTTATATTTCATCAAATCCTATATTAATATGAAATACAAAACTTGCTGAGCATGTCATAACTCACCCTTGCAAATTATTCCTTTGCGGTTTTAGATGGTAATCTGGAACATCTGGAGTAGATAAAGGAAGCGTCCTACATAGATTAGATTATATTCTTATGCATTTGAATACCTTGTAATAAGAACTCGTTATGAGAATCATGTAATCGAATCTTAATATTATGATATATATATATATATATATATATATATATATATACATCTTTTATCTCAGCAACCATGTTTTCTTACATATATAGATGTAAAATTAGACTTCTTCGAATCTAGTTGAGATCTTTGGGAACTATTTATCTAGGTGAGGGTATTAATAGCATGGACTGTTCATGTTGTTATTGATACTCTGGATTTCGGATAGATAGTTATTATCGATACGATAGTATAAATTCGTTTGGCATAGACTATACATCTGGGTGAGGGTATTAGTAATATGGACTGTTCATGTTATTACTGATACTCTGAATTTTGGATAAATAGACTAGTCACAGATACAGTTCATATATCCAAGTGAGGGTATCCAAACACAGTAATAGTTCTCTTGAGAATTTACATCTGTTATGGGATACTGTGAATTTTGGATCTATGGGAATTATATCTTATAGTCCCTCTATTTAATGTAATCTTATAATCAGATAACATGGGTGTATAGATTTAAATGCATTATATCGATTCATAGTATGTACCATATCAGATACCGTGGGAGTATAGATATGGGGGCGTTACATCTATGACATTATATCATAGATCCATATCATCAAAATGGGTAAAAATCAATGTTTATCAAAACTGCCTAGAACCCTAAAAAGTGGTCTAACAAGCATATGTCAGAGGCCACAGATCTTTCCCTATTAATGATTTGTGGTGTTTTATGTTTTAGATATGTAGTATGACATGAGGATTGTGATCTAGAAGTGGAATCATAGCTATTCCATTTCCATATTACAAGAAATTATTGGTCAAATTTGGTTGACCAACCATGACGAGTGACTTCTGGGTAACCTAGAAATCTATAAACAGGGTCTGACAAGATTTTTAAAGGCCTTGATCTGTCAGTTATTAAGTGATTTGATGATGTTATTGTAACCAGTTTGTAACTTGTTAGATGGACTATAGATCCATGACCTTAGATTCCATAAACATAACAGATCGAGTATAGTGGCTGGTCAAAGTAGCCCATCTGATCACAAAGTCACTTATCTGGAATTTCTAGAAAGTGTATGAACATCGTTTCTGATCATGTTTGACCATTTCAAATCTAGTGATTTTGATGTTGTTGAACTGAGCTTTTGATGTATATGTGTTCCTTGACATAAGGACTACATGTTTGAACCATGAGATCGACCAGTTAATGACCAGAACCTAGATTAAATTGAGCTAGAAAATGCCTACTTGAACTGTCTGGGTTTCTGGGTTACCCAGAAACGTTCTGACAGCAACTTTGGGGGCTTGGATCTTCAAAGGGTGTTGTTGTATGACCCATATTGTTGGTGATAATTGTACTGTTACATAAACACTACAATATCCATGATTGAGATTGGCCAGAGCATGCAAGAATTGAGAATCATAGATGGTCAAAGTAAGGACCTTGAACACTGGCTGTCAGTGTTCTTGAGCCCAAGAACACCAACTGCGACGGTTACTGTTGTTATAGCCTACAGCGACGATTTTAATTATTTTTATTTTCTGAATTTCCGAAAAATGATTAAAAATAGTAAATAATTTCTGAAAATTATAAAAATGGTTTTAAAAATTATTTTAAGTTATAAAAAATAACTTTTGATAATTTGGTATATTTTTCATTAATATTTATATTTATTTGAATATTAATGATATTTAATTTATTTACTTAGTATATTAAATAAATTAGAGAAAATAATTTTAAATTATAAAAATCATTTTAAATGAGAATAAAGTGTTAGAAAATATTTTGAGTTATAAAATATAACTTTTAATATTTTGGAGAATTTTCATTAATAAATTAATATTAATGATATTAAATTTATTTAATTATTATATTAAATAAATGATGGAAGAATGGTTTTATTGATTTAAAAATGAGAAAATGATTTAAAAATATTTGACGTTATAATTAATGACTTTTTATATTTTGGTGAGAATTTCATTAATATTTAAATATTAATGGTGATAATTTAAAAATAATTTTAATTACTTTAAAAATCATTTAAGTAGAATATTGGTGATTTAAAAATATTTTAAGTTATTATAAATAACTTTAATATTTTGACAAGTATGTCATTAATATTTTAATATTATTAAATATTAATGATGATGGGATTATTTGATATTTAAATCATTTCAAAATGATTCCGGTGTTTGAAAAAATTATTAACAGCTTCTGAAAAATATTATAAATGATATATGACTTATCTAATATAATATTAAAGCTTTGGGCTGAGTTTAATTGATAATAAGTGTGATAATTATCGGATAGGGTGATCAGTACACCTAGAACAGACTGAAGTCTAACCAGACTGAACTAGTTAGACTTGAGAAGTGTTTAGATAAGTTATAAACACTGATGTGACTATGTGGTAATGTGTCTAGGAGAAATATTGATTGTAAATTACAGTATTGTGTGTTGTGAATTATTGTGCTAATTATGAGACCGATATTGTGATTATAGGTCTTTCAAACGCACATAAGTATATTGTGTAGCAATAATCAACGCGGAAGGTAAGTTTCCTCAACTCAACCTTGAGTTATATATTTTCAAATATTATGGTGGTTAATTATTGTTGATTAGACCACGTCTGAGAATTTTTGTTGATTATTCACAGTTAGTGCATGCTTATTAATTCAAGTTGAATTAGTAATTCTGAGAATATACTTGGAGAATAACTGTTGTTGGATATTCACATTCGTAGAAGCTATTATTGATAGTATAGATAATTCTTGTCTATTATCGAATTGTATTGAGAAATGTCTTAGCTAATTGTTCTGGCTAGACGAACATTTGTTAGAACTTGATAGGTTCGAGAAGAGAATCCAATTATTATTGACAGATAATAATTGAAATCATAGTATTTCGTTGTTAAATTAAATTCTGATTCTAAGATTGAGAAGAATAACTTTTTATATAAAGGAAATATTTTGGTTGTATATTCGGCCTTTGCGTGCGTGTAAGTATTATGCATAATATAGGGTGCAAGGATTTGGCCGCTCTAAGTACTTGCTTGGGGGTGTGATTTAATCTTTATGGTTATCTAATACACCTGGGTATATTAAAGTAAATCTTTGATAGTTACTCAAGAAGAGAAGTTCAAGATCCTTAGGGATCACTCAGCATAAACTCTGGAAAATATTTCCATCTTGTTATTCATTTGAATATCGTAGAAACTTTGAAAGTGTTGTACTCTTTCATTATCAAATTATTGTGGTGCATAGGATGCTAGAAGACTTGTTAGTAATTAATGAATTGTTCAGCTATTTCAAAGTTCCCCGAACTTTGGTGTCATTCTATCAAAATAGATAGTCTGTTATTCTTGATTCTTATACATTCATTGTATGTCTTAACTTGCAGAGAAAATTTGTTGCTCACCCTTGCTAAATTAAATATTTTAGCTAGGAATGAAGTAGTCGGAGGGGCAGAGAAGAACAAAGGCAAAGGCATAGTGCTGGAGTAGTTATAATGAACATATTTATTGTGTTGTATTTGTAAACCCTTTTTGGTATATCTAAAGGGTATGTTTGTAATGTTAAGGTTAGATAACCTTGGATGATGTTGTTAACATATTAATTAAAGATATGTATGCTTGTATTCATAAATGAATGGGTAGTTAGATGTTAATTATATTGTGGATCATGAGCACCAAACTAGGGGTCGAATAACTTGGTTTGGGGGCGTCACGAGTTGGTATCGGTATGAGGTTATAAACCTTAAGTTGGGGGGAAAACCCTAGGATTATAACCATAAGCGAGATATAGAATACTCATTTAGAGTACTAAGTGAGGGATTGCCAAAGTGTATCAATAGTGAGATATGTAGACACATAGTGTGAGAATTTCGTACTGGAAAAAGTATTAATCAAGTTGTTTAAACTGATTGTAGGATGTTAGGAGAAGATGAAATGAGTACGGAGATGCTAGCGGCCATTGCACTAGTGCTAGTAGCTGAGGTGCCAGCGCAGGGCGAGTCAGTTGAGGAAGTGGGAAAGGATGAACTCATGGTGAATCTGGGGAGTGATCATGATGATTATCCCAAGATGTATCTGAATGAAGATGAGGAGGCAGAGTCTGAAGAAGTTACGGTGGAGAAAGAGATTAAGACCAAAGTTGAAGAGAAAGATCAAGAATATGCTGAAGTACAGGAACTCCAGAATAAAGTATTTCTTTTGGAGGAGTTGTGGAAAATGGAGCGAGCGTTACGAGAAATGACCGAAGAACAGAATGACTTGAAGACTGAAGGTGGTGGATCGTCTGAGGGAACAGTTAAGAGGTAGAAGGGAAGCAATAAGAGAAAGAGGGATAACGACTGTGATAATAATTCTAAAAATTCAAACCCGAAGAAGAAGCCTGTCTTTGGCAAGTGTAGAAAGACTCACGTGGGAGAATGCATGATGTGGAAGAACGTGTGCTTCAATTATAAGTAAGAAGGACATATTTCCCTACATTGTCCTAAGTCGAATATGAGAAAGCATTTTTCATGTGGGAGAAGGGTCACGGATTCATTAAGTGTCCCAGCAAGAAGAAGACTAGTGAAGGGTGTGGACGGTAGACAATTTAGATATAAGCGGTAGTATCTTTTGGTAGTAGGATGTGATATTAAAGGTTGTAATATCGAGAATGATGTGTGAAGATATGTAAATATATATATTTGTATAAATGAAATCTTTATTTTCTATATAAATATAAGATTAAGATTAATTTGTGAGTTCTTAAAACTCAAACTTGTGGTAAGTTCATGACTCATAATTATATGAAATGTTTTTGAACCCCTCAGCGAATGGACGCCAATGGTCTGACTAGGATAAGTTCATAAACTCATATAATTGTGGCAAGTTCCTGAACTCATAAGTGTGGTAAGTTTGACAAACTGGGAATAGCTATGTGTGAATAGAGAATTACAACTTTTTGTGTAAAGTTGTGTGGGTTAATCCTATAATTTTTTTAAAAAAGAAATAGTAATATGTGATATATACTAAATGTACGGTGTGATATTTGAACAAATATGTGATTATATGAGAAATATGTGTTAAATTCTTATTGTGTTGTTAATAAGAATTTGTGTAGAGAAAGAGAATTAATGTAAGTGTTTTTTATTTAAATCACATAATACCGCCTAGACGACAGAATTGAAATCAAAGAGAAGAACAGTCAGTGAATAATGAAGGAGGTCAAGCGGACCTGATGCAGAATTTTGTGGACATGTTAGCCCAAGCTATGGGAAATAGAGCTCCAGCAGAAAGAACAAGAGGGAGAAATCAGCCAACCAATAGATTAGCTAACTTTAAAGATTTTAAAGCGGTAGGACCGCTAGAATTTAAGGGAACAACAGATCGGATTGAAGCCCAAACTTGGGTAAAAGAAATGGAGAAAGCATTTATTATTGTGAGAGTAGCGGAAGAGCAAAATATAACTTTTGCAACTTATTTGATGAAGGGAGAAGCCAATTACTAGTGGCAGACTAATCAGGCGAGAGTTGGTACAGTGGTGGTGACTTGGACAAGATTCAAGGAGTTGTTCTTTGAGAATTACTTTTCATCGAGTATGCAAGCTCAGATGGAGGTTAAGTTTTTAGAACTGAAGCAGGAGAACATGTCGGTGTCTGAATATGCTGCTAAATTCAATGAATTAATGAGATTTTCACATCATCAGGTGGATACGGAGCTACGAAAGGTGAGAAGGTTTGTGAATGGATTGAAGCCAGGTATATACAATAAAGTAGTTGTATTGCAAATTAATACTTTTACGGCTTTGTTGGAGAAAGCAATCATTGCTGAGGAGGGAAGCGAAGCTGCATCCCGTTATAATCAAGAGAAGAAGAAGAAGACTACTGATAGAGGTAGTAGTGGTGGTAGTAATTCGAACAAGAGAAAATGGAGAAAGAATACCCAGTCGGGTAACAAGTCAGATGAGAAGAGAAAAGGAGGTGAGCCTTGTGCGAACTGTGGAAAGAATCATTCAGGAGTGTGTTTGAAGAGAAAGAGAGTCTGTTATAACTGTGGTCAGGAGGGACACATATCGTCCAATTGTCCCAGTTCGAAGAAGATACAAGGTTGTTTTGCGTGTGGATCGACTGATAATCTGGTTCGGAATTGTCCGAAGAGAAATGTGGAGAAGGGAAGTGTCAACCAGGGACCCGGTAGCGGAACCCTAACGATTAAAGGACCGGCACAGCCAGGAAGACCAATGGCCCGTACATTCAAGATGACGGTGCAAGATGCAGTGGCGACGGGTAACGATTTCGCTTAATACTTAAATTACGCGAGTAATATTAGATAGATATCACTATGAATTGTTTTATGAATTCAAGTCATAGGTTAGTATATGGGACACAAATTAGTATTGTGTTGATAAGAATGAATTGATGATACAACATTAAAAGATTGTAGAGAATAAGAAAGCGGTGATTCCGAGGACGGAATCCTTATAAGGAGGGGAGAATGTGATAACCCAGGATTTCAAATAATTCAAATTTTATGAATAATTTTTTTTAATATTGATATTGACTATCAATATTGTGCCGAGTATCTGTGATACGAGAATAGAGATGTGGTTAATTTGTGTATGGACTGAGAAATACGAGTAGAGTTGTGCCTAGCTGAGAATAGAAACCCTAAACCTAGTTCGGAGAGGGATTCGATAGAAATCATAGTTATAATAAAAGTAACTGTGAGTATGTGTGTAAGACCCCAACTTTTTATAAATAAAATCGAATTTTCTCTAATTATTATTCTTGATTAATAAGGTGGTAATTTGATATAATGCTTTGGTTATGGGTGAAATGTGCAATTTTTGCAAAATAAACAAGTGGTTATTAAAATATTCATTTTTGTCGGGGAATATTCGTACGACGGCGCAGCCATTTATGGGCCCCATAACGGAAAATGATTGGATGAAAGAAAACGACAAAGATTGAGTTTTATAAATAACGCCGTAAATTGTTACCGTTAACACTGTTGGGTTACCTGGTGGTTAAAATACAGTAATATGCGTGATTGTCTAAGGAGAGGTTTGGTCACCGAATTGCGCGCCAGTAAGGAGGAATCCTTATTGGAAAGCCCCCTCTTTCTTGGGAACGGCCTGGTTGTCATAATTGTGATTCTGTAATATTATTTGTGAATAATCAATTATTGATTTATATGATAATGAAATATTTATTTGATATAAATGATGGATTTATTTATTTTATGTGGATATAATTGAAGGAATTAATCTTTGAGGTGTTTTATCGATATTTTGTCGACCGGAAGTATTAAAATCATCGGTTTGTGGATTTGGATATTTTCGGTTGAATTTGGAAATACTCAAAACTACAAAGTTGTAGAAATTGATTTGAGTGAGAATGGACATAAAATTCGTATTTTTCTGACAAACGGTCTATTTTCTACGAATTGTTGAAGTTTCGGAAAATAAAATATTTTTTATTAAAATTTGGTGGGACCCACTCTTTTATTAGACATGTGGGCTGCCAAATTTTTTTCAATTAAAGCATGCTGGTGGCTTGTTTGAATTCAAAGAAGGAGACGTAGGAAGAAAAGAAAAATTAAATATTATTTTAATATTTTAGTCTCCTTTGGCGTTCTAGCATTTTCCTATAAATAGAGGGCTAAGTTAGAATTGAAAATCACACCAGAAACAAGTTTTCTCTCTTTCTCTCTCTATATTATCGAGCGTATTCTTGTGAGTATACTTTGAGTGTTGCTATACGGTGCGAGTTTCTGTCAGCACTATACCGAAATTCAGTCAGAAGTACGGTTATTTTGAGGTAAGGGATGTTATTTCTTTCGCAAATGGTATTATTTTCTTCAATATCATTATGCCAAAATATTGGTTGAATTTTTTTATCAAATTTGGAACTTTTTGTGTCGGGGTTACTATTCACGTATACGGCACTATTCACGTATACGGCACTATTCATGAATACGACATTATTCACCAAAAAATAAAAATTTTCCTTTTTGTCCAAAATGTCTATTATGGTTACTAACTTTGATTATATCCATGTTTTGATCATTCTTGAATTTTACACCACTATGATTATTTTTGAGGTATATTTGGACATGGATAAAACAAAGTACGAATCCTTAATCCTTAATCCTTGTCATTTTGTTTCATTGGATTCATTTCTTTAAAAATATTTTTCATCATCCTCAGTCTTAAATGATGATATTATTGAATATCTTTGGCCTGTAGTGCAAAGATGAATGATTTCGATGAATATCTTTGGCCTTGATGCAAAAGATGAGCAGTGTTTAGATGAACATGACCAATCGATGAATATCTTTGGCCTGTAGTGCAAAGATAAATATTTGATTCCAGATATATATTGATTGAGGTTACATAGATAAAAGATAGACGATGAAATTTTAAATTCATACATAGAAGATAGTAGTTTGCATTCTCTACTTAACTCTTCTAATGAATTATTATTTCACTACGAATATTGATTTAAAACTTGTTGTCTATTGTATTCTATTAGATTTTTCCTCATTGAAGACTAACGATAATTTGTTGTATATTATCTTAATCATAATATTCTTTCTTTGGGCTAGTTGAGCTCACCCTTTTCCTTTTTGTTCCATTTTCTTTTCGAGGCGAGAATATAAGCGAATGCAGTCCGGGGTATGGAATAAAGGTTCTAGAGAGAGTTGTTTAGTAGTCCTCACCATTTTGTAAAATAATGTATCAATAAATGTGATGAGGATTTATTTGAGTATAGATATTGTCTAGAAGATAAAATTTGTATTCAAACTCACGGTTTCTTGTTGTAATAATAAAAAGTTGTAGTTGTTTTTGTACCATGTATTGACAACTCGAATGGGTGATGTATACCTATTTTGGGGGCGTCCACGGTTGGTATCGAGCTTAGGGATATGATCTGCTGCGCGAAGATCGGGAATAGAACTAGGAGGGAGAGAGAGCGAGTAAATCCTTCACTAGTGTGTCCTACCTAAGCTTATTTGTTGTTCAGGTCATAATATAGGGATATTATGTGACATGTTAATTTGTTTAATTAACCTTTGTTTTATGGCAATTATTTAAGATGGCGGTGAGAACGTTAACAATGGAGTGTATGGGGATTGTGGAGACACCTTTAGTCACAAACCGGAGAACGTGCATCGGAAAGGCGATATTCCTCCTGTAAACAACACTCTGAGAGCAAGCGATGAATGATGCGATGTTTAGAAGCTTTTTGCGTTCATGCAAAATCAAGCGAGGGAGACTCGTGTTCAAAGTCTGAGGAGAAATGATAGCAATTTACTGAGTTATCACAAATTGCAAGTTCAAAGAGTTGGGACCACCGAATTTAAGGAAAGCCAGATTCGATCATGGCGAAACATGGGTCAAGCAAATTACCAAGATATTCGATGTCTTGGGATGCACGGAGAACGAGAAGGTTCCATTCGCCACCTTTATGTTAAGTGGCGAAGCGGACTCTTGGTGGGAGTCGTGAAGCGTACCCATCCAAATTACTTTTCGGCATGTCTTAGGAGACGTTTCAGAAACTATTTAATAACAAATACTTTCCTGAAAGTGTTCGCCATATGAAGGAAGTGGAGTTCACCAGATTGGAACAAAACAACATGACGGTGTCTCAGTACGAGGCAAAGTTTGCAGAGTTATCCAGGTTTGCACCTCATTTGGTGGAGAATGAGGAACGTATGACGCGGATGTTTCTGAGAGGTTTGAAACCCGGCATATGAAAATATCTCATTTCTCATAAATTTTCTCTCTATTCAGATGTTGTAAACAGGGCTCAATTATTAGAGCGAGATAGTGAGTATACTCAACCGAGGGACCACAACCAGGGTCATATCGGTGACAGCAATCATCAGAACGATGATAACCAGCGAGGAGGGAAGAATATGGACAAAGGCGGTAACCACTTAGGTGGTAATCGTGGACATGATAATAGGAGAGGTGAGTCAAGTAGAAATTTCAGAAAGAGGAGATTCAACAACGACGGGAAGACATCAACAGCAGCACCAACACCAACAACAAATTCTAGGGGAGGGGAACGACCGCCAGTTAGATGTTACAAATGCGGGAAGGAGGGACATATCATTAAACTGTCCCACAAAAAATCCAAGGTATGTTACAACTGTGGAAAGGAAGGCCACATCGCTCGAGATTGTTCTATAGCGAAACCAAGTTCAGCGGAAGTGGTGATTCTAAGGGCTGTCCCGGATAAGTCGAAATCAGCGGTTCCTGGAAGAGCGTTTGTTGTAACTGGCCAAAATGAGGTGATCACGGGTAAGCTAATCTTAAATTCTTGCGAAGTTTATACCTTACTAGATATCGGTTCTACCCATTCTTTTATCTCTCCTGCTTGTGCTCAACGTTTAAACTTGACTCCGGAGAAATTAGATTTTGATTTATCTATTGAAACTCATTGGGTGAAACCTTCGTTACATCTACGGTTTATAAATCTTGCATGATCCAAGTTGGCACTATCACATTACACCGTTGATCTTATCTCTTTAAAGATACTTTCTTTTGATGTGATTTTAGGAATTGATTGGTTAACCACTCATCATGCCAAAATTGATTGTTTTCGTAAGGTTGTTAGTTTTCATATTCCTAACCAACTTTGTAAATACAATTCAAACCACTAAACCACTAAAATCGATCATCATGTCATATCAAGCCACAAAGCTATTCGTTTATTGAAAAGCGGATGTCAAGCTTTCTTAGCCCATGTTATGGATTTGAATAAAGACAAGTCGATTTGAATAATATTTACGTGGTTAGAGAATTCCACGATGTATTTCTGAAGAGCTTCCGGTTTACCCCGAACGTTATGTTGAATTCTTTATTGACCTTGAATCGGGTACAAAACCCATTTCTTAAACCCCATATCGAATGGCTCCTATTGAACTTGAGTTAAAAGTCCAACTACTGAGGAGTTATTAGACATCGGTTTCATTAGTCCTAGTACATCTCCTTGGGGTGCTCTGCTTTTATTCGTAAAGAAGAAAGAAGCGGGAGTATGCGACTTTAATATTGATTAATGAGAATTGAACCATGTCACCATCAAGAATAGGTATCCGCTACCTCGCATTGATGACCCGTTCGACCCGATTACAAGGAGCACAATTCTTTTCAAAGATCGATCTTCGTTCGGATATCATCAATGAAAGATTAAAACCGAGGATATTCCAAAGAGCGCCTTGAGGACTCGAATGCGGGCATTATGAATTCTTAGTCATGTCTTTTGGATTGACCAATGCTCCTAACCGCTTTCATAGATATGATGAACCGTGTATTCAAGGAATATTTGGATCGGGTTCGTTGTTATCTTTATTGATGACATCCTCATCTATTCCAAAAGCCGTGAAGATCATGAGCACCATTTAAAGTTTGGTACTACAAAGACTTCGTGAACACAAGCTTTATGCCAAGTGAAGAAATGCGAGTTACGGCGAGGAAGTAGCATTCCTTGGGCACGTGGTGTCAAAACAAGGAGAATATCTGTGGACCCGAAAGATTGAAGCAATACAAAGTTGGGAGCAACCAAGTCGTTGATCAAGTGCGCAGACTTTCTCGGGCGAAATTGGTTATTATCGGAGATTCGTGGAAGGATTTTCTCGAATCGCTACTCCGTTAACTCAGCTGACTCGGAAAGATACAAAATTCATATGGAGCGAGCAATGTGAGAAGAGTTTCCAAGAGCTCAAGAGGAGACTCATTTCGGCACCTGTTCTGGAAATACCATCTGGTTCGGATGGATTTGTTATATATAGCGATGCTTCAGGCAAAGGGTTAGGATGTGTTCTCATGCAACGTGGGAAAGTCATAGCCTATGCCTCATGACAACTCAAAGAATATGAGAGGAATTATCCTACTCATGATCTGGAGTTGGCAGCAGTCGTTTTTGCGTTGAAAATCTGGAGACACTACCTCTATGGAGAAAAAGTGGAGATTTATACGGATCATAAAAGCCTCAAATATTTCTTCACCCAAAAAGAACTCAACATGCGGCAACAACGTTGGCTGGAGCTGTTAAAATATTACGATCACACTATTCAATATCATCCTGAAAAAGCGAACGTAGTAGCTGACGCATTGAGTAGAAGATCATATGCGAATACGAGTGCAATATTGTCAACACAAAGGACCATTTTGTATGACTTACAAAGGATGGAGGTAAAATTAAAGACTCCAGGGCCCACATGATGATGGCGAATATACGAGTAGAACCGACTTTAATTGATAAAGTTAAAGCTGCTTAAGCTACTACGACACAAATTGATACAAATGAAGAAGAAAGTGCAAGAAGGTGCTATTCTAGAAGCAAGAATCGATGAGGAAGGAATACTTCAAGTCAACTCTAGACTTTGCGTTCCTAACGATTCTGACTTGAAGCATAGAATCATGATGGAGGCACACAACACCCCGTTTGCAATCCATCCTGGGAGTACCAAAATGTATCATGATATTCGACATACATTCTGGTGGAACAATATGAAGAGAGAGATCGCAGAGTTTATCTCGAAGTGTTTAACTTGTCAACAAGTAAAGGCGGAGCATCAAGTGCCAAAGGGTCCATTGCAACCACTTGAGATTCCAGAATGGAAGTGGGAACACATTATAATGGATTTAGATTCTGTGTCTTCCCAAGGTTTCTCAAGGCATAGATGCGATTTGGGTTATTGTTGATAGATTAACCAAGTCTGCTCATTTCTTGCTTGATAATCGAGAAACTTATTCCTTGAACGTCTTGCTCGTATGTACGTGAATGAGATTGTGCGATTGCATGGCATGCCAAGATATCCATAGTTTCGGATCGTGACCCAAGATTCACTTCAAGATTTTGGGTTAGCTTGCGAAAGCTATGGGCACGGATTCTGATTGATTCAACATACCATCCTTAAACAGACGGACAATCGAGAGGGACTATTCAAACCCTTGAAGATCTATTAAGACTCGTGTTCTAGATTTCAAAGGAAGTTGGGATAAGTACTTTCCACTGGTGGAATTCTCTTACAACAACAGTTATTAAGCAAGTATAGGCATGACTCCATTTGAGGCGTTGTATGGACAAAATGTCGCTTCTCAAATATCTTTGGGACGAGGTGGGAGAAGCAATGTTGTTGGGACCTAATTAAATACGCATGACTACGAAAAAGATCCAAATGATTCGACAACGTATTCAAACCTCACAAGATTGACAAAAGAGTTATGCTGATCTTCATAGAAAGGACGTGGAGTTTAATATTGGAGGTCATGTATTATTACGTGTTGCTCCATGGAAAGGAGTTACAAGATTTGGAAAAAGAGGAAAGCTCAATCCAAGGTTTGTTGGTCCATTTGAGATTCTTGACCGAATAGGAAACGTGGCCTATAGACTCGCGTTACCTCCAAACATGTCTCGTGTTCATAATGTTTTCAATATATCTATGCTTCGTAAATATGTGAAAGATCCGAACCACATTATTGCGCTAGAACCAGACGAGATAGCCGAAGATTTAACGTACGAAGAGGTACCTGTTAAGATCTTGGATAAGAAAGAACATGTCCTACGCACAAAGATTATACCACAAGTTAAGGTTTTGTGGAGGAACCATGCTATTGAGGAAATGACGTGGGAGTTGGAGTCAGAAATGAAAATGAGGTATCCTCACCTTTTCGATAAACCATGTACGTACGTCAATTTCGAGGATGAAATTTCATAAGGAGGGGAGGTTGTAAGACCCCAACTTTTTATAAATAAAATCGAATTTCCTCTAATTATTATTCTTGATTAATAAGGTGGTAATTTGATATAATGCATTGGTTATGGGTGAAATGTGCAATTTTTTGCAAAATAAACAAGTGGTTATTAAAATATTCATTTTGTTTGGGAATATATTAAATGCAATAGCGACCATATGTGGGCCCCATAACAAAAAACGATTGGATGAAAGAAAAACGACAAAGATTGAGTTTTATAAATAATGGCGTAAATTGTTCTGAATTAACACTTTGTTGGATTACACGGTGGTTAAAATACGATAATATGCATTGGTTGCACAAAAGAGCACACGGTATTGCATAGTATTGTTGAATTATTGATTAAATGCGTAAGAAGGCACTACTCAATAATTGTTACAATAATTCTTTGCTCATTATTTTATTTTATTGATTCAATAATTGCTTGCGTTGATATTTATATTATTATTGTTGTCATCATGCATGAAAGATTTTCCATTATCGGATCAATAATTCATATTATTTGAATAATATTATCGAGATAACATTATTGGCAATGTCTAGAAAGTTACATCTAAGGAGAGGTTTGGTCACCTAATTGCGCGCCAGTAAGGAGGAATCCTTATTGAAAGCCCCTCTTTAAATGAGGAGCGGCTGGTTGTCATAATTGTGATTCTGTAATATTATTTGTGAATAATCAATTATTGATTTATATGATAATGAAATATTTATTTGATATAAATGATGGATTTGTTTATTTTATGTGGATATAATTGAAGGAATTAATGCTGAGGTGTTTTATCAGTATTTTGTTGGACTGGAAGTATTAAAAATCATTGGTTTGTGGATTTCGGATATTTTCGGTTGGGAATTTGGAAAAACTCAAAACTACAAAGTTGTAGAGAATTCGATTTCAGGCAGAATGGACATAAAATTCGTATTTTTCTGACAAACGGTCTATTTTCTATGAATTGTTGAAGTTTCAGAAAATAAAATGATTTTAATTAAAATTGGGTGGGACCCACTCTTTTATTAGACATGTGGGCTGTCAAATTTTTTCAATTAAAGCATGCTGGTGGCTAGTTTGAATTCAAAGAAGGAGACGTAGGAAGAAAAGAAAAATTAAATATTATTTTAATATTTTAGTCTCCTTTGGCATTCTAGCATTTTCCTATAAATAGAGGGCTAAGTTAGAATTGAAAATCACAACAGAAACAAGTTTTCTCTCTTCTCTCTCTATATTATCGAGCGTATTCTTGTGAGTATACTTTGAGTGTTGCTATACGGTGCGAGTTTACATAAGCAATATACGAAATTTGATCGAAGACTACGGTTATTTTGAGGTAAAGGATGTTATTTCTTTCGCAAATGGTATTATTTTCTTCAATATCATTATGCCAAAATATTGGTTGAATTTTTTTTTTATCAAATTTGGAACTTTTTGTGTCGGGATTACTATTCACGTATACGGCACTATTCATGAATACGACACTATTCACCAAAAAATAAAATTTTTCCTTTTTGTCCAAAATGTCTATTATGGTTACTAGCTTTGATTGTACCCATGTTTTGATCATTCTTGAATTTTACACCACTATGATTATTTTTAAGGTATTTTTGGACATGGATAAAACAAAGTACGAATCCTTAATCCTTAATCCTTGTCATTTTGTTTCACTGGATTTGTTTCTTTAAAAATATTTTTCATCATCCTCAGTCTTAAATGATGATATTATTGAATATCTTTGGCCTATAGTGCAAAGATGAATGATTTCTGATGAATATCTTTGGCCCGTAGTGCAAAGATGAACAGGTGTTTAGATGAACATGACCAACTGATGAATATCTTTGGCCTGTAGTGCAAAGATGAATATTTGATTCCAGATATATATTGATTGAGGTTATAGGGATAAAAGATAGACGATGAACTTTTAAATTCATACATAGAAGATAGTAGTTTGCATTTTCTACTTAACTCATCTAATGAATTATTATTTCCGCTGCGAATATTGATTTAAAACTTGTTGTCTATTGTATTCTATTAGATTTTTCCCTGTTGAAGACTAACGATAATTTGTTGTATATTATCTTAGTCATAATATTCTTCTTGGGCTAGTTGAGCTCACCCTTTCCTTTTTGTTCCATTTTCTTCTCGTGAAGCGAGAATATAAGCGAAAATGCAGCCTGGGGTATGGAATAAAGGTTCTAGAGAGAGTTGTTTAGTAGTCCTCACCATTTTTGTAAAATAATGTATCAATAAATGTGATGAGGATTTATTTGAGTATAGATATTGTCTAGAAGAAAAAATTTGTATTCAAACTCACAGTTTTACTGTTGTAATAATAAAGCTGTAGTTGTTTGTGTACCATATATTGACAATTCAAAATGGGTGATGTATACCTATTTTGGGGGCGTCACAATGTGTTTGTGTTTGTGCTATATAGAATTTGTGATCAATGACTGATCAGATAGGGTATAAACATAGTAAACCCTAATATAAGAGATTAGAAACCCTAATCTCAGATTAAGAAATCCTAACATATAGTTAGGAACCCTAATCGAATTCCGAGAAACCCTAATTTTAAATTCGAGAACCCTAAACCCTAATTAGGAAACACTAATCCTAATTAACAAGCCTTAAAGTGATTAAGAAACATTAATATAATTAGGAAACCCTAATTATAATTTAGAAAGCTTAATTTTCTATTTTAAAACCCTAATTAGAAAAGCCTAGAAATTAAATTTGTAAAACCTAAGGGTTAGAACCTTAAGGTTAAACCCTAAGGGTTAAACCCTAAGGGTTGGGACAAATGACTAAAAAGCCATTAAAATTACTAGCAAAAAGACCAAAATACCCTTTTTGCATTCTTTATTAGTAGTTTGCCAATCTTGCCATATTTTGAGTTGGTGACCAACTCTTGACTTAGCATTTGACTTATATCTCCAGCAAATCAGCCAAATACATCAGCTCTATACATTATATCATAATATATATAGATTAGAGAGAGAGAAAGTTCATTCACTTGGTCCTTTTTCTCTCAAACACTCAACCTACTCTGTATCTCCAAACCTCTGAAATAATTAAGTGTTTCAGTCACTAGTTCAGCCTCTCAAACATCAAGATCAGTATAGTAGAGCAAAGATCAAAGATTGAGCAAGAAGGTATACAACCCTAACTCATCCTAGATCTTGTATACTTAGTCAAAAATTGTTTTTATGTGTTTTAATAAGTGTTAGAAGATATATATGTGTTCCTTGACATAAGGACTACATGTTTGAACCATGAGATCAACCAGTTAATGACCAGAACGTAGATTAAATTGAACTAGAAAATGCCTACTCGAACTGCCTAGGTTTCTGGGTTACCCAGAAAACCCAAAAACGTTTTGATAGCAACTTTGGGGGCTTGGATCTTCAAAGTGTGTTGTTGTATGACCCATATTGTTGGTGATAATTATAGTGTTACATAAACACTACAATATCCACGATTGAGATTGGCCAGAGCATGCAAGACCTGAGAATCATAGATGGTCAAAGTGAGGACCTTGAACACTGGCTGTCAGTGTTCTTGAGCCCAAGAACACCAATAGCGACGGTTACTATCGCTGTAGCCAACAACAACAGTTCTAATTATTTTTATTTTCTGAATTTCTGAAAAATGATTAAAAATAGTAAATAATTTCTGAAAATTACAAAAATGGTTTTAAAAATTATTTTCAGTTATGAAAAATAACTTTTGATAATTTAGGATATTTTTCATTAATATTTATATTTATTTGAATATTAATGATATTTAATTTATTTAATTAGTATCTTAAATAAATTAGGGAAAAATAATTTTAATATTATAAAAATAATTTTAAATGAGAATAAAGTTTTAGAAAATATTTTGAGTTATAAAATGTAACTTTTAATATTTTTGGAGAATTTTATTAATAAATATATATTAATGTCATTATTTTTATTTAATTAATATATTAAATAAATTATGGAAAATGGTTTTATTGATTTAAAGTGAGAAAAATGATTTAAAAATATTTAAAGTTATAATTAATGACATTTAATATTTTGGTGAGAATTTTATTAATATTTAAATATTAATGGTGATGATATAAAATGATTTTAATTACTTTAAAAATTATTTAAGTAGAATATTGGTGATTTAAAAATATTTTAAGTTGTTATAAATAACTTTAATATTTTGACAAGTATGTCATTAATATTTTAATATTATTAAATATTAATGATGATGGGATTATTTGATATTTAAATCATTTAAAAATGATTTCTGTGTTTGAAAAATTATTATAAATTATAATAATTGTTAAAAAAATTATTAAAAGCTTTCGAAAAATATTATAAATGATATACGACTTATCTAATATAATATTGAAGCATTGGGACCGACTTTAATTGATAATAAGTGTGTTAATTATTAGATAGGGTGACCAGTACACCGAGAACAGACTGAAGTCTAGTCAGACTGAACTAGTTAGACTTAAGAAGTGTTTATATAGGTTATAAACACTGATGTGACTATGTGGTAATGTGTTTAGGAGAAATATTTATTGTAAATTACAATATTGTGTGTTATGAATTATTGTGCTAAATGTGAGACCGATATTATGATTATAGGTCTTTCAAACGCAGAAAAGTATATTGTGTAGCAGTAGTCAACGCGAAAGGCAAGTTTCCTTAACTCAACCTTGAGTTATATCTTTTAAAATATTATGGTGGTTAATTATTGTTGATTAGACCATGTTTGAGAATATTTGTTGATTATTCGCAATTAGTCCATGTTTATTAATTAAAGTTGAATTAGTAATTCTGAGAATATACTTGGAGAATAACTGTTGTTGGATATTCACATTCGTCGAAGCTATTATTGATAGTATAGATAATTCATGTCTATTATCGAATTGTGTTGAGAAATATCTTAGCTAATTGTTCTGGCTAGACGAACATTTGTTAGAACTTGATAGGTTCGAGAAGAGAATTCAATTATTATTGACAGAAATATTTTGGCTAGATCGAGAAAGTGATTAGATATTGAAATTATAGTATTTTGTTGTTAAATCAAATTCTTATTCTAAGACTGAGAAGAACAACCTTTTGTATAAAGGGAACATTTTGGTCATATATTCGACCTTTGCGCGCGTGTAAATATTATGCATAATATAGGGTACAAGGAGTTAGCCGCTCTAAGTACTTGCTGGGGGGTATGATTTAATCTTTATGGTTATCTGATACACCTGGGTATATCAAAGTAAATCATTGATAGTTACTCGAGAAGAGAAGTTCAACATCCTTAGGGATCACTCAGCATAAACTCTGGAAAATATTTCCATCTTGTTATTCAATTGAATATCGTAGAAACTTTGAAAGCATTGTACTCTTTGATTATCAAATTATTGTGTTGCATATGATGCGAGAAGACTTGTTAGTGATTAAAGAATTGTTCAGCTATTTCAAAGTTCCCCAAACTTTGGTGTCATTCTATCAAAATAGACAGTATGTTATTCTTGATTCTTATACATTCATTTTATGTCTTAACTTGTGGGGCAAATTTGTTGCTTACCCTTGCTAAATTAAATATTTTAGCTAGGAATGAAGTAACCGGAGGGGCAGTGAAGAACAAAGGAAAAGTCATAGTGCTGGAGTAGTTATAATGAACATATTTATTATTTTGTATTTGTAAACCCTTTTTGGTATATCTAAAGGGTATATTATTAATGTTAAGGTTAGATAACCTGGGATGATGTTGTTAACATATTAATTAATGATATGTATGCTTGTATTCATCAATGAATGGGTATTTAGATGTTAATTATATTGTGGATCGTGAGCACCAAACTCGGGGGCTAGATAAGCTGGATTTTGGGGCGTCACAGAGATTATAATTTTGAGATATTTGGATTAAGTGGGAAATTTATTTAGTATGTTTTAATTAGTTTATTTAACTAAGATTGGATATGAAAATCCAAAGAAATAATATGGGACTATAAACTATAGTATAAATGATTTATTAAAATAAATTAAAGTAGTTTTAAATGGATTTACCCAAACAAGGCTTAAAGATATTAAGTCTTTATTTTTAAAAGTTTTTTGCCAAACAAAGCCTTATTACTTTTGAATTTGAATTTGATCTAAAAATAATAATAATAATAATAATAATAATAAAAATATAAATAATATTTTTATAACTGATATACATTTAACTTTTGTAACTGTTAATTAGTAACTAAGCGTATAATGGCTATCAGTTTTTTTTATCTTTACGCATAGTGATAGTTGGCCTACACTGATACTAAGAAGAACAAAAAAAAATTACAGAGAATTAGAGGGAGAGTTTAAGAGAAAGATTCCTGAGAATTCCAAAGAAAGTCTTTGTGTTTTAACAAGGATTACCAAACAATTGTAGGTATTCTTCCAACACCTTAATATTATATATATGAATATTCTATATTCACGAGTTTTACGTTTTCTGTGAATTCAAGTTGGATGAATTATTGTTATATAAACTGAATTATTGAATTTATGTGTAATTCTGATGTTAAAATTAGCATTTAGACAATGAATTAGTGTGTTAATTATGTTAAAATGGACGAAACTAATTACAGTGGCTATATATATATATATATGTATATATATATATATATATAGCTTCTGAAAGTACCAAATTTGGTAGTTAATTTGTAAACTAATTTGTAAATTGAGCCTTGAATATATTAATTCAGTAAGAAACAAAGAGAACGTAGCTTGAATGAGTTAATTTGGTGTAGAATTGTGAACTCAGTGGTAATTTTTGTGAAGGATGTTAAAAATGGAGTTTTTGTACAAAAACATGGAATGTTAAGGATTTAAAGTGGTTGAAGTTATTCTTTAATTATTCTAAGTAAGCATATATGTGAGGAACCAAGTTTATATGAGTTCTATATCAATTGGATATGTTTAATTTACTGTTTTGTGGGTGATAGTCATGATAATTAGGCTAAACAGTCTTTTGAAATAGATCACGTAGTTTACATACGTACACCCGACACAATCTATGTTGGTGTCAAATCGAAAAGCAACCGCGATTCTTTGTCCCAAGCTTAAGTATGGCACAAATTGCACCATACCACGATCGAAAGCGAAGATTCCTATTACTTATGCAGACCTTGAAAATCTATTGTAAGCTAGTTTAATGAGATGTTAATGTGACAAACACGTAATGAAGAGATTAAAATAGAATTATATCATGTAATAAGTAATTCCAAAGTTATAAAATGATTACCAAGTTATGAAAGCAATACGTTATGATTTAATGTACACAAGAGTAGTGAATAAGTGTTTTGAAGTTAACAATTGTGATTTCTGAAATGCATATGGTGTAAAGTAAAGCTTGTATTAAAGTAACAAGTTTAACTAAAAGTGAGTTCTATTTTGGAAAGTGGATGTTAGTATATCTAATAGATATTGTGATTCTAATAATGTGTGTAGGTGAACGTGATTTGTAATTTATAGCTTACGCACGAGGCAAGTTCCTTACCCTAAACTTTAATTGAGCAAGTTCTTTTATCCTTAAACTTTATGTGAGCAAGCTCTAACCCTAACTTTATTTGAGCAAGTTTTAAATTCCAATCATTTTTGATTTATTCTAACTTGTTTATAGTTAAACAAGTTTCTCTAGTTTCATTCTTTTATAGTGAATGCAACTTCTTGAACTCTAATCTCTAATATTGAGATGTCATATGTCATTTACTTTACACAAGTTATTATCATGTTGAGCAAGCTTTGTCTCCAGCTTGTTATCAGTTAGTGCATGTTCAGTAATTTAATTTCTTACTTGACAAGATCATAGCCTTAATATTGTTCAAGCAAGGTTTATTGTTTTATTCAATGCTTATGCTTTTTAGTTATTTCTAAGCATGAGTTTAATGTATAGTTGGTTCACCTATGATTCTTAATCATTTTAGATTAAATTGTTATTGATCACTCGTAGTGTTGTTAAGTCTTGTTGATTCAACTAATCCTTTAGTTGATGATCGTGAAACTCTAAATTACCCTTGAAGCTTATCCAAACCAAACTTTCTTTGGTGCGGACTTGTACTCTAAAAACTAAGAAGAACAACCCTATTATAGGGGAGTTATTTTACGCGATACGTTTAGATGTTTGTGCACAATACATGGTACGAAGGGCTGATCACCCTAAGTACGGGGAGTCCCTACAGTATTACTATTTAGGTTAAAGTTGAAAGATTACTTGTAACCATGGACATAGTTCGTGGTCTTGTGACCCTCAGTTACATTTTGTATGTTGATACTAGTTTTTGATTATCATTGACGGAGTATTATTCAACTCTGATGAACTTATTCATTGCTATTTCAAGTGAGCATTTGTTTTGATCACTCTTGCATAAATATAATTATTGCAGCTAAGGTTGAGAAGGTCTGTGACATCCTGAATTTTTATAAGTTATTAAAATAGGAATTTAATAATTAAAATTCTTATTATGAGATGTTTTGAGTTTGAGTATGTATATATACATGCTATATATTTTGAAATATGTGATTTGGT
This sequence comes from Panax ginseng, assembly GCA_020205605.1. Lineage (NCBI taxonomy): Eukaryota > Viridiplantae > Streptophyta > Magnoliopsida > Apiales > Araliaceae > Panax > Panax ginseng. The sequence continues at coordinate 145,100,684 of CM035139.1, forward strand.
GTGAAGAGAAATATATATTCATATATTGGGAAAGTGAGGTTCAATAGTTAAGTTAACTGTTGAAGAAATTAAATGAATTTGGTAATTATTTTTAAATATTTATTGAATTAAATAAATATTTTAATTGAATTATGTATTGAGAAAAAATAAATAATTTATGAAATTATGGTATATTAATTTATTTACGTGTGTATGATAATTAAATTAAAGCAAAAGGTAAATTTTATTCTTTGAAGATTTAATTTAATAAATTAATTAAATTAAATGAGTTGTTTAATATTAAAGAAAATATGTAAATTAATTAAAGCGATGTTTAAATCTAATTTATTAATTAAATTAGATATATGATTATTTATTAATCATCAGAAGAATTATAATAAAAATTATAATTATTATAATTATTATTGTAAGTTATGTAAATGGGTTACATGTGTGACAAATAAAAACTATATAATATAATATGATTAAAATAATCTAGTATGGGGGGAAATTGTGTGTAACCAAACACAGCCTTATGGCTTTTGGTTTATTGTAACTGACGTCTTTTGATTTTCTTCACCTGACGTTAGTGGGTTAAAGCCAAATCAGTTTGTTTATACGTATATCCTAAAGCCAAGAGAGAAACACAGAGATTAGGAAGAGAGCTTGGTGAGAAGAATTGCAGAAATTTTTGGAGAAGAAAGTAAACACAGGGGTTTTGAGAGAAGGTTTGCTAAATCAAGGTATAATCTATTCTCAATTTTAACTCTTAGTTTTGGTAGTGTTTATGCTATATAATTTGGAAATCACGTTGGGTTGATATATACATATATGTGGGTTATAATCTATTAATCATCGTTTGTGAGTGCTATTGATAAGTGGATTTTATATCCACGAATTGATGTCCATTTCAAGCTTAATCGTTGTTCCTTTCTTGTTTTCATGTTCATTTTTACTCGTTTCATGTTATTTTGTATGTAGGATAGGTGGTGTGGTGATTGAATCAAAAAAGGAAGCATTTGGAGCATTTTGGTTGCAAGAATCAAGTTTAGCCAAGCCAGTTTGCGAGAGCTACACCAGTAAGGCTGATCCTTTTTGCTTTCATACCCCAAGTAAAGTGGGGGTCTTCAACATTTGTTTACAGAATGGATGCCACCGTAAAATGGCTGTTTATAAACATACACCCACTTTGGGCGGAGGGTCTCGACTGTTGAGTCTCCTTTCTTGCTTTGAACTCTGCTGGGACATGAACATTAGCAATTGGATAGCATATGGACTATAATTAGCAAAGGATTTCGACTAAGACTTTTGTGTTGGGATATCTATTCCTCAATTAACAATGAATTCAACACACAAATGGCATATCACAGAGATTAATGATAGATTCTTCATAGCAAGCTTTGGAGGAAGATTTTGAAGAGATTTTCGCGACGATTGCAGATTAAGGCTTCGTGAAGGGTGTTTTGCGTTATTCTTCATTTTAGTCTTATATTTGTAATTAAAAAGATGTTTTCTTTGAATTATTCAGTTATTAATTCATTTATGATGAACTAATTCCCTTTTTAGGCTTATGATGGATCCTTAAGGGAAACGAGATTTTGTAAACCTTGATTTCCAATTCAATAAGCTAATTTCCAGTTTATCTATACTAATTTGAGCTTGAATTTATGAATTGCCTGATCAAAAATTCTTTGTGGATTTGTACGGAATCGAGAGAGGATATACAAATCTAAACTTAGTTAATATAACATGTGTTCATGAATTATGTGAATAGCAGAATCTTGATGAATGTTAAGGTAGAGATATGCTTGACATCGCATGTAATCGGATAGAGAACTTAATCTTAAACCTTCTTTAATTATAATTCACATAGAGATATAGTGAGTTAGTTGATTAAGGTGTTTAACTTGTTTCTATCTAAATTATGGATTTAAGTTAATACGGTATTAGTGCATCGAGAGGTGGCTAGTACTACATTCGTGTTCTTGACTAATAAACTGGGATAGTGAGATGAATTGGAATAAAGGTGTAGAAATCAGAGTGAAGTTTAGGGTGAAATCATAAGTCTAATTCTCCATTAATTGTTTGAAATTTCAGATTTTGGTATTTTTGATTGTTTTGTGATAGCATATTTATTTATTAATTTAGTTTCTATAATTTTAATCATTGAATTGGACAGTTTAATAAAATTAGGATTAATAGTAAATTGATAATTGTAAGGTTAAATTTCGTACTAAATTGTCTCTGAGGGAACGATAATCTACTCATTATTGTATTGCTTGTTGACCATGTATACTTGCGTGTTGTGCGTATATAGATTTTACCCAACAAATTTTTGGCATTGTTACTGGGGATAAATTTAGTATAGATTTTAATATTTTTAAGATATCCGTTTAATTAGTCCAGTTTTACTTAAACATTTTTATTTTTGTTTTGTTCCTCGTATTTCAAGTTTTTGAAGTGGTTTATGCAAACTCGGTCCAAAAATTCAGACTTGCTACCTTTTGAGGATGACATTGAGAAACGGTTCTAGAGGTTAAGTAAGTGGATCAAGGAAACGAGGCAAGACTTCGAAAATTCTAAGAAAGAAGTGGCAATGGCAGCTGAAGATCAAAAAGCATTGAGGGACTTTGCCACACCCAAGGTGATTGAACTACAGTCGAGCATCACCAGGCCTGCAATAGCTGCAAACACATTCGAAATCAAGCCTGGAAAATACAGATGATCTAGAATTCAATCCAGTTTGGGGGATTGGCAAATGACGATCCGAATGAACATCTAGTCAGCTTTCTGGAGATTTGCGACACCTTCAGGTATAACAGAGTGTCGGCTGATGCAGTGAGACTTCTCTTGTTCCCATTCACCTTACGGGACAAGGCGAAGAGTTGGTTACACTCTCTACCGTCGGGATCGATAACTACGTGGGAAGACTTAGCTCAAAAATTCCTTGCCAAATTTTTCCAACCTGCAAAAACTGTAAAAATGATGAATGAGATAACGATGTTTGAGCAGCAACACGGGGAGTCATTATATGAGGCATGGGAGAGATACAAGGAGTTGATCAGAAAGTGCCCGCATCATGGATTGCCTAAGTGACTGCAAATGAATACTTTCTATAACGGACTACATGGGAATCTCAGGACCAGTATTAATGCAACATCGGGTGGAGCGTTTATGGCTAAGAGTTATGAGGAGGCCTACAATTTGATTGAGACAATGGCGGTTAACAACTACCAATGGCCTACAGCAAGAATGACACAGGCAATGAAGCTGGAGTGTTAGAAGTAAATGGTGTAATGGCAAAACAAGCGCAAATTTCAGCACTTTCCAAGAAGCTGGATGCTATGACAAGGGCACAGGTACAGCAGGTTGCGGTTGTGTGTGAATTGTGCGCGGGTGACCATCCTAAAGATCAATGCACAATTAATCCAGCGTCCGTGCAATTCGTAGTTAGCTACAACAGGGGCCCACAGAATATGTACCAAAACACTTACAACTAGGGGAATAGGAATCACCCAAATTTCTCGTGGAGTAATAATCAGCAACATCAAGCTCCACGACCATCATATCCCCCAGGTTTTCAGAATCATCAACAACCGACTCAACATCAAGAAAGAAAATCAGATTTAGAGGAGTTGTTGTCAAAGTACATAACAAGCAATGATGCAGCGATGAAAAACCAAGCAATGGCCATCAAGAATTTGGAGAATCAGATGGGACAAATTGCCCTAGCATTGAACAACAGACCACAAGGAACGTTACCAAGTGACACTGAAAGAAATCCAAAGGGAACTCATGAGCAGTGTAATGTTGTTATGCTTAGAAGCAGTAAGGAGTTGGTTTCTAACTAGGATAAGAAAGCTAGTAAATGAGATGAATGTGAGGATGAAGGGAAGAAATTAGAAAAGAAATGTACAGAAAAAGTGGAGCAAAAAGCAAAGGAAGAGAGACAACTTAAAGTTACACCACCTGCACCCTTTCCTTCAAGGTTAGAAAATAACAAGTTAAAGAACCAGTTTGCGAGGTTTATGGATGTATTCAAACAATTACACATTAATATTCCATTTGCTGAAGCACTTGAGTAGATGCCACATTACATTAAGTTCATGAAGGACATACTTTCGAAAAAACGTAAGCTCTAGGATTTCGAAACAGTGGCATTAACCGAGGAATGTAGTGCAATACTACAGAAAAAGCTTCCTCCTAAATTGAAAGATCCGGGAAGTTTTACAATTCCTTGTGCAATTGGAAATCAAGATGTGGGAAGAGCTCTATGCGATCTAGGAGCGAGTATAAATCTGATGCCACTGTCCATTTACCGAAAGATGGGGTTAAAGGAAGCAAAACCAACCAATATTAGTCTACAACTCGCTGATAGATCAATAACATACCCTTTAGGAATAGTTGAAGACGTATTGGTCAAAGTTGATTCACTAATCTTTCCAGCCGATTTTGTGGTACTAGATTTTGAAGAAGATAAGAACATCCCTATCATCTTGGGATGACCATTCCTGGTGACTGGACGAACAGTGATTGACGTGCCTAACGGAGAATTGATTATGAAAGTGTTTGATCAGGTAGTAACGGTAAAAGTGTTCAAGGAAATCTGTGAGACCCCAAATTTTATGAAATAAAAGTATTAAATTTTTTTTATTTTGGTGAATAGTTAAATTGATAAAAGTTTAAAGTTAAGGGTGACATTTGAAATTTTTTCAAAGTAAGCTAGTTGTTATAAAATAATCGGTGGTAAAATACGCGTGGTTGCATAGTAGCACACGGTATTGATTATTAATGCTTACGTGAGAAGTCACTCAATTTGATTCAATTAGTGTCGATATTTTATATATTATTAAATCAATAATTGAGATAACAAAGTTATTAATATTATTATTTGAAATATTAAAGATGTCTAGAAGTTCTGACAAGGAGAGGTTTGGTCACCTAATTGCGCGCCTGTGACACCCCCAAATCTGGTACTTCCATTTCCACAGGATTTGGTGTTCACTGTACAAACATCATCTATCTATCTACCCGTAAATAAAATGTAAACCATACAATAGATAGAAATAATAATAAAATCTCTTCCCTTATGGGGTTACATCAACTGAATAATAATAAATCCCAGGTTACTCTAACCTTAAAACATCTGTGCGGAAAACATAAACAAATAAGTCTTAGTAACATCAATTCTAATTACATCACATAACCACAATAATAAAACAGTCTTCATTACTTGCTAAGCTTGCCCTTGCCCTTACTAGTGGAAGGTTAAATGTACGCTCTTTTCGTTCTTAATCGCAATGTTATTATTATGCAAGAGTGAGCACGATTGCCCACAAGTATAACAATATAACAATGAATAATAACATGCGAGAGAAATAATAACTTCTGATATAAAGCTCAACTTTTGAATCAAGAATGAATAACAAGAATCAAAAGAAATTCTGAGGGTCATAAGACCTTGAACTATGTCCTAGGTTATCAAGAGTTTATACTTGAAACCTTTAACAGTCATAAGACTATGGACACTTCTTCTCGTACTTAGGGGGATCATCCCTTAGTACCATACTGTGCACAATATCTTAACGCTAAAGCGTAAATAATCCCCTATACATGGTTGTTCATCTCAGTTTTGACATTCGAGTCCGCACCAAAGGAAATTTGGTTTGGATAATTCATCAATGGGTTCTAAAATTTAGAACGCTCATCAACTATGGACTAGTCGAATTAATAAGGGTTCGCTAGTCTAATAAGGTTTAACAATAACAGATAATTTAACTTGGATAAAATCTCAAAAGTATACAATAAAATAATTATTGTATAACAACATCATGCTTGAAGATTAATAAACTTTAATATACAAGACAGGCTTAATCAATAATAATGAGAATTTTCTCAATATCAAAAGATGAATTAATCAACTTATACAACGATAACAAGTAGGGTTAGGAAACTTGCTCAATGATAGTTTAGGGTAAGAAACTTGCTCAACGTAAATGTAGAGTTAGAAAACTTGCTCAATGCAACAAGATAAGGTTTAGAAACTTGCCTCGTGCGTAGATTACACTTAAACAAACTCGTTCTTTGAATTAAATTCAACATACCAATTACGTTCACAATACCAGTCAATAATAATGTACTAACATCATAACTTTACTCTTTGTTTAACTCAAATTCATGACTATACTTAGTCAATTATTACACTTAGTGTAAAATTAAGACTTCATGAAAAATAAACTAATTATGCATTCGATCATTCAATCCACACGTAATTGTGTTATGGACATGTTAAGAATTTATTTCAACATCTCATTATAGGTCTAAAAAGTCTTTATAATCATTAGACTAAGTTGCTATCACATTTCCATACTTGTGCACTTTTTAAAACTCATTTCTGACCATTCTGCTAAGTGGCGGCTGCATTTCACTTTTTATCTTCGAAGTCTTAATGACTGCAAGGGCGGTATATTGTGGGTCTTATACTTGACGTTGCGGTGCGATAAATGAATTAGGAGTTGGCGCCGCGGCGCGAAACCCCAGACTCTGAATTTCCAATTCGCGAAGAACACAGAATTCAGCGAAATCAACACTTCTTAACACTAATTTCACCAAATTACACATACCCATATGTTATAATTCATACATAATCAATACTTAACATCTATGGAGTGTTTTTCACCCATTAAAACACATAATCACAAAATTAAAACATGCAAATTGGACTATTCTTGATGTTCTTGAAGTTCTTGAACAAAAACATGGAATTTAATGCTACGGATTCGTTTTAAAGCCAAATCCAACCATTTAAGTTTCATTTTGTTCATTTTAACATGCATAATCATATCAATGTGTGAATTTTGCAAAATAAATTATATTTGACATATAAAAATCACGTATAAGGCCATATGGCCATATCACGTACTCTGTAAATTTTTGAAATAATAAGCCATAATCATACGTTGTAATCTGATGAAATTGATGATATGGAAACACACAATATATATATAAAACATGCCATACAACTCGACTTATTACATATATTCTCATAAAAACAAAATTTCCCAAATACAGAGACTCATAGAAGTATGAAAGCCATTTTTATGAAAACTTAAAAGACGTAAAATAAGAATTTTGGTTAAAGAGAATTACCCAAAGTGTAGATTAAATAAAATGACAAATCTCTCTACTTCAATCATAGAGTTTCTCCCAATCTCTCTCAAACTTTCTCAAACTCTCTCTCTGTTTAACTTTGTCAGACTTAGAAATAATAAGGAAAAGAAAAGAAGGCGTATACTAATACATAAGGTAAACTGATGCGCATGATGGAGGTCAGTTACCTATCATGGGTAACTGCTCCCAACCTCTCTTAGTGCCATGTTTGGCTAGCAAGAATGGGGTTTAAAATCATTTAATTTAATAAATCATTATCATATAGTTTAAATAATGTCACATCCATATAAAATAAATCTAATATCTTATTTAATTTACTTTAAATAAAATATAATAATTTTCATTAATACACATAGTCACATAATTCAAATTCTCTTTGATTAATAATGTCAAATTATTAAATCTCTAATTAATAATTAAATTAATTAAAATAACATAGGCTTATTAAATATTTCTTTTAATTCAATAAGCTCACATAATCACATACTTGAATAATAAAAATTATCCACATTAAATTAATAAATATAACACATATAATTAAATTAATCTATCACAACTTCATCAATTAATTATTTAATCTAATAATTAATTCATCAAAAAATATTTATTCAATCAAATAAATATTAAAATTAAATTACAAAATTACGGTTGTCACATCTTTCCCCTCTTAAAAGGATTATGTCCCCAAAATCATAACTCAAACAAAGTCGTCCCTGTTACATTCGCTTTCTTTACAAAGATTCTGTCCTCAGAATCGCATATAACAATCTAAGTTAATAAATGAGGATAATTCTTCATCATATTTTCTTTGAGTTCCCACGTAGCTTCTTCAGCGTTGTGGTTCCTCCAAATTACCTTAACAGAAGGAATTACTTTATTTCTCAGAACTTGTTCTTTTCGATCGACAATTTGAACAGGAATTTCTTCGTAAGACAAGTCTTTGTCAAAATGTAGGGTTTCATATTCAATCACGTGCTTGTAATCGGGTTTGCAGGGTCGTAGGACTGAGACATGGAAAACATTGTGGACATTCTCTAGAGATGGAGGTAAGGCTACCTCATAGGCAACTTCTCCGACCCTTCTCAGAACTTCAAAGGGTCCAATGAATCTTGGGCTCAATTTCCCTTTCTTTCCAAATCTGATCTTTCCCTTCCAAGGAGAGACCTTTAAGAACGCATAACTACCTGGTTCGAACTCAACATTCTTACGGTGTGGATCGGCGCATTTCTTCTGTATGTCTTGGGCTGCTATCAATCTCGCTCGAATCACTTTGACTATCTCTGCTGTTTGTTGTACTAATTTTGGTCCTAGTAATTGTCTTTCGCCAACTTCATCCCAATATAGTGGAGTTTTGTACTTTGTACCAAATAACGCTTCATAGGGTGGCATTCCAATACTAGCGTGGTAACTGTTGTTGTAATCAAACTCTACAAGCGGTAAATGATCATCCCAATTTCCTTTAAAATCCATTATAAAAGCTCTTAACATATCTTCCAATGTTTAAATTGTTCTTTCACTTTGTCCATCTGTCTGCGGGTGATATGTTGTGCTCATTCGCAACTGTGTACCCATGCATTCCTGTAGCCATTTCCAGAAGTTCGACGTAAAATGCGGATCTCTATCAGAAACAATTGACACCGGAACTCCAGTGCCTTGAAACAATCTCTTTCACATATAACCTTGCCAACTGATCTAAGTTGAATCTGATTTTGATCGGAAGGAAGTGTGCAGATTTCGTCAATCGATCAACAATAACCCATACTGCGTCGTAGCCTTTCAGAGTTGTTGGTAGGCCAACCACGAAATCCATCATAATATGTTCCCATTTCCATTCAGGAATCTCTAAAGGTTGTAGCAACCCACTTGGCCTCTGATGTTCTGCTTTAACTTTCTGACATGTCAGGCACTTGGCAACACATTCTGCAACCTCTCGTTTCAAATTTGGCCACCAAAAGTGTTGTCGAAGATCTTGGTACATCTTGGTGCTACCAGGGTGAATCGAATATCTTGAGTTGTGAGCCTCACTCAAAATTTCTTCCTTAATCTCTGGTACTGGCGGTACCCAAATTATGCTCTCAAATCTTAGTAGTCCCTCACTGTATATTTTGAATCTCGATTTAGTCCCTTTAGATATCTTCTTCTTCACTTTCTCACATTCTTCGTCCTGAAGTTGAGCCTCCTTAACTTTATCCAGTAAGGTTGTACCAGCTTGCAACTGGAACAGCTTCTCGTCAATTTCTATAGGATACTTCACTTGCAATTTTAGCTTTTCCATTGCTAAAATTATATCCTCCGGAGCGGTCAACATCATCAATTTCTCCCGAACTTTTCTACTTAGGGCATCGGCCACCACATTTACCTTACCCGGATGGTATAGAATCTCACAATCGTAGTCCTTAATTAACTCCAACCACCTTCTTTGACGCATGTTCAAGTCTTTTGTGTAAAAATATATTTTAGACTCTTGTGGTGCAGATATATTTCACACTTCTCCCCATAGAGATAGTGCCTCCAGATTTTCAAAGCAAAAACCACTGCAGCTAACTCCAAGTCATGGGTCGGATACCCCTTCTCATAATCTTTCAGTTGTCGTGACGCATACGCAATGACTCTGCCATTCTGCATAAGCACACAGCCAAGTCCTTTATGCGATGCATCACTATAAACCACAAAATTTCCTGTGTCATCTGGAAGAGATAACACAGGTGTTGAACTCAACCTCCTCTTTAATTCTTGAAAGCTTTCCTCACACTTCTCCGTCCAAACAAATTTCACCAATTTCCTAGTTAATTCATCAGCGGAGTTACGATCTTGGAAAAATCCTGAATAAATCTTTTGTAATAACCTGCCAATCCAAGAAAACTTCTTACTTCCGACGGCGTATTCGGCTGATCCCAATTAATCACAGCTTCGACTTTGGAGGGATCCACCGAAATTCCGTCTTTATCAATCTCATGTCCAAGAAATTGTACTCTTTCAATCCAGAATTCACATTTTGAAAACTTAGCATACAACTTCTCTCTTCTTAATGTCTCTAACGTCAACCTCAAATGCTCTTCATGTTCTTCCTTGGTTTTTGAATATACCAAAATGTCATTTATAAATACCACAACGAATTTGTCCAAAAACAGATTGAACACTCCATTCATTAAGCCCATAAATGTTGCAGGAGCATTCGTTAGACCAAATGACATAACCAGAAATTCGTAGTGACCGTATCATGTTCTAAACGCTGTCTTCGGTACATCCTCTGGTCTCACCTTCAGTTGATGATAACCACTTCTCAAATCTATCTTTGAAAAATATCTTGCTCCCTTTAACTGATCGAACAAGTCGTTGATTTGCGGTAATGGATACCTATTCTTAATCATGACCTTATTCAGTTCTCTGTAGTCTATGCAGAGTCACATTGTTCCATCCTTCTTCTTCACAAATAAAACCGGCGCTCCCCACGGTGATACGCTTGGTTGAATATACTTCTTGTCCAGTAATTCTTGTAATTGGACCATCAATTCTTTCATCTCTACCGGTGCCATTCGGTATGGTGCCTTCGATATTGGGGCCGTTCCTAGAGCTAAATCGATAACGAATTCAACTGCTCTATCTGGAGGAAGTCCCGGTAAATCATCTAGAAATATGTCTGCGAAATCTCTCACTACTGGAATCTCATCAATTTTTGGATTCTCTTTATGACTATCAACTTTGTAAGCTAGATATCCTACACAGCCTTGTCTTAACAATCTCCTGGCCTGCATCATCGTCAGACAACTCGCTTGTCTAGGCGACTTGCTACCATAAAACATAACCTTTGACAGAGTCATAAGGTTAATACGCTTCTTCTGGCAGTCAATTACCGCCCCATAATTGGATAACCAATCCATACCCAAAATAACATCAAATTCTCCAAGTCGAATAGGGATAAGGTCTACGTACATGATATTACCCTTAATATCTACTCTACAGTTCTTGTGCACATACTTAACAGGGATAATTTCTCTATTCCCAATTTCTATGTTCATAGGGTATTCTAACTCGTCCTGAAACAGTTCTAAGTTCTTAGCGAAGTCATCGGATATAAATGAGCAAGTAGCACCCGAATCAAATAACACATAAGCATTAACTTTATTGATCTAATGATACCTGACACCACATCGCGAGATGCATCTGGCGTCCTACACTGTCATGTTGAACGTTTTGGCTGTTGGTCTATTGGTTGCGGTTGGTCCTGCAATGGTTAGAGTGCTTCCACCAGTATTTCCTCTGTTTCCTCCTAAACTCGTCCCTCTCGATCCCTTCTTAGGACAATCTCTTGCAAGATGGTCCTTTGATTCACATGTGAAGCATGCACCCTTCTTTGGGTTCGGACAGTTTGGTGCTATGTGGCCTTCCTGACCACAATTGTAGCACACTCGCTTCCCCTTCAGACAAACTCCCAAATGCGTTTTTTCGCAGGTTGGGCACGGTTCAATCTTCTTCTTCTGCCCTCCCTGTTGACTTCCAGCCGACGAATTTTCAGACCACTTCCTCTTCTGATTGTGATTACCCCCAGTGATACTCCCACCAGTCTTGTTATTACCATCCTTCTCACTCTTCTTCTTCTTCTACTCCTGATTATACTTCGTTACTGCATCACTTCCACCCTCAGCAAGTATGGCCTTCTTTAACACTCCCGCAAAAGTGTTCAATTAGAACATTGACACTTTACTATACAACCAAGGCTTTAGTCCCTGCTCAAATCGTCTCGCCTTCCTCTCATCGGTATATACTTGGTACGTGGCGAACCTAGCCAACTCGTTAAACCTTGCTGCATAATCAGCTACTGACATATTTCCTTGCTTCAACTCTAGAAACTGGACTTCCATCTGATTTTGTGAACTGGTTGGGAAATACATCTCAAAGAACATCTCTTTAAATCTTTCCCAGGATATTACACCTTCACCTCCTCTCACTTTGTTTGCCTGCCACCAATAGCTAGCTTCGGACTTCAGCATAAATGTTGCATACGCAGTCTTCTGATCTTCCCTTATCCTAGCAACATCGAACACCTTCTCCATCTCCATTACCCACGTCTGAGCTTCAATTGGGTTTATGGAACCCTTAAACTCTGGTGGTCCCACCGCCTTGAAGTCCTTAAACAAAGTGTTTGGTGGAGCTTGGGGTTGATTATTAAGTGCTCCAGCTAAAAGGTTTACCAATTGCTGAACGGAGTTAGCATTGGCGTCGTTGTTATTGTTTGTTGACCCTTCCTAGGCTTGCTGACGATTTTATCTTCTAGGCTGCATATTTCTGTTAAGAATATACGCTTATTAAATCTTTACTCAATCTCTAAAACATTTAAGACTTAACTAAACATTTAATTATAACTCACTTAACACATTACTTCAAATAAACTTTGACATTTCATTTAATTCAAAAGTCTTTACATCAAAAGATAGCATCGCTGCTATTTACATCAACTATCCCGAGATAAAGAATCTACAGGATTTAAAACATCACAATATTCCTTTATTAATGAACATATCAGAATTTACATCTTTAACTATCAAATAGTTTTCACATATTTAAACTAATACTATCACTGTCTGTTAAGGCGCTGGATGGCCTTGCTACGTTCCTCCTCCATGATGCGAGACATCGTTCTGCGATCTAGCATATATGATGGTAGATCCTCAAACTAGATTGGATACTTCCTAACTCGATCTTGGACCGCATCCATTGCATTTTGTAGTGTAGAGTACGTCTCCTCAAGTTTGGCCTTCTTCGCTCGGTGATCATCTTCTACACGATCGGCATGATGTGACTCTCGTACCCAGCCCTCCTCTGCTATGGCAAGCCTCTCTGAGCTCTCATTCAGATCCTTCTATAACTTCTCTATTTCTGCGGACTTATCCTCGGTCTGACCCTTCTCGTGAATCAGATCCCACTCCACGTTTCCCAAACGTGCGTGAAGAGTCACAATCTCCCTATCCTTCTGCTCAATAGTAATCTGCTGACTAACCACCGCTCAACAGATCCCGAACAAAGATCCCCTGCAACTCTACGTTATGATTATAGAGTGCATCATACATCTCTGCATCAATGGAGTTCAGTGGGAACTCCTCTTCTTCCTCTTCTTCTTCCTCTTCCTCAGGATCCTCCTCTGGATCTGTCTCCGGCTCATGCTCCTGACCACCAACAGTGATCAACGGAGATGGCTCTCTCTGTACAAGCTATTCCCTGACGACATGAATGTCTCGGGGCTCCTCCTCTATAGGTAATCAGGGTTCCTCCTCCCCAGTTCGACTAGCTCCTCCAACATCCGACATTCTGACAACAAAATTTTAAGTTTTAGTTACTAATCCATGCTAGCGAACACATAGATTAACACATAAGCACATAAAGTTTTTTATTATCTTTAATGAATTCAAAAATTCATTTCTTATAACTCGATAAGAGTTTACCATCACTATGTTCTCGATCTCCTACAAGGCTACTACCTAAGGTTGTTCCCCCCACCTAAGGTTCATAACCTTACAGCTTTGATACCAACCTGTGACACCCCCAAATCCGGTACATCCATTTCCACAGGATTTGGTGTTCACTGTACAAACATCATCTATCTATCTACCCATAAAAAAAATGCAAACCATACAATAGATAGAAATAATAATAAAATCTCTTCACTTATGGGGGTTACATCAACTGAATAATAATAAATCCCAGGTTACTCTAATCTTAAAACATTTGTACGAAAAACATAAACAAATAAGTCTTACTAATATCAATTCTAATTACATCACATAACCACAATAATAAAACAGTCTTCATTACTTGCTAAGCTTGCCCTTGCCCTTACTAGTGGAAGGTTAAATGCGCTCTTTTTCGTTCTTAACTGCAATGTTATTATTATGCAAGAGTGAGCACGATTGCCCACAAGTATAACAATATAACAATGAATAATAACATGCGAGAGAAATAATAACTTCTGATATAAAGCTCAACTTTTGAATCAAGAATGAATAACAAGAATCAAAAGAAATTTTGAGGGTCATAAGACCTTGAACTATGTCCTAGGTTATCAAGAGTTTATACTTGAAACCTTTAACAGTCATAAGACTATGGACTCTTCTTCTCGTACTTAGGGGGATCATCCCTTAGTACCATACTGTGCACAATATCTTAACGCTAAAGCGTTAATAATCCCCTATACAGGGTTGTTCATCTCAGTTTGGACATTCGAGTCCGCAACAAAGGAAGTTTTGTTTGGATAATTCATCAAGGGGTTCTGAAATTTAGAACGCTCATCAACTATGGACTAGTAGAATCAATAAGGGTTCGCTAGTCTAACAAGGTTTAACAATAACAGATAATTTAACTTGGATAAAATCTCAAAAATATACAATAGAATAATTATTGTATAACAACATCATGCTTGAAGATTAATAAACTTTAATATACAAGACATGCTTGATCAATAATAATGAGAATTTGCTCAATATCGAAAGATGAATTAATCAACTTATACAACGATAACAAGTAGGGTTAGGAAACTTGCTCAACGAAAGTTTAGGGTAAGAAACTTGCTCAACGTAAATGTAGAGTTAGAAAACTTGCTCAATGCGACAAGATAAGGTTTAGAAACTTGCCTCGTGCATAGATTACACTTAAACAAACTCGTTCTTTGAATTAAATCCTACATACCAATTACGTTCACAATACAAGTCAATAATAACGTACTAACATCATAACTTTACTCTTTGTTTAACTCGAATTCATGACTATAATTAGTCAATTATTACACTTAGTGTAAAATTAAGACTTCACGAAAAATAAACTAATTATGCATTCGATCATTCAATCCACACGTAATTGTGTTATGGACATATTAAGAATTTATTTTAACATCTCATTATAGGTCTAACAAGTCTTTATAATCATTAGACTAAGTTGCTATCACATTTCCATACTTATGCACTTTTTAAAACTCATTTCTGACCATTCTGCTAAGTGGTAAATATTTCTTTATTTCACTTTTGTATCTTGAGTCTTAGCGTCACAAGACATTTGTCCATTACTTGTACATGGCATATTTCTTGTCGAGAAATGAATCGGGAGTTAAGCGTCGTGTGCAAACCCTGACTCTAAATTTCAGTTTCATGAAGAACACAAAATTCAGCGAAATCAACACTTCTTAACACTAATTTCACCAAATTACATATACCCATATGTTATAATTCATACATAATCAATACTTAACATCTATGAAGTGTTTTTCACCCATTAAAACACATAATCACAGAATTAAAGCATGCAAATTGGATTGTTCTTGATGTTCTTGAAGTTCTTGAACAAAAACATAGATTTTAATGCTACGGATTCGTTATAAAGCCAAATCCAACCATTCAAGTTTCATTTTGTTCATTTTAACATGCATAATCATATCAATGTGTGAATTTTGCAAAATAAATTATATTTGACATATAAAAATCATGTATAAGGTCATGGCCATATCACGTACTCTGTAAATTTTTGAAATAACAAGCCATAATCATACGTTGTAATCTTATGAAATTGATGATATGAAAACACACAATATATATATAAAACGTACCATACCACTCGAATTATTACATATATTCTCATAACAACAGAATTTCCCAAATATAGAGACTCACAGAAGTATGAAAGCCATTTTTATGAAAACTTAAAAGATGTAAAATAAGAATTTGGGTTGAAGAGAATTACCCAAAGCATAGATTAAATAAAATGACAAATCTCTCTACTTCAATCACAGAGTTTCTCCCAATCTCTCTCAAACTTTCTCAAACTCTCTCTTTGTTTAACTTTGTCAGACTTAGAAATAATAAGGAAAAAAGAAGAAGGCGTATACTAATACATAAGGTAAACTGATGCGTATGATGGAGGTCAGTTACCTATCATGGGTAACTGCTCCCAACCTCTCTTAGTGCCATGTTTGGCTAGCAAGAATGGTGTTTAAAATCATTTAATTTAATAAATCATTATCATATAGTTTAAATAATATCACATCCATATAAAATAAATCTAATATCTTATTTAATTTACTTTAAATAAAATATAATAATTTTTCATTAATACACATAGTCACATAATTCAAATTCTCTTTGATTAATAATGTCAAATTATTAAATCTCGAATTAATAATTATATTAATTAAAATAACATATGCTTATTAAATATTTCTTTTAATTCAATAAGCTCACATAATCACATACTTTGAATAATAAAAATTCTCCACATTAAATTAATAAATATAACACATATAATTAAATTAATCTATCACAACTTCATCAATTAATTATTTAATCAAATAATTAATTCATCAAAAAATATTTATTCAATCAAATAAATATTAAAATTAAATTACAAAATTATGGTTGTCACAACGCCAATAGGGAGAAATCCTTATTGGAAAGCCCCCTCGTTCCTAGGAACGACCTGGTCGATTAATAGTGTGAATTATAATAATGATGATGAAGTTTTATTTTATTAGTATTATTAATGTAATAAAACAGAAAAGCTTTTTATATAAAACAAAATACTTTTATAAAGTTATTCGTTTTATTAGACTATAAATAGAATATATTCTATTCTATTATGTACAGTGTTTTGCATAGTAAAATTTTTTTTATATAAAAAATTCTTTTATAAAGTTATTTGTTTTATTAGACAATAATTAGAATATATTATATTTTTATTATGCATAGTGTTTAATATAATTCAAGCAGCGTAGTGTTTGCATAGTAAAATCTTTTTATATAAAACAGAATACTTTTATAAAGTTATTCATTTTATTAGATTATAAATAGAATATATTATATTTTATTTAAAAGATTTTATTTTATTAGAATATTTTATAGTAAACCAATCTGGACCGTCCGTTTAAAAGTAAATCAATCTGGACCGTTCAGGAATTAGTTAATTCTTCACCCATTCTCTTATAAATAGAAGCTCATTCCTTCATTATTTCTTACAAATTCTTCAAACTCTAGAGAGAAAACTATAGAGAGAAAGAAGAAAAGTATTCTCTTACTTCACTACTCCTATATCCAGCTTTGTTCTAAGGTATGGGATATTATTTGTTGTACTTTCGTAAGGGTATTATTTCTTTCGTATTCATGAATAGAACTTTGGTTATTCCATTCTTTATTATTACATTGGAATAACTTTTGTATACGTGACTCACCCCTATACATGGTGAAATTGTTCTATTATTCCATTCCTTATTATTATGTTGGAATAACCTGTCTATGAGAAGTACTGCATACATGGTGAAATTCTTCTATTATTTCATTCTTTATTATTCAGTTGGAATATCCTGTCTGGTCATGCAATTACGCTGACTTGGTTCCGCTTCTTTATTATTACATTGAGAATAATCATGCATCTGGCCTATCGCATGCATGGTGAATTCTTCAGTTATTCCATTCTTTATTATTCTGTTGGAATAACCTGTCTATGTGGATTACCACATGCATGGTGAATGATCCTTTGTACTCATTCCTTATTAAATTGTGGAAATGATCTGTTTACGTGGATTATGATGAAAGTCATAATAAAAGCATTGGATTGATGAAAATCATGGGTATATGTAGTATTAGTAAGTGTTATGAGGAGTTATGTTGGTTATTATGTGAAAATATGAAAGTTTCTTAGAAATCACAAAGGGTGAAAAATCAGATTTTGGGATAAAATGGAACATGAAATTCAATTGACCATATCTCCTATTATATTTTGAATTTTTAAGTGTGGTCAAGTTCTAGAGTTAGATCTATGAGTTTTCTAACTTATCCAGATGGAATCACTCGAAAAGGTGTTGTAGATTTTCGTGTGGACAGATTTTAGCAAAGGAGTCAAAAGCTGTAAATTATGAAAAGCTACTGCCCAAAAATTTAAAAGGGCATTTTCGGCCACTTAATTTGTGAGAAAAATTCCGTCCTTTTGGGACATGGAAATATATGGTATAAAGTACCTCCTGTCCAAAAATGAGCTCATTCCGACTTAAAATGAGCAAGTTATGACCATTTCAATATTTAGGTTTTTCCGACGAAAAACGTTATAACCAGAGTTCTATAACTCCGATGACCATGAAATTTAAACTGGAAGCTCATGTTAACATGTGTAGGATTCGGCAAAGATTTGGGAATTTTTGGAGTTAAACTTGAGGTAGCTAATTTCTTAAGGAATTAATTAGAAATTGATTTTTGAAAAATAGTAAATGAATTTTAAAAATTTCGAGAAAAATATATGTTCAATATAGGACTATATTCTGCTAAATTCCCAAAAAAAATATATTTTTGTGGTGATTTGGTATTTTTATGAAAATGATCTAGTTATGAGTAAATGAGTTAAATATGTTATGTGAAGTAACAAAGTTGGAAAATAGGATTTTATGGCTTGGAAATCCTATATAGGGTATATCTGATTTTGATGAGGATTTGATCATTGGTGATGAAATCTTATGAGTATAGCATTTTGAATGATTAAATGCATTATTTGGTAAAGTGTAAACAATTGAAATAAATTATTTATAACTTTAAGAAGTGGTTAAAATATTGTTATAATATTAATAATATTATATTATGAGTTTATTAAGTGATTGATAATATTTGGATAATTTTAAAGTCTTTAATATTTATCCTTGTTTTCGTTTGATTAATGTTTATATCATTGTCATCATTCTCATTCTTGTGTTGTGTTGAAAGTCATTTGTGACCTGTAGTGCATAGATGGACTTGGTATGATTATGACCAGGGATTATTCAGTATAATCATGACTGTAATGTTATAAATGATGTGGTAAAAGTCATCTTTGGCCCGTAGTGCATAGATGGACTTGATATGATTATGACCATGGATTATTCGGTATAATCATGACCGTAATGGAAAACACGAATATCCTTGGCCCATAGTGCATGGATAATTCGTGGTCGTGATATCTATTAAGTTTGAGTCTCAAAGATTATTGGTTTTGATTTGTATACCTTTGACCGTAGTGCAAAGATGAACTGTTGATTATTGGTTATCTGATTGTATATCTTTGGTAGTAGTGCAAAGATGAATTTATTAGTATGATTATGAGCAGGAATTGTGATTTGGTATAACCATGATTTTTGATGTTTTAGGTGAAGATAGGTGATAAAAATTATCTTCGTCCTGGGTGCGAAAAGGAATTCAGAATCACAATTATGATTATGAGTTATTCATATGATTGTGGACAGGAATTGTTGATTGATGTTACAGGAATAAAATATTATCGGTGGACTTTTAACATGGAGAAGATAATAGACATGATGGTCTATTTGACTCTTTTATTGGATTGCTCGTTCCGCTGCAACTATGATTGAAAAGTTTTATCATCTACCATATGTTCTAAATCTCTGATTTATTATTGATGAAGGCTATTGATAATTTAATTATCTTTAGTCATGATATTCTTTACTGGGCTAGTTGTGCTCACCCTTTTGCTTCATAATTCCTTTCAGGTAATAAGAGTGTTCTTAGAGTCGAAAGGGGATAACAGGGAATAGAACGGTGATCTATAGTCATTGAGGTTCTCCTAAATAGTATGGAAATAATTTTATTGAGAACTTTAGATAAGTGTGTCGTATTGTATACGTCATTTGATATTTAATTTTGGTGAATGTAATAGGGTGAGGTGAACCCAACTTTGGAAGGGTGTTTTGCCACTATCATACAAGATGTCTAATGACATACAACCTCGTGTTATCATAAAGACGTGGGTTGTGCACATCCACTTCTTTGAGTATATCTACTGAGCACTACCTATATGATCTTGGAGTTTATTTGAAATATAATTTTCACTTGGAGACAGTGGAGATAGTTATATTTCAAGAGAAGACATACCATTGGAAAGAAGATGATAGTAATCTTCTCGTTTTTCTTTGGGGTCTATTGGGTCAACCAAGGATAATTCTCTGCACATATGATATCTATCATAACTTAGATTCATGGCCTCCTATGTATGAAGGTTTTCTTGAGCATTTCCTAAAGATTTTAATTTCTAAAACAGTTATTGACTGTACTTTTATGTAAAGTACCTTTGTAAGGTGTTGTGGTCGAGGCACCATGAGAGTTACATAGATTTTGTATTGAAACTCACAGCTTTTTTGTTGTCATACTCTGCACGACAGTTCAATAGCTGTATAAATGAAGTTTGTATTTGATTTTTATAGAGTGATATCTGGCGACTCAGAATGGGTGATGTATACCTATTTTGGGGGCGTCACAAAATCCCAATCCCGACCAACAAGGAAGAGTACGAGTTTCTCGAGGAATCTACAAGTGTCAAGTTCAGGGATTACAAAGAGGATAATAGTCTCAAGGCATTAGTTGAGGATAGAAAGTCAAATTCATTATCCAACATGCAAGTGAACGGGCATGCAATACAACAATGTTGGAGTTACGTGATAAATAATCATCATGTCGCAGTTAACCCAATCGATCCGGGATGAAACAGGAAGTAGTCAGGCTGAACGACTTAAAATCAAGCGCTAATGGGGAGGCAACCCAATCATACTTTTATTTTTCGTATTTTCATTCATAGGTTAGATTAAGTAGTAAGTATAATAAGTTCATTAAGTAGCCATTACATCGTATGAGTCTTGTTAATCTCTCAACCATGCTCAATTTGATCAACAATCTAATAGCTTTTACGTTTCATGGCTTGCAGGGTGAGAAAATGTATATTAAGTGGCATAGCATGAAGAAAAGAAGAGAAAATGGGTCAGCTGCAGTGTACATGCTCGATGGGGTGGGCCTATTTAGCCTTGCACCCCCCGCCGGGGCGGGTGTCCTGAAACGTAACAGACTTATTCGGCAGTTATATGGTTCTTTCCCAATTACACCACTTCTCCACTACTTCATCAATAACTCCAACCACCACCCATTACACCCACTTCAACCCCATGATTTCCACTACTCCATTACTTCTCTCCACCATTGCAATCCAATACTCCTTTACATCACAACATCCCTATATATATTCACACCCTCACAACTCAAATTCTTCATAACTCTTCAACTACATCTCTCAAGTCTGCGAATTAGGGCATTCATAGAGGTAAATTGAGAGCAATTGAGTGTGAAGCACAACACTACAAACTATTCATCTTCTCTCATCCAATTTTCCACATAAAATCGACAAGTTTGGGGGAAAAATTTTATGTGCACACCAAGTGTTCAACAGTTTGTGTGAACCAACTTTGGGGTGGAGATACTGATATTAAGGCTTTCGAGAGTCAATGGCTTCGCAACCCACATTGAAACGCCAAAGGGGAGAAAGTTCAAGGCCCACACAACCGACACTGACCTTTGATCGTAGGAAATTCGTAAGTGCCGCCGCCGCCGACCGGTACGACTATATGATGACAAAAGCCCTTACACCAGAGTGGGGGTTGGCACCGGATCATGTCAATGGGGAAATGATGAAGCAAATTTATCAGAAGGGCTGGAACAAATTCACCTAAGAACTGGAACCCGTCGTGGTCAACATAGTCAAGGAGTTCTATGCGAACGCCGAGGACAAAGCCCCCTACAATGCTTATGTGTGGGGTCGCTTAGTCCCGTTCAGTGTTGATGCCATCAACACCTATTATCAACTGCGTGTGCCTCGACAGTGCCAATATGCCCACCTACGTGATTTTGATCCAGACTATGAGGTGATAGTCAAGGAAATGACTAAGCTGGGAACAACATGGATCAAAGGTCGGAAGGGAGGAACAATTTTTCATAGCAAAGATCTCAGTTGGTATGGTAAAATTTGGTATGCTTTCTTATGTGCTAAATTGTATCCATCTCAACACACATCGAACGTGACCAAGGAGAAGGTATTATTGCTATAAGCGATTGTGCAAGACTTCATCATTGATGTCGGGGCTATAATATGTTTTTCCATCTGCTAGTGCTTACGAGGAAACTTTTCAGGTGGTTTGCCACACCCATCACTCATATATGGGTTGTGTCGCCAAGCGGGTGTGAGATGGTCTGACGATGAACCCACACAGATGCCGCTTCAGTTACTAGATTTCAGAATGATAGCGCAGTATTCGGTGTTGGCCGGAGGTGATTCCCATCCTCGAGGTCTGGGTTTTATTTTTCCATCGGCTTCGGAGGACGAAGTTGATGCTGCAGACACCTCGGAGGATGAAGATGAGGCTATGGGAGATCAAGGAACCGAGCAGGTACTGCAGTCTGAGGCATTATCCAGTCCTCAGTTTCTTAACTTTCAACGTCAAATGGATGGGCACAATAAAGCAGCACGTCGGGAGATACGGCAACTTACATTGAGGCAAGACCACATATTTGATGCTATGAACACGTCTTTCGCTTCACTCAATACGACACTTCAGAGCTTTAATCCAGCTGCACAATTTTCATATCAGCAGCCCATGCCAATGCCAAGGTTTCCACCAAGTGATTCAGAGGAAGAAGATCAACCACCACCAACCCAGACTTAGGCAATTGTAGGGAAGTCCTCACACACTTAATTGCGATTATTCATACAGTGAGGGCATTATAATTCTTAAGTTTGGGGGATTTAATTTCTTGTTTGCATGCATAATGTCATTAGTTAGGCTTACATTTGTCATTGCATTCTAGTTTTGCATATTAGTTTAGGAATTATGATGTTGCATTCATATAGTCACATAATAGCTTAGGTTACTTTTGTTATTGCATTTTTATTTTTGTTTTTATTACATTATGTCATATTGTGTTTGCATATGTCCAGCAGTGTTACAGTTCATGTTATTTTGGGCCAATGATAAGATTGAGAATAAGTTAACCAATACAGCACTGATTATTAGAACTGTGATATAGTTTCTGTTATGAATATAATCTTGTGCTTGTTTGAAACTGGTATAAAAAGGGAAGCACGCAACAACATTTGTGTTGACTGGTTATTTCAAATTGATACATAAAGATTTTCTAAAGGATAATACTAGGGTGAATGTGAAAATGATAGGATAGGCAGTAAAAATGACAAATTAGACATGAACTTAAGTTTGGGGGAAAAAGGTAGGGTATATATGCTTCGGAAAAAAAATTAATGTCTAGTTGAGTCTTGTGCTGGGTTGAGGAAAATATACTCCCCATAAACACGAGCGTGAGATGGAGCGTAAAACGCACTCACTAACCATCTATCTATGAAAAAAAAAAAGTATGAAAAAGACGGGAAATAAGAGCAAAGGGCCCCCGTTAATGGAAAAAAAGGAAGAAAAGAAAGCATGAATACCCTATTTGATCCCTTAAGCTTGGTAAATGTCTGAATTCTGTTGGAACTTGCATACTTTTGAAATTTTTTAAGTTTGCGTTGTATGATTCCTTGTAAGAAATTGGTTATGTATTGGATTTGAGTCAGTATCTGTTATCATGGATTTTGAACACACACGCACACTATACCATTGATAATGGTGTAAGATTTGAGAACTAATACGGACCTATTGATTGGTTTTGGTGATTAATATTGTAAAGTTCGCTTGTTTTCTCTGAGGCTAGTGAGATAATTTTTGATTCTATGATACTGTTGGATTCGAAAGCATATAGAATAGATTCGTTACATTTCATTGCATTGCATAGTATGTAGTTTGTTGTGTGCTCGAGGACTAGCACAGTTTAAGTTTGGGGGATTTTGATAAGTGGATTTTATATCCACGAATTGATGTCCATTTAAAGCTTAATCGTTTTTCCTTTCTTGTTTTCATGTTCATTTTTACTCGTTTCGTGTTATTTTGTATGTAGGATAGGTGGTGTGGTGATTGAATGAAAAAAAGAAGCATTTGGAGCATTTTGGTTGCAAGAATCAAGTTTAGCCAAGCCAGTTTGTAGAAGCTACCCCCGCCGGGGTGGGCCCTTTTTTCCTTCATACCCCCGCCGGAGCGGGGGGTCTTCAACATTTGTTTACAGAATGGATACCCGCCGGGGCGGGCTATTTATAGGCATACACCCCAGCCGAGATAGGGGGTCTCGACTGCTGAGTCTCCTTTCTTGCTTTGAACTCTGCTAGGACATGAACATTAACAATTGGATAGCTTATGGACTCTAATTAGCAGAGGATTTCGACTAAGACTTGTGTGTTGGGATATCTATTGCTCAATTAACAACGAATTAAACACACACAAGGCATATCACAGAGATTAATGACATATTCTTCATAGCAAGCTTTGGAGGAAGATTTTGAAGAGATTTTCGTGACGATTGCGGATTAAGGCTACGTGAAGGGTGTTTTACGTTATTCTTCATCTTAGTCTTATATATATAATTGAAAAGATGTTTTCTTTGAATTATTCAGTTATTAATTCATTTATGATGAACTAATTCACTTTTTAGGCTTATGATGGATCCTTAAGGGAAACAATTATTTTATAAACCTTGATTTCCAGTTCAATAAGCTAATTTCCGATTTATCTATATTAATTTGAGCTTGAATTTATGAATTGCCTGATCAACAATTCATTGTGGATTTGTACGGAATTGAGAGAGGATATACGAATCTAGACTTAGTTAATATAGCATGTCACACGTAATCAGATAGAGAACTTAATCTTAAACCTTCTTTAATTATAATTCACATAGAGATATAGTGAGTTAGTTGATTAAGGTGTTTAACTTGTTTCTATCTAAATTGTGGATTTAAGTTAATACGGTATTAGTGCATCGAGAGGTGGCTAGTACTACATTCCTGTTCTTGATTAATAAAACTGGGATAATGAGTTGAATTGGAATAAAGGTGTAGAAATCAGAGTGAAGCTTAGGGTGAAATCATAAGTCTAATTCTCCATTAATTATTTGAAATTTCAGATTTTGGTATTTGTGATTGTTTTGTGATAGTATATTTATTTATTAATTTAGTTTCTATAATTTTAATATTTGAATTGGACAGTTTAATAAAATTAGAATTAATAGGAAATTGATAATTATAAGGTTAAATTTCTTACTAAATTGTCTCTAAGGGAATGATACTCTACTCATTACTATATTACTTGTTGACCATGTATACTTGCGTGTTGTGCGTAAATAGATTTTACCCAAAAGCTATTTGATGATTAGATTACAAGAAATTGGTTTGTAGGAAGAAATTAAAATAACAGTGGTTATGTATGTAAATGGCTTAAGAAAGTACAAAATTCTATGTCTAATATGTGTTATAATCTGTAAATTGATGTTGGATTATGTTAGTATGTGAACAAATGAAAACAACAGAAGTTAAACGAACCAATTTGGTTGAGAAACGAATTCGTAGTGAATGAATTCGCTAAATTGTCAAAACATGAACAATTAGTATGAACATGAGTTTTAAATTCATATTTAGGTTGGTTAATTTTTATGTTAATTATTGGGTAGTTGGTATGTCATAGTTTTATTAGTTACAAACTCATAGAATCGAAAATGGACTGATTTGGTTAAGTATAACTCATATTATGATAATTGGAAGGAGTTTTGGTCTATAAAATCGTGAAGAGCAGAGCCTGAGGGGTTGTTCTACCTCCTGAGGCGGCGCAACAAGATTAATGCTGGTGCACGGGCATCGATAATTAGTGGACCGCTTCTAACTGCGGTAGTAAATTAAGCATAACTTTTTCATAAAAATTCCAATTGAGGTGATTCAAGATGATTCGGAATGAGGACGAATAGACTTACAACTTTTGTTCTTTAAGTTTTTCAATTTGAGGTCGTTATGAAGGGTAAAAATAGTCATCTTTGTGACTGTTACGTATTTGGAGGCGATCGAAGGGCATCAAGCGAGTACATACGCAAGTATAGTGCTCCCAATGATGGAATATATCATTCTAAGTGATGTAACATGAAAATTCATGATATTATACATGAAATATAAGATTTCCTTGCTCATAATAGAAAGCATTGGCATGACTTAGTATGTGTTTTGAAAAGAAACTTTAAGATTTTGAAAACGAACCTTGTGGAAACTTATGTTCTATAAGTTCTGAACTTAGTGGTTTGTAAACATGATTGAGTTCAAATATAAATGAGCATGATATGGTGTTTATAGTGTCTTTGTTCATGATTAAACTTGTTAGACCTTGTGATTAGAGAAATTTCAAGAAAAACTTAGTATAATAAGCTAATGAACATGAATGCTATAGGATATAGCTTCTGAACTTGAAAAGATGTTAACATGACTTAGTTACTTATGGTAAGAGTTTTAAAGTTGATTTACATGCGCTATATTGCATCATTCATGTAAAAGGATTTCAAAGGCAACCACGAGCATGTTTCGAACTTAAGTTGCATTATATATGAGCATTTAGATTCTAAAGGCTTGAGATGCCATGTTACATTTTATTATGTCAAAAAACATGATTCGTAGGTAATGGACATAAAGATGATTTAATCAAACATGAGTTAAAGCATGTTTCAAAGTGTTAAATAATGCTAGTTATGAATGAATGATATGAACATCATGATCGAATGTATTAATAGATTGTGAGACTTCTATATGTAGAAATATGACCAAAGTTATAAAGCATGATAAATACATAACCTTTTATGCTTTAATTTCATGGAAAGTCATGAACTAAAACTTGTAAAAATGAACTCAAGAATGGTTATATGCTTATGTAAGAACCTCTAACATGTATGTATATTAAAGTATAAGTGAATAGGTGTGTTAGAGTTGGACAGAAATAGGAAGTGCAAGCTCAACCTCAGTGCAGCGGGGGACAAATAATTGCTTGCAATCCTCCCTAAGCTTTAACCGAGTATGCAATTGCGCCATAGGGCAATGATGCCTTATTATTTTAACTATGAATCCAGACCTTAAAGCATATAGGCATGAATGTCTAAAGCTATAATACTTGACATAGATGGTGTTTTAAGCATAAGAGCGTGTAATGTAGCATCCCCAAATCCAGGTCCCAAATCACCACGAATCTGGTACAATCATTCTATAACTATTGCGGAAGATATAAACATAAATTATTTATACAATAAACTTTACACACTATTCTCTAAGGTCGAGTAACCTTAACTTGTACACAATTCATAAACTAACTAACATATAACATTATTATCATACAATACTATTACAAATTAAGCTGCACACATAACTTAAAGCTGGAACTGTCTTTAACCTTTTCTTGTATCCGAAGCATTCGCCTTAATCTGCAATGTTTTACCATGATATAGCAAGGGTGAGCATGAAGGTTGCCCAACAAGTTTAAATTTTTTTTAAGGATATATCATGATTGAAAGAGTCTGAATAATAAGCTGGCTATAATTCAACAATATAGTTGTGAATTAGCACGAACAAACTTTTGACTGAACAAGTATTGAACATGAACAAATATATGTGGACCAAATGGTAATGAAGGTGATCAGCCTTTCATACCTGACTTATACATGCAATATGAACAGAGTACAACTCTACAATTCTTAGACATGGCAATCAGCAATGATTAACCATAAGCATATCTGAATGAAACAACTCTAAGTAGAGTTAAGAAAAACTTGCTGTTAGATTAGATTCACGATTCACATTGATTTATTAAGCTTTGTCTGAAGACCTAATATAAAAATAATATTGATATACAAATTAGAATAATATCATCACAATATAATACTATTATATATGTATATACATAGAATAACCTAAACACATAACACATAACCCTATCAGTCTACAACGCATATAAGACTTGGTATACAGTCAAACTATTGCAGTCTAAGTTGAACCCGACACAAATCTGAGATCCCGACGGTCTAGTCGGACAAAACTCGAGTCTAAAATCATTAAGACTCGATCTAAACTGGTTCGTGGATATCTTAGATAATTTATTATCAGTCAAATTATTTTTTATAAGCTCGTAATAATTTTTAAGTAATTATTACCATTTATCATAATTTTTCAATCATTAATATCGTATTTAAATGAATTAAATACCACATAATTCCTTAATCATTAATATTTATTTAATACTAAATATTAATGGAAATCATAACATAATATTATAATATATTTATAATATTACAATGTATTTTAATACTTTTAAACACTTAAATTCATTATCCGATAATTGCTTTTAATATTAAAATATTAACATTTTCATGACAAAATATCAAAAGTCATACTTTATAACTTCAAATATTTTTATGACACTTAAATCATTTTTATATGATTTTTAAAACATCAATTCTAATTTTCCACAATTTATTTAATATATTTATTAAATAAATTAATCACCATTAATATTAATTTATTAATAAAATTCATCACGAAATATCAAAAGTTATTAAAAATAACTTCAAATATTTTTAACACCATAATATAATTTTTCATGATTTTTTAAATATTAAAATTATTTTTAAATAATTTATTTAATATTATAATTAAATAAATTGAATACCTTTTATATTCCAAAAATATTAAATATTTTTTAAATATACTCAAAATAATTAAAAACTAATTTTCGGACTTTAAAATAATTTTTAGAAATTTATTTTGTATTTTTAATAATTAAAAATCATTTTTTTCTATTTATTTAATTAATTAATTCATTTTCCGAAAATAATTGTCGCTAAAGGGCCCTATAGCGACAGAACCGTCGCTATAGGTGTTCTTGGTGTTCTTGAGCTCAAACCCAGAAACCCATGTCAGTTGCCGAGTTACCAGGTTTGACCACAATTTGTTCCATGATCCTAAGTTTTTTAAGCAGTTTAAAGCATCAAGGTTGTAGTGTTGATGTAACCCTACAAGCATCAACAAGTTTCATGGCAATCCAACATCATAATCGAGAGATATAGGCTCTCAAATTTCATGTAAGAGCTGTTCTTCATTTCTGGGTTTTCTAGAAATGAAGAACAGTTCGAGGGGCTACTTTCTAGGTCTTGGATCTATACGTTGCAGGTTTGCTTAGTGTGTTGTAAAGGTTAATACTTATAGTAAACATGTAATAGAGCAATCCTATAACATAATATCAGTGTATTATCAACACAATCACAAGATTCAGGGCGGTCAAACATTGTTAGAGAAAACGGGTTTTGAAGAATCTGGGTTTTCCAGATTTGTTCTTCAAGCAGATTGGTCAACCTAGTTTGACCACGATTATTTACGATTCTGATAAGGATCTGGGTGATCTAAAGCCTTTACCATGTAGTCTTCATGTCAGGCTACAACAACAAAACAATAACTTGGCCAAAACATTAACATACAGTAAGATCAGGGACTTTGAAAATCTTGTCAGACCACCAGGAAAAATTCTGGGTTGCCCAGATTCAAATTTTTGTGCTCGATCAATGCATTTTGACCGATCATATCTTTCAATATAAACATGATATGGGCTTGCTTCAAGTTCCAGATTAAAGCCCTTACTACAAAGAACAGATCTATAACATCAAACACCACTAACACCTAACATAGAGATATCTATGAGCCCTGACATTCGGTTGTCAGACCAAAATTTAGGGTTCATAGATCAGTTCTAAAAACTTTAATTTCGAGCATCAAAATGATATGGATCTAAGTTTTAGCAACCCAGATCATCAAATGACACCCTCTAACATAACTTATAAAAACAAATTACAACATCTAACATAGAACACATGGATTCCAAAATTTAGGGTTTATACCTTCATAAACATTGATTTTTGGATCTGACTTTATTTATCTGATCTTGTCAAGTTAAGGACTGATACTAGCTTATCTTATCTCACTTTCTCACTCTACATTTTCGGATATTAGAGAGAGAGGGGTCTAGGAGAAAATGAAATTAAAGTGGACCTTTTCTCTCTCTTAAATCTCTTATAATAGATTCATTGTATCTAATATTGTAAGTTAGCTGAGATTTGCTGAGATTTAAGGCACAAGAGAAGTCAAAGGTTGGTCACCAAAAAATGTTGGCAAGATTTACACTCAACATATTAGAAAATGTGACAAAAGGACATTTTGGACATTTTCCATATAATTTTAATGACAAGTTGGTCTTTTGATCCAACCCTTAGGGTTTAACCCTTAAGGTTAAAACTTTAGGGTTAAAACCTATGATTTCCAAAATTTTAAATTTCTAATTTGGGTTTTCAAAATAAAAATTTCTAAATTATAATTAGGATTCTATAAATATATTAAGATTTCATAATCATGAAATTCAATCTTGCTAATTAGGATTATTATTTCCTAATTAAAATTGCTAATTTAGCAATTAGGGTCGAAATTATACATTAGGGTTTATAACCCAAGAATTAGGGTTTTAAATAGAAAAATAATCTTTCTAATTTAAAAATTAGGTTTCCTAATTAGATTAGGGTTTTCTAATTACTTATAACTTGAAAATTAGGATTAATGTTTCCTAATTAACATTAAAATTATTACACTAACAATCAGGTTTTCCCTAATTATAAATTAGGGTTTCTAAACAAGAAATTAGGGTTTTTTAAATCAATTAGGGTTATCCCTAATTAGGTTATCATTAATAACGTTTAAACCTTATACCATGATTTGCATTCCCAAACTAGGGTTTTCAATTTTCGAATTAGGGTTTCGAATTCCCAGAACCAAAGTTAGGGTTTCAGAATCGGTTTCTAGGTTTTCTTATCTATTGCTAGGGTTTTCTAACTGAACGTTGACGCTTTTAATATATACTTAGGGTTTGACACTGATAAAATTTATCTGGTCAACCCTTGACCCTTAACCACATTCTATACACATATAATACCCTATTCACAGAATATATACACCTATACACTTAATCCTGAACAATTCACCAAAATCCTTCACAGAATTTTGAAATCCTCAAAAAGTCCTTCCCAAAAATATCAAATGCATACACTTATTTTCTGTCTAGGTCTATTATTTGACATTAAATCCATCATTTAAGATTTTAATCAATTGTTTAATTTCTCGAGTTGTCACATTCACCCCTTCTTCTAAGATTTTCGTCTCCGAAATTCACCTTACACCTTACACCATACTGCTTACACCATTCATACACATCATCACATGCTACCCAATACACCACTCACAAGAATAAAAATTTTCAAATTGTGCTGAGGATTCATATAGACTATTTGACTGTCATTTTCGCAAAGATTTTATTGAAATTCATCCGTAAACTGTCATAACTTACGGACACAAAGGGTGATTAGCCCGATATGCCTTGTACTGGCCAAGAACTGATATTATCTGTTTCTCGTCACAGCCATAGGCACAAAATTTTACCTAAGTCTTATTAGATTCCGCACCAAAATAATTTTGTTCGGGAAATTTCTTTGAACACTTAGAGTTTTCATAAACATTAGTCTAGCTGAATCAAATAGCATAGACTCATATCAATTATTTAGGTGTAGCCAAACCCCGTTGGCAAATTAAATTTTTTAAAAATATTTTTGAGAATGACGTCATGATGTCGTACTGTATTAACAGTTCGTTTGAGGATGCCATCATTGTATGACTTTGTCATAACACATCATACAATAGTGGAACAATGATTTTTAGATCGAATTGATACTATGTATTCCTGTATTTACAACTCCATCAACTTTTTATCATCTCTGCACCAGGTTACATGGTACATGAGTGATAAATAAATTATATTTTGATATTTTAAATCATTTGTGTCTAGCCGAAATAAGTAGCATAGACTATACTTTAAACCGTTCCAAAAATGATTATGAGTCTACATTTTTTTTTAAAAGCACATAGTGCGTATTTAGCTTGATGTCAAAATTTTGAAGTCTAGCATAGCTAGGAGTTTTGGAAAACTTATGTCTCCACTAATAATCCTTTTCTTAACAATCTATCTGTTCCTATAATCCTCAATTATCCATTCACATACAACTATACCCAGTTCGTCAAACCACACTTATGAGTTCATAAACTTGTCACAATCATATGAGTTTAAGAACTTACCCTAGTCAGACCTTTGGCGTCCATTCGCTGAGGGGTTCATAAACATTTCATATAACTATGAGTCAAGAATGTCACATAAGTATGAGCTTTAAGAACTCGTACTTAACCTTATATTCTCTACCTATAACCTATCTATATGTTATACACATGAGAAAGGAATCACCCTCTTAACATATATATAGCAAATAGCGCGACACAAACATTTTAATGATTATCAGTGCCAGAAACTAAGTGTTTTTTACACCAAGTACAATTCCCCGCCCATACAAGGAATCATACAACTCAGCTGCTGACATGAGTCCTCAATTGCAATTCCCACCTAATCTTAACTCCCTTCTTAATACGAATTGAATGAAATTCGTATTCATAATCCTTTCCTGAATCTGTACCAATTCGTAGTACAACTGACACACAACAATCTTGATGTAAACTTTTCAATCATTAGATTGATTCTTCTCCCTGCTATCACCTTATCAGATCACAAGGTGATCTCATCGTATATATTAGAATTCATTTTTATGTCTTGATCGTTTTGTTTTACGATCTCCTATTCCTACACCTTTAGTCTTTTAGACTCGATCTATTCATCAGTATTGTTCAACTTTATTATCAGAGTTAGGGAACTCTTTATCCTTACAACTCACTGAGATTCGTCTTTGAATCTTACCGACACACTAACTATATTTGAGTTAGTACTTATCCTAATCACTGTGGTTATTGGTCTCAGGTATTCCTACCTAAAGTTCATAACCAACAACTTTGATACCAACTGTGACATCCCTAAATTCGGGTCCCGAATCACCACTGATCTGGTACAATCATTCTATAACTATTGCGAAAGATATAAACATAAATTGTTTATACAATAAACTTTACACACTATTCCCCAAGGTCGAGTAACCTAAACTTATATAGTTGTGAATTAGCACGAATAAACTTTTGACTAAACAAGTATTGAACATGAACAATTATATCTGGACCAAATGGTAATGAAGGTGATCAGCCTTTCATACCTGACTTATACATGCAATATATACAGAGTACAATTCTACAATTCTTAGACATGACAATCAACAATGATTAACCATAAGCATATCTGAATGAAACAACTCTAAGTAGAGTTAAGAAAAACTTGCATGTTCGGTTGATTACGGTTACACAATTTATTAATCTTTGTCTGAAGACGTAATATATAAATAATATCGATATACAAATTAGAATAATATCATCATAATATAATACTATTATATATGTATATACATCGAATAACCTAAACACATAACACATAACCCTATTAGTCTACAACACATATAAGACTTGGTATACAGTCAAACTATTGCAGTCTGAGTTGAACGCGACACAAATCTGACATTCCGACAGTCTAGTCGGACAAAACTCGAGTCTAAAATCATTAAGACTCGATCTAAACTGGTTCACAGATATTTTAGATAATTTATTATCAGTCAAATTATTTTTCATAAGCTCCTAATAATTTTCATGTAATTATTACCATTTATCATAATTTTTCAATCATTAATATCGTATTTAAATGAATTAAATACCACATAATTCATTTATCATTAATATTTATTTAATACTAAATATTAATGGAAATCATAAAATAATATTATAATATATTTATAATATTACAAAGTATTTTAATACCTTAAAATCATATTTATATAATTTTTAAACACTTAAATCCATTATCCGATAATTGCTTTTAATATTAAAATATTAATATTTTCATGATAAAATATCAAAAGTTATACTTTATAACTTCAAATATTTTTATAACACTTAAATCATTTTATATGATTTTTAAAACATTAATTCTAATTTTCCACAATTTATTTAATATATTTATTAAATAAATTAATCACCATTAATATTAATTTATTAATGAAATTCATCACAAAATATCAAAAGTTATTAAAAATATGTTCAAATTTTTCTAACACCATAATATAATTTTTCATGATTTTTCAAATATTAAAATTATTTTTAAATAATTTATTTAATATTATAATTAAATAAATTAAATACCTTTTATATTCCAAAAATATTAAATATTTTTGAAATATACTCAAAATAATTAAAACCTAATTTTCTGACTTTAAAATAATTTTTAGAAATTTATTTTGAATTTTTAATAATTAAAAATCATTTTTTTCTATTTATTTAATTAATTAATTCATTTTTCGAAAATAACTGTCGCTAAAATGTGCTTATAGCGTGAAGCACTGTCATATAGGTGTTCTTGGTGTTCTTGAGCTCAAACCCAGAAACCCATGTCAGTTGCCGAGTTACCAGGTTTGACCACAATTTGTTCCATGATCCTAAGTTTTCTTAGCAGTTTAAAGCATCAAGGTTATATTGTTGATGTACCCTACAAGCATCAACAAGTTTCATGGCAATCCAACATCATAATCGAGAGATATAGGCTCTCAAATTTCATGTAAGAGTTGTTCTTCATTTATGGGTTTTCTAGAAATGAAGAACAGTTCGAGGGGCTACTTTCCAGGTCTTGGATCTATGCGTTGTAGGTTTGCTTAGTGTGTTTTAAAGGTTAATACTTATAGTAAACATGTAATAGAGGAATCCTATAACATAATATCAGTGTATTATCAACACAAGAATTAGGGTTTTAAATAGAAAAGTAATCTTTCTAATTTAGAAATTAGGTTTCCTAATTAGATTAGGGTTTTCTAATTACTTATAACTTAAAAATTAGGATTAATGATTCCTAATTAACATTAAAATTATTACACTAACAATCAGGTTTTCCCTAATTATAAATTAGGGTTTTTTAAATCAATTAGGGTTATCCCTAATTAGGTTATCATTAATAATGTTTAAACCTTATACCAGCATTTGCATTCCTAAACTAGGGATTTCAATTTTCGAATTAGGGTTTCGAATTCCCAGAACCGAAATTAGGGTTTCAGAACCGGTTTCTAGGGTTTCTTATCTATTCCTAGGGTTTTCTAACTGAACGTTGACATTTTTAATATATACTTAGGTTTTGACACTGATAAAATTTATTTGTTCAACCCTTAACCACATTTTGTACATATATAATACCCTATTCACATAACATATACACGTATACACTTAATCCTGAACAATTCACTAAAATCCTTCACAGAATTTTGAAATCCTCAAAATTCATTCCCAAAAATATCAAACGCATACACTTATTTTCTGTCTAGGTCTATTATTTGACATTAAATCCATCATTTAAGATTTTAATAAATTGTTTAATTTCTCGGGTTGTCACATGTAATGGTTATATAAAACACAGAGTTGTTAAATTTTGCAAAATGCAAGAACTTTGTGAATCTTGCATCTATGAGTTTGAAATGTGTAACAAACACATAGAGAGCCAAGTGTGTAATAGATATATATGAACGTTGATGTAAAGTACGAGTGGTTAAGGTATACCTATACATACCTAGCTATTCTACGAGTATGATGAGAAAGTGAAATGTAGGTTTTACAAACCTAGTTAGAAAATAATGTAACATTATTATTATACTAAGAATGTATGAAATATATGACTAATGGATGTGAATCCATGATTACATAAATGTGTAGGAATACATGAAGTGCAGATACGCGTTAAGCAGTTAAGTCGTCGTAGTTCATAAACTACGAATCAGGCAAGTCTTTCAGTTCTTATTTGCTATGTGAACTTGATGATTAACTGTTTTAAATCTTTATTGCAAAGAGCATGATGTGTTATTTATATGTTGAAAGTATTAAATGTTAAAGTCAATTTATGACTGCGTTGATTGATTAAAGCATGTTGATTGAGTAAGGAACTCAATCTTTATACTTGGTATATGAACTGCAGCATGTATGTTATATGTTTAGCGTGTTATTATGTGCTATGTGATGCATGAAAACTGTTAGATCTTGTTGGGCTTTCGAGCTCAACCTTGCAAATAACCATTTTTGCAGGTTAAGGATTGAAGGTAACACTATGTGCTACTTGAATGACGTGGATCAGAAATAATACACGAAGATTAATATTTTAGCTAAAGTTGTTATTTCTTTATACCATGATTAAGATTCATGAGATGTACTAAATTTTTTATGAGGTGTAGTTTTATGTTAAGTTGTAAAGCTAAAGTTAGAGTTACCTGATATGTAAAGGTTATCGGATTGAAATGTAAAATTTTATATAATAACAGTGATAAAACGAATCATAAAATAAGATTGATTCAAAGACATGTAGATGATAAAGGTTTTGATTCAGGGAAATAAAGTAAGAAGACATAAAAGTTTAAATTATTTCGCATTTTATAAAGTTTAACATCGAATAATGATGTAAAATCAGAAGGTAGATGTGTTATTAACGACCTAAGTTGTGAATTAAATTGTATGAATTTTGGGGTCATTACAAGGTCGATGAACCTACCACTAGCAAAGGAAAAGGAAAAATGAGCAAGTGATGAAGACTTGTAATTTATTTAATTTCATGATGATACTTTATATTTAATGATGTGATGTAATTATTTTATTTCTGCACTTGATTAATGTTAAAGGTTAGATAACCTGGGAGACTTTTTGATTTAATGATGTAACCCTTTTAATGGGAAGATTGATGGTTTAATTTTATTATAATTGGGTAGTTTAATATGAATGAATGGAAAGTGAACACCAAATCTTGTGGGAATGAAGTACCAAGATTTGGGGTGTCACATAGCCAACCATAATTATAATTTAATTTAACAAATCATTAATTCTTTAATTTAATTACTTAATTAAATTAGAATATTTTCATTCCTCAATATTATTACACTCGAATAAATTATAACATAATAATTTCTACCTAATATTTATTTTAAATTCTATAAATATTCCCAACTAGAATATTTATTTATTTAATAAATGGTTTACTTGCATTAAAATAACATACCACATTTTCATGCAATATATTACCTTCTCATTTTATTAAATCAATTATACTTATATTAATTTACTATTTTAATTAAGTGAATTATCCACATTATTTATGGAATCAACTTCATTGCCAATATAGCATAAAAATCAAATTATATTATAAAATAATATAATTTTCAATTAAATTAACTAATATTAATTAATTTCTTCAATAATTTAATTAACTATTAAATCTCATTTTCTCCAATCTATGAATATATATATATATATATATATTATCAAAAAAATTTATAATAAGAATTTTATTTACTAAATTCTTAGTTTAATAACTTCTGAAAATTCAGGATTGTCATAGGATTCCGTCCTCGGAATCACCAAAACCTCCCTTACTCAGTTTTTATTGAATCTCCTTCAAAAATTTATCGTTGAATAACTTAACTAACTTGACATATTTCCTTAATATAGGTTTAATAATTCCTATTCGATTCTTTTTCTCAATAAATTCTTGCAAGCTTTATCACATAACCTTCACTTAAACTCAATTATATTTTGAGTATTATATATTCTTTAATCCTTTTATTTCCAATTCTAAGAATCAATATCATATACTCAACTCATAAACACTCAGGATATTACATTCACCCCTTCTTCTAAGAATTTCATCCTCAAAATTTTAATTTACAAATCTACGTCAATACAATTTACCAAAATAGATATTACATTAATCTTTATTCTTTCATTGGATTTTATAACAAAATTCTTTCTCTAAATATCTTTCTAAAATCATCTCATTCTTTACATCTTTCTCTTTTAAAAGTTTTACATTATCATTTAATAATTTCATCCCTTCTCTCATCAAAATTTCTTTTCTTTCTTGAAATTATTATGTTTTGCGTAACTTTCTCATCATCACATGTCGTATCTTATGACTTACCCTTTTCTAAGGAATATCCCCCTCCTTTCCACTTTCACCTTTCAGAATAATAAGAATCTTCCATAATTGCTTAATAATTAGGAAGCGAAATGAATAACTAAGGAATTTAAAAGATTATCAAATCATGTTGAAGGGTCACAAGACCTTGAACTTTTCTTCAGGTTTAATAGTGCATCACCACTATAAACCATCTTTAACAGAATATTTAGCAATCACACAGACTGAAAACACTCTATGCAAGTACTTTAGGTGATCAGTCTATCATACCCCACGTCTTTCACAACGTATTACATCTTAACATCGTAACAACTATATGTGTTACTTTCGAAACCATTATCTCCGATAACATGCCCCCTTATATAGGGTTGTTCACCTCAGCTTCTTAACATCTGAATCCACACCAAAATAACTTGACAAAGAAGGCTCGACTTTCATAAACATCTTTCAATATTCGTCTAGCTGAGTCAAATAGCATAGACTTCTAGCAACAACTTGGACATCAATCGAGATATATATACATACATTCTTAACCAACTCAATTGGCATACCTTTCTTAGTTTAAAGAAAACTAAAAATCTTTTTTCTAAAAAAAACACATCTTCATTAGCATATCTTCTCAATGTCAAAGAAAACAAAAATTAATTTTTTTTATATCACGATATCGTATCGTCTTAATGGCATGTTGAGGATTAAGTCATGCTACATCATACCATAGTGGCTGATGATCCTATGATCACATCCAACATAAGGTTCAATTTCATTGATGACTCCCTCGATTATTATTTCCACACCATATCAAACGATGCATATGATCACATAAAATGTGTTTTGATAATTTCAAATCATTTTTGTCTAGCTGAAATAATTAGCATATACATAAGAAAAATAGCACTGCTTTTAAAAATCCATTGATTCAATCATTTGTTCTAACATTTTTTTTAAAACACGGGAATGCAACATCAGCACGAAGTCAATAAATTTCAAAAGTCTAGCATAGCTAGAAGATTTAGAATATCTAATGTTCTCCGTCATCTTCAATCTTAACTCCATTGCTTCACAATTACTAATTCTTTTTATTTCTAGCACCACCAATGCTCTTATACTAAATATTCTTGTATTTCAATTTACAATCTTCCTATACCCAGTATACTTCATCAAACTTATCACACTTTGATAGTTCAAGAACCTACCACAATAATATGTGTTTAGGAACTTGTCCTAGCAATACGTAGTCCAAGAACCTATCAGGGACTATCCATATGCTTAGAGGTTCAAAAATATACATATAATTATGAGTCACAAACTTACCATAAGCATGAGTTTTAAGAACCGCACCTAGCCTTAATATTATTTAACCTAACCTTAATAGTCTCTAACTATCAAATATAAACATGGGACATGAATCACCTTCTCATCATATGTATATCGATAGCGCGACACCGAAATTCCAATGATTATCATTGTGATAAACCAAGTTGTCGACGTCGGAATTTTTATTTTTCCCTTTCTGTTCTTGTCTTTTGGTGTTCTCATATTAGGTGAGAGTTGTTTGAAAAAATAAGTTTGAAAAGGTCTGACTTGTGTATTTCGACGATTTGACTATAAGAGTCGCCAGTTGGTTATTTTTAAATGATTGCACCAACTCAACCGAGAAAAGGTTTACACAAAGGCCTAGTAGTGTGACATTGTTTAGCAGGTTTGCAAAACCAAAATTTGTTAGGGTCCGAGGGTCTTGATTAAGCGGAAGAAAGGTGTTAGGCACCCTCCGACTTTCGTGATAACACGGTTATTTATAAGTAGTGTTATGCCTCATTTGCACCTATATACAAAGGGTTTGACTTTTGTATAAAAGTTCAATTTTAACAAGATATAGCAGTTATGTTTTGGAAAATAGGTTTTTCAAACCCTTGTGCACCATAGTAATTGAGGCCTTTGATACTTCCATTTTATTATGTGTTCGGCATAATTGCTTTTATTTTTGAGATGCGAAGCATCTTCGAGAAAATAAGGTATATAGCAGTACCAAACTCCTTATGGGCATGATAGCCATCTAGGGAAATTCAGATACAGTAGATAATTTACAAGCTGGTTGCAACTGAAAATGTCCATCACGGAAATTGAATCTATGATCACATGATTCCTAGGCTCATAACGTGCCATACCATTCCAGAAAGCTCTTTCCGAGAGATACACAATGACATAGGATTTGCCCTTTTTCAACTCCGGGAAGATGGGTCCATGACCGAAATGGCATTTTTGGGTCTCCACAAGTAGTCCGTTAAGCTATTTTTGCGTAGTTTGCACTTGGAAGTTAAGATATGGTTCTTGTGGGACTTCTTTTGAAGTATTTTGAGTTGAAATGAGTTGATATAATTTGAGATGAGGTTAAGTTTACAAAATGACCATTTTGCCCCTCCCGAGTTTGTTTCCGGCTTTGGCACAATTGTAGTAGTCTTTTCCCAGGGTTATTTCTGAGATTGGCCTGCTGTTGACCCTGCTTGTCCTCAGGGTTATCTCTGAGATTGGCTTGACCTCCCGGGGTTGACTCCGGGCTTTGACCTTGATCTATGACGCCCCCAAATCCGGGTCTCTTCCAACCCGATAAATGGTGCTACACGGTACTCATAACTGCACATCCATTCTATTGAAACGACATCAAAATGTGTGAATCAACGACATTCTTATTACATTAATAATATTACATCCCATCCCAGGTTCTAAAACCAATACATTCTTTGTTCATTATACTATAATATATACAACTTACTAGTTTATTACAAGGTAAACTAATCATTCATATTCGTCTTGCCTTTAAACTTGTCGTATTCCTCGGTTCGTTCGATCCTAGCTGCATTCATATGGTTCAAGCAAGAGTGAGCATAACAAGCTCAGCAAGTACAACAATTTCTTCTAAATAACTTGCTTGAAACATAAGAATCGTATATCTTCAGTAACTGAACAATAGTTACAAAGTACTACCGATAATTCAAAATAGCATTTCTTTTCATTCAAAACATTTTCCAATAACAATATTCAGTAGAATATCAACTAAGGCTCAAGACTATGAGCAGTTCATAATTTCTTTTGAAAAGGACAACTCGACACTAAGTCCGTAAGTCCGGCATAGCTTACGAGCACTTCTGGGTGATCAGCCCATAGTACTCTGTGTTGATCAACACTACATTCATTAAACGTGTATACATTTAAGTTGTGGCAACCTCGCGTGCCCATCGAATAATCGATGAAAAATACATTTGTTTATTCATACACAGGCTTACCTTGAATCCGTACCAAACAATTGGCGTAGGATAGCGTTAACAATTCTATATTGAAAGACTTGTAAATAAATCAATTAATCTTCAAGATTAGTCTAGCCGAGTTAAAACTGGCATCGACATTTTCGTAAAATAATTCATACATCTCATAACATGAATCACAGAAAACTTGGCTAACACGAAGGTTAGACAAGCGTTTAAGAAAAACTTGCCTTCAGCGTCTACTACAGTATAATAACTTTTCCTTTCAGTCTTTACGGTCTCTACAACACATAACCACATAACATACCACATTAGGTCATGAATGAACATACATGGTTCCTAATGAATCTTACCCTTCTTCTCAATCTAATCATATATCAGATTTGTTACTATTGGTTTCGGCTTGCCATTATCTTTGCATCATTCTTACCAACTCCTTTCTCTTCTATGTCTTATGTAGATTTACTTCATTAATAAAACTCGTTTTGAGTTAATCATCCTTCCTCACAGCTTACTAACATCCTTACATTATTATCGAAAAGTCGATCATCATTTGTTAAGTACACTTTATTGTATACCGTTTATGTTTACAACTTTTAGTTGTAACTCTTAACGTTATAGGCCTTATCATTATTGAATACGGTTCACGTTCATTATACTTTCCGTTCGTCATTTAACTACAACATTAAATTCCTAAAGTCATCACTATAACAGTGATTTCGGAAAGGTCTTATCATGTTCATTAAGTAATTACATAACCCATACTGGTATTGCAAACCATTGGATTCAGAATCAACTTGGTCAACAAATTTCTACAGCTGGCTTAGCACATTACGTTGTTCTCATTACGTTCATCTTCAATTGATTATTAACCTTTAATAATCATACATTAAGTGTCTAACAATGCCTTAACAATGTTATATTAACACCTTAGTTCATTA
Organism: Panax ginseng; assembly: GCA_020205605.1. Classification (NCBI taxonomy): domain Eukaryota; kingdom Viridiplantae; phylum Streptophyta; class Magnoliopsida; order Apiales; family Araliaceae; genus Panax; species Panax ginseng. Next base: position 145,142,770 of record CM035139.1, read on the forward strand.
CTAAAGAGTTATCTTTCATTCTATACTTGTAAACATTCTTGTCTGTCAAAACTATGGAACTGGTGTCACGGCGCCACACTTAACACTGCATCTCCCGCCGCGGTACGAGTTAGCAGTATGCCTTGACACTATTACGGCGCTGCGGCGCCACCATTTGGCCTTGGGTTGGCGCCGTGGCGCCAACTCTGTGCCTTAGAAATTTTTTTGCAGATTTTAAATTTTGTGAACTTCCTGGACGCATAACTTCTTCGTTATAAGTCCGAATTGGCTTGTTCAAAAGCCTATGGTTCACAAATTACATACTCTATATGTTTATGCAAGAATTTTATCTATTTGACTTCATTTGATAAAAATTCACCTATTAGTTCATTTTTAACGAAAACGATAAACGTTCGTGAACGTTCAACGCTCGTTTCTTCATTCTAAGTCGGAATCCGGTCATTTTTGAGTTCGTAGCTCTATAATGCCAATATGACTTGTCTCCATTGAAAACCAATGTTTCCAAGCTCAAACACAAAATACGACTTCCATTCCGAGAATTTCACGAATTCGACGCTTAACATCCAATCGTGTGAATTTCGGCATAACTTCTTTACTAACGATTTGATCATTGTTCTAAATGGATTCTAACCATCATATAAACATTTCAAACTACTTATTACATTAACTTATTTTCAAATTAGGTTTTGACTTATTCTTTATAAGTTCATGGCTTATCAACTTATAACTTTCATGATTTCATTTACTTATGACTTATTATTGATTTAAGTCCTTTACTCAATGTTCTCATATCATATCCAACATAGTAACATCTGGACATACATACTTAATTAACTTATTGACATGATAAGTTATTACTTGTTATTCATTAGTCTATAACTTATAAAAGTATGAACTACTTATGAATTCACTTTGCATGACTTATCATAGCTTAAATCTTTTAACCATCATCCTTGCTTCTTATTATCATACAATCTTATTAAAGTAAACATATGAGAAGTTCATCTAAGTTCCTCATGAGTTCACAACTTAATTAAGTTTGAATTACTTAATCATGACTTATACGGCTTATTAAGACTTAAGCTCTTTGATTACTCATTCCTTACCATACATGTTCTACTACTACCCATCTCCCTACCAATGGAAGAGAAAGAGATTCATGGTTTAAGTTCTTACCCTTGAATATCACTTGACTAAGCTTTAATCTCCTTCTTGCTTCTTGAAAATCTCACAATGGAAGTTTGACTTATAAGTTCTTATTCTCTCTAACCAATAAGTTGCTTAACTTGAGAGGAGTTGGGAGAAATTTTAATCAAGCAATCAAAAGAATTGAGAGCTCTCTATATATAGGCAATCCATAGTGAGGGTAGAATAGTCCTTTAGGCCTTCCACCTCCTTAATCCCACCTCCTTATTAACCTCCTTACTATTCATTACTTTGGCTCTAAGTAAACTTGCTAGCCACATTAATTTCTTGTTCACCACACTTAAGCATTTTGCTTGCTTATCACACATAAGCGCCTTACTTAGCCTTTAAGTTACTTAACTTATCCTTTGCTTAACACTTAAATCTACTTGCTCAACACACTTAATACTTGGTCACCAATTCACCCATGGGTTGCCCCATGGATCAAGCTTTACCCATTGGATCTTATTTTGGGCGTAAGGTTTAATTAACTTAACTTATACATTGGGCTTGTTTATTAAACTACATTGGACTTAACCATTACTATATTTGGACTTTAACATTAATTCATATTGGACTTTATTATTATCCCAATTGGACATTGCAATCTCCTACACATTACTACAAGTCCATTACATTAAATTTAGAATCTTAACATATATATACACCACGTATAATTCTCGTATTCTAACTCGTATACTAATTTGTAATATACGTTATTCCATTCTTCATATATACTCGTATAATACCTCATATTATACTTGTATTCATTACCTCGTACAATACTTACGTATTATACAATCATTACTTTAATTCATTAATCGCATTTAAATTCTTTCTCGGAATTCACTTTCCCTAACCGTTAGGTTTTAAGTCCGCAGGCGAAAAACTGCGTTTGCCATAACTGAAATATTATTGGATATTCTATCTCACCTCGATATTTTATCATTACGTATTTCTCGGAAGTTCAAAAATAATTCCCGAGCAAAAATATGTGAATAGTGTTTTTCAGAAAATTTCTCGAATGTTTTTATTTTCGTCTTGAAAATTCAAACACTTTAATTCTATCACGTAGCCAAAATACTACGACGTTCCGACATATCTAGGTCATAGAACGACCCTCAATTAGCATACTCCATAAATAATCAATTAAATTTTCATTTAATCCACATAATAAAAATAAATATTTAATTCTCAAAAATCCAAATTTTCTGTGGTGTTACATGATCCCCCAGGGTTATCTCCGGGGTCAAAAACTGGATCTCTGGGATTATATCCGGGTTTTAAAAATTGGATCTCCGGGGTTATTTACGGGGTTGAAGTCAATCTCCCGAGGTTATCTCCGGGGTTGGAACTGATGTTGTAGTCCTCTAGGGTTATCTCTAGAGTGTGAAAAGACGCTTTTATCCTCCTACATAGTTAGTAACAGGAAAATGAAATTTCGAGTGTCTACACAAGTGTAAGCACAAAACCCCTGCCCATACAAAGGTTTTTACAAATTAGTCATCACATGAGTCCTCAATTAAAATCCCACTTAACTCTATTTTGCTCTGAACTTGCTCTTTGCTCAACATGAATTCTCTGTATCTCATTAGTTATAACTCCTCATGAGTTTACCTCGTATTATTTCATAGTACATTTACTGTGTAGCGTTAAGCTATAACTATTCAATTATTACAGACCATCGGTCATTTCATAGCTGAATCTGATCACGTTGTGATCTTATTCTACAATCATATCCCCTTATAATTCTTTCCTTATTTTATAATTATTTTGTTTTTACGACCTTCTTTCTATCCTCTCTAATCATATTATCTTATGATTATTCAACTCGAGTGTTCCCTAATCTTTTGTCTCTTCGTGTTCTTCTTCTTTGAACCCACGCGTATTATCTTAACTTCTTTCATAAGCACTCTTTGAATTTTCATCAATTAAACTCTATTTGAGTTCATTCTTATTATCTTAATCATCTTCATCTTGTCGACCTCGTCTATTTAATAACACTTAACATCTTACTACTGGAGTCAGGTAACTCCATATTCATATATTTTAAATACCTCAAGATTCGTCTTTGAATATGAGATTTTAATCTCTTCTCTAAACATTTGTTAAATTTATTTCTTATTGTTCAAACTCTAATTGAGTTCATTCTTTACAATCTTCACCTTTCTTCTCTAAAGTTAAAGCATAAGGTACTCTTACCTAAGGTTTCTAACCTATCAGCTCTAATACCAACTATAACGACCCCAAAATTTATACAATTTAACTCTCGACTTTGGTCGTTAATAATACATCTAACTTCTGATTTTAAATCATTATTCGATGTTAAAAATAATAAAATGTGGAATAATTTAAACTTTTCTATTTTCTTTCTTTATTAACTTCCCTGAATCACAACCATTATCATTCACATATCCTTGAATCAAATTTATTTTCATGATTCACTTCATCAGAGTTATTATATAAAACCTTACATCCCAATTCAGTCTCCTTTATACTTCGGATAACTCAAACCTTACAACTCAACATAAAATAAACATCATAAACCATTAAGTACATCTCCAAAATATTAAACATGGTTTGAAGGAATAACAACTTTAGCTAAAATATGTAATAGGTTCTCTAACCTCAGATTCAGTGCTCACGATTTATCATCATTATAAGCATTCTATAAACTATTGCGGAATAATAAACATACAATGTTCATTATAATATAGTTTCATAACATAATCCTAAGATCTTTGTTACCTTAACTAAACACGTCTTTAATATTACAAAAGATTTACATAAATAATTCCATCAGATAATATAATAATTAACATTCATTCTAAACTATTCTTGGATCTTGCCCTTGCCTTTGTCTTTTGTATTCGATCCTTCAGTCTTAACTTAAATAAATGTCATGATATAGAAAGGGTAAGCAACTAATTTGCTTAGCAAGTTTAAATACAAGGAAGGTATATCATGATTAGAAAAAAGTTTTGCTTTCAATGTTCAAACAGTATAAAATTGTGAAGGAACATGAATTAAGTTTCAATAATTGAATATTCAAATAATTGAATAACAGATGCTGAGTGGTTTGAAATAACCATGAACATTTGCCAAGGTTCTAAGTTATTTAAACTGGACCTCTTAATAAGTTTTGGTATTCAAGGGGATTAGTCTTTCATACCCCATGATTTATTGATAAACATTTAAGAATCCAGTATTGATATCATGCTTTAATCAAATTCATCCTTTTCTCAGTCAAGAGTTCTTATCGTATCAATTTAATAAGAACAACTTTTTAAAATATATTTGATTTAACAAATTTAAACATGCTTAATCTAGCTGATACAATTAGCATAGATCTATCTCATAAACAGTTCATGAATGAAGAACTTTAATCTAATTCGCAGTTCAATAATAATAGAACAGGAATTCATTTGCACAAAGTGCGAATCTCAATAATCATTATAGATGTGAATAATCAACAATAATTATTCACTAATATGCTTCGAAAATAACAACTCGAGTTTGAGTTAGGGAACATGCCTGTTTGACGAGCTACAGCTAACTAGCTTTAATTAAAACTCTTTGATTGACCTAGCATTGACAATGTTGGTCTACTAATTAGTATTGCGTATAATCATACGTCTATACGCTTACTTATGCTATTATCTAGCAAATACCTCAATCACAATGTGCACATAGTATAATATACCATCATTAATCTTATATGATATTTAATAAACCTTAGGTTAATGATTTAATAAATTTATAAGGTTTTTCTTAAGTAATAATTTATTATAATTGTTTAATTAATGAGTCATTTAAATTATCTCCATTTATTAATTCTATCTTCCTTTAATTACCATTTAATATCAGTTAAATAGTAATTAATTGATTACCTTTAGTTATTATTACATAAATAATAGTTAATTACATCTACTTATTATTTAATGTTAATTAAATATTGAATAATTAACATTATTCGCCTTTAATTATTATTTAATATTAATTGAATAATAAATAATTGATTTATTAGTCTTTAATTAGTCATTACTATTAATAAATGAACAATTAATTAACCTTTGTCCTTATTTAATATTAATTATTTATTTATTTATCCTTGAATAATAAATAATTAATTCACTTCATAAGTCTTTAATTATTCTTTCTTATTAATCTAAGAATTATTAATTATCATTTGTTCTTATTTATTATTTAATTATTTATTTATTTATCCTTGAATAATAAATAATTATTTTACTCCATAAGTCTTTAATTATTCTTTCTTATTAACTTAAGAATAATTAATAATCATTTATTCTTATTTATTATTTAATATTGACTAAATAATAAATAATTACTTTGTAAATTTTATGTCAATGTAAGTAAGTAATTACATTATTACATAATCTTACTTAAGCTTTCTTTAATCATTATTTAATATTAATCAATGGTTTAACTCTATTTATTATTTAATTTTAATTAAATAATCAATAGTTACTTTATTAATACTATCTCTACTTAATTATCACCCAATACTACTTAGATAATAATTAAATAGTTAATTACATTCAAATTACATGTAATTAGTTCAATAATCAATCAATTGAATTAAAAATTATAAGTTAATAACTTTTAAAATGATTTAAATGAGTTTAAACCACTAATTACTTAATAATTAGCTAACTGCTCAGAAAAATTTTGGATTAAATATCTTAATATTCTTCAGAATTTTAAAAAAATTGGGTCCAAGAACCACCAATTTAACCGGCCAACCTACATAGGAAAGTTCGCCATTGATTTGGTTTATCTTATCCGTGAAGAGGTTTTCAAGTTTTTGATTTTTTTTCCAGATTTGGGGTCCTTCACTAAAACTAGAATAAAATGAAATCTACAACTCCGATTTGGGTCCAATCAAACTCGTTGGATTTGTATCTTCCTGAGCTACAGTTTTCATTCATCACACATCAATTTTGGTTCTAGTTTAGTCCAAGAAATTACCACAGAACTGACTATTCTTGCACATGATCTCATAGTTGAGGTGTTTTAGTAATAAATCCATATCTTGCCACTTTTTAAACATTTTTGCATGCTTCTAAAAGGGTTTTGCTCTTAACGCATAGTTCTAGCATACCAAGAAACAAAATCACAAAAGCCATTTATAGATTTCAAAATGAAAAGCATAGATCACCCCTTTAAATTTGGTTTTTCCCAAAAACTACTCTAGCTTCTTTTTTTCAAAATTTCCAACACAACTTACATGGATGAGCATGTTAAACATAATATACTCAAGATTTATCATTCATAGAAGACTCTAGCCTATTAGAACTTGCACTTCCATGAATCCCTTAGAAGATCACATAGAACATACAATACATAAAAACTGGGGTTTGATTTCTTACCTTGTCTTGTGGGATGCTCTCCTTCTCTTTCCAAAGTAGGTTAGGAACTTGGGATGCATGAACAATATACCCCCCCCTTCCTCTCTAAGAACCGAACCTCTCTCTCTCTCTCTCTTTTCCTCTCTTTGTGTTCTTCCTAGTTGAGAGAAAATAGAAGAATAAGAATGGCAGAGAATGAAATGAAGATGAAGATTTAATGTTGGTGAAATGAAATAGGGTGTTAATATTCCCCATGTTTCTTTTGCCCCTTAGACAAAATGGTTAGCCTTATCCTTTCCTAATCATGCCTAATCATGTCAGTAAGGAGGCTAATTAGATTTTCCACAAATAAAAGCATGACACAATTGTCCTTGTGTGTAAGAGTTTCTACTTAAGGAACTTGATTTGCTTAATCTTTTTTCCTTAAAAGGCTAATATGGCCGATCACCTATGTGCCCAATAACCCCTCCATTTTACTTTTATTTTAATGCATAAATTAGATTTATCAAAGGTCTAAAATACCATTAATCAAGTGGGCTAAGTATGGGCTTGCATTTTATTTCTTTTCAGCTTCTCCTTTAATTATTTGGGCTATATAATAAACATAGTTTAACAATTTTAATATATATTATCCTAATTGTTAATTTAGGGTTTCCATTCCCTATCTTATGGAATTTAATTACTTATACATGTGACTTTAGCTCATAACCTATTTAGGTTTACTATAATTAGGTTTAAAATTACTAGTCACTTGAAATAACAAAATTACTCACTTAAGTTAGTATACATATTAAATTCTAACTTTTCCTTATTACCATAACCCTTAGGTTATTTAATTGTCTCACATAATGTATAATTAGGTTATAAAGCTTTCATTTTTAATGAAGTCTATAATTGTATATAACCACAACTATAGTATATATGTCTATTTAGTCATGCACCACTTCACATATGTTATCACATATTAAATCACTATATAACACAAAGTTTTAAATATTAATAATTTACATACATATAAGGTGACTTGAAATTCATGGTTATTTACATCCACCCCCCCTTATAAGAATTTTGTCCCCGAAATTACATATAAGGTTACGCAAAAAGATGTTGATAATCTTCCCTCATCCTTTCCTCGAGTTCTCACGTAACTTCTTTAGCATTGTGGTTTCTCAAAAGAACTTTTACAGAATGTATAACCTTATTTCGCAATTTCTGCTCTTTTCTATCTAAAATATCTATCAAAATTTCCTCATACGATAAATCTTTTTTGACCTAAATTGGTTTGTACGATATCACGTGCTTGTAATCAGGCTTATATAGTCTTAGCACTGATACATGAACACTACAACAAAAAGGTTTATTTCTGACGGAATATTCCATCGATAATAAGGTTATTCCGTCAAGGACAACATTATTTGCGACGGAATCTTCGGTCGGAAATTCGGTCATATATAAGCACGTCAAAATTAAGTTCGTCGATTTTTCGGTCAGGGATACTTAGGGTCGATGAAATTATTATCGACCGATTATTCAGTCGAAGTTAATATATCACCGACTGAAAATAGTCTGTCGAGGATATTTGGTGGTTGATAAGCATGCCACGTGGCAGTCTGATAAAATTGGAAAACAACTTAAACTCAAAGGATTTTCGTCGATCATACCACCATTACGTCGAGGATATTCGGTCGATGATAAGTATGCCACGTGGCAGTATAATAAAAATGGGAAACAACTTAACCTCGACGAAAATCCTTCGAGAATACCACCATTCCGTCGAGGATAGTGTTTTTTTAAAATATTTTATTTGTTTTTGCAATATCCAAGGATTTCACCCACATCTTGTAATTGTACCTGTTTTCCCAACAGTACATACACAAGCTAACAATATGGATAATAACATGAATTACAACTACAATCACCAAGGCCAACAATATATCAAAAACCAACTAATTAAATGAGAAGTAAAAAGGTCAAAACATCCCATTAATCTAAACTAAACTATAACAAACATCCCATTAAGCTAAATTAAACTAAGTGTCAAACCGCAAAAAAAAATCAAAGTAATGACAAGGTTTAAACTACATTATGTACGTCAAAAATTATGTAAACTAGAAAAGAATGTAAACTTCTAAGTCAAGCTAGTAGAGCCCTCGGTGAGGAGGATCATCTAAGCAAGGCGTCGACGCCGCTTCCTGAGTATGAAAATCGCCTCATCGTCATCCCGCTCATCACCCAGCTCGTCACACCCCCTATTGATACAATATAATGTAACTCATTAGTCCATATATATGATTCATTAAAATAACTAAATGAAAATTAAATAACATACGAATATATATTTGTATTTAAAATGAAGTATACCGAGCGCAATGAAAGCGATGACTCAACATCGCCCAAACGTGTCCTCACTAAGGTAACCACCATCCGAAAAAATCTCATTACAGTATCGCATTGCTAATCGCTCGGAGGGATACCCGATTTCTACGGTGGCACCACCAAGAACGTCTGCCAAGTAAGCTAATGGAGGCGAGAACTACCAAGGCGGGTCCCGATGATGGAACAATGAATCGGTCTTAAACCTCTCCGACACCACAACCATAACACGCTGGAACAAAGCATCGTCTAAGCCAAATACCAGATGTGATGGTCCCACTGGGGCTCTTGACGCAGACAACAAGCAGAGCCTACAAAAAAATAAATATAACATGAATAATATTATAAGTTTACTTTATTCATAAACAAGAAATAAACTAAAATATTATACCTCCCCAGCAAAGTATAAAATTTGGTATCCTCAGAACCCCAAAGACTCGACACCTACCGATAAGACTAGTGGGAGTATCCCGAGACGCCGACCCAAAGAGTCGTCTCTCCTCGTCCCGAGATAAACTAATCTCAAAGTGAGGGATGATGGAATCTAACATCTCAAGATCACCCCTAGCAACTGCAACTCTACTATACGCTGGCTACAGAGCATCTCAAACCACTCCTGTAATTTGACATACAAGTGAGTTATCTTGGTATCATCATATAAATTATGTAATATTATCCTAAATAATATTTATTATAGTAAATGTATTACTGTATATAGCTAGTCTTCTCACTGAGATATCGTCGAATTCCCAAGTAGAGCCCTTCGGCATATGGACTCTATCCCAAAACTCGATCATAGTAGGAGGTCGGCCCAAGCTACTCCGCATGGCCTAAATTATATACATTAAATAATATCACCTTAATTTACTATAGTTGCAGTTTAATATTAAACTAAACTAAAGAGAAATACATACCGACTTAACCTCCTAAAACGACTATGAACGAGAAGTATGTACAACTCACAGCTTGCCGCGATTCTTCTTCATCTGCTCCGACTTGGTCTTGAACGCAGCATCATCCAAGTATGCACACATCGCAACACATGTTGCATCTGATACTGCCGGTGGCTGATGCTCTCGCAAAGTAGTCTCGGGCGATTCTTCTACCGCCCGGACTGCCCTCTGTCGCATCTCGTATAACCAGCTGACATAATTCTTTGAGATGTGGGCAATGATAATCTACACACCATCCGCCTCAATGATGTCGGCCTCAGATCTCGTAGTATCTCTATCAAATGTATATAACATAATATAATTTATTATTTGATCAAGATATAAATAACATGCATGGACCTTGATTTAATATATGTAATTCGACTTACGTGAAACTCCCACAACACTGCCACCATGAAGTTGGCATCATAAGCACAGATCTTGGCTAAATCGCATTCATCAAGAGGGAGATGCGCCAGAGTGAGATGGCGTGTCTGATGCGCCTTTAGCGACGGATCCATAATACTAGAATACAAAATTTATTAAGAACATTTTAATTTATTAATCACATGATAATATCATTATAATTGAACATAAGTGATATATCATAGTTGAAACCTACACGCATTTGAGCCGACATCAATCGGGCGTGTCGCACGCTTGCTTGGTGGACGATCTAATCGATCGAGGTTAGGCCCTCGCGAATCATGATGTTTAGCATCTATATGTTTGATATAGTTATGACATTGTCAAAAATAGTAAATGAATGTATAATATAGTTATGAAAATAATGTTACTGAGCCAAAAAAGAAATCAACTCACTAGGATCTGAAGACGACCCTCCCTGGGAGCTTTCACCCGATCCGGAGCAGCCGCCACCACGGCCACCTCCACCGCTATGTCGAGGCATATATAGTTGTACTACTGGAATAACAGACATAGATACGATGACATTAATTAAATTTCAAGTCTTTTATTATATATAATGATTGATTTTAGTTGTATAATATTTACAAAACACCAATTAGTGAAGAAGTAGTACGTCGTCAAACCCGTTAGAATCAAAATCATTTTCATCCTCTGATTCTGTCTCTTCCTCTTCTGTATCAATTTCTTCCTCAGTATCATCTTCTACCATCACATACGGACTGACAACCACATCTTCCTCCACTTCTTCAACATTGAGTACGTTAACGACATCATCACCCAACATATCGTCATCATATAACACAACGTGGCTGGGATTGCAAACTTGTTCTTTCAACGGGTCATCTGTTATAGACAAATTAGTACCATCAAATGGCTGAGTCTTCATTGTCACAACTATATACCAGAGGGTTCTAGTGTGAATGACATTAGGGGCGTAGTACACTTGAGTTGCTTGGCTGGCTAACACAATTACATCATTAGACTGTAAATTTAATTTTATATCTACTGTGACGATTCTATTACGATCAACTTTAACACCCTTTGTAGTATCAAACCAGCGACACTTAAATGTAATAACCTTTTTAGCCCCTGGATAATCAAGCACAACCACTTCCTTTAATCTTCTATAGTAATTGGACTCAGAATCTCCATAACAACTTCCTAACACGACAACGCCGGAGTTGACTGATGTCAATTCATTCAAGTTATCAACCTTGAATCTATACCCATTCACGATACAACTTGGAAATGAACTAATAATTTTGTACTGGCCTAAAATGACATCTCTAAAATGCTCATACGCGTTCTCTTCTTCGACCCTTCTCTTAAACCACTGGTGAAAATTTGCATTAGTGAATGCTTCCATCTGTGATTCTGTCAACCCCGGGTTAGAAGCATGCGCTTCCAATTTGAATGAACTGGGTACAATAATATGGCAATTAATTAATTATTGATTAAGGATAGATAAATAATTTTCAACTTGTAATAATACATACTTGATGTACGACGATACTTCAGGCATATTTAGAAGCACGTATGTAGAGAAAATCTTTAAATCTTTATCGATTAGGTAAGTCTTCGTCTCATGTCCAAATGGTTTAGCTGGATAAGTGAATACAATCAACTCATCATTAGCACGACCAAACGGATCCCAGACCTCATTCCGACTTAGACGGTTATGCTTTGTTGCGACTCCATCGTCAAAGTACAACGAGAAGAAGTTGACAAGCTCTTCCTTCGTATAACGTTCAACAATAGAACCCTCTATGCGAGCATTGTTTTTAACTTTCTGCTTTAATCAACGCATATACCTGAAATATGAAACTATGTAATATTACCTGATAAGTTAAATATAAAGATGACGAATATTGCACAATGTATGTGATATTACCTCTCAAATGCATACATCCATCAATATTGCACCAGTCCTCCAAGCTTAAGTTCATATGGCAGATGAATAGGCAAATGCTCCATGCTGTCAAATAACCCCCGTGGTAAAATCATTTCAAGCTTGCACATTGTCAACACTATGTTTTTCTCCATCTGCTCTACATCACTATACCTTGTAACAATTGAGCAAATATCCCAAAAAATTTGAAAGTGCGGTAAAAGTATCATTAATATTCCCGGTAATACCTCACAAAATGCAATTGGCATCAACTTCTGCATGAATACATGACAGTCATGACTTTTGAACCCAGTAATTTTCAACTGCTCAACCTTAGTACAACGAGATATGTTAGTAGCATATCCATCTGGGAGCTTCAATGCGCTAAGCCACATTCAAAGGTTTTCAACCTGTTGCTTGGTAAGATAAAATGAAGCTTTTGGTTTTGTGTTGTTAGGTCGGAGCCACAATTCCCGCCTGATATTCATTTCCTCCAAGTCTTTACGTGCTTTATTATTGTCTTTTATTTTACCACTTGTATCTAGTACGGTGTAAAACAAGTTCTCAAATACATTCTTTTCTGTATGCATAACATCTATACAATGACGAAGTGCTAGTGTGACAGAGTATGGCAACTCAAACCAAATCGGCGAGTGAGTCAAGTTATGACTTTTCCCATATCCTATAGCTCTCAACGTACCATGCTCCTTCCCAGGGGTGGAAATGTTAGATCATTTAGCCAGCCCAATATGTCGCTGCCCGACAAGCGACCAACAACCCCTTTCTTCTCTATCTTTCTATTGAATTGTGTAGACATCTTTCTATAACTGTGCTCAGCAGGAAAGAATCTACGAGCAGTTCCAAAGAAAATAGGTATACATCACCCATTCTGAGTCGCCAAATACATGGTACAGAAATAACTACAACTTCATTAATACAATTGTCATGGAAAATACGACAACACATATATTGTGAGTTTAAATACAAATATATTACCTTCTAGATAATATCCACACACAAATAAAGTCCTCATTACAATTATTAATGTACTATTTTACAAAATAGTGAGGACTGCTAAAACAACTATCTTGTACCATCACTCCATAAACCGGCTAGTTCCTGCTAACTTCTCACCTCCTGAGAAGAAAAATGGAACAAAAAGGAAAAGGGTGAGCTCAACTAGCCTAGTAAGAAATATTATGACTACGATAATGCAGAATAAATTATCCTTAGCCTTCAACAGTATAACAACTGATAAAATATAATAGACATAAGTTTTAGATCAACAACTGCAGCGGAACAAGCAATCCATTAGAAGAGTCAAGTAGAGCATGATATCTACTATCTCCTATGATTTAAAGTTATCACCAATTTTATCGCTGAGACTCAGCGTAATAAATAATCCACATCACTGAATTATCCATGCACTACGGGCCAAGGATATTCATTATTATCACCAATGGTCATGTTCATCTCAACAACTGTCTATCAATGGACTACGGGACAATGAGAACTTTTACCACATCATTTGTAGCATTACGGTCATGATTATACCGAAAAATTCCTGGTCATAATCATACCAAGTCCATTTATGCACTACAGGCCAAAGATGACTTTCATAACAATATAAGCATGAGGATGATGACAATGATATAAGAATTCAATTAAATGAAAGTAAAGGATAAATTTTAAAGATTTATAATTTAATTTATTCAAATTCAATAATGTCCAAATTGTAAAGATGATACTTGCTTTGTGGAGTAAAATTCAAGAATAATATTGTATCAAAAATGATTTAGGCCAGAAAAGGAATCAATTTTTGTCATGAATAGTACTGGATGAATAATAACCGGTGAGTGAATAGTACCCGTGAATAGTAACTTTGGGAATAGTAACCCCGTGAATAGTACTCCAACATGAAAATATTAAAACTTATCAAGAAGGCTCAGAATAATATTTCTATGAAAAGATACTAGAGGAAGCACAAATATCAAGGATATTCTACTAATTTCATGGAGTATAGAAGAAATACTTATCAACATAAGTGTAGAATTAGGAATATGAAATGAAATAATATTACTTACATACTAAAAAGTATGGAAGAAAATATTATTTCTTACGAATATTAAACCAGAATAATATCACTTACGAATGCGAAAGAAATAATATCTTTTACCTTAGTAGGAGATTGGATACTACAATAGTGTAGTAAAAGAATACTCTTCTTCTTTCTATCTGATTCTCTCTCTATAGAATTCTCTTGTGAGTCGTAGTGAATTGGTGAGAATGAAAGAAGAAATAAGCTTCTATTTATAGAAGATTTTTAGCTTAGCCCTTGCAATGGGAAGAGGAAAGTGGCTTGACGACTGGTGATGTGAAAAGAAAAGTGGTTTGACGCCTGTAATGTGAAATAACAAGTGGTTCGTCGCCTGTAATGTGAAATGACAAGTGGTTCGATGCCTGTAAAGTGAAACGACAAGTGGTTCGATGCGTGTAATGTGAAACGACAAGTGGTTCGACGCCTATAATGTGAAACATCAACTGGTTTGACGTCTGGTAAAGGCAAGTACTATTGGTGAAAGTGACTCTTAGATGATGACATATGGGCCCCAGAGAATAAACCAAATTTATAACAAACGTCTCATAACAGACTTCTTATTTATATCAAAGATTGAATAAATATTTAGTACAAATCATTTTATCTTCAATCAACACATTTTTTTTAATCTTTCAACAATTATTCATCAGTAATATTATAACTCACAATATTGACAACCAGATCATTTTCAAGAAAGAGGGGGCTTTCCAATAAGGATTTCTCCCTATTGGCGCACAATTAGGTGACCAAACCTCTCCTCGACAGAATTTTCTAGACATCGTCAATATTGCAAATAATAATATTTATAATTGTATCGTCTCAATTATTGATTTAATAATATATAAAATATCGACAATAATTGAATCAAATAACGTGAGATACTATGCAACAATTACTGTAGCAATAATTAAACAAAACTGAGTGACTTCTCACGTAAGCATGAATAATCAATATCGTATGCTACTATGCAACCATGCCAGACATCTTGTACTTTTATCACCGGGTATTTCAACAGTTAACTGTAAAACTTCCGCTGTTATTTTAGAAAAAGATATTTTTGTCGTTTTCTCATTCCAATAATAATTATGTTGTGGGGTCTACCAATGATTATGCCATCGTACGAATATTCCCTGTAAAAATGAATATTCCTCGACCAATCGAATATTATATAACAACTTGCTTACTTTGCAAAATTTATAAATATTACCCACAACTATAACATTATAACAAATTCACACCTTAATATTCAAAAATGATATTTATAGAAAAATTCATCTTTATTCATAAAATTTGGGGTCTTACAGCCTCCCCTTCTTATGAAATTTCGCCCTCGAAATTAGGGTACATATCTGGTATGTCGAATAGGTGAGGATACCTTAATTTCATATCAGATTCTAACTCCCATGTAATTTCCTCAACATTGTGGTTTCTCCACAAAACTTTGACTTGAGGTATAACCTTGGAACATAGAATATGTTCCTTCTTATCCAAGATTTTAACAGGTACCTCTTCATACGTTAAATCTTCTGCTATTTTTTCCGGTTCTAACTCAATAATGTGGTTCGGGTCTTCCACATATTTACGTAACATAGATATGTGAAAAATGTTATGAACACAAGACATACTTGGTGGTAACGCGAGTCTATAGGGCACAGTTCTTACTTGATCGAGGATTTCAAATAGACCAATAAAATCGAGGGTTGAGATTTCCTCTCTTCGTCGATTCTTGCTTTTAGAATAACGCCCTCTTGAACCTTCTTCTTCACATTCATCAGCTTTGAGTCTATAGCTTGAGCGGCTTTAACTTTATTAATTAAAGTCGGTTCTACTCATATATTTAATATCATTACACGGGTCCCTAGAGTCTTTAACTCTATCTCCATCCTTTGCAAGTTATACAAAATGGGCATATGCGTTGACAATATCGCACTCGTACCCGCATATGATCTTCTACTCAACGCGTCAGCTACTACGTTCGCTTTTCCAGGATGGTATTGAATGGTATGGTCGTACGTAATCTTTCAATAGCTCGAGCCAACGTCTTTGGTGCATAATGCGTTCGTTTTAGGTGAAACAAATATTTAAGGGTTTTGTATCACGTTCAAGGTCGATACAAAATTCAATTTCACGCTCTTGGGTAGGCTAGGAAATTCATCAGGGAATACGTCAGGAAATTTATTAATAATAGAAATATCATTCCAATCTAACGTATTTTTTGTTTAAATCTGTTATATGACCTAAGAAAGCTTGACATCCATTTTCAAATAAATGAATGGCTCTATAAATTGATATGACAATGATTGACTTTAGTGGTCCAGTTTGCTTGAATTCTCATAATAGGTTGGTTAGGAATATGAAAGCTAACAACCTTACGAAATAATCAATTTTAGCATGATGAGTAGTTAACCAGTAGATTCCTAAAATCACATCAAATGTGAGAATTTTTAAAGAGATAAGATCGACAGGTAACATGCAGTTGCCGATTTGAATCAAACAAGACTTATAAATAGTGGATGTAATAAAGGTTTCTCCCAACGGAGTTTTAACAGATAAGTCAAAGTCTAATTTCTCTGGAGTCAAATTTAAACATTGAGCGCAAGTAGGAGAAATAAAAGAATGGGTAGAACCGGTATCAAATAAGGTATAAACTTCGCAAGAGTTTATGATTAGCTTACCCGTGATCACCTCGTTCGAATTCTTCGTCACAAAAAAATGCTCTCTCTTAAACTACCGATTTTGGCTTGTCTGGGACATCCTTTGGTGTCACCATCCCAGCTGACATGACTTCACTACACGACAAAATCGAGCTAGGTGACCTTCTCTTCTGCAATTGTAACACGCTTTGGACTGCTGTGTACAGTTTGGATGGATGTGTCCCTCCTATCCATAATTGAAACATACGACCGGTGGTCGTTCTTCTTCCTTTGAAACGAGTGCGGGTGTTGCTGCCGACTTCTTTCCGTCATTATTGAACATTCTCTTCTTGAAATTTTCACTTCTATTGTCTTGGCCATGATTACCACCAAAGTGGTTACCATTTCTGGCATGTTGATTCCCTCCACGTTTGTTGTCACCGCTTCGATGACTGCTACCACTGGTATTATCGACTTGTCGGCTGCTTTCTCTTGGTTGGGTTGACTCATTATCGCGATCCAATAACTAAGCCCTATTTACAACATCTGAATACAAGCAAAGTTTGTGAGAAATGAGGTATTGATGTATTTCGGGTCTCAAACCTTGCAGAAACATTCGCGTCATTCTCTCCTCATTATCAACCAAATGGGATGCAAACCGGGAGAACTCGGCAAACTTAGCCTCGTACTGCGATACGGTCATGTTGTTTTGCTCCAGCTTGATGAACTCCACCTCCTTCATGTGATGAATACTTTCAGGAAAGTACTTGTTGTTGAACAATTCTTGGAACTTCTCCCAAGACATCTTGATCAGGCCGGTCGAGTCGCGCTTTACGATTCCCACCAATAAACCGCCTCTCGCGCATACATGAAGGTGGCAAAAGGAACCTTTTGCTCCTCGGAGCATCCCAAGACATCAAATATCTTGGTGATCTGCTTTATCCACGTCTCCGCCTTAAGTGATTTTGGCTCTCCCAAAAACTCTGGTGGTCCAAGCTCCTTGAATTGCTTAGCGGTGACCGTTCGAGAATTGCCAGTGTTTTCACCTGCATTTTAAATAGGAGCCACTCTCGCCTGATGTTGCATGAATTGAATAAAGCCTCTGAACATCCCATCGTTCATCATTTGATCGCTGTTATTGTTTACCTGAGGATTATTTCCTTCCTGATGGACATTATCCTGGGTATTGATCGTTGGTGACTCAACGGTCTCATGTGCTTCATTGCTGATCTCAACATTTTCAGATGCCATTTTTAAACACTGCCATAAAACAAAGGTTAATTGACATGCCACATATTATCCCTATATTCTGAATGACCAATTAAATAACAAATAAACTTAGGTAGGTCATACTAGCGAAAGAATTACCCGCCTCTCCCCTCCTAGTTCTAGTCTCACATCTTAGCCAGAGATCATATCCCTAAGCTTTGATACCAACTGTGACGCCCCCAAAATTGGTATACATCACCCATTCTGAGTCGCCTACATGGTACAGAAACAACTGCAACTTCATTAATACAATTGTCGTGGAAAATACGATAACACATACACTGTGAGTTTAAATACAAATATTGTCTTCTAGATAATATCCACACTCAGATAAAGTCCTCATTACAATTATTGATGTACTATTTTACAAAATAGTGAGGACTGCTAAAACAACTATCTTCAACCATCACTCCATACCCCGGCTAGTTCCTGTTAACTTCTCACCTCCTGAGGAGAAAAATGGAACAAAAAGGAAAAGGGTGAGCTCAACTAGCCCAGTAAGAAATATTATGACTAAGATAATGCAGAATAAATTATCCTTAGCCTTCAACAGTATAACAACTGATAAAATATAATAGACAACAAGTTTTAGATCAACAACTGCAGCGGACAAGCAATCCATTAGAAGAGTCAAGTAGAGCATGATATCTACTATCTTCTATGATTTAAAGTTATCACCAATTTTATCACTGAGACTAAGCGTAATAAATAATCCACATCACTGAATTATCCATGCACTACGGGCTAAGGATATTCATTATTATCACCAATGGTCATGTTCATCTCAACAACTGTCCATCAATGCACTACGGGCCAATGAGGACTTTTACCACATCATTTGTAACATTACGGTCATGATTATACCGAAAAATTCCTGGTCATAATCATACCAAGTCCATTTATGCACTACAGGCCAAAGATGACTTTCATAACAATATAAGCATGAGGATGATGACAATGATATAAGAATTCAATTAAATGAAAGTAAAGGATAAATTTTAAAGATTTATAATTTAATTTATTCGAAATTCAATAATGTCCAAATTGTAAAGATGATACTGCTTTGTGGAGTAAAATTCAAGAATAATATTGTATCAAAAATGATTTAGACCGAAAAGGAATCAATTTTTGTCATGAATAGTACCTTGGATGAATAGTAACCGAGTGAATAGTACCCCGTGAATAGTAACTTTGGGAATAGTAACCCCGTGAATAGTACTCCAACATGAAAATATTAAAACTTATCAAGAAGGCTCAGAATAATATTTCTATGAAAAGATACTAGAGGAAGCACAAATATCAAGGATATTCTACTAATTTCATGGAGTATAGAAGAAATACTTATCAACATAAGTGTAGAATTAGGAATATGAAATGAAATAATATTACTTACATACTAAAAAGTATGGAAGAAAATATTATTTCTTACGAATATTAAACCAGAATAATATCACTTACGAATACGAAAGAAATAATACCCCTTACCTTAGTAGGAGATTGGATACTGTAATAGTGTAGTAACAGAATACTCTTCTTCTTTCTATCTGATTATCTCTCTATAGAATTCTCTTGTGAGTCATAGTGAATTAGTGATAATGAAAGATAAAATAAGCTTCTATTTATAGAAGATTTCTAGCTTAGCCCTTGCAATGGGATGAGGCAAGTGGCTTGACGACTGGTGATGTGAAAAGAAAAGTGGTTTGACGCCTATAATGTAAAACAACAAGTGGTTCGACGCCTGTAATGTGAAACGACAAGTGGTTCGACGCCTGTAATGTGAAACGATAAGTGGTTCGACGCCTGTAATGTGAAACGACAAGTGGTTCGACGCCTATAATGTGAAACAGCAAGTGGTTTGATGTGTGGTAAAGGCAAGTACTATTGGCGAAAGTGACTCTTAGATGATGACTTATGGGCCCCATAGAATAAACAAAGTTTATAACAAACGTCTCATATTATTGGATATTCTATCTCACCTCGATATTTTATCATTACGTATTTCTCGGAAGTTCAAAAATAATTCCCGAGCAAAAATATGGGAATAGTGTTTTTCAGAAAATTTCTCGAATGTTTTTATTTTCGTCTTGGAAATTCAAACACTTTAATTCTATCACGTAGCCAAAATACTACGACGTTCCGACATATCTAGGTCATAGAACGACCCTCAATTAGCATACTCCATAAATAATCAATTAAATTTTCATTTAATCCACATAATAAAAATAAAATTTAATTCTCAAAAATCCAAATTTTCTGTGGTGTTACATGATCCCCCAGGGTTATCTCCGGGGTCGGAAACTGGATCTACAGGGATTATATCCGGGGTTTAAAAATTGGATCTCCCGGGGTTATTTCTGGGGTTGGAAGCTGAATCTCCCGAGGTTATCTCCGGGGTTGGAACTGATGTTGTAGTCCTCTAGGGTTATCTCTAGAGTGTGAAAAAGACGCTTTTATCCTCCTACATAGTTAGTAACAGGAAAATGAAATTTCGAGTGTCTACACAAGTGTAAGCACAAAACCCCCTTTATACAAAGGTTTTTACAAATTAGTCATCACATGAGTCCTCAATTAAAATCCCACTTAACTCTATTTTGCTCTGAACTTGCTCTTTGCTCAACATGAATTCTCTGTATCTCATTAGTTATAACTCCTCGTGAGTTTACCTCGTATTATTTTATAGTACATTTACTGTGTAGCGTTAAGCTATAACTATTCAATTATTACAGACCATCGGTCATTTCATAGCTGAATCTGATCACGTTGTGATCTTATTCTACAATCATATCCCCTTATAATTCTTTCCTTATTTTATAATTATTTTGTTTTTACGACCTTCTTTCTATCCTCTCTAATCATATTATCTTATGATTATTCAACTCGAGTGTTCCCTAATCTTTTGTCTCTTCAGGTTCTTCTTTGAACCCATGCATATTATCTTAACTTCTTTCATAAGCACTCTTTGAATTTTCATCAATTAAACTCTATTTGAGTTCATTCTTATTATCTTAATCATCTTCATCTTGTCGACCTCGTCTATTTAATAACACTTAACATCTTACTACTGGAGTCAGGTAACTCCATATTCATATATTTTAAATACCTCAAGATTCGTCTTTAAATATGAGATTTTAATCTCTTCTCTAAACATTTGTTAAATTTATTTCTTATTGTTCAAACTCTAATTGAGTTCATTCTTTACAATCTTCACCTTTCTTCTCTAAAGTTAAAGCATAAGGTACTCTCACCTAAGGTTTCTAACCTATCAGCTCTAATACCAACTATAACGACCCCAAAATTTATACAATTTAACTCTCGACTTTGGTCGTTAATAATACATCTAACTTCTGATTTTAAATCATTATTCGATGTTAAAAATAATAAAATGTGGAATAATTTAAACTTTTCTATTTTCTTTCTTTATTAACTTCCCTGAATCACAACCATTATCATTCACATATCCTTGAATCAAATTTATTTTCATGATTCACTTCATCAGAGTTATTATATAAAACCTTACATCCCAATTCAGTCTCCTTTATACTTCGGATAACTCAAACCTTACAACTCAACATAAAATAAACATCATAAACCATTAAGTACATCTCCAAAATATTAAACATGGTTTGAAGGAATAACAACTTTAGCTAAAATATGTAATAGGTTCTCTAACCTCGATTCAAAGGCTCACGATTTATCATCATTATAAGCATTCTATAAACTATTGCGGAATAATAAACATACAATGTTCATTATAATATAGTTTCATAACATAATCCTAAGATCTTTGTTACCTTAACTAAACACGTCTTTAATATTACAAAAGATTTACATAAATAATTCCATCAGATAATATAATAATTAACATTCATTCTAAACTATTCTTGGATCTTGCCCTTGCCTTTGTCTTTTGTATTCGATCCTTCAGTCTTAACTTAAATAAATGTCATGATATAGAAAGGGTAAGCAACTAATTTGCTTAGCAAGTTTAAATACAAGGAAGGTATATCATGATTAGAAAAAAGTTTTGCTTTCAATGTTCAAACAGTATAAAATTGTGAAGGAACATGAATTAAGTTTAAATAATTGAATATTCAAATAATTGAATAACAGATGCTGAGTGGTTTGAAATAACCATGAACATTTGCCAAGGTTCTAAGTTATTTAAACTGGACCTCCTAATAAGTTTTGGTATTCAAGGGGATTAGTCTTTCATACCCCATGATTTATTGATAAACATTTAAGAATCCAGTATTGATATCATGCTTTAATCAAATTCATCCTTTTCTCAGTCAAGAGTTCTTATCGTATCAATTTAATAAGAACAACTTTTTAAAATATATTTGATTTAACAAATTTAAACATGCTTAATCTAGCTGATACAATTAGCATAGATCTATCTCATAAACAGTTCATGAATGAAGAACTTTAATCTAATTCGCAGTTCAATAATAATAGAACAGGAATTCATTTGCACAAAGTGCGAATCTCAATAATCATTATAGATGTGAATAATCAACAATAATTATTCACTAATATGCTTCGAAAATAACAACTCGAGTTTGAGTTAGGGAACATGCCTGTTTGACGAGCTACAGCTAACTAGCTTTAATTAAAACTCTTTGATTGACCTAGCATTGACAATGTTGGTCTACTAATTAGTATTATGTATAATCATACGCCTATACGCTTTACTTATGCTATTATCTAGCAAATACCTCAATCACAATGTGCACATAGTATAATATACCATCATTAATCTTATATGATATTTAATAAACCTTAGGTTAATGATTTAATAAATTTATAAGGTTTTTCTTAAGTAATAATTTATTATAATTGTTTAATTAATGAGTCATTTAAATTATCTCCATTTATTAATTCTATCTTCCTTTAATTACCATTTAATATCGCTTAAATAGTAATTAATTGATTACCTTTTAGTTATTATTACATAAATAATAGTTAATTACATCTACTTATTATTTAATGTTAATTAAATATTGAATAATTAACATTATTCGCCTTTAATTATTATTTAATATTAATTGAATAATAAATAATTGATTTATTAGTCTTTAATTAGTCATTACTATTAATAAATGAACAATTAATTAACCTTTGTCCTTATTTAATATTAATTATTTATTTATTTATCCTTGAATAATAAATAATTAATTCACTTCATAAGTCTTTAATTATTCTTTCTTATTAATCTAAGAATTATTAATTATCATTTGTTCTTATTTATTATTTAATTATTTATTTATTTATCCTTGAATAATAAATAATTATTTTACTCCATAAGTCTTTAATTATTCTTTCTTATTAACTTAAGAATAATTAATAATCATTTATTCTTATTTATTATTTAATATTGACTAAATAATAAATAATTACTTTGTAAATTTTATGTCAATGTAAGTAAGTAATTACATTATTACATAATCTTACTTAAGCTTTCTTTAATCATTATTTAATATTAATCAATGGTTTAACTCTATTTATTATTTAATTTTAATTAAATAATCAATAGTTACTTTATTAATACTATCTCTACTTAATTATCACCCAATACTACTTAGATAATAATTAAATAGTTAATTACATTCAAATTACATGTAATTAGTTCAATAATCAATCAATTGAATTAAAAATTATAAGTTAATAACTTTTAAAATGATTTAAATGAGTTTAAACCACTAATTACTTAATAATTAGCTAACCGCTTTTTAAAAAATTTTGGATTAAATATCTTAATATTCTTCTTAATTTTAAAAAATTTGGGTCCAAGAACCACCACCTTTAATCAACAACCTGTCACGGAAAGTTCTCGCCGATTTGGTTTAAACTTATCCGTGAAGAGGTTTTCAAGCTTTTTGATTTTTTTTCCAGATTTGGGGTCCTTCACTAAAACTAGAATAAAATGAAATCTACAACTCCGATTTGGGTCCAATCAAACTCGTTGGATTTGTATCTTCCTGAGTTACAGTTTTCATTCATCACACATCAATTTTGGTTCTAGTTTAGTCCAAGAAATTACCACAGGTAATCCACTATTCTTGCACATGATCTCATAGTTGAGGTGTTTTAGTAATAAATCCATATCTTGCCACTTTTTTAACATTTTTGCATGCTTCTAAAAGGGTTTTGCTCTTAACGCATAGTTCTAGCATACCAAGAAACAAAATCACAAAAGCCATTTATAGATTTCAAAATGAAAAGCATAGATCACCCCTTTAAATTTGGTTTTTCCCAAAAACTACTCTAGCTTCTTTTTTTCAAAATTTCCAACACAACTTACATGGATGAGCATGTTAAACATAATATACTCAAGATTTATCATTCATATAAGACTCTAGCCTATTAGAACTTTCACTTCCATGAATCCCTTAGAAGATCACATAGAACATACAATACATAAAAACTGGGGTTTGATTTCTTACCTTGTCTTGTGGGATGCTCTCCTTCTCTTTCCAAAGTAGGTTAGGAACTTGGGATGCATGAACAATATACCCCCCCCCCCCTTCCTCTCTAAGAACCGAACCTCTCTCTCTCTCTCTCTTTTCCTCTCTTTGTGTTCTTCCTAGTTGAGAGAAAATAGAAGAATAAGAATGGCAGAGAATGAAATGAGATGAAGATTTAATGTTGGTGAAATGAAATAGGGTGTTAATATTCCCCATGTTTCTTTTGCCCCTTAGACAAAATGGTTAGCCTTATCCTTTCCTAATCATGCCTAATCATGTCAGTAAGGAGGCTAATTAGATTTTCCACAAATAAAAGCATGACACAATTGTCCTTGTGTGTAAGAGTTTCTACTTAAGGAACTTGATTTGCTTAATCTTTTTTCCTTAAAAGGCTAATATGGCCGATCACCTATGTGCCCAATAACCCCTCCATTTTACTTTTATTTTAATGCATAAATTAGATTTATCAAAGGTCTAAAATACCATTAATCAAGTGGGCTAAGTATGGGCTTGCATTTTATTTCTTTTCAGCTTCTCCTTTAATTATTTGGGCTATATAATAAACATAGTTTAACAATTTTAATATATATTATCCTAATTATTAATTTAGGGTTTCCATTCCCAATCTTATGGAATTTAATTACTTATACATGTGACTTTAGCTCATAACCTATTTAGGTTTACTATAATTAGGTTTAAAATTACTAGTCACTTGAAATAACAAAATTACTCACTTAAGTTAGTATACATATTAAATTCTAACTTTTCCTTATTACCATAACCCTTAGGTTATTTAATTGTCTCACCTAATGTATAATTAGGTTATAAAGCTTTCATTTTTAATGAAGTCTATAATTGTATATAACCACAACTATAGTATATATGTCTATTTAGTCATGCACCACTTCACATATGTTATCACATATTAAATCACTATATAACACAAAGTTTTAAATATTAATAATTTACATACATATAAGGTGACTTGAAATTCATGGTTATTTACATCCACCCCCCCCTTATAAAAATTTTGTCCCCTAAAATTACATATAAGGTTACGCAAAAAAGATGTTGATAATCTTCCTCATCCTTTCCTCGAGTTCTCACGTAACTTCTTTAGCATTGTGGTTTCTCAAAAGAACTTTTACTGAAATGTATAACCTTATTTCGCAATTTACGCTCTTTTCTATCTAAAATATCTATCAAAATTTCCTCATACGATAAATCTTTTTTGACCTAAATTGGTTTATGCGATATCACGTGCTTGTAATCGAAGCTTATATAGTCTTAGCAAGCGATACATGAACACTACAACAAAAAGGTTTATTTCTGACGGAATATTCCATCGATAATAAGGTTATTCCGTCGAGGACAACATTATTTGCGACGGAATCTTCGGTCGGAAATTCGGTCATATATAAGCACGTCAAAATTAAGTTAAATCGATTTTTCTATCGTGGATACTTAGGGTCGATGAAATTATTATCGACCGATTATTCAGTCGAAGTTAATATATCACCGACTGAAAATAGTCTGTCGAGGATATTTGGTGGTTGATAAGCATGCCACGTGGCAGTCTGATAAAATTGGAAAACAACTTAAACTCAAAGGATTTTCGTCGATCATACCACCATTACGTCGAGGATATTCGGTCGATGATAAGTATGCCACGTGGCAGTATAATAAAAATGGGAAACAACTTAACCTCGACGAAAATCCTTCGAGAATACCACCATTCCGTCGAGGATAGTGTTTTTTTAAAATATTTTATTTGTTTTTGCAATATCCAAGGATTTCACCCACATCTTGTAATTGTACCTGTTTTCCCAACAGTACATACACAAGCTAACAATATGGATAATAACATGAATTACAACTACAATCACCAAGGCCAACAATATATCAAAAACCAACTAATTAAATGAGAAGTAAAAAGGTCAAAAACATCCCATTAATCTAAACTAAACTATAACAAACATCCCATTAAGCTAAATTAAACTAAGTGTCAAACCGCAAAAAAACCAAAGTAATGACAAGGTTTAAACTACATTATGTACGTCAAAAATTATGTAAACTAGAAAAGAATGTAAACTTCTAAGTCAAGCTAGTAGAGCCCTCGGTGTGAGGAGGATCATCGGGCGGGCGTCGACGCTGCTCTGGAGTATGAAAATCGCCCTCATCGTCATCCCGCTCATCAGTCCGCTCGTCACCCTATTGATACAATATAATGTAACTCATTAGTCCATATATATGATTCAGTTAAAATAACTAAATGAAAATTAAATAACATACAGAATATATATTTGTATTTAAAATGAAGTATACCTGAGCAGTCGAGCGATGACTCAACATCGGCCCAAACGTGTCCTCGACTAAGGTAACCACCATCCGAAAAATCTCATTGCGTATCGCAGCCCACTGCTCCGGAGGGATACCCGTACTCTCGGCGGTGGCACCAGCTGCAACGTCCTGCGCAAGCTAATGGAGGCGAGAACGGCTGGGCGGGTCCTGATGATGGAACAGCGAATCGGTCTTAAACCTCTCTGACACCACAACCATAACACGCTGGAACAAAGCATCGTCTAAGCCAGCGCCCGTATGTGATGGTCCCACGGGGGCTCTCGGACGCAGACGCTGGCTAGAGCCTACAAAAATAAATATAACATGAATAATATTATAAGTTTACTTTATTCATAAACAAGAAATAAACTAAAATATTATACCTCCTGGCAGTGTATAAGCTGGTATCCTCGGTAACCCCAGCACTCGATACCGGCCGATAGTACTAGTGGGAGTATCCTGAGACGCGACCCAAAGAGTCGTCTCCTCGTCCTGAGATAAACTAATCTCAGGCGGAGGGATGATGGAATCTAACATCTCAGTATCACCCCTAGCAGCCTGCAACTCTACTATACGCTGGCTACAGAGCATCTCAAACCACTCCTGTAATTTGACATACAAGTGAGTTATCTTGGTATCATCATATAAATTATGTAATATTATCCTAAATAATATTTATTATAGTAAATGTATTACCTGTATAGCTAGTGCTGCTGGAGATATCGTCGACCCCGAAGTAGAGCCCTTCGGCATATGGACTCTATCCCAAAACTCGATCATAGTAGGAGGTCGGCCCAAGCTACTCCGCATGGCCTAAATTATATACATTAAATAATATCACCTTAATTTACTATAGTTGCAGTTTAATATTAAACTAAACTAAAGAGAAATACATACCGACTTAACCTCCTAAAACGACTATGAACTAGAAGTATGTACAACTCACAGCTTGCCGCGATTCTTCTTCATCTGCTCCGACTTGGTCTTGAACGCAGCATCATCCAAGTATGCACACATCGCAACACATGTTGCATCCGATCTCTTGCGTATGATGCTCTCATAAAAGTAGTCTCGGGCGATTCTTCTACCGCCCGGACTGCCCTCTGTCGCATCTCGTATAACCAGCTGACATAATTCTTTGAGATGTGGGCAATGATAACGGCGTCACCATCCGCCTCAGTGATGTCGGCCTCGTATCTGTAGTATCTCTATCAAACAGACATAACATAATATAATTTATTATTTGATCAGTATATAAATAACATGCATGGACCTTGATTTAATATATGTAATTCGACTTACGTGAAACTCCCACAACACTGTCACCATGAAGTTGGCATCATAGCGCGCGTACTGGCTAAATCGCATTCAGTCAGTAGGGAGATGCGCCAGGCAGATGGCGTGTACGGTCGCCTTAGCGACAGGATCCATAATACTAGAATACAAAATTTATTAAGAACATTTTAATTTATTAATCACATGATAATATCATTATAATTGAACATAAGTGATATATCATAGTTGAAACCTACACAGACGAGCCGACATCAATCGAACTCGTAATAGAACGCTTTTAGATGGGACGATCTAATCGACCGAGGTTAGGCCCTCGCGAACGGCGATGTTTAGCATCTATATGTTTGATATAGTTATGACATTGTCAAAAAATAGTAAATGAATGTATAATATAGTTATGAAAATAATGTTACTGAGCCAAAAAAGAAATCAACTCACTAGGATCTGAAGACGACCCTCCCTGGGAGCTTTCACCCGATCCGGAGCAGCCGCCACCACGGCCACCTCCACCGCTATGTCGAGGCATATATAGTTGTACTACTGGAATAACAGACATAGATACGATGACATTAATTAAATTTCAAGTCTTTTATTATATAT
This sequence comes from Panax ginseng, assembly GCA_020205605.1. Lineage (NCBI taxonomy): Eukaryota > Viridiplantae > Streptophyta > Magnoliopsida > Apiales > Araliaceae > Panax > Panax ginseng. The sequence continues at coordinate 145,171,649 of CM035139.1, forward strand.
AATGATTGATTTTAGTTGTATAATATTTACAAAACACCAATTAGTGAAGAAGTAGTACGTCGTCAAACCCGTTAGAATCAAAATCATTTTCATCCTCTGATTCTGTCTCTTCCTCTTCTCAGATCAATTTCTTCCTCGGTATCATCTTCTACCATCACATACTGGATTTGACAACCACATCTTCCTCCACTTCTTCAACATTGAGTGCGTTAACGACATCATCACCCAACATATCGTCATCATATAACACAACGTGGTTTGGGATTGCAAACTTGTTCTTTCAATCAGTCATCTGTTATAGACAAATTAGTACCATCAAATGGCTGAGTCTTCATTGTCACAACTATATACCAGAGGGTTCTAGTGTGAATGACATTAGGGGCGTAGTACACTTGAGTTGCTTGGCTGGCTAACACAATTACATCATTAGACTGTAAATTTAATTTTATATCTACTGTGACGATTCTATTACGATCAACTTTAACACCCTTTGTAGTATCAAACCAGCGACACTTAAATGTAATAACCTTTTTAGCCCCTGGATAATTGAGCACAACCACTTCCTTTAATCTTCTATAGTAATTGGACTCAGAATCTCCATAATAACTTCCTAACACGACAACGCCGGAGTTGACTGATGTCAATTCATTCAAGTTATCAACCTTGAATCTATACCCATTCACGATACAACTTGGAAATGAACTAATAAGTTTGTACGGGCCTAAAATGACATCTCTAAAATGCTCATACGCGTTCTCTTCTTCGACCCTTCTCTTAAACCACTGGTGAAAATTTGCATTAGTGAATGCTTCCATCTGTGATTCTGTCAACCCCGGGTTAGAAGCATGCGCTTCCAATTCGAATGAACTGCGTACAATAATATGGCAATTAATTAATTATTGATTAAGGATAGATAAATCATTTTCAACTTGTAATAATACATACTTGATGTACGACGATACTTCAGGCATATTTAGAAGCACGTATGTAGAGAAAATCTTTAAATCTTTATCGATTAGGTAAGTCTTCGTCTCATGTCCAAATGGTTTAGCTGGATAAGTGAATACAATCAACTCATCATTAGCACGACCAAACGGATCCCAGACCTCATTCCGACTTAGACGGTTATGCTTTGTTGCGACTCCATCGTCAAAGTACAACGAGAAGAAGTTGACAAGCTCTTCCTTCGTATAACGTTCAACAATAGAACCCTCTATGCGAGCATTTTTTTTAACTTTCTGCTTTAATCAACGCATATACCTGAAATATGAAACTATGTAATATTACCTGAGAAGTTAAATATAAAGATGACGAATATTGCACAATGTATGTGATATTACCTCTCAAATGCATACATCCATCAATATTGCACCAGTCCTCCAAGCTTAAGTTCATATGGCAGATGAATAGGCAAATGCTCCATGCTGTCAAATAACCCCCGTGGTAAAATCATTTCAAGCTTGCACATTGTCAACACTATGTTTTTCTCCATCTGCTCTGCATCACTATACCTTGTAACAGTTGAGCAAATATCCTGAAAAAATTTGAAAGTGCGGTAAAAGTATCATTAATATTCCTGGGTAATACCTCACAAAATGCAATTGGCATCAACTTCTGCATGAATACATGACAGTCATGACTTTTGAACCCAGTAATTTTCAACTGCTCAACCTTAGTACAACGAGATATGTTAGTAGCATATCCATCTGGGAGCTTCAATGCGCTAAGCCACATTCAAAGGTTTTCAACCTGTTGCTTGGTAAGATAAAATGAAGCTTTTGGTTTTGTGTTGTTAGGTCGGAGCCACAATTCCCGCCTGATATTCATTTCCTCCAAGTCTTTACGTGCTTTATTATTGTCTTTTATTTTACCACTTGTATCTAGTACGGTGTAAAACAAGTTCTCAAATACATTCTTTTCTGTATGCATAACATCTATACAATGACGAAGTGCTAGTGTGACCAAGTATGGCAACTCAAACCAAATCGGCGAGTGAGTCAAGTTATGACTTTTCCCATATCCTATAGCTCTCAACGTACCATGCTCCTTCCTAGGGGTGGAAATGTTAGATCATTTAGCTTGATTTAATATGTCATTTTGCCCGACAAGCGACCAACAACCCCTTTCTTCTCTATCTTTCTATTGAATTGTGTAGACATCTTTCTATAACTCGTGCTCAATGAGGAAAGAATCTACTTGAAAGCGCCCAAAGAAAATAGGTATACATCACCCATTCGAAGTCGCCAAATACATGGTACAGAAATAACTACAACTTCATTAATACAATTGTCATGGAAAATACGACAACACATATATTGTGAGTTTAAATACAAATATATTACCTTCTAGATAATATCCACACACAAATAAAGTCCTCATTACAATTATTAATGTACTATTTTACAAAATAGTGAGGACTGCTAAAACAACTATCATGTACCATCACTCCATAAACCGGCTAGTTCCTGCTAACTTCTCACCTCCTGAGAAGAAAAATGGAACAAAAAGGAAAAGGGTGAGCTCAACTAGCCTAGTAAGAAATATTATGACTACGATAATGCAGAATAAATTATCCTTAGCCTTCAACAAAGATAACAACCGATAAAATATAATAGACATAAGTTTTAGATCAACAACCTGCGGTAGAACAAGCAATCCATTAGAAGACTCAAGTAGAGCATGATATCTACTATCTCCTATGATTTAAAGTTATCACTAATTTTATCATTTGAGACTCGGTAATAAATAAATAATCCACATCACCTAATTATCCATGCACTACGGGCCAAGGATATTCATTATTATCACCAATGGTCATGTTCATCTCAACAACTCGTCCATCAATGCACTACGGCCAATGAGGACTTTTACCACATCATTTGTAACATTACGGTCAATGATTATACCGAAAAATTCTCGTCATAATCATACCAAGTCCATTTATGCACTACAGGCCAAAGATGACTTTCATAACAATATAAGCATGAGGATGATGACAATGATATAAGAATTCAATTAAATGAAAGTAAAGGATAAATTTTAAAGATTTATAATTTAATTTATTCGAAATTCAATAATGTCCAAATTGTAAAGATGATACTGCTTTGTGGAGTAAAATTCAAGAATAATATTGTATCAAAAATGATTTAGACCGAAAAGGAATCAATTTTTGTCATGAATAGTACCTTGGATGAATAGTAACCGAGTGAATAGTACCCCGTGAATAGTAACTTTGGGAATAGTAACCCCGTGAATAGTACTCCAACATGAAAATATTAAAACTTATCAAGAAGGCTCAGAATAATATTTCTATGAAAAGATACTAGAGGAAGCACAAATATCAAGGATATTCTACTAATTTCATGGAGTATAGAAGAAATACTTATCAACATAAGTGTAGAATTAGGAATATGAAATGAAATAATATTACTTACATACTAAAAAGTATGGAAGAAAATATTATTTCTTACGAATATTAAACCAGAATAATATCACTTACGAATGCGAAAGAAATAATATCTTTTACCTTAGTAGGAGATTGGATACTACAATAGTGTAGTAAAGAATACTCTTCTTCTTTCTATCCCGATTCTCTCTATAGAATTCTCTTGTGAGTCGTAGTGAATTGGTGAGAATGAAAGAAGAAATAAGCTTCTATTTATAGAAGATTTTTAGCTTAGCCCTTGCAATGGGAAGAGGAAAGTGGCTTGACGATCGGTGATGTGAAAAGAAAAGTGGTTTGACGCTCATGTGTGAAATAACAAGTGGTTCGTCATCAGTAATGTGAAATGACAAGTGGTTCGATGCACAGTAAAGTGAAACGACAAGTGGTTCGATCGCGTAATGTGAAAAACGACAAGTGGTTCGACGCCTATAATGTGAAACATCAACTGGTTTGACGTCTGGTAAAGGCAAGTACTATTGGTGAAAGTGACTCTTAGATGATGACATATGGGCCCCAGAGAATAAACCAAATTTATAACAAACGCCTCATAATGAGACTTCTTATTTATATCAAAGATTGAATAAATATTTAGTACAAATCATTTTATCTTCAATCAACACATTTTTTTAATCTTTCAACAATTATTCATCGGTAATATTATAACTCACAATATTGACAACCGATCATTTTCAAGAAAGAGGGGCTTTCAATAAGGATTTCTCCCTATCACATTACAATTAGGTGACCAAACCTCTCCTCGTGTAATTTTCTAGACATCGTCAATATTGCAAATAATAATATTTATAATTGTATCGTCTCAATTATTGATTTAATAATATATAAAATATCGACAATAATTGAATCAAATAACGTGAGATACTATGCAACAATTACTGTAGCAATAATTAAACAAAACTGAGTGACTTCTCACGTAAGCATGAATAATCAATATCGTATGCTACTATGCAACCATGCGTATTACTGTACTTTTATCACCGGGTATTTCAACAGTTAACTGTAAAACTTCCGCTGTTATTTTAGAAAAAGATATTTTTGTCGTTTTCTCATTCCAATAATAATTATGTTGTGGGGTCTACCAATGATTGTGCCATCGCATTTAATATTCCCTCAGTAAAATGAATATTCCTCGACCAATCGAATATTATATAACAACTTGCTTACTTTGCAAAATTTATAAATATTACCTGTTATAACATTATAACAAATTCACACCTTAATATTCAAAAATGATATTTATAGAAAAATTCATCTTTATTCATAAAATTTGGGGTCTTACAGCCTCCCCTTCTTATGAAATTTCGCCCTCGAAATTAGGGTACATATCTGGTATGTCGAATAGGTGAGGATACCTTAATTTCATATCAGATTCTAACTCCCATGTAATTTCCTCAACATTGTGGTTTCTCCACAAAACTTTGACTTGAGGTATAACCTTGGAACATAGAATATGTTCCTTCTTATCCAAGATTTTAACAGGTACCTCTTCATACGTTAAATCTTCTGCTATTTTTTCCGGTTCTAACTCAATAATGTGGTTCGGGTCTTCCACATATTTACGTAACATAGATATGTGAAAAATGTTATGAACACAAGACATACTTGGTGGTAACGCGAGTCTATAGGGCACAGTTCTTACTTGATCGAGGATTTCAAATAGACCAATAAAATCGAGGGTTGAGATTTCCTCTTCGTCGATTCTTGCTTTTAGAATAACGCCCTCTTGAACCTTCTTCTTCACATTCATCAGCTTTGAGTCTATAGCTTGAGCGGCTTTAACTTTATTAATTAAAGTCGGTTCTACTCATATATTTAATATCATTACACGGGTCCCTAGAGTCTTTAACTCTATCTCCATCCTTTGCAAGTTATACAAAATGGGCATATGCGTTGACAATATCGCACTCGTACCCGCATATGATCTTCTACTCAACGCGTCAGCTACTACGTTCGCTTTTCCAGGATGGTATTGAATGGTATGGTCGTACGTAATCTTTCAATAGCTCGAGCCAACGTCTTTGGTGCATAATGCGTTCGTTTTAGGTGAAACAAATATTTAAGGGTTTTGTATCACGTTCAAGGTCGATACAAAATTCAATTTCACGCTCTTGGGTAGGCTAGGAAATTCATCAGGGAATACGTCAGGAAATTTATTAATAATAGAAATATCATTCCAATCTAACGTATTTTTTGTTTAAATCTGTTATATGACCTAAGAAAGCTTGACATCCATTTTTCAATAAATGAATGGCTCTATAGCTTGATATGACAATGATTGACTTTAGTGGTCTGGTTGCTTGAATTCTCATAATAGGTTGGTTAGGAATATGAAAGCTAACAACCTTACGAAATAATCAATTTTAGCATGATGAGTAGTTAACCAGTAGATTCCTAAAATCACATCAAATGTGAGAATTTTTAAAGAGATAAGATCGACAGGTAACATGCAGTTGCCGATTTGAATCAAACAAGACTTATAAATAGTGGATGTAATAAAGGTTTCTCCCAACGGAGTTTTAACAGATAAGTCAAAGTCTAATTTCTCTGGAGTCAAATTTAAACATTGAGCGCAAGTAGGAGAAATAAAAGAATGGGTAGAACCGGTATCAAATAAGGTATAAACTTCGCAAGAGTTTATGATTAGCTTACCCGTGATCACCTCGTTCGAATTCTTCGTCACAAAAAAATGCTCTCTCTTAAACTACCGATTTTGGCTTGTCTGGGACATCCTTTGGTGTCACCATCCCAAATTTATGACTTCACTTCACTACACGACAAAATCGAGCTAGGTGACCTTCTCTTCTGCAATTGTAACACGCTTTGGACTGCTGTGTACAGTTTGGATGGATGTGTCCCTCCTATCCATAATTGAAACATACGACCGGTGGTCGTTCTTCTTCCTTTGAAACGAGTGTTGGTGTTGCTGCCGACTTCTTTCCGTCATTATTGAACATTCTCTTCTTGAAATTTTCACTTCTATTGTCTTGGCCATGATTACCACCAAAGTGGTTACCATTTCTGGCATGTTGATTCCCTCCACGTTTGTTGTCACCGCTTCGATGACTGCTACCACTGGTATTATCGACTTGTCGGCTGCTTTCTCTTGGTTGGGTTGACTCATTATCGCGATCCAATAACTAAGCCCTATTTACAACATCTGAATACAAGCAAAGTTTGTGAGAAATGAGGTATTGATGTATTTCGTCTCAAACCTTGCGTAAACATTCGCGTCATTCTCTCCTCATTATCAACCAAATGGGATGCAAACCGGAGAACTTCTAAAACTTAGCCTCGTCTTCGCGATACGGTCATGTTGTTTTGCTCCAAATTTTAATGAACTCCACCTCCTTCATGTGATGAATACTTTCGTGAAAGTACTTGTTGTTGAACAATTCTTGGAACTTCTCCCAAGACATCTTCAAGTCAAAGCAGGCCGAGATACGCTTTTACGATTCCCACCAATAAACCGCCTCTCCTCAACATGAAGGGTGGCAAAGGAACCTTTTGCTCCTCTGAGCATCCCAAGACATCAAATATCTTGGTGATCTGCTTTATCCACGCCTCACGCCTTAAGTGGTTTTGGCTCTCCCAAAAACTCTGGTGGTCCAAGCTCCTTGAATTGCTTAGCGGTGACCGTTCGAGAATTGCCAGGTGTTTTCACCGCATTTTAAATAGAGCCACTCTCCCCTTGATGTTGCATGAATTGAATAAAGCCTCTGAACATCCCATCGTTCATCATTTGATCGCTGTTATTGTTTACCTGAGGATTATTTCCTTCCTGATGGACATTATCCTGGGTATTGATCGTTGGTGACTCAACGGTCTCATGTGTTTCATTGCTGATCTCAACATTTTCAGATGCCATTTTTAAACACTGCCATAAAACAAAGGTTAATTGACATGCCACATATTATCCCTATATTCTGAATGACCAATTAAATAACAAATAAACTTAGGTAGGTCATACTAGCGAAAGAATTACCCGCCTCTCCCCTCCTAGTTCTAGTCTCACATCTTAGCCAGAGATCATATCCCTAAGCTTTGATACCAACTGTGACGTCCCCAAAATTGGTATACATCACCCATTCTGAGTCGCCTACATGGTACAGAAACAACTGCAACTTCATTAATACAATTGTCGTGGAAAATACGATAACACATACACTGTGAGTTTAAATACAAATATTGTCTTCTAGATAATATCCACACTCAGATAAAGTCCTCATTACAATTATTGATGTACTATTTTACAAAATAGTGAGGACTGCTAAAACAACTATCTTCAACCATCACTCCATACCCCGGCTAGTTCCTGTTAACTTCTCACCTCCTGAGGAGAAAAATGGAACAAAAAGGAAAAGGGTGAGCTCAACTAGCCCAGTAAGAAATATTATGACTAAGATAATGCAGAATAAATTATCCTTAGCCTTCAACAGTATAACAACTGATAAAATATAATAGACAACAAGTTTTAGATCAACAACTGCAGCGGACAAGCAATCCATTAGAAGAGTCAAGTAGAGCATGATATCTACTATCTTCTATGATTTAAAGTTATCACCAATTTTATCACTGAGACTAAGCGTAATAAATAATCCACATCACTGAATTATCCATGCACTACGGGCTAAGGATATTCATTATTATCACCAATGGTCATGTTCATCTCAACAACTGTCCATCAATGCACTACGGGCCAATGAGGACTTTTACCACATCATTTGTAACATTACGGTCATGATTATACCGAATAATCCCTGGTCATAATCATACCAAGTCCATCTATGCACTACTGGCCAAAGATGATTTTCATAACAATATAAGCATGGGGATGATGACAATGATATAAGAATTCAATTAAATGAAAGTAAAGGATAAATTTTAAAGATTTTTAATTTAATTTATTCAGAATTCAATAATGTCTAAATTGTCAATATGATACTGCTTTGTGGAGTAAAATTCAAGAATAATATTGTATCAAAAATGATTTGGACCGAAAAGGAATAAATTTTTGTCATGAATAGTACCCCGGGTGAATAGTAACCAATTAAATAGTACCCCATGAATAGTAACTTTGGGAATAGTAATCTCGTGAATAGTACTCCGGCGTGAAAAGGTTAAAACTTATCAAGAAGACTCAGAATAATATTTCCAGGAAAAGATACTAGATGAAGCGAAAATATCAAGGATATTCTACGAATTTCATGGGGTATAAAAGCAATACTTATCAACATAAGTGTAGAATTAGAAATATGAAACGATAATATTATTACATACTACAGAGTATGGAAGAAAATATTATTTCTTACGAATATTGAACCAGAATAATATCACTTACGAATACGAAAGAAATAATACCCCTTACCTTAGTAGGAGATTGGATACTGTAATAGTGTAGTAACAGAATACTCTTCTTCTTTCTATCTGATTATCTCTCTATAGAATTCTCTTGTGAGTCATAGTGAATTAGTGATAATGAAAGATAAAATAAGCTTCTATTTATAGAAGATTTCTAGCTTAGCCCTTGCAATGGGATGAGGCAAGTGGCTTGACGATCGGTGATGTGAAAAGAAAAGTGGTTTGGACGCCTATAATGTAAAAACAACAAGTGGTTCGGCCTTTGTAATGTAATGTGAAACGACAAGTGGTTCGACGCCTGTAATGTGAAACGATAAGTGGTTCGACGCCTGTAATGTGAAACGACAAGTGGTTCGACGCCTATAATGTGAAACAGCAAGTGGTTTGATGTGTGGTAAAGGCAAGTACTATTGGCGAAAGTGACTCTTAGATGATGACTTATGGGCCCCATAGAATAAACAAAGTTTATAACAAACGTCTCATAATAGACTTCTTATTTACATCAAAGATTGAATAAATATTTACTATAAATCATTTTATCTTCAATCAACACATTTTTTTTAATCTTTCAACAATTATTCATCATTAATATTATAACTCACAATATTGAGAACCAAATTAATCCTAAGAAAGAGGGGGCTTTCCAATAAGGATTTCTCCCTATTGGCGCGCAATTAGGTGACCAAACCTCTCCTTGACAAAACTTTCTAGACATCATCAATATTAAAAATAATAATATGAATAATTGTATCGTCTCAATTATTGATTTAATAATATATAAAATATCAACAATAGTTGAATCAAATAACGTGAGATACTATGCAGCAATTACTGTAGCAATAATTGAACAAAACTGAGTGACTTCTCACGTAAGCATTAATAATTAATACTGTGTTACTATGCAACCACGCGTATTACTGTACTTTTATCACCGGGTATTTCAATAGTTAACGGTAAAACTTCCGCCGTTATTTCATAAAAAGATATTTATGTCGTTTTCTCATTCCGACAATAATTATGTTGTGGGGTCCACCAATGATTGTGTTGTTGCACGAATATTCCTTGTTAAAACGACTATTCCCCGACCAATCGAATATTATATAACAACTTGCTTACTTTGCAAAATTTATAAATATTACCCACAACTATAACATTATAAAAAATTCACACCTTAATATTCAAAAATGATATTTATAGAAAAATTCATCTTTATTCATAAAAGTTGGGGTCTTAAATCTACGATTTGTTGAATAGCTTTCTGTGCAAATAATGCATGTGGTCATCAGGTATGAAAGGTTGATCACCTTCATTACCATCCAGTCCAGTTATAAATTGTTCATGTTCTTTCTTGACCATTCAATTCATATTGACTTGGTCATTCAGTTATAAAAATGTGTTCATGCTAGTTCACAACTATATTGTTGAATGTTAGCCAGCTATTATTCAAATTCTTTCAATCATGATATATCCTCGAATAAATTTATACTTGCTGGGCAACCGTTTTGCTCACCCTTGCAGATCATGATAAACATTGCAGATTAAGACGAATACGTCGAATACAAGGAAAAGATAAAGACAAGTCCAGCTTTGGATTATATGAGCAGATAAAATTTGAAACAGTATTGTATATTAATGTTATTATAAGTCAAATAAGTTATGAATTGTGTATTAAGTGAAGGTTCTCGACCTTGGGGAAATAATGTGTAAGTTTAATGTATAAAAATTTATATTTATATCTTCCGCAATTAGTTATAGAATTAGTATACCAGATCCGTGGTGATTTGGGACCCAGATTTGGGGCTATTACATGGAGGCTCACTAGGGTGGGGCTAGAACAAATGCGGTAACGTGGAAATAGTTCAAGAAGGTATTCTTCGAGAACTATTTCCCTACAAGCATGCAAGAGAGGATGGAGATTAAGTTCTTAGAACTTAAGCAAGGGGACATGACGGTTCCCCAGTACGTGGCCAAATTTAATGAATTGGTAAGGTTTGCTCCACACCAAGTGGACACTGAGGAGAGGAAGGCTCGTAGGTTTGAGCATGGCCTAAAACCCTAGCTCTATAGTAGGATTTCTATGATCCAAAGTGCTTCCTATGGGACCACTCTGGAGAAAACAATTATAGCAGAAGGTGGTAGTGAGGCGTTGACCCAATACCACAAAGAGAGAAAGAATAAGAGCAAGGTAGTGGCAGTATGCCAAAATGGAAGAATTTTAACTCCGAGAATACTGGAGTGGGACAAGGGGATCCTAAGCGTAGGATCGAAGCATGTAAGACATGTGGAAAGACTCATCTAGGAGTCTGTCTGAAGGGAAAGTCGGTTTATTATAACTGTGGACAGGAGGGTCATATATCACCCAATTGTACTAATCCTGAGAAAAACCATGGCTGTTTTGTATGTGGGTCGATGGACCATATGGTAAGAAATTTCCCAAAGAAGGGGTCGGAGAAGAGTAAGGGTGTTAGTAGTGGTAAGTTGGCCAGCACTAGACCACCATCGTCGGGTAGACCTATAGCCCGTACTTTTAATACGACGGTCCAAGATGCAGTTGCATCAGTGAATATAGTAACAGGTATCATTCCAGTCAATACAATAAATGCTTATATGTTGTTTGATTGGAGTGCTACTTGTTCTTTTATAGCATGTGAATGTGCTAAGTGATTAAGTTCATTCCTGAAAGGATTACAAATACCTTTAAACGTTAAGGTAGAGAATGAGGAAATAAGTCTCGTTGAATATATTCATGGGAATTATTTCATGGATAATAGAAGTAATAAAGTATCGGTAGATAAGTACCGATGAGCTAGAGAGAATTTGAATTAATTCTCGGTATGAATGGGTTAATTAACCATTGAATTTTAATAAATTGTCAGAATAAAAGTATAAATCTTCGATTTTCTAAGAAAACCCAAGGAAGTATTTTACGATAATAAATCACCAGAACGTTCTTGTTGTCTAATCATGACGCAAGCTAAGAGGATGTTGAGGAAGAGGATGAGTCGTTACATTTGCATATCGACTATCGTAAGAGGAGTAAGTTAGTAGTTGAGAGTAAATACCCATTGCCCAGGATCGATGATCTATTTGATCAGTTGAAAGGGGCAAAGTATTTTTTTAGATAAAGTTGTGTACGGGGTATCGTCGGTTGAAAGTAAGGAAGAAGGAGGATGTACCTAAGACGACGTTCAGAACTCGTTATGGTTATTACGAGTATCTGGTTATGTCATTTGGATTAACTAATGTACTAAAGTTAGACTTTCCATAAGGGGCGCTGAGCAAGTCGGTGGCAAATTGATAGGTACTCTTGTGAGGTGCTATGGCTGAAAGTACCGTTAGCATCACAGGGTGTTCAAATAATATTTGGACAAGTGTGTCGTAATGATCATTAGTGATATTCTAGTCTATTCTAAGACGCCAAAAGATCACGCTGAACATTTGAAAATAGTGTGGGAAACACTACGGAGGAAGAAGTTGGATACGGAATTCACTAAGTGTGAATTTTAGCTTAAAAGATATACAGATTTGTTATCGATAAGTATGTTGGAAATGAGAAGTGAGAAAATGGGTTTTCAGGAACTAAAAAGGAAGGCTAAATGAGGTGCCTGTATTATCTTTACAAGATGATACGAAGAAATTTGTAATTTATAGCGATGCTTCACATAGAGGACGAGGTTGTGTGCTCATATAGCATGGCAAGGTCATTGCGTATGCATCATGCCAGTTAAAGGATTTTAAGAAGGTTTATCCTACTTATGATCTAGAATTGGCAGCTGTAGTTTTTAAATTAAAAATCTGAAGATAGTATTTATACGGGAAGAAGTTTGAGATAACATGGACTATAAGAGTCTGGAATATATCTTCACATATGAGGAGTTGACTATGAGGTAGAAAAGGTGATTAGAATGGATAAAGGATTACGATGAGGATATCTTATATCATACAAAGAAGGTAAACGTAGTAGCCGACGCGATAAGTAATAAAGTTAAGGAAAAATTATTGATGTTAACGACTCAGAATGAGTTAATAACAGAGATGGAGAGAACGGAGTTAGAAGTTAAATTATGGAATGGAGTGGTAGAAATGTTATTCACAAGGTAGACTCAATCCACGAAAATGGAACGAGTTAAGGAAGTACAACTAGGTAACGAGGGATGCAAGCAAATGAAAAAGAGGATGAAGGATGAAGAGAAGACCAAGTATAATCTTGTTTTGAAGGAGGAATTTGAGTTCTAAATAATTCTAAAATTTAAAAGATAAATAGTGAGTAAAATCGTAGTTTGATGTGCTCGATACATCCAGGTAGTACTGAGATGTATTAAGACCTTCGATGAAACTTTGGTTAGCCAAATATGAAAGAGAGATAGCGTAATGTGTTAGTAAATGCTTAACTTCCAACTCAGATTATTGATATAAAGGAACAAGTATTGAGAAATAAGATAATACCTTTGGTGAAGGTGAAATGGAGGAACCACAATACCGAAGAAGCAACATGGGAACTCGAGATTAAAATGAAATTTTCCTCATTTGTTTATGTATTGTAGCGAGATTCTGGGGACAGAATCCTTATAAGGGGGGAAAAATGTAACGTTCGAGAAAATCATATTTTTATGAAAATTAAATTTTTATTTGATTATGTGGATTAAATAAATTTAATTGATTATTTATGTGAGTAAGCTATGTGAAGGTCATTCTATGACCTAGAATGTGCGAATGTGGTTAGGATTTTGGCTACGTGATAGAATTAAAGTATTTGAATTTTCAAGAAGAAAATAAAAGTTTTCCAAGAAATTTCCGTAAAAACACTATTCACTGATTTCTGCTCGGGAATTATTTTTGAACTTTCGAGAAACGCATAATGATAGAATTCTAAGACGAGATGGAATATCCAATAATATTTTAGTTATGGAAAAAGAAGTTTTCGCTTACGGACTTAAAACCTAACGGTTAGGGAAAGTGATTTCTGAGAAGGAATTGAAATGCGTATAATGAATTAAAGCGATGATCGTATAAAACGTAGGTATTGTACGAGTTAATGAATATGAGTATTATACGAGTATGTATGAATGATGGTATATAGTATATGAATAAGTATACGAGATTGAATATGAGATTAATACGTAGATTATACGTTATAAGGCTTTAAGCCAAATGTATTGGACTTGTAGGATTTGTTAGGAATTATACAAGCCCAAGTATAAGAATGGTTAAGTCCAATTGGAATTAAAGGCTAAGGTCCAAAGTGAGATTAATGAACAAGTGCAAGTGTTTGTTTAAATGCAAGCCCAAAGTATAAGTTAAGTTAATTAAGCTAAAAGCCCAAAGTAAGAACCGGATCCGTGAATCGATCCAATGGGTAAAGATAAACCATGGGTGACCCAAAGTGGTGGCCAAGTAAAGTACTTGGTGGCTAAGCAAAGGATAAGTTAAGTAATGGCCAAGTAAAGTGTGACACCCCAAAAAACGGGTACTCTATTCCCACAGAATTTGGTGTTCACTGCCCAAAACCATTACATCTAACTACCCATCATAAAGGATAAAGACATAATTTAAATAACTTAAATAATAATGTTTCCCATTAAAGGGATACATCATCATCTCAAAATAATCCCAGGTAATCTAACCTTGAAATTATTACATAAGTTTGCGGAATACATCATAAAATAAAACAAGTCTTATAACATAATTCATTTTAATAAATTTCTCATAAGTCTTCAACAATTGGACATTTTGCCCTTTCCTTTGCTAGTAGATGACTCATCAACTTTCTCTAATTTAGCTGCAGTGTTAATTGCAAGAGTGAGCAAACAATTACTCACTGATATAGAGAGTAGTAATGATAAAACACGAGAATGAACAACGAATGCTGAACAATAATGAACTTGTTCTACTAATCAAAAATAGAAAACAAGTTCGAACTTTAATATCTGAGGGTTTTATGACCACGAACTATGTCTCTGGTATTTAGGTATTATTACCTCAACCTTAACAGTCATTTAAACTATACAGACCCTTCTTAATGTACTTAGGGGGATCAGCCCTTTGTACCATGTATTGTGCACAAACATCTAAACGTTACACGTACAAAATCCCCTATGTTAGAGTTGTTCGTCTCAGTTTGAATTTAGAATTTCCGCACTAAAGAAAGTTTAGTTTGGAACTAGCTTATCAGTGTTTCTAGGATTTTAGAACACTATTCAATTATAGATTAATTCCATTAATAAAGGTTTGCTTACTACTTGAAGGTTTAATACAACAATAAAGATTTGAACAAGATTAGCAAAGTCAAGGACCGAATAACAACAATTTATAATTCAATAAACATGATATAAATGCAAAGTACTATATTCAAAGAATTAGAACAATCTCACTTGAAACAATGTATTAGAACAATATATTCCTCGAATCATAATAAGGAAAGTGAAACTCGCTCGATGTAACGAATTAGGTTACAAGAGCTTATTCAATTGTACTTAAGGATATAATCAATAGTCTTGCTCAATAAAAGTTTAGGAACTTGAATTCATTAATAAAAGAATGAAGTTAGAAAGCTTGCTCAATAAAAGTTTAGGATAAGAAACTTGCTCAATTGTAAAGAGGTAAGGTTTAGAAACTTGTCTTGTATGTAAGCTACACAAGTATAATATTCGCCAATTACCCTATATATATCATTGAAATCGCAACAATAATTAGTTGTATGAATATTAGCTTTAGGGGTTTAAACCATCATTTAGGTCATAACCCTAACCTAACATCTAACCATGTTGATTAACACCTTAACGAATCTGAAATCACACAATAATCAACATAAACCTTATCATTTATCTCTAACTTTTGAAAATATCACATTCGTTTTCATTTCATAACTTATTTAAATAATTATTTAAAAATCCTCACACTTCGCATTACAACACATTACAATCTATTTTTATAGTTTATATTACGTCTTAACATCATTAGCATGCATGCTTCACCAACATAAGTCCATTACTCATGACCTACAAACAAGTAGACTTCACGCTTAAGGGCTTAGGGTACGCCTGCAACAAGACTATCCTCAAGCCTTGGCACCAAATAAGCATATTTATTTGGTGCTCGTCTCTGAGAAACCAGTGGGCGTAGCTACACTGCAGTTCGCTGTAACGACAATGCAAATTGTCTTGTCCCACGTATGACTAAACCGCAGCAGCAGCTCTGTTACACAGTAGTCACCAAAAACTCAATCAAATTTCACAGAAATTGCAAGACTCAACATCTACAACTTTGTAATAACATAATTACACATGTTATCCATCATTATATATACAAAAACATTACATATATACAATTTTAAGGAATCAAAACCATAGTCTTCCAAATTTCTTCAATTTTGACACTTTTAGCGAATTCGATCGCCACGAACTCGTTTCTTAACCAATTGACATGATTTAAACTGTGTCTCTTTCGTTTCTTAACATACTAACACAATCCGTCATCAAATAGCAGTTTATAACACATATTAAGCATCAACTTTTATACTTTCTAAAGCCATTTTCAAACAAAAACATTGTTATCTCAAATTCTTTCCTACAAAGCCAATTTTAATGAATTTGACACACAAGTATCAATCATATATGATGATTATCAGTTTATAATCTATATATACAAGTATATATATCAATCCAATCATAACTATAAATTTTTAGGGAATAACCATAAGAAATCAAAACATATAAATTAGGAAGAAATTTATACCTTAAACCATTGATTGTATGCTAGCAAAAGATAGGGTTAGGGCTTAGAAATTCCCCTTCTTCCTCTTGCCAATCTCAAAAACTCAGTGTCTTTCTCTCTTGTAAACTCTGTGTATTTCTTCTTCTCACCCAACTCACTACTAGCCTTAGGAGAAATAAGATGCATAGATAATATAAACTGGCTACACACCCACGTATTCTTCCATTAGAAAATAATACGTCTGCATCAGTTAGAATAAGCCAAAGGCCACAAGGCCTTGTTTGGCTACCACCTATTCCCCCAAACTAAATTATTTTTATATTATTTTTATTATTTAGTTTCATGTGTCACACCTTTAGTTAATTTAAATAACTTATAATAATAATTATTAATAATAATTATAATCTCAACATAATTATACTTATAATTAATAAATAATTATATATCTAATTTAATTAATAAATTAGAAACATCACTTTATTTAATTTATTTATTTACTTTAATATTAAATAATTCATTTAATTTAATTATTTTCTTAAATATTAAGCAATTGATTTAATTTAATTATTTCCTTAAATTAAATCCTTCAAATAAAATTATCATTATTCAATTTAACTAACATTAATCAATTTATTTACTAAATGAATTCACCATAATTCATCAATTATTTATTTATCTCAATAAATAAATTATTTAAAATATTTATTTAATTCAATAAATATTTAAATTAATTACAATAATTTCTCGATCGTTACATCCTTCCCTCCTTAAAAGGATTCTGTCCCCAGAATCACGACTCGAAAAATTTATTCGTTACATTCTTCCCTCCTTAACAAGATTCTGTCCCCAGAATCGCTATACAAAATCAAACAAACAACTGAGGATAATTCTTCATCATAATGCTTTTAAGTTCCCACGTAGCTTCCTCAGCATTGTGGTTTCTCCAGATTACCTTAACAGAAGGTATATCACCTTATTCCTCAGTACTTGCTCTTTTCTGTCAATATTTTGAACAGGGACATCTTCATATGACAAATCTTTCTCAAACTGTAAGGGCTCATATTCTATAACATGCTTATAATCAGGCTTATATGGCCTCAATACTGATACATGGAAAATATTATGAATATGCTCCAACTCCGGAGGTAAAGCTACCTCGTATGCCACTTCACCAACTCATCGAAGCACTTCAAAAGGTCCTATAAACCTAGGGCTTAATTTTCCCTTCTTGCCAAATCGAATTTTCCCCTTCTAGGGAGACACTTTCAAGAAAACATAACTACCGACATCGAATTCCAAATTTTGTCGATGTTGATAGGCATATTTCTTCCGTCTATCCTATGCAGCTATTAATCTTACTCGAATAACCTTGATGATCTCGAAAGTCTGTTGTACCAATTCTGGACCCAAAAGCTGACGTTCACCTACCTCATCTCAGCATAACGGAGTTCTGCATTTCCTGCCGTATAACGCTTTGTAAGGCGACATGCCAATACTCACGTGATAACTATTATTATAAGCAAATTCTGTGACGCCCCCAAAATAGGTCCATTCCATCCAACCCATTCTGAGTCGCCAAATACATGGTACAGAAATAACTACAACTTTATTATTACAACATATATACTGTGAGTTTAAATACAATTATTGTCTTCTAGACAATATACATACCCAAATAAATCCCCATCATAATTATTGATACATTATTTTACAAAAATGGTGAGGACTACTAAACAACTCTCTCTAGAACCTTCATTCCATACCCCGACTAGTACTCGCTACATTCTCGCCTCCTGAGAAGAAAAATGGAACAACAAGGAAAAGGGTGAGCTCAACTAGCCCAGTAAAGAATATTATGACTAAGATAATATACAACAAATTATCGTTAGTCTTCAACAGGGAAAAATCTAATAAAATACAATAAACAACAAGTTTTAAATCAACAACTGCAGCGGAAAAAACAATTCATTAGAAGAGTTAAGTAGAGAATGCAAACTAGTATCTTCTATATATGAATTTAAAAGTTCATCGTCGATATTTTATCCCTGTAACATCAATCAATATATATCTGGATTCAAATATTCATCTTTGCACTACTGAGCCAAAGATATTCATCACCGTCATGTTCATCTAAACACATGTTCATCTTTGCACTCTGGGCCAAAGATATTAATCGATCGGTCATGTTCATCTCAACACATGTTCATCTTTGCACTACGGGCCAAAGATATTCATCAAGAAATCATTCATCTTTGCACTACAGGCCAAAGATATTTAGTAATATCATCATTTAGGACTGAGGATGATGAAAAATATTTTAAAGGAAACGAATCCAGTGAAACAAAAGAACAATTATTAAGGATTCGTATTTTAAACAATCCAAGTTCAAAAATACTTCATAAGTAATCAGAGTGGAGTAAAATTCAAGAATGGAGATCAAAACATAGATCCAATCAAAGATAGGAACTATCTCAGACAATCTTGGACACAGAAAAGAAAATTTAATTTTTCTGTGAATAGTGTCGTATTCGTGAATAGTGTCGTATACGTGAATAGTGCCGTATATGTGAATAGTAACTCCGACACTAAAAGATAGAAATTTCACAAAAAATATCATCATGCTTCGTGAATAGTACTCGTGAATAGTAACTCGTGAATATTAACTCATGAATAGTAACTTGTGAATAGTGACTCATGAATAATAACTCATGAATAGTAACCCCGACATGAAAAAGTTCCAAATTTGATAAAAAAAATTTCAACCAATATTTCGGCATAATGATATTGAAGAAATAATATCATTTTCGAATAAAATAACATCCCTTACCTCGAAAGACAGTACTTCTAGTTGAAACACCGGATATAGGCTATAACTTGAACTTGCACCGTATAGCAATACTCAAAGTATACTCAAAATACTCACAAGAATACACTCAATAATATAGAGAGAGAAAACTTCAGTTTATGGTGTGATTTTCAATTCTAACCTAAGCACCCTATTTATAGGAAAATGATTAGAACACCAAAGCAGAAAATTTAATAAAATATTAATATATAGTTATTAAATTCTTACGCACACTTTTTTATCATTAAATTCAGCATTCAACACAAGTAGCCCACCTCACAAAACTTTTAAAAACGTTTTTCTTATTTAACATGATTAAAACTTCAAAATTAACTATTTCGAGCTTGTAACTTCAATAATTCATAATAAATAGCCCTTTTGTCGTAAAAATTCAATCTCGCGTCTTTTTATAGGAAATTCAATTCTCTACAACTTTGCGTAAGAAAGTTTTTCCAAATTCCAAACAAAATTGACCAAAATCCACAAACGGAGGCGATTTTTACAAAGTTATAATCAAATTTCTATCCATAATTTTGTCCACCAACACACAAAATATGTGTTAAACATTTAATGCCCCAAAAATACTCTTCCTCCTCATATACTCATATATCCCACATTCATTATAAAAATATCACCGTTAATATATTATTAAAATAATATATTTAAATGAATTATTTTATCAGAAAAAGATAAAATATTAATTTTCAACAATTGTCACATTAAAAATTTTCTCCATCTATATCCACATAAAATCAATATTTTCCTCATCATATAAATCAATAATTAATTATTCACAAATAATATTACAGAATCACATTACTAACAACCAGGCAGTTCCCAGGAAAGAGGGGGCTTTCCAATAAAGATCTCTCTCTCATCTTGGGCGCAAATTAGGTGACCAAACCTCTCCTTAGACAGAACTTTCTAGACATTGCCAATAATGTTATCCAATAATATTATTCAGATAATATGGATTATTGCTCCGATAATAGAAAATACTGTGTAATGACAATTTATTGAAACAACAGTAATATAAAATATCAATGCAGCAATTATTGAATCAATAAAATAAAATACTGAATAGTAATTACTGTAACAATTATTAAGTAGTGCCTTCTTACGTAAGAATCAATAATTGGTGCAATACTGCAATATCTTTCTTGCTTCAACGACGCCAGTATTAGTGTGTTTTAACCACCGGGTATTCCAACACTATTAACGGTAACAACTACGCCGTTATTTATAAACAACTTATATTTGTCGTTTTCTTCATCCAATCACTTTTTGTTATGGGGCCCACAAAAGACTGCGTCGTCGTACGAATATTCTCCAACAGTACGAATATTCCATGACCAAACGAATATTCTCCGACAATAATGAATATTTTATAACCACTTGCTTATTCGAAATATTTGCGTATTTTACCCATAACTATCCACATTAATCAAATCAACCCTTACTATTTCAAAATAATAAATAGAGGAAAATAAATTTTAGTTATTAATAATTTGGGGTCTTACAAATTCCACCAATGGTAGATGGTCATCCCAATTTCCCTTGAAATCCATGATACATGCTCTAAGCATATCCTCTAATGTTTGGATGGTTCTCTCACTCTTTCCATCGGTTTGAGGATGGTACGCTGTGCTCATTCTCAGTTGTGTCCCCAAGCACTTTTGTAGTCGTTTCCAAAAATTAGATGTGAAACGTGGATCTCTATCTAATACAATGGACACAGGTATACCATGTCTTGAAACAATTTCATTCACGTACAGTTTTTCTAACCGATCAAGGGTAAATCGAAGCTTGATTGGCAAAAAGTGTGCCGACTTCGTCAGTCGATCGACAATCATCCAAATGGCATCGTAACCTTGCTGGGTCGTTTGAAGACCTACCACAAAATCCATTGTGATATGCTCCCATTTCCATTCTGGTATCCCCAACGATTGTAATAATCCGCTTGTCCTTTGATGTTTAGCTTTAACTTTCTGCCACGTTAAGCATTTCTCTACACACTCAGCCACATCCCTCTTCATATTCGGCCACCAAAAATGATGTCTAAGATCCTGGTACATCTTTGTACTCCTAGGGTGAATCAAATATCTTGAGTTATGAGCTTCACTTAGAATTTCTTCTTTAACTTCTGGTACTGACGGAACCAAAATTCTCCCTTCGAACCGAAGTAACCCTTCCGAATTGATTTTGAATTTGTTTCCTCTCCTTCAGATATTCTCTGTTTTATCTTTTCGCAGTCTTCATCCTGAAGTTGTGCATTTTTTACCTTATCTACCAACGCTGAGTCGTTTCCCATCTGGAACAACTTTTCATCGGATTCTGTCAGATATTTAATTTCCAACTCCATCTTGGCCATTTCCGATATTAGCTTCTCCTGAGCAGTCAACAACATTAACTTCTCTTGTCCTTTCCTACTTAAAGCATCAGCAACAACATTTGCCTTTCTAGGATGATAGAAAATCTCGCAGTCATAATCTTTGATCAGTTCCAACCATCTTCTTTGTCGCATATTCAAATCTTTTTGTGTAAAGATATACTTCAGACTTTTATGATCAATATATATCTCACACCTCTCTCCATAAAGATAATGTCTCCAAATTTTCAGGGCAAACACCACCGCCGCCAACTCTAAGTCATGAGTCGTATACCCTTTATCGTAATCTTTCAACTGTCGTGATGCATACGCAATAACTCTGCCATTCTACATAAGGACACAACCTAGTCCTTTATGCGATGCATCACTATACACCACAAAATTTCCTGTATCATCAGGCAATGACAACACAAGTGCTGAACTCAACCTCTTCTTCAATTCTTGAAAACTCTCCTCGCACTCTTATGTCCAAAAAAACTTAACTGCCTTCCTAGTTAATTTCGTCAATGGAGTCGCGATCTTGGAAAAGTCTTGAATAAAATGCTTATAGTAACCTGCCAATCCTAAGAAACTCCTTACTTCTGACGGTGTCTTCGGCTGATCCCAGTTTATTACAGTTTCAACTTTTGATGGATCCACCGAAAATCTCGTTCTTATCAATAATCTGCCCGAGAAACTGTACACGTTCCAACCAAAATTCACATTTTGAGAAGTTAGCATACAACTTATCTTTTCTCAATGTCTCCATCGTCACTCTTAAGTGTTCCACATGTTCCTCTTTGGTTTTGGAATATACCGATATATCATCAATAAACACCACCACAAATTTGTCTAAAAATGATTTAAACATCCTGTTCATCAAATCCATGAACGCTGCAGGTGCGTTGGTTAAACTAAAAGACATAACCAGAAACTCGTAATGACCATACCGAATTCTGAATGTCGTCTTCGGTACATCCTCCGACCTCACCTTCAACTGATGATAACCACTTCTCAAGTCTATCTTCGAGAAATATCTCGCTCCCTTCAACTGATCGAATAGATCATCGATTCTAGGTAATGGTGTAAGACCCCAAATTTTATGAAATGAAAGTATTCAATTTTCTTATAATTATTATTTCATTTAGTAAATGATTAAATTGATAAAAGGATTAAAGTTAAGGGTAATATGTGAAAATTTTGCACAGTAAAGCAAGTTGTTATAAAATATTCGTTTGGTCGAGGAATATTCGTATGATGAAACAATCATTGGTGGACCCCGCAATAGAATTATTGTCAGAGTTAGAAAATGACAAAATTATCTTTTTATGAAATAACGGCGGAAGTTTTACCATTAACTATTAGAATACCCGGTGTTAAAATATAGTAATACGCGTTGTTACACAATAGCACGCGGTATTGTACAGTATTTTTGAATTATTGATTCTTATGTAAGAAGGCACTACTCAATAATTGTTACAATAATTACTGTTCAATATTTTATTTTATTGATTCAATAATGGATATGTTGATATTTTATATTATTGTTGTTTTAATAATTATCACTGCACAGTATTTCCCATTATCAAATCAATAATTCTTATTATTTGAATAATATTAGTAGATAACATTATTGGCGATGTCTAGAAAGTTCTGTCAAGGAGAGGTTTGGTCATCTAATTGTGCGCCTGTAAGGAGAAATCCTTATTGGAAAGCCTCCTCTTTCCTGGGAACGGCTTGGTTGTCATTATTGTGATTCTGTAATATTATTTGTGAATAATTAATTATTGATTTATATGATAAGGAAATATTTATTTTATGTGGACATAAATGATGGATAGGAAAATATTTATTTTATGTGGTTATAAATGAAGGAATTAATGTTGAGGTGTTTTATCAGTATTTTGTCGGATTGGAGGTATTCAAAAATCAAATCGGTGTTCTTAAAGCTCTATTGCGTGAGTTATAATTTCGATCTGACCGTTGGATCGTTGTGATTTTTGGATATTTTATACATATATAAGTTGAGTATATGTCCACAAATTTTGAACCGTTAAAAATTAACGCATGATTTGTTATGAATTTTAAAAGGTGTTAAAAATCTTCCGTTTGTGGATTTCGAATATTTTCTGTCTGGAATTTGGAAAAACTTAAAGCTACAAAGTTGTAGAGAATTCGATTTTGTGCGGAATGGACATAAAATTCGTATTTTTCTGATAAAAGGGCTATTTATTATGAATTACTGAAGTTTCGGAAAATAAAATGTTTTTTATTAATATTGGGTGGGATCCATTTTTGTTTTCCAAACTTGTGGGCTGAAATTTTTGTTCAAAGTTGGCTGCTCATTTGGTGGGTGGACGTAAATATTGAAAAAAAATAATATAATAATATAATTTTATTATTTTAGTCTCCTATGGCGTTCCATTATTTTTCTATAAATAGGCGCTTAAGTTAGAATTGAAAATCACACCAGAATCAGAGAATTCTTCTTCTATAATCTTGAGCGTATTTCTTTCGAGTTTTAGAAAGCCTTGAGCATAGAAAATAGTAAAAGTTTTCTTCAAGAATATCCTCGCTATACCAGTTGGAATGCTATTTTTTTCAAGGTAAGGGATGTTATTTTTGTTCAATATTCGCTTGAAATAATATTTTCTTCCATACTCTGTAGTATGTAAGTAATATTATTTCATTTCAAATTTCGAATTCTATACTCGTTTTGTTAAAATTTTGGCTTCTATACTCCATGAAAGTAGTAGAATATCCTTGATATTTGCGCTTCATCCAGTATCTTTTCATGGAAATATTTATTATGAGCATTCTTGATAACTTCTAACTTTTTCATGCCAGAGTACTATTCACGGGGTTACTATTCCTGAAGTACTATTCGTGGGGTACTATTCACTAGAGTACTATTCACCTGGGGTACTATTCATGATAAAAATTGATTCGTTTTCGGTCCAAATTATTTTTGGTACAATATTATTCTTAAATTTACTCCACAAAGCAGTATCATGCTGATAATTTGGACATTATTGATTTCTGGATAAATTAAATTATAAATCTTTAAAAATTTATCCTTAAACATGTTTTATTGAATTCTTATATCATTGTCATCATCCTCATGTTTATATTATGTTGAAAGTCAGTTGTGGCCTGTAGTGCATAGATGGACTTGGTATGATTATGACTAGGGATTATTCGGTATAATCATGACCGTAATGTTACAAATGATGTGGTAAAAGTCCTCATTGGCCCGTAGTGCATTGATGGACAGTTGTTGGCATGATCATGACCATTGATGAATACACGAATATCCTTGGCCCGTAGTGCATGGATAATTTGTGGTCGTGATACTAAAGAATATCCTTGGCCGTAGTGAGGGGTGATTCGATGATGTGGATTATTTATTAAAATTTGAGTCTCGAGATAAAAAGTGATGAAAAACCTTTTAAATCATAGAAGATAGTAGATTTTATGCTCTACTTGACTCTTCTAATGGATTGCTTGTTCCGCTGCAGTTAAACTTGAAGTTTGTTATACTTTATCAGTTTAAAACTGTTGAAGGCTAAAGATTGGTATTTAATTGGTCGGTCAGTGTATAGAGATAATATGTGACATGTCAATTAACCCTTGTGTTGTGGCAGTATTTAAAAATGACATCTGAGAATGTTGAGAATAGCAATGGAGCACAGGAGACCGCTGAGTCTCCACAGATCAACAATCAGGATAATGTGCATCAGAAAGGCAACAATCCTCATGCAAACAACAACACCGACCAAATGATGAACGATGAAATGTTCAGAGGCTTTCTGCAATTCATATAACATAAGACAAGAGAGACTCTTGTCTGAAATGCAGGTAGAAACACTGGCAACTCTCGGACGGTCACTGCTAAATAGTTCAAGGAGCTGTGACCACCGGAGTTTTTTGGAGAGCCAAAACCACTTAAGGCAGAGATGTGGATAAAGCAGATCAACAAGATATTTGATGTTTTCGGATGGTCCGAGGAGCAAAAGGTTCCCTTTGCCACCTTCATGTTGCAGGCAGAAGCAGATTACTGGTGGAAATCTGTAAAGCGTACTCAACTTGCCGCACTGAAGATGTCTTGGGACAAGTTCCAAGAACTGTTCAACGACAAGTACTTTCCTGAAAGTATTCGTCATATGAAAGAGGTAGAGTTCATTAAACTGGAGCAAAACAACATGACCATGTCATAGTACGAAGACAAGTTTGCTGAGTCGTCTCGGTTTGCGTCCCACTTAGTTGATAATGAGGAGAGAATGATGCGGATGTTTCTAAGAGGTTTGAACCTCGAGATACGTCAGTACCTTATCTCTCACAAACTTTGCTTGTATTAAGATGTTGTAAATAGGGCTCAGTTATTGGAGCGTGATAATGAGTCAACCCAACCAAGAGAGAGCAGCCGACAAGTCGATAATACCAGTGGTAGTAGTCATCGAAGCGGTGACAACAAACGTGAAGGGAATCAACATGCCAGAAATGGTAACCACTTTGGTGGTAATCATGGCCAAAACAATAAGAGTGGACATTTCAAGAAGAGGAGATTCAATAATGATGGAAAGACGTCAGCACCAGCACCCGTTGTTAAGGAAGGAGAACGACCACCTATCATATGCTTCAAATGTGGACAAGAGGGACACATCCATTCAAATTGTACGTAGCAGTCCAAAGCATGTTATAATTGTGGAAGAGAAGGTCACCTAGCCCGATTTTGCCGTGCACCGAAATCAAGTCCAGTTGGGACGGTGGCACCAAAGGCGGATACGGACAAAACAAAGTCGGTGGTTTCAGAAAGAGCATTTTTTGTGACTTCTCAAAAAGTGAGTCACCTGAATGAAGTTAGCACGGGTTAGTTAATTATAAATTCTTGCGAAGTCTATATCTTATTAGATACCAGTTCTACCTATTCTTTTATCTCTCTCGCTTGCGCTCAACATTTGAACTTGACCCCTAAGAAATTAGACTTTGACTTATCTATTTAAACTCCATTATGAGAAACCTTCGTTACCTCCACTGTTTAAAAATCTTGTTTGATTCAAATCGACACTTTCACATTACATGTCGATCTTATCTCTTTAAAGATACTTGCATTTGATGTGATTTTAGGGACTGATTGGTTAACCACTCATCATGCTAAAATTGATTATTTTTTGTAAGGTTATTAGTTTTTATATTCCTAACCAACCTATTATGCGAATTCAAGCAACCAAACCACTAAATTCAAACAATTTCATATTAAGCCATAAAGTCATTCATTTATTGAAAAACGGATGTCAAACTTTCTTAGCCCATGTCATGGACTTGAACAAAAATACGTCAGATTTGAATAATATTTCTCTTATTAGTGAATTTCCTGACATATTTCCTGAATAAACTTCCTGGCCTACCCCCAAAGTGTGATATTAAATTTTGTATTGACCCCAGTACAAACCCCATTTCTAAAACCCTTAAATATTTCTTCAACCAAAATGAACGTATAATGCGCCAAAGACGTTGGCTAGAGCTGTTGAAGATTACGACCATACCATTCAATATCATCGTGGAAGAGCGAACGTGGTAGCTGACAAGTTGAGTAGAAGATCGTATGCGGTTACGAGTGTGACAATGTTAATACAAAAACCCATTTCGTACGACTTACAAAAGATGGAGATAGAGTTAAAGACTCCAAAAACCTAAGTGAAGATAGTGAATATACGAGTAGAACCGACTTTAATCGATAAAGTTAAAGCCACTCAAGCTACAGACTGAGATTCGATGAATGTGAAGAAGAAGGTTCAAGAGGGCGTTATTCTAGAAGCAAGAATCGACGAAGAGAGGAAATCTCAACCCTCAATTTTATTGGTCTATTTGAAATCCTCAATCAAGTAGGAACTATGGCCTATAGACTCGCTTTACCGCCAAGTATGTCTCGTGTTAATAACATTTTTCACATATCTATGTTATGTAAATATGTGAAAGACCCGAACCACATTATTGAGTTAGAACCGGACGAGATAGCAGAAGATTTAACGTATGAAGAGGTTCCTGTTAAAATCTTGGATAAGAAGGAACATATTTTACGCTCCAAGGTTATACCTCAAGTCAAAGTTTTGTGGAGAAACCACGATGTTGTGAAAATGACCTGGGAGTTAGAATCTGAAATGAAATCAAGGTATCCTCAGCTCTTCGACATACCAAGTACGTACCCTAATTTCGAGGGCGAAATTTCATAAGGAGGGGAGATTGTAAGACCTCGAATTTTATGAAATAAAAGTATTCAATTTTCTTATAATTATTATTTCATTTAGTAAATGGTTAAATTGATAAAAGGATTAAAGTTAAGGGTGATATGTGAAAATTTGCAAAGTAAAGAAAGTTGTTATAAAATATTCGTTTGGTTGGAGAATATTCTTTTTGTCAGGGAATATTCGTACGATGAAACAATCATTGGTGGACCCCACAACAGAATTATTGTCGGAGTTAGAAAATGACAAAATTATCTTTTTATGAAAGAACGGCGGAAGTTTTACCGTTAACTGTTAGAATACCCGGTGGTTAAAATATAGTAATACGTGTTGTTACACGAAGCACCAACGATTACCGCGATATTTTTGAATTATTGATTCTTACGTGAAAGCACTTACTCAATAATTGTTATAGTAATTATTGTTCAATATTATATTTTATTGATTCAATAATTGCTACGTTGTTATTTTATATTATTGTTGTTTCAATAATTATCACTGCACAATATTTCCCATTATCAAATCAATAATTCATATTATTAGAATATTATTATTAGATAGAATTATTAGCGATGTCTAGAAAGTTCTATCAAGGAGAGGTTTGGTCACCTAATTGTGCGCCTGTAAGGAGAAATCCTTATTGGAAAGCCCCTTTTTTCCTGGGAACGGCCTGGTTGTCATTATTGTGATTCTGTAATATTATTTGTGAATAATTAATTATTAATTTATATGATAAGGAAATATTTATTTTATGTGGACATAAATGATGGATAGGAAAATATTTATTTTATGTGGTTATAAATGAAGGAATTAATGTTGAGGTGTTTTATCAGTATTTTGTCGGATTGGAGGTATTCAAAAATCAAATCGGTGTTCTTAAAGCTCTATTGCGTGAGTTTTAATTTCGATCTGACCGTTGGATCGTTGTGATTTTTGGATATTTTATACATATATAAGTTGAGTATATGTCCACAAATTTTGAACCGTTAAAAATTAACGCATGATTTGTTATGAATTTTAAAAGGTGTTAAAAATCTTCTGTTTGTGGATTTCGAATATTTTCTGTCTGGAATTTAGAAAAACTTAAAGCTACAAAGTTGTAGAGAATTCGATTTTGTGTGGAATGGACATAAAATTCGTATTTTTCTGATAAAAGGCTATTTATTATGAATTATTAAAGTTTCGGAAAATAAAATATTTTTTATTAAAATTGGGTGGGACCCACTTTTGTTTTTCAAACTTGTGGGCTGAAATTTTTGTTCAAAGTTGGTTGCTCATTTGGTGGGTGGACGTAAATATTGAAATAATAATAATAATAATAATAATAATATTAATAATAATAATAATAATAATAATAATAATAATAATAATAATAATAATAATAATATTTTATTATTTTAGTCTCATATGGCGTTCTAGCATTTTCCTATAAATAGGCGCTTAAGTTAGAATTGAAAATCACACCAGAATCAGAGAATTCTTCTTCTATAATCTTGAGCGTATTTCTTTCGAGTTTTAGAAAGCTTTGAGTGTAGAAAATAGTGAAAGTTTTTTTCAAGAATATCCCCACTATACCAGTTGGGATACTCTTCTTTTCAAGGTAAGAGATGTTATTTTTGTTCAATATTCGCTTGAAATAATATTTTCTTCCATACTCTGTAGTATGTAAGTAATATTATTTCGTTTCAGATTTCGAATTCTATACTCGTTTTGTTAAAATTTTGGCTTCTATACTTCATGAAATTAGTAGAATATCCTTAATATTTGCGCTTCATCCAGTATCTTTTCATGGAAATATTATTTTGAGCATTCTTGATAAGTTTTAACTTTTTCATGCCGAAGTACTATTCATGGGGTTACTATTCCTGAAGTACTATTCATGGGATACTATTCACCCGGGGTACTATTCATGATAAAAATTGATTCGTTTTCGGTCCAAATTATTTTTGGTACAATATTTTTCTTGAATTTTACTCCACAAAGTAGTATCATGTTGACAATTTGGACATTATTTATTTCTGGATAAATTAAATTATAAATCTTTTAAAATGTATCCTTGAACTTGTTTTATTCAATTCTTATATCATTATCATCATCCTCATGTTTATATTATGTTGAAAGTCATCTATGGCCTATAATGCATAGATGGACTTAGTATATTTATGACTAGGGATTATTCGGTATAATCATGATCGTAATGTTACAAATGATGTGGTAAAAGTCCTCATTGGCCCGTAGTGCATTGATGGACAGTTGTTGGCATGATCATGACCATTGATGAATACACGAATATCCTTGGCCCGTAGTGCATGGATAATTTGTGGTCATGATACTAAATAATATCCTTGGCCGTAGTGCAGGGATGATTCGATGATGTGGATTATTTATTAAGCTGAGTCTCAGTGATAAAAGTGATGAAAAACATTTTAAATCATAGAAGATAGTAGATTTTATGCTCTACTTGTCTCTTTTAATGGATTACTTATTCCGCTGCAGTTAAACTTGATGTGTGTTATATTTTATCAGTTTAACACTGTTGAAGGCTAAAGATGAATTATTCTGCATTATCTTAGTTATAATATTTCTTACTGGGCTAGTTGAGCTCACCCTTTTGATTTTATTATTCTCTTCAGGAAATGAGAACGTAGCCGGGACTAGTCGGGGAAAGGAGTGACGGTCCAGATGATAGTATTAGTAGTCCCCACTATTCTATGAAATAGTGTGATAATAAATGTATTGAGGACTCCTTTTGAGTTGAATACTGTCTAGAAGACAATATTCGTATTAAAACTCTCAGTTTATGTTTTGTCGTATTTTACATGACAATTGTATTATTAAGTTGTATTTGAATTTTGTACCATGTATTTGGCGACTCAAGATGGGTGATGTATACCTGTTTTGGGGGCGTCACAAATGGATACTTATTTTTAATCGTGACCTTATTCAATTCTCAGTAATCAATGCAGAGCCACATCGATCCGTCTTTCTTCTTAACAAACAACACCGGTGCTCCCCATGGTGACACACTCGGCTGAATATACTTCTTGTCGAGCAATTCTTGCAATTGCACCATCAACTCTTTCATTTCTACCGGGGCCATTTTGTACGGTGCTTTAGATATCGGGTTCGTTCCTGGTAGTAAGTCAATCACGAACTCGATTTGTCGATCCAGTGGAAGACCCGACAAATCATCTAGAAATATGTCTGCAAAATCTCTTATGATCGGTATCTCTTATAGCTTTGCACTCTTCTTCTGTGTATCGATTATATAGGCTAAGTATGCTACACATCCTTGTCTCAATAACTTCTTAGCTTGCATCACCGTCAGAAAACTTGCTTGTCGAGGTGACTTGCTGCCATAGAACACAACCTTTGATGGAGTCATAAGGTTAGCACATTTCCTTTGGCAATCAATTACTGCTCCATAATTGAATAACCAATCTATTCCCAATATAACATCAAATTCACCAAGTCTAACTTGTATCAAATCTACCATCATCTCGTGTCCTTTTATCACCACTATACAATTCCTATATATAAATCTAACAGGAATCACTTCCCTATTCGCGATCTCTATACTTAAGGGAAATTCTAATTCTTCCTGAGGCAAATCTAAGTTTTGAGCAAATTCATCATATATAAATGAACAAGTAGCACCCGAATCAAATAGCACATAAGCATTAATACCATTAATCGGAATGATACCAGACACCACATCCTTAGGTATCTGACAAAGATCCTCGCATTCCATATTGAAAGTCCTCGCAGAGGTCGTCGGCTTGACTTTGTCTTTGGTCGGTGATAGTCAATACACCACCACCGTTGTTGTTTCCTGTTCCACCACTTTCACTTCCCGCTGGCTTCTTAGGGTAATCACGAGCCATGTGATCCTTTGAACCGCAGGTAAAACATGCTCTTTTCTTCGAACTAAAACAGTTCGGTGCAATATGTCCCTCTTAACCACAGTTGAAACACACTCGCTTTCCCTTCAAACATACCCCAGTATGGTTTTTCCCGCACATAGCACAAGCTTCAAATTTCTTCTTTGGTTGACTTCCTTGTTGTCCTCCCGCAGTTGAATTATTGCTCCACTTCCTCTTCTGACTGTTACGTCCAATGTTACTTCCACCAGTCTTATTCTCATTCTCATTCTTACTCTTTTTCTGTTCTTGGTTGTACTTGGTCAAGGCATCGCTTCCACCTTCCGCGATAATTGCCTTTTCTAGTACAGCCGCAAATGTATTCAGTTGGAACATTGAAACCTTGCTATAAAGACAAGGCTTCAATCCTTGTTCAAACCTTCTCCTTTTACGCTCGTCGGTATTGACTTGATAAGTGGCAAATCTTGCCAACTCGTTAAACTTTACAGCATATTCTGGCACCGTCATAGTTCCTTGTTTCAACTCAAGAAATTGCACCTCCAACTGATTATGAGAACTCGCTGGAAATTACATTTTGAAAAACAT
This sequence comes from Panax ginseng, assembly GCA_020205605.1. Taxonomy (NCBI): domain Eukaryota; kingdom Viridiplantae; phylum Streptophyta; class Magnoliopsida; order Apiales; family Araliaceae; genus Panax; species Panax ginseng. Next base: position 145,204,107 of record CM035139.1, read on the forward strand.
CTCCTTAAATCTATCCCACGTTATCACTCCTTGTCCCCACAAATCTTATTTGCACCACCGATAGCTAACCCGACATCGGCATGAGCGTTATGAACGCGATCTTCGATCCTCGTTAACTCTAGCAACGTCGAACACCTTCTTCATTTCCATGATCCAGTTTTGGGCTTCCACTGGATTCATAGACCCTTGAAACTATAGCGGTCCAACCGCTTTGAATTCCTTAAAGGTCGTGACTTGAGCTTGCGGTTGATTCGCAAGTGCACCCGTTAACAGAGCTACCAACTGTTGAACCGGATTAGCGTTGGCCTTGTTATTATTATTAGTAGACCCCTCAGGAGGTGGTTGTTGGCGTGGTTGTCTTCTTCTAGGAGGCATTTTCTGTTAAGATATACGCTTTATTAGTTCATTACTCAACTTCTTGAGTATTTAAAGTTTAACTTAAACATTCTAAGATTAGAGCTATAACACATAACATCTCAAATAAACTTTGATATTTTATCCATTCATAATGTTTTAAAACATATTAAAGATAGCATAACCGCTATTAACATTCACTTTCCTGAACTAGACAAGTTTCAGGATTACATACTCATACTATCCCTTTATTCCTCTCAAAATAAGGGATTCACAATTTATTTACTCATTTACTTAACCACACATTATTATTATTATTATTATTCTCTCTATCTAGACATATTAAGACATCGTAAGGCTTGTCGACGCTCTTCCTCCATGATACGATACGCCGTTCTACGATTTATCACGAACCACGGTGAATTCTCAAACTGAGGTGGATAATAAAAGACTCGATCCTGGGCCCTATCAATCGCAGAATTAAAAGTATAGTCCATCTCATTCATCTTGGCTTTCTTCGCTTGGACCTTAGCCTCAACACGATCTACACGTTGAGTTGCCTTCATCCAAGCATCCTCTACTCTTGCACGCTTAGCTGATTCCTCTTTAAAGTCATCTTTTAATTTCTCTATGTCAATCTTCATCTTCTCGTTTACTGCCAACAGGTCTTCATGCTGACCCTTTATATGAACCAGGTCCCACTCCGTGTTTCCAAGGCGTGAGTCAAGTTCTTGAATCTCAGCATCCTTCTACTCCATTGTAGCGTAATGCATCTTAACCAACTCCTTCAGCTCCTCAACCTTATCCTGTAATTCTATGTTACGGTCGTACAGAGCGTCATACATCTCAGCTGATATGGAGTTTGGTGGAAACTCCTCAGGATCCTCTTCCTTATCACCCTCCTTTATCTCCTCAGAACTATCCTCGGGATCGGTTACAGGAGCTCAACCTCCTGGATCAACTGCTCCCGCACTACATGAATATCCCAGGGTTCGTCATCTCTAGGTACTTGAGGTATCACTTCCCTAGCTGGACTAGATCCTCCTTCGTTAGATATCCTGACAACAAAATATTTTAAGTTTTTCTTAACATTTTTCGATACTCGCGAGCACATAAGTTATTAACACATAACACATAATGTCTTTTATTATTTAACTTCAATGGATACCTAATAATATTTCAATAAGTTTATTAACGCTGTAATGATAGAATTCTAAGGCGAGATGGAATATCCAATAATATTTCGATTATGACAAACGAAGTTTTTGCTTATGGACTTAAAACCTAATAGTTAGGGAAAATGATTTTCGAGAAGGAATTGAAATGTGTATAATGAATTAAAGTGATGATCGTATAATACGTAGGTATTGTACGAGGTAATGAATATGAGTATAATACGAGGTATTATACGAGTATGTATGAATGATGGTATGTCGTATATGAATAAGTATACGAGATCGAATACGAGATTAATACGTAGATTATATGTTATAAGGCTTTAAGCCAAATGTATTGGACTTGTAGGATTTGTTAGAATTATACAAGCCCAAGTATAAGAAATGGTTAAGTCCAATTGGAATTAAAGGTTAAGGTCCAAAGTGAATTAATAAACTTGCCCAAGTGTTTGTTTAAATGCAAGCCCAAAGTATAAGTTAAGTTAATTAAGCTAAAAGCCCAAGGTAAGAACCGGATCCGTGAATCGATCCAATCGGTAAAGATAAACCATGGGTGACCCAAAGTGGTGGCCAAGTAAAGTACTTGGTGGCTAAGTAAAGGATAAGTTAAGTAATGACCAAGTAAAGTGTGACACCCCCAAATCCGGGTACTCCATTCCCACATAATTTGGTGTTCACTATCCAAAACCATTACATCTAACTACCCATCATAAAGGATAAAGACATAATTTAAATAACTTAAATAATAATCTTTACCATTAAAGGGTTACATCATCATCTCAAAATAATCCCAGGTAATCTAACCTTAAAATTATTACATAAGTTTGCGGAATACATCATAAAATAAAACAAGTCCTATAACATAATTCATTTAAATAAATTTCTCATAAGTCTTCAACAATTGGACATTTTGCCCTTTCCTTTGCTAGTAGATGGCTCATCAACTTTCTCCACTTTAGTCAAGAATAAAGAATTGCAAGAGTGAGCAAACAATTGCTCACTGATATAGAGAGTAGTAATGATAAAACATGAGAATGAACAACGAATGCTGAACAATAATGAACTTGTTCTACGAATCAAAAATAGAAAACAAGTTCGAACTTTAATATCTGAGGGTCTTATGACCACGAACTATGTCTCTGGTATTTAGATATTTTTACCTCAACCTTAACAGTCATTTAGACTATACAGACCCTTCTTAACGTACCTTAGGGGATTAGCCCTTTGTACCATGTATTGTGCACAAACATCTAAACGTTACACGTACAAAATCACCTATGTTAGGGTTGTTCGTCTCAGTTTGAATTTAGAATTTCTGCACTAAACAAAGTTTAGTTTGGAACTAGCTTATCAGTGTTTCTAGGATTTTAGAATACTATTCAATTATAGATTAATTCCATCAATAAAGGTTTACTTACTACTTGAAGGTTTAATATAACAATAAAGATTTGAACAAGATTATCAAAGTCAAGGACCGAATAACAACAATGTATAATTAAATAAACATGATATACATGCAAAGTACTATATTCAAAGAATTAGAACAATCTCACTTAAATCAGTGTATTAGAACAATATATGCCTCGAATCATAATAAGAAAAGTGAAACTCGCTCGATGTAAGGAACTAGGTTACAAGAGCTTATTGAATTGTACTTACGGATAGAATCAATAGTATTGCTCAATAAAAGTTTAGGAACTTGCATTCATTAATAAAAGAATGAAGTTAGAAAGCTTGCTCAATAAAAGTTTAGGATAAGAAACTTGCTCAATTGTAAAGAGGTAAGGTTTAGAAACTTTCCTTGTATGTAAGCTACACAAGTATAATATTCGCTAATTACACTACATATATCATTGAAATCGCAACAACAAATAGTTGTATGAATATTAGCTTTAGGGTTTAAACCATCATTTAGGTCATAACCCTAACCTAACATCTAACCATGTTGATTAACACCTTAACGAATCAAATCACACAATAATCAACATAAACCTTATCATTTATCTCTAACTTTTGAAAACATCACATTCGATTTCATTTCATAACTTATTTAAATAATTATTTAAAAATCCTCACACTTCGTGATTACAACACATTACAATCATATTATTGTTTATATTATGTCTTAACATCATTAGCATGCATGCTTAACCAACATAAGCCAATTACTCATGACCTACAAATAAGCAGACTTCACTGCCTAGGCTTAGGGTACCGCACAACAAGACTCATCCCAAGCCTTGGCACCCCACAAGAATCATCTTAGTGCTCGTCTGCAGAAAACCTGAAATGATGTAGATTCTTGCTGCTTTCTACACATGGTAATCACAAGTAGATTACACATCTACGCACGAAAGCTGCGATGCAGAAATTACTGTTAGACAATGATCACCAAAAACTTAATCAAATTTCACGTAAATCACAAGACTCATTTTGCATTCTAGAGTTGCGGACTTAAAATGACCGAATTCGACTTAGAAACGAAGAAATGAGCGTTGAACGTCGAACATTTATCGTTTTTGTTAAAATGAACTAATAGGTGAATTTGGAGTTAACGGATTTGAAAATAGAAAATTCTTGCATGAACAGGTAGAGTATTTAATTTTTGAGCTAAGGGCTTTTGAACGAGCCAATTTGGACTTATAACGAAGAAGTTATGAGCCCAAGAATCTCACCTAAGAAATTAATCACAAAAATTATCCGATGCGATGGTTGTATCTATGCTTGCCAGAATGAGCTTTATAATCCGCATTCGCAGCCGGGGGTGAAGGGAATGCTCTCTCGAGTTTCGCGCCATAGCGTCAACTCCAGTTATAATGCTTGTTCCGCAGTGCCATGTACAGTAGGGCCGGGTACTGAAGAGTGGCGCTGCAGTGCCACTATAGTAAAGGGATGTCACGCCGCAACGCCAACAACAAAATTTTGTTGACCAAGTTGATTGTGAACCCAATGGTTTGAAAAACAAGTACGGGACCTGTAATTACTTAATGAACATGATAAAACCCTTCCTAAATCTCTTTTATAGTGATGAATTTAGGAAATTAATGTTGTTTAATAAATAGTTAAACAAAGAACATAAAGTATAAGAAAGTGAACGGTATGCAATAAGTGTACTTAACCAATGACGATCGAGTTTCGATTAATAACGTAAGAATGGTAGTAAGCCGTGAGGAAGGATGATTAACTCAAAATGAGTTGTATTAATGAAGTAAATCCACTTAAAGCATAGAAGAGAAAGAAGTTGGTAAGAACAATGTAATACGGCAAGCCAGAACCAATAATAATAAATCTAATATATGATTAGATTAAGAAGAAGGGTAAGATTCATTAGGAACCATGTATTTTCATTCATGACCTAATGTGGTATGTTATGTACTTATGTGTTGTAGAGATCATAAAGACTCAAAGGAAAAGTAATTTTCTTTGTAGCGACGCTAAAAGCAAGTTTTTTTATCGCTTGTCTAACCTTCGTGTTAGCCAGTTTTTCAGTGATTCATGTTATGAAATGCATGAATTATTTTAAAGAAAGGGTCGATGCCAGTTTTAACTTGGCTAGACTAATCTTGAAAGATTGATTGATTTATTTACAAGTCTTTCAATATAGAATTGATAACGCTATCCTACGCCAATTGTTTGGTATGGATTCAAGGTAAGCCTGAGTATGAATAAACAAATGTATTTTACATCGATTATTCGATGGGCACGCGAGGTTGCCAAAACTTAAACGTAAATACGTTTAACGAATGAGTGCTGATCAACATAGAGTACTATAGGTTGATCACCTAGAAGTGCTCGTAAGAAATATCGGACTGACGATCTTAGTGTCGGGTTGTCCTTTTCATGAATAAAAGCTAAAGAGAATGTTCATGGTCTATGGACTTACTCAGAATTTCCAAGCTACTATATGTACTTCAGAATTGTTTTATGAGATGAGAGGTGATATTCAATGTTTTATAGTACTTCATAACTATTGTTTAGTTATTGAAGAATAATCATATGATTCTCAAGTGGTATTTATATAATAGATTGTTAGACTTGTTGAGCTAGTTATGTTCACTTCTTGCTTGAATCATATGATTGCGGCTTTTAAGGTCGAAAGCGACCGAGGGTTCCAAGAGAGACAAAAGGCGGCGAAGATGAATGATTAGTTTATTACGTAATAGACTAGTATGTTTGTATGAATTATATTATGACGAACAAAGAATGTAATGGTTTTAGAACCTGGGAAAGGGATGTATTATTATTAATGTAATAAGAATGTCATTGATACACACATTTTAATGTTGTTTCAATAGAATGATTGTACAGCTTATGAGTCTGATGTAGCACCATCTTTCTAGGGTTGGAAGATACCCGAATTTGGGGGTATCACAGCTACCATAAAACACTACCTTAGACTTATTCGGAGTCTGAAGGTTCACACTTTTTTTCTGGCAGTCAATTATCGCAGCATGGTTATATAACCAATCCATTCCCAATATTACGTCAAACTATCCCAATCTTATTGGGATCAGGTCTATGCTTAGTTCATGATTTCTAATATTTACCCAACAATTTCGGTAAATATATTCTACATGGATTACTTCCTTATTCACAACTTCTACGTTCAAAGGATTTCCTAATCTTTCTTAGGGTATTTTAAGTCGACTAGAAAATTCCTCATATACAAAAGAACAGGTGGCACCCGAATCAAATAATACATAGGCATTTATATCATTGATTGGGATGATACCTAACATAACGTCCTTTGCAGCTACGACATCCTAGACGGTCATATTAAATGTTTTGGCAGTTGGATGGTGGGATGGCATCGATTCGCCAATCATCAGTTTTCTACTTCCTTGTTGTCCTCCCGCAGTTGAATTATTGCTCCACTTCCTCTTCTGACTGTTACGTCCAATGTTACTTCCACCAGTCTTATTCTCATTCTCATTCTTACTCTTTTTCTGTTCTTTGTTGTACTTGGTCAAGGCATCGCTTCCACCTTCCGCGATAATTGCCTTTTCTAATACAGCCGCAAATGTATTCAGTTGGAACATTGAAACCTTGCTATAAAGACAAGGCTTCAATCCTTGTTCAAACCTTCTCCTTTTACGCTCGTCGGTATTGACTTGATAAGTGGCAAATCTTGCCAACTCGTTAAACTTTACAGCATATTCTGGCACCGTCATAGTTCCTTGTTTCAACTCAAGAAATTGCACCTCCAACTGATTATGAGAACTCGCTGGAAATTACATTTTGAAAAACATCTCCTTAAATCTATCCCACGTTATCACTCCTTGTCCCCCACAAATCTTATTTGCCTGCCACCAGTAGCTAGCTTCTGACATCAGCATAAACGTTGCGAACGCAGTCTTCTGATCCTCGTTAACTCTAGCAACGTCGAACACCTTCTTCATTTCCATGATCCAGTTTTGGGCTTCCACTGGATTCATAGACCCTTGAAACTATAGCGGTCCAACCGCTTTGAATTCCTTAAAGGTCGTGACTTGAGCTTGCGGTTGATTCGCAAGTGCACCCGTTAACAGAGCTACCAACTGTTGAACCGGATTAGCGTTGGCCTTGTTATTATTATTAGTAGACCCCTCAGGAGGTGGTTGTTGGCGTGGTTGTCTTCTTCTAGGAGGCATTTTCTGTTAAGATATACGCTTTATTAGTTCATTACTCAACTTCTTGAGTATTTAAAGTTTAACTTAAACATTCTAAGATTAGAGCTATAACACATAACATCTCAAATAAACTTTGATATTTTATCCATTCATAATGTTTTAAAACATATTAAAGATAGCATAACCGCTATTAACATTCACTTTCCTGAACTAGACAAGTTTCAGGATTACATACTCATACTATCCCTTTATTCCTCTCAAAATAAGGGATTCACAATTTATTTACTCATTTACTTAACCACACATTATTATTATTATTATTATTCTCTCTATCTAGACATATTAAGACATCGTAAGGCTTGTCGACGCTCTTCCTCCATGATACGATACGCCGTTCTACGATTTATCACGAACCACGGTGAATTCTCAAACTGAGGTGGATAATAAAAGACTCGATCCTGGGCCCTATCAATCGCAGAATTAAAAGTGTAGTCCATCTCATTCATCTTGGCTTTCTTCGCTTGGACCTTAGCCTCAACACGATCTACACGTTGAGTTGCCTTCATCCAAGCATCCTCTACTCTTGCACGCTTAGCTGATTCCTCTTTAAAGTCATCTTTTAATTTCTCTATGTCAATCTTCATCTTCTCGTTTACTGCCAACAGGTCTTCATGCTGACCCTTTATATGAACCAGGTCCCACTCCGTGTTTCCAAGGCGTGAGTCAAGTTCTTGAATCTCAGCATCCTTCTACTCCATTGTAGCGTAATGCATCTTAACCAACTCCTTCAGCTCCTCAACCTTATCCTGTAATTCTATGTTACGGTCGTACAGAGCGTCATACATCTCAGCTGATATGGAGTTTGGTGGAAACTCCTCAGGATCCTCTTCCTTATCACCCTCCTTTATCTCCTCAGAACTATCCTCGGGATCGGTTACAGGCTCAACCTCCTGGATCAACTGCTCCCGCACTACATGAATATCCCAGGGTTCGTCATCTCTAGGTACTTGAGGTATCACTTCCCTAGCTGGACTAGATCCTCCTTCGTTAGATATCCTGACAACAAAATATTTTAAGTTTTTCTTAACATTTTTCGATACTCGCGAGCACATAAGTTATTAACACATAACACATAATGTCTTTTATTATTTAACTTCAATGGATACCTAATAATATTTCAATAAGTTATTAACGCGTAATGATAGAATTCTAAGACGAGATGGAATATCCAATAATATTTCAGTTATGACAAACGAAGTTTTTGCTTATGGACTTAAAACCTAATAGTTAGGGAAAATGATTTCCGAGAAGGAATTGAAATGTGTATAATGAATTAAAGTGATGATCGTATAATACGTAGGTATTGTACGAGGTAATGAATATGAGTATAATACGAGGTATTATACGAGTATGTATGAATGATGGTATGTCGTATATGAATAAGTATACGAGATCGAATACGAGATTAATACGTAGATTATATGTTATAAGGCTTTAAGCCAAATGTATTGGACTTGTAGGATTTGTTAGGAATTATACAAGCCCAAGTATAAGAATGGTTAAGTCCAATTGGAATTAAAGGTTAAGGTCCAAAGTGAATTAATAAACTTGCCCAAGTGTTTGTTTAAATGCAAGCCCAAAGTATAAGTTAAGTTAATTAAGCTAAAAGCCCAAGGTAAGAACCGGATCCGTGAATCAATCCAATCGGTAAAGATAAACCATGGGTGACCCAAAGTGGTGGCCAAGTAAAGTACTTGGTGGCTAAGTAAAGGATAAGTTAAGTAATGGCCAAGTAAAGTGTGACACCCCCAAATCCGGGTACTCCATTCCCACATAATTTGGTGTTCACTATCCAAAACCATTACATCTAACTACCCATCATAAAGGATAAAGACATAATTTAAATAACTTAAATAATAATCTTTACCATTAAAGGGTTACATCATCATCTCAAAATAATCCCAGGTAATCTAACCTTAAAATTATTACATAAGTTTGCGGAATACATCATAAAATAAAACAAGTCCTATAACATAATTCATTTAAATAAATTTCTCATAAGTCTTCAACAATTGGACATTTTGCCCTTTCCTTTGCTAGTAGATGGCTCATCAACTTTCTCCACTTTAGCTGCAATGTTAATTGCAAGAGTGAGCAAACAATTGCTCACTGATATAGAGAGTAGTAATGATAAAACATGAGAATGAACAACGAATGCTGAACAATAATGAACTTGTTCTACGAATCAAAAATAGAAAACAAGTTCGAACTTTAATATCTGAGGGTCTTATGACCACGAACTATGTCTCTGGTATTTAGATATTTTTACCTCAACCTTAACAGTCATTTAGACTATACAGACCCTTCTTAACGTACTTAGGGGGATTAGCCCTTTGTACCATGTATTGTGCACAAACATCTAAACATTACACGTACAAAATCACCTATGTTAGGGTTGTTCGTCTCAGTTTGAATTTAGAATTTCTGCACTAAACAAAGTTTAGTTTGGAACTAGCTTATCAGTGTTTCTAGGATTTTAGAATACTATTCAATTATAGATTAATTCCATCAATAAAGGTTTACTTACTACTTGAAGGTTTAATATAACAATAAAGATTTGAACAAGATTATCAAAGTCAAGGACCGAATAACAACAATGTATAATTAAATAAACATGATATACATGCAAAAGTACTATATTCAAAGAATTAGAACAATCTCACTTAAATCGAAGGTATTAGAACAATATATGCCTCGAATCATAATAAGAAAAGTGAAACTCACTCGATGTAAGGAACTAGGTTACAAGAGCTTATTGAATTGTACTTACGGATAGAATCAATAGTATTGCTCAATAAAAGTTTAGGAACTTGCATTCATTAATAAAAGAATGAAGTTAGAAAGCTTGCTCAATAAAAGTTTAGGATAAGAAACTTGCTCAATTGTAAAGAGGTAAGGTTTAGAAACTTTCCTTGTATGTAAGCTACACAAGTATAATATTCGCTAATTACACTACATATATCATTGAAATCGCAACAACAAATAGTTGTATGAATATTAGCTTTAGGGGTTTAAACCATCATTTAGGTCATAACCCTAACCTAACATCTAACCATGTTGATTAACACCTTAACGAATCTGAAATCACACAATAATCAACATAAACCTTATCATTTATCTCTAACTTTTGAAAACATCGCATTCGATTTCATTTCATAACTTATTTAAATAATTATTTAAAAATCCTCACACTTCGCATTACAACACATTACAATCTGTTATTATTGTTTATATTATGTCTTAACATCATTAGCATGCATGCTTAACCAACATAAGCCAATTACTCATGACCTACAAATAAGCAGACTTCACTGCCTAGGCTTAGGGTACCGCTTGACAATTTGACCTTGTCCCAAGCCTTTGGCACCTACAAGAATCATGTTAGTGCTCGTCTGCAGACACCCGATGACGCAGCCTTGCCGCTTCTCACCGTGGTAATTGCTAGCATACACCATGCACGATGTAAATCGCAGTAGCAACTCATTGAGACAAAGATCACCAAAAACTTAATCAAATTTCACAGAAATCACAAGACTCATTTTGCATTCTAGAGTTGCGGACTTAAAAATGACCGAATTCTGACTTAGAACGAAGAAATGAGCGTTGAACGTTCACGAACATTTATCGTTTTTGTTAAAATGAACTAATAGGTGAATTTGGAGTTAACGGATTTGAAAATAGAAAATTCTTGCATGAACAGGTAGAGTATTTAATTTTTGAGCTAAGGGCTTTTGAACGAGCCAATTTGGACTTATAACGAAGAAGTTATGAGCCCAAGAATCTCACCTAAGAAATTAATCACAAAATTATCCGGTAATCGATGGTCGTTGCAGCCACACTTGACGTAGCTTTATAATCCGCATCTTGCAGTCACGGGGTGAAGGGAATGGCTACTGGAGTTTCGCGCCATAGCGTCAACTCCAGTTATAATGCTTGTTCAAGCAAAGATTGCATGTACAGTAGGTCGGCATCAAGAGTGGCATGCCACAGCGCCACTATAGTAAAGGGATGTCACGCCGCAACGCCAACAACAAAATTTTGTTGACCAAGTTGATTGTGAACCCAATGGTTTGAAAGACAAGTACGGGACCTGTAATTACTTAATGAACATGATAAAACCCTTCCTAAATCGCTTTTATAGTGATGACTTTAGGAAATTAATGTTGTTTAATAAATAGTTAAACAAAGAACATAAAGTATAAGAAAGTGAACGGTATGCAATAAGTGTACTTAACCAATGACGATCGAGTTTCGATTAATAACGTAAGAATGGTAGTAAGCCGTGAGGAAGGATGATTAACTCAAAATGAGTTGTATTAATGAAGTAAATCCACTTAAAGCATAGAAGAGAAAGAAGTTGGTAAGAACAATGTAATACGGCAAGCCAGAACCAATAATAATAAATCTAATATATGATTAGATTAAGAAGAAGGGTAAGATTCATTAGGAACCATGTATTTTCATTCATGACCTAATGTGGTATGTTATGTACTTATGTGTTGTAGAGATCATAAAGACTCAAAGGAAAAGTAATTTTACTGTAGCAGACGCTAAAGGCAAGTTTTTTTATCGCTTGTCTAACCTTCGTGTTAGCCAGTTTTTCAGTGATTCATGTTATGAAATGCATGAATTATTTTAAAGAAAGGGTCGATGCCAGTTTTAACTTGGCTAGACTAATCTTGAAAGATTGATTGATTTATTTACAAGTCTTTCAATATAGAATTGATAACGCTATCCTACGCCAATTGTTTGGTATGGATTCAAGGTAAGCCTGAGTATGAATAAACAAATGTATTTTACATCGATTATTCGATGGGCACGCGAGGTTGCCAAAACTTAAACGTAAATACGTTTAACGAATGAGTGCTGATCAACATAGAGTACTATAGGTTGATCACCTAAAAGTGCTCGTAAGAAATATCGGACTGACGATCTTAGTGTCGGGTTGTCCTTTTCATGAATAAAAGCTAAAGAGAATGTTCATGGTCTATGGACTTACTCAGAATTTCCAAGCTACTATATGTACTTCAGAATTGTTTTATGAGATGAGAGGTGATATTCAATGTTTTATAGTACTTCATAACTATTGTTTAGTTATTGAAGAATAATCATATGATTCTCGAAGTGGTATTTATATAATAGATTGTTAGACTTGTTGAGCTAGTTATGTTCACTTCTTGCTTGAATCATATGATTGCAGCTAAGGTCAAGCGAACCGAGGGTTCCAGTAGAGACAAAGGCAAGGCGAAGATGAATGATTAGTTTATTCTGTAATAGACTAGTATGTTTGTATGAATTATATTATGACGAACAAAGAATGTAATGGTTTTAGAACCTGGGAAAGGGATGTATTATTATTAATGTAATAAGAATGTCATTGATACACACATTTTAATGTTGTTTCAATAGAATGATTGTACAGTTATGAGTACAGTGTAGCACCATCTTTCGGGTTGGAAGATACCCGAATTTGGGGGTATCACAGCTACCATAAAACACTACCTTAGACTTATTCGGAGTCTGAAGGTTCACACTTTTTTTCCGCGAATAATTATCGCAGCATGGTTATATAACCAATCCATTCCCAATATTACGTCAAACTATCCCAATCTTATTGGGATCAGGTCTATGCTTAGTTCATGATTTCTAATATTTACCCAACAATTTCGGTAAATATATTCTACATGGATTACTTCCTTATTCACAACTTCTACGTTCAAAGGATTTCCTAATCTTTCTTAGGGTATTTTAAGTCGACTAGAAAATTCCTCATATACAAAAGAACAGGTGGCACCCGAATCAAATAATACATAGGCATTTATATTATTGATTGGGATGATACCTAACATAACGTCCTTTGCAGCTACGACATCCTAGACGGTCATATTAAATGTTTTGGCAGTTGGATGGTTGGATGGCATCGATTCGCCAATCATCAGTTTGCCACTCCCTCCTTGTTGGCCGCTTCCCCCGCTACTTCCTTTCTTCGGGCAATCTTTGATCAGATGGTCCGTCGAACCACAAGCGAAACATCATTTGATCTTCTTCAGCTTTGGGCAGTTTGGAGCATAATGTCCCTCTTGGCCACAGTCATAACATACCTTGCGTCCTTTCCAACATTCACCCTGGTGATACCTTCCACACTTTAGGCAATTTTCCACCTTCTTCTTAAAATCTCCTTAAAATTTTCCCACTTGATTGCTGGGATTCTTGTTGTTGTTGTTCTCCCACTTCCTCTTCCCTAAGTTGCTACCTCCGCTGCTGCTTCCTCCTCGATTCTCTCCACCGATGCTCTTTCCCTTCTTCTCTTTATTATACTGAGTTAAAGCTTCACTTCCCCCCTCTGCAATAATAGCCTTCTCTAGCAATGTCGTAAAAGAATCAATCTGAAGAACCGATACCTTGTTAAACAACCAAGGCTTCAGTCCTTGTTCAAAACGCCTAGTTTTCCTGTCTTCGTCTACCACCTTGTGTTCAGTAAACCGAGCTAGTTCATTGAATTTAGCCGCGTATTGCGCCACCGATATTTCTCCTTACTTAAGTTCTAAGAACTTTACCTCCATCTTATTCTTCATGCTCTTCGGGAAATAATTCTCGAAGAACAGGGTTTTGAATCTCTCTTAAGTCACTATCCCTTCTCCGGCTCTCTACTGATTCGCTTCCCACTAGTAGTTCACTTCGCCTCTCATCATGTAGGTTGTAAATGTCGTCTTCTAGTCTTCACCCACACGAGCAATGGTGAAAGCCTTCTCCATTTCCTTGATCCATGTCTGGGCCACGATAGGGTTGGTCGTTCCTACAAATTCTGATGGTCCTACACTCTTAAAATCCTTAAAGTTTGTGACTGGAACTGTTTGGGGAATGGGTGGTACTGGTTCATTTCTTCCCCTAAGAGCTTCTCCTAACAAATCTACAAGTCTCTGTATCGGATCTACTGGTCCTCTCTCATCATTAACTGACTCTTCCGGTGCAGTTATTCTACGTCTGGGCCGCATTTTTCTGTAGCATAAAATTTTCATTTTATTATCTAATTATATTACTTTAAACATTTCCTTAATAAGAATGCTATTTATAACACATTTCTAAAACAAGATCATTTATATTCATATGCCAAATGGTTACAATTACATGGTTTTTTTTCCTAGCATACTTTTATAAATTACAACATCATTTTTCAAAAGTTTGGGGTTAACAACTATCTCACATCTTACACAAAGACTGAGATTTAACAACAACAATTTAAACAACACATAATAAAATACTACAACTACTGAGCTTTTCCCTCTAGACTCAATCTAACATCCCACACTCTACAGTGCTCTGATATTCCTTCTGAGTGATGTTCACCACCATGTCTTGACTTATGGTATACCGGGTCTGTCCTTGCTCAGCCGGGTAGTGATTTACCCCATCAATCAACCTCTCCATGGCCGTGCGTAGAGCATAGCCCATTTTGTTCATCTTCCTTCTCTTGCATCGCAGCTCGTCCTCTAGATCATTCGCCTTATCATTGGCTTCCACTTCTCCTCGAAGTGAATCCTATCCATCACCTCCATCTCTAACTGAGAACGGAGAGCCTCCTTCTCCGTTTTCTCGCTCAACACCCTCTGCTCCATTTCCTCCAATTTTCCTACTAACTCTATGTTTATAGCCACTAATTGATGAAACAAAGTCCCCATTTGGATCCCTGCCTCCTTACGGTGAGAAATCTCAAACTCCATCTCATGCATCGCTAATTTTCTCTGATGGTCCTCGTCCCTCAATTTCGGAAACTCAGACTCCCTCTCCCTAACCTCAGCCTCTTGCTCCTCCATTCTATTTCCTATTTCCAAAATCTGCTCCTCATACTCCCCCAACATCTGATCCTCAAAAGTAGTCTCGTCAGAGTCCCTCATAGGCTCATCCTCTGGATCAAACTCCTTGGGTAATGGATCCATCTCCTCCTCCTCGTCTTCATCATCGATAAGGGCGACTATTGACATAGGCTCCGCTATCAATGGTGCCTCAAATACCACGTGAATGTCACGCGGCTCCTCCTCTACCACTCGGCTAGGTCCTCCCATATCAGTCATCCTACAATTTCTAACATAAGACAACAAACATAACAACACCATCAAAATGTTAAATAAACATAAGTTTATTGTATATAAAGAACAAGTAGCACGCGAATCTGTGACGCCCCCAAATTCAGACCACACTTGTCCCAAATTTGGTTGTCACGTACTAACTCTAATAATAATTCAACATCTCAAATAGCGGAATAATAGAATAAATTACATTAAATAATTATTCTTGTCCCAAGGGTTCATAACTTAAACATCTCTTACATAACTTATTCATAATTAAACATCGTTTAGACATAGCTAATACATAATACAACACAACTTAAATTAAACATAGTTAAATAAGTTCTTCTACAACCAAATCATATCACATTCCTAGCAACCTAGAAATAACTACTCCAAAGCCTTTTCTTTACCCTTGTCCTTGCCAGAGGGTTCACCATGTTCTGCCTTCACTGAAAGTTTTAGGGAAAGCAAGGATGAACAACAATTTTGCCCAGCAAGTAATAAAGCAAAAAGGGTATAGGATAGTTCAAGATAACAAGAAGTATAAATGATTAATCGACAATGATCACTATGGACAATAATATTCGAAGATTTATCAATTCAAGATTTCAAAGTAATAGTCATTGAGCAGTCACTAAGGACTATGTACTTCTCCTAGAATTAACAATACTAGACTGATAATTCTACAAAATGAGTACAACAAGTGATCATCCTAAAGTACCATATGTCATGCATAACATTTAGTCTTTCTCATTTGTGCACGTTGGTTCCCCGATAATTAATATATAATTCCCCTACTATGAGGGGTTTTTCTTCTCAGTTATAAGAGTCCGCACCAAGTTAAGTTAGTTTGGATAGCTTTTGATCAATTATCAATAGTCTAGCCGAATAAATAGCTTAGACAGCTCTTTCAATATATATATGAACAGTTATCGTTTGAATCAAAGTTTGAAATTTCATTACGAAATATATTTTCTTCATAATTCTACTTGTACGATCAATAGTTGCACAAGTTCAATAATGCTCAATAACGAGTAAGGTTCGAGTACTTACCTCAAGAGTAGTTTACCAAAGTAAAGCTTAATACCCTCTTTCGAATCCTATCATAATATATTTACACGTAAAAGATAGTTATTAGTTATATAAACTCATATATGTAAGTTCAAACATACATATAAAAGTCTAACTTAGATGTAACTTCATACATAATATATCACATATCCTACTTCTTCATAGCACCAATCAGATTACATGATACCACAAGGTCAAACAACGTACTTTTCAAATTATTGCTTTACAGCTGTAAACCTTATTTTGGACTTAACATTTGAAAGTCATAACTTCTCATTCACATTCATCTTTATCACCTAGCATGCTTCCTAACACATTATATAGCATATTGGTCATATAATACAAGTTAAATTAACCATATAAGCATGCTTTGAACTTCATATCAAAAATAGAAACTATTCATGACTGTAAGATGGCGCAGTTACGCCCTGTCTAAGCTTAGGGACAACGTAACTGCGTTGTCCCCTGGCCAGACTAGGGTTGAGCTTTGCACTTCCTATTTCTGTCCAACTCTAACACACCTATGCACTTATACTTTGCACGGATGTTCTGTTAAACGATGGATGATTTATAGCTAATGCTATAAATGAATGGTACTATGAAGTATTACGAGAAGAAGAACTCAGATTGAGTTGTAAAGGATAGCATACAAATTAAAGAAAATTCGTATTAAGAAAAGAGAAAGTTAGAAGTTATAAGATTTCAATTGAGGACTCATGTCAGCAGCTCAGTTGTATGATTCCTTGTATGGGCGAGGGATTTGTACTTGGTTTTAGAACCACTTAGCTTCCTAGTCGATATAGTGTTTAGGTTGAACAATTCTTTGTATGGGTGGGGAATTATTTGCTTAGCTTCTTATATTGATTAAAAGCCGAGTTTGGTTTGACGACCACTTAGCTTATGGTATTGATAATCGTTGAAATGTTTGGTCGTGCTATCCATATGTATATGACGAGATGGTGAATCTTTTCTCATGTATATGTGTGATAGATAGAGAATGATAAGATAGGTGTGAGTTCTTGAAACTCATACTTATGAAAAGTTGTGACTCATAGTTATATGCTATGTTTCTGAGCCATACGAATATGGATAGTCCTTGATTTGTTCTTGAACTACATATTGCGAAGATAAGTTCTTAAACAAATATGGTTGTGCAAAGTTCCTAAACACATAAAGTGTGGTGAGTTGATGGACTATACTAAGGTATAGGGATGTTTAGACTGAAAGCAAGTATTTTCGGTATACTTAGCATTGAAGGTGATAGAGAAGATTAAGTGTTGTCGCAAGTAAGACAATGAAGGAAGATGGAGAAATAGGATATTCCAAGTTATCTAGCTATGCTGAATTTTGAAGTTTATTGAAATCGTGCTTATGTGTACACATTTTGAAAATGAAAGAATTGGTTCAACTTTTGGAACCAATAGATTTTAAAAAGAACTATTCTTTATATGTCTATGCTAATTGTTTCGGCTAGACAGAAATTGATTTGAAATATCAAAATGAATTTTATATTATCAGTGCATTTGATGCAAGGTTGGTAAAAGGATGGAGTTATTAATGCAATTGAACCTGGTGTTGGATGTGATCTTATGATCAACAACCCGCTATGGTATGATGTATAATGATAAAGTCATAAACTGATGAAGTCCTCAACGTACTGTGAAAAGTATGGTATCATAACGTCATAAAACGTTTTGATGTATTTCGAAAGAATTTAAAGAAGTAGTCAATGTCAATTGATTTGACTAGACGAATGTTTCAAGTTGATGTCCAATTTATTGGTATGGTCTAAGCTATTTGATTTGGCTAAGACAAATGGTATGTCATGTCATAAGTAAATCGAGCTTTCTTTGAAGAGTTATGCCTAACAAAAATATTTTGGTTTGGATTCTAATGATTAAGTCTGAGGTGAACATACCCCGAAATGCGGTTATATGATGGGTTGATTGCCTACGTATGGAAGAGGTAACTTTCTTGGTGATTGTAAACTGACCGTGATAGAACAATTTATGGTGAAATGTTGTTAAACCTAGTAAGAGTTCATGGTCGATTTAACCCCTCAGCAAAAGTATTAAATGTTTTAAAGGAATCTTCATATTCCTATTTATTCCTTTTAGTTCATAATTCTTGATAAGTTATAATGGTTAGGGAATGTGTGAAAGATAAGAACTTCTTTGAAGAAAAGTTGAGAAGAAGAGTAAGCTAAAATTTTGAGGACGAAATTCTGTGAAGAAGGGGTGAATGTGATGACCCGGGTATGGGTGTGGTTTTAAGAAATTCCAAGGACCAAATTTTTATAAGAGGGGAAGTGTGACAACCCGGAGAAACGGATTCTCCAGAATTTAAGTTTAAAGAAGTAGTTATTAATAAAATGAATTTTTATTAATAATATTTTATGCTATGTGTTTATTAATCGTTCAGTAACATAGGATGATTATAAAACCGGAGGATTCTAGCTACGAGCTAGACTGAACGAGTAGGAATTTTTAAGATAAAAATAAAAAAAAAATTGGGAACAAAAATATTTCTGAGGAAAAAGACGAAATAAGAACTATTCACCTGACGAAACCCTAAGGGTTAGGGTTTGAATAACCTAAGCTTTTCTGAGAGCTCGGTATGTCAAAATGGCATTCCATCGAAAGATTTGATGATAATATATCGTGAAAAATTAAGTATGCTGGTAAAAGTTTTTCTCAAAAAACGTGCAGAAATCGGACGAAATAAAAATGACGAAAAGTACTGTTATGTACTTTTCATTTGTTTAACTACGTTAGGGGAAAATGTGAAGGAAAAAGCTTAACATCAAAAAGCATTTTTTAGTTTTTTAAATATCTGAAGAATGCGTAAAAGTTAAACTGGAGAGGAAAGACGAAATATCCAAAAATATTTGGATTCCGAGAATCGTAGTTTTTAAAACTGTCGGATGAATTCCACAAGATGGAAGTATGAAGCTTCCAAGAGAAGCTTCGTGAATAGTAAGGAGGTGTGAATAATAACTTTGGGGTGAAATAACTATTTTGCCCCTAGCCTTGGTTTTCTATAAAAGGAGAGCTTAAACTCATTTGTTGGTTAATGAAAAATTCACCAACACTTGAGAGAGAGAGAGTTCGGATGAGTAGGGAAAACAAGAGGAAAAGCTAGCCTGAGTGCAAACTTTATCCAACGGAAGAAGATTAAAAAAGAAAGGTAATCTGAAACTTAGTTTACAATAAATTTTCTTTAAGTTTTATATGTTCAAAACATAGCTTAATGAGAATAGAAGTAAAAGATGTTAAGAATGATTTTCATATGGTTAAAATCATGAGAAAACGAAGAAATTAGAATTAGAAGTTTAGTTTATAAATTTCTTAAGAAAGTATAAGTTTTGTAATGAATTTAAACGATCCGAATGAATCATATGAACGATTCGGTGAAATTAGTAAGGAATAGTGTTTCATAACACCAAATTCCAAGAAAAAGTGAAATCGTAATCAAAATATCGATTAAAAATGAAGAACAAACGAAGAACACGAAGAATGTTGTTGATGGACAAATTTAAAACCATCTTAGTATAATTTGTTGTTGATGGACAAGTTTAAAACCATCGCATATAAGTTAGTTTCTTATTACTTGGTTAGGAACGATAGAAACATTCATAAAGAACGGATTAAAATTTAGCTCTAACAAATGTAATGCCCCCAAATCCGGGTTACCTGACCCCTCGAGTTTGGTGCTCATGATCCACAATGTAATTAACATCTAAATGTGACGCCCCCAAATCCGGGTACTTGAAACCCGAACTCGGTTCTCCACGATACCATTTCTTTAAGCTGAATAATACTAAATAATAATACATTCGAACTTAATTTATATACATCAAAGTTTACTTCCCCAGGTGCGTGACCTTCAAATACATTCATTACAATACTTGAATAGATACCAATACAACTATAACCATTAACTCATAATACACACTTATTCGATCAGCTTTCCTTTTTCCTTTGTTCGTGTCTGAGCCTTCAGGTTGCTCATACATAACTGAAAACATTTAATTTAAGCAAGGATGAGCATTTGAGTGCCCAGCAAGTAATAACAATTATATATATAAGTTGATGGTCTATTTGATTCTTCTAATGGATTACTCGTTCCGCTGCAACTATGGTTGAAAAGTTTTATCATCTACCATATGTTCTAAATCTCTGATTTATTTCTGATGAAGGCTATTGATAATTTAATTATCTTTAGTCATGATATTCTTTATTGGGCTAGTTGTGCTCACCCTTTTTGCTTCACAATTTCTTTCAGGTAATAATAATTAAAATTTGGGTCGAAAGGGATAACAGAAAATAGTGTGATGGTCCGAGATCGTCGAAGTTTCTCAATACATTATAAAACGGCATGACATGCAATAGATAATTGTATTGAGGACCTAAAAATTTGTATTGTCGTATTTTATACGTCACTTAATAATTGATTTTGGCGAACAATAATAGGGTGATGAGAACCCGACTTTGAAAGCGTCAAAAGTGCACCTCATTAGAATGAATATGATAGTAATCTTCCCGTTATTCTTTGGGGTCTTAAAATATTTGCTGCTGTATTTTATATGGCATTGTAATAATTTGAGTTTGGATACTAATTACGAGATAATATTATATTAAAACTCATAGCTTATCTGTTGTTGTACTCTGCACGACAGTTCAACAATTGTATAAATGAAGTTTGTAATTGATTTTTATAGAGTGATATCTGGCGACTCAAAATGGGTCGTGTGGACCTATTTTGGGGGCATCACAAATGGTATCAGAGCTTAGAGATATGGTCGCTGGCAGAGATATGAGTCCAGAACTAGGAGGGGAGAGACGAGTTGTGACGACCCCAAATCCAGGTACTTGAAACCCGAACTCGGTTCTCCACGATACCATTTCTTTAAGCTGAATAATACTAAATAATAATACATTCGAACTTAATTTATATACATCAAAGTTTACTTCCCAAAAAGCGTGACCTTCAAATACATTCCTTACAATACTTGAATAGATACCAATACAACTATAACCATTAACTCATAATACACACTTATTCGATCGACTTTCCTTTTTCCTTTGTTCGCGCTCGAGCCTTCAAAGTTGCTCATACATAATCGAAAACATTTAATTTAAGCAAGGATGAGCATTTAAGTGCCCAAAGAAGTAATAGCAATTATATATAAAATTTGAAAGAATATAAGTATTCTCTTTACATAACACTTCTACAACGAATTGAAAGTTGTGAAGTAATCAGACTTGATAAAAAATTCACATAACAACTCTCTTTCAAATTCTTTAAATTTGGCTCGCTCTACCCATGAATAGGGTTTAAGAAACATACTATGAACATTCTTTTCATTTTCAAAAGGTTTAGCGAGAAAATTAATCAGAAACCGTCATAACTTACTTAGCACCTGAGGGTGATCACTTTCATTGTACCTGTATTGATCAATACTACATAACCTGAACGAAATTCATCGCTCATTCTATCCGCCTTGGGCGCGAAAATTTTCCCATATAGGGATGTTCATACATGTCTGGATCCAAACCCGAAGGTTTTTAATTTTGCTCAACAATAATATGTAATTCAACATATATATATACGGGTAATTGACAAAGGTGTATCATCATGTGAATAAATACCATGATTATCCAAGTAGGGACACTTGTATAACCATTTAGAAATTAATGAACAGAATATATATCTGAGCTAAAATGTTGATAATCAAAGAGTACATAATCTGTACAGGAATAGAATAATTCTGAAACTTCTTACTCATGTCCATTGCATAAAGGAAATGCAAAGGTAAGATACTTGCCTGATTCGCTGATTACAAATCTCAATTTAGATTCTATCTCTTTTATCACAACCTATCAATAATTAGATCATTCGTTCAATTAGAACAATATATCATAACACATAGTAATCTTTCTCTATTACAATTAAGACATAGTCTAATCACATTATCACACATCTAATAATACGTTTACATCATAAACGATCATTAATACGATTAAATATTTAAGTTCGGATAAATTTCGACATTTGTTTGCCGCATCGATAGCTTTATCGGGTAAATAATTGAGTCTAAGACTCTTATTCGTACCTCAACATCTCAAATATCGGTCATTTTTATTTTTAAATGACTTCAAATAATTTTAAAACATTTATTAAAATTTATCATGCATTTTCAAACATCTAATCATAATTAAATGATTTAAACATCAAACAATACTATTATTAATAATATTGTATTATTTATCCAAATATTAAAAGTCATTAATTATAACTTAAGATATTTTTAAATCCTTAATATCCTTTTTGAATGATTTTTTTTAAATAAATAAAACCATTTTTTAAACTATTTATTTAATATAAATATTAAATAAACTAAATATCGCAAATCATTAACTAAATATCATTAATATATAATTATTAATGAAATTATCTTCCGAATATTGAAAGTTATATTTTATAACTTAAAATATCTTTAAACACTTTATTTTCATTTAAAATGATTTTTAAAATATTAAAATCATTTTTAAACTAATTATTTAATATAATCAATAAATAAATTTAATATCATTAATATATAATTAATTAATGAAATTCATCACAAAATATTAAAAGTCATGGAAAATAACTTCAAATATTTTCTTATACCATAATATAATTTTTCATGATTTTTCATGAATTAAAACTATTTTTAAATCATTTATTTAATATTATAATTAAATAAATAAATACCTTTATATTCCAAAAATATTAAATATTTATGAAATATACTCAAAATAATTAAAAACTATTTTTCTGATTTTAAAATAATTTTTCAGAATTTATTAAGTATTTTAAATAATTAAAATCTAATTTTTTTTCTAATTTTTAAATCATTTTCGGAATTTCCAAAAATTGAAAAATTTAAAATAAATCAAAACCGTCGCTAAAGGCTTAGCGACAGAAAACTGTCGCCTTAGGTGTTCTTGAGCCTCAAGAACACTGACAAGGCAGTTTACAAGGTACCTATTTTGACCATGAATAACGTCTTGATCTTAATGTTTCTGGGCAATATATAAGTTTTTTATTGTAGTGCTCATGTAATACAACAACTATCAACAAACCTCAAGGCTAAAAAACATCAGATCTGGGAGATATTGGCCATCAAAAACTCTGACAACAATGTTCTTCGACTGAAGAACAGTCGAGGTGCCTACTTTGTATTCTTATAACTTGCAATCAGTGAACTTTTTGTGTCATCTATCAATTACAGTGTATAGAAAACATTTAGGACTAAAACCAGCAAGCATCATAACACAATTATATCATATCATGAGCAAGATCTATTCGGTCAAAGTTGAACACGGAAGTTGCTCCTAAAAAATCTGGGTTTGTGTTCTTCATTAGTTTCGGTCAACGCAGTTTGACTGCTTATAACTCCCGATCAACAACGGATATGAACATGATTCTTTTTGAAGATTAAAGACCACATGTCAGGCTACATATAACATCTTACAAAGAACAAAAATCATGATCGAGCAAAGATCTATGGCCTCTGATATTTGACTGTCAGACCAAAATTTTTGATTTTTCCAACTTGCTCAAATCTTCAAACTCGTGTACTTTGATGTTATGGGTCTTTGATTTATCAACTCATATCATCAATTGACACCCTATTACACAACGTTTAACAATCAATTGCAACAATTAACATAGAATCAAAGAATTTCTAGGTTTAGTGTTTTACACCTTTTCTTACTTTGATTTTAGCTAAGAGCTTGAGAGAGTGTGTCTAGAGAGTTTAGAAAAATGTTAGTGTACAAAATTATAAATCCCCTCTAATCTATTTATAGGCCAATTAGATTGCCTTGGATGCTAGAATTGAATGAATCAATTGATTGTTAGCGGATAAAATGGTAGGGTAAGCATGTTGGGCATTATTTTTGCAAGATTCCATCAACAATGTAACTAATAATACACTAATAAACCAAAAAGGGTATTTTGGTAATTTCACTTATGATTTCAAGGGCAATCTTGTACAAGGCAATTAAATGTAATATTTAATCACTATATTGTAATTCTTAACATTTACCAATTAATTTCTCTCCATTGGTAAATTAAAACACTTATACCTTATAATCGTAATTAAACCCGGAAATTTTAAATTAGGGTTTTCGATTGAAAATTAGGGTTCTAAAATTAGGGTTTCTTATCGTTGTCAATTAGGGTTTCTTAATTGACCATTTAGGGTTTTTTAATTATCTGTGTGTGTTACTAACACAGTCATTACAGTTTCTAACTTCAACCGATTAGGGTTATTCATGCAACAATTAGGGTTTATCCTAATTATCGGCGTAAAAACAGTAATTAGGGTTTGTCCTAATTACAAACATTCTCATACACAGCAAACTTCATATACACAGTCACTACTCAGTCATATCTCATAACTGAGTTTAATAATTAGGGTTTCACAGCACAGTACTATGTTATGACCTAATTGACCGTAATTACTTAACATTATCTATCCGCACATACACAGTACATATTTATGGTACTGTAAAATAATTATATCAATAATATTATATTGCTATTCTCATCTCTTGATCACAATCCCAATTCAGGGTTTGGATTCCATATCTGACTTATCCTTCGTATACAGCATCAATAATCAAGTTAAAATAATTAACTTAAATATTCTGAACAATTCATATAATAAAATATTTATTATATAATTCTAATTTTTACTTCATATATTATTTCCAATCATGTTTTCATGGAAAATAATTAATAACAATATTTCGGCTTACAGAATTCAATTACCATAACAATATAATTTGTAGTAATTAATAATTCCAAAATTATTTCTAATTTTTCAAGTAATAAATATATTCGCATTTATCGTTCACATACTAGACATTTATTCTCGTCATTAAATAATAATAAAAAAATTTATATGCAAAATTTCTTATTTATTTTATATAGAAAATCTCGGGTTATTACACTAACTACCCGTTCATTGATGAATACAAACATACATATCATATATTAATATGTTAACAACATCGTCCCAGGTTATCTAACTTTAACATTATAAATATACCCTTTAGATATACAAAAAGGGTTTACAAAAACAACATAATAAATATGTTCATTATAACTACTCCAGCACTATGTCTTTGCCTTTGTTCTTCTCTTCCCCTCCGGCTACTTCATTCCTAGATGAAATATTTAATTTAGCAAGGGTGAGCAACAAATTTTCCCCGCAAGTTAAGACATACAATGAATGTATAAGAATCAAGAATAACAGACTATCCATTTTGATAGAATGACACCAAAGTTCGGGGAACTTTGAAATAGCTGAACAATTTATTAATCATAACAAGTCTTCCCGCATCCTATGCAACACAATAATTTGATGGTGAAAGATTACAACTCTTTCAAAGTTTCTACGATATTCAATTGAATAACAAAACGAAAAATATTCTTCAGAGTTTATACTGAGTGATCCCTAAGGATCTTGAACTTCTCTTCTCGAGTAACTATCAAAGATTTACTTTGATATACCCAGGTGTATCAGATAACCATAAAGATTAAATCATACCCCCCAGCAAGTACTTAAAGCAGAAAAATCCTTGTACCCTATATTATGCATAATACTTACACGCGTGCAACGGCCAAATATACGACCAAAATGTTCCCTTTATATAAAAGGTTGTTCTTCTCAATCAGAATTTGAATCATAACAATGAAATACTATGATTTAAATATCTAATCGCTTTCTCGATCTAGCCAAAGTAATTGGCATTGACCTGTCAATAATAATTGAGTTCTCTTCTCGAACCTATCAAGTTTCAATAAATGTTTGTTTAGCCAAAACAAGTAGTTAAGACATATTTCAATGCTATTCAACAATAGACAAAAATTAACTGTACTATTTGAAATCAATAATAACTTCTACGGATGTGAATA
Organism: Panax ginseng; assembly: GCA_020205605.1. Lineage (NCBI taxonomy): Eukaryota > Viridiplantae > Streptophyta > Magnoliopsida > Apiales > Araliaceae > Panax > Panax ginseng. The sequence goes on from CM035139.1 coordinate 145,230,417, forward strand.
ACCAACAATAGTTATTCTCCAAGAAGATACTCATAATCAATAATTCAATTTAAATTAATAGACATGCACTAACTGCGAATAATAAACAATAATTCTCAGATGTGGTATAATCAGCAATAATTAACCACGGCTATATTTGAAAAAATATAACTTGAGATTAAGTTAAAGAAACTTGCCTTACGCGTTGATTACTGCTACACAATATACTTATCTGCGTTTGAAAGACCTATAATCACAATATCGGTCTCACAATTAGCACGATAATTCACAACACACAATACTTTAATTTACAATCAATATTTCTCCTAGACACATTACCACATAGTCACATCAGTGTTTATAACCTATATAAACACTTCTCAAGTCTAACTAGTTCAGTCTGGTTGGACTTCAGTATGTTCTCGGTGTCCTAGTCACCCTATCCGACAATTAAAACACTTATTATCAATTAAACTCGGTCTCAAAGCTTCAATATTATTTTAGATAAGTCAGATATTGTTCATAATATTTTTCGGAAGCTTTTAATAATTTTCCAACAATTATTATAATTTATAATAATTTTTTAAACACCAGAATCATTTTTAAATGATTTAAATACCAAATAAATCCATCATCATTAATATTTAATAATATTAAAATATTAATGGCATACGTGTTAAAATATTAAAGTTATTAATAATAACTTAAAATATTTTTAAATCACCAATAGTTTACTTAAATAATTTTTAACGTAATTAAAATCATTTTTAAACCATCACCATTAATATTTAAATATTAATGAAATTCTCATCAAAATATTAAAAGTCATTCATTATAACTTCAAATATTTTAAATAACTTTTCTCATTTTTAAATGATTTTTAAATCAATAAAACCATTTTTCCATTATGTATTTAATATAATAATTAAATAAATTTAATATTAAATTATTAATGAAAATTCTCCAAAAATATTAAAAGCTACCTTTTATAACTCAAAATATTTTCTAACACATTATTCTCATTTAAAATGATTTTTATAATATTAATTTTTTTTTCTCTAATCTATTTAATACACTAATTAAATAAATTAAATATCAGTAATATCCAAATAATTATAAATATTAATGAAAAATATCCCAAATCCTCAAAATAAATTACATCTGTCGCTATAGCCTATAGCGACGCTTTTTGTCGTTGTAGGTGTTCTTGGGCTCAAGAACACTGACAGTCAGCTTAGCAAGGGGTCATGTTTGACCACTTGTAATTCCATGTTCTTACATGTTCTGGGTTTGCTAATACCTTGATCTTGTAGTGTTTATGTAACACTACAAGGATCAACCACAATCTAGGTCATATTACACAATATCATGAAGATTCAAACCCGCTGTTGTCAGACAGTTCCTGGGTTTTCTGGGTAACCCAGAAACCCAGGCAGTGTCATGGTGCCACTTTCAAGCTCATTTAATCAGGTGTTCTGGTCATTACATGTGTATGTTCTTGGTCCAAACAAGTAGTCCTTCTGACAAGGAACAACTACATATCATTATCTCGGTCCAAATATAACACAATCGCCAGATTTGATCTGGTCAAACCTTGTCAAAGGGCTCGTTCTAGCAATTTCTAGAATTTCCAGAAAACATATTCGTGACCGGATGGCCTAGTTTGACCATTTACTACACTCGATCTGTTTGATGTTTATGGGATCTAAAGTCATAGATCTAGAGTCCATATAACACACTACAATCTGGTTACAACAACATCAACATACCACATAACACCTGACGGATCAAGGCGTTTGAAAATCTTGTCAAACTCGGATAATGAGTTTCTGCGTTACCCAGAAACTCCTTGGTCATGATCGGTCAACTGAGTTTGACCATTAATAACTTGAAATCTGAATATGGAATGGCTATGATTCCACTTCCAGATCATAGTCCTCATGTCAAATTTCAAGAACTTGAAATCTAAACATGGAATGACTATGATTCCACTTTCAAATCATAATCCTCATGTCAAATTTCAAGTCTAAAACATAAAACAACACAAAGCTTTAACAAATAAATAACTAAGGCGACTGACATCAGCTTGTCAGAACACTTTAGGGTTCTTGGGCAGTTTTTGAAAACTTTGATTTTTGCCCACTTTGATGCTATAGATCTATGATATATCATCATAGATCATCATAAAACATCTTCTAACTCACATATAAACACAAAAACACATACTTGGTCTTAGCATACAAAATCAAAAGTGAGTATAGGGTTGTATACCTTCTTTCTCAATCTTTGATTCTATCCTTTCTTCACTGATCTTGGTGTTCTAGAGGGTTATTTAGTGACTGAAACACTTAAGATTTTTGGAGGTTTGGAGAGAAAGAGAGTAGGTTGAGTGTAAGATAACAAATGAGCAAATTTTGTGGACTTTCTCTCTCTTTATTCTATTTATTTCTTGATGCAATGTATTTTGCTGGCATATCTGTCAAGAATTGTCTGAGTTGCTGAGATATAAGTCACGTGGCAAGTCAAAAGTTGCTGAACAACTCTCACTTTGGCAAGATTTACAAGTTATATATTAAAGAATGTGAAAAAGGGCAATTTGGTCTTTTGCGTTGTAATTTTAATGGCATTCTAGACATTTGATCCAACCCTTAGGGTTTACCCTAAGGTTTTAACCCTTAGGTTTTACACATTTAATTTCTAGGATTTTCTAATTAAGGTTTTGAAATAGAAAATTAGGCTTTCTAAATTATAATTAGGGTTTCCTAATTATATTAAGGTTTCCTAATCACATTAGGGCTTGCCAATTAGGATTAAGGTTTCCTAACTAGGGTATAGGTTTCCCAGCATTCGATTAGGGTTTCTAACTGTGCATTAGGGTTTCTCTATATGAGATTAGGGTTTCTAATCCCTTATAAGGGTTTACTAAGTTTATACCATATCCGATCAATCACTGATCACAAATTCTATACAGTACAAACACGTACTCATCAATACAATTATTATAATTATATTTTTTTTTACCAAATCCCTATCCATAACTAGGGTTAGGGTTTCTATTCTCTATTAAGCACAACTCTACTCATTTTTCTCAATCAATAAACAAATTGACCACTTCTCCAGACTCGTATCACAGATACTTGGCACAATATTGATGGTCAATATCAATATTAAATAAAAAAAATTCTTCATAAAATTTGAATTATTTGAAATCCTGGGTTATCACAACTAAGTTATGGCAAAAATTTCATAAAAGATGAACTAGAAGTAGAAAGTATGTAAATGAACCCGAACGTGTAGGGTTTTATAAGAATGTAAGAGAACTTAAAAAATGTGAGTTGTGGACTCAAGAACGAACAAGTTCCGAGTTCGGATGACCGAATTACGAACAAACGAACGAAGAGCGTTAAGAACATAAAATGAATAAGTAATGCAATTTAAGCCAATTGAATGGTATGTTAATGGATTCAGAATAAATTTATGTCCAGGGGAAGTTGAAATACGTAAGATAAGAAAGAGAATGGCTTTAGAATGACCTCGTTCCTAGTTATAACGAAGAAGTTATGAGATTGTGAAGTAAGCGTCTCAAAACAATACAAGACTTAGAAAAAAATTTCCAAGTTCTAGGCCTGGCGCCAGTTAAGCCTTGGGAGGCGGCGCCGCAGCACAAACCCTAGCTATCAGCTACTGCTAAGTGGTGTTGCAGCATGGGGAGTAAGGAAGGGGACCATCGCCGCAGCGCCGGTGCAAGGCAAAGCCAAGAGAAGAGCTTTTAACTACTCAACTCTTGGGGGAAGTGTAAGGGAAGATAAAGAACATATAGTTCGCCTAATATAACACTTGATTAAGTGATTTAAACCTTTAGTAAAGGTTGAACGGAAAGATTAAACGGGATTAAAAGACAAAGAATGTAATCTCAAATTACAGAACCGATATCCGGGGACCGTAGTCGTGATAAAACGAACGTGGGGGATTGCTATAGTTGTGATTCCTTACATTGAGTGACGAGGGTAATGAATAACATTTCGATGTTATTTATAGTAATGAGAGTTACGAGTAAGCGTATAGACGCTATAAACGCAACGCAGTTGATATGAATAATCGGTCTTAGCATACAACGAATCGTATGGCTTCGACATTAAGAAAGAGTAATGAACGTGGGGTTCATGTAATGGATAACGAAAGTAGTAAGTAAGATATGATTTATCAAGAAAGCCATAATGAACGATATCAAGATTAATGAAAGCCGAATATGAGTCGAATAGAGAATGTTAGAATGAAATGTAAGCGTTAAACACTTTAACCGACGTGAGGGTTGAGTGTACGCGAATATTAAACGAGCAGAATCTACACCCCGTGTATAGTTTGACCGTAGGGTAATGAAGACCAATGATTAAACATGTGAACGGTGAAGAACTGAATTAAAAACAATGACGCATAACGTAAAGAAGTCGAGTTAATGTTTATAACTTAGATGACGTTCCGAGTCGAATGGACCGGATGTTACAAGATATGAATAAGGTAACGTAAAATGCTTAAAGCTATAAATGCGTAGAATTATTATTGAATAATTGTTTTGAGTATACAAAAGACTGTATGACTTAGACGATAAGAATGAATCCTGAGGTATGGCATTTAGTTGCTAGAAAGACATAAGGAATGAGAAATCAACTTAACAAACGTTATAGTTTTAATGGTTCGGATAAGTTAAGATGAGTTTAGGTTGTAGTACAATCGTAATCTTTGATGGTTGACATATGGGAGCTGGGCTAAACAATTCCTTCAGAGAGAGGAGGTATATAAAAAAACTGGCAACCGATCTAACTCACTGTGAAAGACAGTGTAGATGAGACAGAAACTTGTTTATTAGTTGTTTGTGGGAAACCACTCAGAGTACCATATGGACTATTAGCAAAGACACGATGTGTGCTGGGTCCTAGGAGAGTTATAAGAAGAAGATAAGAATGTAAATCATCAAAGATGATGATCGTATGAGTAAGACATCTCCGTATGTCATGAAGCCGTAAAGCGGTAAAGAAAGTTGGCCGCGTAAACTTAGATTACAAGAACACGAACCCTAAGAAGTAAAGTCAAGTAAACCAATGCGTAAAGTTAAGTATATGACTAATTTGTGTATGTGATATTTCCTTATGTGTTATATAGGGATTGCGTTAAACAGTTCAGCGTAAACTATAAGCTATAGCTGTGCGTAAGGCAAGTTTCTTAACTTCATTCATATTCTAAATGAATGCTAGTTTCTTAAACTTTCTCAAATGTTGAATTTGAGAAGTTTTGTTTATGTGCAAATGTGTGATATTTGTACAAGGTGGTAGAATGTATGAGGCCTTGTGCCACAATTTTAACACTTCGGTGTTTCTATGAGATGAATTGTTCTATGATTGAACTGTTCAGTATAAGAATGTTCTGTTTATACATGAACCATTATTGTTATGTTTGTGCTAATGATTCTAGCCAGACAGGATGTATATGGAAAAAGGTAGAAGAATGAAAGTATTTCAAAGTGAATGTGACTAATGTTTTAAAATGATAAGAATCAGAATTATTCATATTATTCAAGTTGTTTCATAACCTTTGTTCGGTTATGGAAGTCTTAAAAGAGTGTTTAAATTCTTGAAGTTGTTTGTTTAATTGTTATGCTTGCTGAGCAATTGAATGCTCACACTTGCTTTAAATAAAAATATTTTTTACGAACGATGTTAGAAAGAACTTAAGGATCCTGTAAAGATCAAGCTGATCGGTATCCAAACGAAGTGTCATTTAGTATATGAATGAGCGTGAAGATCAAGCCAAGACTTATAATGTAGAATAATGTAATTAAACTAAAGAATAGTTTAATGAACTGTTATGTATCCTTGGTGGCGGATAAAAGTCACTCTTGTAAGATGTAAAGAATAATGTAATTATCATTGTTTGTAATGAACGAGGTTATAATGTGATGCCCCTAAAATAGGTATACATCACTCATTCTGAGTCGCCAAATACATGGTACAGAATACAACTACAAACTTAATTATACAATTGTCGTGTAGAATACGACAAAACATAAGCTGAGAGTTTAACATGTATATTATCTTCTAGACAGTATCCAAACTCAAATGGAGTCCTTATTACAATTATTATCACACTATTTTACAAAATAGTGAGGACTACTAAGAACCATCTTGGACCATCACTCCATTCCCTGACTAGTCCCGACTACGTTCTCATTTCCTGAAGAGAACACTGAAAGCAATGGGTGAGCTCAACTAGCCCAATAAAGAATATTATGACTAAGATAATTCATTTATCAATGGCCTTTATCAGAATAAATAAGAGATTTAGAACATATGGTAGATAATAAAAGTTTTCAACCATAATTGCAGCGGAATCAACAATCCATTAGAAGAGTCAAGTAGAACATAATGTCTACAATCTCCTCCAAATTAAAATTCCATCGTTAATATTTCATTCCTGTAATACTCATCAATAGTTCTTTGTTGTACCAAAGACAAAGAGAACTTGCATCACTTGTCTTCACCTGAACCACTAAAGATTATAGTTAAATTCACAATTCATATTTATAATCATGTAAATCAACAGTTTCTCCTTGCCACAAAGGCTTAATAGAAGGTTTACTCAATATACATACCCCAAAGGCTAAAGATATTCAAATGTAATAACAATGATTATACCAATCAGTTGTCTATCTTTGCACTATGAGCCAAAGATATTCAACAATAAAACCAATGGTCATGATCATACCAATCAATTGTCTGTCAGTGCACTACGGCCAAAGACATACAACTATTAACTAATGGTCATGATCTTGCAAATCACATCATCGAATTATCCATGCACTATAGGCCAAGGATATTCATTAGTATCACCAGTGGTCATGATCATGTCATACACCTGTCCATCTTTGCACTACGGGCCAAAGCTATCAATCAACATTTCGTCTTTGCACGTAAGCCAGAGATATACAACTGTAAAACCAATAATCAACAGTACATCTTTGCATGTAAGCCAAAGATATACAACTGTAAAACCAATAATCAACAGTCCATCTTTGCACGTAAGCCAAAGATATACAACTGTAAAACCAATATTCAACAGTCCATCTATGCACTATAGGCCAAAGATGACTTTCGTTACAATATAAACATGATGGATGATGACAATTATATAAGCATCAATCAAACAGAATCAAGGATAAATATTAAAGACTTTAAATTTATCCAGAATTTAAAAATATCCAAATTGTCAACATGATACTGCTTTATGGAGTAAAATTCAAGAATAATATTCATGTATCAAAAATAATTTGAATGGAAAAGAAATAAATTTTTCGGGTGAATAGTATCCCGTGAATAGTACCCTGTGAATAATACTTCGAAAATAGTACCTCGTGAATAGTACCCCAGCATGAAAAGTGCCCCAAATACCCGAGTGAATAATATTCAAATGAATAGTAACTGGGTGAATAGTAACCCATGAATAGTATCCCGGCATGAAAAGTGCCCCAAATCCCCAAATGAATAAAATTCAAGTGAATAGTAACCCGTGAATAATGCCTCGGGTGAAAATATTGATATTTAATAAGAAAGTTTAGATCAATATTCTAATGAAACGATACTGGATGAAGCGCAAAACTCAAAGATATTCCACTAATTTCAAGAATTATAGAAGCAATACTTACCATAGTAAGTATATATTTAAGAATATGAAAAGAAATAACATACGAAACTGCAAATGAATTTTCACCTATCATGCAGTACGTAATCCGCGTAAATAAATTATTCCCATAGATTAAAGGATGAATACAAAAAACAGTATTCCTTACAAATACAATAAATAATATCCCTTACCTTAGTAGAAGACTGGATACTGCAATATTGAAGTAGCAGAATACTCTTCTTCTTGCTATCTATAGTTTCTCTCTCTATAGCTTTTCTTGTGAATCTCATTGAATTGGTGAGAATGAAAGAAGAATTAAGCTTCTATTTATAGGAGAAATGACTAAATAGTAACTAATTCATGAACAGTCTAGATTGATTTACTATTAGAACGGACGGTCCATATTGATTACTATTAAAACCACAACCGACGGTCTAGATTGATTTACTATTAAAATCACCATTGACGGTCCATATTGATTTACTATTAAAACCACCACCAATAGTCCAGATTGATTTAACTTATTACACTTTAGTACACCTAAAGTTTTCCAAGTTTGCATTATTCCCCTCTAGCTTTTGTAATTCATTTATCTTCAATAAACACATTCTTAACACTTCAACAATTATTCATCATTAATATTATAACTTACAATATTAACAACCAGATCATTCCCAGGTAAGAAGGGGCTTTATAATAAAGATTTCTCCTTATTGGCGTGCAATTAGGTGAACAAACCCCTTTCCTCGACGGAAGTTTCCAGACATTATCAATAATGTAAATAATCATATGAATAAATGTGTTGTCTCAATTATTGATTTAATAATATAAAATATTATTCAGATGATACTATGACAATAATTGAATAAAATAATGTGAGATACTATGCAGCAATTACTGTAGCAATAATTAAGTAAACTGAGTGGCTTCTTACGTAAGCATCAATAATCAATACCGTGTGCTACTATGCAACCATGCATATTATTGTATTTTTACCACTGGGTATTTTAATAGTTTAACGGTAAAAGTTTTGCAGTTATTTTTATAAAAAGTTATTTCTTTTATTTTCTAACTCAGATAGTTATTCCGTTGTGGGGTCCACCAATGATGGTGTCGTCGTACAGATATTCCCCGACACAACGAATATTTTATTTCAGCTTGCTTACTTTGTAAAATTTTCAAATATCACCCTTAACTTTAACCTTTTATCAATTTAACCATTTACAAAATAGAATAATAATTATAAGAAAATTGAATACTTTCATTTCATAAAATTCGGGATCTCACAATCTCCCCTCCTTATGAAATTTCACCCTCGAAATTTACGTACCTGGTAGTTCGAAGAGATGAGAATATCGTGTTTTCTTTTCGGATTGTACCTTCCCAGTTATTTCCTCTGTATCATGATTTTTCCATTGCTCATCTCCTGTATTTCAGATATAATTCTAAAATACATTTAGGTTAATTGACATATCACAATTTGTCAACTTAAGTAAGAAAATTAAGCTTAGGTAGGACACACACTAGCGAAGGATATTACTCATCTCTCCCCTCCTAGTTCTAATCCCGGATCTCCGCCAGAGACCATATCCCTAAGCTCTGATACCAACTGTGATGCCCCCAAAATAAGTATACATCACTCATTCTGAGTCACAAAATACATGGTACAGAATACAACTACAAACTTAATTATACAATTGACGTGTAGAATAAGACAAAACATAAGCTGAGAGTTTAACACGAATAGTATCTTCTAGACAGTATCCAAACTCAAATGGAGTCCTCATTAAAATTATTATCACACTATTTTACAAAATAGTGAGGACTACTAAGAATCATCTTGGACCATCACTCCATTCCCCGATTAGTCCCGACTACGTTCTCATTTCCTAAAGAGAATAGTGAAAGCAAAGGGTGAGAACTAGCCAATTAAAGAATATTATGACTAAGATAATTCATTTATCAATAGCCTTCATCAGAATAAATCAGAGATTTAGAACATATGGTAAATAATAAAAGTTTTCAACCATAATTGCAGCGGAATCAACACTCCATTAGAAGAGTCAAGTAGAACATAATGTCTACTATCTACTCTAAATTAAAAGTTCATCGTTAATATTTCATTCCTGTAATACTCATCAACAGTTCTTTGTTGTACCCAAGACAAAGAGAACTTGCATCACCTGTCTTCACCTGAACCACTAAAGATTATAGTTAAATTCATAATTCATATTTATAATCATGTAAATCAACTTTCTCTCCTTGACACAAAGGCTTAATAGAACGTTTACTCAATTTCCTTACCCTAAAGGCTAAAGATATTTAAATGTAATAACAATGATTATACCAATCAGTTGTCTATCTTTGCACTACGGGCTAAAGATATTCAACTATAAAACCAATGGTCATGATCATACCAATCAATTGTCTGTCAGTGCACTACAGCCAAAGACATATAACTGTTAACTAATGGTCATGATCTTGCCAATCACATCATTGATTTATCCATGCACTACGGGCCAAGGATATTCGTTAGTATCACCAGTGGTCATGATCATGTCATACACCTGTCCATCTTTGCACTACAGGCCAAAGCTATCAATCAACAGTTCGTCTTTACACGTAAGCCAAAGATATACAACTGTAAAATCAATAATCAACAGTCCATCTTTGGACATAAGCCAAAGATATACAACTGTAAAACGAATAATCAACAGTCCATCTTTGCACGTAAGCCAAAGATATACAACTATAAAACCAATAATCAACAGTCCATCTATGGACTACGGGCCAAAGATGACTTTCGTTATAATATAAGCATGAGGATAATGACAATGATATAAGCATCAATCAAACGGAATCAAGGATAAATATTAAAGACTTTAAATTTATCCAGAGTTTAAAAATATCCAAATTGTCAACATGATACTGCATTATGGAGTAAAATTCAAGAATAATATTCATGTATCAAAAATAATTTGAACGAAAAAGAAATAAATTTTTTGAGTGAATAGTACCCCGTAAATAGTACTTCGAGAATAGTGCTCCGGCATGAAAAGTGCCCCAAATACCCTAGTGAATAATATTCGAGTAAATAGTAACTGGGTGAATAGTACCATGGCATGAAAAGTTAATGCCCCAAATCCCCGAGTGAATAATATTCGAGTGAATAGTAACTGAGTGAATAGTAACCCATGAATAGTGCCCCGGGTAAAAATATTGATATTTAATAAGAAAGTTCAAATCAATATTCCAATGAAACGATACTGGATGAAGAGAAAAACTCAAAGATATTTCTCTAATTTCTGGAATTATAGAAGCATTACTTACCATAGTAAGTTTAGATTTAAGAATATGAAAAGAAATAACATACAAAACTGTAAATTGATTTTCACCTATCATGCAGTACATAATCCGCTTTGACAGATTATTCCCACAAATTAAAGGATGAATACGAAAAATAGTATTCCTTACGAATACAAAAAATAATATCACTTACCTTAGTAGAAGACTGGATACCACAATAGTGAAGTAGCAGGATACTCTTCTTCTTGCTCTCTGTAGTTTTTCTCTCTATAGCTTCTCTTGTGAATCTCAATGAATTGGTGAGAATGAAAGAATAATTAAGCTTCTATTTATAGGAGAAATGACTAAATAGTATCTAATTCATGAACGGTCCAGATTGATTTACTATTACAACTGATTACTATTAAAACCACAACCGACGGTCCATATTGATTTACTTTTAAAACCACCACCGACGGTCCAGATTGATTTACTTTTAAAATCACCACCGACAGTCCAGATTGATTTACTATTAAAACCACCACCGACGTTCCAGATTTATTTACTATTAAAACCACCATCGACGGTCCAGATTAATTTACTATTAAAACCACCATCGACGGTCCAGATTGATTTATTATTAAAACCACCATCGATGGTCCAGATTGATTTACTATTAAAACCACCACCAATGGTCCAGATTGATTTAACTTATTACACTTTAGTACCCCTAAAGTTTTTCAAGTTTGCATTATTCCCCTCTAACTTTTGTAATTCACTTCTCTTCAATAAACACATTCTTAATACTTCAACAATTATTCATCATTAATATTATAACTTACAATATTGACAACCAGATCATTCCCAGGTAAGAGGGGGCTTTCTGATAAAGATTTCTCCTTTTTGGCGCGCAATTAGGTGACCAAACCCCTCTCCTCAACAGAAGTTTCTAGACATTGTCAATAATGTAAATAATCATATGAATAAATGTGTTATCTCAATTATTGATTTAATAATATAAAATATTATACAGATGATATTGTGACAATAATTGAATCAAATAATGTGAGATACTATGCAGCAATTACTGTAGCAATAATTGAGTAAACTAAGTGACTTCTTACGTAAGCATCAATAATCAATACCATGTGCTACTATGTAACCACGCGTATTACTGTATTTTTATCATCGGGTATTTCAACAGTTTAACGGTAAAAGTTTTGCCGTTATGTTTATAAAAAGTTATTTCTTTCATTTTCTAACTCTGACAGTTATTCCGTTGTGGGGTCCACCAATGATGGTGTCGTCGTATGGATATTCCTCGACACAACGAATATTTTATATCAACTTGCTTACTTTGTAAAATTTTCAAATATCACCCTTAACTTTAACCTGTTATCAATTTAACCATTTACTAAATAGAATAACAATTATAAGAAAATTGAATACTTTCATTTCATAAATTTTGGGATCTCACATATAAGGTATTAGAACCTGGGATTTGAAAATTTATGTTGTTATATTTAGCTATATAATGATGTATGTTTGGAAAGAAGTGGGATCGCGACGTACGGAATCTGGGTGTGAAAATAGACTGGATTTCGGGGCATTACATTATGGTATCAAAGCTGATAGTTTATAAACCTTAGGTATGAGTACCTAAGGCTATAATCGTAGAGAGAAGGATAAGAAGATCGTTGAGATAAACGATTAAGGAAGAAGATCACTATTTGATCATATTAAATCGTAATAACGGATGTTCTGTTAAAAGATGGATGATTTATAGCTAATGCTATAAATGAATGGTACTACGAAGTAGTACGAGAAGAAGAACTCAGATTGAGTTGTAAATGATAGCATACGAATTAAAGAATATTCGTATTAAGTAAAGAGAAAGTTATTAGTTATGAGATTTCAATTGAGGACTTGTGTAAGCAGCTGCATTGTATGATTCCTTGAATGGGCGAGGGATTTGTACTTGGTTTTAGAACCACTTAGCTTCCTAGTCGATATAGTGGTTAGATTGAATAATTTTTTGTATAGGAGGGAATTGTTTGTAACTTCTTATATTGATTAGTGGCCAAGTTTGGTTTGACGACCACTTAGTTTCTGGTATTGATAATTATTGAAATGTTTGGTCGTGCTATCCATATGTATATGACGAGAAGGTGAATCTTTTCTCATGTATATGTGTGATATGTAGAGAATGATAAGATAGGTGCGAGTTCTTGAAACTCATACTTATGAAAAGTTGTGACTCATAGTTATATGCTATGATTCTGAGCCCTAAGCATATGGATAGTCCTTGATTTGTTCTTGGATTACATAATGCGAAGATAAGTTCTTAAACACATATGGTTGTGGAAAGTTCTTAAACACATAAAGTGTGATGAGTTGATGGACTATACTAAGGTATAGGGATGTTTAGACTGAAAGCAAGTATTTTCAGTATACTTAGCATTGAAGGTGATAAAGAAGATTAAGTATTGTCGCAAGTAAGACAATGAAGGAAAATGGAGAAATAGGATATTCCAAGTCATCTAGTTATGTTAGATTTCGAAGTTTATTGAAATCGTGCTTATGTGTGCGCATTTTGAAAATGAAAGAATTGTGACGAATGATTTGTTTGAGTTGTGATTCTGGGGACAAAATCCTTATAAGGAGGGAATGATGTAACAATCCAAAAATTTAAATTTGTAATTTTAAATATTTATTGAATTAAATAAATATTTAATTAATGTGTTTATTGTTGAATAAATATTTGTTTAAATTTGATTTTATTTGATTATTTATTTGTTAAATAAATAATTAATGAGTGAAGGAAATTAATTATTATGAGATTATAGTCTAATTTAATTTAATAATTAAATTAGAGAGTTGATAGGAATTAAATGGATTATTATAAGGTTTTTAATTTAATTTGGTAATAAAAGGGTGACAATTAACTATGTTATGAATGGGTTATTAAAATAAATTAAAGGAGTTTAAATTCGTTTTACCAAACAAGGCTTAAGGATATTAAGTCTTTAAATTTTATAGAGGTTTTGCCAAACAAAGCCTTATGGCTTTTGAATTTTAAATTTTTAATTTTATTATAATAAATAAAATAAAACAAATAAAATATAAAATATATTTATAACCTATACGTTATTTTTTTGTAACTGATATTATTTAGTAGGCGTATTATTACCTATCATTTTTATTTTACGTTGGCTAGCCTATCATTTTAGTTTATGCTTAATGTTGTTAGTATCCTAGTCTAATAGTGAGAGAAGAAAGAAAAGTTACAGAGAGTTTTGAGAGAGACTTGTTAGAGTTTAAGAGAGACTAGTGAGAGATTGTTGTGGTTAACAAGGATTAAATAAGGAATTCTTAAGCAAAAGAAGGTATTATCTATAACCTTAATATTATATATATATATATATATATATATATATATACGTATATATGTTTTACGACATAATTTCTAAGTCTCTATGTTCTTGACTGTTGTATAAAGTTTTTACAAAATTGTATGTAATTCAAGTTTCTTTATGATTGGTAATAAATTACGCGTATATTGTGATTGTGATATTATAACTAGCATATATATATATATATATATATATTGTAGTTGATTTGTATGCTAAATCACGTTTAATAGGAAGAAATTGGTTTTTACAGTGAAAATATATGTATGAACATGGCTTGTAGGAGTACTAAAATCAATGTTTGATTGCGAGCTAGTTGTGAAATTGAACCTTGAATAGGTTAATATGTTAAGAAATAAAAAGAACGTAGTTTGAATGAGGTAATTTGGTGTATAATCATGGTTATAGTGTTTAATTTTATCAAACAATGTCGACAATAGAGTTTTACGATGAAACCATGGTATTCAAGAATTTCTGGAGTTGTTGTTCAATTGTTTTAAAATAGTATATGTATCATGGGTAAAGGTTAGGTGTAAATTGCATAAGTTATACGTGTTAATTTAGTTGTTAAATAGTCAAAATAGCTTTGTTCTATTCTTCGTGTGGTTGGTTCTATAATTTGGCGCCTCGGCAAAAATCGAGCCATGAACCCACTCTTCATACCTCAATGACCCATGAAATATGATTATGCATGCATGCAAACCTCGATTCAAATAAGTGTAATGCCGCCATAGCGCCTTGTTAGCGATAAAGGCCCATAAAATTATTTTCTTGTACACAGAGTCTGTAATAGTTAATATGATGCAATATTATGACTGTTAAAAAATGTGATTTTGTTAAATGCGGTATTATATTGCTATGAATAAGTATATTGTTAGTAGTTAACGAATTTTCTTGTGTAATTTGATTATGTGGTTAAAAGTCAAGCCATACATGCAATAGACACACTTATGTGTATACAGAGTATCGGTAGTAACTAATTATGTCATGATGACATGTGTATAGGATATTGTGAATCGAATTGTTATGGTTTAGGTCATACGCAAGGCAAGTTTTCCTAACTCTAAACTTTCTTTGAGCAAGTTTTCTAAACCTAAACTTCTTTGTGCAAGTTTCGTAACTCTATTTATATTGTGCAAGTTCCTAAATCTTACCTTTTGATGTTGAGCCAGTCTTTCTAATATTTAACTTGTTGTTTAGCATGCAAGTCTCTAAATTCTGATACACTGATATTGAACAAAGTTTTTCCGTTCAATTTATTATTTGTTATGCATGCTCAATACTCAATTCTAAATAACCTTAGCTTAATATTGTTCAAGCAATGTATGTTACGTTATTCAATGTTTATGCTCTTAGATTATTCCTAAAGCATGACCTTAGTATACAATGTTGATTCACTTATGATTTATTCTATAGCATAATGTTATTACATTTTTATTCAACTAATCCTTAGTTGATGTTCGTAAACTCTAAATTACCTTAAAACCTATCCAAACCAAACTTACTTTGGTGCGGACTCGTATTCTAAATGCTGAGATGAACAACCCTATTATAGGGGATAATTTATGCATAGTGTTGATATGTTTGTGCACAACACATTGCACGAAGGGTTGATCCCCCTAAGTACGAGGAGTCCTTATAGTCTTATGACTGTTAAAGTTTAAGTTGAAAGAACACTTATAACTATGGACATAGTTCATGGTCTTTTGACCCGCAGTTATATATTATAGATTGTGTTCCTGATTATTATTATTATTGATGAAGTATCTTATTGATTTTCTATTAAGCCTATTCATTTGGTAACTGACGTGATATTTATTCATTGTCATTTTAAGTGAACTTTGTTTGCTCACTCTTGCTTATATAAACATTATAGCTAAAGTTGAGAAGGTTGATGAACCTACAACCAGTAGAGGGAAAGGGAAGATAAACAAGTTTTGAAGACTTGTAAAACTGTTGACTATTATATTGTTGAACTTTATTTTAATCTGATGATGTATTTATTTAATTTTCCGCATATGATGTTTGTAATTAAAGGTTAGATAACCTGGGAGATTTTGTTGGATTTATTGATGTAACCCTTTAATGGGAAGGTTTATTATTAAACTTCATTATGTTTGGGTAGTTAGATATGCATGTTTTTATCAAGTGAACACCAAATCTGGTGGAAATAAAGTACCCAGATTTGGGGGTGTCACAAATTGGTATCAAAGCCTTAGGAAGTAACCTTTGAAAAGATAGTGGTGATAGACTCTTATTGAGTTTTAAGGAAGAAGTAATAAAACACTTATATGCTTATGTGATTACAACTTATGTGCTCGGGATTGTCGAGTAGTAATGATTAGTAATTAAAACTTAAAAATTTTGTTGTCAGGATGGCTAATGTAGGAGAATCCAGTCAGGCTAGGAAGGAAGGATCCCAGATGCCTAGAGAGGAGGAGCCTCGAGATATTCAGGTGGTTTGGGAATGACTACTACCACGGGAATCATCTCTGTTGGTCACAATAGTTGAACAGGAGGGGTTACCTGATGAGGATGATGAGATAGAGACAGACGAGGAAGACCCTGTTGAGCTGCCATAGTCGAATGAGGATGAGGAGGAAGAGGATGAAGAGATTACACTTAACTCGATTGTTACCCGTATGTACGACGAAGTGGAACTTCAAGATAGCATTGAGGAGTTGAGAGAGATAGTAGCTGAAAAATAGACCTCAATGGCGCAGAAGGACAACGAGATCCAGGATCTAGAGGAACGTCTGAGTAATATCGAAGAGAAGTTGGTCCACACTGAAGGAGGAAATGAGCAACAGTGTTATTCGTGAAGAAGAAGGATGGGTCAATCCGCCTTTGCATTGATTATAAGGAATTAAACAAAGTCACTATTAAGAATAAATATCCATTGCCAAGAATAGATGTGACGCCCCCAAATCTGGGTTACCTGACCCCCGAGTTTGGTGCTCACGATCCATAATATAATTAACATCTAACTACCCATTCATTGATGAATAGAATATTACACCACATTAACTGATATAGTTAATACATTCGCCCCAGGTTATCTAACCTTAACATTACAAATATACCCTTTAGATATACAAAAAGGGTTTACAAAAACAACATAATAATAATGTTAACCCTAGCTATCACATCATAGCATCTTTGCCTTTATTCTTCACAGCACCTCCAGCCACTTCGTTCCTAGCTGAAATATTTTATTTAGCAAGGGTGAGCAACAAATTTGCCCCACAAGTTAAGACATACAATGAATGTATAAGAATCAAGAATAACAGACTATCTATTTTGATAGAATGACACCAAAGTTCGGAGAACTTTGAAATAGCTAAACAATTCATTAATCACTAACAAGTCTTCTCGCAACTTATTATCCCTTTTTAAATAATATCAGGATTAACATACACAACTTTACACAAAAAGTTGCAATCCTCCAATCACACATAACTATTCCCAGTTCGTCAAACTTACCACACTTATGAGTTCAGGAACTTACCACAATTATATGAGTTTATGAACTTATCCTAGTCAGACCATTGGCATCCATTCGCTGAGGGGTTCAGAAACATTTTATATAATTATGAGTCATGAACTTACCATATGTATGAGTTTTAAGAATTTACAAATTAATCTTAATCTTATATTCATATAGAAAATAAAGATTTCATTCATACTAACATATTTATATTTACATATGTTCACACATCATTCTCGATATTATAACTTTTAATATCTTAACCTATTACCAAAAGATACTACCGCTTAAACTTAAGCTATCTACCGTCCACTCCCTTCACCAGTCTTCTTCTTGTGGGGACACTTGTTGAATCCGTGACCCGTTCTCCCACATAAAAAACACTTCCTCATATTCGGCTTAGGACAATGTAGGGAAATATGTCATTCCTGCTTACAATTGAAGAACACGTTCTTCCACATCATGCATTCTCCCACGTGAGTCTTTCCACACTTGCTACAGACTTGATTCTTCTTCGGGTTTGAATTTTTAGAATTATCGTTATCGTTGTCCATCTTTCTCTTATTCTTACCCTTCTTTTGCTTGATTGTTCCTTCAAACGATCCAACACCTTCAGTCTTCATCCTTTCCACCTGTGCCTTCAGCTCGTTCCGTTCTTCGGTCATTTCGCCTAACGCTCGCTCCGTTTTTCACAACTCCTCCAAGAGAAATACTTTACTCTGGAGTTCTTGAACTTCTGTAGATACTTGATCTTATTCTCCAACTTTGGTCTTATTCGTTAACTCCACCTTAGCTTCTTCGGACTCTGCCTCCTCATCACCACTCAAATACCTCTCGGGATAATCTTCATGATCACTTAGATTAACCATAGGTTTATCTTTTCCAACCTCCTCAACTAACTCTCTTTGCGCTGGCACCTCGGCTACTGGCACTGGTGCAACAACCGCTGGCACTTCTGTACTCATCTTATCTTCTCCTGACATCCTACAGTTAGTTTAAACAACTTGATTAGTACTTCAATAGTATAAACTTCTCACACTATGTGTCCACATATCTCACTATCGATGCACTTCAGCAATCCCTCACTTAGTACTCTAAATGAGTATCTGCTATCTCGCTTATGGTTATAATCCTAGGTTTCCCCCCCCCCCCCCCACTTAAGGTTTATAACATACAACTTTGATACCAACCTGTGACGCCCCCAAATCTGGGTTACCTGACCCCCGAGTTTGGTAATCACGATCCACAATATAATTAACATCTAACCATTCATTGATGAATAAAATATTACACCACATTAACTGATATAGTTAATACATTCGTCCCATGTTATTTAACCTTAACATTACAAACATACCCTTTAGATACAAAAAGGGTTTACAAAAACAACATAATAATAATGTTAACCCTAGCTATCACACCATAGCAACTTTACCTTTGTTCTTCACAGCACCTCCAGCCACTTCGTTCCTAGCTGAAATGTTTTATTTAGCAAGGGTGAGCAACAAATTTGCCCCACAAATTAAGACATACAATGAATGTATAAGAATCAAGAATAACAGACTATCTATTTTGATAGAATGACACCAAAGTTTGAGGAACTTTGAAATAGCTGAATAATTCATTAATCACTAACAAGTCTTCTCGCAACCTATGCAACACAATAATTTGATAATGAAATAGTACAACGCTTTCAAGGTCTCTACAATATTCAATTGAATAACAAGATGGAAATATTTTACAGAGTTTATGCTGAGTGATCACAAAGGATTTAGAACTTCTCTTCTCAAGTAGCTATCAAAGATTTACTTTGATATATACCCTGGTGTATCAGATAACCATAAAGATTAAATCATACCCCTCTACAAGTATAACAAGTGATCAGCTTTATTATACCCTATATTATGTATAATACTTAAAATGCGCGCAAAGGCCGAATATATGACCAAAAATGTTCCCTTTATATAAAAGGTTGTTCTTCTCAGTCTTTGAATCAGAATTTGATTTAACAACGAAATACAATGATTTCAATATCTAATCACTTCTCCTCTCTTCTCAAGCTTAACAAGTTTTCTTTTTCGATCTAGTTGAAACAATTGGCATCGATCTATCAATAATAATTGAATTCTCTTCTCTTCTCTTCTCAAACCTATCCAGTTCTAACAAATGTTCGTTTAGCCAGAATAATTAGTTAAGACATATCTCAACACGATTCAATAATAGATAGGAATTATCTGTACTATTTGCAATCACTAATAGCTTCTACGGATGTGAATATCCAACAACAGTTATTCTTCAAGTATATTCTCAGAATCACTAATTCAATTTAAATTAATAAACATACACCAACTGTGAATAATCAATAATAATTCTTAGACGTGGTCTAATCAACAATAATTAACCACCATAATATTTAAAAAGTATAACTCAAAGTTGAGTTAGGAAACTTGCCTTTCTCGTTGATTACTGCTACACAATATACTTATCTGCTTTTGAAAGACCTATAACCAATAATATCGGTCTCACAAATAGCATAATAATTTATAACACGTAACACTGTAATTCACAGTCAATCTTTCTCCTAGGCACATTACCACATAGCCACATCAGTGTTTATAACCTATATAAACACTCATCAAGTCTAACTAGTTCGGTCTGGTTGGACTTCAGTCTATTCTCGGTGTACTGATCACCACAGACAATTTAACACTTGTATTTTCAAATAAACTTGGTCTTAAAGCTTCAATATTAATTTAGATAAGTCAAATATCATTAATAATATTTTTCGAAAGCTTTTAATAATTATCAAACAATTATTATAATTTATAATAATTTTTCAAACACTGGAATTATTTTTAAATGATTTAATTATCAAATAATCTTATCATCATTAATATTTAATAATATAAAAATATTAATGACATACTTGTCAAAATATTAAAGTTATTATTAATAACTTAAAATATTTTTAAATCATCAATATTCTACTTAAATGATTTT
This sequence comes from Panax ginseng, assembly GCA_020205605.1. Taxonomy (NCBI): domain Eukaryota; kingdom Viridiplantae; phylum Streptophyta; class Magnoliopsida; order Apiales; family Araliaceae; genus Panax; species Panax ginseng. The sequence continues at coordinate 145,251,252 of CM035139.1, forward strand.
TAAAATAATTAAAATCATTTTTAAACCATCACCATTAATATTTAAATATTAATGAATTTATCATAAAAGTATAAAAAGTCATTAATTCTAACTTAAAATATTTTCAAATCATTTTTCTCATTTTTAAATGATTTATAATTAGTAAAAATCATTTTTCTATCATTTATTTAATTTAATAATTAAATAAATCTAATATCATTAATATTAATTTATTAATTAGAATTCTCCAAAATATTGAAAATCATATTTTATAATTCAAAATATTTTTAAACAATTTATTCTTATTTAAAATGATTTTTATAATATTAAAATTATTTTTCTCTAATTTATTTAATATACTAATTAAATAAATTAAATATCATTAATATTCAAATAATTATAATTTTTAATGAAAAAATCCCAATTTATCAAATTTATTTTTCATAATTTAAAATAATTTTTAAAACCATTTTTGGTAATTTTTAGAATTTATTTTCTATTTTTAATCATTTTCCGGAAAATCAGAAAAATAAAAATTAAATAAACCATCGTTATAGCCTATAGCGACGCTTTCTGTCGTTGTAGGTGTTCTTGGGGCTTAAGAACACCGATAGCCGGTTCTCAAGGGGTCACGTTTGACCAGCCATGATTCTCAGCTCAGGCATGATCTAGGCTAGCTAAAACACTAATTGTGTAATGTTTATGTAACACTACAAATAGCCATAACAACATAGGTCATACAATCAAACATCATAAAGATCTGAGCTTACAAAGTCATTGTCAGACCTTCCCTGGGTTTTCTGGGCAACCCAGAAACCCAGGCAGTTCATGGTGCCATATTGTGGCTCGATTATTTCTATGTTCTGGTCATGATTCATGTAGTCTCAAGGTTAAAATATGTAGTCCTTATGTCAAGGAACATATACAAAACATGATTTCAGTCCAACAATAACAGAATCACAATATACAGTTCGGTCAAACATGGTTAAAAAGTTGTTTATACCCTTTTCTGGAAATTCCATAAAACAGACATCCAGTTCAAGTAGGCTAGTTTGACCAGCCACTCCATTCAACGCGTTAATGGTTTGAAGGATCTAAAACCATGGATCTAGAGTCCACATTACATGCTACAAACTAGATATAAACACATAATCAAAACATATAAAACCTGACAGATCAAGTCATTTGAAAAGCTTGTCAGACACTATTTTATGATTTCTGGGTTACCCAGATATCAGCCGGTCAAGCTCGGTCAACGGTGTTTGACCATGAATAACATGAAATCTGGACATGTAATGGCTGTGATTTCACTTCCAGATTACAGTCCTCATGTCAGACTACGGATCCAAAACATAAAACAAGAAAAATCATAAACATACAGAGATCTACGGCCACTGACATTAGCTTGTCAGACCATTTTCTAGGGTTCATGGGCAGTTTTTGAAATTCATTTTAAAGCCTTTTGATGCTATAGATCCAAGATGGATCATCATAGATCATCTAAAAACATTTTCTAACACATGATTAAACACTTAAACACAAAATTTTTCTTACTATATAAGATCAAATAGGGTTAGAGCTTTTATACATTCTTATCTAATCTTTGATCTTAGATCTCCTTAGTTGATCTTAGTGATCTAGGGGTTTTTTATGTGACTAAGACACTTGTGAATTTCGGAGGTTAGGAGATAGAAGAGGTTGGTTGGTTGTTTGAGAGAAAAATGACTAAGTTAGTGAACTTTCTCTCTCTCTAATTCTCTTATATAATATGATATAATGTTGTGATCTGATGTTGCTATAAATTAGAGATTGAATAGCTGAGATTTAAGTCACAAAGTCAATAATAGTTGGTCAACAACTACAAATTTGGCAAGATTTACAAGTTACCTAATAAAGAAATCCAAAAAGGGCACTTTGGTCTTTTTCCTTCCAATTTTAAGGGCATTCTAGACATTGTCCAAACCCTTAGGGTTTAACCCTAAGGTTCTAACCCTTAGGTTTTAAAACTTTAGTTGCTAGGATTTTCTAATTAGGGTTTTAATTAGAAAAATTAAGATTTAAAAAATATAATTAGGGTTTCCTAATTAAATTAGGGTTTTATAATCATATATAAGTTTAATAATCACATTAGGCTTGCTAATTAGGATTAGGGTTTCCTAATTAGGGTTTAGGATTCCTGAATTTAAAATTAGGGTTTCCCGGCATACAATTAGGGTTCCTAACTGTACATTAGGGTTTCTAAACTTGAGATTAGGGTTTCTAATCCCTTATTATGGTTTATTAATATTGTATCCTACCCGAGCAATCATTGATCATTAACTCTATACAGTACAAACACATACTCATCAATACAATAATTTTAATTGTATTTTATATCGAATCCCCATCCAGAATTAGGGTTAGGATTTCTAAAGATGTTAAGTACAACTCTACTCTTATTTTTCAGTCAATATACAGATTGACAACTTCTTAAAACTCGTATCACAGATACACAACATAATATTAACAGTCAATATCAATATTAAATAATAAAAAATTTATTCAAAAAATTTGGATTATTCGAAATCCCGGGTTATTACAATAGATGACTTGTTTGATCAATTGAAGGGGGCTAGATATTTCTCAAAAATAGATTTGAAAAGTGGGTATCACCAACTGAAACCAAGGAAGGAGGATGTACCAAAGATGTAACATTCTAGAATTTTAATTGTTATATTAAATATTTATTGAATTATTTAAATATTTAATGAATGTGTTTATTGTTGAATAAATAATTATTCAAATTTGAATTGATGTGCTTAATTATTTGTTAAATAAATAATTAAGGAAAATTAATTATTTTGCTAATTTAATTTAATTATTAAGTTAGAGAATTTTGATTAATTCAATTACTATTCTTTTTATTGGAATTTGTAATTAAAAAGGATGTGTTGGTTGATTAAATAAAGTTATAATTATATAGAAATTATAATTTTGGTGGTATTGATTTATGTGATGTAGTGATTTAATAAATTATTATTATGATTAATTTAATTAAATTAATGTGTGACAAATAACCTTTTATAAAGTAGTTATTAAAATAACTTAAAGGAGTTTTAATTCCATTTTGCCAAACAAGGCCTAATGCCTATTAAGTCTTTAATCTATTTAAGTTTTACCAAACAGGGTGTTAGGATTAATGGGTTATTTTTTTAGTTAGTAACCAAACATGCCTTATGGCTTTTGATTTTTAAAACTCATATAACTGATATCAATTATATGTTTTGTATTTATATTATATAATCAACATATATTATATTCTAAATACGTTATTTGTTAAGTACGTTAGATAGAGAGAGAGAAGAAAAGAAAACTCAGAGGAAGAAGAAGAAGGGAAGAAGAAGAGAAGAAGAAGAGAAGAGAAAAGAGGAAGAAAGGCTAGAAATTGAGAAAAAAAGAAGCTTGAGAATCAAAAAGGGTTGGCCATCATCTTCTATCATGGTATTCTTCTACCCTTTTAGTTTTAAAAGTTTTAGTTTTAGCTTTCTCCTATTTCTCTGTAAAATTCTTGTGTTAATATAGTTGTTGATTTTATGTGTGTTCATGTGATAAACTAGTGTTGTAAGGTTATTTTCATAGGATATATCTGATTATAATCAATGTATTGTGGTTATGTATATGTTTGTGAAGAAAATGTTTTTACAGAGAGTTTTTATGAAAATATATTGTTTAGCTTAAAGTAGAAATTGAGGGTGAATTAGTGGTTTAGTTGATAAATTGATCGTTTAATTTGTTAGAGTATGTATAATCATTGATAAAGACACTTTGAATTAGTGGTTTTGGTTGAAAAACAAAAGTTACAGTGTTGGTTTTCATTAAAATATAAAAAAATGAGTTTTAGCCAAAAAATAGTGAATTTGGGTGTGTTAATTTTGTTGTTTATGTTGTTGTATGGGTAGAATCATGTTTAGAGTTTTTGAAATATGTTTACATGAAGTCTCTATATGATTTATGTGCTAATTAGTCTGTTAGAAATGAGCTTGTAGGCCAAAATTGGTTTTTTCTGTCTTCATTGTTGAAATCGTCACTGCTTGAGGTCTCACAATTCAGCGATCTGTGTGGACTTACGATACCTTTGTGGCCCTTGTGCAATACGCCTTTGTGCCTTGATCTGCATCACGCTTGACACCATATTCACGCTTGCATGTCCACGACCACGTGTATGTAATGCAGCGTGGCATGACGCCGAGTTAGCGAAGAATGGTCTGACGAAGGTACTTTTTACAATACACGAAATTTTAAGAAAAGTTATGTGATGATAGTAGGACTGCTAAATGTTGATTTTAGTATTTCTATACTATGAATAAGTATGTTATTAACAATTAACTTGTGTTATAACTCGATTATGTGATTAAAAATCCAATTTTAAACGATGAACATACTTAGTTATGTTTGTAAGATGGTAATGACTAATTATGTCATGATGATATATGTTTATAGGATATTGTGATTCGTATTGATTTGGTTTAGCCTACGAGCAAGGCAAGTTCTTTAACTCTACTTTTAGAATTGTGCAATCGCTTAAATTTTCTTTGAGCAAGTTTTTCTAATCCTTTATCTTGTTGAACTAATAATGGTTTTCAATTCAATTATGATTTAATGATGTAAGTTATTCTTGAGCAAGTTATTCTTGTATTTAACTTGTTGTTTAGCATGCAAATTTATATATTCTAATGTTGAACATTTTTATCGATCAAATTGTTATGCATGCTTAGTATTCAATTCTAATTAACCTTGGCTTAGTATTGTTCAAGCAAGGTGTTATAGTTATTCAAATTGTTTGCTCTTAGATTATTCCTAAAGCATGACTTTAGTTTACTATGACTAATTCAATCACGATTCTTCTATAGTGAAATGTTCTTGGTTTCATTTAACTAATCCTTAGTTGATGTTCGTTGAAATCCAAATTACCTTGAAAGCTTATCCAAACCAAACTTTCTTTGGTGCGGACTTGTACTCTAAATACTGAGATGAACAACCCTAATGTTATGATTAGGGGTTAACTTACGCGTAGCGTTAAATGTTTGTGCATAATACATGGTACGAAGGGTTGATCCCCCCAAGTACGAGGAGTCCTTATAGTCTTATGATTGTTAAAGTTGGAGTTGAAAGATTGCTCGCAACTGTGGACATAGTTCATGGTCTTATGACCCTCAGTTATATTTATTCCACATTTTGGATTTCAGTTTCTGATTATAGATGATAGAGTACTATTCATTGTTGATGAGCCTATTATTGGCAGTTATTATTACTATACTCTGTTGATTTCATATTGTATCCAAAGCAATTGTTTTGCTCACTCTTGCATATTTTAAAACTCATTGCAAATAAAAGAAGAGAAGGTAGATGAACCTTCGTCTAGCAAAGGAAAGGAAAAATGTGCAAGTGATGAAGACTTGTAATTTTACTTTGATTGAGATGTTAGATTTTTATTATGATGATCTTAGACTTGGTTTTAATGAAGTTTATTTAATTTCCGCATTTGAATGATTGTAATTAAAGGTTAGATAACCTGGGAGATTTTATTATGTAACCCTTTCATGGGAAAGGTTTTATTTATCAAGTTTTATTGTGATTGGATAGGTAGATATGAATGTTTGATTAAGTGAACACCAGATCCTGTGGGAATGAAGTACCTGGATTTGGGGGTGTCACAAAAGACGGCATTCAGAATTCGGTATGGACATTACGAGTTTCTGGTGATGTCTTTTGGATTTACCAATGCCCCTGCTGCATTTATGGATTTTATGAACAGAGTGTTCAAACCATTCTTGGATAAGTTTGTGGTGGAATTCATTGATGACATCCTGGTGTTGTAACAATCCGGAAATTCAAATTATAATATTAAATATATATTAAATTATATAAATATTTATTTGATGTGTTTATTATTGAAATTGATGAAATAAAATTTTTATTATTGATGTGGTTATTATTATTAAATATTTATGAATTAAATTTATTAGATAATATTCTAAATTAAATTAATTTATAATTTAGAGAGTTGTAATATAACATGAGATGTTATATTGTTGTTTTAATTTAATAATTTAAAGTGGTATGTTAAATTATTAAGTAAAGTTATAATGAGATTATAATTATGTGTTATTTTTTTAAGTGAAATATGTATTTAAAATATAGTATGTGTAATTAATTTATTTGACTAATGTTGGATATGGAAATCTTTATTAAAATAAATTAAAGGAGTTTAATTTAGTTTTGACCAAACAAGGCTTAAAAATATTAAGTCTTTATTTGAAAGACGTTTTGCCAAACAAAGCCTTATGGCTTTTGGATTTTTAAAATTTGAATTTTAATTATAATAACAATATAAATTAAATAACAAATATAATATATTTATAACCTAAGTGTTATATCTATAACTGATATTCTAATAACTAGACGTATTAAGGTTATCAGTTTTTTTATCTATACGCATAAGTGTGTATTAGTTTTGCGTGAATTGTCTTTTAGCCTAAGAGGAGGAGAAGTTCAGAGAAGCTTGAGAGGGTTGAGAGTATTGAGAGAAAACCTAAGGATTTCCAAGCATTTTCAGTGTTTAACAAAGAGGATTACAAGCTAAGTGAAGGTAATTTTACATAACCATTAGAATTATATATATATATATATATATATATATATATATATATATATCATATATAAGTTTACGATAAAATTTTATACTCTGTGAATTTCATTTGTTTTTTGAATTGTTGTTATATTACCTATTTATGGTTATTGAATATAATTATGATGTTAGATTATGTAGTTAGGCAAGAATTCGTATGCTAATTATAGTTAAAGGTAGAAAATTTTGACAGTATATGTGTGTTCTTATACATGGCTTATGACAGTAACAAATTTGATGGTTAAAGTGTATACGAATTGTAAAAAATTGAACTGTGAATTATTAATTGGGTATGAAATAAAGAGAACTTAGTTCAAAAGAATCAAATTGGTGTATCATTATGATTACAGTGTTCATTGTGTTAAGAAGTATCAAAAATGGAGTTTTTGGTTTTAAAATATGCTATTCTAGTATTTAATTTTTCTAGAATTATGGTTTAAGTTGTGTTAATTTAGTATTTGTATGCATGGTGAAGTTTATGTGTAATTTGCATAAGTTATACATGTTAATTGGTGTTAGAAATTATGACATAGCTTTGTTTTGTGTTTTGTTTTGGGGTGTTCTGTAATTCGTAGCCCCAGCGCCAAATTTCACACCACAGCGCCAAATTTCGCACCCTATCGCCAAATTTCACGCCTCAACGCCAAAAAATAGGCGGAAGTTCGCTACCAAATACCGGAATTCACGCCTAACGCTAGAATTCACGCCCAGTCACCAACTTCGCTCACCCCAACGCCGAAAAGTGGTGCAGGTCTGGACAGTTTGACCTCCTATAGTAAAATGGCCACAACATTTTCATACAAACTCTGATTGAGGTGATTCAAAATGATTCGAAAAGAGGACGAATAGGCCTATAACTTTTATTCTTTGAGGTTTTCAATTTGAAATCGTTATGAAGGGTCAAAATGGCCATCTTTAGGACTGTTGTGTATTTGGAGACAATCGGAGGGCGTTGGGATGCGCGAATGCAAGTGCAATCCTTTGTGTATTAGTATAACTTAATGATAACATGTTTGACATGTAATAGGATGTTGTATCAAGTTGTTAATGTGTATTTCGTGCAATGACATGATCACTTAAGTAGTTGTAATAAAGCCAAAAAGTAATGTTCATGAAAAGATGCGATGTTATTTAAACTTAAACTTAGTTAGTAGTTATACTAAAAGTAAGAAAGCAACTCATGAAGGTAATGTTAGTGTAACTAATGTGTATTGTCAATACATATGGTATGTGTAGGACTTGGGGTGAACGTGAGTAGTGATTGTTTAACCAACGCACGAGGCAAGCTCCCTAACCTTAGCTACTTTATTATTCAGCAAGGTTACTTTTCACTGTTATGCTATACTTATGCAAATTCTCTATTTCTAATCTCTTGTTTAACGATTTATTGTCATGCAAGTTCTTTAACCCTCATTTATTGTTGAGCATGTTAGTTAATCTTTGTTTATTTATTCCAATCGAGATTACCTTGGTTATTCAATGTCTGTACTCATTTATTGTTGAGCAAGTTAGTTAATCTTTATCTCTTTATTCAAAGTCTGTATTATTCAGCTACTAATAACTGTTGTTTGATCTTCGTTCTTAAATATCATTGTACTATCTTACGTTATTGTACCGAACTCTAAGTTGCTTAGCGATTCTTTACCAATTCAACTAATCCTTAGTTGATGAATGTTCTAAACTCTAAATTACCCTTGAACCTTGAAGTCTACCCAAACCAAACTTCCTTTGGTTTGTTTAATACTCTACCCCTTATTGATTCATTGATATACCTTGTTCATGAAGATATTATAATCAAACCCTTGAATAGTTAGTGGTTCCTATTTGATTCAACAAGTACTTGGTTGATGAGCGTTCTAAAAATCTAGACTTCCTTTGAAGTTAATTTCCAACCAAACTTCCTTTGGTTCGGAACCTGATAATCTAAGCTGAGATGAACAACCCTATATTAGGGGTTATTTTAGAGCTACGCAATAGCGTTAAAATGTTTGCGCAATACATAGTACAAAAGGATGATCACCTGGAGTACGGAATGATGGTCCATATAGTCGTTTAGACCATTAAAAGTTCTGATGAAACACATGTGAACCTAGGACATAGATGATGATTATAGTCTTTTAGACTGTTAAAGGTTAAAGTAGAAATACTTGTAAACCTAGAATAGAGTTCGTGGTCTTGTGACCCTCAATATATTCTTTGATGTTGTTATCTATTGTTAACTTAAACGATCATTATTCCTTTGAACTCATAGCTGTTGAATTAATTTTCTTGTTCCGGTAAGAATACTTTACCATTGAAAGCTCAGTTAATTGTCATTCATAAAACGTTATTGTATATTATCCTTCTTGTGGGCAATTGTTTGCTCATTCTTGCACAAAACAATGCAGATGAAGTTACGAAGTTTAAAAAGCTTTATACAAGCAAGGGCAAGGACAAAGTGCTTGATTAGACGACAATGTTTAATTTATATTTTATTTATGAAGTTTATGTATGGATTTAGTTATAATCATGTTTTAATTTTCCGGGAATGATTGTAATATAGGTTAGATGACCTGGGATTTATTTTAGATGATGTAACCCTTTAATGGGAGATTAATTGCTTAAACTTTTGATTTTAATTATATCCTTTGTTTATGGGTAGTTAGTTATGATTTATTTGCACAGTGAACACCAAATCTGTGGGGTTGAAGTGCCCGGATTTGGGGGTGTCACAGGTGTACTCCAAATCTAAAGAAGAACATGTGGAACATTTACGTTTGATGTTGGAGACACTAAGAAAGGAAAGGTTGTACGCGAAATTCTCTAAGTGTGAATTTTGGCTAGAACGTGTACAATTTCTTGGGCATGTGATTGACAAAGATGGGATTTCAGTGGATCCATCAAAAGTTGAAGCTGTAATCAATTGGGAACAACTAAAAACACCTTCAGAGGTGAGGAGTTTCTTGAGACTGGACGGCTATTATAGACGGTTTATTCAGGATTTTTCTAAGATTGCCACTCCGTTAACAAATTTGACAAGGAAAGCTGTAAAATTTGTTTGGACGGAGAAGTGTGAAGAAAGTTTTTAAGAATTGAAAAAGAAGTTAAGTGTGGCACTTATGTTGTCATTACCAGATAATATAGGAAATTTTGTGGTGTATAGTGATGCCTCACATAAAGGGTTGGGTTGTGTTCTTATGCAGAATGGCAAAGTTATTGCTTATGCATCAAGACAATTGAAGGACTATTAGAAAGGATATCTGACTCATGATTTAGAGTTGGTTGCAGCGGTATTTGCTCTAAAAATATGGAGACACTATCTCTATGGAGAAAAATGTGAGATATACACAGATCATAAGAGTCTGAAATATATTTTCACTCAGAAGGACCTGAACATGCGTCAAATGAGATGGATGGAATTGATAAAAGATTACGATTGTGAGATCTTTTACAATCCAAGCAAAGAGAATGTGGTTGCAGATGCTTTAAGCAGGAAAGGTCGGGAAAAGTTAATGCTGATAACCACTCAGGAGGAGCTTATTTCAGCAATGACAAAACTGGAGTTGGAAATAAAATTTCCAAAAAAAGCCAACGAACGACGTACAAGGTAAAGAATGCTCAACTATAAGATGAAGAATATAGAAAAATCAAGGAGAAAGTGGTTGAGGGTAGTGAAGTGAAATACAAGATCAATACCGAAGGATTGCTAAGATTCGAGGGAAGAATTTGGGTTCCAGCAGTACCAGATATTAGAAAAGAAATATTGACCAAAGCTCATAGCTCAAGATATTCGATTCATTCGGGAAGTACGAAGATGTATCGAGATTTATGATGACACTTTTGTTGGTCAAACATAAAAAGAGATGTCATAGAATATGTTGCGAAATGTTTGACGTGTCAAAGAGTAAAGGCAGAGCATCAAAGGGCGAGCGGATTACTTCAACCGTTGGAAATACCAGAATGGAAGTGGGAACACATCATAATGGATTTTGTGGTGGGTCTTCAAACTACTCAGAGTGGGTACGATGCGATTTGGGTGATAGTGGATAGACTGACAAAATTAGCACACTTTTTTCCAATAAAGATTAGATTCAATCTTAACCAGTTGACAAAGTTGTACGTTAAAGAAATCATTTCGAGACATGGAGTTCCAGTGTCAATTGTGTCAGATAGAGATCTGCGATTCATGTCAAACTTCTGGAAGAGACTACAAGAATACATGGGAACACAGTTGAGAATGAGTACAGCTTACCATCCGCAAACAGATGGCCAAAGCGAACGAACAATCCAGACGTTAGAAGATATGCATAGAGCATGCATCATGGATTTCAAAGGGAGCTGGGATGAACATTTACCATTGGTGGAATTTGCCTACAATAACAGTTATCATGCAAGCATCGGCATGCCATCTTACGAAGTATTGTACGGCAGGAAGTGCAGAACTCCAATGTACTGGGATGAAGTCGGTGAACGCCAAATGTTAGGACCGGAATTGGTACAGGAAACTGCTGACGTTGTTAAACTCATTATGACAAGATTGATAGTTGCTCAACATGAAAGTTGCAAAAGTAGTCTTTTGATTATCCCCTACCGTAGCACCATCAAAAACTTTCTCTATCTCCATGATCCAGGTATGTGCCCCAATCGAATTCATGGACCCACGGAACTCTGGTGGCCCAACCGCCTTGAAGTCCTTAAATGTTGCAGCTTGATTCTGTGGCTAATTCTGTAATGCTCCCGTTAGTAGCGTTAAGAATTGCTGAACTGGATTAACCTCAGCATTGTTGTTATTCTCAGGGATCCTTTGTCGTGGTTGACGTCTTGGAGGCATTTTCTTTTAAAATACACTCATTAGATTCTATTCAATCTTGTAAGTATTTACTCCTTAATTTGCACACTATAAAAGATTATCACATAACACATAACACTTTGAATAAAATAATAACTTTTATTCATTCATAATCTTTTAGGAAACATAAAAACAATAGCATCACTGCTATTTACATTACTTCACTGAACTACAAAAGTTTCAGGATAACTTCATCATCATCATATCCCATTAGTTATATCATACCCGGGATTTACATCTTATTTACTCACTAATCATATAGTAATTACATTTATGACAACCTACTAAAATACTGCATAGCCTTACGACGCTCCTCTTTCATAATACGAAACATTGTTCAACGATCTAACATTTATGATGGCAGCGTCTCGAACTGAATTGGATAACACATGACCCGATCTTGAGCTCGATTGAACACGGTATTAAAAACACTATTCATCTCTTCCATCTTAATCCTCTTTACTTGTACCTCTCTCTCTCTGCTACCCCAGCTTGTTGTGAAGCTTCCTCATATGCGTCTTCGGCTCTTGCCCTCTTAGTAGACTCCTCTTTCAATTTGTTCTTCAGCTCTGCGATCTCCTCTATCAGTTGCTCGTTCTCTCTTTCAGTGTGGATCAGCTTCCCTTCGACATTATTCAGACGTTCATCTCTATCCTGGATCTCATTATCCTTCTGCGCCACTGCGATCTGTTGTTCAGCTACTATCTCTTCCAACTCCTTGACTCTATCCTGAAGTTCAACATCGCGGTCATATACTTCGTCGTATATACGGGCAGCTATCGAGTTTAGTGGAATCTCTTCCTTCTCGTCCTCCTCGTCCTCCTCATCCTCATTCGACTATGGCAGCTCAACGGGGTCCTCCTCGTCCGTCTCTATCTCATCATCCTCATCAGGTAAACCCTCCTACTTAACCACTATGACCAACGGAGTTGTTTCCCATGGCAGTAGTTGTTCCCAAATCACCTGAATATCTCAAGGCTCCTCCTCCCTAGGCATCTGGGATCCTTCCTCTCTAGCCTGACTGGATTATCCTACATTAGCCAACCTGACAACAAAATTTTTAAGTTTAAATTACTAATCATTACTACTCGACACTCAGGAGCACATAGGTTGTAATCATATAAGCACATAAGTGTTTTATTACTTCTTCCTTAAATCTCGATAACAGTTTATCACCACTATCTTTTCAAAGGTTACTTCCTAAGGCTTTTCCCCCACCTAAGGTTCATAACCTAAAGCTTTGATACAAACTTGTGACACCCCCAAATCCAGGTAATTCATTCCCACAAGACTTGGAGTTCCCTTTCCATTCATTCATATTTATCCACCCAACTATAATAAAATTAAATTAGAAATCCTCCCTTTAAAGGGGTTACATCATTAATCAAAAAGTCTTCCCACGTTATCTATGTAACGATCGAGAAATTTATAATTTAATTTAAATATTTATTGAATTAAATAAATATTTTAAATAATTTATTTATTGAGGAAAATAAATAATTAATGAATTGTGGTGAATTAATTTGGTAACTAAATTAATTAATGTTAATTAAATTGAATAATGATAATTTTATTTGAAGGATTTAATTTAAGGAAATAATTAAATTAATTATGTGTCTAATTTATTAATTAAATTAGATATATAATTATTTATTAATTATAAGGTATAATGATAATAAGAATTTTATTATTATTATAAGTTATTTAAATTAGCTAAACTAAAGTTATTTAAATTAACTAAATTAATGGTGTGACATGAAAACTATATAATAAGAATAATATAAAAATAATTTAGTTTATGGAGTTATGTGGTAGCCAAACAAGGCCTTATGGCCTTTGGCTTATTCAACCGACGCCTTTTGTTATTTTCTAACCAAGAAATGCGTGGGGTGGCAGGTTTATTATCGCATTCTATTTCTGTGCCTAAAGCTAGCTAGATAACAAAGAGTTAGAGAGAGCTTGGAAGAAAAGAGAAAAACACAGTGATATTGAGTTGGAGAAGAAGGTTTTGGAAAAGGGTTGCTATCAACTTTGCTATCATACAATCAAAGGAATTTAGGTATAATCTACCCCTAATTCTAATTTTTAGTCTTGTAATTTTCTGTTCTCTGAAGTTGGTTTTATGGAATTGTTGTACAAGATTTTATTGATTATATATATGTATACTCTTGATAAATTGGTTGGTTATCATCTGTGATTGTATATCAGTTATCAAATTCGTGTAAATTGGGTGTAGGAAGAAAAAGGAAAAATCACAGTGTATATGTTCATATAATATGGCTTAGAAAGTACAAAATTTCATGATTAATGCGTGTTAGAATCTATAATTTGATGTTAGAATATGTTTATATGTTAAGAAACCAAAGCGGCGTAATTGGAATCGTGTCAATTGAATGAGAAACGAATTCGTGGTGATCGAATTCGCTAAGGGTGTCAAAAATAGAGTTTTCATGAGAAAACATGAAATTTAAGGAATTAAATTAGTTTAATTTGATGTTTGATTGTTCTAAGTCGATGAATATGTGAGGAAACATGTTTGTGTAAGTTTTATATCAATTGGTGGTGCTAATTTCACTGATTTGAGGGTGAAATTCGTGTTAGTTGGGCTAAAAACGGAACACTGTTGTTACATTTATGGTTCTGTTTGTGCATCGGTAAATACTGCTTACTGCCAGTGCCAAGGCCAAAAAGGTGCAATTACTTGGGTCCCGAAGCTTAAGTATGGCGCAAGCAATTACGCCATACCCCGATCTCGAGACAAAATGAAGTTTTTGCCTATTTACAAGTCATGTGTAATGGACTTATGTTGGTTAAGCAAGCATGTTAATGATGTTAAAACATAATAGAAACTATAATAATAGATTTTGATGTGATGTAATATAAAATGTAAAGATTTTAAGTGGTTTTTTAGTTATGATATGTAATGAACGAAATGGAATGCTTTTAAGAGTTAAACATAAATGATAAGGTTTATGTGGTTTATAGCGGGATTTCAGATTCGTTAAAGGTGTTAACCAACATGTTTAGATGTTAGGTTAAGGTTATGACCTAAATGATGGTTTAAACCCGAAAGCTAATATTCATACATCTAATTATTGTTGTAATTTCAATGATATATGTAGGGTAATTAGCGAATATTACATTTTTGTAGCTTACATACAAGGCAAGTTTCTAAACCTTACCTCTTTACATTGAGCAAGTTTTTATCCTAAACTTTTATTCAGTAAGCTTTCTAACTTCATTCTTTTATTAATGAATGCAAGTTCCTAAACTTTGATTGAGCGAGATTATTGATTCTATTCATATGTACGATTGAATAAGCTCTTGTAACCTAATTCGTTACATTGAATGAGTTTCACATTTCCGTTTCTTGTTATTGTTATTCAAAATTATATTGCTTTAATTCATTGCTTCAAATGAGATTGTTCTAACTCATTTGAATGTAGCACTTTGCATAAATGCCATGCTTACCCAAATGTATATTGTTGTTATTGATCTTTGACCTGAATAGCCTTGTTCAGTTATACATTCTTGTATTAAACCTTCAAGTAGTATGCAAACCTTTATTGATTGAATTAATCTATAACTGAATAGTGTTCTAAAATTCTAGAAACACTGATAAGCTAGTTCCAAACTAAACTTTCTTTAGTGCGGAAATTCTAAATTTAAACTGAGACGAACAACCCTAACATAGGGGATTTTGTACGTGTAACGTTTAGATATTTGTGCACAATACATGGTACAAAGGGTTGATCCCCCTAAGTACGTTAAGAAGGGTCTGTATAGTCTAAATGATTGTTAAGGTTGAGGTAATAATACCTAAACACCGGAGACATAGTTCGTGGTCTTAAGACCCTCAGACGTTGATTTTGAACTTGTTTTTTATTCTTAGTTCGTATAACAAGTTCATTATTGTTCAGCAATCGTTGTTCATTCTCACATTGTTATCATTACTATTTTCTATATCAGTGAGCAATTGTTTGCTCACTCTTGCAATTAACACTGCAGCTAAGGTTGAAAGAGTCGATGAGTCATCTACTAGTAAAGGGAAGGGCAAGATGTCCAGGTGTTGAAGACTTATTGAATTTAAATGTTTTATGTTATGAGACTTGTTTTATTTTATGATGTATTCCACAAACTAATGTAATAAATTTATGGTTAGATTACCTGGGATTGTTTTTAAGATGATGATGTAACCCTTTAATGCGAAAGATTATTGTTTAAGTTATTTAAATTATGTCTTTATCCTTTGTGATGGGTAGTTAGATGAAATGGGTTTGGATAGTGAGCACCAAATCCTGTGGGAATGGAGTACCTGGATTTGGGGGTGTCACAGGTTGGTATCAAAGCCTTAGGTTATGAACCTTAGGTAGGGGAAACCTTAGGAAGTAACCCTTAAGTAAACAGAAAATATAGAGGTGTCTAACTCTTATCGAGTTTAAGAAATGGATTATGGTACCCATTGAAGCCAAATAATAAAAGACACTATGTGTTATGTGTTAATAACTTATGTGCTCGCGAGTATCGAAAAATGTTAAGTAAAACTTAAATATTTTGTTGTCAGGATGTCTAACGATGGAGGATCCAGTCCAGCTAGGGAGGTGATACCTCAGGATGTCGAACCCCGGGATATTCATATAGTACGGGAGCAGTTGATCCAGGATGATGAGCCTGTGACTGATCCCGAATAGTTCTGAGGAGATAGAGGAGGATGATGAAGAAGAGGATCCTGAGGAGTTTCCACAAAACTCCATATCAACTGAGATGTATGACGCTCTGTACGACCGTAACATAGAACTACAGGACAAGGTTGAGGAGCTAAAGGAGATGGTCAAAATGCATCACGCTTCGATGGAGCAGAAGGATGCGGAGATTCAGGAACTCGACTCACGCCTTCGAAACACGGAGTGGGACCTAGTTCATACCAAGAGTCAGCATGAAGATCTGTTGGCGGTGAATGAGAAGATGAAGACTGACATGGAGAAATTAAAAGATGACTTCAAAGAGGAATCAGTTAAGCGTGCAAGAGCAGAGGATGCTTGGATGAAGGCGACTCAATGTGCAGACCGTGCTGAGGCTAAGGTCCAGGTGACGAAGGCCAAGATGAACGAGATGGATTACGCTTTTAATTCTGCGATTGATAGGGCCCAGGATCGAGTCTTTTATTACCCACCTCAGTTTGAAGACTCGTCGTGGTTTGTGATGGATCGTAGAACAGTGTACCGCACCATGGAGGAAGAGCGTCGAGAATCCTTACGACGTCTTAATATGCCTAGATAGAATAAGAGTGATATTAATATGTGGTTAATTATGTGAATAAATAAATTATGAATCCCTTAGTTTGAGATGAATAAACGGATAGTATGAGTATGTAATCCTGAAACTTGTCTAGTTCAGGAAAGTGAATGTTTATAGCATTTATGCTATCTTTAGTATGTTCTAAAACTTTATGAATGAATAAAAGTTTATTTGAAATGTTATGTGTTATAGCTTTAATCTTGGAATGATTAAGTTAAACTTCAAATAATCAAGAAGTTGAGTAATGAACTAATAAGCGTATATTTTAACAGAAAATGCCTCCTAGAAGAAGACAACCACGTCAGCAAGCACCTCCTGAGGGGTCTACTAATAATAACAACGAGACCAACGCTAATCTGGTTCAGCAGTTGGTAGCTCTATTGACGGGTGCACTTGCGAATCAACCGCAAGCTCAAGTCACGACCTTCAAGGAATTCAAAGCAGTTGGACCGCCAGAGTTTCAAGGGTCTATGAATCCAATGGAAGCCCAGACCTAGATCATGGAAATGGAAAAGGTGTTCGACGTTGCTAGAGTTAACGAAGATCAGAAGACTGCATTCGCAACGTTCATGCTGAAGTCTGAAGCAAGCTACTGGTGGCAGGTAAATAATGTTCGTGGAGGATAAGGAGTGATAACGTGGGATAGATTTAAGGAGATGTTTTTTGAAATGTACTTTCTAGCGAGTTCTCGAAATCAACTAGAAGTAAAATTTCTGGAGCTGAAGTAAGGAACTATGACGGTGCCAGAATATGCTGCAAAGTTTAACGAGTTGGCAAGGTTTGCCACTTATCAAGTCAATACTGACGAGCATAAAGCGAGAAGGTTCGAAAAAGGATTGAGCCCTGGCTTTACAGCAAGGTTTTAATGTTCCAGTTGGATACATTTGCTGCTGTACTGGAGAAGGCAATTATCGCGGAAGGTGGAAGTGATGCCTTGACCAAGTACAATCAAGAACAGAAGAAGAGGAAGAATGAGAATGAGAATAAGGCTGGTGGAAGTAACGTTGGAAGTAAAGTCAGAAGAGGAAGTGGAAAGAGAATTCGACTATGGGAGGACAGCAGGGAAATCAGCAGAAGAAAGAGTTTAAAGCTTACACGACGTGTGGAAAGAACCATACTGGAGTATGTTTGAAGGGAAAGCGAGTGTGTTTCAACTATGGTCAGGAGGGACACATTGCACCGAACTGTTTTAGTCCGAAGAAAGGAGCATACTTTACCTGCGGTTCAAAAGATCATATGGCTCGGGATTGCCCTAAGAAGCCAGCGGGAAGTGCAAGTGGTGGAAAGGGAAACAACAACGGTGGTGGCCGACCTACTGCGAGGACTTTCAATATGACCGTGCAGGATGATGTACAGTCTAAGGATGTGGTGTCAGGTATCATTCCGATTAATAGTATTAATGCTTATGTACTTTTTGATTCGGGTGCTACTTGTTCATTTATATCCGATAAATTTGCTTAGAATTTATATTTGCCTCATGAAGAATTAGAATTTCCCTTAAGTATAAAGATTTTGAATAGGGAAGTGATTCCTGTCAGACATATATAGGAATTATAGAGTGATTATAAAAGGTCACGAGATGATGGTAGACTTGATACCAATTAGACTTGGTGAGTTTGATGTTATACTGGTAATGGATTGGTTATTCAATTGCGGAGCAATAATTGATTGCCAAAGGAAGTGTGTTAACCTTATGACTCCGTCAAAGGTTGCGTTCTTTGGCAGTAAGTCTCCTCGATAAGCAAGTTGTCTGATGGTGATGCAAGCCAAGAAGTTGTTGAGACAAGGATGTGTAGGATACTTAGCCTACATAGTCGATACACAGAAGAAGAGTGCAAAGTTAGAAGAAATACCGATCATAAGAGATTTTGCAGATGTATTTCCAGACGATTTGTCGGGTCTTCCACCGGATCAACAAATCGAGTTCGTGATTAACTTACTACCAGGAATAGCCCCGATATCTAAAGAACCATACAGAATGGCCCCGGTAGAAATGAAAGAGTTGATGGTGCAATTGCAAGAATTGCTTGACAAGAAATATATTCAGCCGAGTGTTTAGCCATGGGGAGCACCTGTATTGTTTGTTAAGAAAAAAGATGGATCGATGCGGCTCTACATTGATTACAGAGAATTGAATAAGGTCACGATTAAAAATAAGTATCCATTACCTAGAATCGATGACCTATTCGATCAGTTGAAGGGAGCAAGATATTTCTCGAAGATAGACTTGAGAAGTGGCTATCATCAGTTGAAGGTGAGACCGGAGGATGTACCAAAAATAGCGTTCAGAACTCGGTATGTTCATTACGAGTTTCTGGTTATGTCATTTGGTTTAACTAATGCACCTGCAGCGTTCATAGATTTGATGAACAAGGTGTTTAAGCCATTTTTAGGCAAATTTGTGGTGGTGTTTATTGATGATATACTGGTGTATTCCAAGACCAAGGAGGAACATGTGGAACACTTGAGATTGATGTTGGAGATATTGAAAAAAGAGAAGTTGTACACTAAGTTCTCAAAATGTGAATTTTGGTTAGAACGTGTGCAGTTTCTCGGACATGTTATTGATAAGGACAGAATTTCGGTGGATCCATCAAAAGTTGAAGCAGTAGTAAACTGGGATCAGCCAAAGACACCGTCAGAAGTAAGGAGTTTCTTAGGATTGGCAGGTTACTACAGGCGTTTTATTCAAGACTTTTCCAAGATCGCGACTCCATTGACGAACTTAACTAGGAAGGCGGTTAAGTTAGTTTGGACAGAAAAGTGTGAGGAAAGTTTTCAAGAATTGAAGAAGAAGTTGAGTTCAGCACCTGTGTTGTCTCTGCCTGATGATAGGAAATTTTGTGGTGTATAGTGACGCATCACATAAAGGACTAGGTTGTGTGCTTATGCAGAATGGCAGAGTTATTGCGTATGCATCACGTCAGTTGAAAGATTACGAGAAGGGGTATCTGACTCATGATTTAGAGTTGGCGGCGGTGGTGTTTTCCCTGAAAATTTGGAGACATTATCTTTATGGAGAGAGGTGTGAGATATATACTGACCATAAAAGTCTAAAGTATATCTTTACACAAAAAGATTTGAATATGAGGCAAAGAAGATGGTTGGAGCTGATCAAAGACTATAACTACGAGATTTTCTATCATCCCGGAATGGCGAATATTGTTGCTGATGCCTTAAGTAGGAAGGGACGAGAGAAGTTAATGATGTTAACTGCTCAGGAGAAGCTAGTGTCAGAAATGGCTAAGATGGAGTTGGAAATTAAATATCCAACAGAATTCGATGAAAAGTTCTTCCAGATAGGTAACAGTTCAGCGTTGGAGGAAAAGGTGAAAAATGCACAACTTCGGGATAGAGACTGCAAAAAGATAAAGCAGAAGATATCTGAAGGTGAGGAAAACAAATTAAAAATCGATTCTGAAGGGGTACTTCGATTTGAAGGGAAAATTTGGGTTCCACAAGTACTAGAAGTTAAGGAGGAAATTCTGATTGAGGCTCACAACTCAAGATATTCGATTCACCCTAGGAGTACAAAGATGTACCAGGATCTTAGACATCATTTTTGGTGGCCGAATATGAAGAGGGATGTGGCTGAATGCGTGGAAAAATGTTTAACATGTTAGAAAGTTAAAGCTAAACATCAAAGGCCAAACAAATTATTACAACCGTTGGAGATACCAGAATGGAAATGGGAGCATATCACAATGGATTTTGTGGTAGGTCTTCCAATGACCCAACAAAGTTACGATGCCATTTGGGTGATTGTTGATCGACTGACGAAGTCGGCACACTTTTTGCCAATCAAGCTTTGATTTACACTAGATCGGTTAGCAAAACTGTATGTGAAGGAAATTGTGTCAAGACACAGAATACCTATGTCCATTGTATCAGACAGAGATCCACGTTTCACATCTAATTACTGGAAACGGTTACAAGAATGTTTGGGAACACAGCTGAGAATGAGCACATCATACCATCCTCAAACCGATGGACAAAGCGAGAGAACCATCCAAACACTAGAAGAAATGCTTAGAACATGTATCATGGATTTCAAGGGGAATTGGGATGACCATCTACCATTGGCGGAATTTACTTATAATAATAGTTATCACGCGAGTATTGGCATGCCGCCTTACGAAGCATTATACAGCAGAAAATGCAGAACTCCATTATGCTGGGATGAGGTAGGTGAACGTCAGCTATTGGGTCCAGAATTGGTACAACAGAATATCGAGATCATCAAGGTTATTCGAGCGAGATTGATCACAGCATAAGATAGACAGAAGAAATATGTCGATCAGCATCGACAAAATAGAGAATTCGATGTCGGTAGTTATGTTTTCTTGAAAGTGTCTCCCTGGAAGGGGAAAATTCGGTTTGGTAAGAAGGGAAAATTGAGCCCTAGATTTATAGGACCTTTTGAAGTGCTTCGGCGAGTTGGAGAAGTGGCGTACGAGGTAGCTTTACCTCCGGAATTGGAGCATATTCATAATATTTTTCATATCTCGGTATTGAGGCCATATAAGCCTGACTATAAACATGTTATCGAATATGAGCCCTTTCAGTTTGAGAAAGATTTATCATATGAAAAAGTCCCTATTCAAATTGTTGACAGAAAAGAGCAAGTACTGAGGAATAAGGTGATACCTTCTGTTAAGGTAATATGGAGGAACCACAATGTTGAGGAAGCTACGTGGGAACTTGAAAGCGCTATGATGAAGAATTATCCTCAGTTATTTGTTTGATCTGGTATAGCGATTCTGGGGACAGAATCTTGATAAGGAGGGAAGAATGTAACGAATAAATTTTTTGAGTTGTGATTCTGGGGACAGAATCCTTTTAATGTGGGAAGGATGTAACGATCGAGAAATTTGTAATTTAATTTAAATATTTATTGAATTAAATAAATATTTTAAATAATTTATTTATTGAGGAAAATAAATAATTAATGAATTATGGTGAATTAATTTAGTAACTAAATTAATTAATGTTAATTAAATTGAATAATGATAATTTTATTTGAAGGATTTAATTTAAGGAAATAATTAAATTAATGATGTGTCTACTTTATTAATTAAATTAGATATATAATTATTTATTAATTATAAGGTATAATGATAATAAGAATTTTATTATTATTATAAGTTATTTAAATTAGCTAAACTAAAGTTATTTAAATTAACTAAATTAATGGTGTAACATAAAAACTATATAATAAGAATAATATAAAAATAATTTAGTTTATGGAGTTATGTGGTAGCCAAACAAGGCCTTGTGGCCTTTGGCTTATTTAACTGACGCCTTTTGTTATTTTCTAACGGAAGAGTACGTGGGGTGGCCAGTTTATTATACGCATTCTATACTTGTGCCTAAAGCTAGCTAGATAACAAAGAGTTAGAGAGAGAGCTTGGAAGAAAAGAGAAAAACAAAGTGATATTGAGTTGGAGAAGAAGGGTTTTGGAAAAGGGTTACTATCAACTTTGCTATCATATAATCAAAGTAATTTAGATATAATCTACCCCTAATTCTAATTTTTAGTCTTGTAATTTTCTATTCTCTGAAGTTGGTTTTGTGGAATTATTGTACAAGATGTTATTGATTATATATATGTATACTCTTGATAAATTGGTTGGTTATCATCTGTGATTATATATCAGTTATCAAATTCGTGTAAATTGGGTGTAGGAAGAAAAAGGAAAAATCACAGTGTATATGTTCATATAATATGGCTTAGAAAGTACAAAATTTCATGCTTAATTAACGTTAGAATCTGTAATTTGATGTTAGAATATGTTTGTATGATAAGAAATGAAAGCGGTGTAATTGGAATCGTGTCAATTGATTGAGAAACAAATTCGTGGTGATCGAATTCGCTAAGGGTGTCAAAAATAGAGTTTTCATGAGAAAACATGAAATTTAAGGAATTAAATTAGTTTAATTTGATGTTTGATTGTTCTAAGTCGATGAATATGTGAGGAAACATGTTTGTGTTAGTTTTATATCAATTGGTACTGCTAATTTCACTGATTTGAGGGTGAGATTCGTGTTAGTTGGGCTAAAAACGGAACATTGTTGCTGTGTTTTTGGTTCATACGTACACCAGTAGCAAAGTGCTAATGCAAAAAAAAATGCAAAGCCAAAAAGTCTTGCAATTGATGCCCCATTCTGAGCTTAAGTATGGCTACTTACGCCTTGGACGCCTATCCCTGGTCTGAGAGACAATGAAGTCTTCCTATTTACAAGTCATGTGTAATGGACTTATGTTGGTTAAGCAAGCATGTTAATGATGTTAAAACATAATAGAAACTATAATAACAGATTTTGATGTGATGTAATACAAAATGTAAAGATTTTAAGTGGTTGTTTAGTTATGCTATGTAATGAACCAAATGGAATGCTTTTAAGAGTTAAACATAAATGATAAGGTTTATGTGGTTTATAGCGGGATTTCAGATTCGTTAAAGGTGTTAACCAACATGTTTAGATGTTAGGTTAAGGTTATGACCTAAATGATGGTTTAAACCCGAAAGCTAATATTCATACAACTAATTATTGTTGTGATTTCAATGATATATGTAGGGTAATTGGCGAATATTACATTTGTGTAGCTTACATACAAGGCAAGTTTCTAAACCTTACCTCTTTACATTGAGCAAATTTTTATCCTAAACTTTTATTCAGCAAGCTTTCTAACTTCATTCTTTTATTAATGAATGTAAGTTCCTAAACTTTGATTGAGCGAGATTATTGATTATATTCTTATGTACGATTGAATAAGCTCTTGTAACCTAATTCGTTGCATTGAATGAGTTTCACATTTCTGTTTCTTGTTATTTTTATTCAAAATTATATTGCTTTAATTCATTGCTTCAAATGAGATTGTTCTAACTCATTTGAATGTAGCACTTTGCATAAATGCCATGCTTACCCAAATGTATACTGTTGTTATTGATCTTTGACCTGAATAGCCTTGTTCAGTTATACATTCTTGTATTAAACCTTCAAGTAGTACGCAAACCTTTATTGATTGAATTAATCCATAACTGAATAGTGTTCTAAAATTCTATAAACACTGATAAGCTAGTTCCAAACTAAACTTTTTTTAGTGCGGAAATTCTAAATTCAAACTAAGACGAACAACCCTAACATAGGGGATTTTGTACGTGTAACGTTTAGATGTTTGTACACAATACATGGTACAAAGGGATAATCCCCCTAAGTACGTTAAGAAGGGTCTGTATAGTCTAAATGACTATTAAGGTTGAGGTAATAATACCTAAATACCGGAGACATAGTTCGTGGTCTTAAGACCCTCAGACGTTGATTTCGAACTTGTTTTCTATTCTTAGTTCGTAGAACAAGTTCATTATTGTTCAGCATTCGTTGTTCATTCTCACATTGTTATCATTACTATTTTCTATATCGGTGAGCAATTGTTTGCTCACTCTTGCAATTAACACTGTAGCTAAGGTTAAAATAGTCGATGAGCCATCTACTAGCAAAGGGAAGGGCAAGATGTCCAAGTGTTGAAGGCTTATTGAATTTAAATGTTTTATGTTATGAGACTTTTTTTTATTTTATGATGTGTTTCGTAAACTGATGTAATAAATTTAAGGTTAGATTACCTAGGATTATTTTTATGATGATGATGTAACCCTTTAATGGGAAAGATTATTGTTTAAGTTATTTAAATTATGTCTTTATCCTTTATGATGGGTAGTTAGATGTAATGGTTTTGGATAGTGAGCACCAAATCATGTGGGAATGGAGTACCTGGATTTGGGGGTGTCACAATCTAACCTTAAACATCAATCAAGTGCGGAAATAAAATAATTACATCACAGCATTAAATATAAAGTCTATCATCATGACCATAACAGAAATTACAAGTCTTCATCACTTGCACATTTTTCCCTTTCCTTTGCTAGTTGAAGGCTCATCGACCTTCTCAACTTTAGCTGCAATAATTATATTTATGCAAAAGTGAGCAAAACAATTGCTCACTAGATATAACAATGAATCAACAAAAGAATAATAACTGCTAATGAATAGGCTCATCAAAACTGAATAGTACTCTATCAATGATAACCAACAACGAGAATCAAAATAAGAAATATGTCTGAGGATCATAAGACCACGAACTATGTCCATGGTTATAAGTAATATTTCAACTTTAACCTTAATATTTATACTGTAAGGACTTCACGTACTTAGGGGGATCAGCCCTTTGTACCATGTATTGTGCACAAACATCTAAACGCATTACGTATCCCATATAATAGGGTTGTTCTTCTCATTTTTAGAGTACAAGTCCGCACCAAAGAAAGTTTGGTTTGGATAAGCTTCAAGGGTAATTTAGAGTTTAACGACCATCAACTAAAGGATTAGTTGAATCAACAAAGTTTGATAACACTACAGTTGATCACTAACAACATAGTATGGAACAATGAATAATCATAGATGAACTAACTCTTATTAAACTCATGTTTGGAAATAACTAAAAACATAAGTATTGAATGAAACAATAAACCTTGCTTGAACAATATTAAGCTAAGGTTATGTTCTTGAGATAAAAGAATTAACTTATGAACATGTACTAGGAAATAACAAGCTTAAAATGAAACTTGCTCAATATAACAATAATATTTTGAATTACGTTAAGTAAATGAAATAGAACAATTCACTTAGAGCTTTGAGTTCAAGAATTTTCATTTATCATAAAAGAATAGAACTTAAGAAAACTTGTTTAACTATAAACAAGTTAGAACAACTACATCATGATTAGGATACAAAAATTGCTTGGATAACGTTAGAATTAGAGCTTGCTCGAATAAAGATTAAGAATAAAAGAATTTGCTTAATCAAAGTTTAGAGTAATAAACTTGCTCAATGTAAAGAGGTAAGGTTTAGAAACTTGCCTCGCGCGTAAGCTATAAATTACAACTCATGTTCACTTACACATTTTATTGGAATCACAATATCTATTAGATATATTAACATCCACTTTCCAAAATAACACTCACTTCTAGCTAAACTTGTTATTTCATTACAAGTCTTACGTTACCATATACATTTCATAATTCATAAGTGTTAACTTCACAACACTTATTTACTAATCCTCGTGTTCAATAAATCACAACATGTCATTTTCATAATTTACTAATTTCTTATAATTTTAGAATTTTTAATCACACGACATGATTATGTTTTAACCTTTTCCTTACATGTTTATTACATTAACATAACCTTGAATCAAGTTATAATGGTTGTCCAAAGTCTGCGCAAGCAGCGAGACTTCACCGTCTCGAGATCGGGGTATGGCCATTATTGTGCCATACTTAAAGCTCGACCCGTAGCCTATGCCATTTCCGCCTTGACACTAGCATATTTAATTTGGTGACTGGTGCACGTATTTAAATACCACGCAGCTTAACAGTACCCATTTTTAGCCCAACTAACACGAATTTCACCCACAAAATAATAAATTTAACGCATGTAATTGGTACAGAACTAACACAAACATTATTGCTCACATATTCAACAATTTAGAACACTTAAACAATAACTTTAACTAATTTAAATCCTTAACTTTCATGTTTTCATATAAAAACTCGATTTTTGAGTTCCTTCACAAAAATTCACATTGTGATCACAATTTTTCACCAAATTACTTCATTCAAACTACGTTCTCTTTGTTTCTTACCGAATTAGCATAATCAAGATTCAATTTACAGATTAACATACAAAGTAACCACCAAATTTGGTACTTTTACAAGCCACATATAAAAACATGTTCTGTAAATACTTTTCTTCCTTTTTAACCGTAATTAGCATACAAATTCTTGTCTACACACTAGTTCTAGCATCACAAACACATACAATCACCATAGTTTAGTTGTATAGCAACAATTCGAAAAAAAATTGGGATTCACAGAATATAAAATTTTTGTCGTGAAACATATATATATATATATATATATATATATATATATATATATATATATATATTAAGGTTATGTAAAAAATACCTTCTTATGCTTGAACAATCCTTGCTAAACACAGGATTTTGTTTGAAAATCTCAAGAATTCCCTCTCAACTCTCTCTCAATTCTCTACAACTTTCTTCTCTGAGACTCTTTTCATTTCTTAGGCTTAAGCCAAATGCTTTTCACGTAAAGTAAAAAAAGTGGCTCCCAAAACGTATGTAAATGCCAGATATTATTATTATTATTATTATTATTATTATTATTATTATTATTATTATTATTATTATTATTATTATTATTATTATTATTATTATATAAGTACATATCGCTTATAAAATATTATATATATTATTTTGATTTATTTTATTTATTATATTAAAATTCAAAATTCATAAGGCTATGTTTGGCAAAAACTCTTTAAAATAAAGACTTAATATTTTAAGCTTTGTTTGGTAACCAATTTAAAACTTCTTTAATTTATTATAATAAACAATTCAGTTTATAATTTATAATCACATATTATTTATTTGAATTTCCATAATAAATCTTAGTTACATAAACTAAATCCAACACACTCAATAAATTCTCCACTTAATTCAATTACCACAAAATTATATTTTTATTTAATAAATTAACATACCACTTTAAATTATTAAATTAAAACAACAATATAACATCTCATATTATATTACAACTCTCTAAATTATAAATTAATTTAATTTAGAATGTTATCTAATAAATTTAATTCATAAATATTTACTAATAATAACCACATTAATAAAATATTTATTTTATTTAATAAATATTTTAAATTACAAATAATAAAATCTTGGATTGTTACAGAATCTTTGTAAGAAGAGAAGAATGTGACGAATGATTTGTTTAAGTTGTGATTTTGGGAACAGAATCCTTGTAAGGAGGGAATGATGTAACAATCCGAAAATTTAAATTTGTAATTTTGAATATTTATTGAATTATATAAATATTTAATTAATGTATCTATTGTTGAATAAATATTTGTTTAAATTTGATTTTATTTGATTATTTATTTGTTAAATAAATAATTAATGAGGAAGGAAATTAATTATTATGAGATTATAGTCTAATTTAATTTAATAATTAGATTAGAGAGTTGATAGGAATTAAATGGATTATTATAAGGTTTTTAATTTAATTTGGTTATAAAAGGGTGACAATTAACTATGTTATGAATGGGTTATTAAAATAAATTAAAGGAGTTTAAATTAGTTTTGCCAAACAAGGCTTAAGGATATTAAGTCTTTAAATTTTAAAGAGATTTTTCCAAACAAATCCTTATGGCTTTTGAATTTTAAAATTTTAATTTTATTATAATAAATAAAATAAAACAAATAAAATATAAAATATATTTATAACCTATACGTTATATTTTTGTAACTGGTATTATTTAGTAGGCGTATTATTACCGATCAGTTTTATTTTACGTTCGCTAGCCTATCATTTTAGTTTACGCTTACTGTTGTTAGTAGCCTAATTTAATACTGAGAGAAGAAAGAAAAGTTACAGCGAGTTTTGAGAGAGACTTGTCAGAGTTTGAGAGAGACTGGTGAGAGATTGTTGTGGTTAACAAGGATTAAGTAAGGAATTCTTAAGCAAAAGAAGGTATTATCTATAACCTTAATATTATATATATGTACGTATATATGTTTTACGACATAATTTCTAAGTCTCTGTGTTCTTGACTGTAGTATAAAGTTTTTACAAAATTGTATGTAATTCAAGTTTCTTTATGATTGGTAATAAATTACGCGTATATTGTTTGTGATATTATAACTAGGATATATATATATATATATATATATATATATATATATATATATATATATATATATATATATCGTAGTTGATTTGTATGCTAAATCACGCTTAATGTAAAGAAATTGGTTTTTACAAAGGAAAATATATATATATGAACATGGCTTGTAAGAGTACTAAAATAAATGTTTGATTGCGAGCTAGTTGTGAAATTGAACCTTGAATAGGTTAATATGTTAAGAAATAAAAAGAACGTAGTTTGAATGAGGTAATTTGGTGTATAATCATGGTTACAGTGTTTAATTTTATCAAATAATGTCGACAATGGAGTTTTACAATGAAACCATGGTATTCAAGAATTTCTAGAGTTGTTGTTTAATTGTTTTAAAATAGTATATGTATCATGGGTAAAGGTTAGGTGTAAATTGCATAAGTTATAAGAGTTAATTTAGTTGTTAAACAGATAAAATAGCTTTGTTCTGTTCTTCGTGTGGTTGGTTCTGTAATTCGGCGCCTCAGAGCCAAAATTTGAGCCATGACCCCTCTTTCTCACACGCCAGAAGCGCCATCCATGGGTAATGTGATTCAAGTCATAGCGATGCGAGTCAAGCACGCAACGCGAACCTCAATTCAAACCATGGCGTCGCAGCGCTGGTTAGCAGTAAGGACCAGAAAATTATTTTCTTGTACACAGATTCTTTAATAGTTAATATGATGTAATATTATGACTATTAAAAAAATGTGATTTTGTTAACTGTGGTATTATAGTGCTATGAATGAGTATATTGTTAGTGGTTAACGAATTTTCTTGTGTAATTTGATTATGTGGTTAAAAGTCAAGCCATACATGAAATAGACACACTTATGTGTATACAGAGTATCTGTAGTAACTAATTATGTCATGATGACATGTGTATAGGATACTGTGAATCGAATTGTTACAGTTTAGCTCATACGCAAGGCAAGTTTTCTTAACTCTAAACTTTCTTTGAGCAAGTTTTCTAAACCTAAACTTCTTTGTGCAAGTTTCGTAACTCTATTTATATTGTGCAAGTTCCTAAATCTTACCTTTTGATGTTGAGCCAGTCTGTCTAACATTTAACTTGTTATTTAGCATACAAGTCTCTAAATTCTGATACATTGATATTGAACAAGTGTTGTCGTTCAATTTACTATTTGTTTTGCATACTCAATATTCAATTCTAAATCACCTTAGCTTAATATTGTTCAAGCAAGGTATGTTACGTTATTCAATGTTTATGCTCTTAGATTATTCCTAAAGCATGACCTTATTATACAATATTGATTCACTTATGATTTATTCTATAGCATAATGTTATTACATTTTTATTCAACTAATCCTTAGTTGATGTTCGTAAACTCTAAATTACCTTGAAACCTATCCAAGACAAACTTACTTTGGTGCGGACTCGTATTCTAAATGCTGAGATGAACAACCCTATTATAGGGGATAATTTACGCATAGCGTTGAAATGTTTGTGCACAACACATTGTACGAAGGGCTGATCCCCCTAAGTACGAGGAGTCCTTATAGTCTTATGACTGTTAAAGTTTAAGTTGAAAGAACACTTATAAGTATGGACATAGTTCGTGATCTTTTGACCCTCAGTTATATATTTTAGATTGTGTTCCTGATTATTATTATTGATGAAGTACCTTATTCATTTTCTATTGAGCCTATTCATTTGGCAATTGACGTGATATTTATTCATTGTCATTTTAAGTGAGCTTTGTTTGCTCACTCTTGCTTATATAAACATTAAAGTTAAAGTTGAGAAGGTTGATGAACTTACAACCAGAAGAGGGAAAGGGAAGATAAGCAAGTTTTGAAGACTTGTAAAACTGTTGACTATTATATTGTTGGACTTTATTTTAATTTGATGATGTATTTATTTAATTTTCCGTATATGATGTTTGTAATTAAAGGTTAGATAACCTGGGAGATTTTGTTGGATTTATTGATGTAACCCTTTAATGGGAAGGTTTATTATTAAACTTCATTATGTTTGGGTAGTTAAATATGCATGTTTTTATCAAGTGAACACCAAATTTGGTGGAAATGAAGTACCCGAATTTGGGGGTGTCACAAGAATTGGTTCAACTTTTGGAATCAATGGATTTTAAAAAGAACTATTCTTTATATGTCTATGCTAATTGTTTCGGCTAGACAGAAATTGATTTGAAATATCAAAATGAATTTTATATTATCAGTGCATTTGATGCAAGGATGGAGTTATTAATGCAATTGAACCTGGTGTTGGATGTGATCTTATGATCAACAACCCGCTATGGTATGATGTATAATGAAGAAGTCATAAACTGATGAAGTCCTCAACGTACTGTGAAAAGTATGGTATCATGATGATGTCAATTGATTTAACTAGACGAATGTTTCAAGTTGATGTCCAATTTATTGGTATGGTCTAAGCTATTTGATTTGGCTAAGACAAATGGTATGTCATGTCATAAGAAAATCGAGCTTTCTTTGAAGAGTTATGCCAAACCAAATTATTTTGGTGCAGAATCTAATGATTAAGTCTGAGGTGAACATACCCCGAAATGGGGTTATACGATGGGTTGATCGCCTATGTATGGAAGAGGTAGTTTTCTTTCTTGGTGATTGTAAACTAACCATGATAGAAGGGTTTATCGTGAAATGATGTTAAACTTAGTAAGAGTTCATGGTCGATTTGACCCCTCAGCAAAAGTATGAAATGTTTTAAAGGAATCTTTATATTCCTATTTATTCCTTTTACTTCATAATTCTTGATAAGTTATGATGGTTACGGAATGTGTGAAATATAAGAACTTCTTTGAAGAGAGGTTGAGAAGAAGAGTAAACTAAAATTTTGAGGATGAAATTCTGTGAAGAAGGGGTGAATGTGATGACCCGGGTATGGCTGTGGTTTTAAGAAATTCTGAGGAAGGAACTTTTATAAGAGGGGAAATGTGACAACCCGGAGAACCGGATTGTCCAGAATTTAAGTTTAAAGAATTAGTTATTGATAAAATGTAAAAATAATATTATGTGTTATGTGTTTATTAATCGTTCTAGAACCTAGGACTGGCTACGAGCTAGACTGAACGAGTAGGAATTTTCAAGAGGAAAATAAAAAAATTTCGGGAACAAAAATATTTCCGAAGAAAAAGATGAAATAGGTACTATTCACCCGACGAAACCCTAAGGGTTAGGATTTGAATAACCTAAGCCTTTCCGAGAGTTTGGTATGTTGAAATGACATTCCGTCAAAAGATTTGACAATAATATAACGTGAAAAGTTAAGTAAGCCGATAAAAATTTTTCTCGAAAAACGTGCAGAAATCAGACAAAATAAAAATGATAAAAAGTACTATTATGTACTTTTCATTCGTTTAACTACTTTAGGGGAAAACATGAAGGAGAACGCTTAACATTAAAAAGTGTTTTTTAGTTTTTTAAAGATCCGAAGAATGCGTAAAAGTTAAACTGTAGAGGAAAGACGAAATATCTAAAAATATTTGGATTCTAAGAATCGCAATTTTTAAAACTGTCGGACGAATTTCGAAAGGCGGAAGCACGAAGCTTCCAAGAGAAGCTTCGTGAATAGTAAGGAGGTGTGAATAGTAACTTGGGGTGAAATGACTATTTTGCCCCTAGCCTTGGTTTTCTATAAAAGGAGAGCTTAAGCTCATTTGTTGGTTAATGAAAAATTCACCAACACTTGAGAGAGAGAGAGAGTTCGGATGAGGAAAGGAAGAAAGAGGAAACGCTAGCCCGAGTTCAAACTTTGTCCAATGAAAGAAGATTAAAGAAGAAAGGTAATTCGGAACCTAGTTTACGATAAATTTTCTTTAAGTTTTCTATGTTCAAAACATAACTTAATGAGAATGTGATAACCCGGGATTTCGAATAATCTGAATTTTACGAATAATTTTTTTTTATTTAATATTAATATTGATTGTTAATATTGTGTTGTGTATCTGTGATACAAGTTTTGAGAATAAGTCAATTTGTGTGTTGATTGAGAAAATAAGAGTAGAGTTATGCTTAACTGAGAATAGAAACCATAACCCAAAGTCCGGATAGGGATTCGATAGAAAATATAGTTATTCTAACTGTATCGTTATGTATGTGTTTGTACTGTATAGAATTTTGATTAGTGATTGATCGGGTAGGGTATAAAATTAATAAACCCTAATGAGAGATTAGAAACCCTAATCTTAGGTTTAGAAAGCCTAGCGTAAAGTTGGGAACCCTAAACGAAAGCTAGGAAACCATAATTTCATTTTCGGGAACCCTAAACCCTAATTAGAAAACCCTAATTGGAATTATCAAACCCTAATGGTGAGAATTAAGGAGAATAATGTTAATTGACTAGAATACCCTTAAATCCCGGGTTATCACATTCTCATTAAGTTATGTTTTGAACATAGAAAACTTAAAGAAAATTTATCGTAAACTAGGTTCCGAATTACCTTTCTTCTTTAATCTTCTTTCATTGGACAAAGTTTGAACTCGGGCTAGCGTTTCCTCTTTCTTCCTTTCCTCATCCGAACTCTCTCTCTCTCTCAAGTGTTGGTGAATTTTTCATTAACCAACAAATGAGCTTAAGCTCTCCTTTTATAGAAAACCAAGGCTAGGGGCAAAATAGTCATTTCACCCCAAGTTACTATTCACACCTCCTTACTATTCACGAAGCTTCTCTTGGAAGCTTCGTGCTTCCGCCTTTCGAAATTCGTCCGACAGTTTTAAAAATTGCGATTCTTAGAATCCAAATATTTTTAGATATTTCGTCTTTCCTCTACAGTTTAACTTTTACGCATTCTTCGGATCTTTAAAAACTAAAAACACTTTTTTAATGTTAAGCGTTCTCTCCTTCATGTTTTCCCCTAAAGTAGTTAAACGAATGAAAAGTACATAATAGTACTTTTTATCATTTTTATTTTGTCTGATTTCTGCACGTTTTTCGAGAAAAATTTTATCGGCTTACTTAACTTTTCACGTTATATTATTGTCAAATCTTTTGACGGAATGTCATTTCAACATACCAAACTCTGAAAGGCTTAGGTTATTCAAATCCTAACCCTTAGGGTTTCGCTTCGGTGAATAAGTACCTATTTCATCTTTTTCTTCTGAAATATTTTTGTTCCCGAAATTTTTTTATTTTCCTCTTGAAAATTCCTACTCGTTCACTCTAGCTCGTAGCCAGTCCTAGGTTCTAGAACGATTAATAAACACATAACACATAATATTATTTTTACATTTTATCAATAACTAATTCTTTAAACTTAAATTCGGACAATCCTGCTTCTCCTGTCATCACATTTCCCTCTTATAAAAGTTCCTTCCTCGTAATTTCTTAAAACCACAGCCATACCCGGGTCATCACATTCACCCCTTCTTCACAGAATTTCATCCTCAAAATTTTAGTTTACTCTTCTTCTCAACCTCTCTTCAAAGAAGTTCTTATATTTCACACATTCCGTAACCATCATAACTTATCAAGAATTATGAAGTAAAAGGAATAAATAGGAATATAAAGATTCCTTTAAAACATTTCATACTTTTGCTGAGGGGTCAAATCGACCATGAACTCTTACTAAGTTTAACATCATTTCACGATAAACCCTTCTATCATGGTTAGTTTACAATCACCAAGAAAGAAAACTACCTCTTCCATACATAGGCGATCAACCCATCGTATAACCCCATTTCGGGGTATGTTCACCTCAGACTTAATCATTAGATTCTGCACCAAAATAATTTGGTTTGGCATAACTCTTCAAAGAAAGCTCAATTTTCTTATGACATGACATACCATTTGTCTTAGCCAAATCAAATAGCTTAGACCATACCAATAAATTGGACATCAACTTGAAACATTCGTCTAGTTAAATCAATTGACATCAACTACTTCTTTAAATTCTTTCGTAATACATCAAAACGTTTTATGACATCATGATACATGATTATCAAGATAGCTCTATGATGTCTCCAACACTTGGCGTGTTCCATTGCTCTTAAAATTACATGATTATGTTATATTATAGTTAATAAAGTAGAAGTTTTTAAATATGTAGCAACCATGATTCCCATTCCTGTAACATCAACCTTCGTCTATGGTCTCCAGTGTGTTCTTTCAAGTCTTATCTATAATTCATTCAATTATATTTCAAGAATCTTTTGATAAATAAAAAATATATAAGGTAAGCATGTCTGCTAAATGGTAATTTATTACTGCCTTTGTTTTCATTTCTTGTTTGTTAGGGGATGCAGTTGGCAAAAAATCGGTGCATATATCAATCTCGGATCATATTACCTTGTGGGTCTTCCTTGTGTAGTTTTGCTTGCTTTCACTTTACGTATAAGAGGAAAGGTAAATTAGTATACAATCCTTTTATCATTTTCTTTACCTTTTCATCTTATTTTCATCACAAATCATTTCATGTAATCTTGTTAAAATTCTTTCATTTAGGGCTTCTGTTTTGGGATTCTATGTGCACTTGTGATGCAAGTGTTCTTCCTTCTTATTGTTACCATACGCATTAATTGGAAAGAAGAGGTAACATCCTCTCAACATGTTTTGATCCGTCCTTTAAAAAATTGCCCTTGACCATATCTGATTAATTACAATCATCTATTTTTCTTGTTTAGGCAAAAAGGGCTAAGGATAGAGTTTTCAATTCTACAATCCCTGTGGATATAGTGTCATGAAGCAGACGAATTACCAAGAGCTCAAATCATATTTGGTGTTTTCCCTGTTATGCTATTATGTGGTGTCGAGGTAAGATGAATTTTGTGATTAGGAGTCGTTACACTGTAATCGATATTCTTGCATTACTAATAGAAGTGACTAAACTCTTCCACATGGATACCCAATGGAAACGTCCAGCTCTAGTCATGATAAAGGAGGAGTCTAAAAAAATTAACCACTTTGGTTAGTTTTCTTAGCTCCATATTTTGGGCACTTTAATTTACATTTCACTGACTTTAACTAACTCAATTTTATAGGTGGTCAGTGCATCAAATCAGCAATAGCTGAATTTATATTTAAGAACAAGCTGCCTTTGGTCACTAATTTTACTCGAGAAAGTGGCACACTAATATTCAAGAATCCCATTAAGAAACAGGTGATATATTTTGCTAATGTCACTCTAGGCATATGAAGGAATTACCTATTTTGTTGATTTCCGCATGTTGTTATTTGCTTTATATTGTTATATATGTTCCTCTGCAGTTGATACTTTTTGCTACTTCCAATGATTATCGAAGTTAATACACGAATTCCAAGGCAAAAAAGCTTTCAGGGGAAAGTGATTCATTACGACTTAATTCTTATGATTTCCATTTGCATTATGAGCTTTTATAAATTGAACAATAATGTTAACTTTTATTACTCAATTACCCGTGAAAAGATTTGCTATCTTGTCTAATAGTTTCTAAATTAGATATTCAGATAAATTTCTTCTTCGTCTTTCAATTGAGATTTAGTAAAGAGAGAAAGAGACTGACTTAAAATTGACACAACCTGAACTAGACTTTGCCATGTGCAAGTTTAAATAATTAAATTACATACATAAAGAAGGTAGTCACTAGTTTGGACTCCTTTATACCATGACATTGCCACCTCTAGATGTTTGCAAGCTCATTTAAGTATTATCTACTCTTAAAATTCTTCTCTTTCTTTTTGGATCCTTCGAGATTATCTTTGTTTATGTGGATTTGGACAATGAAGATGTTGGAAAATCAGTTTTAGATTTTTTTGGGGTTACTTCTATTTTAATGCTCTCTCCCCCACCCCTTTTCCCCGTAAGTTGGAGTTGAGTCAAAGTAATAGATTTCAAAGTTTAGCACTCAAATATCTAGAGTAAAATTTTATTATAGTTAAACAACTTTTTGAAGCATAATTGCAGGTTTGATACTTGCATGTTGATGTTGGGAAGTCTTAATTATATTCAAAAATTTTACCCAAATCTTTCCCAAGATACTGCTATTCTGTATACTCGATTACAAAAAAATCCTTTACCTTGGACTAATGAACATACTGAAGCAGTAATAAAAATCAAAACCAGGGTTAAACAGATACCTTGTCTTTCCCTACCTAATCCCGATTGGAAAAAGATTGTTCAAACTGATGCTTCTGACACAGGATATGGTGGGATTTTAAAGAAATTTAATCCTAACAATAAAAGAGAAGATCTTGTCCGTTTTACTTCAGGAACTTGGAAAGGACCCTCTTTAAATTATCTTACTATAAAGAAGGAATGCCTTTCAATTGTTAAATGTGTTTTAAAATTTCGTGATGATGTTTTGAATCAAAGACTTTTTAACTGAAGTTGATTGCTCAAATTGCAAAATGAGATATTTAAAAAGATGTTCGTAATTTAGCATCTAAACAGATATTTGCAACTTTGACAGAGTACTTTATCCAGATTTGACTTTGATATTGAATATATCAAAGGAAAATGCAATTCTTTACCGATTTTCTAACCCAAGAATATTTGCAGAATGACCAAGAGAAGCCGTGGGTCATGGCATGAGGGCCGAGGCAGAGCGTATTTGTACTATACAGAATTCCCGTCCTTAAATACTCAATCTAGTATTTCTTCGGTTTCTTCTAGCCAACCAACAGTAAAGGATGTTCTCCTATTACCCGAACAGTACATTCCCAACAAAAATACTAAGAAACAAAGATTGATCATTGAACAGAATGATGAGAAATGGATGAAAGATCCATGGGAGATAAAGAGACGTTATTTAATGACTCAACAGTCTCCTCCCCGTTTCAATCAGTATCGCTATGTTTATGAGCAAATTATCCTTGAAACAGCATCCATGGACATTAAGCACACGCTTCATGATCCATCAAAATCAGCTAGTCCAATCCAATACAGTAAAACAACCGTCAAGAGCATCATGCCTCTTGCTAATTGGGGTATTAATCCCCATACTACCCGAACCATTGAATCTAGTCACACAGCAGAAACTAGATACAACTATTGGGATTATATTGATTCCTTCACACAGGTATTTTATTATCAGAATCCAATTCATAATCATAGTTGGTTTATCCGTATCTGTCCTGATGTTCTAAAAACGAAATTCCCAACTGGTTTTTCGTTTGGTGGGATAAATTTGGAATCACTCTTGAAACCCTTACCGAATCCCGTTCAAACAGCATTCAAAGAATGGCAAGTAGTTTATGCCCATATACCAAAGAATAAAGATTTGTCAATGCTTAAATTATCGCCCATTTCATAATTCGTTTCAAAGATCCCTTGATATGGAAATGGGATTTCTAATGTGACTATCGAATAAAATTCCCGCCTTAAAAGGGTATTTTTTTACCAAATGGTGGGATAAAGGACTTAATCCCACTTTACCGTAACTTCTCAAATCCATAGAAAATCTTACTCGTGCTTGTTTAGATGTTATACCTCAAAGCCTTCCAAAGACCAACACCACCAATCCTTTTGTCAAAATCCAAGCAGACTTAAAACAGAAGTTTCCAAATCTAACTGAAACTGAACTCATAGTCAAGACCATGGATTATATGAACATACAATTTCTACAGTCTCTAGTCCAAGATGATGTTTCTATGAAAATAGTTAGCGATGATGAATCTGAACAGAATGACAATCAATTCAACGTCTTAGCCGGAGAAAGTCAAGAACCAGAACCCACCATGGGAGACTTTTGGGATTCTCTCACTTCCATGATTTCCAAGAAAATGGAACAAGACAAAAAAGGAAAAGGAAAAGCATAAAGCTAGTCTCCACTACAGCATCAATAATCAGAAAAGGACAACCACAGTACCTCCACCAGCAAAAAAGACATGGTCAACTGCACTTCAATTATCAAAAAATGACGCCAGCTGTCAGCAATAATACTCCACTCAACCGACAACCTGTCTCACGCCTTCCACTTCCTACGGCTGAGAGTTAAAGAAGAAAAGATAAGGATTACTGATCGACTCCACTACCAAGGGCACGCCAGATCCTTTCTCATCTTCTTTCTTGTATAAAAGGGGATGTCCTCACCCATTGTTGAGGCAGATTTTTTTTTACATTTTCTCTATATTCTCTCTCTCTCTCTCTCTAAATATTGAATATATAAGTTTGAAGTTTGAAGATATCCAAGGCTCCCTTGTAAGTTTTAAGTATTGCTTCTGTTAATTATTATGTCTCTTTACTAGAGCTTTTAGATTATCATCTTTGAAAAGCAAGAATCGTTATAAAATAGCATATCAAACTGCATCCAATAGCCATAATCGTTCTTATTTTTTAGAAATAGCTTCAACAAATCAACAATTTATCGTTTTAACTAAAAACGTTATACGGTGAAGAAACACAATCGACTTATAGTTTTGGGAAGACCCCAAATCAATGAAAGAATTTTATGAGATCATATATGTAATAATTTATCTGCTAATATATATTTAATATGCCTTTAAACATTCATGCCATCTTACTCGATGAGATAGATTAAGATTGATGTCTGATTAAGTGGAACGTCACCCAAGTTGTGTTTTAGGACTTTGCCTTTAGCCGTGTTATGGCGCTGTGGCTTTTATCCTCTGTAAATCATTGATACTAGGTCCTCCAATATCTAAACCATTCAATTCAACAATGACTTTCCAATAGTCAGCTTCAATAGTCGTATTACAGTTATTTTTAATAGTACAAGCTTGACATTGATCCTTAACAGAATTATCGTCAGATTCAGAATAGATTTCTGCCAAGTCTTCCTCTACACTTGATTCTGAATCACTGCTGGATAAACAATTAAGAATTTTTTTGTTGAATGTCTTCTTCAAGGGACATTTCATTCAGTTTCTGTTTCAATTTTGATTTACATTTATTAGCAAAATGTCCTGGTTTACCACATTTATAACACTAGACTTTAGATTTATCTTTTTTACTATTGTTCCTTCTTTTCTTAGTGGTTTTTTCAGTGGTTTTGTTCTTCGATTTCTTAGAAGAACGTCTTCGGTAAGGTCTAGAGTGCTTCGAACTCTGTTGTTTGTTAGCCTTATTGGGATACTATAATTTTGTATCATAAGAGAATTGGTCACAAAATTCTCCTATCTCATGTCTTTTAGTGAGATTCTGTTGTTTCATTAATTATTGGAGTTTCATATCATTACATAACGATAATCCTTCTTCAATAATTACTGAAATAAGATAGCCATAAGAATACTGGTCATAAGGGATACTCATGCGATCATGTTTATCTCTTAATTTTTTACGGACTTTTTCAGCAAAGAAAGTAGGGAGGCCCGTCAATAAATTTGGCCTTCCAATGTTCACTGTTAGCATCTGCCCTTTGTATGACTTTCATGAGAAAGACATCCTTATACCATCTAAAATGGGTCAAGGAGGGGCATCGAAGGTTCTGTAAAAGTTCTCTACTCCTATCAGTATTCATAAGTCCCGGTCCAACAAATTGGTGGAGGACTGCTTGAACTAAGGTGTAACAAGCTTCTTCCTTCCTGGTTAGAAG